>OY804555.1:2500-1285437 GCA_963680865.1 Spergularia marina | reverse complement strand
GCAGACTAGGGCAGAGAGGGGAAGTTCATAAACTATGACAATGAAATTAAAATCTGTATATCACAGACACAGACCGCTATTATTCAATCTCCATATCACAGTGAATCGAAAACTATGTTGGCATAACCACAGGTTAAGCTTGTATGTCACAACTCCAAAGGTTACAAAATAATACATTTACATTACTATTTCCCTCAGACAGATTATGCTAATCACTCTCAAAAGAAAATAGATCAAGATCATCAGCAAAACATTACAGCTCAAACTCGAATTCACCTCCCAAGCATCTCACCCAAACTCCCCTGGTATTACTCTCCTCTTAGTAAGGCAGCCATACATGGATTTATTCCACAAAATTCATCACCGCAAACTAAGCTAAACTTCTTAAACCAGGAGGATCTCAAAAACCATATAGCTTGTTCTTTTCGGCTAGATAGCACGACTCTCCAATCACTGAACTCTCATTTTTAGTATGATACTAAAATACCCATTCCAACACCATACCGATAATACTACTCAAACTCAATCGCCCCAAGCCCATCCATAATTCAACACCATACTGATATAAGCATCCAATCAATATACCTAAATATGATCCCTAAATACCAAACACATCAATTCACCAATACTGATACTACTACTCTAAATCACAAACCATACAACTTATCAAAGGCCAATTCAACTTCTATAGCTCATGCCTATCCCCAATCCAATTCGTGAATTAAGCATTCAATTGGTACCCTAAAAACAAAAACCAGATTTAACTCGAAATACACTAAATTTGACTTGTGTATTGTGTGATTTCTTCCTGCAATTCATCAGGCAACTGAAGATCGATTCCCCAATTATCTAACTCTTAACATAAAACCCGAAATTGAAGTTCAATTATCCGATTACAAAATCAGTCCAGACAACTTACACCTATGAACTACATACAACCAAAGTTTCCAACTTTGCTCCAGGCCAAGTATTCCTGTGGTGAACTATACAGTCAAAGTTTTCGACTTTGCCCAATTTCACAACCCCAAAGCACCAGAACAATCCTAATACTGAAACCCCTAGAATCAAAGTTTTCGACTTTTGCCCAATTTCGCAACCCCAAAGCACCAGAACAATCCTACTACTGAAAACCCGAGATTCGACAAAACCAATAAACAGCCACATTGCACCAAAATCAGCAACAACTAACAATCCACAATTTCCACAGAAACCCTAAATCAAAGATCCAACATTCAACAACAAAAATTCACCCATCCAAATAACACATGCATCAGTAAAATTCAATAAATAACAAAACAAATACAGTAAAAAAATTCTGCAATTTTAATTCCCATTAACAAAGACATTAAAATTTTAAACCGAATTCCACAATAACAAATCCATAATTCCATCCATATCATAACCACAATCTCTCATCAAATCTTAATTCAGTCATAACAATTAATTAATTAAAACATGAGAGAGTACTAGCAACAAACTTCAACAACAAGCTAAAACCCAAAGCCACCACGGAGAGCAAGAACAAGATGAAGAACAGAGCCACCTTCAATATTATACTCCTTAGCAGTCTTATCATCAGCAAGCTGTTTACCAGCATAAATCAACCTCTGCTGAACCGGTGGAATTCCTTCCTTTTCCTCGACCCGCTCCTTGACCCGGTCAATCGTATCGGTCGGTTCGATGTCGATCTCGATTTCTTTACCGGTTAGGGTTTTGACCTTGATCATGGTCCCACCACGAAGGCGGAGGACAAGGTGTAAAGTTGACTCTTTCTGGATGTTGTAGTCGGCTAGGGTTCTGCCGTCTTCCAGCTGTTTTCCGGCGAATATTAGACGTTGTTGGTCCGGTGGGATTCCTTCCTTGTCCTGGATCTTCGCCTTCACATTGTCGATTGTGTCTGAAGATTCCACTTCCAAAGTGATTGTCTTTCCGGTTAGGGTTTTCACGAATATCTGCATCTTTTTTGGGAGAGGCTTCTTGTTGAAGATTGGTTTTTTTTTAGGGCTTTGTGGATGGTGGCGTTGATGTTAAGCAGAAAGAGGATTTTGTGGTGAGTTTTTTTTTCTTTGTGAAGGGTGAGATTTGGTATTTATAGTAGTGGATGTGTTGCGTGAAGTTGGGAGTTTAGGAAAGTTGCCAAGTGAGTTCTATGGAAATTTTAAGCCCAAATCTGGTTCGGGTTCGGATCGATATAAACTTTTAGGAAACGTAGTTCTATTCCTTATCGGAGCTACTCCGTAATTAATTAAGGGAGTACTACTTTTCGTTTATACTGACTGGACTAGATTCGAAAGCTGTCGGAAAAAGAACGGTTTGGAAAGTTTGTGCGACTTCTGTGATCTCATCTGAAGTGTTTTGAATGAATTGTCGTTTAATAATATTTGGATAAGGAAAGAAATTCCGAGTTTTGATTTGCTTAAAAGGTTTTTTAAACTCCTCCATATGGAATGAGCATTGGAAGTTGTGACTCACGTGGAGAAGTGTAAAAATCAACTTCGGAAAGTAGACTAGCTCAGGAGGTAATATTCATACAAAAAAAAAAAAAAGTATACTCGTAATAATATTCATATTCTTTGCACATCAAAAGTGTCACATTTGACAGGAGAAAACAAACCAAGACGATTCGGGTCTGTGAATGCCTGTAATCCTGAAAGATCTTAGCTAAAGCAGATGACAGTAGAGATGGAAAATTGGAAAGACAGGAAGAATAAACATTAGCAGCCGTACGTTTTGCTGGGACAGTAAGCTCCCCGGATTCTTTGAAGGACGGCCGAAAGTTACGCTCATTATTCAAAGAAAAGCTTAAACGAGCACCACTAACTGATGAAAGGTGCAGAACATGTACTGTTCAAAAAGGGTGCAGAATATACCATGCCCACAGTGTCAAAACCAAAACTTCCACAGAGCCACGACTTTGCGAGAATTTTACAAGAGTCGCCAGCATCGATCACCTCCACCAGCAGTAATGTGGACATTCCTACCAAAGCTGAATGGACTCATGAGAACTGATTCAAAAGTAAACCTGTTTCTGGCAAAACAAAATCTCATCAGAGTACTAATACATGATGGTGAGCAACATATACACGCCTGCAACTGTGTATGCGCATCTCCTAACCTTAGCTCAATTCTAGCAATTTATCGGATCAGCAATTTATAGTACGAGATAACAAGACCAAATTTATCCATCCTAAGGCACATTTAACGAAATGGAGCTATGAAGAGCAATTCATTACAAATAAACTAACTTCATAAGCTGGCTGCATCATATGAAGAACTATGAAGAGCCAAGCGCATAACCTTACCTGATCAAACCTTTTATCGCTCTAAGGCATTATTCTCGTCTCAGAGGTATGAGCTAGAAGGTTAGACATGTCACGCCAAGACATCGCAACTTTAAAGAAACACAGAAAGGACCTAATCCCAACTTCTGACAACTTGTTATCTTTGTGGAGTTTGTGGATGTGTATAGTCCAGCTCAAGTATGCTTCTAGGCTTTTAGTATGTTTACAACTTCACGCATATCGAAAACCTATAGACATCTTAAGGTTTAATCTTCTGCTACGCGTTCTCAAGCCTGAATGTATGTAGCCTTCAGCTTTTACAAATTACCTCTAGAAGTAGACAATCAAAACCAACAATATAGGGAGTGATAAATTACTCACAGATTAAACAGGCGTCAATAAATCGTAGAGGAAAAAAAAGTGGCACTAGTCCAAAGTTATGTGTTAGAGGAGTTAAGAACCAGCAAGCAGTGGAAGAAACAGCTGCTACCAGCCTACCACAGGTTCAGGACTTCAAAAAAACTTCTACCAGTTGACGTTCACAGGATAACACAACGAGAAAGAAGCAGAGTTGCTGAATCGAGGAATATTTAAAAAAAAATGAAGGTATTAAGGGACAAGAGCATAAGCTTACCTGATCAAACTTTTATCATTCCAGGGCATTATCCTCTTGACCTCTTCTCGAAGGTATAAGCTAAAAGGATAAAGATGCCATGCCAAGGCATCACAACTCCAAAGACACACAGGAAGCACCTAATCCTGACTTTTGACAACACGAAACAACAAGGATACATCCTCATGTTTCCACGACAACACAAATTCATCCAAAGCTCCCGAAGTATCGACTTAACTCTTTCTCCTTAAGAATGGACGTAGATTCTTTGAGTTTTGTAGCCTAGGGCTACTGAGTAAATTCATGGACACAACAGTCAAATACTTGAGGAGAAGACTACACCCATGTCAAAGAAAGAAATGTCTCTTCGGCCATTCATTAGTCCAAAGGTATGCACTGGAGTAAACAACCACCAAGCAGTGAAAGATGAAGCTGCTACCACATCAATAATGAGTTCACAACTTCGAAAAACTTCTAAAAGCTGAGGTTTACCCGATAACACAGCGATTTCCAGCCATCCAGTTCCATCAGATCTTTTGAAACCGACATTTGCAGATTTACACTTTAGAGAACCCTAAATAAACTAAGGACGTAAAAAAGGATGCAGACAAGTTTTCAACAACCTTACTGTGGCAGCAAAAGAAGACAACTTGCATTTGGAAAACAACATTTAGAGAAGAGACATTATTTGGACAGGATAGAATTTCATAACTGAAAAATAACGTGCATTAATGCATGTGTCACTAATTAACGGAATTGAAATAGGAAACGGAGCCATAAACTTCCAGAGACAGGCTTCCAACTTTCCAAGTTAAGAAATGTGGTAAAAGAACCTGAATTTGGAAACTATAAATCACACATCTCACAGTTAGCAACTCCAATGAAAACCGTCAGCAATGAAAGCTCCACTAAGAAGAAGCACAAAAACTTAACTACCACAGTCACAACTAATGGAAGTTCCACCATCAACATTGACTTTTTACAGAAAAAAGGAATCATCTACAAATAAGCAAATAAATCAAGCTTCCAATAAGAAGACAGCAGCAGGAGTTGCAGCAGCTAACATTTCATGTACAATTAGTAAGTTCAGGATTTCAAAAGGCTTCCTTTGGTTACCGACAACTCAAAGCTATTCAGCTCCTCAACAGAGCATTTAGAACAAACGTATGCAAGTGTAAAGCACTGCTAGGAATCTAAAGAGCAAGCAAAAGGACCAAAAAATCTTCAACAACCTTTCTATAGCCAAGAGAGCTTGTATTCCATATAAACTTCTTAGATAAGATGAACATCATGAACATCAAATGTCTATGAGCTAATCTCCATTAAACCGACTGAGCAGGCAAAACAAATCCTCAATGTGTTAAACTAAACTACAGGTAAGCATCTCTTGCAAGAGTCCAGACAATAATGAATCTACCTTCGCAACACCTGTTCATATATATACTTTTCCGAAATCCAGCATTGAGGAGTATGACCCCTCAATAGAGACTAGGGTATGCCCTTCTGTTTTGTTTGTAGCTCTGGATGAAGCTCTTTGCTGTTGGCATATAGCCGATGGAGATCAGGTAATACATCCTTAAACCGATGAACACACTTCTGTAGGAAAACAGGCTCAGTCATGCGGGCAACACTATAAAGAGAGGTATCTGATTGGAACAAACCCTTCTCCTTCAAAACCTGCAAAACTGTATGCCTTGGGACTAACCTCTTCTCCAAGCTATAACTTAAAAAGGCAGGATGCGAAACCAAGAAAGCAGGTTTATAACCCAGTTCATTCATGAAGAAACTCAACGATTTCTGTAGCCTTACTGCAGACCCAGTAAAGGATAAAGGGCACCGCCTCATAAGCGATACAACGTCAGACTTTTCCCATCCAAAGCTCTCAAGGATCCTACACTTAGACTCAATACATTTCTCAGAATTGCCAGCAAGTAAGCGAAACCCATACAGGAATCTGCCCGAGCTTCTAGAAATCCCCAACTTCTCCTCAACCCGAGTCAATATATCCCGAAAACTTTCAGCCTTCCTTAAAAAAGGGCCGGGATGTTGCAGAATACGCTTGTGGATTTTGTCCCTAGGGACCCCATAGCTTGTCATTAACTCAACATTAAGTTTCATATCCACCCCGGCACGAGAAAAAGTGGACCATCTATGCCTCTTAAGGACAGTAATCACACTATCATCACTACCCAAAACAGCCCTCAAAGCTTCAACTGCAGAACACAAGTTTATGTCTAATACTATAGGATTTGATGTAATCACACCAACCAAATCAGACCCAGAAAAACCCAAATCCTGTAAAATCTTAATTTTGGGTTTTAGGGTTTTGTCAACATTAGCACATAACAATCGAGGTTCAAAAGATACAATCTTTCGAAGATTGGAATTTTCAAACCCAATTTGCTTAAAGTAAACAGCAACAGAATCAGCATTTTCTGCGAAATTGAAATCACTAACCTTCTTCTCTCCTCGTCTATTTCGCCATATTTGAGCAAGTTTGGTGGAAGTGGACAGAGATTGTTGCTCAGAAAACCCAAGAGTTTTCACCAAGAAGTCGCGTAAAGAAGAAGGTTGCTGTTCTTCTTCTACTTGCTTAGTTGCTGTTGAAGAGAACAGAATATGCCGACTCTGGCGGGAATCGTACAGAAAGGAGGAGAGAGATTGGAAAGCATTGCTGCCATTTTTACAGTTGAACGTGCACGCTGACTTCAACATTTCTCACCGCCGGCGTTTGTCGGAGAATTTTTGACTGATTGATATTAGTTGTAGTTTGGCGACAATAGCCGAAAACTGACCCGCCCCAAAAAAACAACATAACAATACGGAGTCCTCCGTAAGAACTTTTCTGATACGTAGTTCTCCGTAAGAACTTGACTAGAATATGTGCTGAATTTAAACCGTTGAGACTCGGGGTGAAGGTTGAGACTTGAGAGTCGAGTGGGGGTTAAAGACTAGAACTTTACCCAACCCGAGAAAACTGACCGAAACCTAGCTCAGAATAAAATGCAATTGTGATTTATGGCAATCGGGTGGGTTGAGTTCGCTTCTGGCCACGTCTTGTGCAATCTAGTTATGGTCATTTCACACTCGAGTTAGGTTTGAATATTGTGAGGTTTGTCGGAGTCAAATTTTGCTCAGATTCGGTTGTTATGAGCCTCTTGGTGTTATGACAAACATGTTTGGAAATGTAACTCATGAAAATTATCATTCACTTCCAAGTAAAGGTTGGGCATTGCCCGGCAGCAAAAGTAGATCCGACCAGTGAAATCCAAGCTACTTGGACCGAGACTTTACTCCACAATGCATCATGTAGCGTTTCTCATAAATCGCTGCTTGAACTCTTGGGGCTGTCTGATAAACATCGGAGAGTATAACATTAATATACACAAACAATCCTTACACAGACTAATAGCGATACTTACTCGACAACATTTCATGTACTGATATCCAGTAATGAAGAATCTGAAATATATCATAGAAACTGCACTGTGCATTTCCCATTTGTTTGGTGGCGTTGAATGAAACTGATCGTTGTTAACATATATTCGATCAGGTACAGCATCCTTACAAGGCAGAACACACTTCTGCAAAATGCAAGAAGATATGCTCCATCATGCAGGGAACACAATAAAGAGAGTAATCCATTCTGAATAAACCCTTCTCCTTTCTTAATAAGCCCTTAGGGCTTATCTCCAAAACACTCCATTTTAACAGCGCAGAAAACACGAAACCAGGCTCATAAGTTCATAACCCAGCTCAGTAGCAGAAAACTCGATTTATTCTGGAAGCTTGCTGAAAAACACTTTAAGCAGCAAGGGTTGTGTTTGATAAGGGCTGCATATCAGATTTCTTAAAACAAAGTTCTGAAGAATCCTACATTTACATTCAATATTTGTCACACTAGTGCAAACAAGCAATTAGAAACCAAACAAGAACATGTTTAGGTCTCGGGCAATCCCAACTTCTCTTTAACCTGGATCAATATGTTCCAAAAAGTTCAGTCTCTAATATAAAGGGAGTACCGAGTTTAAGGATAGGGCTCCAAATTTTGTCCCAAGGATGCCATAACTTGTCATCAATTCTACATTACAAATCATATGCATTTGAACCCACGATAAAGCCAAAGCTGAACATTCTTCATGACAGCAATCCCCTTATCATCTTTTTCTATTCAAGAAACACCGCAACAAGTCTTTTAAGCAATAATAATCTCATGTTATTCTTAACCTCAAACAGAAAACTTGGTGTTTGCAATATTAGCTATAGAGCATTCCCAACTCCAACAAGTCATTCATAACCATTCGAATTTGAGGGTAGAGACAGTTTTACAAACTAAAACTCATAAGGCTGGCCAGGAATCAGATTTCTACCTAAATGCTACAAGATCCTAACAGCCCCTCCAAAACAAATGTAAACGCATGCACACAGAAGCAAGTCAAGCAACACAACAAACAGCCCAAAGGTCAGAGGATCACGGTGAAGAACACAAGTATTCTGACATTGGTATGCCACCTATGAGCCACCAACAACTACAATAATTAAATCACGATCCAGCTCTACGGAGAAACTTGAGAACAGAAATACACGATTGGAAGAAAAAGACCACATGAACAAGAGAAAACTCAAACAGGGGAGACATCAAAGTTCAGATTTTTGCATCACTCAATCAATCGATAATCTCAAAGACACTTCATGGAATATCAAAATTAGTACCTGTTTGACCAAGTCTTAGCGCGTTTCCGGGAGAAAGGAGCTGAGGCTAGGTCAAACGTGAGATGATTGGACAAACAGACTGATACAAGCACCCAAATTGGTATCCAATGATGATTGAGAGACATAAAGCTCCAGCTTTTTCACTAATCAGTGCTTACAAAAGGTGAAAGTCGGCCAATCCACAGTTTTATACTTTAATGTTTCTTTTCCCAGTTTCTCATGTCAAAGTCTATCAGCTACACGGAATGCTAATCACCCAAGTGAATCAATTACATAGAACACACTGCAGAAGGCATTTAATCCTGCAACTCACAGAACTCAAATACTGATCATAAACAGCATCGAGAACAAACTGCGTTCTTCAAAGAAATGGGGACTCACTCTTCTATAACTCTTTGGGTCCTGAGTCACTCCTTATACTAGAACTGAATTCCTTGTTATAAACTTCCTGGATGCCTTCAAATGGCAGCACAAACTTCTTCAAGAAAGCAGACTCAGCATACAATATGGCAGTGTAAAGGGAGTAGGTTTCCCTGATCAAACCCTTCTCCTTGAGAACTGTCAAAACTTTATGTCTAGGCAGTATGGTCTTCTCCATGCTACTAGCTAAGAAGTTGTGGTGTGAAGCCAAGAAAGCAGGCTCGTAATTCAACTCCTCCATTAAAAAAGACAAAGACCGCCTGATCCTAGCTTCCGACAGCCCAAAGCACCGTGGATTTCTCTGGATAATCGCCAATATATCCGTTTGGGTCCATCCAAAGCTCTTAAACACATTACACTTGGACTGAAAAGTCTCCTCACTAAGGCAGCACAGCAAGTCAACAGCAGTCAAGAACAACCCCGAGTCCCGTCCAATCCCAAACTCTTCTTCAACCCGAATCACTAACTTCTCGAAAGTCTCAGGATCCCTCAAAAAGGGCGCCCGTCTCCCAAGCAACCATTTCCGAATCACCTCAAAAGGGATCCCATAACTCCGCAAAAAACCAACATTTTTCACCAAATATTTCGATACACAACTAAGAACACTCCAATGTGGCTTCTTCAAGATCAAAACAACATCATCATCACAATCAAAAATTTCCCTTAAAGCTAAGATTGTGGGCAAAATTTTAGTCTCAAACCCAGTAACTAAAATCGCAGGATTAGCCAATACAATGTCAGATACATCAGACCCAGAAAAACCCTGTTCTTGCAAAAGCTTAAATTTGGGGATTAGGGTTTTATCAACACTAGCATTCAAAATTCTAGGGTAACAAGATACGCTCTTTCTAATCTGGGCAACATCATAACCAAGTTGTTTGAAGAAATTAACGACGGAATTAGCATTTTCGACGAAAGTGTAGCTTTTTCTCTCCTTTGGAGATCTGTGACAGTAACCAATTTTGGCGGAGGTGGTGAGAGAAAGTTGCTCCGAAAACCCAAGTGATTCCACCAAATAGTCTGCGTAAGGAGACGACGATGTGCCTTGTGTTGAAGTTGAGTAAAGAAGAAGCCATCGGAAATTTGATGTGTAGGAGAGAGATTCAAGTTTGACGACACCTTTCCAATTTCCCGGAAACTTGAGCATCACTCTTTGATTCTCACACACTGTGAACTGTGAAACTGAGAAAATGCACCGGGTTATGTTGGATGAATAAAACCGGATCGGTTTCGGATATCGGGGTCGGGTTTGTCGAGTTTAGGTCGGGTTTTGCCACCTCTAAGCCCGACACAATATGTCGATATTGGTGTTTGCTAGGAAACGTATGTACATGTTTTACGAGTTACTGACGTGAGCTTATTAAAGGTTCATTTGCGCTAGGAATGTTGACAACGGTGTCTTTGTTGCAAACGACCCACTTGGAAGTTGGAACGATATTTAACTTCGTTTAAGTCTGGTTCCGGCTTTTAAAGTTGCAACAATCGGACATTAAAGTTGCAACAATCGGACTAAACCATTGGGACATTGGTTCCTACGTTTTGGGAAACGAGAACTAACAACGCCTGTTTTCAAAACCGGAGCCGGGCGGTTCCCATCTCGGAATGCACTACCATTTTAGCTCAGCCCTCCATTGGGATGTCATCTGATGAGTAAAGCTTATGGAATTGTTTGTTTACTGGTGAAAATTTAGGCAACAACTGAATGGTTGATGCCAAGCGCTGCTCAGAAAAAAAACCACCATCTCATATTTCCAGATGAGTTACAGTCAAGATACTACAAAGTAAAAACTACCATCTCAAACTGTTCATGAGTTATGACAGCGGAGGGAGGCGGAACGTTGAGTAGACACTATATTACGTATACAGTGATCAAGGATTCTGATAATTTGGATCACCATATTCATATATCGAGATCAGGGAGAACGAGGAAGACGTAATAGAAAAACCCGTGTCTCTGATTAAAACCCCAGACTCTGGGGGGTGGACTTACACTCAAGATATATATACAAGACCACCATCTTCTTCTCAAACTATTCATGAGGTATGACAGCGGACGAGGGAACAATGAGTAGACGCCATATTTATACCATGTAATAAATCATGTATAGAAATGAAACGAGGACACGAGAACAAATGAAAAAATCAAGCTATTAACAGTCAAAACCCTTCCACACTAGCCCTCCGATATGTTGTTGATGCTGATGATTTCCGGGACTCCTGCCGTTCAAGATCATCCAAGGCAAGAAGTGAAGAGCACCCACGGGAAGGCATTGACAATGGCATGGTGAACAATCTTGACGGGGAAATGGAGGACTGACCGCGTGAGGGAGATGAGTAAGAGAAACTTTGTCGTTGGGGAAGACTTGGTGATCTAAACATCTGCTTTCCAGAAACAGTTGCAGGTTCTTGAAGAGGGAATCGGCAGGAGTATTTCATTTCTTGTATGGTCTTGAGACTCTCCACGACAGTTCTCATGGTGGGTCGTTCTAATGGATCCTTCTGAAGACATCTTTGTGCTATGTCAGCCACTGTTCGAGCTGCTTTGATGGGGAACCGTCCTTTTAGTTGAGGATCCATAACAAGGGAGAGCCTGCACTCATCTGCTAAGAATGGCCAGCTCCATTTGACCAAGTTCCTCTCCTCCTTAGGCCGTCGACTATCCATATTCTTCCGTCCAGTTAAAAGTTCAAGTAGAACAATTCCGAAGCTATAAACATTGCTTTTGGGGGTGAGTAATCCCCTTTCTACCGTCTCCACTGATAGATTTCCTATGGCCTGAGAAGGATGTAGCTAGAATGTGTTAACTGATGATAGTGTTTTGTGTGAAAGAACCAAAAGCTAATTAACAGATCTAAATATCAGGTCTGCTCAACGAAACTCATATTGGACCTATTACTCAACACACGCAAGAAAATGATGACAATGTCCATAACCAAGAGAGTCATCATTCTTCACATCTCTCGAAAGAAGAAATCCAAAGGGAAGAGTTGCAAAAAGGAAAGTGAGCAAGCATCAAAAATACTAATCGCATTTTGCGTCATATTTCAGGGAAAATCAAATACACCAAATCAGACTAAGATGTACTTCGTATTCAGTATTCACTTTATTTTAAAAGTTATCACCTAAGCTCACTCTCAGGGTACTTAATGTATGCAAATCAATCATCCAGCACACTTACAGCTAAAAGCAAATGAATATCAAGCAGCAACACACTAGAAACAAGCTCAGAGAAAATGGTAGCAAGAGCACTCACGGTAGATGCGTTGGAGAGATCTGTTTCAGGAAGAAGGCCAACACAGCCATATCCTGAAAGCTTTGAGCTAAAATCCTTGTCGATTTGAATATTTACAGCAGAAAAGTCATTGTACATTGCCTGCAATGAATATGCATATATCAGGTACGGCAAATATCTAATTGCTAGAATATCAAGGTTGGATCACTACGAAGTGCCAAG
This sequence comes from Spergularia marina, assembly GCA_963680865.1. Lineage (NCBI taxonomy): Eukaryota > Viridiplantae > Streptophyta > Magnoliopsida > Caryophyllales > Caryophyllaceae > Spergularia > Spergularia marina. Next base: position 1,272,956 of record OY804555.1, on the reverse strand, counting down.
TCTACTCAGGAATCATCTGGTTTGACATGTTCATTAAAAATATGCAGCAGGCGAAGTGTGCACAAGAATTATTCAAAAGGGTAATAATTCTCTTTTTGAGTAACTGCTAATGGATGTATAGACGAATAGCAAAAGCAGCAAGTACCTGGAAGGGACCCTCTTCGTGCAAGAAAGTAAGACCTTGAGCGGCACATAAGGCTACTTTTACCCTTGTACTCCAATCAATAGGAGGACCGGCTGATCTACCATATAACATCCGATCTAAGCTTCCATGGTGAAGCCTTTCGTAAATCAAAATCCTCTGCTCAGAACCTTTACGGGCATGGTAACCAAGCAACTTACAAAGATTAGGATGTTGTAAAGAGGCGAGAGATTTAACCTCATTAACAAAATCCTTCAAGCCCTATTAAGCACAAACAACATTCCATAAGCGTACAACCACGTGAAGAAAATAATTGAAGTACACAATATCCTCTAAATAGCATGAAAATCATAGGCCACAGGATAAAGAATAAGAAAAATGATTGTCATTTCACCTGAGCTGTGGTGCAAAACCGTGTAACGGTTGCCTCCAGTTTTCTCGAACCATAAGAAACGTCTGAAAAGGAAGCTCTATAAGTAGTTGAAGAAAGCGTCTCAGATGTGCAATTGTCTGTTGAGAAACTTTGACAAGCAGTCGTAATTTCTTCATAAGAAAAGTTCCGCAAAGATCCTGAAGGAGGAAGTGGCAGTGGGCCTGAAGCATACAGAGGGCCACTGGCACTCGCAGCTTTAAAGCTTCCTGTAGATTTCAAGCCCCCCGAACTATGGGGCGAGGGAAGAGGTAGAGGCTGTGGACTAGGGGACCTTTGTTCTTGCGGTAATAATACATGGTTTCTTGACTCTTCTCTTTCTTCGTTTTCCATTGGTGACAATGTATCCCGATCTGGCCCGTGAAAGCTGGATGGTGCAGACAATGCACGCATTCTATAATTTGTTGACTTATTGGAGGGCTGAACAGGCTTCCCCCTCGTACGAAAACTTGGAGGAGCTGACTGTAGCGCATGGTCGCGTATTTGTGGTTCAGGAAGGGCTGTCGGAGTACTCTCCTGAGGCAGTACGCGTTTGATATGTACATTCTGATCACTCTTCTTCTTTTTACTCTTCAAGACAGTGAAACAACCCATCTTGACCACCGAGCATATAATTCAATTACACAGCCTGCCACATTGTGAGCATCAGAATATGAGCACTGCGTACTAACACCGCACATCAAACAGCCAAAGACAGTAATTCTGAAACTTCAATTATTCAACTCAAGTACAAAAGAACAACCCGTAACACGACAAAAGGATAATCCAGAAGCAAAGAAACCAGCATAACAAAAGGTCTCAAGTCTCATCTAAAGTATTATACACACAACAGCCCACTTACAGCAAGAGAGAGGGGGGGAGGGATGGGAAGAGTAACCAAAATGACACTACAACCTGAGAGTCGAGGCTAACAGATACAGGCAACACAGTAATCTCCTGTCTACTGTCTTGTTAGGTATGAATCCAGAACAAGAAAAGATTTTATACACCCTGACTCAACATAAAATCCGAAAGGCGGGTAGAGGGATGGGAAGAGTAACCGAAACAGCACTGAAACCCGAGAAGCCAGGCTGACACATACAAGCACCACGCACGGCTTGTCCCTAGTCTTATGTGGTATGAATCCAGAACAAGAAAAGAACTCATACACCCTGATTGAACACAAAAACCCGAACAACTCGGCCCAGGGACGATCAAACAAGCTTTGCATGCAAGTTACCATCTTATCTAACCTACCCCTATATAACGGAGGTACCCTATGGCCTAGGCACACTGATACAAATGACATAAATGATTCCAATGATCCTATTGTCATCATTCAAAACTGAAACTGACCAACACCCAGAATTTCAGCAAAAGTCTCATAAAATTACAAAAGCTTCATTAAAAAGCCTCCTCCTTTTGAACAGGAATTGTCAAACCTTATATCAATCAGTTCAACTAACACTTACCCAGAAAAAATCCCCCAAATTAAAGGTAAAAAAAAAACCCTCAATCAACTACCCTATAATGTTAGCTCATACAATCCCTAAAATACATAACTAAACCCAGAAACCCCAGATCCAAACCCCCTTCAAATCACCCAGAAGCTTAACAAATACACCATTCAAAAAATTTACATAATTTTAATTCATGGAATGTTACCATTAAAACACCATAAAAAAGAAAAAAAACACTAAGAAACCCATAATAAATTATAAATGGATCAAACTAAGAGCTAAATAATTTCCATAAAATGCAAAAAACTTCAATATCTAACTCAAAATTAACCCTGAAAAAATACAGATAATATACAAAATAAATAACAACAAAATAGAGAGAAAAAAAAGTTACCTGAAAATTGGCTAAAAACTTGGTGCAAAATAAAAAGATTGAATCTTTATTAGATGCCCACAAAATTAAAGATGAAGGGAAAAACAACCCTAATAAGTCAAATAAAAGCTCAGTAGAAATATGATGAAAGGTCATAAAGATTTTTCAAAATGGCATAAAAAAAAAACCACAAAAATAAAAATAAAAAAGCAAATGTGGGAAAAAATAATAAAAAAAATCAAAAAAAAAAAAGATGAAATTGTTTTTTTTAGAGAGAAAGAGAGAGGAAGAAGGGGGAGGAGAGGACCCAGCAAAGTGAAGCAGAAAGCAGTGGTCAAACCTACCATTAAAAAATTGATTAAAAAAACATGGATTTGTTTTTATTAAAATAATAAAATATGTTTTGGGAGAGATAACATGTTGTTGAAGATCATCATTAGCTTTTGGTGAAGTAAAGGTGCACTTGTTTTTAGAGAGTTTGCTATGAAACTATGCAAAACCCAACACCACATTTTTTAGAATGTGACAATGTTTTGTATGAAGGTGTCTTTTTTGTGTGCAAGTGTGTGTGCGCCTCCCCTTTTTGACCGTTTTGCCCATACAACTCATTTTTGCTATTTGATTTGATTGTTTATTCGGAGTAATGGATTCTGTGTAGTTTGTTATTGACGGGTGTTGAGCATAACACAAAATATAAGATAGGGGTGAAATGGTGAATGTTATGGCTTTGGGTGCGTGCGTAAAACTCTCGTTATTTTCCTCTTGTTATGTGTACGTTGTGCCTTAACACAATGTTTGATCTTACATGATTCGTCATTATTCTGTAAATTTCAATTCACTAAGATAGCCCTAAAAAGGACCTTGTCTGGTTATTCATAATGTATCACCTATCAATTTTCATGAACAACATAATGTGAGTTTTGTTAGATTAAGGCACTTTATGACCTATCTATAAGTGATTGAGTTGAATTTTTTAATTTGAATGATTGGCCTCGGTTTGAGATGGATCAAATTCGATGAACTCAAAAAACAGAGTCAGATCTATAAGTTGATGGTTGTGATTTTACTAGCATGCAAACTACGGTTTCTTTCTTAAATGGTCATTTGTAAGAACTACGGTTTCCTATAGTGTGCACAAGTAGTGCAATGACGATAAAGAGCTCCTAAGTATTCATGTGTTGGTTTATGAGGTACAAACACGAACAACTTGCTACGATGGCAAAGGAAATCGAGATTTTAAATGCTAAACAAAATTGCGCACATAGTCATGAGTTTTAATATAAGAAGTCTAATTCGTCCGATACACGATCTATTATAAAGTTTACTCCGGGATGAGAAGGGTGATCACTTTCATTTTCCATGTCAGCGATGTACTGTGGATCATTGAGCAGTATGATGTTTATCTTTTGGGAAAAAAACCCTTAAATCAAAATTATAATTTACTGCATTTTGTATACTGGTTGTCTACTTGTCTAGCTCTATATATAATGATTAATTAGTTTTTCCAAATTCTTATTCATCAACTTAAAATTATTTGATCTTGATTCTTGACATTGTTATATGTAAAATGTACTTTGCTCATTTTATATTCTCTTTCAAATATTAGCCGATTGTTCTTAGCTAAGTAAACACACAAAAATAAATTTAAATAATGCTTCTTAACCATGCATTACATTGTTACATACGTTTAGCTTAAGTTGTCAACTTGATAGCTCTTGCTAATCATTTTCAAAGAGAACGGCCCTCAAGAACTCATTCTAGCCGTTTTGATAACTTCAAACATAAAAGCTGATTTAACAAATTACTAGTTGATTTTGATCAATTCCCCATTTTAGAAGCAAAAATTTATCGAAGGCCAGACTTTGACATGTTATATCGTTAATATTATATATGTTGGGTGTTATTCAGATTAATAGTTCATTTTTCACGCGTAGGAGTAAATAATTTAGCAAGTATGTAGAACCAACAGACAATTACGGAGTACGCGACTATAATCGGGGCTACGTGTGCCCTAGGGCACATAATAAGACTTAATTTGTTTCCTTAATTAAGTGATATTCTCCTGAATTAATCAAAAAGATTCCACAATCTGTTTTTTCAAGTGAGAATATCACTTAATTAAGGAAATAAATGGAGCTCATGTGCCCTATGGGCACACATTAGAAAACCCGATGTTTAAATAATGTCATTATAGGAGGTATATGAGGTGGGTAATTGAATATCGAATATCAAATATCAAATTTAATTATTTGTATTGTGTTGTTTGATTATAGCTAGATCACGTAATAATTTTCTTTGAGGTTTTCTAAAACATTTCCTTTCTTAAATAAGTGAGATTATCAATTGAAAAAATAAAATGTGAGATCTCATCGATAAATTGAGAAAAACATCATTTAATTAAGAAATGCATTGACATGCATGTTAAAAAAACCGACTTTTCTCTAATGTGTAATTTTTCGTATAGCCGACCTCAATCAGTTTGAAAATAAGACTTGATGGTTGTTGTTGTATAATTTTTCGTACATTTATGAGATACTCATGATATGATAATTTGCGTATGTAAGATGTAGGTAGGATAAAAATGGAATATGCAAACTGATGAATGGTCAATTGTGTAAAATCAATGTAATGCCTCGACCTTCAACGAAAAGCCCCTTGATTGAAGTGACAACTCCAGTTGATTTGTCGGGAGAAATAAACAACACAAAAATAAATCAATTGAATAAAATGATTAACGAGTAGTAATAATCAAATTAGTAACATCACAACTCACAAGTTCACAACCGGTTCAAACAATGCTCTATTCTTAGCACTAATTTGATAATGGTTTGACTTGAAACAACATTTTTTTTTGTTAATCATCAATAGTTATCATACTTGTGTTTCAATTTCTGTTTTAGCATTCTAAAATTTAATTTAGTAAGCAACAATTTAGATATAATTCTATAATAGCCATATACTAGATGATACCTAGAAAAATAAAACAAAAACAATAGTCTTACAAAAAAGATAAACCTAGCGGCTGATGAAGAAAAACCACTTATTTTAATTTTCAAAAACAAGATTTTGATCTTAGAACATAATGAACCAAATACGATATTAAACAAGCCTTAAAGTATAAATATTTAAAAAAATTTATAAGGTCGACACTATCTCTATCTTGAATTAAGAGAGCGTAAAATCTTTACACTGTGCTCGTATAAGCAAGCTGAGACCCTCAAAGCCCCAACAAAATAGTGTAAGCGCTTAGAATTTCCAATACTCAATTTCCGGACTTCTAAAAACTTGATAAATCGTAACCTTATACTCCCTCCATTTCATTAGGTTCTTTGCATTTGGTTTGAATTCCTCTCATAGATTCAAACCAAATGCAAAGAACCTATAAAATGGAGGAAGTAGGTAAAATAAGTTGATTTCATATACTATTTTACGACGTGCGAGAATTATAAAGAGACGATGATACTGAACGAGCCTTTCGGAAGCTTCAGGAGTTGGTAACAATTGAAATAAACTAATTGCTGAAAGCACAAGTTTCTTTAATGTTTGGATTTTGGAGAGAATTTAGTCAAAGAAACGGATTAAGATTGATCTTTGACTCTTAATCATACCCGTCCGCATGTGGTCAGACAGACAATCATCTACGGCTATGTACTTATATGGGACCCACCTCAATTGAATATTTTGTCTTCCTTTTTTAGTCACACCATGTTAATGTCACTATGTGAATGTTGCCGCACGCGCGGTTACCATGCGTGTAATCGGGATTATTTATTCTCACCTTAGCTAGAGAGACAAATGTGGTCGAATAGGTGTCATGCCCCTTGTGGGTCACACTAGTGAGTAAGCTTTGTTTGAAACCGTCTTTATATTATTCGGTGTTTATTAAGTTATCGCGAGATAATTTCATGCAAGTCTATATCAATACTATTACCAGAGTTGAAAAGGTCATGCTCGAGCTTCAAGCCCTTCGTGAGTCACTGAGTCCTAGTATGTGTGAAAACTGGATAAGTAAAATTGTTGAGGGAACTCTATTACAGTGAGCGATAAATATTCGCAGATACAAGATTTTTCTAGCATGTGTTTCAAGGAAATATGTTAAAAAGTTAAAAACTCATTGTCCTTATGGTAAAAGAACCGATATGAATACGGCAATGGGAGGTTGAAATGAATTCAAATTGGAAAGTTGAAGATGCGACGGGTTAATTATGAATTCAATTTAGTGGACACCACGATGGAGCAATGACTAAGTGTGAAGTTAATATTGCATTAGGAAATTTGTTGTGAATTGTTCATAAAGTTGGTGTTAGGTAATCAATATCCAATGCTTATTATTGGAAAAATTCAAGTCATACAAATTTGCGATATGTGATCATTTGCTTTTAACTCCAGCAAACTTATATTTTAAGGGTGGGGTCTCATTTTTGTCAATTTGTTGCGGTCTAAAGGTTTGTAATTGTATAATTGTCACGATAATGACATAAAAGTTTGAATACCTTGTATCTGTATGATTATATTATGATATTATCCAGTCATCCACATACGTCATACAAAATACTAAATTCTGATATATTGATACGAACTACGAAGTATATGCATATTGTGAAAAAACATTTTGTCAATACACCCTGACCAACACAACTAAAAGGATTGTCTAAAGCTTAACAACCTTCCTAATTCCATATCATGGGAGTACTTTTTTGTGAACAATGAGACAATTTAGGGTCAACAACATTGATTTTAGTAGTTCTTTAAATATTGTTATATAAAGCATATTATTCACATGCATAAAATAACAAAAAATACTGATGATATAACAAAATACAAATGTTGCGAAATGTTATCAACAAAGTCGCTTTGGCCGAGTGGTTAAGGCGTGTGCCTGCTAAGTACATGGGGTTTCCCCGCGAGAGTTCGAATCTCTCAGGCGACGCTTCCATTTTTTGGGTTGACATTTCCTCGTACATACTGAGTACTCCGTATGTTTCTTGCTGGGCCAGTGGGCCTGCCCATCGAACTGTTGCATGCGTACACTCTAGGCTGTGCCGTTGCGGCACATATTTTCACTCGTATTGGTTTTTGGCTGTTTCGCGGATCTCAATTAACTTCTTGTAACTTATCATTTATAATTCATATATTAATTAAAGAGTTACTTAAACTGAGTCAAATTTCACAACTTCTTTTCTGTCTATCTGTCTATCGAGTTCAAGTAGCGAAGTGTTTGTACAACAGTACGTCTGTCGTAAGAAGGTAACTTAGACAACAGCTGCGAGTCTGTGACATCAAAGAAGTTCGGCTGCATCACTGCATCAGTGCGTGCCTGCCATCAGATTGCGCATAGACAGCCAGCTGCACGAGTCTCAGGGGTATGGCACTTGAACAGTTGAACCGCTTTTGCAATGAAGTAACGAACCATCCCTGATCAACAAGATGAAGCTATTTCCTGAACCATTTACGACGTAGTAGTGCCATGCCTGTACTTGTTACAGAGCATTACAGTCTTACAGACTCTGAGTCACTGTGTAAAACAACTCCTGATTGTCAATGACTAAGTGCCAACTAAACATTTTACTGTCTATACTATCACTGATCATGGATGAATATGTACCCATAACCTTCAGTCATTAGAATCATCATTCAGAAAATCACAAGCTCACAGCCCTAACTTGAGCTTGAATCACCATTTGAACGACCTGAAAATGGCAGCGTATGTTCTGAACTGATCTGCACACATTACTCAGCACTCAGCAGTTCAGCAGTTCAGTTCTTCACATAATGTATCAGATATTCTCATGTTTGCGGTAAACTCTCTGACATGAAGCTTGTTATTCCCATGTTGAGTCGACTTGACGTCTCCAAGTAATGATTGGAATGCGTTGATTGATTGCCAAACATGACTTGAAAAGGAGACGCAGACTCCACCAAATTCAGCAAGCAGTCACATACAGCCATCCATGATCCAATAACAGTTAGAAGTGACACTGATGCAGTAGGGTTAGACCCACTGTGTTGAGTGGTTGACAGGTCTTTTAGTGTTTAACTGTAGCAGCTTTGAACTAGCGCAATGGTTGAATCTGATGTTGGATGACAAGCTTCAGAGCTCAACAAATCAACAATGTAGACAATCAGCTCATAGAAACAAATAACTTTTCTTGGTTTCATATGCAAGACACCAAATTCGAACTCCAGTAACATATGACAAGGAGTTTAAGACTCAAACATCATCATGGAGAAGGAGTGAGGGGAATCAACCTAAAGTCGTCACTAACACGATTGCCAGCAATAGCTTAAAGTGGAGGCTACGGGGAGCACCATTTCTTCCAATCACGCACATAACGACACCTTACCTAGGATTGAACAGCATAATTGATCTCAAAAATAGCCTTTTACTGCAACAGCTTTGCACCAATCTTTTCTCCATCAAGTTGATACATAAATGATACAGAATAAACCGTTCCAACATCCACAAACCCTCTTCTTTCGGATGGATAATAGACAGACAGAGCCAATTATTAACATAAGTTAAGAGCTCATAGCATGAATAAACACATATCTCTGGAAATGCACCAACAATGTGTATTCAAACTCATCCAACAACTCAACAAGGCATGGAACAACCTACCTTCTGTTCAACCTAAAACTTGCACTTCACCCTAACGAATTACACAATACCAATATTGAATATCAACATATGTAAGAATGATCTATGCTCCTAAACATAAGGATCTACCGGCTAAAAACAGCAAGTTGGTCGAAACAAAATTAGACAGAATAAGCAAACCTTAAGCACATAACATGATAACAACAAGAAATGCATAACATTTCTCTCTATTCTCTCTTCACAGGCCGGAGTACGAAATCGACACAAGAGCAATCACTAGTACCAAACTGCCAATTACATAAAATTCTGATGCATTTTCAATTCTTTTTCATCATCATCAATTCATATTAGTTGAAGGACTAAAGAACTTCATCATGACGATTCCGAAACTAAAAATTTCTTTTATATCACCACCAAATGTCTCTACCAAATGTAATTCCAGCTAACATCATATTTATACACATATATTAAACATCCTAATTTCCAATTTATACCATCCAAAAAACAATTGGAATGTGAAGAATCGACAATCGAGCTTACACCCAAATGAAAAGATTGAATCTTTCTCACTTTAACACTGACCAATTTGAACAGCAGATCCTGAAACACTACATTATAAGAAAAATGTATAATTCAAACTCCTGCAACAGGTTAACAACGAGTAGTCAACAACAACAACACGCCTCGCCTTGGTCTCAAAATGATTTGGCGTCGGTTAACGTGAATCGTCATCTGTAAGACTGTAACAGTCTTAGTTGAAAATCATTGCGAACAAGTTTAAAAAGTATTGAAACACACCCAACACAACAACAATAAAAAAAAAAAAAATTCAACAACAATCGAGTTTAAACCCACATGAAAGATCGAAACTTTTTGCAATTTAACACTGACCATATGTTGAAAAACGTGTTAATTTAAACTTATAAAAAATGACAACACAAAACCAAATTTAAACAGCAGAAAATATGAACCATGATTAATATACAGTATATGAACTACAACAATCGAAATTCAACCAACAGCAAAATTCAATACATTATCAATAAATTTACTAACTTTAGCTTCATTAACACCAAAAAATTTCTGCAACGGATAATTTAATAAAGATACCAACAATGCCGCAACAAAGATGACCCAAACCCGGTTAAATTCACGCAATCTGAAGGCGGTTTTTATGGGTTGATTTTGGCGTCGTAGTTTGTGTAAAATACTCAAGAATTTGGATTTGAATGTGGGTTTTTTCGTTGGAGTTGAGAGAGCAAAAGTTAGACGACATTCTTGTAGTTGAAGTTTGAACAAGAGAGACAAAGATGAAGAAGATTTAGACTTAAACTTGAAGTAGAAGTGTTTTGCTTTGGTCTTGATTTTCATCATCTTCCATGGTGTTATTTGTTGTTGGTTTTTGTTTTGTGTTTTCACTTTGCATCTTTTTTCCTTTTCCATAGAACAGAATGTAACCGTTGTTTCTTGTTGTTAGAACAAGTGAAATGAAAGGGCAATAATCGTAGATGTGTTGTACCAAATAAAATAATCGTAGATGTGTAGTGCGTACCCTTTACGATTCACCAACTCGAGGTCGAGCATTGTGTGTTAATTACCGCTTTTATGTTTTGTGTTAAGGTTGTTGTAAAATTGGTTTTTTTTAATGTGTGTCCTATTATCGTAAAATAACACGATTTCAAAGAGTCCACGAGAAATGGCACCGGAGACTCGAGTCACCTCTAGCTCTAGGCACATTTAGCGACCGACGATGCTAGAACTTTGGGACATGATGACTTGTAGTGAGGGCTGAGGCTGAAGAGAGTACATGAGGATTTTAGTGAGGGTGATATGTATTGCTGCCCGGCCCGTTTGCTAACTAAGGCCCATACCTAGAAAGCTAAGGCCCATACTTCTCAATTAAGCTATAACACCAACCCGGCCCAAGCTGAAAGAAATGGAGTCAATACTATTTAATCTCTGATCACCATATTGGCACGGTGACACCCCTAGCTAATGTCTTTATGTTTTTAGCACAGATTAACTTTAATCCTCATTGCCATGTACGGAGTATGTGTAACTCGTGTTACCGACTCACTATGAGGTATGTACGTAGAACAACCCGTCATAGTCAAAATAGTTTCCTTTGACACGATCCCCATGAATGTCATCGTCACATTGATACCTAACCTTTTGCATCTAGTGGTTCTCATTATCTTCGTTAACAATTATCTATGAAATTCTGAATCCGCTATTGGGTCGGGTAGTGGTAACTGGTAACTGGTAACTGGTAACTGGTAACTGGTAACTGGTAACTGGTAACTGGTAAGTATATATGGGTCTTTTTCATGTGATATTAATAGTAATAGAGAAACATGTTAACGTTTTGTACTGGAATATCTGGGGGCTGCTGGTACACTACAATCTACATGCATGTTGATGTGTACTTACGATAAATTAGCCGGAAGATATTACGTATGTATAAGAAGGGGACAACCTTATTTATTATACTAGTAACACTTATTATCGATTTATTGGACATTTGGAAGCGACTACATACGTCCACATTTAGCTATTCTGTCTTTATTAAGTGGGCCAGGTTTTCTTAACCCAAATATTGCTCCATGCATGTAACTCATCGTACTTGTGAAGCCTTGTACCGGCCACCGGAAGCCGACACTCGATCTTTTTATGTCTATATATATACCACATACACTAAGATGGACCAATTCAAAATCGTTGTAGATGTACGTTTTTTGGTTAAAGAAATTGTGAAATTTCGAAAACTTTGGCCATTTTGTTATAGTTACTGTACTTGTAATGCTCTGACATCTGACGTTCTTTTATACGGTAGTTTGTACAACTTGAAGTTGACCTGATTGCAGTGATTGAAGGCAACTACCCAATTACTTAAGTTTAATTAAAGCGACGAGGGGTTCACGCATAAAAGAACCATCAAATCACCACTAATGAATTACTTAATATTTCTTTAGTTGTGAAAGAAGTAGTTAAGAACCTTAAACAATAAATCAAGAGTTAGCAAGAATCAATCATAACAACAACCGAACAACGTGGTTCCATAAGACCTTATATGTGGGGCTAAAGGCCAAAGAGACTTCACTTTTATGCGATGAACTCACGTAACACTGGCATAATAATGGAAGATTACATAGGGGTCATTTGGGAGGAGCTTTGTCTAATTGTCTCCACAATAGCATATAAGGAGTTATGCCTCCCAAAAAGGGGCCTCGCCTACATGTTTGGGTCGTTTTGAATTATACAATGTTAATTACTCGTGTTATAAGTGGTGTAGTGAACTCAAACTCGATTTATATTTTTGGAATGTAAATGTATATGGCAGTGATTGTATGTATATCTGAGTGATCTCCTAACTATTCACATGAGCTTAATTGAACTTGAGGTGAACATATTATGCACAAATTTCCCATTCTTGTTACAAGTAGAAGTCGTTTATGTCGTTTTGATTCCTTCCAACTTCCAACATTTAATTTTCTCGGATCGAACTCTAAAAGTAAACAAGGGAAACTCTTATACTCCCTCTTTTCTTTTGTTCTTTACGTTTGTTTTGAATTATTCTCACTTATTCAAACCAAGCATAAAGAACCAAAAGAAATGAAGGGAGTACTTCTTTGTATAAACATGATACTCCATACAAGTAGAAATACTAAACCATGGTAACTTCCAAAAAGAAAAATTACAAGGAATTACCATCATATCATTGCAATTGTACTTCTATATATAGTATCCTTCCACCCCAATTTACTTCACCGTTGTTTCTACTCTCCACAGGTGTAATGTCCCCGAATACTCACTTGATTTTTTTCCAAGTGTCTTAGCTTTCTTCTCAAAACAACACTTCAAGTCGATTAGTCGAGCAAAATTGCTGATCAAGCCAACTAATAACACTACTGCATCACTCTTAATAAACAGTGTGATCGATTGTCGTCTATAACTTCTCGGATAATCAAATTTTGAGCTTGGAAAACATTGCAAATCAAACATCGATTAGACTACACTCCAAATTTTGGATCAGAATATAGCCACTCGACAAATTCGAATCATCTCTCTGTGCAAAATGACATCTAGCTAGATCTCATAAATTCATACAAGATCTCACCTAAGCTAATAACATACGTACACTTCCTTCTTTTGTACGCTACTCACAAATCATCTCTCTCTTTTTTTTTTTAACAAAGACCACAAAGACCAACGGCCAAACAACAACTAACTACCCCCCAACGTATTCATCTCAACCACTACCACATGATCCTGACCACCACCACCACCGCCGCCACGTTGCGTTGACGATACCGCCTTGGGTGAGCCCCCGTTGGCGGCATCGGCCACCGAGTGGCGGCAATTCGGACACGAGGAGTGAGACACAAGCCACGTGTCAATACACCTTACATGAAACCCATGATTACACTTTGGCAAAACCCTTACTTTATCACCATCAACAAACTCCCCTAAACAAATGGGACACTCATCAGCTGATGATCCACCACAACTACTCCCTTGGTGGTCCCTACCGTACACCAATATGGGTATCTTCCTCAGCACGCTTTTCTTAAGTCCGGTGCCGGAAACTCTCGCCGACACTTGCTCATCCGTCTCCCTCCTAGAGCACCTTAAAACACAGCGTACCACTGAATTTAACCCTAGTGCACACACCAACGCGCATAGTAGTGCAGCCAGTATTATGACCATGTTGGTGTCGAAATTCGCCTGGCTCAACTCTGCCTCCGCCGCCGTGCTGTTTGACGTGTCCGACGGTGTCGCCGCCACCGACGATACAGTCTCCGCCGTCTCTAACAGCCGGCGGTACACTATCTTGTCCATTTTTCGTGCTTAGACAAAATTACGCCGTATTTTAAATATGAGGCGTAAAGGTCAGTATAATAATAATCAGGGGCGATATATAACAGATAAGTATGAAATTTATGAAGAGGGTATTTGAAATTGTGTAAGTAGCTAGAAGTATATATCAAATATATATATATGGTTTATAATAAGTTGTGTATTATCCAAAATGGGGGACCGTTGAGCTAATATTGTTGCAAGAAAATGCGAAAATATATGCAAAAAATATTTATGGTGTTCTGTTGTTGTAACTTGTAGATCAGAGCAGAGAGATGAGGAATGTTTACAGGTAGATTTGTACGTATATATATGAAATTAAATTAATTGTGTGTGATATAATTTTTTTGGTTCACCTGTAAGTTTGATGTGAGTGGTGTGGTTGGACTGCTTTTTGTATATTCTAGAACATATAAGTACTAGGAGTGATGGAAAATTATAAGATGATTTTTTTTTCGGAAACTAGTTCTGTTAACGTCTTTTGTAAGCTACGGTAATAATAACAATCAGTTCTTGAAAAATAAATACGCAAGTTTTTAGGATAAAAATGTAATTTTTTTTTTAAATATGAATGCTTCGTTCAACAACACACATGGACACTTCAAATAAAGATATTATTTCCTTTCTATCTAAAACCTTGGCACAGATCATACTCCCAGGAAAAGCTCGAACGGCCTTCAACAAAAGGGCACTTATACACTATATCACACACAAAAATTTGGCTAGTAACTTTTTGTCATTTTGACCCATTACTCAATTAGTGGTAAATCTCGATAATACGTGATGACCATAGATCTTTTATGTTGTTATCGCATCTCATTAATGCTAGTCAAACTCACAAATTTACATTTAAAGCTCACAAATTTACTTCAAAGTACTTTGAATCTAATTACTATAAGTTATGATAAACCCGTCTTACGCAATAATTCGTCACGTTCTGTTTCGTTTTTGTTCCTTTTCTGGTGGGCTGCCTATGGTTTCGTTGTTTTGTCTTCATTTCACAAATACAAGGCAAAAACACAGGGTGTGACCATCCTTTCTTCTTGAAAAGGGGAGAGTTAGATGTGTTTGCATTGTGCTCGAAAATGATACCGAACTTTGGTCCCCTTGTTTGTTTTCCATTTTTATTCCCTTTGGTTGATGGAAGACAAGACAAAAGTGTCTGATTGGCATAATTTGCTTATATGCATGGGGGTTCAATGTAACGTGTAAAGATTAGCAAATAATTAATGATTGGATATGATCTCATTATAAGTTTTAAGTCAAGTAATCGACTAATCATATAATACGCCGCGTAGATAGAACATATATGTGAGGCGATTAATCTGTTAAACAATATAATGTCGATATATATGATCGAAACAAAATGTTTATGTATAACAGACAAACAACAAGTTCAATTCATGAAGTCATCTTTAATTTAGGTCCAGTATTTGTTTCGTGTCCTTGTGATTTGTTTGGATACTTGTCTCATCAACTAATCATGATTAGAATGTTAATTAAGAAGATGATAAGCATGCATATTTACCAAACCTTGGTTCCTACCTCTTGGATCTTTTCTGGATCTTAGTAGTGGACCAAAGTGGGGCTGGTACAGTGTTTAATAAGCAAAGTCGCAAAGAGAGAAAAAACCAATTAAAATAGATTAAAATAAGCAACTTAATTAGTGCAAGGTGGTTCTTGCCTTACTCCATGCTAATTTGATAAAATATGTATATTTCTGCCATATCACAAGTCATTAATACTAGGATTAAGTGTAACCTCTTTGCTCCTACTTGACCTAAAAAAACAAAAAGTTCTTCTACTAATATCTTCACCAAGATAGTACTGGGAAATATCTCTTCCAAGTGTTCCAATAACCCCAATTACAAGAGATCAATAGGCCACCTCGAGTCAAGCTGTATTATGAAACAACATTATTATAGAGGGTTTTCGGATCACGAGTCATCTAACATTATGATTATAGTTTTGTGGAGGTTTGGGTTTTATTTGATGTTAGCGTTGTATTTTGATAAATTCAGTACTCGTCGAAGATGCCGTATGCCTAATTATTATGAATAAATTTCTTTCTATTCAAAAAAATACAATAAAAACCAATTACCCTTTTTCTGCTTGTACAAAGTAATTCTTTTGCGTGGACTTTGTCTATCCCTAAACAATTGATTGACCTAATTAAGAACTCATCTCCCTTTTCTCAGTTATAATTTTATACTACCCCGGCTACTTCTTTAAGATATATCGATCACCTTAAAACCTATCTATTATAATTTTAACAGTACAAATGAAGCAACTAAGCAAGTCGTTGTAAATAAACTTTTGATGGAGAAGCGAAGCAAACAATAACCAACATCCGAAGTCCGAACGTACCAAATGGGTGAAATAATATTGTGATAAACAACATACAATAAATGTATGACAATGTAATTAAGCCAATATTATAATTCTACCATAGAATGTTTTAAAATGGCCAACCAAATTACGAAATGGTAAAAATGTTGAGTGAAAGTAAGCCGCCGGTAAGATAATTAGCAAATTATTAACTTTAAAGTATATAATTAGTGGAAGGTGGTTTTGCCTTAGTCCACATTATAAACTCCAAAAGATCTATACTCTTTTGCCACATCAGATGTCATTACTCATTAGTACTAGGTTTAATATCTTCATCAAAATTGCCAATGAAGATATTTACTCCAAGCTCAAACACTTTAGCCTTCTTGGTTTTCATATAATACTTTAGGATGATCCTTAAACTACTAATTGAAATAAGCCAACACTCACACTTCTTTCCTTATTTTACTAATTTTATATTTGCATAACTTGGTGAATTGATTAGTTTCTTTCAATGTCAAAATGATCATAATCTTCCCCATAATCCTCATGTCCAACCATTAGACAACATATTTTCATAATCAAGCATGCTCTAGATACTCCACTAGTAGTAGTTATGACATTTCCATAATTCCATTCTTATGTCTTTAGACTTGTTGTATGTACATAAATTTTGCAAATAACTTTTGATCATCTTAGTCTTCATTGTGTGAGAAAGGGTAGTAGTTGCTAGTTGTTGGTTGTTTAGTACTAGAAGTCTAGAATGATGGTACTAATGACCATTTCGTATGATCCTAATTTTCGAGCTAGATTGTTTTGTATTGGTGTGATTTCGTCTGCTTATTGAAAATTTGTTGATTTTTTTTGGAAATTTGTTGAGTTGAGGTAAACTAGACTAGCTAGATTGATCATTAAAAGCATGAAATACGATCTACATTTCAATCCATCCATATCTGGCCTCACTTTTTTTTGTTAGGGCAAACTATGGTAATAATTGAATTATTCAACCTAACTATCACGAGATAATATCCTCTTGGGTCACTGCGTCTGTCAACCCAATAAGTATATCATATTGTCCCCTTTGAATCTCGCGTTCACAAATTTGTTTTTGAATTTAATCCCAAAATACGTAAGTTTATACCAAGCTTGTGCAGTGATGGTACCTTGCAAAGCAAGTGCAAAGGGTAAACAATGGCAATTGCCAATTGGTTCCTTCCTCAAGAAGAAGGAGAAAAAAAATGGTAAAATGGGAAGGAGTTCCCTACTTAAAGAGGCTCCCGTTACTATCACAAAAGATGTGAATCAAAGGCCCAAAAGACAGATGTCTGTACACATACTGGCCCGTCTGTTGACTCCCGTGACATTTGGGCCCACCTTGATGGATCCTTGATTGCGGCCCTTGGTTCACCCCTTTCGCCATTTTCTCTTCTCGGGTCTGGTATGTTGGTAGTAACTGAGGAGGGCCGAAATTTCTCCAACAGTTGACTACGGAACAGTGTAGCACACACTAAAGACAAACCCAAATGATCACGTGGAGTGTGCGTGAGTTGTATTTTGTGTATTTTGTAAGAATGGTAAATACGAGCCAATTTTCTTATCTCCCTCTCTCTCTCCTCACTTCACCCCCCTCTCTCCTCACCTACACATACACCATCATCGTCATCACCGATTCATCTCACCAACTCCCCATAAACCCAGAACATCAATTAACGCATTTACCACCTTTCATTTTCTATAACAACCCCCACCTTCAATAAACACCATTGTTCAAATCAAATTAAGAAGAACAAAAACGAATTTGGGCATCAAAGCACTAACTAATTACATGCATGCATGCACAATAATCAGAGGGGACTACCAGGTCTGCAACCCAGATCTCGACGACTCCACCACCGTGTTGCATTCCAACTCCGACAACAACATCCCCCACACATCTACCCCAAATCAATCCCTTCTTCTCACCTACAAAACTCCATAACCACCCACCACATCGCCGGCTTCGCCGACGGAGAAAACAAATAGATACCCTATGATGGATGGGGTGATTGTTTGGGCGTGGTGAACCCTTTTTGGGTGTGGTGTTGTGAAGTGGGCGAAAAAAGGGGTTGACTGGACTCGTTGCTATGGTTGCCGAAGTGAGAGATGATGATGTGGTTATGATGAAATTTGCAAAGAAAGTGAAGAAATGGGAGGAAGAGAAATGGTGGAAAGTTGCAGAGAAAAGGAGGGAGAAAAGAAGATGAAGCTTTGCACTATTGGGCAGAAATTACCCGTGGTGAGAGTGTGAGGGATGGTCGGATGGGTGACTTGGTTTAACTAGGAGAGAGAAAATTGTTTGGTAACTAATAATTTTTACTGAGTATAAATCTATATAATTGTACAAAATATATGGTGAGTTGTCAAAAATACTATGCGAAATGACATAATAGCCCCAATTATACCTATGCATTACTTGTTTGCCACTGTATGCTGCACTATTCATTAGCCAACTGTGGGAGAAATTTCAGCCCTCAGTAACTGAGTAAGAAGCGTACATATTTTCACTAGCCGCCGGGCGCCCGGCAGCCTATTCAGTTTCCTAACATCGACATCAGCTCGAAACTTGGAAATACTAGGCTCCGACAATGGGCATATACGTATTTATATCGGAATATCGGATCATATTCATTCAAGATCGATCATATCAAATGAGAATTATTCGAGTAATGATCAATGAATTCAGTATAATATTTTTATATTAATTCGTCAAAATAATGCAAAATTTTCAACGAATTTAGATAATCATCAGTTCAGATTTATTCAAAGTAGATTACAAAACTAGTTGCATTCAAATGAAATCACATCAAATCAAATTAGAAAGATACCGTTTTTATCAAAAAAATCTTTTAAGGTAAGTCATCAAAGAATACCCCTAACGTCATATACTCTGTTTGTTGCATTTAATTATTTACTTCGGTATTAAATCCGTCTCACAATGTTAAAATGAGACATAAAGAATAACCCCCCGCGCAGGGTCATGATCTACACCACTGGACCGAAGGATTAGCCAAATAATTCCATAGGTTAAGGACTTAAGCCATGCTCGAAAGTCGAAACAATCCCCTCCCTCCCTGCCTTCCAATCTGTCAAAGTGTGTGGGACTACTAGATCCTGCCGCGATTAATTCTCATACGTCGGTCGTTGACTTACAACTTAATAGCTTGTTTGGTAGAGATGAATTGAACGGAAAGAATTGAAAGGAAAAAAAATGAACTAAAAGTAAAAGAAGAGAAAGGAAGGGAACTGCGATTTCCTATATTTGCTTTACTTATTAAAATTCGGGAGGAATTGGAAAAAAAAAGTTAGTGTTTTTATGTTGTAAATTGGCTTTCTGTCGAATTCCGCCTGTTTTGGAAGGAAAATGAAATGACAGTTTAACGAAAGATCATTTCCTTCCACTTCCCAGTATCTGTATAAGCCAAACGTAAGAAAGTAGTAAAGTTTATTTTCTTTCATTTCCTTTCGATCTAATTCCTGTTTGACCAAACAAGCCGTTAGAGAGATGAATGTGCGTAGGCCGGTGCGGGCTTCCGGTGAGAATAAACCTTTAAAATTCAAAATGAAGGGATTTATCAGTTTGGCGCTCGGTGCGTCGTATATATTAATTTAATCCCGTAATTAGTTGCTAATTATTTTAATCTCTCTTCTACCCCCAAAGCTTCCTCAGCACGCTTCACTCTTCATCATCTCCTTCTCTCCCCTTCCCCTTCCCCTTCGTACCGTTTCTTTTGCTTCAAACATTTTTCTGCATACTTCCACTCTCATCTTCAAACTGAAAATTAATCAATCGTAATCAAGAAGCAACAATGAGGCGAAGCTCGAGAAGATCTTCAATGGCGGTCTCTCTCCACCAATCACTTGACAATGACGCTTTCACCAAAGCCAACTCCCGCAGATCTTCCTTCTTTGCTCCCCCACCACCCGAAGAATCACGAAATCTCGTAACCATTC
Organism: Spergularia marina; assembly: GCA_963680865.1. NCBI lineage: Eukaryota > Viridiplantae > Streptophyta > Magnoliopsida > Caryophyllales > Caryophyllaceae > Spergularia > Spergularia marina. The sequence goes on along the minus strand of OY804555.1, from coordinate 1,252,799 downwards.
TTTCACTTTTTCTATATTTATCTCTCCAAATGTCGTTTAATTTGCTTGCTTATTCTGAGAATTAAAGTGCCCAATTTTTGAATATTGCTGTGTTAGTTTTGCAATTGCGCTGTTTTACTTGTTCAATTGAACTGAAAAGTTCAAAACTTTCGATTAAATTTTGAGTATAATTGGTTGATTTGATGATTGAGTAGTAATTTGAATTCAAATTGATGTTGGTTTGGTAAAGTTTGGTGCTTTTTTTTTGCTATAATGTCGCTCATCATATGCATTTTGAATTTTGGGTATTCCGAATGACGGTTTCATATGACGATTCATGTTAGGAATGCCTACCAAATTAGGGTCTTTGGCTTTGATAAGCCTTTATATGATTGTCGAAACTTGGTGGTGTAAAGAAACAAGCATTTGATGGTGTTGGATAGGAAAGTTGCCTCCTTTCCTTATTAAAGAAGCTACTTACCTTACATGGAGTATGAGAAATGGGAAATGAACACTTAAATGGGGGTAGAATAATGGAAGTGTTTGAATTTTGACAATGCCACTGAAAAGAAAGAGCCTTTGGTTCTTTAGGTTGTTTACGTTTGGCTTAAATATGCGATGAATAATGAGAAATACACTCAAACATAAACGTGAATTGGTGGAAGTTTTGCTCCTTGGTGTGTGATAGAGTTAGTAGATAGGCTGAAAGATAAAACGGCGTTGGCTATTGCTTTTGAAAGGGGACCAAAAGCCGTTTATGTTGTGGGTGAGGAGAAAAGATACAATACTCGAATGTGTGTTGTACCAACTACCAAGTTACACTGTTGATTTGATGGAGTTTTAGCAGTTTGCAAGCTAGACATCACAAGGATGAACATACTGCAATGTTGAAACTTTAGCAGTATGCAAGCTAGACATCACAAGGATGAACATACTGCAATGTTGAAACTTTCGATATTGTTAAAGATGTTGAACATTTTGATTTTGTGTTCAGAGAATGACAAGAAGTAGTATCAATGTGAGACTTTTACAAGTTACATTTGACTTAAAAGTCGACTTCTTGGCTTGTACTTCGTAAAACAGATACAAGCTGCTGCTTATGATAACTTGTTTGGTGAAATGGTGGGTTTAATTTGTGGTCTTATCAAGTTGAATTTCATTTTGTTTTTTTTTTTCGTGTAGGTTGGGAATTTTACAACCAAGTTTTCCATGAAATCATTCGTTAACAAAGTAGAACATTTATCAGATGACCAAAAGAAGGTCATTGGAAGTGTTGGATTTGGTAATCTACTGCTTCTACCACACCACACCCTCCGCAAGAACCTCTTAGTTGAGTGGATGGAGCGATGGGATACCGAGAAAAGAGCATTTGTGCTTCTTGACCGGGAGGTGACTATTACTCCCATCGATGTTGCCCTGATATTGGGACTACCAGCCACAGGAAAACCTGTTTCCTTCAGTTCTGATGAACCAATGTCTCATCTAGAAGAAGAGTACGGAGCTACTAGAGATAGCCGAGAGATTAGTTTATCTGCAATTGAGCGCAGATTGGAGTCTCTTGGTGACTCTACTAATGAAGATTTTGTTAGGACTTTCCTACTATACACTTTTGGAACACTGCTGTTTCACAATTCCAACGGGAAGGTGGACTCGTGGTATCTTACAATCTTTCAAGATCTCTCAAAGATATCCAACTATGCCTGGGGTATTGCTGTAGTTGAAGATGTATTCAATTGGCTATCTCGAAAGAAGGAGAAACAAATAAAAAGTATCGAGGGTTGCCTTATTCTTCTTCAAGTAAGTTCTTTTTTTCTGCTGTACTGACTCTCCTGATAATATTTTGTTGCTTTTCTTTGTTACTTTATATCCCTGCTTGTTTTTAGTAGCATAATGCTTCGTACAATTGAATGCTATGCACAATATGCTTGACCTGTTTATGCTGCAAGTTTTGTGTTGTAGAGAGCAGTTCAAATCTGTACCAAATCCAAGTCACCATTAGTAATTTAGGCATTTTGCTTCATATGTCAACTATCATTGTCTTAGGTTTCTTATTTGATCTAATTATTTATCTGGTCGTTTAACCAGATATGGTCATATGAGCACATAGACATTGGGCGGCCCAATTTACTTAGCGGGTCATCAGAGTTTCCCCGTGCATGCCGTTGGGAAAGTAGCAGGTCCAATACCCCGAGGCATTGGTTCATCACTAAGTTTAATGAGCTTGAAGAAGATGAGGTCTGTACTCTGGAGTCTTCTAAGGGCCAGTTTCTTCCCTTTTATGGTGCATTTTCCTTGTTGCTACCAGTTTGTATCCTACAAGAATGAATACTCCACCCCTGGATTAATAAAGTTTATGTAGGTAACTGAAAGTACAGACTTTGTATAGTTTTCATTAGTAAGATAGTTGGAACAATGTGTCTCCAGGTAGTGTGGCAGCTCCAACCAGTGCCAGCTGAGCTGAGCCTTCCGATCATCAAAGAGCTAGTGGTGGCAGAATCAGAGGGAAATAAGGCTTGTGGACTGCAGAACTTGAATACGAAAACTACAAAAGCATCTAGTCAGTGTACTGGCCTCCCGCCAAAGGTAATACATCAGTAGTTTTTCTTGAAATGCGAAGAGCACATGTTAAGATGATCCGACGAACCTACATGTTAATGAAAGTATACAGGAGGCAAGAATGTATATAAACCGGCAAGAATATAATTCAACAGGATATCCTGTAAAGAATGTGTAGAGAAAGGTATAACTAAGCCAAAACCAGAATCTTGCAGGGAATTGACTTGCTAAATTAGGCTTTAGACCTCTAGCTGTTGGTAGTTGTTGCGTGACTTGAACCTTATGTTGTCCTCTGACAGAGTTTCAGCCAGCGGGCAGCAGTGGGTGCAAAAGAAGAGCGCGTTGTTGCAGTACGCAAACCTGATTTGCAAACTGTATATCCGGAGAGCTCATGTATATCAACAGACGTGTCTAGTGCAACTGTAGATTATCCTGAGTGTTCCTCATCGTTTGGGATGCAGGAAGTTGTAGATGACCAGGTAATTAGCGTGATATTCACTTTCTTGTAACCTGTAGTCTTTGTCATCCTTGTAGTTTTGTTACTACGGAACAAAACATTAAACAGAACAATCATCGGAATGTCCTCAAAGCCTCATATGATCTCTTGTTCTATAAAGTGCAAATACTCTATAAAGTAATGGCTTATCCAGCTTGATTGATTGGCCACCCTTGTTCTTGCAGGATGGCCATCGTGTTTTAAAGACCGAGAATACAAAGTTAAAGAAAGAGAACGTTGAACTGAGAAAAGAAGTTGATAGGTTGCGAACTCAATCAACCACAAACCAGAGGTTTGAGGACATGATTGCAAGCTTTAAAAAGGAAATCGCAGAGCTCAAGGAAGAGAACTCGTATTTAAGATCCGCTGCTGCTTTTATTGAAGAACTTGAAAGGATCACGCCTGAAGAATTCGATGGGCTGGAGTACATTTCAGAAGACAAGAACGACATGAAGTGGTTAGTTTAATCCTGTAACTTGGACTTATAGCAATTATGCGCCCTTTCATTTCTTGCTAAGTTTTTCCCCTTCACTGTTTTCCTGCATATTAACCTACTTCTTTCCTTGTAGAATCTGCATTTGATGGGAAATCTTGCTCAACCATTCCCAAAGTGGCCAGTTATCCTAGCCTTCTTGGTGCTCAACAGTTTAGTCAGTGGCCAGGTATGCGTACATCTCATCGTGTCCTCTGGTAAATAGTAGCTATTTGTGGAGTGTAACCCTCTTCTCTAAGAATCAATCAATTGAAATTGCTGTGTAATATATTTCTGTGTAATCTAATTCACGTTTGCCTATTGATGAGTAAAGTAGAAGTTTTTCTTCTTGTGCCTTTGTGATTTCCTCTCTGCCTCCTATATGCTGGATACTATACTTGATTTGAAACAAGGAAAAGGGATTCTTGTCATCCTTAAATTTGGTAACACTCTAACGTGCTCTCTGTCTACAGTATCAGTTCCGGGTTCAAGTCCTAGGAGCAGCCTCTTGTCTAAAAAGTGACAAGGGAAGGCTTGCCCCCTATGCACCCTTGTGGTGAAACCCTTCCTCGGACCCTCGCTTTGAGAGGATGCCAATGTGCTCCGAGCTTTCCTGATTTCCTGCTACTCCCTCCATATCACTCATTTCGTCCCATTTGTTCAAATATGTGGGGGGATTGATCTTGAAATTTGAACAAACGGGCAGATACAAGGAAATGGAGGGAGTGTATCAAGTTCAACTTTCAGCTGGTTCTGAAATTCATGTTTACTTGATTTCACTGATTTCTTTCAACTTTGATGTTCCTGAACTTCTGATTATTTTTTTTAACATTTTTGAACATTCCTGAATTTTACTGCACATTACTGAACTTTGATGTTTGATCTACTCTACTAAAAGTCCCTGATTTTTGCTTGAACTTTGCTGATATGAAGCAAAATAACAAAAAATGAGATAATGAGTAAACTTTTGGAGTCGCATTTGGAATCAAATTTGCTTATTTTCCATATATAGACATTAAAATAGTCACTTCATCATATTATCATAAAAACGTCTACACCCTATCATGTGGAGTCTACATCACTCTATTACATGATTCTCCTCTTCCTTGCTTTATTTGGGAATTGTCTTCTTTGAAGCCCTAACTGCAAAACCATAAACAAAGCAAAAGATCAGATACCTTCACCATTCAAGATGTAAGACATGTTTTTTTTTTTTTTTTTTAATATATTTTTTTTCTTCTTTTCTTTTGGGCGAAGTGATGTAGGACATGCATTAATAATGAACTAAGAGTATCAATACTTAGTGTCTAAGGAGTAGAAATGCTTACACTTTAGAGCAGTCAGTGTTGGGGTTTAAGGTGTAAGACATGGTAACCCCGCACTGGTTAGGAAGTTTAGCAGCAAGATCAAAGTTTAACCCTGTAGTTGTAGTTGCAACATTCTTCATGCACTGGCAAACAGCTTTACGGTCGCCTGTCGAATCGGCCAACGCTTTGACAGCCTTAACTCCATTACAGCACGCAGCTGGTGGTGTGGCCACAGTTCCTTTGCTCTGCAGATGCGGAATGCATGGTTTCAGGTTGTTTCCGACGTCAGTACATGATACAGCTGCCTCTGCTGCATGAGAGGCAACTATCACCAACATGCAAATGGCGACGAACACAGTAATGATCTTCATTTTTTCTTGAACTGGGTTTTGCTGAATGCATGGTTGGATTTCAGAATGTATTTATGGAGTAAGATAGAAGATGACAGTGCAGGAAGTTTGACAGATGGTCGGTAACTTAGGAGCTGAGTAGTTGCAGGGCAGCCAACTGTAGTAATTTAAGGTAATCGGTGTGTATCTTATGATGACATTTTGGCCTAAGTTTGTTTTCTCATCTGACTCGGGAAAATAGCAGAAACAAGCAAATGTCAACAGTACTGAATAGTTAATGATCCAAAATTCCAAATCGACTGATTCACGCACATACGTCAAAATAGTAACATTACCCTTTAGGAAAATTATATTGTTATGGAACAGTATTTTTACTGTAGAGGCAATGTAAGGTGTTTTTACCTTCTCTGGTGAATGTGGTGCTCTACATACTTAGGTTCGACAATATCATTTTACGGGTTAAAGATTGCGAAAATCGGTTCATTTGTGGTGTTTTCAGATCGTACTCCCTCCATTTCATTAGGTTCTTTGCATTTTGTTTGAATTCCTCTCACATATTCAAACCAAATGCAAAGAACCTAATAAAATGGAGGGAGTAGTTGCAACAACACAGTACTGAGTTTTAAGTCTTTTAACCATGTAGATGCGTGTTTTTACTCTGGCATTTGAGACTAGCCTTTTCTGTGGTGGCTTCTTTTCCTTTTTATGTTCTGATTTTTTTTTTTTTAAAACGCGTAGGGTCGAAACACATCTTTTAATAAAAGTAGAATAAAGAATGAGTTTTAGGGTTCACTTGGTGTAAAATTACACATATGGGTATGCCCCACTTGCATTTTTAATAAAAAAGTAAGGGTTGTTTTGATATTTATATGTACAAATAAGGAAAGATTTCAAGTATGAAGTTTAAAGATGAACACCCTTAAATAGAAGTAGGAAGTTTAAAGACAAATGGAGGGAGTATAAGATATGTCTGGTGGTAAAGGGCAGCCGTGTCGCACATTGTCGTCCCCACAAAGCGAGTATCCGGGGAAATGTCCCACCACAAGAGGGTATAAGGTAAGTATGGTAATCGGTTAAAAAATTTTTTGCATCACATAGTGCCGATAGTGGTAAATTTGCAAGAGTTTGAGAGAGTGAGAGAGAGTTTGAGAGACTGAGAGAGAGAGAGAGTACACCATTTTATACTTGTCCAGTTAATATTGAAACTTTTCGTTCTGACGATCCATAGTTTCATACATATAATTAAGCAGGACATGATCCATGCATGTCTACAGAAATACAACACTAGTAAAACTGTAAAATTGAGAAACAAGTTTTTTATTTTTGAAGCCGAAGTAGTTCCTCAGGGTCAACTACCCAACTCTCTTCTTAAGATAGCTTACTGAACACTGCACATCACAAAACAGATTAGTATAATAGTATATGTAGCTTGAAATGTGAATCATGAATAAAAAGTAATCAATCTTTTGAGACAAAATTGAAAGATCAAAGTCGTAATTACAATTGCGAGCATTTAGTTAAGTTACAATGACTTGATAAACATGTTCATAAGAGGTTTGGAGTTCAATTTCAAACTATGGGAATGCAACATTGTTAAAATTCGTATATAAGTAGTGGATTTTCTTTTTTCTTATACACTGTACACACTCCATTTCTTTCAATTGTTTACGTTAAGTCGGGTTTTGTGAGTATTACTATAACGAGGGAGAGGAAGACGTACGTGTTGCAATTAGTGTTGGGGCTGAGGGTGTAAGCAATGCTAACACCGCACTGATTAGGAAGTCTAGCAGCGTTCCCATAGTTTAAACCTTTAATTTTACCAGCTGCTGCTTTCATGCAATTACATGCCATCCTACGGTCAGCCGTGGTCCGAGCCATGCCCTTGAGGGACCTGACCCCGTTGCAGCAGTTTCCTGTCGGCGCAGTTCCGGCAGCGCCTCTCAGGTAAGCCATGCATGGTCCGAGGGACTTCGAAACCCCACCGCATGTCACAGCAGCGGCCTCTGCTGCATGCGGGTTTGTCAAGGCCCTGAACACCATGCAGAGCATCACCATGCATGCTAGCTTTTTCATAACTGAGGTTGCCATGTTTTGGAGAAAATAAAATGTTGTTTTTGTTGCTGGTAAATTGGTACTAATAATTATGTATCTTAACCATGAAGAATTTGCTGGTTTTATAGATGTGGTAAGAGTAGTTGGGCCGTTGGGGGTTGATTGAATTGAATGCCTTGAGAAATATACAAGGTGTGAAAAAACTTGAGTTTGCAACTCTTGCTAACGTATAATACGTAGAAATTAAATTTGGTTTTGCATGAACCTTATGACGCGGTATAATACTCAAACATTCGTCTTATTAGTGTGTGATGTTTGCAATCGAACATACGTACTACTACTTTTGGACGCATTCGTTATCTAGCTGCTCCGAGAAATGGCATATAGCTCGGAAGTAATAACTCATCCTTGTATAAACACGTTATAAACCTCGTAATAAACATAAATATGGCAGCTCTATCATATCGTAGATTCACATTCACACTAATGAATGTAAGTCATTATCCAACGTATACTCCGTAATCCGTATATAGTTAAAAGATCACGCTCGAGGATATTCCAGGCCACTAGATTTTCGAGGACCGACTACCATGGTGTTGTTTACATGCATCTTAGAAGGTGTTCAAGACTCGGATCGATTTTGGTGATCGACGATGATCTTCCATCATTATTTTAACTTAGCAGTTACCTAACGATAATGAAGATGATGCATGATTAATTAAGCTCTTGCATGCGAAGTGAAGTCCGCAATTGCCATAAATTTTTTGTTGCTCATATAATTGTCTAAGACAGAACACATGCATAGAACTATTACACACATACGCAACGCTCTATGTCACTTTGGAAGTATGTAACACAGAGAATTGACAGAATTTTCGCACACAAAGTACTGAATCGTCTGTCACTTAATTAGGAATAACGCGTTACAGAGGTACTACATACGTATCGTTATTATAGATAGATTGTAATGCTGATTCTGCAAGTACTGCTCAATTTCAATTTATCCTGCACCACAACAGAAGACGACCGAATTAATTCAGATCTGATGAGAAGCATAAAACTATTTCATGTCTATGAAATTCTATGAGAATGTAGGTACTCTTTCATTATAAATGAATGTCTTACTAATCCTGCGGGCGAAGAACTTTTTGTAATTGTTACGAATTTTGTAAAATGATGTCTATGTCTAACTAAATGATAACGACAGTGATAGATCTTATAATTCTTTGGATAGTCTAGGTCGTTCTTGAAATTATATAACTCTTTTAGAATCTCGAATACATCTAATAATTCTTTGGATAGTTTAGGTCGTTCTTGAAATTATATAACTCTTTTAGAATCTCGAATAGATTACATGCAATTGCATGTTATAATTTATTTTATGTTGAGAGTTGTTTCCTCAATATCAATAATGTTTTATGTTTCCGAGCACGACACTTCATTTTAGGCAAAAAAGACAACATTTCTAAATAAAATTAGTCGAGTCTCACAAATGGACACACACTTATATCACATAATAGTTTTAGAGTAAGTTTATGCCAAAGTCATACATATATAATTATATATACATGCTGGTATAGAACTATAGATAATGAGCATAGTAAGAGTAAGAGCGCGATAGTGCCATACTTGGAGCAGTCAGTCTGAGCACCAGCACTGACATCAAGCCTGACGCCGCATTTGCCAGGTAGCGCAGCAGAATTCTCAGCGCTTATATCAGGAAACGCAGCAGCAGCTGATTTCATGCACCTGCAGGCAGTTCTCCTGTCATCTGTTGTGGTAGCCCTGATCTTGAGCTCCCTAACACCACTGCAGCAACCTGGTGAAGGTCCTAGCCCGGTCTCTAGGAACCTGAGGCATGGTGCAAGGTTTGATGTCACATCACCACAAGTAATAGCCGCCTCTGACAGTGGTGCAGCCACTGCAATGAACACCAGAATCGCGCAGGCGAGTTTCAGGATGGCAGAGTTGGCCATTGTTATTGCACTGATTCGAAACTAACTGATCGAAAAATTCTTACAATGCAGAGAGTTTGAGAGAAGTGTAGATCAGACAGAGTACTTGACAGCTGAAATTGCTAATCAGGGTCCCTTTTATAGTAGAGTTTACTGACATAATACAGTAAAAAGCTGATTAATTAAGGTCACATGGTGGGTAAGTGAGATTAGCTAATCGCATTTAGTTCAGTGGGAAATTTAATTGAATGATATATTGTCCAAGATGCTTTGCTTTATTCCCTAATCAAAGTTTTTTGCTAATTTTGGGTAAACTTACACCTCTTAATTATTTGGTTTTTGCTAATCAATTTGCGGGTGAAAGTCGCGAATTTAGGTGTGATGTTAGCTGTCTATAGTGAATTAGTGATGCTAATCCAAGTATCATTGATCATAGTGTATGGAATATATAACATGAATCGTTATATGAAATCGTGTCATATGCCAGTATTCCAATAATGTCACACCATAAGTAATATCGTACATAATAGCCACAATAATAAGTAGGAAAACAAGTTACAGAATATGAATGATCAAATCAATGTGTTGTATAATAGAAAAAGCATAAGTAAAATCTCATAAGGAACTTTTATTCTTCAATTCATGTCAATGAACTGCTGATGCTGAATAGAAATGTATCTGTGAAGCTTTGAAATCATTTTGACATTTCTGATCTCCTTTAGTTAACCCTGCAACATGAGACAAACGCATAGGAATACAGAATTATGTTAGTATCGCTCGGATTCGATAATATAATTTTGATTTTCACTATAGACACCGGTCACATATATAGCCCATTATTATTAGCAATGAATTTCTTTTAAGTCAAAACCGTAAAAAAATTCCCTACATTATCGTACTACACACTTAAAACCGTAAATACTCCCTTGTCAAGTTGTCGTACTACACTACTACGGAATGGTCTTACACTCTTACCAAACAATTGTTGTAAGAGAGGTTAACTAGTAGTATCACATTAGTCTCATTTAGTTATTTACGTGCGTACGAATTTTATGCAATTAATATTACTACACGATTTCAAATAAATCAGATTATGCAAACATACTTTGTGCAGTCGGTATTAGGGCTAATAGAGTAAGAAATGGAGACACCACATTTGCCGGGAAGTCCAGCTGCCCGGGAAGTGTCAAGGCCGGTCATCGAAGAAGCGGCGGATTTCAGACATCCGCAAGCAGTTTTCCTATCCGCCGGAGTTGATGCCATGTTTTTAAGGGTGGTTACACCACTGCAACATGCCGTTGACGGCCCTGTCCCGGTACCTTTTAGGTATGTGACACATTGCGCGATGTTCTTAGTCACCGTGCCACAACTCATTGCCGCATGTGCATGGGGGGCGACTGCCACCATGCACACAAGAGCGACACAAACCAACTTCAAATGGGCAGAGCTAGTCATAATATTAACTTGACTGTCGGAGGGACGTTAATCAATTTCGTATAACAAAGTTGTTCACTTAAGGGTACTAAAATTTTAATTTGGTGATGTTTGCTGCAATTTATGTTGTATGTCTTCCTAGTTGGTTCAATTTATAGATGTCTTTTAGGAGGCGTGAAACATACATAATTTTGACTATGTAGCTCTTAGTCAAGGATTTGGTAATGTTTTGTAATTTTGTCGTTCGATCTAGGCTTAAGATTAGTTTACAAGGTTTCGTGAAACTTGGTGTCTGATCGAATGGCTGAAGTACTGCCTAATTTTGGTGCCATATCCTTGTAACTTGTTGAGCTAGTGAAATCGCTGGCAGAGTGTTATTCACCCATTTTGAGTCATTTTTTCTTCCATAAATCCGGCTGGTACATACTTCTTTATTTATTAATTCATGTATTAAATTTTAATTTACAATGAACACACATTGGGGCTTAACTTATGGGCGTATAGTTCAGACTTTAGATGTGTAATGTCATGCGGCATGTCGGTAAGAACTTGTTACCAATTAGAAATGCTCGGTAAAACTAGCTGAACGGATAGTTTTTGTATTGAAATTAAAAGAATTGAACTCATAGTTTACACTCATTATTATCGTGTTATAATAATCATTCTTATAACCAATAATTGAGCTCTGTAAAAAAAAAACAATATAATTGAGGGAAAAAAGGAAAATTAGAATAATAAAAAATAGCTGAAAATTAATTAGAATCGACATTTTCAGTTATATTTTCCGTTCATATTAAACTCTACTAACGCCATAAAAACATAGCAATTTTCTAGAGGCGTACAGTGTAGACACAATTATTTTATCTACAATATAAAATTGAGTTAGTAGTAATAAAATTGAGATCGGAGCAGTAAAATTAATTGTAATGAAAAATTTAGGTAGTAATATTAAGGAAAATTTGTGGAATACCACCTCCAACTTTCACCATTTTTTGGAAAATCACCTTATTAAAATAAATTTATGGAGATTCTCCAAATATAAACAATACCAAAGGGTAGAAACACCTCTTTACTCAAACCACCCTCTCACCACCTCTAACGACCACTAGCCACCACCATTCTTGCCGCTACTGCCACCAGTCCCACCACCCACCGCCGACAAGGTCACGTCGACCACCACATCGCCCCAGCTCCATGTCCTCCCCCCTTCACGGCCATTTCACTCTCCCTCCATCCTCTCTTTCCTTTCGGTTTTCGGCCACTACAAGCATGGTAACCGACGATCAACGACCATGTTGGGGGTGTCGAGGGTAGCTAAGGTGGTGGTTGGTGTTGAGGGGTGGTGATGCGTGGTGGTTAGAGGTGTTGGGTGGGTGGTTTTGGTAAAGAGGTGGTTCTACCCCTTGTTTTTGTTTATATTTGGTGGTTCTTTATTTATTAATTCATGTACTAAACTTTAATTTACAATGAACACACAATGGGGCTTAACTTATGGGCGTATAGTTCAGACTTCAGATTTGTAATGTCACGTCGGCATGTCGGTGAGAACTTGTAACCAATTAGAAATGTTCGGTAAAACTAGCTGAACCGATAGTTTTTGTATTGAAATTAAAAGAATTGAACTTATAGTTTACACTCATTATTATCGTGTTATAATAATCATTCTTATAACCAATAATTGAGCTCTGTAAAAAAAAACAATATAATTGTGGGAAAAAAAGGAAAATTTGAATGATAAAAAATAGCTGAAAATTAAGTCGAATCGACATTTTCAGTTATATTTTCCGTTCATATCAAACTCTACCAACGCCATAAAAGAATACTGTAGCAATTTTCTAGAGGTGTATAGTGTAGACACAATTAATTTGTCTACAATGTAAAATTGGATTAGTAGTAGTAAAATTGAGATTGGAGCAGTAAAATTAATTGTAATAAAAAATTTAGGTAGTAATATTAATTGTATGGGTAGTAAAATTTTGATAATGTAGTAAAATAACTCTAGACAATGTGAATCCAATTAAAATACTACCGTTTAAGTTTTCAGTTCATCAATTACACCTATGAAATTGGTTTAGAAATTTCGGGGGCTTTGGAGGATGGCCCAGGCCTCAGCCCACACAGCCCATTAAGACATATGAAGCAGCCCATACCAAAGGAAAAGCCTTATTCTGCTACCTATTTGTCCGTTTCTAGCCTGATTTCCATCTCACCTGAGAAGCTCAAGCTCTGCAACACACGTAGAATACCGACGAGGGTGTGTTTGATATCGTTTTTATTTTTCATTTATTGACATTCAGTTTCAGGAAAAATTGATTTCGAGTGTTTCCATTTTATGTACTTATTGACTATTGAGAATCGATATAATCCTAGGTTATCTACAATAATATTTGGGAGACATTTGGCTTTTTTCGAAAAATGGATCAAATTTGACCAAAACCGCAGTATATAATCCACGGTTTTTCGATAAAATACTTTCGGAGCAAAAACGACTCAAATTTAGATGGTAGTCTCTAAGTATGATATAATGAGGATTTGCAAAATATTAGTGCCAAAAACTTAAGAGACGATAATAAAAAAGGTCAAAACAGTCATACATCCAGACAAAGACACGAACGTCGAAACGCATGAAATACTTCACAAAATGAGGAAACAAAACTCAAATCCAACAACTATAGTCATAGGGTATCTATAGTAATGTTTGGAGAACATTTGGATTTTTTCAAAAAATTGATCAAATTTGACCAAAATCGCAATATATAATCCACGATTTTTGGATAAAATGACTCCGGAGAAAAAATGGCTCAAATTTTGGTGGTAGTCTGGAAGTAGGATATAATGAAGATTTTCAAAATATTTGAGCCAAAAACTTAAGAGAAGATAAATAAAACGGCCAAAACGGTCATAAATCCATGTAAAGAGACGATCGTCGAAACGCATGATAACTTCAAAAAAATGAGAAAAAACACTCAAATCCCCGAAGCATAGTCCTACGGTGTCTAGATTAATGTTTAGAGGATATTTGGCATTTTTTGAAAAATTGATCAAATTTGACCAGAATCGCAGTACATAATGCATAGTTTTTCGATAAAATGGCTACGGAGCAAAAACTGCTCAAATTTTAATGGTACTCTCTAATTATTATATATTGAGGATTCTCAAAATATTAGTGCCAAAAACTTAAGATAGATAATGAAAACGGCCAAAACGGTCATAAATTTATACAAAGAGACGAACATCGAAACGCATGAAATAATTCACAAAATGAGGAACCCAAAGTCAAATCCAACAAGTATAGTGTTAGAGTATCTCCAAAAATGTTTGGAGGACATTTGACTTTTTTTTTCGCAAAATTGATCAAATTTGACAAAAGTTGCAGTTAATCCACGGTTATTCAATAAAATATCTCCGGAACAAAAATGGCTCAAATTTTTGTGGTAGTTTCTAAATATAATATAACGAGGAATTGAAAAATATTAGAGTAAAAAACTTAAGAGAAGATAAGGAAAACGGTCAAAACAGTCATAAATACATACAAAGAGACAAACGTCGGAACGCATGAAATACTTCAACAAATGAGGAAACAAGACTCAAATCCAACTAGTATAGTCCTAGGGTATCTGCAATAATGTTTGGAGGACATTTGTTTTTTTTTTTTTTTCCAAAAATTGATCAAATTTGACCAAAATCGTTGTATATAATCCACGGTTTTTCGATAAAATGATTCCAGAGCAAAAATTACTCAAATTTTGGTGGTAGTCTCTAAGTATGATATAATGAGGATTTGACAAATATTTGAGCCAAAAACTTAAGAGAAGATATGGAAAACGGTCAAAACGGTCATAAATCCATATAAACTAACGAACGTTGAAACGCATGAAATATTGCACAAAATAAGGAACCAAAAATCAAATCCAACATGTATAGCCCTAGGGTATCTACAGTAATGTTTGGAGAACATTTAATATTTTTCGAAAAATTGATCAAATTTGACCAAAATCGCATTATATAATCCACGGTTTTTCGATGAAATGGCTCCAAAGCAAAAACGGCTCATATTTTGGTGGTATTCTTTAAGTATGATATAATCAGGATTAGAAAAATATAAGAGTAGAAAACCTAAGAGAAGATAAGGAAAACGGCCAAACCGGTCATAAATCCATATAAAGAGACGAGCGTCGAAACGTATCTAATACTTAACAAAATGAAAAAAAAAACACTCAAATCCAAAAGGCATAGTCCTAGTGTGTCTACAATAATGTTTTGACGATATTTGTTTTTTCCGAAAAATTAATCAAATTTGACCAGAATCGTAGTATATAATCCACGGTTTTTCGATAAGATGGCTCCGGAGCGAAAACGACTCAAATTTTTTTGGTAGTTTCTATGTATGATATTACGAGGATTTGCAAAATAGGAGAGTCAAAAACTTAAGAGAAGATAAGGAAAATGGCCAAAACAGTCATAAATCCATACAAAGAGACAAACGTCGGAACACATGAAATTCTTCAACAAATGAGGAAACAAGACTCAAATCCAGCTAGTATAGTCCTGGGGTATCTACAATAATGTTTGGAGGACATTTGTTTTTTTTTCTTCGAAAAATTGATCAAATTTGACCAAAATCGCTGTATATGATCCACGATTTTTCGATAAAAATGGCTCCGGAGCAAAAACGACTCAAATTTTGGTGTTAGTCTCTAAGTATGATATAATGAGGATTTGACAAATATTTGAGCCAAAAACTTAAGAGAAGATATGGAAAACGGTCATAAATCCATACAAACTGACGAACGTTGAAACGCATGAAATATTGCACAAAATAAGGAACCAAAATCAAATCCAACATTTATAGCCCTAGGGTATCTACCGTAATGTTTGGAGGACATTTAATATTTTTCGAAAAATTGATCAAATTTGACCAATTCGCATTATATAATCCACGGTTTTTCGATGAAATGGCTCCAAAGCAAAAACGGCTCATATTTTGGTGGTATTCTTTAAGTATGATATAATGAGGATTAGAAAAATATTAGAGTAAAAAACCTAAGAGAAGATAAAGAAAACGGCCAAAACGGTCATAAATCCATATAAAGAGACGAGCGTCGAAACGCATCTAATACTTCACAAAATGAAAAAAAAAACACTCAAATCCAACAAGCATAGTCCTAGGGTGTCTACGATAAAGTTTTGACGATATTTGTTTTTTTCCGAAAAATTAATCAAATTTGACCAGAATCGTAGTATATATAATCCACGGCTTTTTGATAAAATAGCTCCGGAGCAAAAAAGACTCAAATTTTTGTGGTAGTTTTTATGTATGATATTACGAGGATTTGCAAAATAGTAGAGTCAAAAACTTAAGAAAAGATAAGGAAAACGGCCAAAACAGTCATAAATCCTTTCAAAGAGACAAAGGTTGGAACACATGAAATACTTCAACAAATGAGGAAACAAGACTCAAATCCAGCTAGTATAGTCCTAGGGTATCTACAATAATGTTTGGAGGACATTTGCTTTTTTTCCGAAAAATTCATCAAAATTGACCAAAATCGCTGTATATAATCCACGGTTTTTCGATAATATGGCTCTGGAGCAAAAATGACTCAAATTTTGGTGGTTGTGTCTAAGTATGATATATGAGGAGTTGCCAAATATTTGTGCCAAAAACTTAAGATAAGATAAGGAAAACGGTCAAAACGGTCATACATCCATACAAAGAGACGAACATTGAAACGCATGAAATATTTCACAAAATGAGGAACCAAAAATCAAATCCAACAAGTATAGTGTTAGAGTATCTCCAAAAATGTTTGGAAGACATTTGGCTTTTTTTCGAAAAATTGATCAAATTTGACCAAAGTTGCAGTTAATCCACGGTTATTCAATAAAATGTCTCCGGAGCAAAAATGGCTCAAATTTTTGTGATAGCTTTTAAATATAATATAACGAGGATTTGAAAAATATTAGAGTCAAAAAATTAAGAGAAGATAAGGAAAACGGCCAAAACAGTCATAAATCCATACAAAGAGACAAACATCGGAAGGCATGAAATACTTCAACAAATGAGGAAACAAGACTCAAATCCAACTAGTATAGTCCTAGAGTATCTACAATAACGTTTGGAGGACATTTGTTTTTTTCCGAAAAATTGATCAAATTTGACCAAAATCACAGTACATAATCCACGGTTTTTCGATAAAATGACACCTGAACAAAAGCGGCTTAAATTTTGGTGGTAGTTTCTAAGTATAATATAATGAGATTTCAAAATATTAGAGTAAAAAACCTAAGGGAAGATAAGGAAAACGGCAAAACGGTCATAAATTAATAAAAGGTGACGAACGTTCAACCAAAACTCAAATACAACAAGTATAGTCCTAGGGTATGTACAAGAATGTCTGGAGGAAATTTGGCCTTTTTTTTCGAAAAATTGATCAAGTTTGGCCAAAATCGCAGTATATAATCCATGGTTTTTCGATAAAATGGTTTCGGAGCAAAAACAACTCAATTTTTTTGTGGTAGTCTATAAGTATGATATAATGAGGATTTTCAAAATATTAGAGCCAAAAACTTAAGAGAAGACAAGGAAAACGGCCAAAACGGTTATAAATCCTTATAAAGAGACGAGCGTCGAAATGCATGAAATACTTCACAGAAAAAAAAACTTAAATCAAACAAGCATATTCCTACGGTGTCTAAAGTAATGTTTGAAGGATATTTGGCTTTTTTGAAAAATTGATCAAATTTGGCCAGAATCGGATTACATAATCCACGATTTTTCGATAAAATGGCTCTGGAGCAAAAACTTCTCAAATTTTAATGGTACTCTCTAAGTATGATATAATGAGGATTTCCAAAATATTAGAGCCAAAAAGTTAAGAGAAGATAAGGAAAACGGCCAAAACGGTCATAAATCCATACAAAGTGACGAACGTCGAAACTCGAAACGCATGAAATACTTCACAAAATGAGGAACAAACACTCAAATGCCACAAGTATAGTACGAGGCTATCTTCAGTAGTGTGTGGAAAACATTTGGCGTTTTTCGAAAAATTGATTAAATTTGACCAGAATCGCAATATATAATTCACGGTAGGGGTGAGCAAGAAAAGCGGGTACGTGGAATCGTACCAACGGGTACGGGTCCGGGTCTAAAGTTTTAGGACCCGTTCACAACGGGTCTGGATGCGGGTCCTATAATTTTTGACCCTTTACCCGCCGGGTGCCCGTTAAGCTACGGGTCCAAACGGGCACCCGTTGTTTAACGAGTCCAAACGGGTACCCGGAACCCAACAAAGCTTATTTAAAAAAAAAAAAAATTGAATTTAAAGTGAAAATAGCTCACTCTAAAGATAACAATGGTTACCTATTAGCGTTGAAAGTAATAATTTTTGGATGACTTTTGGCTCGTGCATCCACAAAGCTCGTTGCTCAAAAATCAAACGGGTACCCGTTACCCGTTTGGCAATTAACGAGTCCGGGTCCTAAATTCTAGGACCCGTTGCCAACGGGTCCGGATACAAGTCCAATTTTTTAGGACTCATTTGTAACGGGTCGGGTCCGGGGTCCATGATATAGTATATGTAGCATGTACCCGTTCATGCTCTCCCCTAATCCACGGTTTTTTCGATAAAATGGCTCCGGAGCAAAAACGGTTCAAATTTTTGTGGTAGTTTCTCAGTATGATATAATGAGGATTTGAAAAATATTAGAGTCAAAAACTTTAGAGAAGATAAGGAAAACGACCAAAACAGTCATAAATTCATACTCAACATGACAACTTCAAACTGCAATAAGAAACGAAATAATTTATTTGGGTCGGAGGGAGTATTGCACTAAAATAACAGTCGACCACTACCATCATTTCTATGTTTTCTAATAGAGTTTGTGTACGTCTAAGTCCAACACCCTTTAATGATCTCGCCACATATACTATTATAGACGTGTATGTCACAACTCTCAACTCAGATTAGTAGCTAGGTTCAGTTTAAGATGAGACATAATAAAACCAGAATCTGATAATTTAGGTGAAGTATAATGACAAATTTTAGCCGATTAAGATTATTAGCTAGGTTCTACTTAATTAAATGTCAAGATGATTTTTAATAGATGGGTACAGTAAATATTGATGATAACTTGAGTATGTTGATTTAACATTATACGGACCGATGATTATTTTAAATAATTAGTGAATTGAAGCCATTTGATAAATAAGCGTACTTGACCATTTAGCCAAGGTGGACGAAAACGGAATTGAAAACGTAAACATGACTCTAATCCTTTTACATAGCAATTACGGAGCATAGAGTAGTACTAATTAATTAATTAACTAAGAAATGCAGACATAAATTAAACATTATTCTTCAATTCTTTCAGCTAGATATGCCCTTTGTGTGTCTTGCTTGAGACGAGCAGAGTTGACTTCGTTGTTAGTGTATCCTGCACATGAAATAAAACGATCGAGTTAATTATTTTTACATGAAAAATTAAACTTCGGTTTATATTACCACAATGTATTTTAATTTGTTAGTATAAGTTTGATACTCACACCTCCCACGACCTCAAACAAGGACAACAAAGCCTTATTAATCAACGATACAAAAACGGACAAATTAAAGTTTTACGTAGTGAAACATACTTAGAGCAGTCGATGTTGTGGCTAACGGGTAAGGGGATCTGGACCTTGCATCTACCAGCAAGACTAACAACACGGGAGTGCACAATGCCTGTAATACTAGTAGCAGCTGTTTTCAGGCATTCGCAAACGGCTTGCTGGTCGGCCGTCGTAACGGCCAAGCCCTTGACGTCCCTCATCCCGTCGCAGCAGGCGTCTGGTGGCGACTTAGGTGACCCCTCTGCACCGGTCAAGTACTCAAGGCACGGCACAGCCTTAATGAACACTTGACCACAGGTCAGTTCGCCATCAGCGTGGGCATGTGGTGCAGCCATGATGAGGATGCACATCACAGCTACTAGACTAAACTTGACTAGGGTTGAGCTAGCCATAGTGTTAATTAGTGATTAATTAGGGATTTTATTAATTAATTAATTAATTAACTTGGATCTTTATGTGAGATATATTTAGAAGCTTGGTTTATGGTACTATTTATAGAAAAATTGGAGGGGACATATACATAATTAAATAGCTGCCATTTGATTATTACTGAATGATGCTTAATTGGTGGACTCTTATTAAATTGGACTACTCTTATTGGATCATGCCTTAAGAACATATCAATCTACTGGCGAATCTAGCCTGTAATTTAGGGGATGCTTCATCAATACAAAATCTCACTTTTTATATCCTTGTTTTCTCGAACTTATTTTATTTAGTGTTTCGACAATATGTATATATGTGTTCTCCGAATTGTAATTTCATTCGAAAACTTTATCTTAAATCTCGAACATTTATATCCGCTGAAAGTGACAACAGGTGCCACATACTAATAAGTAATAACAATAATCCATCAATATGGCATTATTATTAAGTCTATAGATGTTGCGCGCGTATGGTTTTTGCCCAAGCACGCACCTAATTAATAGAGGGTTAGTTTAATTTCATCCGTTTTCTTGGATGTTTACTTAATTATAAAGTTAATAAATCTCTCTTAAACAATTCGATACGAATCGAAGAAAGTGAAAGTATTATATAAGTTTGCACAATTGAAAAAGAGTATTAATCGAAACAAGCTAAGCGTTTTAATATAATTCAACCACCCTTAATAATAAGGATCAAGGTGGTGGAGTAGGAAACATCGTAACCGTACAACACAAGACTCGGCTCCTATATATAGGAGCACAGAGTGGTAACTAATAATTAACTGCATTACTCATCACCGCAGTAACTTATTAACGATAAACTGACATTGAAAAAAAAAACACAGAAAATTTGTCTCGCGATATCAGCTAAGATATGCAGACATGTAAAGTAATGAACACTCTTCTTTTACCCAAGTAGACCCTCGTTTTGCTTGAAAGTCATTAACCACTTAGTTAATCCTGCACATACAGTAAAAACAAATTAATTATAATAAGAAACTATAGTAAAAACATACGGAGTACTATGCAAATTAACGAAAATATTCAAACATTTCATCAAAATTCAGTATATGCCCGGCGTTATATATCTTTCATTTCGAACCTAATACCTTCTGTATCACGTAATTAAACCAATAATGCAATTACATCGTCCTAGCCGTATATCGATATAATGTACTTTAGCATGCTCATACGAATAATAATTGTTTAGGGTACTTCTATTAGACTCATTTCTTCTTTTTTTTGGTTACAAGTTAGACTCGATTTGCATGCTTCCACTTACGCACGTATGCAAAATCTGTCATTATTCAAGTGTTTGTGTTACTACGAAATTTGAACGTCAATATATTTGTTCGTACGTATATATATTGATGAACACGTTTCATAATCTTTATAATAATTAAGTCAAAGAATTTAGCGTGAAACCATTTCATATATAAGAATACTGTCTCGATCTCTGGTTGTCCTAATAAGAAAATACGACAAGATGAAATGAAAGAAGGATGTATATGAACAAAGGAGAGTATATACCTAGAGCAGTCAGTGCTGGGGCTAATAGGGTAGGGGATCCTGACACCACACCTGCCAGGAAGACCACCGGCAAGGCCATAGTTAATGCCCCTAACGCTACTAGCAGCGTTTTTCAGGCAACCGCAAGCGGCTCTTTTGCTGCCGGTGTCCCTGGCCGCGCCATTGAGGCTCCTTATGCCATTGCAGCAAGGTCCTGAAGGCCCTGGTCCGCCCCTCAAGTAGCCAAAGCACGGGGCTATTAAACCTGTCACTTGACCACAGGTTATAGCCTCAGCATGTGGTGCAACCATGACAATGCACAACACTGCTACTGCACAAAACTTGACCAAGGTTGAACTAGCCATGATGATAGTGATTATTAGTTGGTTATTAATTAATTAAGTTGAGGATGTTTTTGTATGTTTTGTATGTTTTTGTGTGGGATATGGTTACGATCTTAGTCTATATGGTTGCTATTTATAGAAGGTTTTTGTATGAGTGATGTTTTGGAGTGTGGGGTAGTGGCTCAATTAATTAGGGATGGGGACATTATTGGAGGTAGGGGAAATTTATAGTTGGAGGTTGTTGATTCTTCAATGCTACCTTATATGATGGGCTCTTATTCATTGGTTAAGGAATGGCAAATCATTTTTTCCTTTTCATGCCAATTGATGGAGGTCTAACATATGTAATGTAGACATGTACAATTGTCTGATGTCAATATCAACAGCAAAATTCGCTAATAAGACTATTTATTTTACTATGATTATTTAATTAATTTTACTACTAACAATTTTAAATGAAACTTGAATTTACTACCCCTAATGACTCAAATTTAATTACTACCATTCGTTAAAAAAATTATTAGTCGTCATTCTAAACTTGAGAGTTTTAACATTATCCTTCTTTGATTCCTCATATGCTAGGTGTAAATTAGCTTTGTTTGAGGTTTAATAGGTGGAAAAGTAAATTATGTGATATATATTTATAGGTAGTAAATTGGGTGATCTTAAGTACAACTCCATTTTTGATATAAAATTTGGTTGTGAAATAGAGTTCTGATAGTAAAATTCTTGTCATCAAGCTAAGCCTAACGTGTCCATATTACACATCTAGCATTTCTGCGTTTGGCATTTTCGATTTCAGTGGTTTGATCATGCATTAGAAACATTATGGTGTATGTATTATTATTGTCACTTGCATCTATTCATCATGATCTATCGATATTTTGTTAGGATGGCCGGCCGAAATAAGAACTTAAATGAGTACTATACGTAAAAACAATAAGAACAACTAATTTACCAGGTTTCAAGTTGCATGTGTTGTGGTGGTATAAGTTATATACAAAGTATATGAAAGCAGCGGCTAGCTTTACCAATTTACGACTTGCGGCTAATTAATGGGTCGCAGGCTCGCAGCTAGCCCGTTGGGGGTATATCAACTATTCAAAATTCCCCGAAAAATTCAAATATTATTGTCTATTTTTTTTTAAATTAGACAAAATAATGAAGTCGTGTATGTTAAAAAAAGGTCACCCCAAATTAATATTTTGGGGCCAGATTGATCGTGTCCATGACAACGGCCGTTGTGATCCTTATTGGCGGGAACGCTCTGAATTAAAGTTAACGCATGTTACATGTACTCTGTATTCCTTCAAAAAAACATGTCTTATGTGAAGTACGTATCAGGAGTATGCATAATTTCTCAAAGTCTCAAACTCACAACTTTATTTATCAATCTCAAGAACATGAATATATACATTTACCTTAAGAAAGTGAAATGTATTACTAGCTACAATCTCGTAAAACATCAATCGAGTCCATGAATATATAGTAGACTATGGTTTTCATAATTAAGTGATAATAATAAGTTTGTTAATATAACGTTTCCCGCATTTGGAGATAGATATTTTGCCAAACACGTACTTATACCTGGCCTCTTCAAATAATTAAGAATGAGGGCCATTCCGGCGTTCTTGTATGTTTTTTTAAAATTTATAGGATATTTAATTAACTTTGTTTCGCATATCTTAGCCAAACTTAAACAATAATAGTATGATCTAGATTATTCTAGAGAAATGGTAGAATTTTATAGCCATATTGGACTATTGGTTTAAGGTAATTATGGGTCAACACAAATTAAACAAGCCTTTAAAAATATAATCTCAAGCCTTTTGATATATGTTTCAACCTCCCTTAATAACCAAGGAGGTGATAACGGTAACCGTACACAAGACTGTACTCTATTGCCATACATATAGTAAGGAGCACAGAGTAGTACCTAACACTGCAGTACTAACTGCAGTAACTTATTGATAACGATACGCGTACTAAGTCTTTTTTTTTAAACGGTAAAAATACATTAAAATTGTCCGGCTATCAACTAAGATATGCAGACATGCATGTATTAGTCAAACACTCTTCTTTTACCAGATTTACCCTCGATCGTTTTGCTTCTTGAAACTCACACCTCTTAGTTTATCCTGCACAACAAATAAACCCCAAAGTTAATTACTTTATGTAAAAAAAGTTTTCTTATAATCTTATGTAAACATTACTTTCATCTAATATAAGTCTTCTTCTTTCATATAATTCCCCCCAAAAAAAGTATCTTCACATACACACACACTAAGTCACTAATTCGACTCTTCTGTCAATTATTATATATGTGTGCCTTCGGTCAGACTCGACCTTGCATGTTTCCATTTACGCAAAAGTCTTTCGTCTCACTATTCTAGTGGTGATTATAACAACTCTCTTCATTGTAGAAAGATAGGTGAACGTCACATTTTGTTCGTACAACAGACATATAATTTGTTATCATTATAATAATGATTGAGGAGGTTAGCGTGAAACCAATTCATATATACAATACAGAACATGTCACGTGTTACATACGTCTAATATATATCGACCGACTAATGAAAGAAAAATGGTAGATCAATAGATAGATATGAAGTGCATGCATCCATGAGATGTACGTGGAGATGGATGGAATACATACTTAGAGCAGTCAGTGTTGGGGCTGATAGAGTAGGGGATGCTAACGCCACACTTTCCTGGTAGACCAGCAGCAAGACCATAGTTAAGGCCCTTAACGCTATTAGCAGCATTTTTCAGGCAACCGCAAGCGGCCTTCCTGCTGGCCGGGTCCCCGGCAGCGCCATTGAGGCTCTTTATGCCGTTGCAGCAGGCTGGTGAAGGCCCGGCTCCGCCCTGTAAGTAGCCAAAGCACGAGGCCACATCGCTGGTCACTTGACCACAGGTCAGTGCCTCAGCATGTGGTGCAGCCATAACAATGCACACCACTGCTAGGGCACAAAACTTCACCAAGGTTGAGCTTGCCATAGTGTAATTATTATTAAGGATGCTTTTTTTTTCTTATGTAATGAGAAGTTGAGGATGCTTTTGTGTTTTGGTGTAGGATATATTTAGGATCATGGTTTATGTTGTCTATTTATAGAAGGGATTTGGTACGACATTTTTTTTCCAATTTATTTTTATTTTTGTGAAAATGTAAGAATTTTGTTGTGAAAAAGATTGTAGAAGCTTGCGTGGTGCTTTGGATGGGGACATTATTGGAGGTAGGGGTAATATATAGTTGGAGGTTGATGATTATTCAATGCTGATGGGTTAACGTTCTTACTCATTGGTTAAGGAATGCCAAATCACGTACCGTACCTTTAATTTCATTTCCACATATGGGGATGAGATAGAAACTTGGTACTCCCTTGGATTATTGTGTACCGCATATGTCTACCCTTTCTAATTATTTTGCACGATTTTATGTTTTGTATTTAGATGTGGTGGAAAATGATAATGGTTGAGAAACTTTTGTTCATCTATATCAATAATGTGGGCATTAGTATAGTGGTATGATTTTTTATATTCTAATTTCACATGTGTAGTGTAGGTGAGTGCGTGATGAAACTAAACTTGTAATTATGAAAAACGTTATCTCAATTCAATCAAATTAAAAGTCTGATTAAACTTAAGCCCCAATCAATGATTTTATATATACTTATTAATCCGTTCCCGGGCCCTCACACAAAAACCCTTTGGAGTTGCGGGGTAGATAATGCGACCTACCATACCTTGTTAGTGGAGAGGCTAGGAGTCTATATATATGCATGTACACAATAGTAAAATTGTCTATAACATAACCAAGTGTGATAAATTAAAGATGGCATGTGCAGTAAAAAATATGATTGTGTAGTAAATTTAACGTATTTGCAGTAAATTATTGACATAGTTAGTAAAATCAACATTGTTACGAATCTATCTATAAAAAGAAATTTAAATTGATTTAATTTCAAAATCAAGGACCCTTAATTGTCTCTCTTTCCTTATGACCCATCATTTGCCAAATTATACAACAACATTTACTGTACCTTTAATTATTTTTATTACAAATTAGACATAGCCACTTTTTTCACTTGTCTACTTATAGACTCTTAGTATTTTCGATTAATTAATTAGCATTTGGATTTACAACCTCTATGACGACAACAAGACTCTAATACAACGTGAAAGAATATCGTCTAAGCCAAAAATCTAATTATACTAATGGATGAGATCCAATCAATGATTTGTATCTCAACATGATATATTTGTAATTCGCACATTGATAGCCATGCATATCGTAGATTACTTACAAAAATTAATGATGCATACTGTCGGGGGAATGTGGGGGGGTGTTTAATGGTATATATCATTGCCTCATTGGTATAGGGTATAATGCTAAACTTCTTTAATTGGTTGAAATATTCTATATACTTTTGTTGCAAATTGTTAGAGGTCTACGGTGTAGACACAATTAATTTGTCTATAATGTAAAATGGAGTTAATAGTAGTAAAGTTGAGATCGGAGTAGTAAAATTGAGATCGGAGTAGTAAAATTAATTGTAGTGTTTTAGGTAGTAAAATTAATTGTACGTGTGAGTAGTAAAATTTTGATAGTGTAGTAAAATTATTACCGAATGTAGACATTTTTGGGTGTCTACATTGTAGACCTCTAGCATTGTCCTTTTTCATTTCCTGTAATTAAATTTTGACTTCTGTCACTTCAAGCCATTAATGATATGATCATGTTTAATGTGACGAACTGATCAGCAATTCTCTCAAATTGTGATGGTTGACATAGTCATCGACTACTTAAACCATCATTAAACTAGTTTACCCTTTTTCATTATTGAAAAAAACAATCATCTATCTTTATTTACAAAATCAATCAAGTAATATGAATATTATATGATACAATAATAATCGAGTGTATTTTCAAAAAAAAAAAAAAAAAAAAAGATCGGGTGAGTCTGCAATAATACATGGTGTTTCACAAAATATGAACTTTGCTAAAATCGTGATCGATTCCTATTAACAATGAATCCCTAGCTAATAGAAAACAAAATTTTGAAGACATGCATATTTTATGCCTTTCACTTCACTTGACCACTGCTTCATATAAGTTCTCATCATAGCCTCAAATAATCTCATAATAATGAATATAGAAATTATACAAAAGAAAATGAAAATGAGATTTTGTTGAGTTTGATGTATACTCCGTAGTCCGTATTTGACAAATTGAATACTATAATTGAGTATATCAGTGGTGAAATTTAATTCAATACCTTGATTGTATGCTTCTCCAATTAATTAATCTAAAGTCTTAACTAATACACCCTCCGTCCCCCTTTAAACACCCCATAATCAAAACGCACCCTTATTCAGGAGTGTGTGCATGCTAATCGGTTAATCAAAGTTCCAAAAAAATTGCGTGAAATTTTTGCTAAGATTCTTATCTAACTCGATCACTATGCAATACTTTTGGAACTTTGATTAGCCGATTAGCGTGTACACCCTCCTCAACACGAGAGTATTTTGGGTATGGGGTGTTTAAAGGGAGACGGGGGGAGTATGGTACTGTCTTTGTATAATTAGCCGCATAATTCATTTAGAGCTTAATACTGATTTGTTGGCAGTTTGCGTCAACTAATTCGAATTTTTCATGTGATCTGATCTGATTCCCTTTGCAATATATATGTTGAAATTCAGAAAATTTATATTTTAAACATCAAAATTTCACCATTAAGAAAACTATACTCCAATATAATATAACGCAGAAAATCAATAACAGGAATACGAAAGTACGTGCATGACTCCATGCATGGGAACATAAATTACGAAATACAACTCATTTTATTACACAAAACACATATAGCTAGATCGATAATAATAGTGTAGCAATACTTCTGTCGTCGCGATCCCGGAAATTAACTTCTTAATCAAACACCGATGATCTACTGAACCCTGAAACATAATCACAAATTAATTAGAACATACATACATGGATACGTAAATTTAACAATTAAAATGAATGATTAAGGAATTATTAAGCATGAAATAAAAATTTTATGAAATTTTCATCTTTGAATGTATGGTTTAAAGTGATTAATTAATTAGATAGAAGCTAAGCTTACTGAGAGCAATCAGTGCTAGGGCTAATTGCGTAAGGAATGTTGACACCACATTGGCCAGGGAGTGCAGCTGCATTGCTATAGTTGACATTCCTAATACTAGCCGCGGTCGATTTCAGGCAATTGCAAGCAGTTTGACGGTCCGCCGTCGTCGACGCCATGCTGTTGAGGCTGCTAACGCCTTGGCAGCAAGCGCTTGTTGGGGATCCCTGCCCCATAAGGTAAGCGAGACACGAGGAAAGCGATGAGCTCACCGTGCTACAAGTTATGGTTGCATCAGCTAGTGGCGCGGACATAATCATGCACACAAAAAGTGCAAATCCTAATTTCATTGCAATTGAGCTAGCCATTTTTTTTTTGTGAAGGCCTAAGGTTTGAAAAGTAGGGGTACTGATTTGATTGATTTGGAATATATATTAGGATAATTTGACACTTGATGCTTAAGTTGTTTGGTGCTTGTTCTATTTATAGGGTAATTTGGGAAGTGTGTGCGTGGTGAATTGTTGGGGTGAAATTTATGAGATTAGTGAGCTTAAATAGGTTAGTTAGTGGGTAGTTGATACATTTAAATAACACTAATTAAGGACATCATACTCGATTGGGTAGTGAATGCCGAAAAAAATTAATTAACCTAATTTTTAGTCCATAGTATGTTCTAAGAGTCGTGTTATTAAGACATTGGATGCATGCATGCATGGTGCCATTATTATGATAACCTCTTGCATAGTTTCATGCATGATCTAACGGCTAATTGACTCATTACCATTTCATGCGCTTGTATGTGTTATGTTGAGCTCAATGCATGTTAATCGCGCTTGAAATTAAGCACTTTAGAAATTCTTAAATAATCGATGGGTGAACGGCTGATTATCGTATACCGCAAGTGTTTTCGAGAAATGGAAATTGACTAGTTTATACTAATTAAAGTGATCGTTTAGAAGCCATTTGAATTCGTATGCGATAATAAAGTTTCTTAGTAAGCAAAAAATATGAAATTTGTAATTTGATTAATAACCAAAAGAGTAGGAATAATTGTATAAGTTAGAACTTTCGAAGAACTAATAATTTTCTTCTAATAAGTGCAAGAATTGTTCTTCACATGTGAAGTTCTGGTCCCATTGTTCTTCCAAATTAAACTAACTATTAATTACCACGTTGTTGAAGGGTTCTTAGAAATGGCAAAAGTAATAAAGTTTATTGCTCAGTCGCCACATAATTTTCCTATTCGTTTCCCTTGTTTTGCTATTCATATCAAATATTGGAAGTCATAGGCTTGCTGAAATAAAAATGTCGTCATTTGATCTAAAAGCCGACCCCTCTTACAATATTATTAAAAGCAACAAAAAAAAAAAACAAAGATCGTTCTATATATACATGACAAGAAACATTACATTTTACGGAGTATCTCTATTCTATAATAAAGCTCTCAAATGGCAAATTATAGTCTATATAGCTCACCAAATTTACAATAAACTTAACCACATTCACAAAGCATTATATACCACGAGTATGGCACATGGCACCAAAGCTTTCACAAGAAGTTACATTTTAGTTAAACGTAGGAGTAAAAATAGTCAAGATTATTAAGGGAATGGAAAGCAGGGCAGTCGTCGGTGATTCGGTGAAGAGAACGTAAGTTAATAAATGGGCGACACGACCTCTCAACTACATTGTAAAGACGTGTCTAAATCTGATTTTGCCTTAGCTCTTTGGGGCTCCCCTCCTTTCCTTGTGTGGGACTTGCATATTTCCATTCACTTCTCCTGAATCGTAGTACGACATATTAGTCAAATTAAGGCAGCATGGGCCGGTGCGACAATAAATGTACGTACACTTGTCTTAACTCTTAAGTTTCAAAACTTTGAACATTTAATAATACTCGCTTCGTTTCTTTAGCTTAGTTAAATTTGATAATTAACTTCTAATAAACGATTTCAAATTAGATAATGTAGCAACGAAAGAAAAAATGGAGGAAGTAGTGATGGGGTACGAGTAATATTGACTTATATTAAACTTTTAATATGTTGCGACAGTTCTTTCATTCATGCAAGTTGTTACTTGTCACGGATCTATACATTATGATTCATTATGGACTTATGGAGATATCTTAGCTAGCTTATACTAGTACGTACTCCCTCCATTCATATCCAATAATCTCCCGGGTTTCCTTTTAGGGGAATTCACATCCAATCTTTTTGTTTCTTATTTTAGTAACATTTGAACCAATGAAATGCTTCAAAAGTACTCTTGTTTCCTTTCCCACTTGCTTTTAATAATTTTTAATACACACCTAAAACTTTGTGCAAAAAGTAAGAAGAATATTGGATATGAATGGAGGGAGTATATACTAGCAGATTAATTACTCAAAACTTTACACTTATAACCAAAAATAGTAATGGCAAACTTCTCGGTCATATTTTTCTAGTAGAATAAAAAGTAAACAAATAAAAACTCTACATGGAACCTTAGACTTTTGATGATTATGGTGTTTTAATTTGAAATTGGACATAGATATGCATGTTTATAATTTAGGGTATGTTTTTGTATCGTTTTCTACTTTCAGTTTTTTTTAAAACCAAATTCCCGCTTTTGAAAACCAAAAAGAGTGATTTTCAGTTTTTGGGATAAAGATTTTGTTTAGCATTATCCATATTCACCCGTTTAATTAGAGACCTTGAATATATGCGTTCACTCAAACTCGAACACACAAATTCCAAAAGATTTGAGACAACGACCCAAACGTTGATCTTATTGTGGTTTTATGAATCTCTGATCTTAAGATTAATTGTTATGCGATTCCCTTTTGTGGAAGATGTGGTTATGGGCTTTGGCAAAATGGCTGACTCGTATTTGATAAACTACGTTTCATTTCCATTGCATTGGGCCAAAATTAGTGTTAATTGTTTTATCTGACCCAAATAAATCCCACGCAAAAACTCATATGAAATGACACATTGACACTCCTGACTCCACTCATTTAGAATTCCCGAAAGAGCGTATGGATCACCTCGAATTCTACATAAAATTAACATTTGGCTCGAATTTTTTTCACGAATATTAATTTTTTTGTCAAAACGGCCAGGTTACTTTATCTCATCCTCAACATTTGTCACATGTTCACTCTTGCTTTGCCTTCGTGTATACATATACGGAGTATAGATTTAATTAATTATATCGTGGGATGCATAATTGTTGAGGAATTGAACAAGAAGAAAAAGGTTCATCTGGCGATTGATTACGTAAAACACAAAATGCATACTATTACTCATTAAAGGCATAGTAGCGTACTGCGTACGTACTTCAAGTTGAGGCCCAACTTTCACAACAAGCTAAGAGACATTCCTAATACATCAAACTAAAACTAAAACACCTCACATATATAAACTTCCCTAGGGAAAGTATATAGGGTGATGATAAAGCCACTTTATTCGATCTTCTTAAACATCTTAAAAAACCACATACGCCGATCTTCTAGTAGTTGAAATGGTAGGCCGATATAGCAGCAACGCCGGAGGCAGCCATCGGCTTCTTAGCGAATTCTGCAATTGCATCAAAACGAAACCACAATACAAAACATCAATTGCTAATTCAATATCTAATGGTTAGTTAGACACACATTAATTATTAGTCATTACGTACAAAATTAGTATGGTACTATGTATACTACTTGGAATTTTAATAATGTACGTGTGCTAGTAAGAGAAATATGTTTTTGGCACAATGCATGTATAAAAGTACGTACTATAGTCCTAGATGTTTTGTTATATGTTGTAATTAACAAAATGAAGGAGAAAGAAATTTACGTGGAGCAATCAGTGGTGGGATCAAGCTTGTAGGGGATGTTAACCCCGCACTTGGGAGGAATAGAAGCAGCTAATTTAATGTTGACAGTTTTAAAGGCATTGGCCGCTTCCTTAAGGCACTGACAGACCGCCTGGCGGTCTGGGGTGCTCTGAGCCGCCATATTAAGGGACTTGATCCCGTTGCAGCATGGTACTGGAACGGGACCATTAGCATTATTAGTGCGAAAATAGTCAAGACACGGGAGTAGATCCTGATCCACGGTGCCACAGCTCAATGCAGCCTCGGCGGCCCATGGTGCACCTAATAGCACAATGCACATGGTGGCTAACATTGTTTGATAATTGTAGTTACTAGCCATAGTACTTGAGTGAAGTGTACGTGTGAAGGTATTAGTGATGAGTGTGATGAGTCAGGTGGAGTGTAATGTGTTTGATATTGTGGAGAAAGGGTGCAAACTTGAGGGCCTTTATATAGGACTAGCAAGTTAGGTTAGTACTTAGTAATGTTATGATAAATATTTATAAGATGTGGATCAGGGGATATGGGTAGTTGAGATTTGAATCAATGCTCACATTTTCTGGTTGTGGTGCATATAGTTGTAGAGGTGGCAATCGGGTGAATCGAGTCGAGTCTGGGATCGGATGGTTTCGCGAGTAATGTAGTCTTGCTCCAACACGCGATGAAATATTTTTGTTGATTTGTCATGATTTTTCAACCAAAAACCTTAGAGTTGATCTCACATATGCACATCATTGGTCAAGTATATGTCAAAACTTCTTCATCATAATTCACAATATTTGAGCCTATTTCACCGTCAATTACCCCGTATTTGAAAATTCTAAGTACGAATTTTAATGGATTAAGATCTTATCGCGGTAATTTAGTGAAATCTAATTTTAATCATCCATTTGGTCATATTGAGATGAATGTACGTAACTAACCCGTCAAAAAAATTTCAATGTACCCCCTCAAAATTAAAAAAATATCATGTAGAAATTTTTTTTGACAACATACTGAAAGATCGATTGGGGCAGATCCATATTTATTTCGTCATCGAATTTAACTCGGATTTTACAGTGTACGGTAAGCCCATGCAGAATTTCATGTACTGGAGCATTATTATCACTCGTCTGCCTTGCCTAATCTATCCAAACTTGGTCTTTGTTACTCTTCAACTACCATTTCACTACAATCATAACGACTCATGCACCCACTGGCCAATTTCCACACGACATATCATTCTAGAATCAACCACATTTCTAAATATGGTATGTTGAAAGAGAATACCATAATAGGTCGAATCGGGTTTATCGGGCTCAATGTTTTGGGTCCATGTTATATAATGAATATATTTGTCCCGAAAGATACAAAAATGTCTTTGTAAAATCACTACCCTTGTGGATCGTGTTATATTGAGTCATGGCTCGTGTCGATTACAAGTTTTCGTTGGCTTCAGTAGAATCAGTTTCGGTTAGCCTTATTCCCAGGTTTTATCGAATATGTAGTGTGAGGGTCAAGTTTGGCCTAATGATTTTGATACCAATCTACCTAGTGTTCGGATCCTCGTATCCCTACAAAAAAAAAACAAATCGAATACGGAGTATGTAGTGTGCTTACACTTTTCTCATGTAGTCATGATGGACCGAGTTTGTCAACCCCGGCCCAAAATTCGTTCTCTCTGAAACTCGTTTTATACATTTAATGGATACTGGTATATATCTTTCATCTCATACCAATTACGTATTGCAGTGGAAGGCGCAACCCACTAATATTGCACCCATAACTTGGTAATTTGCATCGAAAAAAATCTTCCACGTTGAGAACGTTAAACTATTAATGTGCGACAACTACTCACACATTATCCGAACAAATCGTGAGGTAACTTGATAATTCGTTGAAAGAACTCTCTTACCCGACGCACACCAAGTCACCAACTTCGCAATTCCTCCCTGAATTGGATTGACAACCCCCCAAACACCCACCCCATAAGTCCTAGAAAATTTTGAATAACCTCATCTGACCCATATCAGGGCCACATTTTCTGCTCCACCATAGCCAGCCCATTACAGAGCTCGATCGTGGAGGTCTAAGCCGGAGCCAAGGTTGCTAATGGCACATCTCAACGAGCTCCAGAAGTTTTACGGGGTCAAATCGAGTAACCGGAGGAAACAAAATACAAGTTTGGAGGTGGAAGCGTCAAGGTAAATTGAAGTTGTGAACAACATTGTTTGAAGGTCACTTTGTAGAAACACAATTAGCAATTATCTACAAACTTTACAATATGATAGCCTTACAAGATACACCAAAAATTGGAAAAATACACATCCTCCACCATATCACCCTGACTATAAAGTTTTACAAGAACGAAAAAACTCAAACCTGTAAAACCCATAACAAAAACCACTTCCAGGGCCAAGCTGCTGAGTTCTGAACAAAGCTAACTACTCAGTAATTCAACAACGAATACTTCACTCTTAACACAATCTTTCCTTTCTCCACGCCGAGCTTCCCACCGGTCACCACCCAGTGACCGGGAAGATCTTCTGGTCCCTTTGTCATTTCCGACACGTCTACGAATTTAGCCAGCTTGTTACCAGTGCTGCTTACTGTTGAACTGGAACTTGAGTCGCCGGAAGGGGGATCTGGACCAGCTGATTTTGTGGCCTTCTCTGTCGGGGAATGATCCCATAGAGACCTTCGTATTGTGCATCCGGGTAGCCTAGAGTACAGGAGTTTCATGTACAGAACGTTTCTTGACCCGAAGTCCCACACGCCAAGCTGAGCACCCGTTACAACGTGAACACCAGCAAGTTCCCCTGCAAATGTTTCAAAGCTCTCTATCGGGGCAGTGCTTACATGAGAGAAGTTCTTCCATTTCACAGGTTCAAACCACCGACTATCTTGCTCCTCAGGTCCCCGCCATTTCGGAGCACCAATAGCCACATGAGTGTCCCAATGGGGATACAGGATTTTAGGAAGGGATGCCAAGTGTTGCATATGTATGCTTAGTCGTTTCTGCTTAATTCCTTCTAAACATAATCTCAGTCCAGTAACAGGTTTACGCCCAACTGACACCTGTAATTACGAGATAAGATGCATGAGAAGCAAAGATATTACTTGGTACTATTAGTACACCACATCATGTCTCAGTAAAGATCAACCAGAGCAAATTATCCTAGAGAAAGGGGGGGGGAGGGGTCTCCAAACTGTAGTCACGATTTGTAGGCAAAGAATTCAAAATATCCAAGCAGCTGGGCACTACCTGTTCTTGGCTTATGTAAAGCTTCTGTCCCATTAAGCTGAACTGCATAGACGGACACACAGGATCCTTCCTTTGTTGACCAGGAAGCCTATCGTGCAAGGGGGCCCATACCCGAGGTATTTGAAACTCTAGAAAGTATCTTAGCTCCTCTATCTGAGGCTTGTCTGAAATTAAGATAACCAAAACTTATTGACTTGTCAGATGGAAAAGCCTAAAGTATTTAGCTGCCAAGTACATCCTGAGAAGCTTACATTCCAGATAAAGACCAATAGCTCGGGCGAGATGTTCTTTCCTAGCTGAATCTTTGATCAAATCAGAGATGGGGCAAAAGGTCATTTCAATAATGTCAGGAGAAGACTGTACAGTCCTAACCCATTGTGTGTGACTTTGCTCCAGATCATCTCCACCCCTCCGCCGAAAAATGACTGTAATGTCCTGCATTAGCAAGAATTTCAAAATATCAAATCTTACCCTTAAAAAAAAAAAAATCATAAGTCAAGTGTTGCGCGATAACACTCCCCATGGGAAAAAGGAGACTTCAAGGGCGTCATCAGAAATACATTGCACGAATGCTAGAAGCTTAGACTAATTCCTACATTCAGCTCCATAATTCCACACGCATTTACCAACATATTTCATAACAAGAAGCATCGAACTTTTTTTTTGGTAAACTAAACAAGAGGCATCAAAATTTAACTTACTTCTTTCCCATTCAGAGAGGGGACACTTGTTGGTTGAGGGTAAATTCCTTGGCTGTTGAACAAGCCAGAATCACCATTCTAATATTTACAAATAAAACAAGAAAAAGGGGTCAGAATTATGTCAATAGCCATGACTAGGGGGCAAAAATAGTAGAAATAATGTGAGACTAGCCTTATCCTTGATTCTAATTGGACCTGAACTGGTTTGACTCTCGACATCCATAAATCTCAGATTTCCAATATCACGAACATAGTTCTTCAACTCCGCGGCGGATAAAGATGATGACTGGTGCTGCTTAACGTAAATCACATCTTTACCACCAATTGTAACAGACGTAATGACATGTGTCCCGAAGTGTTCGATGAAACTGATGATAAAGAAGAGACATAAGAAAGGATTTTAACAAGTAAATCTGTACATCCTTCGATAACAATAGCAAGCTTAAGTAGAAACTTGCATACCTGGATAACAAAGGTGGGTCCCAAGAACTAGGAATAGCCCGTATTACATTGTCATGAAGCGTCAATGGAGACATATTAAGCTCAACCTTAGCAAGTGGAATGACAAATGCATCCACTGATAAGGATTTAGTGGCAGCAGCATCAATATGCTTTGAACCAGTAAAGCTGAACGCTGAATTGAAGCTTCCAAGAGGAAAGCTCACTGATAGATTAGCTTTCTCATTGAACTGTCTCACCATCTGATTAAATAGATCACAAGAGATTTGTCAGGGTGGCAACAGAATAACAGAACAATTACTGGCACATGACAGATCAAACAAAATAAAATAAAAAAAGGAAAATCGATTGAGTAGACTAAGAATGCGATCTAAATAAAAAGTTAATATTTAGATTGATGATAAGTCCTCCTGAAAAGAGAGCTGATTAAAAACTGTTGTAAAATGGTGATAAGGGATTCCCGTAAAACTCAAGCTTCTTTAGCACATACATAGAGAAGCAAAGTAAATCTTGCCCAAACGAAATCCATATATATAGATCTGAAAATGACCCAATAAATATATAAAAATAAAAAACTAACAGAGTTCTAAAATATATAAACCTAATATGTAGAAATAAAATGCATAGTATCTCATCGGACGCCAATAGAGAACTTTAGCAACTATCTTCACAATGCCAATGAATAAAGAGCAATGCAAAGTTACTCAAAGAGGAAATCCAAATTAAGCTTAAACTCTGGGAATTGGTATAAATTGCTGCCCTTCATTATAAAAGGAGAATAATGAACATATCCTTCGTGCAATTCATTTCCACACCTCAACCTGTCCTCTCATAATGAGAACAGTTCATGCCCACATCCTATGAGGCGCACCAAGCTCACATGTAGCAATTTTCTCATGCACGATTTGTCGAACAAACCAAGCTTACCAACAACCCTACCATTCTATTTCAAGTATAACATAGCTCACTTTCCCTTAGAGGCTTCAACGTACAGTATCCTAACTCTAATAATTAAGAAAAGCAAACAAAATGCGGGCATAACAACCTTCATCCAGCTTTGGAGTCACGCAACACAGACTCTAGGGTAAACGTCGAGTGAGTTCATAACAGACTCTTAACATCAAGTATGCATCAAGTGACCATTTCATCCGAAATTCCACTCTGTTTTCATCTCTTATGTTTGACCTCGTTCAACTTTATGTCGCAGAACTCACATTTATGTAGCAATTTGGCATTCAAAATCTTCTATGCACATGCCAAGTGGTCAGACCATGTTGGAACTTTCCAAAAAATGACTTGAAAGCATCTCAGCTCATCGTCACATAATCCAGGACTTCCAAGCAGACTGTTGTAGAGCAACAGCTGGGTAACACTTAATTAATGCTCCTGTTGAACAGCTCTGAGAAGCCAACTAAAACCCGGGACTCAGTCATGGCACAAGGGACTCCCAGCAGGATCAAGTTCACAAAAAGCTCATCTATTTTGTATCTGAGGCATGCTTTGGATAAGCAACAATTGCTAGTGATACTGGATTACCATGTGAGGAACACCAGTGTTGTAGTATACTAGTATGTATGAATGTGACTATGCTTGTATGCTCAAGAGCATTCCAAACACTGTACAGACAATCATTCCTTGGCCATGCTGGCTTAAGGAACGATTACCTGTGTAGTGAAGCATTTTGAAAAGCCGTTAGAGCATACAAGGACATTCAGATTCATATTCATGATAATATTCATACATACTACAAAACTAGAGTACCTTGCTTGGTGATGCACAAACTGTGCTACTACCAAAACACATAAAACATCATCTACATAAGCTTACCCCATGCAAGGACATCCTCTATCTTGCTCAAGTTCCAAATGACAGACAGAGTCATAGAACCATCAAACGTGCTATCTCCACCATCCTCCACCTTTCTGTCACGGGAAGAAATATGCAACTTAGCATCTAGTATGAAGAAGATTGAAAGGCAGTCTCCCTAAGTTTTCCTGATTGATCCAAGAGAAAGATGCCAGCAATGTCCTTAACACCATACCACAAAAATTGGAGTGAAGTAACACATCTCGATTCCAACAGCTCCCAAACTTCCAAGGTATGAAATCTTGGCTATCTTGTGTGTCGGACTTCTTAGGTTGAAATTTCAAAGTTCAGAACACCTCAATCGACCGATCAATTGTAGACCTTCCAAGTCTCATAAGCAGAAAATTTTCATACCACCATACCCAACAATTTGTTTAAAGCGAACTCAACTCCACTTTGAGTGACGTGAAAGTAGTCACCTTGTGGAACCAATATAAACCTAGTGACGTGAAAGTAGTCACCTTGTGGAACCAATATAAACCTAGTGACGTGAAAGTAGTCACCTTGTGGAACCAATATAAACCTAGTGCCGTGAAAGTAGTCACCTTGTGGAACCAATATAAACCGAGCTCAGAGCTAACCTAAATAAATCCTCTATCCCTTTGCCCAGAGTTCAAGCTTGGCAAAACAATGCGCCAGTACATTTATCCTGATACGCATTATTGAGAAATGAACACTTGATTGCACAAATGAGAAATATCAAAGAACCCAACTTTCTCACCCCCCCCCCCCACCTCCAACCCCCTCTTTCCCAGTGCATCTCAATTCTCAACCATTATCTAGCTTTCTTCCTACATGCATCAAACTACTGCAATTTAAGCCAATTATCAAAAACGATACATAAACCCGACAATACACATCATAATTGCTCTCCAAACAAAGGTCACACAGTCAGCTTACAAACTAAAATTAGCCGAAAAATGCAACACAACAATTAGAAACCAGCAAACATTAATAAACCAATGATGACAAAAAAAAAAAAATACACAGACAACGTCAGAATAAAGAATCACCTCATCATAAGTCTTGACACCATAACTCTCACGCCGAGGCGCGACAGGCGAACTCCTGATATCCCTAGGAACATTAGGAACAACCACATGATCATACAACCTTAAATCCCAAGTGGGATCTTCATCAATTTGAACTACCCTAGACCCAGAAACCCCTTTGCAGTACAACAACCTTGTATCAAAGTTTACATCAAAACCCCTCCCCAATGCTTCTATTGCATTCACAGCTGTTTGCAAAGCAGCTGCATTATTCCCATCCATTTTTTCTTTTCCAGAAAAAACCCTTAAATTTGAAGTGAAACCAAAAAAAAATGGGGGGGTTTAACAATTTAACAGTCTATAAACAACATAAAAATACAGTAAAATTCTACAAGAAGCTTTGATTAATAACCTAATTCAAAGGTGACCCACTAAAATTAAAGGGTCAAATTGAATGCCCAGAAACCCTAATTGTGATTTTATTAGCATCACTTGTAGGAACCCAGATAATCAGACCCAGAATCCCATGAAAATAAAGGGGGGTTTGGTCTCAACCTCAAAATTCCACAAGAATTCATGACCAAATTCAATACTTTTTTTTTTGGGGGGGAAATTATTTTGAGGAATCAAAGGAGACTTCCCAGAGAAGATACGGAGCAATTACGATGACAAATTCATGAATCTTTTGCCCATTTCTCTAGATCTTGAA
Organism: Spergularia marina; assembly: GCA_963680865.1. Classification (NCBI taxonomy): domain Eukaryota; kingdom Viridiplantae; phylum Streptophyta; class Magnoliopsida; order Caryophyllales; family Caryophyllaceae; genus Spergularia; species Spergularia marina. The sequence continues at coordinate 1,213,385 of OY804555.1, read as the reverse complement.
CCCATTTTCAGCTTTTTTTTTTTTTTTTGTGTGTGTGTGTGTAGCTTCAAACTCTAGCTTTTTCTGTAAATTACCCTTCACTTGCAAGTTTCAACCCTCAAGAAATTCACGAGTACTACACCCCTAGTAGTATGAGAGTCTAAAGTTGTCCAAATAAACATTGACTTGTCGAGTCTTCTCTGACTGACTCAAACTTACCCTTCTTGTTTTCTTCTTCTCACTTGCCTTTGTTTAACAAGTCATTTGTGGGGCTACCTAATCTCATTTTAAGGGTGAATTTAGGAACGATCCTTCTTTTACTTCTCCGAGTAATTTACTGGCCCCGAAAGTCTCAGTATTCGTGGAATTAGAGGGTTGTTAAACGGAACCTAACACGCTAACACAATTGCGGGCCTATCATCCACAAAGCACTCTCCCACTAGCCTATCACCACATCTTTGATAGCGAGCCTTTCATATCCAAGTTCAACAATCTCATTTTTTTTAAATGGGTTGCATAGATAAAAACAAAAAGAAAGTTTGAATAGGTTACAAATCTTACAATCAATAAGCTAATAACTAGCTAGAGTCTCAGCTCAGACCTCCAGGATCTACATCATCCCCCAAAGTAAGACGGGAACAACATTACAGTCCGCGTTGAAATACAACTGAATGATGGCAGTGCGGATTACCTGTCCCATTTTCCTATCTCACTCTATGTACCTCTCCAATCACGTTTTAGCATTCCATTAATTTAATTGTTAAAGATATTTTTTATTTTGAAAGATTTATAAAATGTTAGAATGTAATTGAAGGGGTACATAGAGTGGGATAGAAAATGGAAGAGGTGATCTACACTGGAATGATGAGGAGAGGGGTTAGGTGGTGGCAAAGTTCATTAGACATCAAAGTTTTTCCTCGCCTTGTTAACAAGTTTTTCCTGCCTCGAGTCCACTCTCTCTTGATGTGAGGGGTTAGAGGGTGGCAACAATCTCATTTTATAAGTGTGAAATTGGGAATGAGCACTAATGTCCGGTTATGATATTCTAAGGACATACGTGGTAAAGTTTAAAAAAAATTGTCTATCATGATTATTAATTAATATTGCTGAAATTTTCACCACACAAATCAGTCATCCACCATTTCCAAAAACAATAAACAAACCACCTATTATCTACAAAAATAATAAACAAATCATTCATTATCTCCAACAATAATAAACAAACCAATTACTATCTTCAACAATAATAAATAAACCACTCATTATCTTCAACAATAATAAACAAACCACACCACCTTAATCCACGTAAAAAAGGGAGCCGGGTGTTTAAAGGGGGACGGAGGGAGTAATCCACAGTTTTATAAAAAGTAGCATCATAATTTAAACGACTCAAGATTTTATTGCCAGAAAAATAAACCGACGCTAATCTCAATGGGTAGCGTGTGCCAAGGCCCAGTGGGCCTTACACAACTTACCAAATGGAGGAATCAATTTTGTTTATTTGGCCAACTCTATGTCTAGCGTCTACTCCATGTTTCAACATTGCCAAGTAAACCGGTACAATGTCAAATTTCCGACTTTTAACATTGTTTAACACGTTATTTACTTCCCAAGAGGGCAAAAACATTTGATCTCGATTTCCTTTCAACTTCCATTTCCATTGTTCCTCCAAATAGAAATGCAATCACTACCTTGCAAAAGGAAAAAAATACGAAATGCAATCAGTGACATCAAAAGGTGCTTTACTACTTGGCCACTGCGAAAAGCATTTACTAAGTATTGGCCTGCAGATTAATTTAATTAGGGCGCTTAATAGTTAATACAAGTGCCCGTGTACTAAGTATTCACTTTTAAGTCTTTTAACTAAGCATTAGTGCACTACCTCACGTTGGTTATGTACTTGTTCTTCATTTTTTGGTTGCTAGGGGGGGTTAAAGACTCGGACTCGTGACTATTTGTCTGTGATAATAAACCATTTTAAACCCACAAAGGATCGTCTGTCTCTCTTGTTAAATATGCTTTCCTTAACCATAAGCAACAATTACGTTTTTAAGTCAGTAAGGGTACGATAATGACCAATGAGAGAATACTCGTGAAAAATATATCGAATTTGTAAGTTCTCAATCGAAGTTAACAATTTAATCGATAAACTGATCAAAGTCATCACCACATACCACCGCATTGTCTCTCGATTCCTAACAAATGTATGGTCTATATCCGGATTATTATACTCAATAATATTGTGTGAAGTTGTAATCAAATCGAAGTAAGATCTAGTGACAACATAGAGTGTCTGAAATAGGAAGAAACCCCAGCAAAAACACAGCAAGGATAATAATTAATAAGCGTAATAGCCATAAATGAATAAAACGAAGGTTTAATTTGGATATGCAGCAAAGTGGGAAATAGCAAGCGTGCGTGGGTCCGAGCCCGAAACGACCCACATGACCACGTGACCCTTTTCATTCTTAGCTGTATGTATCACTAGTCTCTCTTCAGTCTTCTTCTTGCAGCTCTGTCGACCCTCGCACATGTCCTATTTATAGTATCTACTCTTTCATCTTTCTTAATATCATTCCAACCTCTTAAGTTTTAGTACATTTTAATCAAACATTCTCTTTCTATTTAGAGTAAGTATTTAAATAAACGAACAGCTAATGTTGTGAATACTTATAGGATTAGCGTCGAGGTAACCTTTATATGTATTGTTGTTCTAATCTCAATCGATGGCTATCAGACGTATGACCTTAATTGTCGTACTTTTTGTAATGAAACAACATAATTTTGACTCGCTTAATCAGACGTAAATACACGACTACGCCTAAACTCAATGCTAAAACCCTAACCAACTTAAAACAGTTGTTACCTTAAACCGTGTGTCGAAAAAGTTACACTAACAAAAACTCCAAAATGGGTCATTCTCGGTAATGTAGTAGTAGTACTAGGTAGTAGAATCATACAATAACAATTCATTAGATTAGATATTGAAATAATGTATTAAACTCCAAACCTCAACCACATCCACAACATCACAATGTTGATTTCACTTGCACCAAAAAAAAATGAAGTTAAAAATCACCAAAAAATAAAAAGACAACAATATAGTTTGTGGATGAGTCGATTGTTGTGGGGGCCAACTCTGATATTTGCAGTAAAGATTTTTGGAATATTTGGACAATCAACAAAATAATGGAGTAATTTACGGTGACCAATGACAGGCTGAAAATGGGGTTGTAGTATAGATTAGGAGCACAGAGCACAACATGACCCCCTCCTTAGCTAGACTACAAGTCATTCCCTTCCCTCCTATATAAAGGGGACAACACCACCCTCAAGTCTTCACTCTATCCTCTTTCTCATGTGCACTTAGCAAAGTAGTCCCCCTCTCTCTCTTTTTTTCTCTTTTCCCATCTAGAAACATTGCACTTGCATTGAGAGGTAAGTCCAATGTTATCATGTTATTCTTATGTATGTTAGTATGTAGTATTGTAGTACTATGCTTTTGTGCATCATTATGTCTTTACATTATTATTGTTGTATGAAAATTTTCATTTGTGTCTAGTAATGAACAATGTTGGTGGGTTTCTTGTAGTATTGGTTTTGCTCGTGTATATCAGCTAGCGCAGCTGGTAAGGTTGTTAAGGGTGATGTATATACGTGTTGTCTCAAAGTTGCACCAAAACATATTGAAATGTTATATTTAGGAATATTGTACTAGCTAGATTGACTAATTTATCACGAATGTGAGCTAGTTCAGTTGGTAAGGTTGTTACGGATTATATCTATATCGACTGGGTGGAGTAGGGTTTATGTCCAAAACTTGTACTGGGATGATGTGCATGTTTAAGCATTACATTGTTGTACGAGTATAAGATAAGTTCAGATTTCATAAGATAAGATTGAAAAGAGTGGAACTTTGTGTATGTTGGTGCAGGGAGAAATCATGGGGACTGAGAAAAGGATGATGTGTTGGGTGGTTGTCATGGTTGTGAGTGTAAGTGGAGTATTGGGAGGAGCGCCGCGGCGGCCGGTGGACGTGCCATTTGGGAGGAACTATGTACCAACATGGGCATTTGACCACATCAAGACCAACAATGGTGGCTCAGATATTCAGCTTGTTCTTGACAAATATACTGGTATATGCTCTGCTCTTTTCCTGCATTGTTGGGTTTTCTAAGTTTCTAGGTCAGTGCTTCTTAGATGGTATATAATATAATAATCTGATCCGATTTAGAAGAAAACCTTGGTCTAGTGTTTAAAATTTATAAACCGGGTACAAAACTCTTTTAAGTTTGATTCATCGTTCTATCGTTAAACTAGAATTTGTCGAGTGTGCATAATAGGCTTCGGTGCTTCACGTTTGAGACCATGGTTTCCCTTGTACTAGTCTTGGTGTCTCACAATCTTTAGAGGATATAACATTCATCCTTTCATTCGTCTTACGGCCTTACCCAAAACTTCGTCTCTTATCTCAAATATGCTATGGTTGTAAGACTTGTAACCCAAACTTGTAGATTAAGATGGAGCATAATTGGGGCTTAGGGATTACCGTTATGTGTTTTTAATACACTGGCCTGTTACTACCCATCTAGATATGGGTAATAAATATTTAATTCTTTCCTAACTTGGTAACTCTACCATATAGAGTTTGTTTTAAACTCTAGAGGATCCTCATCCGGGTAATATGGGTTGATGATTGTTAATTACTATTTCTATACTTACTATTTTTAAATTACAATTAATAGGCGCTCTTTAATAAAGGTTAAAGCTTTGTTTTAGTAATGACACATTGATGGTTTAAATAAAATATTGGTCAGAGTGTGCAGCTCTGTCACTTAGAAGTCAAATGTGGTTGATCAGTTTGAAACAAAGGTGGGAACTAGTTCAATGTTTAACTGTGAAAGGTTTATCTGATAACTGTGTCTGTAAGTCTATAACTAGTTCCAGCTAACCCGGTAATTAAGCGTGTATGTCCGACCTCGACTTACCTCGTTAGGATCGGGAATCGTTTTATAGACGGGTTTTAACTAGTGATGTGACTAGATTAAAGATTGAATGAAATCGGAGTAAATTGATTCAGTCGTATGATAATGTTGGAATTAGATGAGAGTGAGATGTGATGGTCCAACCTTCTCTTTGTCTCCCTTCTGATAATGATCTAACACTCGTAGATATGATGCTTCGAAAATCATAATGTTTATGAGATGATGATTATATGATTTAGATAAACTGTCATGATCAATTCATTATCATAGCAGTCGCTATATGGTGACCACAGTATTCTTTGTTAACATAAGAGTACATGATTTATTATGAACATTTACCAATTTGGTTTTGCTCCGGTAATAGTTGATTCGTAGGATTGGAACTTGTAAACTATATAAGGGTACGGTTGGGTAACATCCGAGTCCCTACCTCGCCTTAGTAGAAGATTTTTAGGCACAAGGGATGTCACATATTGACACTGCTGCTTGTTTACCACAATTACTTGGTATATTGCAGGTACAGGGTTCCAGTCCAAGGGTTCCTATCTGTTCGGCCACTTTGCCATGCGTATCAAGATGGTTGGCGGTGATTCTGCCGGGACAGTGACCGCCTTCTATGTGAGTTTCACTCATCTCTTCCCTAGTTTCCCATTTAGCATCCTAATTGAGATTTGAGACTGAGTTCTGACTGTGTTCTCTGATTCTTTCTTATTAGCTCTCGTCTCAAAACTCAGAGCACGATGAGATCGACTTTGAGTTCTTGGGGAATAGAACGGGACAGCCCTACATTCTACAGACCAATGTGTTCACAGGAGGGAAGGGAGACCGAGAACAAAGAATTTACCTTTGGTTTGATCCAACCAAAGACTATCATTCCTATTCTGTGCTGTGGAACATGTATCAGATTGTGTAAGTTCAATTCTCTCAAATTTTCCCCTTAATTTAGACACAGAGCTCAGAATGTGTTCTTGATGTTTACATTTTCCGGTGTTGTACAGATTCTTCGTGGATGACGTACCAATAAGGGTGTTCAAGAACTCCAAGGACCTCGGAGTAAGGTTCCCCTTCAACCAGCCAATGAAGCTATACTCGAGTTTATGGAACGCAGATGATTGGGCAACTAGAGGCGGACTAGAGAAGACCGACTGGTCTAAGGCTCCTTTTGTGGCGTCTTACAGGGGATTCCACATCGATGGGTGTGAGGCCTCCGTGGAGGCGAAATTCTGTGCTACCCAGGGAAAGAGGTGGTGGGATCAGAAGGAGTTCCAAGACCTAGACAGGTATCAGTACAGGAGGCTCAGGTGGGTGCGTACCAAGTACACCATCTACAACTACTGTAAGGATAGAACTAGAATACCCCAAGTTCCACGAGAATGCGCAAGAGACAGAGACCTTTTCTAAGGTTGATTCCCAGTATTTTGCACCCATCGTGCCAACAAAACCATGTTATAGATTCATCATTAGTACTTGTTATGTAACATAGAACTGATCTTTTTTCTAGCTATAATAATTATCTTTATCTTCTTCATTGTCCGGTTCGTGTCATCAACATTGTGGTATAAGGGCTGGTAAATAGATAGGTCAGGTTGGTTTTCCGTTTAGAGAGTGATGACGGAGTGGGAGTACGAGTGGTATACACTCCTAAAACGAGGATGATAACCGAGCTAGGGTTAGCACAGGAGTATAGGAAAAGGCTACTACTCCATCTAATGTGTGCAAGACCTAAAAAATGCGCAGGGTTTATCAATTATCATTACTCGTCAAAATCGAGCACGTCCTTAATTCAAAGGAGGTACATCATCACGCTAACAACCTCGTCGGTTTATTGACATTAAAGATATAAAAATAACAAAATACGGTCTTCGTCAACCTAACGAACAGACACAAAGGAAAGCAACAAGTGAACAAACTATGTATAATTTTCTTTACAATAAAGTGAACTCGTCGAAATCATGTAAATATTGACAGCTTTTGTATTTCCTTTCATTATTTCTGAACATGTTCTCCACTACAGTACATGCTACGAGTATCTTCTTTGACAATTTCTCATCCTGATTTCCTACCCACCAACTTCTAACAAACTAATCATCAGATATTACACAGGGATTCACCTAAAGAAAAAGGGTTAAAAGATGTCATCTATAACAAGCATTTTTATTTGCTCTTTATCGGTTTGAGAATTACCGTGTTATTGCAGATTCCTCGTCCTCTTAGTAGCAGCAAAAAGTTGGCGAATGAAAGAGAATTTACCCCTCGCCCGTGCTGAAAACTCTGTAATTGCACCATTACTTGTTGAAGCAGTTTGATTATCGTCAGAAATAGGTGGCTCTTGTGGAGGCGGAGGTGGTGGTGGAGGTGGTGGTGCGAGGGTGTAGCGAAAGACATTAAGCATGCGAATTATCTGGCTGAAACTAGGCCGCAAGTTGGGATCCTCAACCCAGCAAGACTGCATGATGAATGCCAAATCAGGGGCTACATCATCTGGGATGATAGGCCTCTCTTGCTGCAATTCATACACCATAACTGTCAAAAACCTAAAACTTCGGACCCTGTGAAATTAGAGACACCAACTACTACCCGAAGAACTACCTTAAAAAAAACACTACCCGAAGAAGCTATCAGTACATGGGGAAGCTAAGTTTATCACGCCCATTTCTAGAAAGAGAAATTTTACAACACCACCAAAGGAAACAAGATATCGCCCTCTAAATTCCAAGGAGAAACATTTTAAACTTGAGGGGACGTGGGCATTTTAATCTCATATGAACAGGGCAAAATTAAAAGAATGAAACATGAAAGGTACAGGATTGATTTAGCAGAAACACCCCAACAGACTCATGGAAAAAAAAAAGTATCTACAGAGTAGTACACAGATTCCAAAAGGACAGGGACCGCAAAAACCGAGTACGAATCGATGCAGCGAAAGAAGTAAATCATCAAACTTGCAAAGAAAAAGCTGATTCAGCAAAAAAAAAAAAGAGATTTACTCTACGCACCTTAAAGGCTGCAGCATATGCAGCTTGTAAATTGGACATGCCCTCAAAAGGCATACGATTAGTCAATAACTCCCACAAGACAATACCAAAACTGTACACATCTACCCTGTTGTTGTAATGCTTTTTTTCTCCTTGCCGCAGAGTGACCGTGCTGTACAACTTCAAAGAAAACAAAAGCAGGATGCACAAGTACTTTAGCAACTACGAATTAGGTCATCGATCACCATAAACCACCAGGGCATATTTGCTTAATGATGTAGACCTCCTTAACCAATCCAACTACTTCATAAATCACAAATTTGATAACATTATAGATGATTGTGAGTATCAATGACAAGAGGCATAATATTTCTACAGGATGGACAAAAGCATCATCGACAATTCGACATCCTATGCATACTCAGGCTTATTGAGTTAAAAGTGCACAGGGAAGGGGTAGCAGGTACACCGTATTATTTAGAAAATGCTAGGAGGCTTTTCAAGACAAAGTAAGCTTACTTCAATATCAAGGAAGGGGAACACAAATTGCTTAAGAGTAAAGTTCACCAGGAACGAGAGCATAAGAATGGGCAAACAAACATATGGACTCGAACACAAATACAGAAGGTACACCCTAAACTAGAACAAAACAAGGCTTGAGGAAGGGAAATTCAAAAGGTCTCTAACGAGAAATACCCTTCTTCAAACTATAGTGATTCACAAGCATGGAGGACAAAAACAAAAAATTATAAAAGACACGACTGCTATAGTGGTACCTAATGACTTTTTAAATCCCTTGCATACCAGGGGCTAAATGATAGGATCTAATCACTCTTTCAAACTCTTACACGTCAAGCATCAACAGACACAATCTTACTACTTTCTCCTTTAGGAGACATGGAACAAAAGAAATGATAAGCCACAGTACATGCCATGTACCCATGGACTTGAGTGTATACAGCCAATATGAAGTACGAATGTACGATAAGCTTATTGTATTCATTGCTATAAAATCTGATTACCATTCCAGAAAACTTTGTCAATATTCTCTTTTAAAAAGAAGGTTGGTTATATACTGTAAACATTAAACTAGCAAATATCCAACATGACCTAAATTGGAGCTCCAGTAGAATGAACCAACCTCAGGGGCCATCCAACGGTAAGTTCCGGTTTCTGCAGTCATCATCTCAGTCAGAGTTTCTTCTCTGGCAAGACCAAAATCTGCTAGCTTCACAGACTTGTGGTTAGCAGTCAGCAGCAAATTATCTGAAAACAAAATATAGTATAAGTCACAAGCAGGAGTTGTCGCATCGAATAACTTAAGGAGCTAAAAGATCCAAACGGAACATCATAAAAAAATAAAAAATAAACGAAAAAAAGAAGTGTGTTTTCCTTGTGAATGCAGAACCTATTTTACTCCGTACTATCTGAAATCATCTAGAGTCTAGTCACACAAATAGATGCAGAAGAACATTTGAAATCAAACTATACCAGAAGTCAGTCATATGATGGTCAACATTCAAAAGGTTAGCACAAAACTAAGACAGTTAGACGAGAGAAACACTGGTAATTTGTACCCACCAGATTAGACGACCCACGGTTGGACTATACAAACGCAGTACATTTGATCAAATTGTAAATACAAGTAGGCAGAAAATGTATTTACACTGTGTCCAGTATCAAATATTCAAAATGAGATTAAAATACATCAGTACTATGTAGCACTAAACCAGCCCTGTAATACCAGGTTTTAGATCTCTGTGTATAATTCCATTTGCATGCAGACAGTCCAAGGCTTTTGCAATATCAACTGCATAACTCAGCGCCACATCTAGTTGTAGTTGCTTTGGCCGAAGACTGGTTAAATACTTCCGCAAAGATAGTCCCGGTAATAATTCTGTGACTATAACCATCAAAGGATCCTTGCACGCCCCAATAAACTGCAAACATAGACCAAAGTGATGATGTCCTACGAAAACCACTACTGGTAAATGAAAACTAAACAAAGGCACAATCTGACATGTACTTTTTCCATCAATGATGAGGAGCCTTCAAACTTAAAATCAGAAATCAAACAAGACAGAAGTTTTTGTTCAAAAGACCTGCCTTAACGAGGTTCTCATGTTTAACTCGAGACATCATGTTGACCTCCCGGATAAACCGATCTTCAAGTATAGCTCTTTCGTCACATGTACTCCCACGATTAAGAACTTTGATAGCAACAATTCTATCATGATATCTGCATTCGAGCACCACAAATATCACGACCAATGACTCAAACATTATACCAATACAGGTTTTAAGGAAACAAGCTCTTATCCATCATAGACCTCAAGTTAGACAACATAATCTCATCCTATTAAGGTGGCCGATAGTGGACCTCTCGTATGTTAGAGAAAACAATCAAGTTTACAGAACGTTCTGCTATTTCAAGCAGCTAGCATTTCAATGGCGATTATTATCTCTACCTCCTCAATTCCAACCATCCTCGACACTGACACTCCAGTTGTCAGTGTTACTGTCACAATACAATACAGCAATGTGATTACTGCGGCAAAAACTCAAGACAGAAGACGCATCACGCAGGAGTACATACTACGATTGTGCTTATAGTTATACTCTACTAAAGTACTAATTTGTTCAAGCACAGCTACAAACCAAGTAGGATCAAATGCAACAGTGATAATTCCATTTCAAGAATTTCACACACTTGTTTTAAGGAAACACCCAACTATATTCAGCAGTTGTAATTCATAATTGTCAACAAACACAATCTTAAACAGTTATGAAACAGTTGAAGCAGCCTAATCCTGACAAAATCTATCCTAAAAATAGTATAAACACAACTTACAATTCTAAACAAGCAGCTAAAAACCCACATCAGAAACATCATTCAACACCCACAAAACATGGAACAACAACAAGTCAAAAACTTCTACTTAACTTCTTAATTAAGCTACACAAAAACCCTCTAACACAGTAAAAAATCTCATCTTTGACAATGATGTTATATTGTAAATAACTAACCTTCCTTGATAAACCTTGCCATGAGCTCCCTCACCAATCTTAGACCCTATAAACAACAACTTTGGGTCAACCAACAAACTTTCATCAATCGACAACAGCGGTGGCGCCGGTGCCGGACCCGACTGTCCGGTGATCGACCCGTTTCTCGTATTCGGGTTCGGGTCAACACCTCTATTATTCCTCCTCCGATACTCCCCACTCATACTACTACACCTCCTTTTTCTCCTTAAATTACCCCAAAATCCCTCATTTCATAAAAACCCACCAAAATTAAACCCCCCAAAATCAAAATTCACCAATAAATTTCTACAATTACCTCCAAAATAACAATTGGGTATCTATCAAATTATCAATCACCTCAAAAAAAAAACCCCCAATTATATGAAGTAAATATCTCTCTATTTTTTTGTGGAAGAATGGTCAAGCCTTCTCAATTACACTTCATATAATTGATTTTTTCTTTTTTTTACTGTATGAATGGTCAATCAAACAAAAAAAATTCCGTACTTTTTTAGCTCAATCGAAACATACAAAAAAAAAATCATTTCCCAATCAAAAAAACTATTCAACTCCCAAGTCCCACCCTTTGAAAATTAAATATGATTTCAGCTTCATTCTGAAGCTATAGAATATCTACCAATGGAAGCAAAAAGAGGTGAGAAAGTGAGAAAGATTACACTTGAAGCAAAAATTTATTGAAAAAAGATTAAAACTTTGATTAGTGGAGAAATTTTGGGAAGCTTGAATCACAATAAAAGATGAAAACTTTATATTCTTGGGACTTTTTTTTTTTTTTTAAATTCAGCTTCAATTGGGTTTTATATTTTTTTTTTGTACAAATTTGAAATGTATTTAACAAAATAAAATAAAAATTTATAAGACAATTTTTTCAAGAATTTAGTTTCTCTCTCTAGAAAATGAATTGGGATGTGACTTGTGAGGGACTGACGATGGATGTTTTGTTCGGGTGAAAAGATAATTCAGAGAATCTGTTTCGGTCAGTGATTTATAGGTTTTAAATTTTTCGGTAATTTGCGTTTCAGAGTTGAATCGGGTATAGAAATACAACAAAAGATATTGACACTCTTATATAATTTAGTTGGTTAGTTTACTATTGTACAAGTAATGTTTAAACTAATGACATTATTACTGTTGTAAAATTTGAGATTATATAAGTTGATTGACTCTCGTACTAGCTTGATCGAGTGCACGTAAATGCGAAAATTGTAGCAGGGGAGTGTTTGTGTGACGGGTAATAAGTCTAATAACAATTAAAAAAAGGACAAAGAGGACTAAAAAGTGAGAATATTAAAATGGATGACACGAATGAGACGAGAACACGTGGGGTTGCATGTGTGAATGTGATTGGGGGAAAGAGTTATTGGACTGGATTTAATCGGAGCTGGTGGGGATGCTCCCAACAAACTAATTAATTTGTACCTTTATCAATTTGTGTGATTGGTTTAACTTGTTAATAACGGCTAAAAAAAAGATATTTTTCTATCAGAACCATCAGCCCACAATCACCAAAGGCCATAGCCGCCCATCTATCACCACCACTCCATCTCTAATGTCACCACGCTCGTTGCCGTCCCGGAGCCATGCCCCTCATTCACTCCCAAATCCCTACCGGCACAACCCGTCGCCTACCCACGCCCACATGCAATCACCGGAGCCACCCACTATCGAATTTTCTTTTTTCTTCACTTCGCTCACCCTATCATTCTCGCACCACCAGAAGGACCACCTTTGACCGCTCAGATTTAGGTCACATCGGCCGACCGTCTCGCACTCACGGCCACTGCCTAGTTAGTTTTGCCCAAATCAATTTTTTTTTATTTTTTGGAGAGAGAAATGTTGACGATGGGCGAAGGAGGCCACATCGATAATCGATGGTGCCTTAGTTGGGTTCATCGGCCATCGGTGGTCCTGATACTGTGGTCTGAATGGTGTGCGTTGATTGTTGTGGATGACGGCGAGCGGTGGACGTTGGTGGCCGGTGATAAGGTAGGTGATGAGGGGTGAGAGAAATGAGAGTGAGATTATCTATGTTGGGCCAATCGCTTAGTATAAGTCTGATTGTTCATATGCTTAGTTGTCAAATTATAATTGGTGATGTATGAGATTCCTCATACACCAAATGTATGTGGTATGTGTACCAGCTTCCCTTTGTGTAACTCTCGTAGGTTTACACTACCAATAAAATTTTGACATGTGTTTTTAAAATGTAAATCAAAACTAAATAGAAAATCTAAGATTCCATATCTAGAATACGGAGTATCTAACAACAAATATTATAAACCTTCCAAAAAAACAATTACAAAGGGGAAACGACTATACGGTTATACACTTATACCCACATACTTAACCATCAATTTTTTTAATTCGTGTTTTCACATTTATACTTAATGGGTTTTTATTTACTTTATTTTTTTTCTTTTAAAAATATTTCAATTTTTTTACAGGGTCTTGTTTTAGTTTTCTAGCTTTATATAAGAGCGAGCGAAAATAACTGACCCACTTTATGTTATATTATTAATTATGTTCGACATGAGTAGTAGGTGTAAGAATGGCAAGTTGAGTATCCTATTCGTAGCCAAATTTCTAATTTTGTGGGAAAAAAAAATCGGTAAAAACTCAACATGAAAAGTAAGAATAACCCGCCTACTAAGTAGACATCCATCACCCGACTCACAATTGCACAACAAGATATTGTTCATGATAGCAATAAGATTATGCTATTATATATTAGTTGTATCAATGTGAGTGAAGAACTTTTCGCCATAGATACATTTTTGTTAAACCATTAAAATTGTGCACAATGGCTCATCCATGTAGGGAAGAGTAGTAATTCTAAGGTTCTTGACAACCCGAGACACTGAAAATGTAAAATTTTGTACCAAAGACTATTAAAATTTCTACAAGACAGGAGATGAATCGACAATGAAAATTATTGTTGAGACACATAACATGTTTAAATTTGGATACGCCACCGGCGTACGTTGTACACAATATATTTATTTTGTCATGCATGGTTGTTGTCATCGAAGGTTTATTCTTCCTAGAGGATCTCGCCACCGGAAGATAACTTTTGATTATGGCTCATCGTTTCTTGAACGGACGGCGACGAGTCTATCGATGGAGGCTGACGACGTGTCAGTCGTCAACAAACCATATATTCGATTAATCATCCTTGGTTAGCGAAATCATATGTCTCTAGAGTTGACTTATCTCTCAGTTTACATCAAGGACTTTTGCCTTAATCACTAAGCCACATGCGGTTACTATACACCACATTTGAAATACTCGAACCCCAATTTTATCTTTGTCACCAGGGGGTGCACAAGGAGACACGTGCACCCCCATTAATCTGGAAAAGTTATATATATATATATATGTAAGCTATCATTTATTTATCATCTATTAAAGGCTGGAGTAATGGTGAACTATGTATGTTTTCAGGGCATTGCCTCAGGTTCAATTCTTATTAAAAATATTTTGTTGGTTTTTTTCCCTTTTTTTCAATGAAATAATATTACTAGGATTCGAACTCCAAACCCATGGTAATCATTTCAGCTCAAAACCCAACTGAGCTGGATTATTTGATGTTGTATTATTATATGCCTAATAAATTCATGATCTATTTTAGTTGTGGCTCAATCTTTTAGTATTTGTTTTTTCTTCTTCTTTATTTAAGACAATTATTAATTTGATATTCGTCTTTTATTTTGTAATCTGAAATGTTGCTACTTCGAAAACGTTTTTCTAAATAATTCTTGGATCCAAGTTTTTGGAGTATGTAATGTTTAGTTTAGAATTATATGAAATCAAACCAAGTTTTAGAGTTTAGACCAACTTAAATAATAATCCGTCAAATAAGATGTTGAATGTTTATGAGTGTTTTTTATCGATTCGGATTGTTATTTTTTACGAACATAATTTTAAAACTCCAAAAACACGCGTTGACTACCGATTTTGTACACCACCACTCTTCAAATCCTGGGTCCGCCAATGTCACGCATTTTTTTAATCAAAGAACGGGTTTTGATACAACTCACACATGAACCAACTCATACACCTATGGTCTTGATGTCTTACTTACGATTCAGTCGAATTGGTAGCTGAAAATGGTTAATGAGATACGCTGAATTGAACTTTATATAGTTGGATTAGTATTTGAAATGGTAAATAAACTACTACCTAGAAGATGAACCGATACATGAATCGAACTCGGCAAAATTGAATCGATAGTTGATATGACATCTAAACTAGTAGCCAGTGAAATTGTGACGAATTCTAAAATGTGACGAATACCGCATCTCATCAATGACACTTGGCTAGTTTACAAACATTCCCAATCATTCCAAATGCTACCTCAAAACCACCAAGGTGTTGTTAGTTGTATATTTATCATCATATATATGATCCGTGCGAAATTGAACTAAGCTTGCGGTTTAAGTCGAAATTTATCCTTATATTAACAGTTTAACACTCGCAAGTCGCAAGAAGCAAATGTTTCCGCCCACATTGCATCAGGGGACGGCCCTTCTCTGTTTGGGTAAATTTTTTTTTTTTTTTCTTTTGATTGCTGGAGATTTTTACTTTTTATTTTTAATAGAGGTAATAGAGGATTAGGTAATATCGTGTATTTGGAATAATAGGATTATTATGGAGTGTTTGGTATTAGGTAATATTAGAGCTATGGTAATTATTTTAATATGTTTCGTAAGGGTCAAAGACATGTATTTAGTATAAATACTTAAGGTCATTGGTAAGCAAGCTATTACGGAATCATATTGAGTTTATGAAATTCCCAAATATTGTGCTTTATATTTCTTTTAATTTTAGCTAGTTTTAAATTATTTTACGCAGAATAAGATCTCATGTGTGGCGGAGAATCGCCGAGTACTCAATACTCGCGATCACCATCATTGGCGGGTCTTTTAGCGCATGGATATGCTGCAGGAGAAGAAATGCTCGCCAAATTCGCTAGTGGTGGCAACGGAAACGAAAAGAAAAGAAATTCAAATAATAGAGGAACCCATTTGTAAGTGAAAATAAATTTTTTTTTGTAATAATATACTATATTTATATATTATGTAGATTGTGATTTTGCAACCCATTTGTATTTAAATATTACTCTTCCCCTGCGGAACCCACATAATTTGTTTGTATGACGGAATGAGAATGTTTAAATTTTTAATCACGATTGAGCGCAATTACTCTGCCACTTGATTGTATTGCTAATTAGTTACGGAGTACTCCATTAGTTGTTGTTTTTTTTTTTTTTTTTGATGTAACATTCGATGGGTTGAAGTTGAAGATCTTTTTATTAGGTAATTGTAATTTTAGTTTTTACTACTTTACTGTATTGCTAACTAGTTAGTAGTTACTCACTCGGCTCATGGCATTTAGAAATGCAAGAAAACATGACGAGTACAGTCGTCGTTTAGAAGGGTTTGTCTTTGTTTTCATTTGTTCAGTTACAGGAATTATGGTTTCTATCACGACAGCCCGTGACATATATATGTGTTAAAACAAGTATTTATTTGATACATGACATTAGAGGTGTAGCAGCAAGGGAAGTGCAAGTGTTTTTGGTACCTAACTCATTTGTTCATGTTATCTTACATTTACGGTGAATTCAAAAGACATCTTTTATTATACGGAGTAGTTTAACTTGATCTTACAGTGAGGTCTTTGGGTACAAAACTTGTTGCTCTTGACTTTTAGTTTTTTCAGATAGCTATTGCTTTTATTACTAAGTTCTTACCATGTTTGGCAACCTTCTTTGTTTTCAATCCGACACATTGTCCATTGGAAGGATAAGTTGGTCGTCCGCCTGTTTAGATGGGTGCATGAGTTCTCATCTAAATCGTCGGATGTCAAGGAAACGAAGGGCTCAGATGCGGCCAAAATACACACAGGAAATTTTCACAAACACATTTTCTCTCTCTAAAATATCCCTCTCTTCTTTCTCTCAGCTTCTTCTCTCTCTTGTCCTTCAGAAATCCCCAAATCACACCCTAAAAAAAATTGGTTCGATTATCCCCTAAATTAATCGAAAGTTAGTAGCAATTGCAAGGATTGAAGACTTCAATTTGCTATGGATCCTTTTTAAATTTATGTTGGATTTCGTTTTTCTAATGGAATTTGAAATCACACTATTTTGACTATTGAATCACACAACTCGATTTCGATTTTATAATGGAATTTGCAATCACACTATTTTGTGTTGAATCACACAGATTCATTGTTTTTTGGAACCACAATCGTGTGTCTTTTTTTCTTATTTTTTTTTTCAATTTCGATTTTATAATGGAATTTGCAATCACATGTAATTGAATGTATTGATAACTGCCCCCACAATGAGAGACCTTGCACTTGTCCAATGGGTAGCAAGCCTGCCCTTTAGAACATAGCCCTTGTTAACCAGATACTTACCACATGAGACAAAATCATATATAGATTTTATCTTATTTACTCCAGTCCTGCATCTATGCATGAATGATCACTACCACCTCCGCACCTGTTCATCAGAAATATTGGGATTTGGATCCCATGGAGTTGAAATTTGGTGGAGTTTGCCTAATGAGATAAGAAAAAGATATGTGATATTTTACTTGTTCATTTAAAGATTTTCTTTATTTTGCTTTATTACTATTTATGGCAAACTCCACCAACTTCACCAAAATTTTAACTCCATGGAATCCAAACACGAAATATTGTGTTCAGATTTTTGGTTCTCCTTACCACAACCTTAAAGGAAGCATATATAAATTCATTTAATTCACATAGCATCAGTAATCAGTTGAATGTTTGACGACTTCATGACTCCAACTTACATAACGCCTTAAATCAGTTTTTATTTTATTTTCGGAAAATTCATGTGGTGACCCTGAGTTTTGCAAGATTGCACGTGGTGACCCAAATTTTAAGTTTCTGCACACGGTGACCCTGAACTATGCATGTTGTGCACGTGGTGGCCTTATATATTAACGCTGTTAGAAGTCCGTTAAGTTTTTTGTCAAATTAAGCTCTAATATCATCTTTTGGAGGTAGCAATTAGTTATTTACACCTCATCGAACATTAATTTAATATCGTATTAACACATAGTTAACTTCAATTAGTTGAACTTTTTTATTAAAAATTTGTAGATTAGAACTTAATTATGGCATAGCTTAACGGAATTCTAACGGTGTTAAAATATAGGGTTACCGCGTGCACAAAATGCATAGTTCAGGGTTACCGTGTGCAGAAACTTAAAATTTGGGTCACCACGTGCAATCTTGCAAAACTCAGGGTCACCACGTGAATTTTCCGTTTTATTTTTAGGAGAGGGATAAAAAGAAAGATATAACGTGTTCTAATAAGAGAAAGCCTTTATGTATATGGATATATATAACCAAATATATATCCACCAATTTCTCTCTTCTCAACCCCACCAATGTCATGCATAGATAATACAACAAGATGTGATGTGCACAAGATCAGCATCCAAAAGCATGCCTAATAACACTTCAGTACATAAAATAAAATGATAAAATTAATATATAAAATTAAACTAAAGTCCACAACAATGTGACAAGAGAGACAAACAATCGCGGGATTTTGGGAGAGACAAAAGGGACTTCCTGATGGTCGCCAATGTGTTGCAGAAATGAGAGGAGAGAATGCAAATGAGGGAAGGGAGTGTGTTTGCAAGTTTAATTACCATCTTACCCTTATTGCTTGCTTGAGCCTTGAAGTATGGGGCATTGGATTTCATTTGTTTGATCCAATGGTCAGGCTTGACACTTCTGGCATGGACTCATATGAACCTAAATGCTCTAAATTTGGAAGAATGTCTAGTGATTTTTTGCCTTGTAAAGTTTCCTTTGTCTTATAGTAAGAAATAAGAAATTATTAAGGATCCAACTTTCAAGGAAGCATATGCCCATAAAGAGAAAGAAATATGCACATTAAAACATTTGCTTAAAATAAAATGCCTTAAATCTTTCAACGATATCAATAAACAGGCATGAAATGAAGGTTTTAATCAATAGTAAGAATAAAGAAATTATTAGGATCCAATTTTTTTTTTTTTTGAAATAATAGGATCCAATTTTTAAGGAAGCATATATGCCCATAAAGAGAATGAAATATGCATATTAAAACATTTAATTAAAATAAAATGCCATATATCTTTCGGGATATATATCAATAAAAAGGCATGAAATGAGGGTTTTAATCAATATTAAGAATAAAGAAATTATTAGGATCCTGCCCATAAAAAGATTGAAATATGCATATTAAGACATTTACTTAAAATAAAATGCCATATATCTTTCAGGATATCAATAAAAAGGCATGAAATGAAGGTTTTAATCAATAAATATACTTTTTACAAATTATACATGTTTATTTGAGATTTTGCTTGACAATTTCACAGACCTACACAAAAGTTGGCACAACAAATGGCTCTCCCTAATGTTGTTTATCTTCTGATCTTTCTTAGATTACTCGCAACATTTATCAAAGCTAGCAATGGGTTAAGGTCAGAAATTACAAGCATCAAGGTGATTATATACCGTATAATTTTTATGTACTTTTTCAGTATATTTTTTTCAAAACCATAACTATTCAGGTTGTGTGAACCACACAAATGTTTTATTGCTTGATCTATTTTCAAATGAATCCTACGCAGACCAAACATGGCGCATGTGTGGACTTTTACGAGCAACCATCTTTTAAACATCCTTTATTAAGAAATCACAGTTTTCATCCAAAGGTAACTGCCATAACAAATACTAGTATATATCAACATGTTATTTAGAGGAGTTCTAGGGTGCTCCACAAGCACAATAATAAATCATTTCTAAATAACTTAAATAAATTTTTCTAAAAGGAAAAAATTATCAAATTATATTAGATATAGTTTACTGTTTATACAATGTATACATAAGCACAAAAGATTAATAAATGTAATTAACCATTTTTTTCTATTTTTTTGGTTATTTACAATATAATTTATAAAATATACCTAAATAAAAATAATGGATGGTGTAGATTGATTCTTAATATTATGGATGGTTGAGATGATGACTCTTATGGTACTTTGCGATACTTGTTAAGGACGTTAGAATTACTCTGTTATTTTACCGAAATTTAATCTAATTACTGTTTACTTTACATACTTTTCCTTTGAATGAATCAACAGATGAGACCAAGCCCCTTACCAAGGTCTCTAGGCAAATTTGTCGTCGTTGGAACGTGTTGGATGTCCAGTTGGAACGGTACCTATTAGAAGAGCGAATAAAGAAGACCATGCTCAAGCGACTCTTCTTTCTCAAAATCTTCGGGACTTTAGAATGCGCTTCGACAACGTTCCACTTGATCCCGGAGCTCATGTGAGTTATTTTACGAGTATTTGATGTAATTCTTTAGATATGCATTATTGTCTAACCTCAAATCAAGTCCTCAAGACATGCGTTATTTCTCAAGATCATTGTAAACCATAAAAATTGAAGAGCAAAAATAAATATGGTACAAGAATTATATAATGGAAAGAT
This sequence comes from Spergularia marina, assembly GCA_963680865.1. Classification (NCBI taxonomy): domain Eukaryota; kingdom Viridiplantae; phylum Streptophyta; class Magnoliopsida; order Caryophyllales; family Caryophyllaceae; genus Spergularia; species Spergularia marina. The sequence goes on along the minus strand of OY804555.1, from coordinate 1,192,867 downwards.
TCTCAAACTGATTGGTTGGTTTGGTTTGGTTCAGTGATGGAGTCGTTAGTGGCTTGATCATCTGGTCTAATTTTGTCGGGAAGCGACGAGACCTTTGTGGCTTATAACCTTATTACTAGGGGTGAGCAAAAATACCTGGTTCCACCACTACATGCAACACTGGTACAATATTTGTTCTAGAATCTAACCATCTTACTTTTTATCCTAAATAATGTTGGAATTTTTTTATTAAAAAATAAAAAAGTCTTAGTATATAAATGAGAAGATACATTGGATACAATGTATGTTGTATAAGAGACATAGTAATACATTGTACCTATGTTATTTCCCTCCAAGGGGCATATACATTTACTCCCCCAAACAAAATCAAATAACTTCCAATAACTAACTTTCTATTTGAGCCCCTCTTATCTATAAATAGGACATGATGTTGCACATTTTAGGATTATCCAAAAAATATCAAAATCTCATCATTTATCCTTCCAAAAGCATTCTTCTTTTGTGTGATTGTCAAACGCCGTGGAGTTCGCCGATTTCTTGTAATTGAAGTACCGCTATACAAGAAAGGTAATCCGTTATATCCTGGGAGACAATTGTCTACATACCTTGGGTACCGTTAGAGGGGACAAATTGTCTTAAGGACACAACGTGCATTCGTTGGGCTCGGATTTTGTCTTCTAACTTTGTTATTTGTTTACTTATTAATTGAATTAATTAAATTCTACTAAGTGCGGATATACATTCCCAACAACAAATAAAGTAGCTCCTTTTCAGCCACCCTGCTAATTAAATGGTTGAATGATGATTATACCTGGCAAACCAGTCGTTTGGCTTGCTACTACTGATCGAGTCAATGCAGGTTGGGTCAACTCGATATTTGGAGTCAGTTTCAAATCGAAATTTTCCCGAGTTACAAATTTGGCAAGTTAAGCCCACATAGGTTATCTCAGATTTGATCAATTCGGTTAGGGTCACATTCGTATAATTCTATCAGTTGGTGGGCTAGGTTAGCTCATGTCTGGATAATTTGAATCTGATCAATTTGGTTAAGGTCAGTCTTGGTCATGTGATATTTGGGTCAATTTTTATTAGATCAAATGAGAACATTCCAGATTGTGTTCAAATACACGATACTCAATTCGCTCATTTATTAAGGGCCTAAGTTGGATGTTTGGGTCGAGTACTTCGAACCTAATGTCTTGCTTTTGGTCTGTTTTGTCATGGCTAGCTATTCGTATATCTCATATACGGAGTACATTATAAAATATATATGGGGGACAATTTGAATATTTTTTTTTATTTTATGTGATAATTAAGTAAAGAGAAATGAAAATAGATATTGACCTTTTTACCAGATTTAGACATAAGGGCGGGCCCATAGTTTCACTCAAAATTTAGAGAAAACGAGTGACACGGTTCCAGTATACGGTGTAATAAGTATTTCGTACTAACTAGCGGAAAACATTATTCTATTGTTGTAAAGAAAAGGAAAATATTAACATTTATCCATGTTCCTCTAATATTTGTGTATCAGCTTGCTGTTGTTCAAACAAAATCGAGCTCAAGCGAGTTTACATATTATGGAGTTGGGTCATTCATTACTGTGTGGAAGCCGGAGGTGAAGGATCATCAATTTAGCGCAGGTCTTTTTATAATCCAAAATGGCGTAGATGTCCTTCAAGTTGGGTGGATGGTAAGTCCACTTTTATCGTTCTTATGGAATATTTATGCATATTATTAACATGACATTTTGCTATTCATTCTGCTACTCCCTCCATTATTATCAATTATTTACGTTGGGCCGTGTTGTGTGAGAGAAATCAAATCCCAACGTAAACAATTGAATGAAATGTAGGGAGTAGTATATCTCCATCGTCTTATCTCATCACAACTTGAACGTCAAGACATTTGTTCTTCGTGAATAGGTGTGTCCAACTTTGTACAAGGATCTCGAGCCACACATGTTTATATATACGAAAGTAAGTTGACAAGTGACAATACTTTTTTTGTTTTTTGGCAAATAAAAGCATAGCAAAGATAAGCGAAAAGAAGGCTATAAGAACGTCTTAGATACTGTTATTCACTTTTGATTATATAATTATGTTGTCAACACATGGATTGTTTAATGCTCAATGATGATAGAACACTATGCTGCAAAACTATAGACTGTTCACTTTGCTGTGTAAACAAGCGTTGTTTTGATTAGCAAAAGCAACTCAACAAAAATTTAGAGCTGGATAGAACACATTTGCAATTCGTGCACAAGACCTAACTCTAGAGCGGCAAAACAATGCCAAAACTTTACCTCAGACTTGACATCAATGATTGATGCATTAAATTGAATCCAAACGATGAGTGCTGAATGATAAAGGAGAAGAAATTAATACTCGTAAGATGAATGATAGACTAAATTGAATCCAAACGATGATTGCTGAAATATCGAATCCAAAAGCTTAACGCCATAAGATATCTAGAGCATAAAAAGTGCTCCCTCCTGCCCACAAAGATCTCCTCCTTTCAAAAACAGTTTTGCGTAAGCGTGTTTGGAACTACTTTGATACCAAATAAATCGTTCAGCTATTGTAAAAATTAGTACATATTCTATTCTACATTGCATTGTACCAACTCCATTTGATTTTAAAGTAAGCGGGTCGTTCATTTAATGTAAAAGTAGCTACGAACATAGCTAATTAAAAACTGAAAAATAAAGGGGATATCTTAGTGGCTAGGAGGGTGTATGATTACAAAGGTTCAGTTAGGGACTATTCATACAATCATGCCCAGAAAACTATTACGAACTTCGTAATTAGAATAGGAAATGAACAATGACGCTATCAAACTATCTAACCCAAGTCCAACTAGTCCCTTGAAGAATAATAATAAACTAGTTTCTTGTTAGTCTTATCTTGCTAAGTATTAACGTCTTTTCTTCCGGACTTTCGGAGGCATACATATTGATCTCGACCTTCACAGTATATGTCTGATCATGCCTCCTAGGTTGTAATATGCATAGTGTCACGGTCCCAAATTTAGAGTGACCGTGATGCCCTCCCTCGTCGGTTCCCCTGACAAGAAAAAAAGCAACTATCAATGCAGACAAGCACTCGTGGGGGATCGCCCACTTGTGCAATCCAAAACTCGGGACTATGAATTGAGTGACTCTCGGGACTGCTAGTCTCAGACCGAGCACAACCCATACATTCGATATTAACGAAGATCAAAGATCACAACAACATTAGTATCAAACATCAACAAAGGTAAAGTTGAAAATACAGGAGAAGATTGATTCTATTGACTAGCTTCCCCTAAAGAGGAAAATTTACTTTTACACATCTCTTGCCGAAACACATGAAGTGTGCAACAGAGGGATACATTTTGTTTCATGAAAATAAACCAAGTTACAAATAAACTAAGTTACATGACTTGGAAGACTTGGATCGTCACACATAGCTTCACAGTTTCATATAATATATCGGTTTTTCTAAAGCGTGCTCATAGGCCACATGATAAAACTCCAGTTATTTTCTTAACTAAGCGATATCTCCTAAATTAATTAATGAGATTGTATAATATGTTGTTTTTGCAAGTTATATAATCACTTAATTACGAAAATAAGTGGAGTATTAGCCATATTACACATTATGTTTATTTCGATAGCATTTACGAATCAGTTTTGCGCCAAAAATATGTAAAATGAATTTGTGACGATAATTAGAATTTAAAAATTATATATGATTATGCAAGTTTGAAATGAGTCTTGGAATAAGATGGATGGTTTAATTGAGTGTGAAACTGTTTAGAATCTGAGTCTGAAATATAAAAGTAGGTGGAAAGGTCACGTGACAAAGTGTAAAACCTGATATAAAGTCCGAGGGATGAGGATAAGTTTTTATAAAAAGAGTTAGATTACAAGTGTTGCCTATCAATAATACTATGTGGCCTATCAATTGCTAATTGGAGTATAAGTATATGTAAATTATAAATCGGTAGATTGCTTGTATTAATGTAACTTTTTTTTTTTTTTTGTTTGAGTAGACTGGTGGAATACATTGTTTCAATACCTACTGCCCTGGTTTTGTACTAGTTAGATCAGATCTCTCTCCAGATTCCAGATTTATCACTCTAAACCCCGGAAGTCCAATCGGATTCAAGTGGCTCGTCTACCGTGTAAGTGTTAAATTAATATGTACAATATATATTATAATCACTAAAAATTAATAATAATTTACAAGAAGTTAAATTAATATCCTACGTTCGCCTATTAAATTAATCCGATAATTTGTTTGAAACGTCGTGTAGTATAGTAACAATGCTAATGATGGACGGACAGGATAAGGATACTGGGAATTGGTGGCTTGCGATTGGGAGATGATTTGACCCGAATTGGGTTTTGGCCGGAAAATATTTTCACTAGTTTACAAACTCATGGGAATTATATTGGCTGCGGAGGTGAAACATACAATGACCCTTACTATCAACAAGGTGGCGACCCACCAATGGGAAGCGGTAGATTTCCACTTGATGACCCTGCAACCAATGCGTATGCCGATCACTTTGTCACGGTCAATGATAAATTTCAAACTGTGATGTTGTTGTTGATGACACCGAGTCTTTCAGCGATGATGTTCATAAGTATAATGTACTTGATTCAAAGATATCTAGACCCACTGGGCGTTTACTTTATTTTGGGGGTTACGGAGGTTAGTGAGTAATAAAAGTTGATACCTCAATCTCGGCATTCTTGTTTTATCAAATAAGCTTTGAGCTTATATTATGTTTTCTTCAAAATTTGATCCAAATACATACGTCATGAGTCGTGACTCATGACTATCTATTTTTGAAGCCGTAGAACTCCCATTTATTCGGGAATGACACGTGGATATGGCCATATGGGTGACTGGGTGAGGAGGATTTCTTGGCGAGTGCGGGGGTAAATTATACCATACTTGCGCGAGCACAACGAGCATGTTGGTCTTTCTTACAATACATGGTATAAGCACTTGAAGGCAAGTATTAGCATTTGAGAATTCATTAATAAATGAAAAGTTAAGTTGCCCGTCTAAAAAAATTATCGAACGAATTATTTATATTTAGAAGGTGGTGCATATTTACCCACCTTCTAAATTATTTATATTTAGAAGGTGGGTAAATTATCGTGGTCCGAGCCATGTGTCACGTAATCATTGGTGGGCGGAGAAAAAATAATGCAGCTAAATACACTTTCCCTCTCCTGTTTCTTTACCCACTAACTCAAATCCTTTCTCTCCCTTCCCCTGACACCGCGGTCCGCGGGGCATCATTTTCTTCGCCGACGAGACAACTGCGGGAACCACTTGACAACGATCCCTTCTCCACCACGTCGTCGGCGCAAATAGTTTGTGTCATGGATCTTGATTTTCAACCTTTTTATCCATGAACATTATCTATAAAATTCATGGTTTTCATTTATACACCAGTCAACTTTTATGAAATTCATTAGGTTTAACTTTGAATCATTTTTTTATTTAAATTTGTGAATTTTCTTTTTTAAAAACAATGAATTTCGAGTTGCTGGTGCTACTAGCGGCATAGAAATGAGGCGTGGTGGTCGCCGGAAATGTGGCGGTGATAATTGTGCTGAATTTTGGGGAAGTAATTTAAGTTTTTTATTTAAATCCATGGACTTTAATTTAAATATCCACATAACACCGTCATAATATCCATCAGTCATAGGGGTAAGATCCATGCATGAAATTTACCTCTTAAATCCATGGCAAATCCTGGTTCAGTTTATGAAATTTTAATGGATTGTTTTTTTAATGTTTGAAAATTTGGTGAAGGCAGAGAACTAGGAAAGAGAAAATCAAGGCGAGAGGTGTCGGGGGATGGTAGCGGTTGAAGTGAACGACGATTCTGGTGGTTGCCGAAGTAGATTGTGGTGGTCGAGCGGCGACGATGGCTATGTTGGGGAGAAGGTAGGTGGGTGGGGGAAGGGAGGAGAGAAAAAATTGGATTTTTGGGTTGGTTTTCTGTTTTTACCTTTTGGCGAATTAGAAGGTGACATAGTCCTGGACCACGGTGTTGTTTGTGGTTCAGTGACCATTGTTATTTTTCTTTTTTTTCGTACATAGGAGCAACTAATGCTGCGGGGGCGAGAACATAGGGATTTGAATATGGGACATCCCAAAGCAGTTGACTTGCTAACCAATAGGCCAACCTTGTATAAGCACGGGTAAAGCTGATACATATTCTCATGTCTCATCCTAGCAATTCCCGTTTTAATCCAAACAAGGGAATTGACATTCTCATTAAATTACTTACCATCTTATCTAATACGGAGTACTATATATCTAATATATCTAATCTAATATATATTATAAAAGCCGAGTACAACCCTTCATTGATGGACATTTGGCACAAATCTATTGGATGAGAAAAAAAATAAATATTATTAAACTATATATCAGGATATGGAAATTGTTTGTAAAATATTAAATAATATGGTAGTCATCAACTAATATATTGAAAACATAATATGGTAATTGTGTGACATAAAGGGTGATGTGATACTGGAAAAACAATTCATACAAAGTATTAAATATTAAATGTTTAAAACAGTCTAATAAAAATGTTAAATATTTAAAACAGTCTAATAAAAATGATTTCCAATCCATACAAAGTATATGATTCTCTTCCAATATGTTAATCTTGATCATAGTATTTGTGACACATTGTCATTTTGACACATCTCTTACTAATAAAAAGAAAGAGGTTTAAAAAGAAAATGCAAATCATAGAAAATTGGAGAAAAGTACAAGTCTTGAGGTGAATTATTAGTTGTTTAAAAATTGGTTATAATGATTTCCAATTACTAATTTTGCTAATTTGACTCTTTCGTACAAGTGTCGAGAGAGTTTTATTTCAAAAATATTCAACAAGATTAAGCAATGTGTTTAGAATATACTCCTAATACTTAATAGTACCGAAGGAAATATGTTTATACAAAAAGTTAGTTATTAGTTCATGATTAGGGTTGGGATGGTGTATTTTGTTATGAGCATTTGTTCATGAATTTGTCTATAAATTTTTTTAAATTTATTTGTGGCTTCTTGAGTACCTTTTTTTGAATTATTATATATTAGAATCAAGTATGGGTTGGATATTATTGTGCAATGCAGCAATACTCCATGAATAGAGTTTGGTTGAGTCAAATTCCACCACGTCGATTTATTGGATTTTTCGGATCATGCCAACTTTGATGCAAACAAACGTGACTATTCTTATAAAAAGTAATTACATAAAGTTCTCCATTTACAACTTATATGTTATTGTAATTTTACATTTCGACTCTTTCGTGCGTTAATTTAGAGCTGAAATAGTTAAATTTCAAAAAAGTTCAACTACATTAAGCGATGCTCATATGTAGAAAATCAAGCACGTTATAAAGAAATGAATGAAATTCAAATTGTATAATTTCTTCCTCTATGTTAGTATAGTGAAAAAAAATATCTCTGAACCAAGAATAATAATTTTGTAGCAAAGCATAATTAATAAATGAATACGATATAAAAGTTTGACCAAAATTTATTTTCTCCTTTTTTTTTGGATTCTCTCGAGTCTTGACTACTATTGTTTCTAAATTTTTCAAATGTTTCGTTTGCTTATATGATTTGTATCCCCCCCCCACCCCTCTAAATTTTCTAGGTATGGTTAGAGGGGGTTAGGTCATATGAAAGTTCATGACATGTCGAACGATTCGGTTTCGATTCGGGTTGCTGTTGAGTTTGGTATTATAGGATAATTATTTTTTTTGTTATGTTAGGTTTTTTTTTTTTTAATTTAGATCCTCATTGGGCCTGGTTACTAAAATTTATTTGATGGCTTCATGTCTAATTTTGTTCAAGGTTTTTTGTTTTGTTTATAGACATACACTGAAGTTCTTATGTCATTAAGTTAAAACCATACATATCTATATTACATTCGTTTAATTGGTATCATTTCTTATAACTTGACTATTGAATGATGTGTCATCAAAAAGGGGGTGGGGGTTATTGATTTCGAAAGAGTTTTAATTTCAAAAATATTAAACTAGATTGGCTAATGAATTAGATTGAACATTATTGTGTTAAGTAGTTTGGCTCATGAATTTGTCTATACAGTTTGTTCTTTCTCTCTTTTTTTTTTTTCTTTTTTTGACTACTATTGTTTCTTATTTTTCAAAATTTTCATTATCTTATAATAATCGAAATCAAGTTTAGGTTAAACATTATTTTGTCATGTACCATTGATTCATGAATAGGGGTTCATGAATAGGTTTGAGTTGACTCAATGTTCTAACACGTCGAGTTTTTGAATCTCTCGCATAATGGCACCTATGATACAAACAATTTCGGGAACCTCAGGGGTATATTGAAAAATTTCCCTAAATACAATTATCGGCTACGATTTGGTAAGAATTATCATAGGGTAGTATAATATTATTAGCTGATATATGGAAAATAATCATTATGGTAATTTATTAGAACAAAGATAAGCTAACATTTTTCATATAAAACGGATTTAAACAATATAAATACATAGCCCGGCCGTAGCACGGGTATGCAAACTAGTTCCACCTCTAATCCCACAATTCACATTTCACAATACAAACGAGCCCTAAGTCAACATATACTACCATCATAAATTAACAGCTAAAACAATGATATTTAACTTAATTTGCAAAGAAAACCCAATATGAGTGTGTCTATTATTGACGATAATAAATTGTGATATGTAATTGATCTGCAAACGTGACGGGGTCGCCTACGGCATACGGCGTATGTGATTTTGCATTGCCGTATGGTCAATACGATGACGGTGGTGTTGGCCTGAGCGTATTTAATTTTGATAGGAGTATTTTGGGAATACATCGGGCGATATAAGTAAAAGTTTGGGCAACGTATAACAGCTCTCTTTTTAAAAGCGTCAATATTTGCGCCGTCGTGAAACTAAATAGGGTGGATTTGAACTAAATAGATGCTAGACTCTAGTACTCGTCGATAAGAACAGCATTAATATTAACCCAACAAGAACAACACTACAACAGATTACCCTGGCTAGAAGGGTCATCTAGCTTTGTATGTATTCTTTTCTTACCCGTTTAAAAAAAAAAAACTACAACAGATTACCTTAGTACCTCAAAAGCTCTTCACCTATGAGTGAACTAAAAGGCGGCTCTTTATGCCTGTACAACAAGGTACTTAACCTGTATACTGAAACTAAAATTATAGGTTTTTTTTCTTTCTTTCATCTAGTTAGATATAGGCTCGAAATTTGGTGACTTTCCTATTGATAATTCCCCTGAAAGTAGGAGAATTGTTATGTACTTGTCTGAAGGTTTCAAGCTCGGCTGATGATGCTCAGAGCTTAATTCAGCAACGCAGTCTCTGATTCCTCTGCGACTACTTCAGCAGTACGCGTCAGCAGTGCTGCGTGATGAGCTTGGTCTTTCCAATCAGTTCGGATCAATGTGAATATCATCATTGCAGTGCAAGCTGCCTGAGCTGCGGCTAACCCATACCATAGACCAACAAACCCAACCTTGAACACGAATGCCATGACCACTGCTACTGGCAGGCCAACCAGATAGAACGCGATGAAGTTAATTATGGCAGCTGTTTTTGCTCTTGCAGAACCTGTCAGGACTCCACAGGCAGCTGTTTGAGGACAATTTCCGATTTCACATAACCCGAGAACAGGAAGTGTTGCATAAACCAGGTCAAGAATGTCTGCTTCAGAAGTGTACATCTTCCCCCAGACTGATCTGATAGAAACTGTGAATATGAAAGCTGTGATTCCCATGCTGAGTGCTGTAATAATCCCAATGAAAACAATGTACTGAGCGCGCAGTGGGTTATCAGCTCCGAGTTCATGGCCTATTCGCGTAGTTAAGCCCATGGATAGACTGTAAGGGAAAACATACAGCAAACCTGTTGTCTGGATCAGAATCCCCATTGCCGCAACAGTGACTTTCGGGTTCTGTAGAATTCCACACAGGAAGAGCATTATTTCATACCACCACCATTCCAAGCAAACTGACAGCAGACTAGGCAAGGCCAAACTTAGCAACTTTTTCCACCCTCGAAAAGTCGACTTAAATGTCAGTCCATGCCAAGCCTTAATGAGGAAGACATCTGACAAAAACATATATATCAGCAGGCCGATGTCTAAGGATATTGTGTTCCACGCTGTCGCCAAGGCGACTCCCGTGATCCCCCATTTCATATAGACTACGAAAAAATAGTTCATGGGAAAGTGCAAAGCCAAGCAGACTGAAGTAAACAATGTCAATGGTGTAGTAATTCCCTGTATCCTGAAAAGTGACCTTAATGGATGCAGGAAAACCTGTCCTATCAGCTCAGGGATTGACCATATCAGGTACAGTTTCGCAACCTGCACAATATCAGAATCCTGGCGCAGCAGCAACAGGATAGGCTCAATGTTCAGCCATAAGGCCGCGATGGCAATTGCTGTCAGGAGGAGCATGCAGAGAGTCCTCTGGAAGGTGTGACTGATGACTGACAGTCTTCTGGCTCCAAATGCTTGGGAACAGATGGGTTCCATTCCCATGCTCAGGCCTTTTATGACAGAGAAACCTGTGATGTTGGCAAAGCTTATTGCCAGTGAGCCTCCGGCAAGTTCAGCGTTCCCAAGATGGCCTAGGAAAAGCATGGAAATCACAGCTTTTGAGTGCAGCAGAAGCGTCATTGTTGTCACTGGACATACCAGCTTTGACAGTGATCTCAACTCCTCTGCTATCTGCATTAGAAAACAAAAATAAACATTTGTCCTCTCAATTTTGACGTATAATCAAATTCAGATCACTTCAGTTCAACAATGCAAATAGAAGTCGACCCTAATGTCTTATCTTGGTCCGAACAATTCACTAAGAATTGTATATATACGCGTAGACACACTAGACTTCTAGCAATTGGATATAAACATACTCTAGAAATACTTTTCAATATGAATCCAACTGATACTATCGATTGCAAGTCAAACCATTTGTTTTGATTTACTACGAAATAATGGGAATAGTATAATTTTGCTTTACCACATTTGTAAATGGATATACTGTTTCATTGAATTGTATAAGACAATGCTTATGGATCATCAGACATACGTGAGTTTTTCTTTACTATTTATAGAGTGATTTGATCACATGGAATGAGATTTTATTTGGCCCTTAATTAGTCTTATGGGACTTAAGAAGTGTGACGCTGACTTGGTGGATTCTAGTTTACGTTTTAAAATACTATTTAATAATGCTAGACATTTGCAAAAATAATGGTTATATTATTCAGAGGTCTTTATAAGTCTTCAAAAGTCAAATTGCATGAGTATATTTTTATGCCATATACTACATTCCTACTCCGTATATGTTAAAGAAACAATGTGTGGAGGTCTAATTTCAAAGGCAACTCATAATGCATATTCTAAAAGGTACGTATTTGATTATGTTCCAAGTCTTCAATAAACTTATAAACATCACACGGAATACATTGGTTTGCCTAAATGACCGTTTTTCTTTATTTGAAATAGATAACTAATTAAATAGCCGTTTTCAATCAAAAATTAGTCGTTCACCAAACTTCTGATATGTGTGTAGTCGATCTATCAAGTACAACAATGTACTACAAACCATCTTAACAAAAAACACTAAAGACACTCATGTTAATTATAATGTGAAAGAAATATTGAATCTTAGTTCATAATGGACCAAAACCCCCTATACCACTTGACTACTTGATCCTTACAAAAGCAATTTGCCCTAATTTCCATTGTTATAAAATTGTAGTCCATCAAATGACCGGTCAAAAAGCGAAATTACAAAATTACCCATTAGTTAATCTCAGTTACTCAAAATAGGCCACCACTTTGCCAGGTCCTTATTAGAAAGGGGACACTAAAAGAGGGCTAATCTAGTCGTATTAATTAATTAGGGGTACAAGAATAATACTCCATGTAGTATCAAAAAAAATAATTAACGAGCATCAAATTCCATAATGCAGCACTAAAGTTGAAAGATTAGAGAGCTAATTAAGTTGCCCCTTTTTCAAGATTCATCAAATTAAATTACTCTTAATGGAAAAAATATGAAGTCAAATATAGAAGTAATCGCTGTCCAACTTTGATTTCAGGTGAACTTTTTGCTAATCAGTTACTATGCAAGTATGCAAATGTACTTATATCACTTTCTTTACTAAACCTAAACAAACAAATAGCTGTCTCCTGCGTAGCAAAATTTCTATGGCAAGTTTTGGCAACAGTCATACACTCACACATACCCAATCCTCATTCAAAAGAAAAAAAGAAGAAGAAAAAAAATTCAAAAAAGACTCGTGTGGAAATGTGTCAGACGCATGCACAATAAGCGTGGATGTTATACACGCATCATACATTTCATCTGTTAGGCACGTTTATTTCGCTCGTTGAAAGTCAAATGCCATAAAAAAACGCTCACCCAACTTTAACCAGGTTTTCAGTCAGTAATAATTACAGATTATCATAACTGTTTAAAATTGTGTTAGGGTCCATTGAGGCGGGTAAAGTTAATAAATTGGGGATATCTTACTCGGTAATACTATACGCAAGTGTTGCGTGCCTGGATGGTCGGCTTTTGGGGATTATGGATATGTTTTATTTAAGTTAAGGGGAAAATATCCGGTTTTTCTGAGAATAGGGTCAAGAGTTATTCACATTGAAAAAATGAATGTCCTGGCCTTCAAAGATTAATGTCACTACTAGCTAGGCAATTGCACCAAAACTCATCAAAAGACAAATTTCTTAGGTGTCGTTTGAATACACTTGGGAAGTCGGAATTCCCATGAACTTGCAAATCCTAGGAATTTAGAAAGTATGGGAATTGAGGAAACTTGTTTGGATGAACAAGGGAATTCAATTCCCATGGAAATTTCTACTTATCTAGCCCCCCTAGGTAATTAAATTCCTACACTTTAAGGTAACCAAACAACTCATTGTAATTCAATTCCTAGGAAAATAAAATTCCTATGGATTTTGAGGGTATCCAAACGACACCTTAATGTGACTAGGTAATTTAAACTTATCAAGGACGTACTATAAGGAGTAGCATTTTATAGGGTGATGAATGAGCGTTTCTCAAATATTCCTACTGAATGTTTTCTTAGGCAATGCATGCTAAAACTAAATCAAGTAGAGTTTGTCTAAAGATTTAATTTGTGGTAATACTTGAAATCATATCATGAGTCATTAAGGTACAAACACATGAAAAATGAGCATTTTTTAGGCATAACAAGTGAATTACCAATGAAAAATTCCAATGCAACACAAGTACAAAAATTCAGATTAATTCAACCAAAATTTACCTAAACACTAAAGTTGCATTTTTAAAACCCAAAAACCTAATTCAATTCACCAAAGCAAAAACGGCGATAAACAAGCGTTTTCTTAAGCGTTACACATCTAAATAAACGTTTTTTAGACGATTGAGGTAAGGTTAAAAAAATCAGTAATTTTTTTTCTTTAACTCACACATTCACTTATCTAAGACCAATGTTGAGAGTTTTTAGTAATCTTTCTCACTAATTTGCATATTAGAAATGGCATTGAATATTACAAAACAAAAAAAGAAAAAAAAGGAACGATGGTTTACCACATTCGTATAGAGGCGCTCGAAAAAGCGACGAAAGCTTGATGATTCGTTACGACTTAGCGTAACACGGACACTTCCACCATTCTCACATTCTTCTATTTCTTCTACTTGACCATTCGATACCATCGGCTCGGTTTCGATAGCCACGGCAGTTTCGTTTCCTGGACACATGGTTATTTCTCCGGTGAGACCTCGGCTGTCGTCTGATTTACGCTGAATTGTTGTTGTCGTCGTTGTCGTCGTACCTTAGCCCCGGCTACATGTATAGAATCCTTTTAATGAAAATGTATAGCAAAGTGTACCAAGAAAAGGAAAATTCTGTCTGCCAACCCAAGATTTTTCGATCATCATAAAAACAAAAAAGATCAAATTTTTTTTAATGGGTTTCTTGTATTTGGAATGATGAACAAAAGGGTAGTGATTACAAATGGGCAAGGCAGGGGAAAAAACAGAGTTTGTTAGTGTCATGAAGAAGCAAGAAAATCAAGAGGAGTATGTTATACTAAAGAATGCTGGTTATATATGGAAAAACACGCTTATGTCTGTAATTATATAGTCAAACTTGTAACATAAAATGGTTGATTTTTTATATACATGGTAAGAAAATCACTTTTACAGTAAATTTTTTTAATATGGATAAAGATAGACAAACCTTGAGTATAATTATGCTTGAGAATCATGTTTCCTTAGTCACGGTCGGTCGAGTATTAAAATTGACACAAAAAATAGTAAATGGTTTTAAGAATAAATGTTGTTTCCTAGGTTTAATTTTAATTTTGTGGTTCAACTTCCAATCTAAACAAGATTATTAAGAAGCAAATTCTTGCATAGAGGAAGAGGGGTGAGGAGAGGTAGAAGAGTATTTGTTTAAAGATGCATTAAGAAGGTGAAGAGAGTAAGGTTTTAGGTGATATATGCCATATTGCTATATGAGGGTGTGTTGCCCCCAACCAAGGTCTAACTCCATTTATAGGATTTCAATGTCACATGTAAATCATGTAATGACAAATGTTTTGTGCTGTTTAAGGTTCCACCTGTCAAAAGTAATGTACATGACTCGACCTGAAATTGATTTTGTCTGACCTCTAAAAAGTAAGAAGGAAATGGATTGTATGTAGGGAGGTGTATCGTACGGAGTACATGTTTTCTAGGAAAAAGGGTTTAGGGGGTTTAATTTCGGGTTTAAAAAGTAACGTCCAGTAAAATCGACCTGAAATTGATAATTAATGTCTCTAGGAAGTAAAAGGTGAAATGGTAGCTTGTAGAGAGCTCAAGATACATATTAAGATCATAGTGAAGTAAATTTGGATCTTCTAAGAAATCGTCATATATATCACGTTTCTGGTTTTCCTAAGTACTCGCCTTGCAAATGTAACGGATGAGTTTTTAAGTCTATAATGCACGAGTTGCCCGAAAATGGGTACAATAACGAAAAAGTAATAAACAATTGGTCGCTTTTTGAGGGGGGTAATATACCGGATTCCAAATGATGGTGTGGTGGTTTTAAATTACCCGGTATTGGAAATTAACAAAAAAAAAAAAAGTAAAAAGTAAAAATTAAAATTATTTATTCCATTAGTTATTATTTCTATATATCAATAGCTTTAATTTGTGCAGAAAAATAAAACTTTAATTTGTTACTTAATTGCCCTCAAAAATAGAATGTGAAGATCACTTAGAGATATAGTAGCTATTATAACTCATAAGATATATTCTAATTAGTCGGATAGATCTTTCGAGTAGGAGTGTCTCCAATTGAATGAACAATTGATGACATTGGCTTAATTTTTGGCTAGATTAATGAGAAATATGCTCAATTCATATAACTCAATCTGGATAGTCTGTCTCACTCACTTTGTGTCTCGTGTACCACACCCATTAGATGCCAGAATTTCACAATATAAATCTGTCAAAGTTTTTTTTTTTTTTTTTTCTTTGAGGTAGATCAAAACTTATTTTTAATGGTAAGTTTTGTCACATCACATAGAATGGGATACAAAGTGTAGCAGAAGATCCCCAATGCAAATAATTGGTTGTCACAATAACCGCAAAATCGATTCTTTTCCTATTAAAAATGCTTAACAAAACATTTCACAATAAAAAGCTACTTTTCGAACTAGTATACTGTATATACAGTAGATGCATGTATCAATGTATGGTAGAAAGTTCTTTCTTATTAGATTAGTGAATTTCTGAACAAAAGTGTAGCATATTTTAAATAAACTTGACATATGATTATTAGGAAGGCATAAACTTGCTAATAATACAAGCATTTTCTTAAGCCTTGCACTTTTAATTAATTGTTTCTTAAACTACAGAGGTTAGAAAAACTTGTTTTTATGTCTCCAGAGGACTTTGCAACATTTGTACTAGGGCCCAAGAATCCGATTGATCAAAAGAGAAGGTAATACAATTGTAACGCATGAGTTGCCCGAAAACTGATACAATAACGAAAAGGTAATAAACAAAACGGTCGCTTTTTGAGATGGGGTAATATACCGGATTCTAGAAAATGGTTTAATGATTTTAAATTACCCGGTATTGAAAATTAACAAAAAAAAAAAGATAAAATGTAAAAGCAAGAACTAAAAATTATTGTATCTATTTAGTTAGTTATTATTTGCAGCCTCGTCAGGATTACATAGAGTCAGAATTGCTCTTATTGTCAGGAATTAAATCAGAAATGATAAGTTTATCTATTAAACTGCATAAGTCAATCAACCAACTCTCATAACTCCAATAACTCTACAAAGTAACAGTTAACTCCAACACCATCCCACAACAACAATTTTTGGCGAGGTTGCAATTTGAAATGTTCTCAATTCAAATAATTGGTCATCAAAATTAACCGCAAAATCGATTCTCTTCCCTACTTTTAAAAATCTTAACAAAAAAGTTTCAAAACAAAAAGCTCCTTTTCGACTCGTATATAGATGCATGAATGGTCGAAAGTTCTTTCTTATTAGTTAGTGAATTTCTGATGAACAAATGTGTATAAACTTGCCTTTTTGATTAGGAAGGTATAAACCTAATACATACAGGTAGACAACTCATAGTGGAATATATATTCTACGATGAGAATGCCTTTAGAAGATCAATGTCAAAAGTTGAGTGTTGGATGCTTCACGACATGCAACCATGCATTGTGCTCAAATGCTCAATTCACCCTCTTCCTATTCGAAATTCATACACCAAACACACATAAGAGGAGCAAATTGTGCAAATTGTCAATTTGTATATGTGAGATTTCTATTTGACAAAACTCGTGACACATGCCTATGCATCCTAAATCAAACGAGCTGAGGGTATGAGTAGGATTTTATTGGGTAGTAAATAAAATTATTATCGTTGTTTCGATAAGACGTCGTGGTTCATGTTTTTACCACTTTTATCTGGCATTAAAAATTTTCTCGTCGAATCGGGTTTTTAGTCGGGAAATCAGATATAATTTCAAATAAATATGGTAAGATATGAGCTACACAATTCAAGTAACTATTGATTCTTTTCATTTTTCTTTTTCAAATGAGGTTTACTTTAACTTGTATGTAGGTGACATTATTCTAGTACATACGCTTTGACAAAACTCGTGATACATATGCATTCTAAATGAGCTGAGTTTGATTTGACTGTGTAGTATATAAAGTTATTGTCGTTATTTAGAATTGGGAATACGTTATATATGCATGATCGGGTTTTCGAGGGACATGTAGTAAGTATTTGTTGACAATATAGAAAAAGAATGGTTGTTTGGCTATTTTACTTGAGATAATTAGAAATTTAAGTTAAGTATAGAGGGAAAACCCAAGATTTGAACATGAGCTCTTGGAAAATTGGACCGGATATTAAACGGTCGTCTCGGGGGTTCGATGGGTCAACGGGTTCGACCAGATAAAAAAATGGATGACGTCATAATTATAAAAATGTAAAAAAATAAAAATATTGCTAAAAATTTCAAATATATATGGAAAAAAGGTTCAAACTCGTCAAAATCGGCTTGAGCCGGCCGGTTCTCACCGGTTCACCACTAATTTTGACCATCCTCGGTTTTATGCACTAATCGGATCGGATCACTGGCCGGTTCCGATTTTTTAGCACATTGATACATAGAGAGCTCTTTTATATTTTTAGTAACTTTTAAGGAATCAAATTTAATTGTTGTCGTCTCAATGTCATCCTAGATTCCTAGTGCGGCAGTGCCGTTATTTTTTGTTACTATTTTATCAAGACACTGATCGATCACTGGAAAACTATGTGAAACCTATGGATTTACACATTTACACCTTAGCAAATTCATATCAAAATGTCATATTATATGTCTCGAGTACTAATACAATCACAACTATGTATAAGAACAATAATCGGATAACGTACGAACGATATATTATTATGATGATTAGTGGTCATGGCCTTTCGGTTTATGGTAATGAGGTCGTCCACTAATGGAAACCAAAGGTGTTTCTTGATGCATTATCATATAGGAATAAAGGATTTTATTGTATATAAAAGGAAGACGATAATATTGATAAACTTGTATGTTTGCACAACGAATTGAAAAACCATCACTTTTGATGGTTTTCCCGCTTCATCTTTTATGTAATAGAAAGAATTACTAAAAATAATGTAAAAGAAAGCACATTAAGCTTATATACTCCCTCCATTTTTTTTAGGTTTTTTACGTTTTATTTGAATTTCTGTTACATATTCAAACGAAGCGTAAAGAACCCAAAAAAAAAAAAAAAAAAAAAACAAGGGAGTAGTATATTAATGTACATTTTTCGTCAGAATTATGTGAACTTTTATAGTCTTATGCCCTACAATGTCTTTGCATATATAGTAATATTGGCATCAAAAATGTTGTCATGTCTCATTGTAAAGTACATGCCTCCATTAATTGAACACTACTTGGTATAGATTATTGCTTGTTTGATTGTTGTTTAAATGTTTCCCCTTCTTTTTTCATGGGACTGTCACTTGATCTCAAATTCTCAATTGAAATGTTGCTTATAGGGATCATTTGTCTTTACGACGACCAAAATTGTCGCCGTCAAGACAACTTTACTCTCTGTGGTCGAGGGGCTGCTTGCAAAAATGACATTGCGGGTTGTTCCTGAAAGGAGGTACGGTAGTACAAAATTTATTTAGCTCGCTTTTGGTGACTTTAATAAGGTCTTGCTTAAATTGATAGGACTTAATAGATGTAGCATTAAGATTAACTCATAGTCATTCAAATCAAATCAAATCAAAATCATTCAAATCAGATTAGAGTAGAACCATAAGATCAGATCAGATAAAATATGTCTAAATAATTATCCGTGCATTTGGTCCATAATTGATACTAATTCAATCAAATTTTCAAGAACTTACATCAGTTCAGAGTCATTCAAATCAGATAAGATAAGATCAGAGTCATTCAGATCAATTCAAAGAGATGCAATCCTATCAAACGAGGCCTAAGTATAATAGTTCATATTGGACTAAAACTTACGCGTTGTGATGAGTCTTGAGGTACATAGGTGTATAACAAAACGGCTAATTACGTCTTATCTAATATTCTAATCTACTCTCGAACTAAAAAGTTATTCTATTAATACACGGGTAATCACATTGTGTTGTATAACACTCGGAAAACTACTCGTTATACATAGGTAGCTCGGACGTATGTCGTACACACTTCGAATTGGGCTAACACGTGAAGCCCAGAAGCCCCAAAATCACATCCGAGTATTTCTCACTACTACATTCCCACACTTATATTTCTCCGTTTGCTTAATAAACCCTAAAAAAAACCCCAAAAAATTGCGCCGTTTGCTTAAACAAAGATCTACAGATATTTTTTTTTTGCGCAGTTAATTCACCACCATGGTATGAATCTCAATTAATCTTCCTGTTTAATTATGTTTTGATTTATTTCATTTCATTTCAATTTGTATTATGGTAATAATTTGCAATAATAAATTTGTAATTTGATGAAATTTGGGCGTTTTTTTGCTGATAATTTTTCTGGGTTTTGATTATTAACGTGAAACAGACGTTTAAGAGGAGAAATGGAGGTCGGAACAAGCATGGGCGTGGTCATGTCAACCCCATTCGTTGCTCCAACTGTGGCAAATGTTGCCCTAAGGTTTATTCCTTTTTTTAATTTAATTTGATTGTTAATTGTTTTGATTATGAATTTTTTTTCAATTAATTTTATATATATTGTTCATGAATAATTTGTTAGAGCAGAATGTTTGATTAATACTGTATAATTTAATCAGCTGGTTAAATTTTAGCATACTGTAAATCTGAAGATTAGCTTTGGCGGGATTGTTTTAGTATGAGTTGGATTTAGTAATTCGTGTTGAAGAAGTTTAGCGTTAGCCCTATTATTTTTTCCCAAAACTCGTCTAATTTTACCCCAGAAATCTGACTTGGTCTTTTAAAGGTGATATTGGTTTGATCGGAGACATGACATTTTCATACGACCATTCCTGTTAGCCAATCACAGAACATTTTTGGGACGAGGGTTTTGTCGGATTGTCGTTGTTGTTATTGGATTATTACTTCATAAGGGAATTTACGTTGTCTTGATCTGATGGTGAAGTACTTGATAGCCCTCTATTCAGGAATGTATTAGCATACTGAAATTTTCATGGAAATTAAGATTATGAACATTTTTCAGTTCACTAGAGTTATACTCTTTGTTTCTGTTCACTGGAGTTATAGTCTTTGTTATTTTTGGGACTAGGGCTTTGTCGACATGACAGTTTCAGACAAACGTTCCCGTCAGTCATCATTTTTGGGACTAGGGCTTTGTGGAATCATCATTGTTGTTATTGGTTTGTTACTTCATAACGGTATCTAGGTCGTTTTTGTCTGATGTTGAAGTACTTGATAACCCTCCTTTCAGGAATGATTTGTTCTCAAAAATTAGGCTAACAGCTGAATGTATTAGCGTACTTAATGAAATTAAGATTTATGAACTATTGTCAGTCCACTAGAGTTATACTCTTTGTTTTGTGTTATTTTGGGTTGTGTAACAATTGTGGCACTGATGCTAATCATTATTTACATTTTTGTGTGGTTAAAGGACAAGGCGATCAAGAGATTCCTTGTGAGGAACATTGTGGAGCAAGCTGCAGTAAGAGATGTGCAGGAAGCCTGTGTTTATGAGGGTATGTTTTCTGGTTATCTAATAAATTCTGAATTAACATGTTTCTATTTGGTTGATGTATCTTCAGGTTTTTATATGTTTGAGTGAAACTAGTGACATCTGAACCTTATTTACAGGATATGTTCTTCCCAAGCTTTACACCAAGATGCAGTACTGTGTTTCATGTGCTATTCACTCACATGTTGTCAGAGTTCGTTCAAGTGAGAAGAGAAGGGTCCGTGAGCCACCACAGAAATTCAGACGCCGGGTACTTCCTCTTGACTAAGCTTTTAATATTGAAATGTGTGGCGCATTCCTATTCTGTTTTACTTATAGGTGTGTGGTTTTACCGTCTGAACTTGTGGCACACTGTATAGCTGACCTAACGAATTCATTGCTTATCAGATGTAGCTATGTTCTGTTGGTCACTCGTATAGTCGTGTGTTCTCTCAGCCCAGTGTTTTGTATTTGTGGACAAGTAGACTGCTCATGGGATATGGTGGGGTATTTCTACCACTACTTATATGCTAGGATATGGTGGGGTGAAGAACAAAAACTGGATATTTTTTTGATTGTTGTGTCAATAGTTGTGGTTAATCAATGATCTTACATATCCTCAAACCTTGTTGAGTTTCCTGCTGTTATCTTCTACTCCGTATCAAAGGGACTTCGGGTGTGTGACTAGTCATCTACTCCATTAGCTATATTTTTTGTGGCGTTTTAGGCTCGTTTCACCATGTTCAGCCTGCAACCTAAAAAACGCAAATTTGTGTTTTATGTCACATTGTTGCTCGATAAAGGGGAGCCTTGGCACACCGGTAAAGGTGTTGCCGTGTGATCGATAGGTCACGGGTTCAAGTCCTGGGAGCAGCCTCTTCTCAAATAAATTGACAAGGGAAGGCTTGCCCTCATTACACCCTTGTGGACCCTTCCCCGAACCTTCGCTTAGCGGGGACGCCAATGTGCGCCGGGCTGCCCTTTATTGTTGCTCGATAAAGTCTGTTGTAGCATCTGGATGATATATTACATGCTAAACTATGTTTTCTTTGATCAGGAGGACTCAAAGCCTGGCCAAACCGCACGCCCTGGTGCACCTGGTGCCCCTGCCCCTGCCCCTGCTAGAACTTGAGCATTTTTGAGCTGCATTCAGCTGAAGAATTTTGAAGCCCTTGTTAACCTTACGTCCTTGTTCCATTGTAGGGGAACTGGCCCTTTTTATCTTGTTGAAGCCCCTTGTTTTAGATTTTATCAGGATTCAAGAGTGCTGTTAATGAGATTTTACATTGACGTTATATTGCCTCGACTTTCTTAGTTTGACGAGACTACAATTCTATCAGTTCTGTTAGTTTCCACTGAACTCGACTAGAATTTGTTGCAAGTTACAGTTCTTCCGTAATATGTCCACGAATTGCTACTCTGATTTTGAGACACCGGACGCTCCAATTTTACTGTTTATAATCCTCAGTTAAAGTGAAGTGAGAAGAGCGAAGACAAGGAATGAGGAGTTATGGTGTGTCATCTTCGGCTGTAAGTCTGACCGTCAACCGGGTTGTCTGGTGGTGATGACGAGGGGTGGCTGACAAATGAGGTAGGCTATGGATAATTAGTTTACAATTTTGCATTGTAAGACCAAACTTAGAAGAGACGTTTCAATGCATCGATACCCTGCTACAAAATACCGCAAATTTTTGGAATTATACTCCGCAGTTGCTCAGATCTTGGCATCAGATACTTTTCGTCGTTTCAATGTGCATTAAAGTATGCATGAAACTCTCAGAAAAAGAGACAAGGGACTGCTTGGAACTTGCAATAGAGAATTTACACGATTCTTTTTGTGCCAACATGTGTGTTGAGATCCCTAGCTAGCTTCACTAAGAAAGAGAGCACTAATGAAATTTTTCCGTTCACCGGGGGTCTGGGTGGCTCACTGTTCTGGTCTATGGGGGAGAAATATCACATCTTTGGTCTCCTTGTACAGATATTCAAAATTAACGCGGCCTTATGAGCGAGCATCTTGGATACATTGAGCTTGCAGGTTACAGCAGCAGCCAGGATATCACACTATTCAACCTTCTCCACTACACCTGACGTACTGCTCTCTGCTACAGTCTCTTTAACAAACCTACAACCAAAGACTAATTATTAGCCAAAGCCTAACAATCACATGGAGGCATTCGTGATTAAGCACGCGGCCTTGCAACATTGGATCTTGCTGCCAGAAGATAGATATCAGTCTAATATAAATGGAATAGAGAAGGATGGTACCTCGCTAGCTTTTCCTTGGATGATTGTAAAACATAGATTGACAAGATGAATGACAACGCCAGACCTGCTCATAAGAACAACAAACTTCAATAGTTCCTATGACAAACAGTGTTCGTGCAAATTTTTGAATTGACTACATGGTACATACAGGCCATTCATGAGGAAAATTGACAGAACCAACAACTAAGATGATCTCGCTTAGAGAAACCTAAAAACTTCAAGGTTCTACAATAAGCTTTGCCTACGGAAATTATGTGATCCACGAGTGTACTTAAGCATTCTTTGATGCTTAATAAATGCTAAGAACTTCTCCCAGATAAAGGTTGACTATGCATTGTGCCATCAAAGACTTCTTCTAGACGTATGATTTGAAGTTGATAATTCAACACCTTGCGATATATCATGCCTAGCATGTGCACACTTTCTTCCCGCTCCAAATAAGCCATAAGAGTGGTAACACTATTATATAATCTTTCTGCTTGCATAGCCATACTTACATTTAATTTAGTAATTTCTCAAAAAAAAAAAATCCAAATCGACGACATCCCTTTTACAACCACCAAAAAGTTGGGCACCACGATCGTCAAGAAGAGCCAAACCAGTGCCATCACCCCACGAACAAAACCTCAAGATCTTATGGATCAAGTTATACAACATGCATATTGCAAGTTAAGTCACAAAAACAGGTTGGCTTATTTTAGGTAACAATCGCAAGTAGCAAGGCGACTTCCAGCCAGCTATAGCACAAAATGGCAAAGTATCGGCTCTAATTTGGTTCTAGAAACTTCCAGCTGTTACTCGTCCAGTTCTGGTTTGTTATCAAGCCATGAGTCATAGTCTGAATCAGTGAAGATATATCTTACTGAAGACCAAATAGTACGGCAATTTTATTTTACAGGTTTCAATTTGAGTTTCCTCTCAGTGACGTAATACTTTCAAACACTGAACAGCAGGATCACATATCTTTAGATTCTAATTGTTTTTATATATTCTAGTTGACTATTAGCATTAAGCTCTCGACAAAGTCCAAAGTTCTGTTCATAAATTGTCAGCACAATTTACCTGAGCCAAAGAGGACATAAAATCCAGAAGTGACATCTATCTCAGACTGCTCCTCCCTGCATCACAAGACAACGACATTATCAGAAGTCGTCTGAATAACCAAGTGAAAGACACGCAAGAAAATATTTACAGTAGGCAAATCCGCATAAGCGAAGAGCTGAATGACCAAATAAAATCTCTCCCTATGATAGGTAAGCTTCCTATTGAAGCATATATGCAAAACCAACAGAGGGAGAAAGGGTAGGCAGTTAACGAAATAAAGTTTGAACCCCCCTTACCCCCAGCCATAGGCAAGAGCCTTTGAGGCACTGGGGTAATGTTGTTGTGGTTGTTGGAGTTAACGAAAGAAAGTTGGAAGAAAAACACAAAGGCTACGATAGAAAAACATTCTGTCCCTTCAGCTACCAGACTAACCATGTATATCTAACAAGGACGTGTTTTGGCCACAGCTGGGGATCCCAGAACTGCTTTCGTATGGTTGGATGGACTTCAATATCTGCAAAAAGAACATAGACGATAAACATGTCAAAGGCCCATCAAAGTCCCTCCATTACTATCTACCACCTAGTATGCATAAATAAAATTCAGCGAAGAAGGCTAAGATGTCATATTCCATGAATCCTAAATAAGAAAATCAATGTTACAAGGCAGTGAATTACGGCAGAAAAAGGGCAGCAGGAAAATTAGTTGAAAATATATGTCAAAATACTAGATCAGTATTTAGTTAGTCTTATTTTACCAAAAAAAAAAAAAAAAAAAAAAAAAAAAAAAAAAAAAAAAATCCTAGTCAGTTAAATGTGTAAAGATCATAATAGTCATTACAAGAACCAACATCCGCAGATTACGCAATACAAAGCTTTTACTACTTTAGAACAATATCCAGGAAGCTGGTTAGTCCAGGTTTAACCTAACTACCCCGAATCTTCGTAACCTGCTGAAGCCTACTCCCTTCAACACTCGCTTACGGATGATCAATAATGAAATTGCATCGAGAATCGCACCGATTGGCTGTTCGTTCACAATACAACAAGTGCAAACATCCTAAGAGGATCGAAACAAAGAAATTTTATGGAGTTTTCAAAGTGGCCTTTGATGAGTTACTTAACATCCCAAGATTAACGGGCAGTTTGAAGTGATTACAAGTACATAAAGCCGTGTGGGAGCATGGGCTTGCAGGAAACCCTTTGGTATAGTCTTCTTGGGTACTTTTAGGAGACTAGCCCAGCATCTTTGGTGCATAGCTATAGTGGAAATGATACTTCTCTCCATGGGTTTGTACATGAACAAACTAATTCTTGAGACATGTCTTTTCAAACTCGTAAGTAGTGGTAACAGAAGGATTGAAGCAGTTAAAAGAAATTCCCAGAAACCGCGAACCAAGACGACATCTTGATGAAAGCAGCAAAAAGATGAAGAACCATAGAGATAAGCATTTGATTGACAACACCAAACCCTCCGACACACAAAGACACAATCAGTATCTGTTGCATCAAGCAGAAGAAGTCCCTATAGATGGGATCACAGAAGACGAGATCTAAACTACCAGTTGTTAAGTTTTTGCATGCAGGTAACCATAATAATTTAGTGGGCTTGTCAACCTACCATCTGACTTTATGCACACAAGTCAGACTGCATCATTACCCTCACGCATCACCAGACTACACTTGTAAGGTAGTACACAGGGTGGTGAACAGATCAAGCTTCTTTGAGGTTTGGTATGGTAGCACTGTAAGCAGCAAATTTGTTCTAGATTTTCCTGTGTGATAGTACTGTGACGGACACAAGACGTTTACTAGATGACGATTCATGTTAGCCGACCCCAAATCATTTTGGGAATAAGGCTTGGTTGTTGTTGTTGTTGTTGTATAGTACTGTGACGGAATCAGCTTATACTTTATCCTAGCTAGTAGCTACACAAACCAAATACACAACGGTGATGCAAATATACTACGTGAATAGGTGAGCACATGCCAAAGACATTGTTTCTAGAAAAGTATCACCCGGCAAAAGTTGATGATTAAATAGTCAGCTAAGAACAGAATTATTGGAGGAAAGAGTAACATACAGTGGTGAGGCATATCAACAACTTTCGCAGTCACACCAAGCAAATCACCTCCAGAGTAACGCTGCATTGAACATCATCAGGATGCAAGTGTCAAATTAGAAGTGTCTCCAATTCTTTCAATTTCTCTAGTGGAAGGAAACCTATCCTTTCCGTACCAAGTGATCCATCCAACAAAAGAGTATCAAATCCAATACAACAGTTACAGTGCCTTCATACCCCCCCTCCCTCCACTCTTCCTCTTTTCTATACACAGATACACTGCCTAAGACCAGAGCCTAATAAGCACAAGGTTTATGGTACTTGCGTATTGGGTACTCCAGCAATACTTACCAGATGCATGTCAATCATTGGAACCTCAGAACCACTACGATTGATGATGTAAAGCCATTGAAGATGAAAATTTTCCTTCCCAACTTGGAAAGTTCTGTAGAGATATATAAGAAGGCAGAATTATACACAACTCGATATGCAGTTACAGCAAGTGTGCAAAAACTAAATTACAGTGCATAAGTGCAGTTACTGACAGAATCGCAAAGCAAAAGTAAAGATATAGGAAAGTAAGTTAAAGCTCCTCAAATGCATTGGACAAAATATGAGAGAACAACATCAAAAAGTTGATAATAATTATAGTCCTGCCTTATAGATATGTCGCTGCCCCATTTTCCTGTCCCCCTATTCACGATAGACTATCGAATCCTAATTCCTAAAGTACAGAAAAGGAAACTTGCAATGTAAATTTTGATACGATCCAATCCCAAAGAGAGAACAATTTAGCTGACATGTGACAAAAACTGAACTACTCTCATCTATAGGAGTACCACTACGCAAAATTCGCCATCTAAATCCCATACCCGTCCCTCGTCCCCCTCCCCACACTGCTTCTCACTCATGATCGGATTGACGGTTATGTCAGTCTACGGCTCTAAGCAAGCCTTTCCTCCCAATGAGATAACGATTCAATTTAATTTTCTTATACATCAACTTAATTTACTTCCAAGGTCAACCATACAGTTGCTTCAGTAACACACTCCAAAGCACACACATTATGCAAACAAAAAAGAGCACTGATTAACCAAAAGATAAGTCCTTTAAACCAAGGTAAAACAAACCCAAATCAGAACAAAGCTTAAAACTTACATTTTATAAGGATCAGCACCAGTAAACCCAGTTGGTTTTGGGATAGAAATCAAAACCTAAAATTAAAACTCAAAATTCATCAACAAACAAATAATCCCAATTGCCCATGTCATACTACTCATTAATCATCAAAATCAACCAATAATAATCAAATTAAAAGTTACTAACCTCACGATTAACAGCAAAAATGGGGCATTGGCGACCAACCATATCATGCCAAACAGTTCTCGACTGAAAACAGTAAAAACCCAGTAAAAAGATCACATCTTTATAAAAAAAATTCAACCAATTAAGAAAAAATTAATCAAATTACTCAAAAAAAAAGGGGGGGAAAATATATACACTGTGATATTGACCCATACGACTTAAAGGGACAATGTCGCCGGGTCTATAAGCGGCACAAATGCAGGAGATTGACAGTAATAATATGAATATAATGATGGTGGTCGAATTTTGGACCGCCATTATCATACATCCGAGTAATTTTTTTTCGAAAGTTTTATGTGATGATGATCAAAGAGTCGATTGTAGAGAAAGAGGGAGAAGTTTTTTTTTTTTTTTTTTTTTTGAGTTTGTTTGTTGGGCTCAGATTCAAGAGTTGATGGTCTTTTCGGGGAGACGGTTTTATACGAGACGGTGTCATTGATGTAATCGTGTAACGAGATGTCGGGATCATGCTCTTGAGATATTGTTGTCGTATACGAGACCGTGTCATTAGCTTAATAGGATTACGATCTAGATGTATTATTGCCCATACGAGACGATATCATTCGCCTAGTAGGACTTATGATATCGACTCATTGATGTCTCATACGAGACTGTGTCCATTGGCCTAATAGGATTACATTCTTAGTTTTTTTTTTTTTTTTGGTTACAATAGGATTACATTCTTAGTGTATAGTTCAATCTAGTGATACACAAAATAAAACGTGGTATGATCCATAATAACGGATCAAAACAAGTTATTATTATTGTCCCTACATAAATGCTTCATTACTATTTCTAACCAAAACATTTACCTTCTCATGAACTAAACATTTTAATAATTGTTTATACATCAAAACCACAAACATTTACCTTCCATATATCGATATGAAATGGCTTCCCATATATAAATCACTTTCTCTACTTGCTTAAACCCTAAATAGCTAGTAGTAGTATACTAGTAGTAGTAGTACAATTTGATGAGAATTTTAATCATTTTTAATACTGTAACGTACACAACAAGTGATCAAACCCAACAAGCACATAATAAGCCCAACCCAACATATATACACATAAAACCTAGTTTCATCCGTCAACATTCCACAAAATTGACCAAAAGCACTGCACACATCACTAGTTAAATAATATTATTCTTCAAAAAAAAAAAAACTATTAATTGGGATTAGGTAAGGTGGGGGAAAGCCCTAATTAATTAATTTTTTTACTTATCAACATAATAATTTGTTTTTATCAAAATAAATAAATTACTAATGTAAATAATAATAATAGTATAATAATAAAATAATGAAAATATTAAAAAGACGGAAAACACACACAGAAAAAAAAAAAATCTAGACGGTGTGAAAATTGGACAAAGTAAGAGAGAGAATGAGGTAAACGTCGGACAACACATCGAAGAAGAAGGGTCAAATTCGTAGAAAATAAAAACCCAAAAAAAAAAAAAGACGAAAATTTTGAGAAGGGGAAAATAGAAGAAGATTGTCGAATTTATCTTCTTTTTTTTACCTGTTTTTTGTTGATGAGTTTGAATATTAGCATCTTCTTCTACTGATTATTAAAAAAAAATTCCCTCGTTTTATTTTTATTTTTTTCAGATTCCCAAATTCCATCTTTTTTAAAAAAAAAAAATTGAAAAAATTGGGTTGGGGGGTGTACCCATATTCGATTCTGGTGAAAATTCATCTTTTTGAATCGAACCCATTTAAAAAGTTCGGATTTTGGACCGACCCAGTTGGTTAATTTGGTTGATATAAGGGTAGAATGTTGATGGGTTGTTTTTATTTTATAACTTGATATTATTAATAATAATAATATTTCCAAGGTGAAATTTTTGTGGGGGTTTTTTTGTTGGGGGGGGGGTAATTTGTGTGAGAAGGAAGGGTTTGTGCTGAATGGGTGATCTCCGGGAACCAAACGGTGTCGTTTTGGAGGAATCATCATCATCATCATCACTGGTGACGTCACCAACGTTGGCTTGTTTGTCAAGTTTGGGCCGGGAAGTGTGGGTTCGGGCTGAGGCGGCGACTGAGGAAATAATCAGGCAGGTGCAGCCGACTGTGGTATCTGAAGAAAGGAGGAAAGATGTTGTTGATTATGTTCAGAGGTTACTCAAAGGGTATCTTGGTTCTGAGGTAGCTTCAACTTTACACTTTATTATTATTATTATGTATGTATCTTGTTGTTTGTTGCTTCTTTTTTTGTTTTGGTGTTGAAATGTTGTGTGTTAAGAAAGATTCATTGGTTTCTTTGTAAGATTCTCTCAGTGGAGTAGCTCATGCAACTGAGTGGTTGTTAGGAGCATGATTGTACCTTTGGTAGCGTCCTGGGAAAGTTTTAAATGTGTGCAACCTGACTCGTAGTTAGTTGAGAGGGTATCTGAACTTTGTATCTTAGTGAGAATGGTAGTGTCCCGGGAAGGTGCAAATGTGTGCAGCCTGTTTTAGTGACTCGTAGATAGTTGAGAGTGTGTCTAAACTTTGTACCTGAGTAAGAATGGTAGCGTGCCGGTAGTTTCGAATGTGGGCAGCCTGACTCCGAGATGGTGGAGAGGGTGTCTGAACTTTGTATTGGTAAGTAAGAATGGTTGTTAAATTAGGTCTCTTTTTGAGAACTTGGTTGGAATCTACTTGAATGCGAGTCGATTAAGGGTTTAGCACACTGCTAAGACGGAATTTGTAAGTGGTGATTATGTGTTCTCTTGAGTATATCTTATTTAGGAAGCATGAGCACTGATGCCAGGTAGCGTGTCTGTGGCGACATCTTCTCTGGAGGACACTTGGATAAACGCATTAGAAACTCTAGTTTTGCACTGTATTAGTTGTCATTGGTTCAAACACTTTAAGGCCAATCTAAGAATATATCGAGCTGCTTTTATATAGAGAGGGCTTGCCAATAACTCATCTTATATTTTCTAAGATGATCAAAGAGAAAAGAGTGTCACTATTGTTGCTTACGAGGAGGGGTGGGTGTATGAAGCCTGTTAGAAGATGTTTTCAGGGGACCCTCAATCGAAATAGGATGCCTTTTTTTTTTCTGGCTAGAAAACATTCTTTTATTAAAATCCTCTAAGTGCAAACAGTTACAAAGATGTTCAACTCTCTTATATGAGTTGGTTTAAATGCCCTTTAAAGTACCTCAACCTTAGTTCACAAAGAAGCTTGAAAAACAACTCTTTTATATATATAACCAAAATCATGCCTTTATTTCCATTGACATATCGACATGCCATGAAGAAGATGGTTACGAAGGATTAGACAAAGAGCATTATTTTTGTGCACCATACAACGAAGAAGATGACTCGGATGAGGGTGATTAGAAGTTATATGAGCTTCCTAGGGCTTGAAGAGAGTATGGTGTTGGATAGGGCGATGTGGAGAGACTCTATACATGCGGAGGACTTAATCTGACTCCTTTGATTTCTTTGTTTGGTTTCCCCAACTCTTTTGCCAAAACTTTTTACCTTGTGTTCCAAATTTTTTTTGCCTTTTAATTTATTTTGACGACTTTATAAAACCTCCTTTGAAAGTGTTTTAATACTCGAAAAGGTTTACAACGTTTTGAAATTTCATGGCGTACACAAGACGGTTACTAGACGACGATTCATGTTAGCCGACCCCAAATCATTTTGAGAATAAGGCTTGGTTGTTGTTATTGTTGTTATACAACGAAAATCCAACCCACCCTTAGATTTTGGGCCTATACACGACATTCACCTCACAAGATGCTCTCTCTTGTCTCCAATCATCACAATCCATTTCTTATGATTTTTTCAATCCTATTAGCCATCCCTACTGTTAGTTTAAGCAAGGTTAAAGGAAAGAAAGTAAAGGGCATGGAAGAGATAAGACTGAATGAAAGTTATCTAACTGAAATAGGCCCCTTTGCACCCAGCGAATTGGTTAGCAACTCCAGCTATAGCCGGGTCCCAAAATGCTAACATTACTGATGGCAACCCCAGCTACAGCCGGGTCCCAAAATGCTAACCGTTCAGAAAATGTTCCAAGTTCCTGGTTTACTTGTAGTGCTATAGGATGGATCAGTTGTATCTGACTATATATAATCACTGCCTAACTTAAGGTTTGATCAAGACTTACCAAGTATGTTATTCCTGCCCAACCATAGAATGGCATGGTATTTGAGAGTTCTGGAATGATGTCCTAAGACGTAACTTAAGAAAATTTATAATGTAACTAAACATACTAATCACTTGCAGATTACACGAAAACACCTAGGAAAGGCATTGGGATTTACGATGTTGAGAGGTCGAATATATTACTTGGATAAAAGGATGCGGTCAGATGGGATAGAATATTGCTACTGATGTCACCGACCGCGGAGTTTTTCTTGGAGAAATTTACTAAAAATGCAGCCTTGTTTTGAAGTGTGGTTGTCTGGGATCAGAGATATAAGTGACTTGAATTAAA
Organism: Spergularia marina; assembly: GCA_963680865.1. Lineage (NCBI taxonomy): Eukaryota > Viridiplantae > Streptophyta > Magnoliopsida > Caryophyllales > Caryophyllaceae > Spergularia > Spergularia marina. The sequence goes on along the minus strand of OY804555.1, from coordinate 1,160,906 downwards.
AATCGTCATACTACCGTGCTATGCTTTGTACAATATTGATACGGGTCATTTGTTGATATCTGGTGGTTGTATAGATAATAGATCAAAGAAAGTAGCATGGTTGCAAAGGAAATGCCTAATAACTGAGTGTATATGGGCATGCCATTCTGTTTAGAGCGCTAATATTCTGCGTGCCTTGAGATTGTAGAGCTCTGTGCTGTACCCTGAAAAAGAGTTGCTAAGACAACGTTATTTCTTTCTCAGGTTTTTCCTTTTGGTTCAGTACCATTGAAGACTTATCTTCCTGATGGAGACATTGATCTTACTGCATTTTGTGCTTTTAACTTTGAGGAAGCATTTGCTAATGATGTATACTCAGTCCTAGAAGCAGAAGATCGTAACCCAGGTGCCAAATTTGTTGTGAAAGACGTGCAGTATATTCGCGCAGAGGTTTCTTCCTGACCCATATTTGTTTTTTTTTTTTTTTTTTTTTTTTTCTGGATTTTCCTCTACGTATGCAAGATGTTGTGGAAACTTCAAACTCTTCTCAGGCCATTGAAGGGTCCGAAGGTTTGAACTAGTGCCTTCTTTGTTTTAGAATGTAAGGAGAATCTCTTGTCAGCTAAGCATAAAAATATGGTTCAGAACTTCCACTCTTCCATATATGTTTCTATGACTACTTTCCTTGTATATTTTCTGGGTGACTATTCTATATTATGATTCATGTTGAATTTGCCTTTATGATTCTGACGATTGATGATAGGGCGACCTTTGTGCTCTTGTATATTCTTGATTGAGGTCAAACTTATGTTTAGTCACTGATCAGTATCGAGTATAACGTTAGAGTATGGATACTGTAGTTATGGTTACTGTTGTTAGAGTATGGATGCTGTAGTTAAGAGTATCAAGGATCAAGGACACTGTTGTTAGAGACATAGAGTATCGAGTATAACGTTAACTACTTATTGTTGGTGTCCAGTTAAAACTGTAGATTATTTATTGTTGTGTCTGTTGATTTGTTTGGATGGTTTGAGACAGATTAGAATGTCTTTAATTTGTTTTATGTCTGATAAATGGCTGATTACTACTTTACCTATTTTTTATATGCGTGGTTGTGTTTGTAAATTGGAGTTTTTGTTGGCAGGTGAAGCTTGTAAAATGCCTGGTTCAAAATATCGTGGTAGACATATCTTTCAATCAGATAGGAGGATTGTGCGCGCTTTGTTTCCTTGAGGAGGTGTGATATTCTTCTAATCAATCATATGCATATGCAAATATTTGGATGATGCCTGATTAGATTATGTAAAAGAAAAGTGCATGTTTTCAAAGGGTTTCAGTTTCATTGAAAGCTGAAATAAAATGATTTGTCCTTAGGATGCTTTTAGATTTTTGTTTCATCATTGAAAAGCTCGCATTTGTTTCATTCTTCTAAAAAACATATTTTCAGATCCTACCTAATCCATAGCCTTTTCTCATCACCTTCCTCGTAATTTTTGCTTATTCGCTTCTTTGTGTGCAGATTGATCGTCTAATTGGCAAAGATCATCTTTTTAAGCGCAGTATCATTTTGATTAAGGCCTGGTGTTACTATGAGAGCCGTATACTAGGGGCACATCATGGTTTGATCTCTACGTATGCCTTGGAAACACTGGTTTTATATATTTTCCATCTCTTCCATTCGTCCTTGAATGGTCCTTTGGCAGTAAGTCAATTGTGGATTAATATTAGTTGGGGAACTGCCTTGTGGACTTGTGGTACATACTGAAACATTTTGAATGTTCTAGGTTCTACATAAATTTCTGGACTACTTCAGCAAATTTGACTGGGATAACTTTTGTGTTAGTTTAAGTGGTCCTGTTCGTGTAGCTGCATTGCCGGAAATTGTGGGTAAGAGCTTTTTGTATCCTGGCTAGCATGTTACACCCCCTTTGTGTACTTTCTTACACTGTGTTTGGACATTTCAGTTGAGAGATCAGAAATTAGTGGCAGGGAATTGTTGCTGAGTGATGATTTCATGAGCGAATGTGTGAGGAAATTTTCTGTTCCTTCCAGAGGCGCAGAGATGAATTACAGGACATTTGTGCCGAAGTTTCTCAATATCCTTGATCCACTGAAAGAGAACAATAATCTTGGTCGGAGTGTTAGCAAAGGTAAAGGATATTTCCCTGTCTTCCTAATGTTCTCAATATTGATGATTAACTTGCTTCGATCCCCAGGTCTTTACTTTCTGGTGTGATTTTTTTTTTTTTTTTTCAATTTGTCTTGAGTACTTGTTTGGAGTTTTTCTTGTACAACCTATCTTATATATCAACGCCCTCCTTGGCTAATTTTCAGAGTGATAATGAAGATTTTCTACCTGTCTAGTCATAGAGTCTGTTAATCCGTGCTATGGTATTATGTTTTTTGTCTATGAAATATATGATTAATGAAGAATGTGTCTTCAAGAAAGATAAAAGGAAAATGAGCCTCTGTGATACACCTTTAAAAGATCCTGGGCTTTCCACAGTAATTTGAAGTTCAAAATATTCCAATCAAGTTCACATGAGCCCGCTGAAGGGCAGGTGGCATGAAATAAGTTAAGCCTACTTGAAGATTGCTCTACGGCTTTGTGATGTTCCTTTATGCATTGATCTGTGTTCTGTCTCTATCCTCCCCCCCCCCCCCCCCCCGACTCCTCATCCCCTTTACATTCGAGCTTAGTAGTTATGGTCTCATGTTCATTTGTTTACAGGAAATTTTCATCGGATTCGAAGTGCTTTCTTGTTTGGGGGTAGAAAACTTGGAGAAATCTTGTTGCAGCCTCAGGAAAATATAGCTGAAGAAGTTCGTAAGTTTTTTGGCAACACACTAGATAGACATGGAAGTGGGCAAAGACCTGATGTTCAGGACCACCTGCAACTGTTTAACTGCAATGGGTTTAATTCAAAAGTATCACTTCCTTTTGGCGAACCATATCGAGATCAGTACGCTCCTGAAGAAGACTCCGACTATTCCAATAACCTATCATGTGAAAGTGGGATAGGATCTGAGAATGTGAAGCATGTTATCAGCTTTAGGGAGGCTGGAACAAACTTAGAAGGAATGTTATCAGAGCACAAAAATGGTACCAAGGAATTGAACACTGGAATCCCCTCAGTGATAGAATCATCCAAAGAGCTTTCAGCTTCTACAAGCCATCATTCCACGGATGCAAATGAGCTTTCAACTTCTGGTGTTCGGGATCTAGGTATAAGAGAACAAGATAATGATTTTTGCCCGTCCGTATTAGAGGAAACAAAATTGCCGCCAGGTGACTCACCTTCTGCATCTCATCTGTATGTTCCTCTCCCCTTGGAGATTGGTAAAATGCAAAATGGTTATTTGGATGAGGAGCAACATACAGTTTCTAGCTTGACTTGTAGTAAAATGGCTGTAGGGCGTACTCATCTAGAGAGTAACGGCTTTGTGTCAGAGCAGGAGTGTAGTCAAATATCTAATGAGAATGGTCTTCTGGCACCAACACATTTGAACTCCCATTATCCATTTCTGGATGCTGATGCACACAGTTGGCAAGATTCACATCGTAATTATTGGAGTACTCGTTCAGCAGGGGCGGGGAGACATGATATAGTGGACCTCCTTCCTGATCTCTCTGGTGAGGTTGACCGTCATCTGGATAATTTACATCATGGTCGGTGGTGGTACGATCAGGGATTGGCAATGCCTGTCCAACCTATACCTTTGGCTCCGTCTCCTATGTTCCAACCTAATGCCTCATGGGACACAGTGCAGTTAAGGTCAGATGGGGTCCCTCAAATGAATGTCAATGGTGTGGCCCCAAGACCTGCATTCTTTCCCACTAATCCTCCAGCAGCACACTTTGTAGATGAGATGCCTAAAACACGAGGGACAGGGACATATTTCCCGATTATGGTATGAGCATTTACGGCTGCTTATTATTGGGGTGTTACTAGTTTACAATGTTAGGCAGGGCCTAGATCCAATATGATTTTTCTTTCCTGCTGCTTGTATCTTTCTCCTGGAAGTGATTACTGATTTCTACATTTGTTATTTTGCAGAATCATTATCCGTACAGGGATAGGGCGTCTCCAAAGGGAAGGCACCAAGGGCAACTAAAATCTCCTCGTGTAAATGGGCGTGGTCCTCCTATGTTTCTTGATAGAAGCCCACAGGTCCAAGGCCCTGTTCGTCAAGGTAATGGAAGGCCTAAATTTTCCGACAACCATGAAAGTTCTCCAAGGGGCAAGGTTTACAGAGACACCAATGGATTTGTACAAGCTCAAGAGAAGGGCTTTGAGTATGATCCTGCTAGGAACCCGCCACCAGCAGTAATGTTGCCACTATCAGAAACTTGCAGGCCTTCAGAGTCAGATCCTTCTCCTGGGAGCCAAAATGATGAGCCTGCCCTTTCTGTTGATGATAGCAGGTACTTTTACTGTCTCGTCTCTCAAAATGAAGTAAAAATTTGTTTCAATCTGGAATTTCTGGTCTCTTACAAACTGCTTTGTGCGTGTTGGCATATGTAGGCTCTCTGAAAACTCTTATCAGCTTAAAGACGATGAAGATTTCCCGCCTCTGGGCGGTTGAAAGAGGCCTAGAGAAAAGCTTGAAACTACTACTCCATAATTAAAGGCTAGAGCCAAGAAGTTTGGCGTTTTAGAAGGGGTTTTAGAGGCACTTCTGTACATTTTGGCTGAGCCGTGATCTGTCAAGCCCAGCTCTCGTATACCCACAGCTAAGTTATAATACACATAGAGACCCTTAGTTGACGTTTCTAACACCTTTTTTGGAGTCGTCCTTTTGTCGCGTCTGTAGATAAATTTGGAAATGCATATCTTGTAGATGGTCAGTGTAACTCAGGTACATTTTCAGTGTATTCTTTTTGCTACTGAATCAATATTTGTTGCTGTGTTTCCCTTCTGTGTCGAAAGCAATCAAGCTAGTGAAGTTTCTGTACCGAAACCTTGTTAATTTGAACCTTTACCTCCCTTCACTATATGAAGTTTGAGCAGCAGATTTGTGGCCAACTTGGATTGGGTAGAAAACCCAACTGTATAGAACCATCGATGTATGTTCTTTTGAAAAGACGCCCTCGGCCGTAAGTTAGATATCAAATCGATGGCGATTAAGAAAGATCGGGGAGACTATTCGCTCTCCACCATTTTTTTTAGGATCCCTACTTTGTATGCAAATCGACTTAGTCGTAAGTGAGAATCATAGAGTGCCAATAACCCAACTCTTGCAGGTGGTTGACTCATCTTTGAAAGGTCAATTTTGATAATTTCGGCTTCTAGTAGATTATTCGAACCTCTAAAGTCTAAATATGTACATTTGTTACACTCGCGGAGCTTGAAACACAAGCTTAGATAGATTGATGAAATCTTCCACAAGCTGATTCAAATGTTCCTGTGTTCATCGACCAACAATGGTGAGAGAACAATATTTTTTTTTTTTGAAGCCTTCATTTTCATATTGGACATTTGTACAAGAAGAATGCGACATTTGGACTAGTATCTTTTGGTATCTTGTAGCACAATATAAAAATAAGAATAGATGATACCAACCAACCACTAATACTCAGGATGATCATGGGAAGCATCTCTTAGCTTTAGATGATGACTGAATTGTGATGTTAGTGCTACCAAATCATTGGATGGCAAATATACTTGTTTAGTCTTATGGTACATAGATTCAGGCTATTTAGATAACATTTGTCAATCATCAACAATACTATACTTTTGATGTGATATACACACGCACTGGTATTAGGATATGCTACACATATTATATATGCCAAATATATCTTTGGACTTTTTATAGATCATCAAGATAAGAAAAAATAAAAATACATCAAACAAGTTATGTTAAGATTCGAGTCCTGTATACGAATTTATGTGTTATTATTTTGAATGATTGAGAATGTTATCGGAACTAGCCATTTGTCTATGAGGTGGTTTTAGTCATTACAATTTCAAACCGAATAGTATGAGAGAAGTGCATTTTGACTCAAATTAAACCCATTTTTCTCAGTGTCACAATCCAAAAGGCATTATAGAGCAAAAGTAAAGCCTTAGAACTTGATTCTCCTCCTTTCGCCTTTAGATTTGAACGTGAATCCGATGAAGAAGTTATCATCACGATCACTGATACTACATTATTCTCTCAAAGTTCTTGATGTTTACTAAAGGCACAGGATGTGGAAATTAAGTAATTAAGGACGTAGACACATGAAGGTAGAGTAGGGGCATGACAAATGAAACTGATTCGGTTTATTGAGCTCTATTCGACCCAATACCCGTGTATATACATCAAACTTCCAACTTTCCAAGTAAAGTGTGGCGACTAAATTTCTTAAAAAGCATATTATAGCATGGCTTGCAAAAAATTGATATCACATACCTAATTACAAATGCCTACCTTTCTAGCTCCACACCCTCCTAGACTCCCGCGATGATTTCTCATTTGACTGCTTCTCATATCCAATTAACTTTCAGTTCAACCGAACTTAAATCCGAACCCAAGTCGAATCCTTATAAAATGCCGAACGCAATTACACGATAGTCGACTAACCTTTGGACTAATTGGCATCAAATTCAGCCGTTTCTTTTGAAAAAAAGTCCTGCCGGAAAATCCACGTTCCAGCAAAAAGCCCTGAACACAAGTGCGAGAAAATGAGCTATTATCTGATACAAACAACCTGCCGCTTTCATGTTTTCAGAACTACTCGTATTATTCTTGAATAAGTTGTTGTTGCTGTTGTTGTCGTAAACCTTACTATTATATTATAAACAACACTTGACACCGCTCCAATTTTTGTCCCCCAAATCAAATAAACAAACCAAAAATTTCTACCAATTTTTCCCCAAAAAAAAGAAAACTTGTCTGCAAATCCCTTTTTTTTCTTTCTGCTCAGCTTCTTCATCAAGTTTTCAAATGATACCAGAAAGAAGGCATAGATTTTTTAAGTACAAGTTTCCCTCTGTTTTTACCCAAATTTCTTGCATTTCTCCCTCACCTTAAATCAAATTCCATATTTTTTGCTCAATTTAGCATCCACCCACAAAACCCTTTTCGATTTTAATCCTGATTTTGTCAAAATTTCACCAAAGTTTCATACTTTTCTGATTTTTCTCACTTGGGTTTGTTCAATTTAGTTCATACAACAAGAAAGTTTGATCCTTTTTTATGTTTTACCACTGGTTAATTCATGGATTTTACTGATTTGGTTAGTAAAAATCAAGATTATTTACGTTCTGTGGTAAAAATGACTTGGATTTTGCTGAAATTTAACTGTTGTAGGCTTTTCTGGTTGTGGTTTGGTGCCTTCTCATATAAATATCATGATGGAAAATCCCGGATTTTCTAGTATTTGCTTGTTTTTTGGTTAATTTTATTCTCTCATATACAAAGGGAAGATTTATACTTGTGTTAATCTAGTTTTACAGCAAATTTGTTGCATTTGTTTGATTTGATACTAATTATTGATATAAAAGTGATGGAGAAGATGATGAGGGTTAAGGTTCATTGTGGAGGAAGTAATTCAAAGATGTCTTATGCTGAAATTGATCCCTCTGGCCGCTATGGACGTGTAAGTTTATCGTTTAGTTTTCGGGTTTTGATCGATTTTTCGTTTGTTAAATGATTGGTTTAATATGTTTCTGATAATGATAATTGAGTTGATCATGTTAATGTTTGAACCTGAATTTGTTGTGTATATTGAATTAATGTTTATCTTCGGATTGTTTGTATGGTAATTTTTAATGGTTTAGTGAATACTCACTCCGTTCTTTACATTTCCTTAACGTTTGGTTTGAATATGCGTGAATTTCTCCCTCCGTCCGTCCTTTACATTTCCTAACGTTTGGTTTGAATATGCGTGGATTTCTCCCTCCGTTCTTTACATTTCCTAACGTTTAGTAAATACTCCCTCGGATCTTTACATTATGTTTGAATTTCTGATTTCTTACACATAATCAAAACGTCAACAAATGAAAAGAATGGAGGGATTGCTCAATTATGTTTCATGGTGGTAAATTATACTTGAATTTGGTTGTGGAAATGAAACTATTCTTCAGTTTATTGATTCGCTGAGTGTAATTTGCTCAATTATGTCAGTGTTAGCACTTCATCTTGGTTGCGCTAATGAAACTGAATCATGTGGTCTGGACTCTTGAATTTATGGCCTTGCTAAATTATTGTTACTAATCATTCATTTCTGATCATAAAGTCATGGTTTTGACAACATTAGAATTCATGTGGTGTTAATCAAGTAATCAACTTGATTGGTGCAGGGGAATGAAAACGCTCGATTCACAGAATAGTCTAGGTTTTGATTGTGATTGCTTGTTGTATTTTTTCTCGAAATTGACTTGTACTGTTTGGGAGTCATGAATATTAGGAAGATATCTTAATATGTCATGGGTGACTTTTGATTTATTGGTAAGTTATTAAGTATTGTTTGGTTTTCTGCTATGTGAGTTTGACTCCGAGATGATGACATATTATGTGTGACTGTGTGGTACCATGGTTTGCACATGTATGACAGGTCCAGGGTTCAAGTTGCGTGATGCTTTCAGAGTTCTCAAAATATCATTCTAAAAATGTGTTAAGAGTGTCTTTTGATTAAATGTTTTTTGCTGATTGAAAGAAGATTGCGATATGGCTTTTTGGCTGAGTCCTGATGTTGCAGAAGTTAGATTTTTGTGTAGATGATATCCTCTCCTTAAATTTGAGAAATAGACTAATAGCTCATTTAGTCATGTGTGTGAAGTAGTTTAGGATTGCACTTCAGAACTATCCTAATGAAGGGCATGCGGTCTTTGTCACTGTTAATTCTAGTTTGTCTTGTGCTATCTTTTTTTCGTACGACCTGCCAACCAAGTCTAGGCATTTTTTGGCTGGTAATGAAAGCTTTGGGAAAGTTTAGCAATCATCAATAACCTTGTGAGCTTAAAGAAAGGTTAATGAAGAAGGGACTGCTTCACTTGGTGATGTTATATGCATGCGTGTATTATGTGCACTTCCTTGTTTGAGGAAGCTCACATTTTTGACGATTCTTATAAACATGTAATTTAGAATGGAAAAGTGTGATAGTTTGACATAATCTGGAAACTTCTAAATAATGAGAAAAAGCTAGGCAGGGGCAGTGCTTAATTTTTACTATCCAGCATAGAGCTGAGGGTTTAGCTAGCATGACATTTTTTGTGCATTTCCCGTTACCTCTCCCGGCTTTGAAGCATTTGCATGATTTGCCTACCCTCTTTGACTCTCATCATCTGGGTTCTCCTTGTGGAGCATTCATGTAGGTCTTTCCTGCTCTCTATAGGAGCAAAAACAAATCTGTTTTGACTATTTATACGGAGTATATAACGTTATTGTAAGTGACTGATTGCTGAATTTTGTAATGGCTATTTCTCTCTAGATTGTCTCTGTTTGTTACTGACATACAGCACTTATTATTGGATATTAGTCAGTGGAAAAATTTAACCATTTGTGCATCATCTTCTGGCAGTTCAAAGAAATTTTGGGCAAAGGAGCCATGAAGACTGTCTACAAGGCGTTTGACGAGGTGCTCGGTATGGAGGTGGCGTGGAGTCAAGTGATGCTTAATGATGTACTTCGCTCTCCGGATGAACTGCAGCGATTATACTCTGAAGTTCATCTTCTGAAGAACCTTACTCACGAGTCTATCATACGATTCTACAACTCCTGGATAGATACTGATCGGAGAACATTCAACTTCATAACAGAAATGCTAACCTCCGGCACTTTAAGAGAGTAATAAAATTCTCATGTTTTACTTTTTATTTTCTTCCTAGACTTCACATTTGATTCAGGTCAGTAAGGCATCGTAGAAGCATTACCCTAGCCTTCCTTTAAGGCTATTGCTTGTTGAGCTGGTTGGGAACATGAATCACGTTAGGTGGTTAGCTGTACAAAAACTGCACAAAAACTAACCTTTCTATGTCATCAAGAAGTTACACCCTGGACATTTGTATGATCCCTTGCAAATATGGAGTGAGGTGGTCTTACTATAGCAATACTCATAACCTTTGCACAAGACATGCTTATTTAAATACATGGCTTATGCATCTAAGATTGTGGAATAATTCTGCATCTATAATCGTTCTACGATTGAATATCTACAATGAGTTGAGGTTCAAGGAGATTTGTATTAAGTGTTAAAACTATTAATTAATGCTTCCTTTTGTCAGGTATAGGCAGAAATATAAGGAAGTAGATATTCGAGCTATCAAGAACTGGTCCCGCCAAATACTACGGGGTCTTGTTCATCTGCATAGCCTTGACCCCCCTGTGATTCATAGGGATCTCAAGTGCGACAATGTCTTTGTTAATGGTCATCTTGGACAGGTGAAGATCGGTGATTTAGGGTTAGCAGCAATTCTTCGCGGTTCAAAGCATGCCCACAGTGTTATAGGTTTGTCCTCCTCAAATTTTCTAGCTTTTAAATGTGTAGGGATCCTCTAGAGTTATTTTTTTGTGGAGTTTGTAGAGTTTACTATTGTTAGTAATAAAACAAAATAAGGTGATTCTTTCAATGCATAAATAAAGTATTAAATATTTAATTCTTTCCTTACTTGGTAAACTCTACCATATAGAGTTTGTTTTAAACTCTAGAGGATCCTCATCCCTTTTTTAAATGTATGCGTGTACAAGTCCATCAAGTTACTTGAAGTTTCTAAAGGATAAAGTTATCAAGCTTAAATGTATGCTTGCACAAGTTTCATCAAGCTATTCAACCTTAATTTATGTTTTGTTATCTGGAGGGTAGTTTGAGGACTAATTTGGACACTTAAGAGTGTTCCCGTAGGTGAACATTTTAAAAGTTATGTACCCCTTTTGGCTAGCCACAGTGTTTTAAGGATTTTAATATTTTGACATGATTGCACTTTGTATGTGTTGGTTTTGAAATGCTGGCTAAAAAGATAATAGTCCTGCCCAATTGTTCATTGCACAATATGTTTTGGATGTGGCAGGAACTCCAGAATTTATGGCACCAGAATTATATGATGAAGAATACAATGAGCTCGTGGATGTATATTCTTTTGGAATGTGTGTACTAGAGATGCTTACTTCTGAGTATCCTTACAGCGAATGCTCAAACTCAGCACAAATCTATAAGAAAGTGACTGCAGTGAGTTTCTTTGATTTTTAACATTAAGTTCCTGCTATGGTCTTCCAGTCTTTTGACTCAATCTTACTTCAATGATATGTTAGGGGAAAAAGCCGAATGCTTTTTACCGCATCCAAGATGCAGAAGCCCGAAAGTTCGTGGCCAAATGCTTAGAGGATGCTTCAACGAGGCCACCAGCGCACGAGCTGCTGTTTGATCCTTTTCTGGCCCTTGATGACGATCCGATGCCACTCCCTAGAACCCCTCTCCGCATATACTCTCCGAAAGGGGTGATCGTGGAAATGCCTTTTCTTCTTGATAATCATATTAAGACCACCGACATGACTATTACAGGAACAGTTAATCCAGAAGATAACACCCTTTTTCTCAAAGTGCAAATATCTGACAAGAATGGTATGGGCTTCACAAACTGGTCTTTAGTTTCTAATTTACTGGCATACGGTGTATAATATTATTTTGGCATGAACTTCTTTTGTATTTCTAATTGGTTCTGTTTATGCTTCATCGTGAAGGATATGTCAGAAATATTCACTTTCCATTCGATGTAATCAATGACACTGCAATGGATGTTGCAATGGAGATGGTAAAGGAGCTCGATATAACTGACTGGGAGCCGCATGAGATTGCTGAAATGATTGAAGAGGAAATTTCCTCTATAATTCCAGAATGGAAAGCTGTAAATTCACCCAAAAGCCTTCAGCACAGCTTCAATTTTCAAGATGATGATGATGATGACGAAAACCACCCTCCCTACTTGCCTTCCTGCTCAGGTTCCCATGACTCTTTTGCTGGTTTCCCCAAGTCAAGCAAAGAACCAGTATCTCACAAAGGTAAATCTGAAACCGGTTCAAGATTTATGACTAAAAATTGTTGGATGGTCCAAAATGTGCGTGTGTGCATTTAGAGTGGTTGAAGAGTAATTCCTGCTCTTAAGTGTTAGAATCCACCTCGTTCCAAAGTTGTCAAACATTTTAGCATGGAATAAAGGTTATTTATGGTATAATTTTGACGGGATTTTTTGACATGTTGGTAGTAAAAGGGAAGTTTGATATTACTATAGATTAATTTTGTCATTTTTGGTTGCAGGACATGTACTCAATAGTGTGGATGCTATTTCGGTAAGCTCTTATAGTTTGGACGAATATTCGGATATTAAGTACTCTTTACAACAGAAGGATTTGAAGACTGAAGGATGTTCTAGGCTGTGTCCCAAGGTAAACACAGTCTTTAAGTGTAATGATAAGCACATTGGCGGCTCTGATACAGTGAATGATTTGAGCTCAACTGGCCATAGAAAATTAAGCAAGATCCGCTCTTTTATGGACATTCGTAGTCAATTGTTGCATCGAGCCCTGATGCAGGCTTTAAACAAGCGGCATGCAGCTAAGACTGTTGGTGCCATGGAAAACATCGGGTTCTGTGATCCTAGCTGAGGTATCATCTTGGAGGTGTGTAAATATCTGTCTACCAAGATTTGCCTGGCCTCTTTTTAATGCAAAGACAGGTACTTTTTTGGTGTGGGAGGTTTGTTCTTTTTCCCTTGGTAAGATTCAGACTTGATCAGGCAAGATGGATGCCAAAGACTTGCCCACACAAAGAAATTAATACAGAAGGAGAAGCTTCTGATGAGTGCACCAGCATCTTATGTCCCTGGTCAAGGTGCCCTACGGTGTGTCGTCTGTTTAAGCTTCCCTGTTCTTTGTTACAATGTTATATATATAGGTGTGTGAAATACTGCCTGTAAATTGATATGTCCATGAGCTCCCCACTAGTGACCCTCAGCCGTCTTCTGCGGCTGAATACAACAGTTGGATTGAGCTGATCATGGACAGGATGAAAGTTGCTCACTTGGTATCATTCTGAACAGGAGAGGGCCGGGTATGCATGATTTATACAACTGTATAGATCGTGGGAGTGTATATATAAACTATAAAGCGATGTAATCTGAGGGTCCTTGGGATAATTCAGTATGGTGGTGTATAATCTATAATGCAATGTAATGATGTAAATAAGGAATTGTAAGGTACTTCTGAAAGTATAGCTGCCTCGTGTTCAAAGCTGTGGTTTTGCAGCTAATTATTCGCGCAAATTAGATCATAACTTGGCAGCAATGTTATTGTGTGAAGGACGAAGATGGTGAGATGATGGAAAGTCGGTACTCCCATAGGCGACAGTTTATGGCGCGACTGCTCAGAGATTAGAGAAGAGGACGGTATCAATGTGGTTGTGAGGTGATATGGTGTCTTACCACACGCCGGTATGCTACTTTCACTTCCCATTTAAATGTGCAGCGAGACTAGTACAATTTTTTTTTTTTTTTTTGAGAAGTGAAACTAGCTACTCCGTACTACTTTTGTTACTCTTCATCAGTTACTATTAGTATTTACTGGAAGAACCAAACCGCGAACTGGAGTTGCCGCTAGTGGCATACGATGATACGAGTCGCTGATACATCATACATGTCTAAATCGATTTTCCAACGAGCAGGATCGACGTATGGCATTTCGATGTTGCCTTCAGCACGGCACTAGCCGAGACAATTTCCAAGGAGAACGAGTATGAGTGCGTACGTATGTGAAAGTGAAGCACCCGAAAACGTGTTCTTTGAGTAAGTCTATCACACAATTAAATTGAGAGAGAAATCTCATATTGTACGTACTACCATGAACACACATGAGCATGTAGTAATTAGACCGATAGGTTTTGAGTCTGATGAGCCCCGAGAATACCCTAATATAATCATATCGTAATTGACGTGAATTCAGACTAAACGAAATCTTCGACAAATTGATTAAATTAAAAAACATAATTCAAATCATTCACTCAAAAAGATTGTTGAGACGACGTGCATCTCCACTCTTAATCCTCAAACCATATTTTCGCTATAACTAACTAACAGAAAACACCGCCACATCTCGACATCTTTCATTTCTTCCTTGTCTGATCAAAATGATGTCGTCGTCTCAACAACGTGATGATCACTATAACAACAAGACCTCCACATCCACGTACACATCAACCTCGTCGTCGCCACGCTTAAACCGGGCTGTCTACACGGGTTTCGTGACCCCACCATCGCCTATCCCGACCGGGAAAGGATCCCGGTCGGGTGCGGTCAATGAGCGTAAGCTTAACGAATACTTTTACGACAATTTACAAATACCTTACCTTAGGCTCCCGGATTATACCCGGGTCCGGGTCCCCGCTCAGATAGACTATAGGCTCCTGGCCTCTAGGGTTGGTAACTCCATTGACAGGTTGGTTCGGTCCGCGCAGGAGTTTGGGGTGGTTCGGATCACGGGGCATGGGATCGGGCGAGAGGAGGTTCGGTCTGTTAGGGCTGAGGTGGAATTGTTCTTTCGGAAGTTGGATGAAAGGAAGACTAGGTTTCGGAGGAGCTTCGTTGATAGGGTTGGGAATAGGGAAGAGTTCGTTTGGTTTAGGTCTGATAAGGCCATGTTGCTTTGGGCTCGAGAGGTCATGGGTTCGGATCGATATCGTGACTTTAGGTACGTACATTTTATCGTACTTCATGTGTTATGCCCATTTGGCTAGAAACGTAGATGATTTGTTCAAATTCGTAGATTGGCTTACGTGGATTTGAGTATGATACAGTCGATAAATCTCGCTCTAGTACCATCGTTATTGAACAATTTCAACCAAAAAAAGATTAACGTGATAGTAATTAAAGACGTATTCTTGGTACTGTACTTTTAGCTAAGACTGAGTAATCCGTAATGTATTACGCGACTTTGGCTACTATATTCCTTTGATTAATAAATTTATCACAAAATGTATGAACTATGAATATGATGTGTCTTCATGTATAAGTTGATTGTATAATAATTTGGGGTTGCTTGCATTATTTGATTAGAATGAAGTTAGCTTGTTGCATTTGTTGTGGTTGACTTTAATTAGCAAGTAGTGCAGAGTAGTGGTTGCAATTCCTGTTGTTAGTCTTTCTAGAGACGTTGTCTTATGGGGAAATAATTAGGAGAATAATAGTTCTATATATAAAACAATGTTCATATATAGAGACATTGATATATATATCTTGGTTTTGACTTATAGGAACTGTTAGTTCAATTGATTCTGTTGGTTGTATAGGCCACACTGTTTGATTTCGACATGATTACTAATTCAAATTGTGTAGAATGTCGTACCTTTGACAATTTGATGCTAGCTACGATGAGCTCGCTCTTTTCTTTTCATCTTCTTTAATGACGTGGAGAATCTGCAACCGCTATCTTTGTTGCATCTTCTCCTAGACATCTGATCTGTCTGTCTTCGTAGTTTTATCTAGCATCGGTCTTGAATCCTTTTAGAACTCGTATATGTAAGTACTCGTAATACAGTAATTATTCACAGTAGTAACTGAAATCAACCTACATTGTCCATCAACTAACAAAGAGTCGTAAAATTGAGGTAACCTTCTTTGAGATGGAGGACTGAGGGAGGAACTTCTTAGTCCTTAATCATGTGTGTAACGGTTGCACATAAAATCGACCTCAGAATGTCGTCCTGACTAAATTAAGGGTCTTGAATTTGTTGAGTTATCAGTAATTCTGATATAATGTCAAGTTTACTGATGCATTACAAATGCTTCAGTATTATCAGACTTAATTACTGTTCTATGCAAAACTCAGAACAGTTACATTTGTTATCTTTCAGCCGTAAGATGGAAAGTGTAGTGAGCAAGCTGGACAGAATTGCAGAAGAATTAGCAGAAGTTTTCTCTAAATTTTCGGCTAAGCGATATGAGAAGGCGATTGAGGAGAAAGAGTCAATCATAAGCTTATATAGATACAATGACATGCAACCGAGCCTACTTATCTCCAACGAAGACATCTATGAGACGTATGATCATGCACTGAGCCTCCACCTCGCGATGGAACAGGGCGAGTTTTACGTGCAGACCGAGAAAGGGCCACTGTCCTTCAGCACTGACCCTGATACAATTATAGTCACTGTTGGAGACCAACTCATGGTAAACACTACGAACATTCTGATCATTATACATCATATGTTTAATTAGAACTTGTTAAGTCTAATAAAATTTGCGCCTTTTCGATTGTAGGATTGGAGTGCAGGAGATTTTAAAGCTGTTTGTGGTGAAATGATCTTTGATCCGAACTTACATGGGACAGAAGCGTCATACTCACTAGAGCTCAAATGTTCACCCTTAAATCTTAACTTTGGTTATACCAAAAAAGTTATCAGGACCATTTCATTATTTGATCAGTTACTAATTATAGTAATCTTTAATTTCTTGTACAAAATAATCTCCTTCACTTTGTCTAGTAGTTCATCTTCAGGGACGTACTGGTTGAATTTGCTCCGTTGAGGTGCCGGAATTTCTGTAAGGAACTATGTAAGCTGTGGTTTGAGATTTTTGTTCATCTGAGTGTTAATGTTAGCTTGGAAATGGATTGATAATTGACTGTCGTTCATCATGCTTTTGGTTGTCGTCTTCTTGAAGATTAATGTGATATTGTACACAGTTTGCTTCTAGTGTTTGCTGTATGATCGCTGAACTTCACCTCAAATACAAAGAGGGTAGCAAAAAAATATGTGAAATGCTGTTGTAAGCAGAGCATTTCTGATTTCTTGTTACTGTTCTGATATATTTTGCTCTGTATCTTAATGATCATAGTGTTGTAGTAAGCTGTAAGATGTAAGCTGTTGTAGTAAGCTGTAAGCTGCAGATCCTGCAATGTAGCGCGACAAACTATCATAACAACCACTCGAAAGTTCAATGGAGTTCAGGTATAATTCGGGTTTCTCTAATACCGAAATTTACTTGTCATTCTGCACTGCATTACATTCTTCCCTTGCTCACATTTTCAAACAAGGGCTAATCCTTGTTGCTCAAAATGCTAGAATACAGCCTTAATAAGAACAATGTTACCTCATCAATAAATGGTCATACATGTTTACCAAAATGCGTCAAAAGTCTCGACCAATACATGTTTATTTCAGGTCGAGTTTTGTGTTGTGTCAACTTTTGTCGACTCTGTTTGTTTTGCATGGTCTTTATGAAGTTGGGATGGTACCTACAAATAAATGACAAAACTACAGGACAGAACCAAACCTAACCCATTTGTAGCCAAAGGCGTCAGTCGGACAATAAATGAGTGCAATCTTAATTCTTCCCTTCGTTTGTCAAGGGCTCCACAAATGATTTCTGAATCTAGTTGTTTGACTCTACTCGTATTCGTGTCTTTTCAACTGTATGAAAGATTAAACGATTGTTGATTTGTTGTAGTATAGTATTTGTTATACTCCACATGTAGATTACACTCAATTATAAGCTTTTGCTTTTAAAATTAAAGAACACCTTATAAACGAGCCATTAGATGTTCGATTCTTGGCCCTTCTGTATGGTCGTATGGACATGATCGGAGCAATCAAAGTAAGGAGGGTTTACACCGAATGAGATTTGATTTTGACGATATTGTTACATACTTGACTTGGACGATATTGTTACATACTAATCATCAATCTACAAATGATCGTAATAGTATGTTTTATGTATAAGATCGAAACAACTTGAATGAGAAGTGATTAGACTCGAAATAAGCTAAGATCATAACTTAGAAAAGCCGGGTCTACGCAGTGCACAATGCAATACTGCAATGTGTACAAAATCGGAGAAGACGTAAGCTCTTCAATTTGCACCAAATAAAGCAGAAAGAAGGCACAACAAACTTCATGTATGATTTTTCTTGTGGCGTAAGCGTGTTAGACAAATCCCTAATCATTAGAATGTATGGTCATTGGTAGCTCGGTGGTTATGATTAGACAATCACTAAACTTGTTTAGCAAAAAGAATTCCGGAAACATTTATTTAAACTATACTCTTATTTCAGTCATTTGTGTACACTGTCACGCTTCAAAACAATTGTTTCACGCCATATACAGCCTCGTGCATGCGCGTGGAGAAGTTATTCCGGGTCGCGGGATTAACATCTTGCTTATTTAAGCTAGTTCTTTTATTTAAGCAATTTTTTCCTAACAATATTTAGGTTAGAAAAATTAGTCAAATAAGCTTAACTTAAATAGCTTAGCGAACACTGCATTTAGCCACTTTGGGCTTCAAGGCCTGGAAAATGACCTAAGCTAGCCTTGCAATACTAGGTAACTTGTTTAACGAATTTTTTTTGTATGCCCATCATACGAGAAATTTGGGTAAAGTGTCACATTTGGTGGACCTTCTAAGACCAATAGACAATATCATCAAGGACATCCACTTAGATTCGGTACCTAGCTATAATACAGTCACTAAGTTTATCTAATGATGGGCAACTTATTATTCAAGAACATCCCGTCAAGAGTAATCCTTTGGTAGTTATTATGACATTATCAATCAAAATCCAAGCATGTTAGTCGATCGTACATAAGTTAGGTTCGTCATTAAGGACAAGACCATCATAATTAAACCGAGATAATGCAACTTTTAATCAATCGATCTCATCTTATTGAATCGATCTCATCTAATTGACGTTTAGAGTGTCCTGTATATGAAGATGATTTATCAGCAAGGAGGACTACTGTTTTATCCTCTAAATTAAAATTATGGAAGTGAAGAAATCGCGAGTCACTCTTTTATAAATTGATATCTTGCAGAACAAACAAAAACTTTACATATGTTTCTTTTTCTCAAGTCGCCATGTGTTTAAATGATAGGAACCAAAATATCAAGTTTTATTTGAAAACTCTAGTTTAGTGTTGAAGATTAGATTAATGGATACTATTTCAGAAACTCATTTGCAATCAAGAATGTCTCAACTGGATAAATTGGTAAATATAAACAAGTTATAGAACAATATTAGAAAGAAACGAGTTTATGTCGTAAAATGTAGATTATTTTGTGTACTATCAAATGTCGGTTTTGTATCTTAGAATTGGATTTGTTAATCATGGAACTAGCTAAAACGTGTGAACAATTTGCACGCATGTGGTATTAAAACTATTAAGTTGAACTAGTACTACTCCGTATACACTAATGTAGGACGACACATAATCTGGTCACACGTTCATATGATCTTGAACCGTCAAAAAAAATGGCTGACCAAAGTTAATTGACAATGATTCTGTACTCCTATACAATGACACAATCAGACAGGGTAGTTAGCTACCACATTTACATTTATTGACCGCTGTCCGTAAATATGGTCGAGTAAGTCGAAAGTCAAGGCAAGGTGATAGTAATATTCCAAACTTAATTGATTGCTTTAATTTGCTAGTACCTCAATTAAATAATTTTAGCTAATCTTCAAAGTCTATTCCTCGTCAATGTTAACACCTTCACCTTGAAAAACATCCACGATGTTGTTGTTCTTTGTAATTTATAGGAGTTGAATTATTCAGATCAGAATTGGTATCAAATCGACAATCAGTGATTAAAATAATCTTGGTCAACATTCATAGGTCAAAGATCTTGGTGCAGGTTATGGGTCCAAAAATTCAAGAATGGAAACTAGCATGATCGGTTTCTAATAATGTTGTGAACCGAGATCAAACCTGTTCATATTGGCTCCATAACAACTTTGTACCGATTTTAGTACCGGTAAAATTCCGTATTGGTTTTAATCTGGGCCCTTGGTGGATCAATCAGTTGCCTATGGGTGTTATTATATGGAGAAAGCTAAAATTGAGGGGAGCAAGGTGAGCACAAGAACAAATATATGATTCCGCAAAACTTAGCCTCAATCATCTCGGACGAGATGCATCGAGCCATGCCCATCAACTGCTCAAGATGCCCAATCAACTCTATTAGGACATGTGTACTATACTCTTTCTATACTTTAGTCTATAGGCCCCCTCTCTCTCATTAACACAATAATGTATGACCTGCATTGACTTAATTATAGTATATTTCTATCTCAGTCACTATTTTTTGTCACTATTTTTTGTCCCTATTTTTAACTTGTCTTATCTTTTGGCATTGTTAGGAATAAATAAAGAAAAGCACAAAATGAAGAAAAGAGAGTGACGCCCACATAAAATTCAGCTTCAAAAAGAAGACGGATACACTCGTGTGCATGACTCGGCCGTTCGTGGGGATACCCTTCTTTAATTTTCTTGTCCGCTCACTAATTTCTGTTGGAGCTATCCCCCATCCCCATTCCCATCCCTATGGTTTGTACTCTGTAATATCCACGAGTATCTGGTTGAGTTGATATAGAACTCGATTATTCAACCAATATTGATTAGATGTTTTAAAGTAGAGTCTTTTTAGAACAAAAAAAAAAAAGGAGAAATGACCGTGTTAAAACTCACTCTTGAGGGTTGTGCAGTAGCCTTAAGCTTGTACGACTCCAATGGTTCAATTTGAGCCTTAATCGAATATAATATAAATAATAGATCGAGTCATTTGGATATAGATGCAAAGATACTTAATAGAGCTACCTAAACGACTAAAAAGAAAAAGTAAACACAAATTTTCTATAAATGCGAAGTAAACACAAATTAATTAAAAAATCGGAAATGCGAGCACATACATCAAATGTATATACAATTCAAAATATATACATACGAATTGAATATTTAAATATATATACGAAAGTACGAAACACATACTATTTCAATACACACATGCATAAAATTATTAAAATATATAATTCTAATTATTATCTTTGTCAAGATTGAAAAGAAGAGTAAAGGAGGATACCAAATTCCGATTGCATAATGAGTTTTTGCAATAAAAGTTACAAAGTTGCAATCACATCAAATCTATGGAAAATCAATTTGAGTGTCTCATTATCCTCCGGTATATTACGCCCCCCTTTCTTGTCCTTTTTCTCATCCCATCAAATTATCAAACGAGTCCACAACACCAACGGCGTAGCCACAAAACTCCATAATGATCAAATGAGCACTCATTATCAATTTATCATGCTTATTTGCTTGAGTAAAGCTTTCCTATATATTGTCGGTTAATTAATTGCGTGCGTGTTTTAGATGTTCTAATGTATCATAAAGTTTTAAAAAGCGCGAGCTCAACCAGCATCTCAACTTTATATATCATATGACAAACTTCCATTATATCAGGTTGAGGGACCATCTATCACGTATTTACATGCATGGGTGCTGACGACTATAGCAATTTTGTATCTAGAATATGGCGTTCGTAATTGAGCATATGTAATTATATATCTTGATCAATGTAGGTGAATATAATCTAACCTAGTAGGTAATCAACTAGGTAAACTAGTTAGATTCACGTAGAGAAAGAATTTACGTCATATTACTAACTCTAAATTCCAACTGAAATTTCAAATTTGACTTAACGGTAATAAATTAGAAGATTTATTCTAGACCTTAAAGTCCAATAATATATGTGAATGTAACCTCAGAATTTTTTACAAAATGATGTTAAAGTCAAAATTGGTGTGACTTAAAGAGAAAAGCACTTTATTTGCTTTATTTGTATCCCAACTTTGGCGTGCCATATCAGATAGTAAACTTTTGTGATGTTGCTTGAAACAATACCAGATCCCATGCAACTTTTTGTCATCTCCGAGCAAACTTTCAAATATTTTTTTGTACGTTCATTCCTTTCAAGTTTTTTTACTTTAGACAACATCACCTACTTTTCCCTAATTCCTCATCATATTATTATACCTTTTAGAGGTGGGTAAAACCAACTTTTTTAACTCGTGCTTTTTCTGAATAAATTGATCAGCTTCTTTCTCACTTTTTTCTTACACATAATGCACTTACGAGTATATGTTTGAACTTTGCAAGAAACTTGAAGTTGTTAATACAACAACTCAATCAATTTATTCGCCATCAACTTTTTCTTCCAAGTTCTAAAGAGAAAGACCAGTTTAGTGATTGGCCGGAGTAGTGTTGTTCTACCAACAAAAAGGTCATGAGTTCAAGAAACAAAGGCTTAAGAACTACTTTCTCATACCGATAGGTACTAAACTACATTTGAAACGTACGAACTTTGTCAATTTTCTAGGTTAATTATATCTTCATTATTGTTTCATTGACATGGTCTATACATCCAATGTAGCATTCGGGGTTCGCTACAGAGGTGGCGATGATAACTTAATTAAACATTTCGGAGTTCGTACACGTTTAATTTGGTTTTGAATTGAAAAACGATTTAAAAGTCCATCAGCTTTGACAAGCTAACACAATGGTCTCTTAGTTTGAGAGATATAAAGCTGGAAAAAGTAATGGTACAAATTCTGACTTAACAGTGAGAGAGAAGTAAAGTTTTAGAAACTAGCAATAATATGTTGGAGCTGTACTTTAAAGGAAACTTTTAAGAAAGAAAAATGAAAATAAATTTTAGGGCAAAGAATGTCAGCGGTTTTGTACGAACATGTTAGGGTGGACTTGTAAATTCCCCTGTTTTAGAACTAGAATGATTTATGAGAACATTTGGTTTTTATGGTTAGTTATCGGATTGCTTTAATATAACAAAAATAATGATTTAGTGAGCAATTCAAATCTTCGGACGTTATATATGACCTTAAATTAATATTTTAACAACCTACCAATAAATAACTAGATGGACCTTATTCTAACTACAGTTGTAAACATCTTAATATAATAGAACATAATGAGATATAAAGTGGGATAAAAGATATCTCGAAATAAAAAGAACGATTCGAATATCAACTACAGATTTAGTTAAATCCCTTCTAGCTACCAATGTATAATATTCAGATGATTTATACTCCCTCCGTTCGACTTTAAACTGCGTAGCGCCAACGGACGCGCTTTTTAAAGTGAGCATGCATGCTAATTGACTAATCAAAGTTTCGAAAAAATTGTCTTGACGAGTTAGATCAATTTCTTATCTACCCTGCCATGACTTTTTTTTTTGGAATTTTAATTAGCTGATTAACAGATATATCCACCTTAAAAAACGTGTTCATTGAGCCTACGCAATTTATACGCGAATGAAGGGAGCATATACTAATAATGCAGATAAATTCAATGCATCCACACCAAGAATATTAGCTAGGTGAAGAGCGAGGTTAGCTAATAGGGGTCTCACAATTAAGCTATAGGTCGTGCCAAATAAGAAGAAGAATCTTATGTCAAAGGATGAAAAAATTAAAATTGATTGGGAAATTTTAGAAATAAATTCGAAAAATTGTGACTAGACAAAGAAGACGATATCTATATATCTATTGCTCAAATTATTGTCCTTTATGATGGCATAAAAATGGCTATAGCAAACATTTTTGAAAGTTGCGCTCCATGATTCATTACTTCCACTCAATTTCCCCAAAATTATCATCCAGCCTATATGAACCTCGAATTTCTTTATTATTAATATTCAATGTCTTCAATGACCCGATGTTGTCTCGCCATCACTGGATTCAATCAGATTTCCAAATTTGGTTTGGATGGCCATATTAGCTCTTATGGTAATTGGTTAATGATAATGACGGCAACGTGGGAGCCCGATTAATTGATGATTCGTTTGTTGTTTAATAAACTGTATTTAGGGTTTGATTAAATGATAATGAGAGGTGCCTAATATGCATGTTACATTAGTGTGTTTATAGGTGAAGCTTTTCAAAACTGGACGATACTATATTAATATAGGACACTATGTACGTTATGTTGAACAGGTGGTCGATAGGGATATATATACTTTACCTCGAAAGAACACTTACTTGACATTAAATTAGAACTATTAGTTAATTTCACGAAGGTCGTTTATCAAATGCAAGATACAAACAGGAAAACAACCATCAAAGCATAGGGGGACCGAATTTTAATTTGGTTAATTTACTCAACGACGTCCATGGCATAATATCCGAAGAAGACAACATCAATTATCAATATCATGCATTCAATAATATAATAATAATATTCCTATCTATACACCGTAGTCTGTATAATACAAAGATCATAGCTTAGCTCTAGAAGGTGGCCCAACTAAAATGATATAAAGTCTACTTTCCACACATTCACAAAAACAGTGAATAAACCAAGACAAAAATCTATCAATACAATAGTTTCATGTCTTGCTAAAGCTCCCCTTTTCTATCATCCTTTAGTTTAAACTCCCCGAGTAGCGATAGCTCATGATAAGTTATTTTGCACAAAAAATTTGTTATAGAATTGATCGTTCTTTCAAATTATTGGCCACATTCGCTCGGGGACAATGTTTTGTAGTGTAATGTCGTATTTTGACCTATAACTCTATAAGAGACATGTTGTATGCGCATACGGAGATTTGAGTTAGAAATGATTTATGTGTAATAATAAATTAATAATCTTGATCAGGGTTATCAACATTATAAGCAAACATAATTCGAAATGTTACTGTGAAAATCAAAACAATCTTGTAACTTTTACTATATATAAGTCAAACACAAGTTAAAACACAAAACTTGTAATATACTAGTATATAATTGTTACACAAAGGACTCATGAATTATGGCTTATGTCGAGTTTTATTTAGTCTAAGCTAGTTAATTAGATAGTAATCCAAACACATGCTACTTATTATTTAAAATTTCAATATTATCACACTTGTTGCCATTTATTTATGTAGGTCGATAGCAACGTTACCTCATAACATAAAAAATAAATGATAGAAAAAACAAACAATAAATTATAGAAAAACAAAGACATTATATTGCATCTTCTTGTCCTACTCAACAAAAAATGGGGACAAAAAAGAGAATAGACACAATTATTAGTAGCCATACTAAATTACTAATAACTAGCTAAAGTAATAAACTTTACATTCAATAATCACTAATATTATAATAAAAAGAAAGAAAAAAAAACTAGCTAGTATAATCCCTTTGCAATTACAACCAAATGATTAAACTAATGACGAAATTAGTTATTTATTTTCGTCTAAACTAGCCCTACATCGAAAGATTTAAGTCGGATTTTTACGTGTTCTGAAATCAAACCAAATTTGTTTGAACACCTTAATGATAACTTGATGATACTCGTCTGAGTTAAGAGAGAGATAACAAGCTAGCAAATCTTCTAAATCCTTAGCAGCCGTTAGATTATTTTGCAGAATCATCTCCACCATTGATTCCTTAAAGTCTCTTTGTGGATCAAATGACGATTTCACCACCGCAAAACTCTCTGAAATGCTCCTCCTCTTCTTCGAACTCGTGCTCCTTCTACCACTATTTTTATTCCCATTTTGCCCCTGTTTCCTCCCTATGATTCTCGGAGAATTGACCTTCAGCCTTACGCCACCGGGGGAGCTAACGGACAATCTCCTCGACGGCGGGCTGTTGTTATTCCTCTGTTCCTTTAACAGTGTAGGATGATGTTGAAGCTTCTTGGAGAAGTTTTTGTTTGTGGGTTTTGTCGTTGTTTCTCGTTTGGTCGTGATGATGGGTGGGAGTTGGAATTCAAACTTGTTAATCTTGTTGTTGTTTGTACGTAACGACTCTTTGTCTACATCGATAACGATGGCGAAATGCTCTGGTTGCACGACCAGAGCATTTCGACTTCGGTCCAGGATGCTCTGCTTATCTCCAAGCAGAGCATCCTGGACAATGTAACCGACGTTGTTGTTGTTGTCGTCGTCGACCGTCTTTACAACAACGTCGGTTTCATGTATACCCAAGGGCGAGGGGGGAGAGCGGGTGGACTTAGACCGGCAAGACATCGAGGTGGACGTGGACTGGCAGCTGCAGGATGAGATAGAACTGCTCCTTCTGGTGGACCTTCTTGATTTTGTGGATGACTTTGACTTTCTAGGAGGTGATTTAAGCAAGATTAGTGAGTCAAGGTCCCTTGGTAGGTCAGAATTGAGTTCTCTAGATATGTGGTATGATTTTCTTGATAGGCATTCGAGTTCGGGTTGCGGCGGGGTGGTTTTCATGGTGGATATTGGTGGAGAAGAGGGTGGTGCCGGCGGCGGAGGAAGGTGGTGCTTCTTAATAAGCATAGAAGAGGATAAAGGTTGAGTGTTTTTGGATGGTTTGTTCATGTCTTTGAGCTTGTAGAACCAAGCATTTGGGATCATATCAGTTAGCCTGAATTTCTGATTGCCCATAATTTTGTGTTTGTTGATATAAAATTTGTTGTAAGAGAGTGGTGTATGTAGTAGTAGTAGAAGTAGAGAGTATTAGAACAAAAAAGTATGTAATAATGTAATGTGTGGTAGTAGGAAAAGAAATTTGGGGTAGTAGAAAGGTTGGTTTTTGAAATTAAATAGAGAGGGAGGGAGAGTATATTTCTTGGGGTCCCACACTTGTTGAAAAAAGTGGCTCAATCTTATAGGCCCCTTCTTTATAAAAGAGTGAGGGAGAATGAAGGAGAGGTGGGTGTACATACAAGAACATGATTTTAGTGTAGCAAATTTGTTTATTTGCACTAAAAATTGACTAATTTACTCTTGTCTCTAGTGTCCAATTTGATTGATCTAATAAAGAACTAACCTTTATTTTGATCGCTTTAGACACGGTAAAATTTAAAAATAGAGTATTTAAGACACGGTTTGACATGGCAGGTTATCGAATTAATGTAGAATCTATACTCCGTATGTATCAAACTTTCACCGACGGGAGCTATATATGAGCTATGGGTGAAAGACTTGATAAACCACAATCCACTTTGATTTCAGTATGTTCATTGATATCTTTTACTGTTTCAACAGTTCAATACGCAGCTCATAATAGCAAATTTGCAATCATCAATTCATCATTGATTCATACAATGCTCTCAACAGAAATACTTATAGTCTTATCACAATAATTCTATGGATTTCCGTAGAGGCACATCTTTGTCTCTATTTCCTCATCATGGTATAGTATACTTTTTGTACTATGAACGCGAATGTCTGTGTGGATCAATATATTTGCTTATAAATGAATTATTTTCCGCAATAGTCGTTCACCTAATAATATGACTTGTCGTAATATATCACTTATACGTCTCTACCCAGTGCTCTGCCACAATACAAAACTCGGAAAAAACATACTCCGTATGTAGTACATTATCAATGCAAGTATCGTATCATTCCGATATAAGTTAAGATAGCTGATAAGGTGTGCCATCCTTTTCTTTTAGTGACTGTTTTTATTCTTTCGTGATGTGATTCTTGTTTACATACCTAATAGCAAATTAGTACCATTAATGACGAAATTGCCGGGAATCAAATAGTAATTAGGAAGTAATTAATTAATTGTACAATAAGATGGTTAAATATTGTAGTCAAACAACAATATGCACGCTTGCAAAATGGTTTGTCTACTGCTGTCTGCTGCGCCCGCATTACCCACATGCTTTCGTTTCCTACCTTAATTCAAAGCTTCGGAAGGACCTTGATTAAATGCCCGAGTTTACCACTTACAAAGTTTGAAGTACAAAAATAAAAAGCACGTACGTAATTATTACGTAGGGCGATCTAATAATAAGGACTTATCGATTTTAAGATTTGTACTTGAGACTTTAATTTTATTGATACATGGTAGTCGAAACTTTGGATTCGGATTTATTATCTTCGAGTAACTCTAAGGTGCTTGACAAGTAACAAAAAGTACAATAAGAGCCATCATCTCAACCATCCATAACGTTGAAAATCAATCTACATCATTCATTATTTTTATTTAGGTATATTTTATAAATTATATTGTAAATAACCAAAAAAATTAGAAAAAAAGGTTAAATACATTTATTTAATCTTTTATGCTTATATATACCTTGTACAAACTATATCTAATATAATTTGATAATTTTTTCCTTTTAGAAAAATTTATTAAGTTATTTAAAAATGATTTAGTATGGTGCTTTGTGGTATTTGTCGAGCACCGTAGAACTCCTCTACCTACCCTGACTTCTTCTGTTATAAGGGTTTTGCTTATTGATATCGAGTCAAGTTACCTGAGATGAATCCAATGATCTAGGACTTTTGCAATGTTAGAATGTAATTCCCTGATTGTATCTTTTTTATTGGACGTTATACAAATTACGGTAAGACACTATGCAAATACTCCGTATGATAATTTAACGAACGTTGATCAAAGGAATATATGCAATAAGTATTATAATACTAAGCGCGGGCCACCTACTATTTAGGAACCCACCAAACTGGGCCAAGGGCCCAACTCAAGTGAGTGAGTGAGGAATGGTAAGGGAATGAGTGGATCCCTCCTCCCATGGACTTAAAGTCATCAAGTCACAAATTCAACCACTAAACTGGTCGAGTCTTGTTCTAATAACACGGGAATACGGGATTATATAAACTACTTCATATGTGAATAACGAGTAACTCTAATATATATAATTGATTTCTCATATAAATCAGTGTATCAAAAAAATAACTTTATATTCTGTGTGAATAGAAGAGAGTATGAGTTTCCCGAACCTAATAAATTCCTCAAGAAAGGTGACGAATGATTATGAGTCGAAATGCCTTATTTCCTTTTTGGTACAAACGAATCCAATAATATGCTTCTATCATAGCTTGTGGGCATCCATTTTCGTGTTAGCAGAGAAGAGAAGGTGAATTATAGCGAGAAATAGCCCAATCTCAAAGCTGTATAGACAGTGTATAAGCAAGAGGCTCCCCATTATTTCAGGTCCTCCACAAAACTAAACTTAAAATGGCCAAGCAATAAGTCTAGTCATGGCCATAGATTCATTTATTGATTTATCATCTCCTATATTGTGTTTATACTGTTGAAAAGA
This sequence comes from Spergularia marina, assembly GCA_963680865.1. NCBI lineage: Eukaryota > Viridiplantae > Streptophyta > Magnoliopsida > Caryophyllales > Caryophyllaceae > Spergularia > Spergularia marina. The sequence goes on along the minus strand of OY804555.1, from coordinate 1,132,123 downwards.
GGCAAACCATATTTTTCTCATTATTTCTTGCAATAAATCTTGTAAATTGTATTCAAGTCGTCCAATTTCGTTTCAATGCTTATGCCATGCTCTCGAGAACACAAGGAGCATGGTCCCCTTTCTCACAATGGACCATACATAAAATATTTAAAATCTATTTAGGTGTGTTCCCTACTCCTCTACTGTGAAAAGGACCACCATACTCATTGTGCTCCCGGTAGCATGATATAATTTGAGATTTCATTTGACGCAATTTGACCTTGCCTGTAGGTATATATATAGGTACCTAGCTAGACTAATGGACTTATCAAATCAAACAGGTTGGACGTGCTGGTTTCGTGTTTTAGTGCTCTCGGATGTAAATACGTTGAGACCGGGGAAACAATGAGACTTTTTGTCACCAATAAAAAGTTTAAGCTGATGTTTAAAATCTGATTAATAGTCTTATATCTTATCATTTTGTATAATTCCATCCGATTTATTAGTATGATCAACATTTACGTAGCTATGCACACATTTCGCCCGAAAAAAAATATTCCGTACAAAAATTGAAGCTTTTTGCGTATCTAAGGAAGAGATCTTTTAGCATTTGACGATAAGGAAACAACAAAAACACAACTTTTGTTTGTCTAGACTCACACAACGAACAATGGGATGGTGAGCAATCAAACGATCGAAATCCAACTTTAATCATTTTCACACATTACGTTCACCACGTGTGATGGAAAAGAATGCACTAATAAGACAGTTGCTAATAAGATGAGGCCACTGTCATCTAAGATCAAGTTAATTAGCTATATGCATATATAATATATTTATAATTTCAAGCAATAATTAAGATCCTGTTTGATACGACTTAATAAAATTAGTGTTCAGATCACTTAAGAATCATTCAGATCGGATAAGAGTCATCCAGATCAGATCACTTCATAAAGATGCAATAATCCTATCAAACGGGGCTTAATTTGTGTAGCTGTGGGCATGTTCGCGCATAGAGAAGAAATACTCCGTAAGTCACTTTCACATGTTCGATAAGACCGACAATACTCCATCGGTAAACCCAGTAATTGATAAATTAAACTTACTCGTTTAGAAGTAACAAAAAGAGTAAATCAACTTATAATTCGACCTGTTTCACCTAACGAGTTAACCGGCTTGAAAATAATATGAGATACATATAGTCCACAACATACATACACTGATACACGTAGGTTGTCGTTTTCGGACATTTATGCGGGAGTTATTATGATGGCGCATTGGCTATGAAATGGACATGGATGGTTATGTCCCAACGTGTGCAGGTAGTATTCGCTTGTTTGATTTCGGACCGAACTAAGCCAAGTAAGTTAAGATGGACGGTATGGTACGCCACTGTACAACTCGACCGTGCAATTGCAATTACAATTGAATTTGCAATTCGCTTCGCATTGTAGTTCTAGCTTTTCGTTGCATATGGGGACCAAATTTACGCGACAAACAAAAGGGATATATCTCCAATTTTCCACTGTACCCCCAAAATATTAGTGCCCATTTCATTCATACATGTCGTTTGCGCTACTGATAAAGATGGGAATTAAGTGAATTATGTTTTTTTTTTCTTCTTCTTCTTCATCATGCTTTAGCTTTCTTCGATTTCTTTGTCATTTGTCGAAAATAAGTTTGAATAGTACGTGGCCTTAAACCATATATGGTTAAGGTTCAGTCTTACTTAGCTGTGTCATAAGAATGTTTCGTATATTAAGGAGACTTTTTCGAATAGCTGAAATAAAGATGATGATTTGAAAATGTAATAAATTTTATTATAATTAATTTGATAAAAATAACAATAAAGAAATGTCAGTTATATACTCCATCCTATCCATAATGATTTCCCCCTTTGAAAATAGTTTTTGAGAAGTCATGTTTGGAGCTACTTTTAGACCAAATGAATTGTTAACTTGTTGTAAAAATTAGTACATGTTCTATTCTGCATTGCATTCTGCCAACTCCACTTAATTTTAAGGTAAACGAGTCTTTCATTTGGTTTAAAAGTAGCTCCGAACATAGCTACTCAAAAACTGAAAACGAAAGGGAAAAATCTTAGTGGGTAGGAGGGTGCATGGTTGTAGACCACCACATCAGCTGAACTGAGAGCGTTTTTCTATCAACCATTTCAGGTTGTTCCAAGGCTTTAACTTTTATCTAAACTTTACGGTACTAATAAGGCGTATAAAAAACTATGACTAATAGATTAATTAAGAAATGAGATATAAGACCTATACATTGGGGATTTGGGGACCAGTATGGCCATATGGTTTCCTTTTTTTTTTTTTTTTGGTAGAGATTGTCCCAAATTGGTGATGTGGTAGTAACTGTATGTGTGTTACACGTTCACTCTTGTATTTTCGTTGCACTAGTGAACATAAGTCATAACTCTTGTGTTAATGACCCATCAAACTTGGGTAATTCCGTGGATAGCGACTCCTAGCCAGAGCAATCGAGCATGCACATATAACGAATTCGAGTGTCCATACATTAATACGAGTATACGACTCATACGAGTAACCGAGTGTATGGTAGACATACTGCACACGAGTCAATTTAATATGGGCCAACGGAAAAAGGTAATCAAACCAAGCCGATAAAAAGCAGTACAAACAACAACCCAAAGTTTCATGGGCCTCGGCTCATGTTCAATTTCTGCGTAACATAAATGGGCTAAGCCCAATTATTTGAGCTCACTATCACATAAAGCATTACAACCTACGCCTGGCCCACATATTGTCATTCTACTTTGGTCCATGTTAGTCCATCACCCTCCAATTTTGGGACTCTATGACCCAATGATAGATCAAACTATACCAAGGTAATAAATTATACCATGATATTTTACACGTCCACAGTCCACTCCGTATAAAACATCACGAGGAAGGAAAAACTAACCTTTTGATGCAGTAACAAAGACTTGTTGTGAGCTTTTGTCAGTTTGTCCTCAAGCTCTTCCCTCTCCTTCAATCTATCTTGGAGCTGCAGAAGTTGTTTTTCAAGGTCCCTAATCTTTTCTTGCTTAATCTTGACAGTCGGATCTTTGCTTCTAGCCTTACTTTCCAAGTTCTGGAGGCTCTCTTCTAGCTTCCTAATGTACTCATCTTTCGACTTCGCTACCATCCTTGCCTTTTCAAACTGAAATGTCATGATAAAGAAATATTACTAATTACATGTACCCCCTAGAGAGAGAACGTAAAACAGACATAAGAGTGCCATATAAACAAAAATATACCAGTGCTTTGCTCTTCTGGAGCTCACTTTGAGTGTTGGTTCTTCATTTTATGAAGTATTTCATTCGTTTCGACGCAGGTACGTAGCCTCTTTCGATGGATTTATGACCGTTTTGGCCGTTTTACTCGTCTTTTATTAGGTTTTTGACTCTAATAGTTTGCAAATCCTCATTATAACATATTTAGAGACTACCACCAAAATTTGAGCAGTTTTTGATTTAGAGCCAATTTTATCGAAAAACCGAGGATTATAAACAGCGATTTTGGTCAAACTTGATCAATTTTTTGAAAAACGCCAAATATGCTCCAACCATTAGTGAAGATATCTTAGGACTATACTTGTTGGATTTGATTGTTGGTTCTTCATTTTGTGAAGTATTTCATCCGTTTCGACGCTCGTCATTTTGTATGGATTTATGACCGTTTTGGCCTTTTGCCTCTTCTTTTCTTAGGTGTTCGACTATAATATTTTGCAAATCTGCATTATATCATATTTAGAGACTACCACCTAAATTTGAGCGGTTTTTGCTCCGGAGCCATTTTATCGAAAAATTGTGGATTATGTACTTCGATTTTTGGTCAAATTCGATCAATTTTTCAAAAAACGCCAAATATGCTCCAAACATTAGTGAAGATATCCTAGGACTATACGTGTTGGATTTAAGTATTGGTTCCTCATTTTGTGAAGTAATTCATCCGTTTCAACGCTCGTCACTTTCTATGGATTTATTACCGTTTTGACCATTTTCCTTGTTTTTTTCTTAGGTTGTTGACTCTAATATTTTTCAAATCATAATTATATCATATTTAGAGACTACCACCAAAATTTGAGCAGTTTTTGCTCTGGAGACGTTTTTATCGAAAAACCGTGGATTATATACAACGATTTTTGTCAATTCGATCAATTTTTCGAAAAACGCAAAATATGCTTCAAACATTAGTAAATATATCTTAGGACTATACTTGTTGGATTTGAGTGTTAGTTCCTCATTTTGTGAAATATTTCATCCGTTTCGACGCTCGTCACTTTGTACGAATTTGTGACCATTTTGGCTAATTTCCTTGTCTTTCCTGAGATTTTTGACTCTAATATTTTGCAAATCCTCATTATATAATATCTAGAGACTACCACCAAAATTTGAGCGGTTTTTGCTCCGGAGCCATTTTATGGAAAAACCGTGGAATATATACTGTGATTTTGGTGAAATTCGATCAATTTTTCAAAAAACGCCATATATGCTCCAAACATTAATGAAGATATCCTAGGACTATATTTGTTGGATTTGAGTGTTGGTTCCTCATTTTGTGAAATATTTTATCCGTTTCGACGCTCTTCATTTGTATGGATTTATCACCGTTTTAACCGTTTCCTCGTCTTTTCTTAGGTTTTTGACTCAAATATTTTGCAAATCCGAATTATATCATATTTAGAGATTACCACCAAAATTTGAGCGGTTTTTTCTCCGGAACCATTTTATCGAAAAACCGTGGATTATACTGATTTTGGTCAAATTCGATCAATTTTTCAAAAAACGCCATATATGCTCCAAACATTAATGAAGATATCCTAGGACTATATTTTTTGGATTCGAGTGTTGGTTCCTCATTTTGTGAAATATTTTTTGCGTTTCGAATCTCTTCATTTGTATGGATTTATGACCGTTTTGACCGTTTTCCTCCTCTTTTCTTAGGGTTTTGACTCAAAACATATTGGAAATCCGAGTTATATCATATTTAGAGACTTCCACAAAAATTTGAGCGGTTTTTGCTCCGGAGACATTTTATCGAAAAACCGTGGATTATATACAGCGATTTTGGTCAAATTCGATCAATTTTTCGAAAAACGCCAAAATTGCTCCAAACATTAGTGAAGATATCTTAGGACTATACTTGTTGGATTTGAGTATTGGTTCTTCATTTTCGGAAGTATTTCATCCGTTTCAACGCTCGTCACTTTGTATGGATTTATGACTGTTTTGATCGTTTTCATCGTATTTTCTTAGATTTTTGACTCTAATATTTTTCAAATCCTCATTATATAATATTTAGAGACTTCCACAAAAATTTGAGCGGTTTTTGCTCCGGAGCCATTTTATCAAAAAACAGTGGATTATATACTGCGATTTTGGTCAAATTCGATCAATTTTTCGAAAAACACCAAATATGCTCCAACATTAGTGAAGATATAGCACGACTATACTTGTTGGATTAGTGTGTTGGTCCGCATTTTGTGAAGTATTTCATCCGTTTTGACGCTCGTCACTTTGGATCGATTTATGATCGTTTTGCCTGATTTCCTCGTCTTTTCTTAGGTTTTTGACTCTAATATTTTGAAAATACTCATTATATCATATTTAGAGACTACCAACAAAATTTTTGAAGTTTTTGCTCATGAGCCAATTTTACCGAAAAACCGTAGATTATGTACTGCGATTTTGGTCAAATTCGATCAATTTTTCTAAAAATGCCAAATATGCTCCAAACATTAGTGAAGATTTCCTAGGACAATACTTGTTGGATTTGAGTGTTGGTTCCAAATTGTGTGAAGTTTTTTATCCGTTTCGACGCTTGTCATTTTATATGGATATATGACCGTTTTGGTTTTTTACCTCGTCTTTTCTTAGGTGTTTGACTTTAATATTTTGCAAATGATCTTTATATCAAATTTAGAGACTACCACCACAATTTGAGCGGTTTTTTCTACGGAGCCATTTTATCGAAAAACTGTGTATTATATACTGCGATTTTGGTCAAATTCGATCAAGTTTTCGAAAAACGCCATATATGCTCCAAACATTAGTAAAGATATCCTAGGACTATACTTGTTGGATTTGAGAGTTGGTTCTTCATTTTGTGAAGTATTTCATCCGTTTCGACGCTCGTCACTTTCTATGAATTTATTACCGTTTTGACCATTTTCCTTGTTTTTTCTTAGGTTGTTGACTCTAATATTTTGCAAATCATAATTATAGCATATTTAGAGACTACCACCAAAATTTGAGCAGTTTTTGCTCTGGAGCCGATTTTATCGAAAAACCGTGGATTATATACAACGATTTTGGTCAAATTCGATCAATTTTTCGAAAAACGCAAAATATGCTTCAAACATTAGTGAATATATCTTAGGACTATACTTGTTGGATTTGAGTGTTAGTTCCTCATTTTGTGAAATATTTCATCCGTTTCAACGCTAGTCACTTTGTATGGATTTGTGACCATTTTGGCTAATTTCCTTGTCTTTCCTGAGGGTTTTGACTGTAATATTTTACAAATCCTCATTATATAATATTTTGCAAATCCTCATTATATAATATTTAGAGACTACCACCACAATTTGAGCGGTTTTTGCTCCGGAGCCATTTTATGGAAAAACCGTGGAATATATACTGTGAATTTGGTGAAATTCGATCAATTTTTCAAAAAAAACGCCAAATATGCTCCAAACATTAGTGAAGATATCCTACGACTACACTAGTTGGATTTGAGTGTTGGTTCCTTATTGTGTGAATTATTTCATCCGTTTCGACGCTTGTCACTTTGTATGAACTTATGACCGTTTTGGCTTTTATCCTCATATTTTCTTAGGTGTTTGACTCTAATATTTTTCAAATCCTCATTATATCATATTTAGAGACTACGACCAAAATTTGAGCGGTTTTGCTCCGGAGCTATTTTATCGAAAAACTGTTGATTATACTGCGATTTTGGTCAAATTCGATCAATTTTTCGAAAAACGCCAAATATGCTCTAAACATTAGTGAAGATTTCCTAGGACTATAATTGTTGGATTTGAGTGTTGGTTCCTCATTGTGTGAAATATTTTATCCGTTTCGACGCTTGTCACATTGTATGCATTTATGACTGTTTTGGCTTTTTTTTCGTCTTTTTTTAGGTGTTTGACTCTAATATTTTTCAAATACTAATTATATCATATTTAGGCACAACCACCAAAATTTGAGCGGGTTTTGCTCTGGAGCCGTTTTTATCGTAAAACCGTGGATTATATATTGCGATTTTGGTCAAATTCGATCAATTTCTCGAAAAATGTCAAACATGCTCCAAACATTAGTGAAGATATTCTAGGACTATACTTGTTGGATTTGAGTGTTGGTTCCTCATTGTGTGAAATATTTCATTTGTTTCGATGCTTGTCCATTTGTATGGATTTATGACCGTTTTGGCTTTTCTCCTGGTCTTTTCTTAAGTGTTTGACTCTAATATTTTGCAATTCCTCATTATATCATATTTAGAGACTACCACAAAATTTTGAACGGTTTTTGATCCGGAGCTATTTTATCGAAAAACCGTGGATTATATATTGCGATTTTGGTCAAATTCGATCAATTTTTCGAAAAACGCAAAATATGCTCCAAACATTAGTGAATATATCTTAGGACTATACTTGTTGGATTTCAGTGTTAGTTCCTAATTTTGTGAAAAATTTCATCTGTTTCGATGCTCGTCACTTTGTATGGATTTGTGACCGTTTTGGCCGATTTCCTTGTCTTTCCTGAGGTTTTTGACTCTAATATTTTGCAAATCCTCATTATATAATATTTAGAGACTACCACAAAAAATTTGAGCGGTTTTTGCTACGGAGCCATTTTATCAAAAAACCGTGGAATATATACTGTGATTTTGGTGAAATTCGATCAATTTTTCAAAAAACGCCAAATATGCTCCAAACATTAGTGTAGATATCCTAGGACTATACTAGTTGGATTTGAGTGTTGGTTCCTCATTGTGTGTAATATTTCATCCGTTTCGATGCTTGTCACTTTGTATGAACTTATGACCGTTTTGGCTTTTATCCTCATTTTTTCTTAGGTGTTTGACTCGCAAATCCTCATTATATCATATTTATAGACTACCACCAAAATTTGAGCGGTTTTTGCTCCGGAGCCATTTGATCGAAAAACCGTGGATTATATACTGTGATTTTGGTCAAATTCGATCATTTTTCGAAAAACGCCAAATATGCTCCAAACATAGTGAAGATGTCCTAGGACTATAATTGTTGGTTTTGAGTGTTGGTTCCTTATTGTGTGAAGTATTTCATCCATTTCGACGCTTTTCACTTTATATAGATTTATGACCGTTTTAACCGTGTCCTCGTCTTTTCTTAGGTTTTTGATTCAAACATTTTGAAAATCAGAATTATATCATATTTAGAAACTACCACCAAAATTTGAGCGGTTTTGCTCCAGAGCCATTTTATCGAAAAACCGTGTACTGTGATTTTGGTCAAATTCGATCAATTTTTCAAAAAACGCCAAATATGCTCCAAACATTAGCGAAGATCTCCTAGGACTAGACTTGTTGGATTTGAGAGTTGATTCTTTATTTTATGAAGTATTTCATCCGTTTCGACACTCGTCACTTTCTATGGATTTATGACCTTTTTAACCGTTTCCTTGTCTTTTCTTAGTTTTTTTACTCTAATATTTTGCAAATCTTGATTATATCATATTTAGAGACTACCACCAAACTTTGAGCGGTTTTGCTCTGGAGCCATTTTATCGGAAAATTGTGGATTATATACTGCGATTTTGGTCAAATTCGATCAATTTTTCGAAAAACGTCATATATGCTCCAAACATTAGTGAAGATATCCTAGGACTATACTTGTTGGATTTGGGAGTTGGTTCTTCATTTTGTGAAGTATTTCATCCGTTTCGACGCTCGTCACTTTGTATGGATTTATGACCCTTTTTACCGTTTCCTTGTCTTTTCTTAGTTTTTTTACTATAATATTTTGCAAATCCTCATTATATAATATCCTAGGACTATACTTGTTGGATTTGAGAGTTGGTTCTTCATTTTATGAAGTATTTCATCCGTTTCGACGCTCGTCACTTTGTATGGATTTAGAGACTACCACCAAAATTTGAGCGGTTTTTGCTCCGAAGCCATTTGATCGAAAAACTGTGGATTATATATTGTGATTTTGGTCAAATTCGATCATTTTTCGAAAAACGCCAAATATGCTCCAAACATTAATGAAGATGTCCTAGGACTATAATTGTTGGTTTTGAGCGTTGGTTCCTTATTGTGTGAAGTATTTCATCCGTTTCGACGCTTTTCACTTTGTATAGATGGATGACCGTTTTAACCGTTTCCTCTTCTTTTCTTAGGTTTTTGACTCAAACATTTTGAAAATCAGAATTATATCATATTTAGAGACAACCACCAAAATTTGAGCGGTTTTTGCTCCGGAGCCATTTTATTGAAAAACCGTGGATTATATATTATGATTTTCGTCAAATTCGATCAATTTTTCAAAAAAAAGCCAAATATGCTCCAAACATTATTGAAGATATCCCAGGACTATACTTGTTGGATTTGAGAGTTGGTTCTTTATTTTGTGAAGTATTTCATCGTTTCGACGCTCGTCACTTTGTATGGATTTATGAACTTTTTAACCGTTTCGTTGTCTTTTCTTAGTTTTTTTACTCTAATATTTTGAAAATTCTGATTATATCATATTTAGAGACTACCACCAAAATTTGAGCGGTTTTTGCTCCGGAGCCATTTTATCGAAAAACCGTGGATTATATACTGCGATTTTGGTCAAATTCGATCAATTTTTCGAAAAAATCCATATATGCTCCAAACATTAGTGAAGACATCCTAGAACTATACTTGTTGTATTTGAGTGTTGGTTCTTCATTTTGTGAAATATTTCTACTGTTTCGACGCTTGTCACTTTGTTTGGATTTCAGACCGTTTTGATCGTTTTTCTCGTATTTTCTTAGGTTTTTGACTCTAACATTTTGCAAATTCAAATTAAATCATATTTAGAAACTACCACCAAATTTTGAGCGGTTTTCGCTCCGGAGCCGTTTTATTGAAAAACCGTGGATTATATATTGTGATTTTGGTCAAATTCGATCAATTTTTCAAAAAAACGCCAAATATGCTCCAAACATTAGTGAAGATATCCTAGGACTATACTTGTTGGATTTGAGTGTTGGTTCTTTATTTTGTGATGTATTTCACCCGTTTCGACGCTCGTCACTTTGTATGGATTTATTACCTATTTAACCATTTCCTTGTCTTTTCTTAGTTTTTTTACTCTAATATTTTGCAAATCTTGATTATATCATATTTAGAGACTACCACCAAAATTTGAGCGGTTTTTGCTCCGTAGCCATTTTATCGAAAAATTGTTGATTATATACTGCGATTTTGGTCAAATTCGATCAATTTTTCGAAAAACGCCATATATGCTCCAAACATTAGTGAAGATATCCTAGGACTATACTTGTTGGATTTGAGAGTTGGTTCTTCATTTTGTCAAGTATTTCATCCATTTCGATGCTCGTCACTTTGTATGGATTTATGACCCTTTTAACCGTTTCCTTGTCTTTTCTTAGTTTTTTGACTATAATATTTTGCAAATCCTCATTATATAATATTTAGAGACTACCACCAAAATTTGAGCGGTTTTTGCTCCGGAGCCATTTTATCGAAAAACCGTGGATTATATATTGTGATTTTGGTCAAATTCGATCAATTTTTCAAAAAAACGCCAAATATGCTCCAAAACATTAGTGAAGATATTCTTGGACTATACTTGTTGGATTTGAGAGTTGGTTCTTTATTTTGTGAAGTATTTCATCCGTTTCGACGTTCGTCACTTTGTATGGATTTATGACCGTTTTGGCCGTTTTACTCGTCTTTTATTAGGTTTTTGACTCTAATAGTTTGCAAATCCTCATTATAACATATTTAGAGACTACCACGAAAATTTTAGCAGTTTTTGATTCAGAGCCAATTTTATCGAAAAACCGAGGATTATAAACAGCGATTTTGGTCAAATTTGATCAATTTTTTGAAAAACGCCAAATATGCTCCAAACATTAGTGAACATATCCTAGGACTATAATTGTTGGATTTGAGTGTTGATTTCTCATTTTGGGAAGTATTTCATCCGTTTCGACGCTCGTCATTTTGTATGGATTTATGATCGTTTTGACCGTTTTCCTCGTCTTTTCTTAGGTTTTTGACTCTAATATTTTGAAAATACGATTTATATCATATTTAGAAAATACCACTAAAATTCTAGTGGTTTTTGCTCCGGAGCCATTTTACCGAAATACCGTGGCTTATATACTGCGATTTTGGTCAAATACGATCAATTTTTCGAAAAACGGCAAATATGCTCCAAACAATGGTGAAGATGTCCTAGGACTATACTTGTTTGATTTGAGTGTTGGTTCGTCATTGTGTGAAGTACTTCATCCAATTCGACGCTTCTCACTATCTATAGATTTATGACCGTTTTGGCCTTTTGCCTCTTCTTTTCTTAGGTGTTCGACTATAATATTTTGCAAATCTGCATTATATCATATTTAGAGACTACCACCAAAAATTTAAGCGGTTTTTTCTCCGGAGCCATTTTATCGAAAAACCGTGGATTATATACTACGATTTTGGTCAAATTCGATCAATTTTTCGAAAAACTGCAAATATGCTCCATACATTAGTGAAGATGTCCGAGGATTATACTTGTTGGATTTGAGTGTTGGTTCCTCATTGAGTGAAGTATTTCATCGGTTTCGACGCTTGTCACTTTGTATGTATTTATGACCGTTTTGGCTTTTCTCCTCGTCTTTTCTTAAGTGTTTGACTCCAATATTTTTCAAATTCTCATTATATCATATTTAGAGACTACCACCAAAATTTGAACGGTTTTTTATCCGGAGCTATTTTATCGAAAAACCGTGGATTATGTTGCGATTTTGGTCAAATTCGATCAATTTTTAAAAAAGTGTCAAATATGCTCCAAACATTATTAAAGATATCCTAGAACTATACATGTTGGATTTGAGTGTTGGTTCCTCATTTTGTGAAGTATTTCAACTGTTACGAAACTCTTCACTTCGTATGGATTAATGATCGTTTTGGCTGTCTTCCTCGTCTTTTCTTAGGTTTTTGACTTTAATATTTTGAAAATCCTCATTATATCATATTTGGAGACTACCACCAAAATTTGAGCGGTTTTTACTCCGGAGCCATTTTATCGAAAAACTGTGGATTATACTGCGATTTTGGTGAAATTCAATCAATTTTTAGAAAATCGCCAAATATGCTCCCAACATTACTGAAGATATCTTAGGAGTATACTTGTTGGATTTGAGTGTTGGTTCCTTATTTTGTGAAATATTTTATCCGTTTCGACGCTTGTCATTTTGTATGGATTTATGACCGTTTTCTTCATCTTTTCTTAGGTTTTTGACTCTAACGTTTTGCAAATCCGAATTATATCATATTAAGAGACTACCACCAAATATTGAGCGGTTTTTGCTCCGGAGCCATTTTATCGAAAAACCGTGGATTATATAATGTGATTTTGGTCAAATTCGATCAATTTTTCGAAAAACGCCAAATATGCTCCAAACATTATTGAAGATATCCTATGACTATACTTGTTGTATTTGAGTGTTGGTTCCTCATTCAATGAAGTATTTCAACCGTTTCGAAACTCGTCACTTTGTATGGATTTATGACCGTTTTAGCTGTTTTCCTCGTGTTTTCTTAGGTTTTTGACTCTAATATTTTGCAAATCCTCATTATATCATATTTAGAGACTACCACCAAAGTTTGAGCGGTTTTTGTTCCGGAGCCATTTTATCGAAAAACCGTGGATTATATACTGCGATTTTGGTCAAGTTCGATCAATTTTTTAAAAATTGTCAAATATGCTCCAAACATTAGTGAACATATCCTAGGACTATAATTGTTGAATTTGAGTTTTGGTTCCTCATTTTGGGAAGTATTTCATCCTTTTCGACGCTCGTCACTTTGTATGGATTTATGATCGTTTTGACTATTTTCCTTGTCTTTTTTAGGTTTTTGACTCTAACATTTTGCAAATCCGATTTATATCATATTTCGAAACTACCACCAAAATTCTAGCGGTTTTTGCTACCCCTTCGGGTATTTGAATTTTTTTATTTTTGGTATTTTTTAATAGAAATACGTATCTAAATACCCCTTCGGGTATTTGAATCGTATTTTATATGTATTTACTTACCCATTCGGTTTTCTGAATTTTATTTTTTTATATTTTTATTAGAAATACGTATTTAAATATTTTATACGTATTTAATTACCGCTTCGATTATTTGAATTTTTTTTTGTATTTTTCTATAGAAATACGTATTTAAATACCTCTTCCGGTATTTAAATCATATTTTTATACGTATTTAATTACCTCTTCGGGTATTTGAATTTTTTTAAGGTACTTATTCTTTTGCTGACAGGCATATGTGTAGTTATTAGGTGAAGAAATGCCTGTGTACTAGAGTTCCAATTACTAGAGTTTTATTGCTACAGAGGCGTCTTTTCATGACTTCCACTAAATCTGAGTTAGTAATTTGCATCTCATATTCGCAAGAATTACCTGGAGTCCTGGACATTCTTATTGAACTGCATTTAGTGTGCTTGTGGGCAGCATCCGATAGCTTATATGTCTAAGTCTGGTCTTCGGCTTTCTTGTGTCCTTGACATTAAGTTGCGCTTCTGGTGCTGTGAGCGTTGTGGACATTGTGTCCTGGCCTCCATTTGGTGAAATGGGTAGCAGAGTAGAGTTGCAATCCCCTTGGTTTCAAAATTTCTCTAGTTCCTCTCCTTCCATGAGACCAAATGGTAATTAAACATGCTGACGTCCAAAGAACCTTCTCCATAGAGTTCTCTCAACTCTAGCCCTTTAGCTCATTGCATTGGTTTCTCATCACCTATATTATAGGGAAGTCGGGTTGAATTATGTTGAAGTATAAGATCATTGTGGGTGCTCTAACCACGGTCTAGATTTTTGGCTCAGTTGATTGTCTAACATGGTATCAGAGACTTAGTGATCCTGAGGTCTCAAATTCATAATTCTGGTAGCTCCCTACTTTGTTGTGTTGGAGCCTTAATAAAAAAAGAGCTCAGTTTAAGCGTTGTGTTTGTGGGCTAGTGAATTACCCACACTTCATGCCCAATTGAGTCTTTACGTGAGGGGACGTGTTGAAGTATAAGACCATTATGGGTGTTCTAACCATCAGTTTAGACTTTTGACTCAGTTGATTATCTAACAAATTAAATTGCGATGAAATTACATACGGAATTTGATTCTAAATATGGCCACATAGATAAAGGTTTTGAACAAATCAGACTGAATCAATTTTGATTACTTGTTTATTTCTCATCATCTTTTAATTTTGTTTTGAAAAATTTTCTCGGATAAAACCGGATTTGTGAATTCTAACCCTCATAATCTATTAATCCCATATTCCCATACATGACATCAAAGGCACACGTAGAATATTGAGATTCATGGTCAAGCTAGGCGGCATGTTAGTTGAGTTTTGAAATTTTCTATTTAATGTGGCCCGTCGCCCAGTTGCATGCGTTTTCTCTTCATTTAAAAAATGCCAAAATTTGAGTCAATTAATTAAATCTTTGATATTCGCGGTCATACATCGACAATTCTTTAGTTTACTTCTATTACCACTTCTTTAGTAGAGTAATTAACCAAATCGGAGTCGACGTACTCAAAATTTTCTGACTTATCAAAAGATTAGTAAATGATAGCTTGAACAGTTTAAGTACTCTGAATCTATAGTACGTACCCATATCACTAGTGATTTTGACTACTTAAATCTTGCATGATTCATGTGTTTATGAACAAAAATCACAAAATTAAAGAACATAATTTACGACAATATATATATTTAATCGATGTAGTGTAGATTCAAAAAGTCACAACACTATATTTAGATAATGGGTCAGTGCATAATTAAAGAATTGTATATATTATATATTAACGTTTACATGAAAGATCAGAACATACATGCATGATACATGTCTCTTTCCAAACTCGAGACTTGTGTATATGTCTATGTAGTATATGAATTTTAGACATTTGTATATCCTCCTAATTAAGTATATACTTTCATCAAGCTAATCTTTGACACAATATATGATAATGTATAATCCTAATACTCCGTACTAAATAACAAAAGAATCAAAGAATGTTGGGTCAGTTTACATGTAATAATAAACTGAAAAAAAAATCATGACGAGATGAATCTTCTCCTTGAATCTTGATCATTCATCATCTACCTAAGTATTGAAGTCATTGTGCCTTTTGCTAGGGCCAGAGGAAGACTTGGTACCCTTAGGAAGGGCACTGAGCACCAATGACCTAAACCTCTTGTACTTGGCACTCAAAACCGCTGCATTATTGTCAATTTTCAAAGACTGCTCCTCGAATATTTGGGTAGGAAGAGCAAGTTTTTGGCCTGAAATCGCGGTCGTCGTGACCACAACATCATCTCCATTGCGTACAAAAAACCTGTGCAACACCCTTGCATGGCAAGGGTATGCCGAAAACGTAACAAGTACTAGTAGTAGTACTAAAAAAAACCCTTTTGCCATGTTTTGAAGACGAGATGTTTGATTTTGGTAAATTATTAATGAAGGCTTCTTTACGACAACGAAAACGCGAAAGATGATTGAATAATATGTAGGTGAATAACTTGAATATACAAGTGGTAGTGTAGCTAAGGAGGAGATTATATAAGGGAGATGTTTAAATGGTTGTAGGAGATGGAGACGTGGTGTGATGAAGAAGATTGAGGAGAAAGAATAGTGTGCATGTCATTTTGTGAAAGCAAAAAAGTCAGCTTTTGGAAAGTTCTTCGTAAGAAGAAGGGAAAAAAAAGGTGGGTCTTTGTTGTAAACGTGTTTGACTCGGTTTGTAAGTCCAGCTTTTTTTTAAGTGACTTTGGTGATGTTAGATGGTTGGGTTCCCACATAAAAAAGGTTTAAATTGTTATATTTGGGTCGGGTTAGCCGTGTCGGTGAAATATGGGCCCATTATTTGGGCCTATGACATTTTCAGGATTTAAAGGTTGGGCCCAATTAAGTACTACGGGTTGTTGTGGTCCACCGTCCAACCCTGCCGTCTAGTTTGTATGACCTTTTACTGACTGTGTAAAATGGGAAATAAGTTCTTTTTTAGGAACTTTTGGATAACAAAGATTTAAGTCCGCCGAAAAAAAAAGGTGAGAGAGTCCGGAAAATAAATGAGATATCTTATCTTAGACGATTTAATTAATACTGATAGCCGTAATATGATAATTATAAAACTCGTCAAAATCGATTAAATTTACATCAACGATTTCAGAATTAGTGCTATTCTATACGATAACATTTCTTAGAAGAACATTTGTTATGTTTTGAGTGCTTGATTGTGAAAGTATGAACTCGATATGTAAAATTTAGCATGTTAATAATTCATAAAATGTATGTACTCTGTATTAGTTTTGCTCAAAAATTTGTAAAACAGAATACTAATTAAAATGCATGCCACCTTAAATATAATAGTGTCATAATAAATTTATTGGTTATCAATACCTTTCAAAGTTACAAGTATGGAGGATGATATCACAATAATTGCATTTTGTTTTTCGAGATATTCCAAACAAATTATGCATCAGGCGATTAGGATACATATATTTATGATTTGAATCATGCAAACTATCTATATGCGGAGTATGGCCTTAGCAGTATTGTATTTGTCACGACTTAAAAGATTGATCTGTACGTTAGTGAATTAAGATGGCCTCAAGTGTATAGTTTTTGACTTATCATGTACCGTAATATGTGCCGCAGCTAATCGTAAGGTTTTGGTAAGACAATCCGATCGAAAACTTTTCGTACAAGTTTATATGGTATGTGACTCAGTGACTATGTGAGTATGCTTGGCAACTCCTTTTGTACACTTGAATATTTGTATACTTGTGGTTACTAACATTTAATAAGTTGTCCTCTTCTTTTTTATTTCGTGAATCGGAAAGAAGCTACTAACATAAGCGAGTGATACGAGAATTTAAACCGAGAACATCCCAAGTCTAGCAGCTCATGCCTCAAAGTTGCCGTCCTAAATTATACCAAGAAACCGTGTGCTAGAACCTAGAACATGTCCTAATTACTAATCTGGTCTGTGCAATTTTGGTAGGAGACAAATAGTGATACCACTTCCTGAGTTTGTCTACTCAGACGTTTGTTGGTAACCTCATCTGATGTTTGCGCGTCCGCAAAAAGACCATTGCAACTTGGTTGGTGTATCTCCAAGATGACATCGCAGAGATAGTTGGCATATATTGGCAAATTATGGTACATCATTGAACCCCGTTTAATGTTTCCGCAACCCATATATATCCTGAAATTCTGCCCCCGCCCCTGATTATATAGTGAACGATATACTATGCACAACTTAAAGTACAAAAGAAAGTTCGATGTTTATTGACACACAATAGTAGACAACGCAAATGGCTATTGACATGTTTTTGTGCACGATGAATTGCTGAACAATTACAAGTTTACGATTACAAACTAAGATTCAAATACATGTACAATGAATGTCTAAAATACAAGGAAAAATTCAATCAAAAGTAAAACAAAAAAAAATGTGTAAGAAACTTTCACCACTACTTACGTTTTTGTACAATTACATGATCGAATTACAGCCTAACCAAATTATTGTAATGCCATGGTAATGGAGAATTCTTCCAAGACATCTCCATTCAACCCGTTAGCCCACCTCCGTAAGATCCGCATTAGCGAGGCGGCCTTCCTTTTCGCCCTGGCTGTACCGGTGCCCATCAACTCCCATATGACCATCTCAAGTGTTGACACCTTTGCTAACTCGGCCACCATTTCCGCCCCACCTTTACGACATATGATCACAAGGGTTGCGACCGCGCTCTCCTTGGACCTATCCGTACCACTCCTCAACACCGCCACCAACCTCCCAATCATGTGGCTGGCCGCGGCCACTGCCACAAACCCGCCTTTCTTAACCACTGTCTCCAATATAGTCATAGCTTCCTCAGGAAGCTCACCCATTATCTCCTTAAGTGTGTCAATTGCACCCCCTTCAACTAACCTTCCCGCGGTTTCCCTGTCTCCCGCCAATGTCAAGATTGCCACCAAGGCATCCCTTTTGGAGCTCGTGGGACCCGCTCTGGCTAACTCCAGCAATCCTTTCACGACACGTGACTTTTTCCCGAGCCTCTTCCTGTAGGCACTCACAGCCGAGAGGCTAAAAACCGAAGCAGCCGCATTAGCCTTAGCCTCCCACGTGGCACCCGAACGTAGCACCTCAACAACTCCATTTAACGCACCATCCGTTTCCATTATCCGACCCTTGTTTTCCTCTTGAATAGACAAATTTAACAAGGTTGTCACCGCGTTCACTTGTAGGCTCGGATGGTCCGGACCTAAGTATCGAACTAACAAAGGAATAGCCCCTGCCTCGCCCATACAAGCCCGGCTATCCGAGTCGGTCTTTGCCAAAACTCGAAGCTCGTAAACCACCCGGTTCACTGACTCCACAGAACTCGAACCGGAAAGTACATCCGAACCGGCCGCCAATTTACTTAACAAATACGACACCGTCATCCTAGTTGCCTCGAAGGCGGCTTTACCCGCAACGACACCGTTTCGACCCTCGCTGTCCTCAGCCGAAACGTAAGGGACACGATTCTCCCTACACCACATCGCTATCAAGCTCTTAAGCGCCTTGTTTGAGATTAATTTTGTGTGGGCCAGGGTTTGACCCGTTTTGGGGCAAGTATTATGACCCGACTCAATCCAAAGCGTAATGGAGGTCCGATCATACGTTTGACCCGTCGCTACAACGACCGGGTCAGTCATCAACTCAAGCGTAATCGGACACCGAAAATCCGTCGGCGCGTTCATCTCCGACGCCGAATTCCGGCGCGTCGTCTCCGCTAAACCCGGTCTCGACGCGCCGAAAAGCACGCATTTCGAGTACCTAACCAACCCGACCAACGCCGCCACCTCTGACCTTGACTTATCATCGCTTTGACACTGGAACTCGTCTTGTAACAACTCAATCTCCTCTCGACAACTCGCTGAGTCACTCAGTCCGAGTCGACCGAATGTTTCACCGAGTTCGCCGTGGTTGGGGACCACCTCGCGCTTGATCGAATCCAGCATCGACAACACCGAAATTCGGAGGTGATTATCGGAAGAATCAACGGAATTTTTATCGTCGCGACACTGTCGAATCATCAAATTCCGCAATTCGTCGACGTCTTCGCTGAAATTGAGTTCCTTCTTCGGCAAGATTTCCAGAAGCGTCCATAAATCAAGAGTCAACTCGTGGAAGCAACTCGTTATCGACTCGGCCTGCATCAACAACCACATCTTGCTGCTTCCGCTCGAACAATCTTCGATCAACACCTTAATTCTCTGCAACACGATGAACATTTCTTCAAAACAAAGGAGAGAGGAAAGAGATAGAGAGCCGAGTGTCGCCACCGGAGAACGAAGGATTTCCTCGAAAATAACGGAGAGAATTCCGCACTTGCGTAAGATTGAAGCTGAGTTTCGCTTGAATAAAGACGGCGGAGGTGGAGCGGATAGAGCAGCGATTTCGGAGGAGAGAGATTGTAGCGAACGGAGGAGGTCGACGGGAGAGAGATTCGGCGTTAGAAATGACGCCGGCGAAGATCGCCGCCGTCGATGAGGAAACACCGTCGGAGTAACCGCCATTTTTGATGACGTGGAATTCACCACCTGAAATTCAACATTTATTAACAATTAATTATTTAATACAGTTAATTTATTGTTATGAGTTAATGATTTTGAGGAAATTGGGGGTTTTTTAGGTGGATAGGAATAATTTGGTTGAATTGCTTGAAAATGGGGGCAAAATGATGGGGGTTTGCACCAAAAGAAAAGAGAGACTTTTGTCAAAGAAAAAATTAATGGATATTTATATGATATGATATGATATGAATATATGATATGATATGATATGATGATGATACTCCTCCTTTAAGTGCATGTATAAAAACTATATACTAAAATATAATAATAAAGTAGGATGGAAGTAAGAAGGTGGATTGGGGTATAATTTTTGACATTTTCAATTCAATCAAGTTTTTAATTTTGAATGGAGAGGAAGGTTTGGTGCTAGTTGTACAACATTTGTTTACTAGTGTTGGTTTATTGTGTTCTATCTTGTTGAATAATTCATAATTGTCAAACCAAATTAGTTTATTTATGGTCATGGGTTCAAGTCATTGCAATTAAAGAAATTAAATCTTTGGATTATTATTAAGAATATTAACGAATAAATTATTATCATACAATATGGAGTTGGTCTTGTCTTCATGATGATTGTTTGATTGTGATCTTCCACTAGAAGCAGGTGATGAATTGAAGGTCTCAAATTAAACTAGTGTGTAAAGATAAGTTCAAACTTGTCGTCACGTCGTCGATTAGTTAACAATAATATGATTTGTATTTTGATGGATATACATGGCCAATATAATGATTATGATCTTTTAATTTATTTGGTGCGGTTTTGTTAGGGTACAATATGATTAGGAATATGAGTTAGGTTCTAAATTCGAGTTACTTTTCGATTCAGTTTAGAAAAGTATTAGGAAAATGGTGTAGATTTGGTATATGATGATTATTTTCTTGACACAAAGTCGTTTTCGTGACCAGATTTGTCTTATTTCACAGTACAGGAGAGAAACAGTGAGTTATAAGCTTGAAGGATAAGTCTACAAAGAGCTTAACGTGAGCCTGTGGGTGTCTAAGATGGCAGTTGGAACAAATACCAAACAAGGATGGCTTTGTCATCTAATCATGCTAATACGGACTAAGCATAAGAATAAAGCTTTACACAACTCAATGGGCTACACTTTCCACCAAATAAAAAGGCACAAGATGCTTCTTATTTTTTAACGTGACAATATAGATTGAGCTATTATGTTATTTTACGGTGCTTGAAATGTATCATAAAATTAATATCATTAGATATGTGAAAAACTATCAACATGTAAAAAATATTACATAAACCGAGATTAGAATGATCCTCTCGAGTCTTTGAGCTTTGGAATTTTTGTTGTCATGGATGAAAATGGTGTTCGACCAAGCATGGGGTTGGAATATTTCAAGTCTTCATACAATTTTTAAGCCATCATTTAAACTTTGAATATTTTGATGTGGACTATGAGGTTACATTTGGGTTCTTTTCAAAATTTGATCATATATATCCTCCAAAAAAAAAATACATAAAATGATCATAATTAAAAAAAAATTACTTTTTATGTTATATGTATGACAATCCGAAACTTTCACCCTCACCAAAAAGAAAACACTATTCTAACACTCCAAGCGTATTATAAAGAAACGAAAAAAAAAAAAACATTTCACGCAAAAAATGAGAACTAAGCATAATCTTCCAAAATGAAGACACAATTGTTAAGACTTAAGTACTAAACCTACACGTTATTATTGGCATCATTAGAATAAGAAAGCCAAACAAAGAATCATAATCGAAATTGCATAGGGCTGAAGAAAAGCACATTTCACCCTCCAACAATCCAACTGGCCTGGTCCAAGTCCAATACTCCGATAGCTTGTGCAATAAACTATAATTAGCATAAACCACATCCACTAGGCCTTAAGCAGAGATGCCCAGTGGGCCGTATTGGCCTAAACTGTAATGAACCAACCCAAGGGCCAAGGTCCTATTGGCCCGGCTCAACGAGCAGCTGGTCGGTCACAATTGTCAGTTTTTGAAGATTAAGGTTGGCCGCCTAATGGTTAAGAGGCTAACATACGTGATACGAGAAGTTGTTTCCGGTGCAGAACCTCATCATCATATTAAAATAATAATAACACTCGTTTAATCACTCGGTTATGATTTGCTATAGTTCTATTCGATCTCACGTAAGATGATTTTTGAGTAGTGCAACATTTTTCTTCACATATGAAGTACTAACACTGGCTCTCGTAAACAATCTTATGCGAGACGTTGTTAGTTGTTAGTTGTTAGTTGTTACCTTGTTTGGGATCATGATTGATAGTCACATAATTTTTGTTTTTAGACTTCTGTATCCGAAAGATCTAACCATATTATTTGTACTAATTATTAGTATATAGTTCCTACCAATAACAAAATTATAGGAAAATTACAATCAGTACTACTGTCCCAAAATGGTGACCACGATTTATAACGACGTTTTGTCGAGAGGTTTTATCGCCGCGCCGAAATGTGTCTTCTTTCGGCCAATGATTATGCTTCGATATATTGTCACATCTCACATTGAAACACAGAAAAAAAATCTCAAGAATTTGATTTAAAAGTGAAGAACATATCACTTACTACAATGGCTTGTAGTAGGCTCATCACAGTGTATTATATGAATTTATTTCTGAGATTTCGAGTTAAATATGATCATATTAGCTGTGAAACTCTCGTATAGACGAAGAAAATGTACAACATATCGATCAACTCGATCACGTCAAAACTCAAAAGAACTCAAAAGGAATGGACATGCTTCTTTACCCATCATTGACAGTTTGACACTGATCAACATTGAATTCAGCACCTCAGCGACCATGCTTGTTTGCTGAACTTTAGGTGATCAAATCATAAAATTAAAGTTAAGGTGGTCCAATTAATTTCACTACTACAACTTAGCTTTACTAATCTTATGTTTTTATCCAATAAACTTTGTAGTAAAATGAACCTTTCATTTTCACTTAGTTGAATTCATAATAATATATGCATGTGGCAATGACCATTTGCCTAATAATTTACAAAGTCATTTCCTTTTGTTTCAGCCCACTAAATAGAATTTGGACTGACGGAAAGTTGCAACAATTTGTCGCTTGAAATTTCTCTTTTGCTTTTTTTGTTCCCTACCTAAATATCTATGATATAATCTTGACTTTAATAGATCTTCACCACTACTATAAAACAAACTGTAGAAGATTATCAGTTGTAGTGATATAGAAGATCAAAATGATTAGAGCAGAGAAAATAATGCAAGTTTGATAAGAATGTGTAGGAGGTGCACTGCTAAAAAACAATCCTCCACCGTCTCCGCCTCCGTAATAGCCTCCCTGTTCTGGAGGAGCGTAACCGCCACCACTGTACATGCCACCAGGATTTAGGCCGCCGCCGCTACTGAAGCCACTTCCTCTTGATCCTGGACTTGTTATGCCCGTTGGTGCGCCTCTGTATTCAACATTTGTAACACATTAATATTGTGAGAATGCCCACTAATACATCTTATACAACAATTTGCCCTTATGCATGCAAGACGAGTGGGCCACAGGAATACGAGTTTGAGCACTTTACTACTGTAACAATGCCACTGAAAACAGGATTACAATTTCTCAAATGTCACTTTAAGGAGAGATGGTCATAGCTTCATAGGTTGATTCGTCCCCCTGCCCAAGGTTTAGGCCTAGAAATCAAGCTCTGATCTAGACCAATTGAACAGGGCCAGTCTATACTAAGCCACACAGTGGACGACGGCAAAGTAGACCCGGCTCCATAGTCCATACCCATGCCGGTTTACATAAGTAAGTCCCTGGCTTGGACCGGTTTAAGGAAAACAAGTATGAGCCTATTAAGACTCTATATTGGTCTGGTTCAGGTCCCTCCTCCGGCAAAGACAAAAAGTTTAACTCCTACTAATCTACTATAGTACTATCCATCTCTAGTGTAGGCAAAATGAGAATGTAAAAGTTGTGTCTTGGTTAAGTTATAAATGGAGGCTAATTTAGCCTTCTGGTCCAAAACCCGTTACTGAATAGTCTATGTTTGACATAAAAATACGACACAAATCTTGACTTATTGGCAACAGACTAACACATCTTTCCTACATTAATCTCTAGGGAGTTTAATGGCATTGTTTGCAGTGGAATACTAGTAGTAGTGTAGTACTACAAGACCATTGTTGCGAATACAAAAAAAAAATCCAAAACAAGTGCATGGAGAATTGGAGATTGAACATGGGGTCATATAGGGCTCATATTCGATCCCTAGAAAGATATTATAGGCCTTTTCCTAGTAGGCTAGAATTTTGACTTGCAGGAGTATTTATGCCAATGATCTCAAAAAGATCTAAAGTGTCATCATAAAGTTACTCTCCATATCACCACTCCATGTGATTTCCACTACTTAATCTAGCAATGTACTTGGGTTAATTTACACACTTTTTCCGCTCCCAATTTCATGCAATCTTACAAAAAGCTTCAGCTCCTATTTCTAAGAACATCAACATTGCTTTACTAAAGACCCCCTGATTGCGAAACACCAGTGTTTGTCAAGCTTCCCTACCTAGTACCAATTTTATCTTATCATCATTTCACAAAAAAATGCAATTTTTCTTCCAAGACAAAAACCAGATAATAATGTATTGGAAATAAAAGAGTGAATGACAAAGACTCACACATACATGTGTGCATCAAGTTATATCTCGAGTCAAGTGAGAACACGTATAACTTTGTTTAAACCACGTTTTAACATACTAAAATATCATGCCATATAGTGTGATCATAACTCATAAGGTTATGGGCTCTCGGTCACCGATCTACCACGAAACAAGAATAGAAGGGACAAACAAGAGGAGGCACATGTAATCATACAAATTATTAAAAATGCAAGAAAGAGTGAAGAGAAAGTACCCATTGGGAAGCAAGATGCCAGCATTCATGGTAAGTTGGTCAATAAAAGTGGCAGGTTGAGCCTGCATGCTTGATGCCAAGGTATATTGAGGGTTAACTCCATCACCAGATGGTACAAAGAATGCACCATTTACCATTAAATCACCTTCTGTCCTCCAATTCCAATTCTCCCATTCATGCCCATCTGCATCCAACCGCTTTGTCACCTGACTTGCTCAACCCATAACAACCACACATGTTAACAATTTCTTCAATCAACTCTTTTTTTTATTGCAGACTCTTATATACTGCATTATGCTTTGCCGGAACTAGTGAAGTCAAGTGACATCGTAACGTTTTTGAAAAATCCAAATGTACTATAAGAAACAATAATACAGATCATTTGTCCCACCTTTGTGTCACATTCTTAGTTTCTTAGGCTCTTAGCCACTTAGGAAGTAGTAGAATAAAGGCCGAGACACAAAGTTGAGAGGATTACAATGAGAAAGTTGAGTAAATAACACAATCAGTGCGAGGAGGCTAAAAACTACATTGGGATTACCTGAGTACCTAGTACTTCATACAGCATTGTACCAAGCCTTGTTGTACCAAATGCACAATTAAAATTGATTTTCTGTAATGTTTACAAATTTCAACCACTTCATGCAATCATGCTCATTCTAATAAATAATAATCTAATATGACTAATGATGTGTTAATGACGCTTATATTAGAAACATCGAACAAGTTCGATTAACACTAAATTCCAGAAGCACTGCAACTCAACTCAATTGTAGGATTATTAATGTATGAGTGATTAATTGAAAGAAAGCAACATTTCAACTAACTTTGATTATTCCTTAATTGCAAGTGGACTTAATAAAAGAACATTACCACATGAAAAAATAGGACTTGGCACATCTGAAAGAACACCAACACTAATACTACTAAAGATAGAATGTGACATACATGGTCACATAATTCAACATTGCCATTTTTAGCAATGGTAGTAATGTAGTATGGAGTATATTACCTCTTTTGCATTCGGGTTCGGGGGTGCAATGTATCGATTTCCTTGGCTGTTGATCGTAGGATGAGAGCTTCCACCCACGGCATACTGTCCCCAACTCATATAGTCATTGTTCACAACATGGAAGTATCCGAACCTGCACCTGGGCATCCTTTGAATTAATTCCTCGCCAAATCGATTGAATGCTACAGTAACTTGCATACCGCGATCATCACTATAATCATCGCTATGGCCTAGCAACATGACCTTATCATGATGCGAAAAATAGCTGTTTGAGATTGTTATCGCGGTTGATCCCACTGTACAGTCAATTAGCCCGTCTGCACAATTAGACAACGTGCAATGGTCTACCCAAACGTTACTAGACGAGAATATATGTAACCCGTCCCCATCCGAATTGGCCGGGTAACAATGATGTATGTTAATATTGTGGACTATAACATTTGTGACATGCTCGATTGATATACACCCTCCTCCAGTTACTTCCACATGAGCCCCACGTCCATCAATAGTCTTAAAGCTAGTGACCCGTAACGGACTCTTAAGCTTAATAAGCATATCAGTTGCGAAAATTATCCAAACTGGACCGGGTTGGCTCACTGCGTCACGTAGTGTCCCGGGTTTGGGTTGTTTCGGGTCTGGGTCAGTCGAGTCCGTGACCACGTAAATGGGCCCACCTTTACCTCCCATTGCCTTATAACCAAACCCAATTGCACAATCAGCCAATTGTTGCCTATTTGCACCCCAATTTGGGTCACATTTCCAACAATCATCAATTGGGTTACCAGTCACACAAGAAAGTTGGTCCTTTTCTTGAACTCCTAGGGTTTTCCTCCTCCATACAGAAACATTGACTCTCCTGCAAGAAAAGCAGAGAACATTTGTCATCAATTTACTTGCAAATATTCTAATTATAGTTCAAATTCATTAAAATAAAAAAGAACCCATTAAAAATTCAACATTACCCAGATGAAATTTGTCAAAAAGATTGAAACTTTGATACTAATACTCTAAAATAAGACATACCCAGATGAATTTTTTCTTCAGAACAGAGGAAAACAGGACATTTAAACCTAAATAATTAACCCTAAATTTTTAAAAGTAAAAGATTGGAGGAATATGAATCATTATTATCTAATTTCTTGTTGATTTAACTCGAAGAGAAATGATTAAGGGTGCTGCATTAGAATTTAGACACACCCTTCATTCTTTCGGATTGTTAACGTTTGGTTTGAATATGCGAGACTCATCAAAAATCGAACCAAACTCAATGCTAATTATCACATACAGAAGCAGGGGAGATTAGGTACTACACAAGCTTATGACTTTTTTTTACCAACTTGAAAACAAACAGACAAATAAATAAAGCTAAGTAAAAAAAAAAGTAAGTAAATTTTTTTACCTGTGAAATTCTTCAACAATGTGTTCAGGAAAAGGGTGTTCATCTGGTAGAGTGAGATTAAAAGAAAAGCTGTAACAAGAAGAGTAAAGTACAAGAATAATAAGAGTGACAAAAATGCAAGATATTTGTTGCATTTTTGCCATAAAAATGAGGCCAAAAACAATAGGAGGAGCTCAAATAAATTTGGGGGGGAGAATCTATTAAATAGGATAATGTGATTAGTATTTGATAATGCAAGTTGATTATATTAAAAAATATTAAAAGTTGCAATGTGTGAACAGAGTTTAACTAAGAAGAGGGTTTTTGTGGGGTTTTTTTTGTGATTATTTGAATAAGAAGAAAGGAAGAAAATGATTGAGGTGATTGTGAGAAGAAGAGTAGAGTAAAGAAGAAGACCAAGAGGAGGCGGGAAACAAGGAATCACCCGCCATTATAGCCAAGCAGATAATAATAATCTACCTTGCTTCCTCTTCATCATCAAAATGTTGTTACTTGCTTTCTTTGGTGCCTTTTATTTTCCTTTGTTTTTGTGGCGGCTATCTTCTTTTTGTTGTTTATACCTAAGATTTTATGTGGTATGTGTAGTGTAGGTTACGACTTACGGAGTTACTGGGAAGTTTATTTTGAGATCGTGTCATTTGTGTTTCCATCTTATTATGAGATAGTTCTAAAAAAAAAGAAAAACAATGTAATTCTTGATCGAAGACAATGTGATATATTTCTTATGTATTTGGTTAGTTATTGTGTTTGTAACGGCCGAAATTCTCGTTCTCGGGGGTTAGTTGCTAAGCCCGAATTACAAAGATTTGGCGACTGTCATTGCCGTATAGATTATGCTTAGTTTGACCTATCAGGGTCATAGTCAACGGAAGCATAACTCATACAAGGATTCGTAGATCATCACAATAAATATTACATTATACAAAATTTTGAACGCTGAATTTTGAATATGTGAGATAATGCAAAGCAAATTGGGATTTCACTTGAAAAAAGAAAACGTTTAATTAACTATTCATCAGAATGAGGGGAACAACACAATATTTTTATACTAATCGGGAGCAAACATAATTGCAGATGTTGTAGTGATGAGAAACCATATTCGATTTAATTGGTAGTCCAGTAGAAGACACATTTAAAGTAAAAATCTACGGTTTTCGGTTTAAAATGTCCAAAGACTACCTATTCACATTATCTTTTTGTATTTTACGGTTAAGAACAAATAAAATCGTTGTTTATAAACGCACGTAGCGGTTCAATTTCGAAGCAGGAAATGGGTCCTCCACGTGCAAACTGAAACAGTGAAACGTCAAGCTTCTTATATCTTCCAACTCATTTTGTTAAGTGAGTACTTCCCGTAAAACATTACTCATTTAAATTACTCCCTCAGTTTCATTCATTTTGTTTACGTTCGGTGGATGGAGTGAGTATAATTAGAATTCGGAGAATTCCAAGTTGCAAAATATTCTTCGTCAATTTGGATTTAGTGTGCGAATCAGAGATTCTTTGGGTTGGGTCACAGGGTCTGTAAATCCAATATTCTCACCTCTGCTCCTGGATAAGCCTTTGCCTTGGCCTTTACAAAAATTTCCTTCTTTTTAAAATCCTTTTCACCTTTTAGCCTTGTTGATTTGTCCAAAAAAAGCAGGTTACGTTTTTCAACATTTTGGTGAAGATACCTACGACTGACAGTTTTTCTAGAAATCTTTTTAATTTTTTCCTTGTTCCGTAAAATTTCACTCATATGTACTCGTAAGAAAATCATCCTACAAAATTGGATAGTAACTTCTCAAATCCTCGTATTGATCTTTATACCACTTTATGCACGGGGTATATCGATCCTAATCAAAAAATCGTTACTCTAAAAGAAAAATCAAGGTTTTATTTGCAAATGGGTTGAAATTTCGAAAGAATAAGACATAGAGTTAATAGTCTTGGGAAAAATGCGGATGATGAAAATTTTATGCCCCATAGAACGACGGCCCCTCTCTAGAAAGTGAAATGTTTTAAACATCTTTCTGGTTCTTCCAATAGAAATGTACTATTTTTTTATTATATTCTTTGCATTTTGTTATATTCGTATCAAACATAATTAAGAATTGAAAGAGAGAGAGAGAGGAGTATCGGATATGGTTTGGGTTAATTTTCAGTTTCTAGGTTGGTATGAATGCCCCTATCGTTGTTCATGGGCTAATTAAAAGCCTGATAAGGCCCATCGGAAGTTCATTTGTTAGTTACCTATACTTCAGACCTCACTAAGTCACTATGCTTAACCCAATTAGCTATCTATGTGGATTCTGTTCTCATGATACCGAACAAAGCCAACACTACGTTCGATTTCTCGTGCCTCAACAACAACCTAACCTAAGGTGTCAATAAGCGTTAATTTAAAACGCTCAACAATCATCAGAGACCCAAAGAGCACACCATTTTGCGTATGGTCCATCTTATAATCACGATTCACGGGTCAAGACGCCCTCATGGGCTGAGACATTTTTGTTTCCACTATTTTTCTAAATGAATTGAAAATGAAAACCAAAAAACGACACGAAACGGACCCTAAAGCCATATAGTTGCAAATATCATCCAACAAGCTGGGTTTGACATAACATTGGAAGATGTCGACTTGTCACTCGTTTATTGGAGATTCTCTTTGAAACCAATGCGTGATGTTCCCGGTAAACTTCTGTGTATTCTCGATTTTTATATCCTTTACGTTTCTTTCGTATTAGATGGAGGCGTGAGCTTATAATTGACGTTATTACTTGTGAACATGAATTAAAATGAGATGTCCTAATATTGTGAAAGTAGCAGTCACGTATACAATTTTGGTGCATTCTGGTTAAATAAGAGAGCATTGAAATAACTTCGAATTCAGCTGATTCATATTATCAGCATATAGTGACTTGTAGAGGACGTGATGAAATAATTAATCTAGCTGCTATTATGTGAGTGAAACGACCTAGGCATGAACACGACGACGTCGTAGTAACGTAGGTACGAAATGCCTTAACAACCATCTAGCAACATATTTGTTTCCTTGTTGAGTCATATGAATTCCATCCCAATTCACTCGCTTTGTTGGGTCTGGACATACTGCAACTCCTGGACTCCCACAACCGCGGTCTCCAAAATTGTATGGGTTGTTACCCTCTGCACAACATGCCTTCTCTGGACCGTCTTTCTCGAATCCTGTAATGTCAATCGTTTTCGTCAACTTCTTGCATACATTTATCACTCCAGTAATATTCCCTCCATTTCAGTGAATTGTTTACGTAAGGGTTTGGCACAAGAACCAAATAGTATTCACTGATGACGCTATATCATTTTATTTATCAAACATAGGATGCAATGCTTATTGGTAGCCATGGTAGGCTTGATTTTAGTTTTCCTTCTTTACAAAGTGGATATTTTACCAAATGGGCTAAAAATCATGGACCTGGACTCTTTGGAATGTGCTATATTTAGTCAATAGCGGCCCAGAGCATCATTTGAATTAGCTAAGGTCTACTATGCTACACTTTTACGCTGAACATTCTCGATTAGACGATTACTTCAAAAGCGAGAACGACTTATATAAAAATGATGAACGTCCGCAATGAAAAAGACAAAGAGACGCACATCGCATGGTCCCTTTACAATGTCACGGGTAATGGGCTCAACTTCTCGCAACTTTTGGACGTTTTTTCCTCAGGTTTGACATTTGAAAGGTAAGTGTAACTTGTAGCCCCCTCTAAAATCATTATCATAGACGTTGACTTTATTACTACTTACCAACATTAGTAATTTTTTTTTTATGTACAAGTTTTTAATGAACTCGGTTAAAATTTTCCAATACGGACTGTTACTCGTATAAAAATTGCACCCATAAATTTAAAGTTATCGTGAATATGTTTGGCGCGAGATTGTTTAAGTCATTAGCTATTAGAATTATTTAATATGCTAGTTTTAATTATATCGTAAAGTCGAGTTTTTGGGGTATGTAGTGGGATGCATGGAAGGTAGCGTGAGATATAAGACGTTACCTAGGGCGGGAGCGTGACTAATGACCCATCTCAAGGCAGAGTAGTAGTCTGCGTAGGCGATGGCGACGGCGGGATATCGGTCTTGTAGATCTTGGATGGCTTCTTTCAATCGTAAATTGTGGAATTTTGAGAATTCATTGTATTCTTTAAGGCAACGTAGTTCATCGTACTTTGATGCGTCATTTGTTCTAAATTGAACAAGGTAAAGCGGTACGCAACCAATCGGAAAGTTTCCCGGCACCACAATGTTCATAGCCCCAAGCCTAATCATTTCCTACAATCAATTCAAGCAACATTGTTAATACTAATACATTAATTAGGCATGATTAATGACTTGTTAATTAAGCTAACAACAATAAAACAGTGCGGATCACCGTCCCATTTTTCTTTTAATAAATGCTAGCATATGATTGGTGGGGTACATCGTACATGCAGTGACACATGGAAATGGGACAGGTGATCCGCACTGACAATAAAATGCTATTGAGATATTGTTGAGTGGTGTTTGGTCGACACTGAATCGCATGTGACAGTATAATGAGAAGACATGTATGATAATCTAACATTCGTGCTATGTTTATCTAGAGTCTTAACAAATGAAGTGCTTTTTGTGTGTCCGTCTTGCTTATAAGGGTTAGTATTGTTGTCAACGAGTTTTGAACTCTTTTCATGAACCGTTGACTTATAAAAGTGATTATCTATGACTGCACTACTCAGAGTCATTGACTTTTAAATTAGTGAACGGGTAACTTAAACCGAGTCGAAACGAGAAATGAGATCGACAAAATAAGCTTACTTCAACGGCATCCTTAATGCCTTGTACAACTTGGGGTACTAGACCATATACTTCTCGCATGGTTCTACCTTGAGAGAAGGCAAAATTGTAGTCATTGCCGCCGATTTCTCCCATGAGCACCAGTGATTTTCGGACTCTGCTTTTGCAATCTGCAAGCCATCACATATTACTACTTGGGATTGATGTTATAGAACAAAGGAATTTGTTAATTCCAATGCTTTTAATGTAGAGTATGAGTCAAGCTTTACTTAGCCTAAACGTACGTTCTCGATCCACTGACTATTTCCTTATTAATCCCTTGATGTAAAGGTTACTTCTTGCATAAACTATGAATAAAGCATATTTCAAAGAAGTTTAATTTTGCATGACCCCAAAACCCACGTAGTCGCATTCATGACCTCACATAGGTAAATAACTAATTGGTCCGAACACAAATTTAAATGTATTCGATAAGTCGATTTAAACTATTAGGCCAATTTTTTGTTTTTTTTCATCTAACACTTCATGGTTATGACTTATAAGGAGGGTGGTTCCAATGTATGCCCGTAAGGTCTAATATACCGATGTTTTTTTTTTTTTGAACACGTCTAAATTGAATACACCGATGTTTATACAACGGTTTTAATTGCTAGACTAAACAAAGTCGATTTTGTGTTGACGTTATATGTACCTTCAGGATTGTCACAAATTGAGCTGAGGTGTGTCTTAAACCAGCGAATTTGCGTTGGCAAGGAGCTGTAGGTGATGGTCGAGGAGACATTGACGGAAGCCAGGGTAGTAGAATCAAGAGCAGTTGCGCCGGCCACCGCGAAATTGGCGCCAAAGGTGAAGTCGCTTCCTTTGTCTAGATATGGGTTTAGTAGAGGTAGGTGGAAGAACATTGCTATCACAAAAAAAAGGAAAATTTTGAAGAAAGTTAGTTAGAAATTCAGTTACACTAAATCTAACTTATTGACTCGATCAGTTGAGTGGACTGTGGACTGAGTAAGTTGAAAAAGGAAAGCATTGTACTATTGTTTTCCTTACTATTGTTAAAAATAACTGCAACCATTTTTTTACAGAATCGTTCCTGTTTATAGGATGACTTTAAATTTCGAGTTCAAAGTTGCTAGATAATCATTAATCAAGCGTGAAAACTCACTAATATGACTATTTATTACTATGAAGCGATAAAATGAACGATATTATATATAGACCTTAATGTTGTCTGTTTGAGAATTCGCAGATGAACACATTCTAAATTTCTAATTTCTGGTATCAATAAATCATCACTTTCATTAAAGCAAATCCCTTTCTTTGAATCCTCTTACTACAAAGATGTCACTGCAAAATCAGGAGTAACTTTATAGCCGTAGCATGCCCATAATTTTCTAAATATAGTTCTTATTCTAGAGTCGGCTAGTATGAAGAAATTTATAGTATCTATGAGATAAATATGGAAGGAATGCTAGTAAATATTTTGCAAAAAAACTTTAAGAACTTTTGTACTTTTCACTAAGTTGGAAACATGCCCATAATTTGTCAATATCACGAGTTATGGGCAAAAACAAACTTCATGACCACACAACTAACATAGTACCAAAAAAAACAGAGGAAAAACAGAGGATATAACCTAAGAGTCTAAGATAAGGTTTGCATGATGTAAAAGAGATCGTACGTACGTACGTACCAAAGTAATCCACCATGAGTAAGCCATCGGAGCAACGTCCGGTAGCGCGATGAAAAAACGTCCGGCCATAGGGCAGCCTTGCAAAGTTAGAGTTAACACCATTTTGTTCCCGGACTAAGTTCCCGGTGTCGGAAAGCGAGTCTCCGAACTGGTAGATTGCTTCAAACTGCATTGTAGGCATTATTGCACCTGCGTTGCTTGTAAGGAAAGCTTGCATTCCCTTAGGAGTTAAGATGGCACAAAGTATCATGAACAAGTGCAACAAAATATTGCCCATTTTTTATAACAAGTGTAGTAATGAGTCACTACTTATGTAAGTAAGGAAGTGTGGAATCAGGAATGTGGGTTTATATAGGGGGAAAGGGAATGATTACGGCCAGAATTTCATGTACTTTAATTTTTATAATTTTATTTGTTTCAAAGATTATGGGAAAAATTAAGGTGTTGTTTGGTTTTGACCTTTTATATGGTGTAAAATCACTAAGAAGACCTTTTTTTTTTTTTTTTTTTTGGGGCTGTGGAGTAACAGAATGGTCACTCACGTATTATCTGTGTGGAGTACTATCTACCAAATATGATAACTTGCATGACAATAAAAGGGAGGATGAAATAATAATGTATAGTATGTTGCAAATATAACCGCTAAAATTAGTTGTTGGAGCACTTGTGAGTTGTGAAGTGATCTTTGGATCAACTTTTAGATGATGAGTAATGCACAATAATGTACATCATAAGCATAATAATTAAGCTGATAATATATATTACATAGTTTGTTTTACATGTCTTAACATATGAGCAAGAATATATTTCATATCTAATTCTAGTCCCGAGGCTTTTTAATTTGAAACATAACTTTTTTCGCCTTAGCGATTAGTATTATATGTACGGAATACAATCAAATTCGTGCGTGTTTTGCTTAGAATTCGTGAAAATCTAGCCAATCTAGGAATAGTGTTTTGTTGCTTTGTTTGAATGCTTATGTATGTGTAGCAATATAACTTTCGGCACTGAAATTATTTGGTGGACTTCTATCAAACAATTTAAGTGATCCACTAATCTCCATATGAGTAAGTCTAAGATCGACACATACTCACCTGATCACCTCTAGGTGATACGCATTACTGTACAAATAATTCGTCAATAAATGTTTATTGCAAGGTACCTAGAATTAACACAAGCACTGTTGTATTCTAAATTATCTCAAAATTTGGGGTTGACAGTCTGACAGATCGAAAGTGAGGACAATATTTGTTCACTATAGTTTGTTGAATTTAAACTTGACATTTACGTTTTATATTTGACTGGATTGATTAACAAGAATCTAACCCTTGATATTTAGACTTTAGAGGAGGGGAAGACGTAAAATTACAAAAAATGTATCAATAGTCGAGGAGAGCGAGTACTTTAATTACTCCACTATGTATACTACGTACTCTTACATGCATCTTACTGAAAAACAAAACATCATATATTTCGAATTAAAAAAAAAAAGAAAAAAAAGAAAAAGAGAGAAGCATAAGGTTTTGAAATATTATTATATAAAATAGAAATTAATTTCATCAATTCGATTTCCACTTTTGCTTCAATCGGTGGGCAACGACAATGGCTTGACCATGAACGTCATAAGGGCTACGTTAAAGGTTTTTGAGGATTTTAATTGAAGTGCTGGTTAATTGATTAATTGTAGTATCTAGTTTCTTTAATTTAGTATTAGAGGAGTCTGAAACAAAATTAATTGCCACGATGAGGAGAACTCTTATTAAGTGTAAAGCCAGACAAATCTCGAGTAGAGATAGCTAATCCAACATTTTTAGTCGATCTAACAAACTATTAATAGAGGATATTGGGAATATTCGGATTAAAGAATATTACCAATAATACGAGTATGTAATTTAAGAATATGATATGTTAGGATTATATCGTGTGATAGGTTTTGTAAGAGTCAAGTCATATATTAGTATAAATAGGGATTAATTACCCTAATGTCATTGTAATTAAGCAAGTCATTACGAGTTTATTGATGTTATATTATTCCCTTAATATCGTACGTTATAATTCTTTTACACGCACATACCATAATCTCTAGACCATAATACATAAAAAACGGAAAATTCACGTGGTAACCCTGAGTTTTGCAAGATTGCACGTGGCGACCCAAATTTTAAGTTTCTGCACACGGTGACCCTGAATTATGCATTTTGTGGACGTGGTGGCCCTATATGTTAACGTTGTTAGAAGTCCGTTCAGTTTTTATCAAATTAAGCTCTAATGTCATCTTTTGGAGGTAGCAATTAGTTAGTTACACCTCATCTAACATTAATTTAATATCGTATTAACACATAGTTAACTTCAATTAATTGAACTTTTTTGTTAAAAAATTGTAGATTATAACTTAATTATGTCATAACTTAACGGAATTCTAAAGATGTTAAAAGATAGGGTTACCGCGTGGCCAAAATGCATAGTTCAGGGTTACCGTGTGCAGAAACTTAAAATTTGGGTCACCACGTGCAATCTTGCAAAACTCAGAGTCACCACGTGAATTTTCCGCATAAAAAATTTATGTTGTGACGATCCAATTTACGTAAAGTCCATGAAGAATTGAAAAAGAAAAGGAGACTATGTTAGTTTTATGAACTCAACAAAAGAGGCTAGTCTTTGCCTCTTTGGTTCATACGGGCCAACTTCAAAATTTTCTAAAAGGCTAGTCTTTGGAAGCACTCCAATGTTTGGCTAGTGGAGGTAACTCTTGCTTTTAGGTACACATCTAAAGTTTCAGGGGCGCCATGCCCTTAATTGTGCATTAGTTTAGTGCTTTTTTTTTTTTCTTTCACTCAACCACAGTCTCCTAATTGTTTTTCTATCAACAAAGAAAAACAAACACCTGTCATGTCTCATTTCTTTACTGGTTTTGTTGTAAACAAAGTACTCCGTATTAATTAAGAGCCTAATTCCCATGCATGCTCCTTGTATTAACATCCCACTAATTTGAGGTACTTGACCATTTGCAGTGATTGTGATTTGAGGATTTTATGCTACCCATCCCTATTTCCCATGCTTCTTCTAGTTTACACACTTAGTTTACCTAACAATAAGATAAAAGTTTTCATTTAGGCATGTACGATTCGATAGCATTTCAAAACTAATCGATAATGAGAGGAGTGATTCCATGTTGCTGAATCATAAAAGTAATTATCTATGACTGCACTACTCAAACGCATTGACTCTTAATTCGTGGACTGGTAACTTAAATCGAGTTGAACAATTGCACAAGCATATTAAGAAAGCAAATTGATAGAGGTCTATAGTGTAGACACATTTAATTTGTCTACAATGTAAAATTGATTTAGTAGTAGTAAAATTGAGATCAGAGTAGTAAAATTAATTTTAATGAAAAATTCAGGTATTAAAATTTTTGATAGTGTAGTAAAATTTTATTAGTGTAGTAAAATTATTGTTGATTGTAGACACTTTTGGGTGTCTACACTATACACCTCTAGCATTGACCATTAAGAAATTCGTATATAGCTATCAAGCTAAACACGACGGAATGTTGACAATTTCACCTTGCAAATTAAGAAATTCCAAGTACGGGTATATGTATCAATCTTTAGCAATTTTTTTTTTTTTGAAAACAAATTTTTAGCAATTTTTAAACGGGCCGAGTACCTGATTTTACTCACCCCTAGCTACCAAGAAAACACAAAGTTGAAAAGGAAAGTTGTTGTGCTTATGTCGGTCTATGAATTTCGACCATATATATAGATAAATTTCTACTTCCTTTAACAAAAAAAAGTCCCTTGATTAACCTAGCTTGATGAGTACGTAGGAGAACAATGGAGGGAGGGGAGCTTAGCTGTAAAACAATAATAACCTCGGAAGAGGTAGAACTTAAGACAAATAAAAGTGTACAAACTTATTGGTACTAATAAAAACAAGATTAATGTCAACAACAACAACAATGCCGTCGTCGGCGATGATGTTCCGGTTGAGAAAGGGCTCTTCATATTCAAACGTCTCGATACGATCTACTTGGGTAGTCAGATAAGCGATGGACCTCCCCCGACATGGGTTCGAACCCCATGGGATTCGACACTACTACTCGTGTTCGTGTTGAACACGACTTATTCGACAAGAGCATCGAGGAGGTTATTCGTAAGGCCAATTTATTCGAGTACGAGAAAACCGTAAAAGACTTAGCTCGTGATATATGGTGTTACATTAGGGTTTGTTATCGGTCGATGGACAACGTTTCCTTGGTTGTTGTCGTAGATGTGTGGAGGAGATGTGTTACTAAAAAAGACTTTGTCGAAGAAGATAATCATCATACCGATTATCATTACGATGAGTCTAGGCGTGTTGAAGACACTCTCGTGGACTTTGACGATGTAGACATGTTTGCTGATGACGAGTCGAGTGATGATGAAGCTGTTGTTGAAGAAGATGATGATGAGGATGAGTATGGTTTAAGCAAATATGTTGATTTCAATATTATTCGAGTGATAAGATGGATTGTAGTCGAGGTGGTGACATTGAAGAGGATTATTACATGAACACAGTTAACGTGATTGTCAAGTCATGGGAACGCGTACCAGTGGATTATGGTGATCACGACGACCTAATACTACTAGACGAGGTGAAGCCGAATATCACAATTTGTAGAGAGGAGCATAATAAGGTTCCTGCACCAGCAATCATTGAAGCCTAGCTCCTTCCTCTTGTAACAGAATCGTAACTGAATTCTGTTACATTTGCCAACTAGGATTAGGTGGTTATTTTCTGTTTTGCTTATCATAAGCTACGGCTATATAAGCACAAATGTAACTGATTACAAAATTAATGAAGATTGATTCTCTTGATTCTTCTCTCTCAATGTTCAACCTTCTTCACGTTTTCATATAGTTTAATCAGGTTGAAAGCTTCACATTGAAGCTTTCTTCATGGTATCAGCTTAAGGAAACGATCCTTTTCAAACACACTTCCGCGCAAATTACATAAAACACACATAATCCTTCCTATATTTCTTCATTAACTTCCTTTAGAAGCTACATTTCTTCGATTTTTACGGCAAAATCGGAGATTTTTCTGCGAAATTTTGATTGATTTACGGTAATCGATTAGTTTCGCGTCATATTTTCTGACACAATCTGCAAGTTTAATCGAAATTTGGTTACACTTGAAAATTTCCTGGAAATTTGGTCAAATTTTTTGATCAAAATTCATTATATCTGGTTGTATGATCTTTGGTGATCATATTTGGTACTAATTTTCGGTGTTTTTTGGATTTTGGTTGGAGAATTTCAGTGGTAAGTGAATTTCTCTGTAAAATTCCGGTGAAATTTGGTGTTTTCTGGTGAATTTTGTGATCTTCCGAAGTATTTTGGTACATCACGAGTTGATCAGAGAGGTCTCTTTTTTTTGGTGAATTGGAATCTTGTGGTTGAAGTTTTATCTGATCAACAATGGCGATTGACAGTAACAACACTTCTAACTCGACTTCGGTCAACTACTACACTGATCCTTACTACCTAAATCCAGGTGATATCAATACTACTTTACCTATTGTTACTACACCTTTATCTTCTGCTGGAAATTATTTGCATTGGTATAGAACAGTTAAGATGTCTCTGACTGCTAAGAACAAACTTGGTTTCATAACTGGTACGCTAACTAAGCCTGCATCTGATAGTCCTGACCATCAAAAATGGATATTTGTTGACTATATGGTGAAATGTTGGATTCTGCATGCCATTTCTGCTGTCATATCTGCTACTCTGCAATATGCCCAGTCTTTTAAAGAGTTATGGGATGATATAAAGGAAAGATATGGACAGTCAGACAATTTGCAGCTATATGAGTTAGAATCTGCTTTACATGATCTCAAACAAGATGACAAGACTTTGGCTGAGTATTATGGTCAGTTTAAGCAATTATGCGAGGATGTAGCTCTCTTGGATGAGATTCCTACATGTTCTTGTGGTGCAATGTCTAGTTGTTCTTGCTAGGTTTTGAAGCGAATGGTTGATGCTGACAAAAGACGCAAGATTTTGAAATTTTTGTTTGGCCTGCATGATGATTATGAGATTGTTAGGACAAGCATTTTAACCACAGAACCACTCCTGCCATTAAACCTGATTTTCAGCCAACTGCTTCGAGTTGAAAGGCAAAAACCCATGTCTTCTCTCCATACATCCAGTCAGGAAGTTTCTGCTCTTGCTGCTAATAGAAACTTTCAGAAACACAAGAAACCAGTGACTGAGAGCATCAGACCACACTCTCAGAAACAAATTGCTGAGCACATCAAACCACAGTCTCAGAAACCTTTCCCAATGGATCCCGAGGCATATCAGGAGTACAAAAGGATGAAAAATGCTAGCACATGCACTCACTGCAATAAGAGAGGTCATACTTATGATCAGTGCTTCAAAAGACTTGATAAGATACCTGAGTGGTACACAAGTTTACAAGAGCAAAGGAAGCAGCAATCTATGGTTAATATGGTTGACACTGAGGAAATTTATCAGACTTCTCCACTGGATCAGATGATGGGATTACCAGGAAATATGGACACCACTTCTCTAAGCCATGCATTTTCTCAGTTTATCAACACCTACCAGCAAAATCAAGCATCTTCCTCAGCCTATACTCCTGAATCTGGGAGTATGGCAAACTATGCTCATTTTGCAGGTAATGTATCTATAAAACCTTCTTTTATTGGTGATATTATGGTGTCTAGTATTACTTGGATTATTGATACAGGAGCCACAGATCATATGTGTCCATATATTCAGTTCTTTGCAAGTATTAGACCTTTGAAGGCTCCTATATCTATTGGCTTACCAGATGGGAAAGGGGTCTTGGTTACTCATATTGGCAGGATATGTCTTAATGATCACATTACACTAGAAGAAGTGTTTTATGTCCTTGGTTTTACTCACAGCCTGTTATCAGTAGGCAAGCTTATTCAGCAGCTTGGTTTTCCTGCAAAATTTGATAACCATGGCTGTCAATTTCAGGACCCAACTTCTAAGCAGATCCTGCTTCATGGAGAAAAGATCACTGGATTGTACAGAGTTCAAAGTCATCTTCGGCTTTCTAGTCATAGAAGCAATAATGCTTCTATCTCTAAGCTTGACTCAGAATTAGCTAACGCTACATGTAATAAGTCTCTTAAGACAGACCTAAGTTTACTTCATGCTAGACTAGGTCACTCTTCTATGTCTAAGATGATACATGTTCCAGGCTTTTCAATCAATAAGAACTCTCCTTTTCTATGTGAATCTTGCGTTCTTGCAAAACAGCACAAGCTTCCTTTTCCCATCAGTAATTCTCAGGCTCTACATTTATTTGATCTTGTTCATATGGATCTTTGGGGACCTTACAGAGTTAAGAATATATCGGGAGCTAGATATTTCTTAACTATACTTGATGATTGTAGCCGAGCTGTATGAACTTTTCTTATGCCTGATAAACTGCAAACACCTGCAAATATTCAAGCATTTGTTGCTTTTGTTGAAAATCACTTTTCCACAACTGTCAAAACCATCAGATCTGATAATGGTAAAGAATTCATCCAACAAACCTGTGGAAAGTTTTTTGCTCAGAAAGGAATTTTTCATCAGAAAAGTATTCCTGGAGTCCCTCAACAAAATGGCAGAGTGGAAAGGAAGCATAGACATCTGGTTGAGACTGCAAGAGCACTGAAACTACATGCGGGTCTTCCTGCAAAGTTCTGGGGAGAATGCATCCTAACAGCTACCCATCTTATTAATCTCATGCCTGCAAAAATCCTTAAGTGG
The DNA here is from genome assembly GCA_963680865.1 of Spergularia marina. Classification (NCBI taxonomy): domain Eukaryota; kingdom Viridiplantae; phylum Streptophyta; class Magnoliopsida; order Caryophyllales; family Caryophyllaceae; genus Spergularia; species Spergularia marina. The sequence goes on along the minus strand of OY804555.1, from coordinate 1,090,647 downwards.
AAGTCTCGCACTGAGGTCCTCACAGGCAAATCTCCTGGCTTTGATCATCTGAGAGTAGTTGGATGTCTTTGCTATGCTCTAATTAATCAAGTCAGCAGGGATAAATTTGCAGCCAAGTCCAGAAAATGCATACTCCTTGGGTATCCAAATGGTCAGAAGGGATATAAACTGTTTGAGCTTGAAACTCATAAGGTTATATATAGCAGAGATGTTGTTTTTAGAGAAAAAATTTTCCCTTTCAAAGGGAATTCTCCATCTCCTCCCATATCTCCTGCTATTCCTACTGTTATTTTACCAACTCTGCCACTGGTATCTGATGCCCCACAACAAATTCCTGATCAGATGGAAGAAGATGTTGCAGATAATGATATTCAGACATCAGGATCTATAATCCCTGGCATATCTCCTGATAATTCTATTCCTAATTCCACTGAAGATTCTACATCTTCATTTCCAGAAACTGATCCAACTCCTCTTCCAGTTGCACAGCAGAGAAAATCTACTAGAGCTACCAAGATTCCTGATAAATTCCAAGATTTTCAGACCAGACTAATACCTACAAGGATCCCAAATGTTGATTCTGATTCCAGTACTTCAGAGGCATTCCCTGCCATACTTCTCAGGGATATTGTTCCTTACTCTTCAGAGTACATGGCATCTCTGGCAAAAGTGATAGCATCAAAGGAACCCACCACATATAAACAAGCTGTACAAGATGATCGATGGCTAGATGCCATGAATAAGGAACTAGCTGCATTGGAGTTGAACAGGACCTGGGTTCTCACAAATCTACCACCTGGAGTAAAACCTATAGGGTCTAAATGGGTGTACAAGATCAAGCACAGGGCTGATGGGTCAGTTGAAAGATTCAAAGCTTGTTTGGTTGCCAAAGGGTACAAGCAGATAGAGGGCAAAGACTATAAACATACATTTAGTCATGTTGCCAAATTTGCTACAGTCAGGATTGTCTTGGCAATTTCAGCATCTAGAGAATGGCCATTTCACCAACTTCATATAAACAATGCTTTTCTTCATGGCTTCTTGGAGGAAGACGTCTATATGATGACTCCTGAAGGCTATAATCTAGCAGAAAAAGGTCAAGTCTGCAAGTTGGTCAAAAGCCTGTATGGTTTGAAGCAAGCCAGTCGCCAATGGAATAAAGAGCTCAGTAAATTCTTGGTGAATAAACTGAAATTCACCCAGTCGAGACAAGATTACTCCCTTTTTACAAAGCAGAATGGAGAACTTTTTACTGTGGTACTAGTTTATGTTGATGATCTTCTCATAACAGGAAGTGATTCAGCATTCATAGAAACTCTGAAACAAGAACTTGATAAGGAATTCACTATCAAAGATCTGGGTCTCATGAGATACTTCCTTGGACTAGAAGTTTCTCAGACTTCTAAGGGTATTTTGCTGAATCAAAGAAAGTATGTGGTTGATTTACTAAAAGAGACTGGCATGTCAGACTGCAATTCATGTAAGTTTCCTTTTCCAAGCAACTGCAAGCTGGCACCTGATCAAGGAGAACTTCTTCTGGATCCTGAGCAGTATCGAAGAATAATTGGAAAGCTTTTGTATCTCAATCTCACCAGGCCTGACATTAGTTACAGTGTACAACAACTAAGTCAGTTTCTGAGTGCCCCAAGGCAGCCACATTACCAGGCGGCCATGCATGTCATGAGATACTTGAAGCATTCAGTTGATATGGGTTTATTCTATCCGGCACAGTCAAACCTGACTGTACAAGCTTTTACTGATGCCGATTGGGGTAACTGTCCCTATAGTGGTAAGTCTATTACTGGGTTTTGTGTTTTCCTCGGGCCATCCTTGGTCTCTTGGAAAACTGAAAAACAGAAGACAGTCTCAAAGTCATCTGCAGAAAGTGAGTACAGGGCAATGTCTGCCACTGCAAGTGAATTGGAATGATTATCTGGGTTGCTGTATGATCTGCAGGTGAATGTCACTCTTCCTCTGACCCTGAACTGCGACAACAAAGCAGCACAACAGATAGCTGCGAATCCAGTCTTCCACGAGAGAAGTAAGCATCTCAAAATTGACTGCCACTACATCAGAGATAAGATCTATGAAGGTTTTATTCAGACTTCTCATGTTGCTTCTGCTCTTCAGTTGGCTGACATTTTTACAAAAGGGCTAACTGAGAATCAGCACAGCAGTTTTCTGTTCAAGTTGGGTATGGTTGACATCTCCCTAAATCCAACTTGAGGGAGGTATGTAGAGAAGAGCATAATAAGGTTCCTGCACCAGCAATCATTGAAGCCTAGCTCCTTCCTCTTGTAACAGAATCGTAACTGAATTCTGTTACATTTGCCAACTAGGATTAGGTGGTTATTTTCTGTTTTGCTTATCATAAGCTACGGCTATATAAGCACAAATGTAACTGATTACAAAATTAATGAAGATTGATTCTCTTGATTCTTCTCTCTCAATGTTCAACCTTCTTCACGTTTTCATATAGTTTAATCAGGTTGAAAGCTTCACATTGAAGCTTTCTTCACAATTGAAGATCACACAGAAGAAGAACAAGAGCTTCCGATTATTACAACTGAAGATCACACAGAAAAACATGAGCTAGACAATTGCTCGGTTTGTCGTGATTCGTTGTACATGTCACACATAACTCGCTTGACTTGCGGACATACTTTTCACCATTCCTGCATTTTTGAGCTGCTCCCTAGGCACCCATATTGCCCGTTGTGTCAAACAAGTAGCTTAGTTTATGTGTAATTATTTCTGGTATTAGCATTAGTTCTTTATTGACCAAATAGCGTGAACATTACTCCATCATCAAATGTAATGGATCGGATATACAAATGGTGAAAACAGAATTTTACGGAGAGTAGCACACAAGGACTCCAAACAGTGTTTCTTATAGAAAGAGCTGCAAACAGAGCAATACAAAACAAATTCAGGAAACAAAGAAAAAAAAAACGATAAACAATTAAACATTAAACTTGGGGGGTTATGTCAAGTAGCTAGAGTTAGGTCTGAACTCGAGACTTATAAATACTGGGAGGCAGGTATAAATCCACGGCATGAATAAACTTATCCTACACCCCCTCTGTTGATATGTTGATTCATGTTGTAATGTTATCATTACCCGTGAAACCAACACCTTTGTATCCGTGTCTGTTGGATCTACGAGTTAATAAGGAAACATACGTAGTTGAAAATAAGAATCATGATTTCGTTAATTGTCACAACAATTGATGAGCGCAGTGCACACTCAGTTGGGGTCAGTGGAAAGAGAATCTCCTTGAGACCATTGGGTTACCGGCCACTTTTCCCTACAAACCAAAACCATGAAATAAATTAAAAATGATTTCAAAAATAAACAAATAAAAGGAGAAGAAGAAGAAGAGTTACCCGATATTAGTGAGGATTTCGTGGATGGGAAGGTAACCCGATAATTTAGGAAGATATATATATATAGCCGCAGTGTATTAGGAAATAACACATCTTGGGTTTGTTTCATTTTAACTCAAAATACGGGTTAACGGGTGGGGTCACAGTTAAAAAAAAGTGTGTTAAAAGGTAGTCGGTGTTAATATGAATTACAGTTCACAACGGACTCGAAAATAGCGGGTCACGGGTCATAAATTGTAATTCGTACATAAACATAAAATATTGAAATAAATTCGATATTTTTATTAAATTGTTTTTATTGAATCAAACATAACCTCTATAAGATAATACCAAATTAAACACACTTCTTTTAGTCTTAACTTTAGAAAAAGTGGGACAACGGGTTATCTCAAATTTAACCCAAAAGGATACTGGTCAAAACGAGTTCGAGTTATCTATAGCCAGAACATAATCAGGAAAAAAATGGGTATTAAACTTGAACAACGGGCCACATCTGGTCGGTAAGAGTAATAAAATGGAGTTACAAACAAGTTCATATAACAGGAACGATAAACTAGTCTAGAACAGAGTCTCCACTCTCCACCCTTCCCTTCGAAAAAAATATACACTCTAGTACTCTACTCACTGTTCACTCCTTTTCCGTCTGCTTTCTCTCTCATCTATTACATATCTCTCATCCGCCGCTCCCACAATCTCTCATCTATTACAGGTCCGTTTGATTTTTTATTTTTTTTTAAATATGTATGCGTATGCCGTATTTTGGGTTATGAAGCAGGGTTGACCTAGAAAATTTTGCGAAAAGGAGACTAGGGTTTGTGGGTTGTTTGTTTTTGATAGTTTTTCTAAGGTTTTTGATTTTGGGGCTTTTCTGTTGCGACTTGTGAGCTATATTACTCAGACACGGAAGGTAAGGAGACAAGGAGTCCTCCAAATCAGCTCTGATTCTTTTACTTAATGTGGGAAATCAGCAATCGATTTGGTGTTAAAGATTCCATGGGATTATATAGAGTTATGGTTTACTTTTAGCTGTAAATTGGTTGCAATCGATTTGGTGTTAAGTTGGAATGTTTTATGATAATCTGATTAATTTTTTTTGAAGATCCTTATCTGATTAATTTGTTGTTGGCTTTTTTGTTATTTTTTTATGTTTGAAGTCTTCATTCATGCAATACCAATTGTTTTTTATTTTAAATTGGGATTTTTATAGTCAATGATTTGCTGCCTCTTTTCCTTATATTTTTTTTTCTTTTCTTTGTTTGTTTCACAGTTGGATGATGAACAAACTTTGATTGATTACTTTAATGATCATCACAGCCAAAGTTTTTTAGACTACATTGTCACTAGAAACTTAAACGGATGACACCCTAGGCATCTTTAGCAAATTGCTTGACCTCCCCAGTAGCCTTCAACTCCTCCTCAGTAGTTTTTGATCACACAGGCAATCTACTTGTTGTAAAAAGGATTCAGCGGACTTTGGGATGAACAAACTTTGATTGATCACTTTAATGATCATCACAGCCAAAACCTGAAAGTGTTATACACCAAATGTACGGAATCTCCCGCCACAATCATATCAAAGACCGATTATGTCAAAGCTTATTGGTGGTGTCCCTCAAGCTTGCGTCAAACATTTCCCTGAGATCCTCATGGTCAAGAATATAGCAGTACAAGATGACCTCTCCATGTATCTAGACCCGTGGCGTAAATCACTTCCATCTCTTGCTAGATTAAGTCATTTTTTCACGTTGTTGCCTCTGCCCAGGGAGATTTCTTAGGAATTGGATGCATGCCCTTGATATAGCTGACCATATTTCTATTGTCGCTAAAAATTAAAACCTTACCCTTCTTCACCTCGCGCGAGAACGTAAGAAGACCAGTCTTCAAAGCAATTGCCTCTCCCAGGCAAAGATCATCATTTGCCTTGATTTTTTCGCAATACATCTGGAAAAATTTCCCTTCTTCACCACCATCATCTTTAATATATTCATAGAACAACCCCATGCCACAATGGTAGCCTCCTTCTTTAGCCTTGACGACTGCAAAGTCGGTGAAGATTTTTCCCCATTCACTAGAGATCTCCCAGGGTAGAGGCAACAAAGTGAAAAAATGACTTAATCTGGCAAGAGATGGAAGTGATTTACGCCACGGTTCCAGATACATGGAGAGATCATCTTGTACTGCTATATTCTTGACCATGAGGATCTCAGGAAAATGCTGACGCAAGCTTGAGGGACACCACCAATAAGCTTTGACATAATCGGTCTTTGATATGATTGTGGCGGGAGACTCCGTACATCTGGTGTATAACACTTTTAGGTTTTGGCTGTGATGATCATTAAAGTGATCAATCAAAGTTTGTTCATCCCAAAGTCCGCTGAATTCTTTTTACAACAACAAGTAGATTTGCAGGGAGGTGAAAGCTACTGAGGAGGAGCTGAAGGCTACTGGGGAGGTCAAGCAACTTGCTGAAAATGCCTAGGATGTCATCCCGTTTAGGTTTCTAGTGACAATGTAATCTAAAAAACTTTTCTGGAGCGTTTTTGTAAACTGCGGATTAGTGCCTCGAAACTATGTGAAAAGATTGCAGTGAAGAGTGCTCTGAACCATATTTATATTTGTGTGCTGTTATTTGGTGAACTCTGTTTTATGATATTATAAGATTATATTTATAATTGTGTGCTGTGATCTGGTGAACTCTGAGCTCATGGATAATGTGATAGTTAAGGGCCAAAGCTCCCCCCTCTCCGAGTATGCTACGGGTAACATAGTTCGTCACCTCAATGGCTCAATGACATAAACACTTGGTTTGTGCTATTGCACTGAGCTCGATGCTTTAAAGTGACAGGTAAGTAACCTCACTCAAGTCAAATGTGTGCTGAGACTTCATCACATCAAGCAACTTCACCTTGGAGGTACACTATTTCTTAAGCGACACGCTCTTGTAAGTCTGCTTTTTTATACACTCTACCTCTTCTTATGATTTCATTCGTTCAAAGGCCACCGAAGGTGGAGCACTTGCAGACCTCTTCAATGAGAGGACTGGGAAAACAAAGACGAAATGAATTGTCTCGTTGCTGGAGCAAACTTTTTGCTCAAAGTGAGACCAAACTCTCTTTTGTTCTGTTCTGGTTGATCAAATTTTCATCTTGTCTGATAGTAGTTGCAGCACTCCCTCCATCATCCATTTGATCAGAGATATATGTAAGGGAGAACCAATTTGAAGGGAGCATTTTGTGTTTAATGTTGGCACGGTGCTTCCATGAACTTGCTTCTTACTCTCCCTTTGATATTGTAGATATTCTAAATTTATAGATGTATGAATCTAAACATTGTTGTTACTACTACTGAATCATGTGTGAGAATATTTCTGAACTGTTATCAAATGTCTAAAACTTCACCCTAAGTGTCCTCAGCTACTTTGCACAGGCGATTCATGATGAGGCCTTTACACCTATAGAGTGAGGAAAGTTCGTGCAGATGGATCAAAATGATATATTGCCTTACCTTCTTGTAAATCTTGGACCTGGCGTAAGTGTGATAAAGGTACAAACTTTCTTGTCCACAGAGATAACACACTCACACACCTCAAAATGAAGCTGAACTTCTGTACAAATAGCTGAATACAACAGTGCTTCTGTTTCGTTCAGTATGCAAAGTAGGTTGACAGGGACAGGAAATTTGAACGTGCTAGTGATACAAATGTTGTTGGTTGTACGTATTGGGGCTTTGAAATTGCTGTCCAAGTGCAAGAGGTTAGAATGATGTTGTGATGAATTGTGATCGTTTTTTTTCTCAGATTTCATATTATATACAAATCTTATCTAGCATGACAGTAATTCCTTTCCTGCAGCTTCCATGAACTTCTGGAATTGAGCCAATGTGGAGACAATAGTAGCATTGACATTCTTATCAGGGATGGTTAAGGTGGTTAGGATTTTTCCAAAGGTATATTTACTTGTTGAGAGTCTTACTTCTTAGCAGACTGCAATTTGTACTCTTTTGTGTAACTTTGAGAACTTCCAGATTCACCTGTCTGCAACAACTAATACTTCCTAGTTTTCGCAAACCATTTCTTATTTGAAGGAGCTTGAAGACCACAGACCTGAAGATTTTTCCCTCTCACCCCTCCAAAATGATTCGTGTGACATTGGGCAGGTCAGGCAAAAAACCATCTATTACTTTTGCGATTCCATATTTTCTCTGAGTTATTGTGTTTGAATTATTGTTGAGGTTTCCATCACTGTTTACAACTATCGTATAGCTGCAGAAGTTCACTTTGCTGGCGACTGACATCACACACCTATGCTTGTTATGTTCAGATAGTTCATCTAAATGCTCTTCGCTATGGCTTCAAACGTATTTTCTTTGGGGATACTTCTGTGGAGGCCATGCTCATGCAATGAATACCATCTCATTCACCGTTTATTTCAGCTGAGGGAGAATCTTATGCCAAGCCTTTATTCCTTTCTACATTATTGTCATGTAGGTCAAATGGGGAGACACTAGCTATATTCTTAAGCCATGAAGATTTCTTGAAGCATCAGGTACCTTTATGAGTTATGAAAAACATGTATGGTCCATCAACTTGTGGAAAGGCTCTGTATGGTTGCCCGAATATTGGTGGGAAAGTGCGTGAACCTCTTTCAGGAGATCTAAATGATCAGGTAAAGTTTCTGCAAGTTTAGGTAAAATCAGTTTGTATTTAAGAAATGTCTACTCAATGTACCTGCTCTATGTATGTCTGTTTGCTTCGTTCTCCTCTGTTTGCGCTGTCACTATAGTTCTTTTTTGTGCCATTAGGAAACAGATGAAAGCTATAGTTCGGTTCTTTTTATAAGAAAATACGGAGTAGATGTTATTAAGAAAGAAGAGTACAGTAAGAGGATAATATATACTGAAAGACAAGTTGGGAGAAGCTTCAAACTTTCATATGTCTGTTCTCCACTACTAGACTCATGGTCACTGTATGTGTTCATAACTCCCAACAATTCCAATGTTTGTTCAGCTGACACATGGTTAGGCTTGAATATATCTGGGCTACCTTTTGTTGAGTGGACTATCCAGTGGTATTCTGCATACTGTTTTATTCTTAAACACAAAAATGCTGATATCATGTACAGAGAGATTCGAGCAGAAAGCTTCAAACCTTGAACAACTGCCTTGGAGGCATCGGGGTTTCTTTATCATGGGAATATAAAGTGTGTTGAGATGCGAGCAACTTAAATGTTGGCGTTCTTCACCTTGTTCCTACTCTGAGGGTGTTTACCTAGTTTGCAGATTAAAAGTCGTATGCACAATCTCAAATCACTTCGCTACCACTTTCTTTATGGTTGATTCTTATGTGTTGTGCCAGTAACTTGTAACTTACTGCTGCTGAAATGAGCTCTACAAAGTTATGGTTTTCTTGATTGTTAAGAGCTGAATTGACAGGGTTGATATTGTTGGATTGCTTTTCATGTCCACATTGGATGAATTTTTCTCTGCGAACTGTATTAAAAAAAACTTTTTCGTGTTACAGCTTTTATATTCGTGACTTTGAGGCAGCGTCTTGACTGTCGTCTTCAGCCTTTGAGTTCAACATGATAACACTCTTGATCATGTTGAACTCGAGTAAGTTTTATGCCAGATCCCTAATCTTCTTAAAACATTTTACCGTCTACATGACAAATCAACTTATGGTTCTCCAATTCTGTCATGTATGCTAATGCTACTTACTATTGTGCTCTCTGCTAGCAAGTCTGCAAGGATACTTGTGCGATTCCATGTTTTCTCGAGTTATTGTGTATGAATAATTGTCTGCCTAACTTTTGTTGAGTGATCCCGAGTGGATTATACAGCGATATTTCACATATCTTTATAAACAGAAATTTAATGATTATGTGGGTAGAGAAATCTGCGCAGAAAGGAATTGAAATTACTGCTACTGTTCCTATGACTGCCTTGAAGGCATCGTTACTCCTTTATCACGGGAATCGGGAATATACTGTGTTCGGATGGGGCAACTTAACTGTTTGAGTTCTTTAACTTGTTCCTACTCTGAAGCGTTTACCTTGTTAACAGTACAATCTCAAATCACTATGCTGAAATCAGCACTAGTTAGTCATGGATTTCTAGATTTTACGTGTTAGACTTTTTATATTTGTGACTGATATGCTTTTTCAGCCTTTGTTCCTTACTATTCTGCATTTGACTCAATATGCAGGTATGAGCCCAACACTCCTGAATTGATCTCTAGAATCATGTTGAACTCGAGTAAGTTATATGCCAGATTCCGAATTTGACTAAATCATTTTACCATCTACATTTCTACATAACAGGCCGCGAGCCAATTAAGTAAAAAAACCCTCTATCCTTTACTCATGTATATAGCGAGCCCATGGAAAACTGTCAATGTCATAGGTTTTTTTGCGGGATAATTCTTGGACAGAATTGTTAAGCGCGCTCGGATTTTTTTTTTTTTTTTTTGGTTGAGAAAAACTACACAGAGACTTAAAAAAAAAAGCGAGCTCCGAAAGTTGTCAAAAATTAAGTCTGATGAAGACTTCAACAACAATTACACTCGGGTTTGGAGCTCACTTCATCGACTGGAAACTTAACATAGTTGTCTAGAGTGATAATACCTATATTATACTTTCAATAAATCGATAGTAAATCGTTAGCATTAAAACTAAATGCTCAAAAACACAATACAAAAGTGCCGCTAACCATACTCATGTACTCCGTATGTTATAACAAACAAAGTTTTAAAGCCCCCCCGACAATCACTAACGAAACAACGATTAAAATGAAGAGAAGAAACACACCATTGTTGAAGATGGGAAGGAAAATGATAAGAATTTTGAGTATTGAGTATGTTCATTATGGCCAAATGCTAGCTCAAGTGTATGCGTAGTGTCCGTTATACTCCTTCCATTTCATTCAATTGTTTACGTTGAAAACAATTGAATGAAATGGAGGGATTATTAAAAAAACCGGAGATTTTTTAGTCTTAATTAAAAAAAAAACGAATACTCAACATTGAGGCGGAGTATTGAGTTAGGAATTAGGAATTGTAGTCCATCAATAAAACGGGATGATCCGTCCTATAAGTTTGATCAGCAAGTCTCCGGTCTCACAGGTGAGACGGGCCCAATATGATACGAATATCGATGCCTGCGGAAGCGTTGCGAAATACAGACCAGGAATCTGTACTCTGGTCAGAAAACTGGAACAGAACATGACTGATCTCTGGTCAGGACGTCAGAACGGAACAAGGCTGATCTCTGGTCAGGACGTCAGATCGGAACATGACTGATCTCTGGAATCTCGTGGGTACAGAACAGGATTCTGGTCTGCGCTGTTTTTGGTATTTTCTATTTTTATGGGACGGAAATAAAAACAAATAAATCAATAAAAGATATGGATGAACAAGTTAGACCTATAACTCGTCCAAACTATGATCAATCCCTAGACTACCTCGCCTAGTTTCGATCTTTGATCACTCGCACGCAGCTAGTTAATCAACAAAAGCTAAAGTACATCTTAGCTAGAATTCACACAGAATTGAAGGGAAAACCGTCCTTTCGACTCTTTGATATTAATTCTTGAAATCGGAATCTTCTATGATCTACTCTACAATACAATAAAACTCCCTATTTATACTAAATAGAAACATCTAGACTCTATGAAATAAGGTAAGGATCTACAAGATATTTCCTTAAATTCGACTCAACTGAAATTAGAAAACTATCCTAAATACTTGTAAGACAATTCAGATACCTCATAGGCTCCTTTATTATTAGGCAAAGGCAAATAACTAATAAGGAATAACTACTAGCTAGAGAGAAGCTTCATTGGACGTGCATAACTTGGGCTGATACCATAAGTGGTCGTCAATGTGTACCCGCGTAGAAACTGGACAGTCCAACTTGAAACGCGCATATCTCCTTCGTTCCTTAATCAAATAAGAGATGAGCCCAAAAAAATGGTAAAAGAAATTAACTTAAAAAAAAAAAATCGTCCACCCATTAATAAAGGGGATTGAAGGCGGCAAGAGCGAATAACACGAATGTTAAATTGCTAATTCCAACAACTTCCATAATTAATTAATTAATCAAGATAATTTGTATTTTCTTGATCATATGCTGGGGGATCAATGATGATGACAACGTCAATTTAGCCTCAAGCTTTTGAATTGAATACTTTGAGTTGTATCTTGGAAACTACCTCTTTAGTTTGATAGCTTATAGTTCGATTCTAACCTTCTGAGCTTATCTTGAAAAACGACGGTTTTATTTTACCAAGTAGGACTAGGAGTGTCATTTAAGCTATAGTCTTTTAGATTGAATCCTTAGAGTTGTATCTTGAAAACTACCTCTTTAATTTGATGCTTGTAGTTCGATTATCTTGAAAGCTACCTCTATAATTTGATACATGTAGTTCGATTAGGCTTTTAGCTCGAGGACCTGGAGTTTTATCTTGAAAACAAACGGTTTGTTTCAATAGTTTAACTTTACGCTTTTGGTTTCAAAACTTGAAGTTTGATCTTGAAAACTACCGTTTAACTCAAAGGAGTACACTGAGCATCAAGGTTGGCCTAGTGGTTAGGAACTCAACCTGTCTGGGGGTTGTCCCGGGTTCAAATCCCCGTACCCCCACCCCCGCAGCATTAGCTGCTCGTTTATACCAAAAAAAAAAAAACTCAAAGGAGTACACTAAGGGCCTGTTTGGTTCACCATTTTTGGGCCCAGTAACGGATTGAAATCACTTGAATCCATTACTTCAATTTTATTAATTTTGTTACGCATGTCAATTTCAATATCAAAATTTCAACACTTCTATGCAAAAGGCATAATAAAATCAGAAAAGCATACAAAGAATAGAGATTACATCAAACTTACCATGCGTGCTAACACCTTCATAAGAAACTGGATTCTAGTTAGGCCTTGAAAACTTTTTAACGAGAGAGGATGAGCAAAGTTTTTTTTTTTTTTCTTTTCTTGGCTGAGAATCTGTAAAAGAACGTGAGAAGAAGAGAGTCAGTTTCCAGTGTCACCATTTTAATTAATTTAATTGAAAAATATATATTTTTTTGTTTATAATTTGTTTGATATATTATATTATTGGGCTTGTGTAATAAAAAAATCAGAAAGAAGAAGAAGATGATGTTGGATGAGGAGGTAGAGCAGAGGGTATGTTCCATATTTTTGGACGATGATGTTGAGGATTTCAAGAAGTATCTGTCGGAAGAGAAGACACCTGGTGTTCCTGAGGTGGAGTTGTTGAAGTTCTGTTTGCTTCATAATGCTAAGAAATGCGCTCTTTGTCTTCTCAAGTCTGACTATCCTGGCTCGAATGGCCGACCAGTCAACATCGGTACTGACAAGGACATCCTCATTGAAGCCCTGGGTGGTCTTCCTGACCCTGAAGTCATCGGACTCTTGATCCACACTTGTTCTTGTCAAGATCTTGTCAATCAAATTGGCGGTGGTTACCTTCCCATCCACGAAATCCTCACTAATATCGGGTAACTATTCTTCTCCTTCTCCTTTTATTTGTTTATTTTTTGAAATTTCATTTTTTAATTTATTTCATGGTTTTGGTTTGTAGGGAAAAGTGGCCTGTAACCCAATGGTCTCAAGGAGATTCTCTCGTCAAGCTCATTATTGTACTTTGCAACCCTAAACTGGTATGTGCCCCCTTTTTGTGAAATTTGTCTGAATGTATTTTCATTTAGTTTAATTTCCTCCTGATACTTTGCAACCCTAAACTGGTATTTGTGAAATTTGTATGAATGTATTTTATTTAGTTTAATTTCTTGATATTGACCCAACTCCAACTCGTAGAAATCCTTGCTTGAGACTGCAAAGATAATTGCTCAACACACAGAAGCACTCTCTGAAGTCGTGACGGGTTTTGTGTATAATGGAGACATTAAGGAGTTGGCTGCCTTGCTTCTTGTTGCTCATGATAGAGTGTTACCTTCGGCTAAATCATCACCTCTTTCCACTGACCCCAGCTGGTACACAGGTGTGCACTGCGCTCATCATCAATTGTTGTGACAATTAACGAAATCATGATTCTTATTTTCAACTACAATGTTTCCTTGTTAACTCGTAGATCCAACAAACACGGATGCAAAGGTGTTGGTTTCACGGGCTATTCGCAGCAAACTTCCAAATCCTACTGCCCTTGCATTGCTTCAGATTTTTGACAAGGCTGGTGATAAATTGAGCGACTTCTACCGCTCTACAGACGACAATGTATGTCAAATGCTTACGAGTACATTCTTCACATCAGCTGCTTTATCTAAAATCAATGGTGTTAGTTGTTGGTATTCTTGTAAGAATAACAACGGTTTGGTTTCATCTCTGTTTTTTTCAGGTTTCTCCCAGAGAAGTGATTTGTAAAGTTGCTACTATCGTCCATGAAGCTGGGATTGAGTTAACATTCGAGGATATCGACGTGTCACTTATTTATGGGTAATGATAACGTTACAACATGAATCATCATATCAACAGAGGGGGTGTGGATAAGTTGATTCATGCCGTGGATTTATACTTGCCTCCCCGTATTTATAAGTCTCGGGTTCAAACCTAACTCTAGCTACTTGACATAACCCCCTGCGTTCTTGTTGCCCAAGTTTAATGTTTATCGTTTCTTTTTCTTGTGTTTCCTGAATTTGTTTTGTATTGCTCTGTTTGCAGCTCTTTCTATAAGAAACACTGTTTGGAGTCCTTGCGTGCTGCTCTCGGTAAAATTCTGTTTTCACCATTTGTATATCCGATCCATTACATTTGATGATGGAGTAATGTTCACGCTATTTGGTCACAACTTGATCTACTTGTGTTCAGGTATTAGCCTGGGTGATAGCATTGACATGAGCCATAAACCAGTGTTCCGTTCTGCAAGTAGTTACCGATCCAAAGCTCCTCCGGTATATATGAAGGATTATACGTTTGTAAGAGGACTATCCATCCATCTCTCTAAATCGATTCAAGCTTTGAACTATTACCTATACTTCGTATATGACATTTTTATTAATCGTTGCTCCGATTTTGTACTTTTACAATGGCAGGGACTTAATCAGCATGATTTCGATGCTCAAGCTTACAACTCTCAGGGGGTAAGAAATTATTCTTCAGCTGCAATCAGGGCAACTTGCTCCAGGCAATCATCAAGGGGTGTCGCTTTCTTAGCTATGAAACTTGGCAGGAGAATTAGGTTTCTCTGATTTCTGAACACAAGGTACCTAGTAACTCTTTGTCATATTTCCATTTGCTGCTAATGGAATTAATGTGTGCGGTTTTTCGTCAATTGCTCGTGCTTCTAATGTTATTAGAGTAGCCGTTATATTGTATGTTTGCTGTTTTCATAATGTGGTACACCTTTTGGCTTCCTTTTGCTAATTATTATACGTCCTATCAGTAATCTCCCTTTGGCCATATTGTTGTGCTATTGGCATTTTGGTCTTTTTGGCATGGCGCTCAATATTGTCAACTTGTTGTTTGTGATACTTTCAGGGAGATTACTGATGTGCTGAGCTGTGTGGGTTCAGAATTCAGATGGTACTGAAGAGTCATCGTAGGTTTCAACTTTTGCGCAGGTTGATATGGAGTTTTGGACACAAACATGTAAAGTGAGGATAATTTTGGAGGTTTGAATAATCGAATTCAAAAATTGGATAGTACTTTTCTCGTGGTTTCTAAATAGATTTGTAACTTAGTAGTACTATAGTTATTGTACTGGTACGATTTTGTGATGAATGTTCAGTTGTTTACGTGGTATGTTTGTCTCCTAAGTTTTACCCTAAAAATAGCGTCTCATCGTGTTTATTACTTACGGTTCTTTTCGTTTGCGTAGAGACTGAACGGGACCGTAAGAAGTAAGCAAATAACCTAACTAATTTTGGTTTGATAAGAATGAATTATTCAATAAGATGGACTCAACCAGCATCAGTAAACAAATGTTGTATAACTCATTCTTTACTGCGTAATACCTACTGCGTATATCAGCACATCTCTTCCTGTTCTCAGTAGGCCAAACGCAGATTCATGCACCCTTAGCCATTTGAACTACTAAGAGATAAAGGCGCCATGAATGATTCTATGCCATAATCCATATTTAAATCACTGATGTTGGTGAGTACTACAAATCTACAATAGTAACAAATAAATAATCAAAACTTTCGAAAGCACACTCATTGCAACCGCAAATTTCACCATTCAAAGCATTTCCTTCATAGTCTAAGGATTGGAGGATAAGAGTATGAGATCGGAAATATAAGATCATGAGTTCATATTCAATTGGCGTACGTGCCAAATGTCTTCTTTCATGGTGACTTGGAGGAGGAAGTGCATATGCAGTTGCCCATGGCCTGCAACAGGTAACATGAGATTTAAAATTGAGACCTATAAATACGTGAGAAGTCAACATTCTCGGACGTCAATCAAACAAAAACATGAAATGGAATGAAATTAACAACTCGATCAAAAAGAAAACGTGAAATGAATTGAAATTAACAACTCAATTAACAACTTTTATTTCTAAACAAACAATCAAATAAAAAAAAATAACATGAGATGATTGAAATTAACAACTCAATTACTAGCTATCTGTTTAATTTGGGTCCGGCGCGCACCCAATTTGAAGGAGCATGTGGTGGAGGGGAGTGTAACCGCGGAGAAGGGTACTATGGGCGAGACGAGGAAATATGTTGAGTACAAGTCGGATGATTTCGGGGTCAAGAAGAGAGTCAATACTCAATAGCATCAATGAGGACATATATAGTCGTGAAAGCGATGACCGATTGAGGAAGAGTCGTCATTGAGAAGACACAACGCGCATTTCTTAATCAAGCAACACGATAGCACCTTCGTATGGTAACCTCATCTTCTTTTCCGACGACATAAACTTCTCGAATTCCTCTACATTATCTTTTCAAATTATATTATAATCTTCATCGATTATAATTATGGATGATGGATTCTGCTTCAGATTTATACGGAAAGTTTATATTACATAATTACTATAAAGATTTGATTTATTTATATGTCGCCATATTCCATATTATGGGCCGGAATTATTTACTCCAATTTATTTATCATAAAACTAAAGAACGAGATCTTTTTTTCCTCGTAAATTACGGTTAAATAAGACAATTATCATGATCATTTCCCGTTTTGATTTATTACGGCTCACAAACCGCTTAAAGAGTGAAACATTTTTTTTTTGCTGACATGTCGATGGTTTAACAAAATCGTGCCACATCAGCTTATTAAATAATTATTTCAAACGAGTGACACAGGCAGCATGAGAGAGATGATGACCAAAGTAGCGGGAAATGACAAACCCAACCAAACAGATCATCTCCTCCTTCTCCTTTACGCTACAATTAACGCAGCAGCAGCAGCTACACTTTCACCATTTTTTCAACCTTATAACATCACCATTTCCACCGCTCCACAACTGAAATTGCTGCTGCTTCGGCCGCCATTGCCTACATCAACAACCTTATCTTCTCCCGCCAAAAAATGGCACTATATAACTCCCCCTTTCCTCCACCACATCTCCCAACTCGCTCTTCTCTTCGCTCTCTTAATAACTTTCCCCCCTTCAATTTCAGCTTAATTACCAAACCGCCACTCTCTAATTCCTTCTCAATTGCCTTTAAACAGTCCAATCCGACGTCGTTTCGGTGCTCCATGGCTCTCGAAACCGGAACCGAAACCGCTTCTTCTCTTCCAAAGGTACAATTCAATTATAATAATTGTGATTGGTGAATTATTACGCGCAATTTAATTACTTTTGTACATTGTTATTAAATTCTTGCTTTTGGAGTAATTTTATTGTAATGTTGCATAGATTTTATTGTGATTGTTATTGATGAATTTCGTCGATTAAATTTGTTATTAAACTAATATTGTATTAGTTTAATTAAATTGTGTTTGTGATTGGAAATTTGGAAAGTGTTTGCTGTTGATTTCGTCGGATTATTCGGTGTTTATTTATGAGAAATTTGCGTGAATTGGATCATGAATATTGTTGCGTATAGATGACGATTAGGGTGGTATTATCGATGAGGTATTCGGCCTGGTGTCGGAGATTGAGGGATTGTCCAAGGTTTGAAAGGCGGCACCTTTGTGACTCATCATGGATAGGAATCAGTAATTATGTAATTATTATGTGGTTTTATATTATGAAGGAAATGGTGGAATTTGTGAGTTGTGATCAGTGTGGCTTGTAGTCGAGAATTTCAAGTGGTTATCGTGTTAGTATGTTATCATACGAGCTTTTTAGGTCTCGTGTGAAGCACGTCTATGTTTCAGTACTGTTTTTGGGAGGATAATGACCAAGTAGTGAGTTCTGGTGTGTGCGTGTATGTGTGATCAGTGTGCTTGTAGTCGAGAATTCCAAGTGTGTTATAGGAGCTTTATAGGCCGCGTTTGAAGCATGTCTATCTTGCAGTACTGTTTTTGGGTGGATAATGACCAAGTTGTGATTTCTGGTGTGTGCGTGTATGTCTGTGTTCGTGAGTCTGTAGGGGAGGGGGTAGCCTATCAAGTACTCGCCTAGTAGTTTGTTCTTATAGTAACTGGGGACGAATATTTGCAGGGTGATTTACAAGGGAGCTTGTCTTATTCTAGAGCATATTGGCCGAGTAAAGATATTATTGCTTGGAATAATGACATAGGAGATGGTTCTTGTTATCTGTACGCAAGTAAAACTGCCATGCTGACTGTTACAGATGCCGGAATCCAGGGTTTGCGCTCTATGACTTATAATATACTCCAATTGATTGTATTTATATGCGTTATTCCCTTGAATAGATTAGAAATCCGAAACTAGTGCTTTGATGTTGCTATTGCTTCGATTTGTAGGCCATGATGTGAAGATAAAACTTGAAAAGGATGAGGAGGGACTACCAGCAAACGTATGTTGAATCTCATTTTAACTTGATTTCCCTATCACTTGTTCATTTTAGTGTTCGCATGTATTACCCCTATTCCCGGGTTTTCTTTATCTTGGTTCTTAGTTAGTTATGCTATGCAAATGGGTGTTCATACTAGCACGGTCAAAATGGAAAAGACTGGTGTATGAGGTAGTGCTTGAGCCACTCCTACGGAGTATTTAAGTTGATTCAGTTTCACTTATATCATTTCTTAGGTACTGGAAAAATTTCCACACATCCGAGGTTACAAAGCCTTCAAAGCTCCAGCGTCACTGGATTTCAGAAGTCTGCTAAAGTGTCAGTTAGCTGTTGCTGCTTTCAGTTGTAAGTTTTTTTTTTTGTTTTTTTTTTTT
Source organism: Spergularia marina (assembly GCA_963680865.1). Classification (NCBI taxonomy): domain Eukaryota; kingdom Viridiplantae; phylum Streptophyta; class Magnoliopsida; order Caryophyllales; family Caryophyllaceae; genus Spergularia; species Spergularia marina. Next base: position 1,071,978 of record OY804555.1, on the reverse strand, counting down.
TGTTGTTGTTGTTGTTGTTGTTGTTGTTGTTGAACTTACAGTTGATTGATCTCTAGCATGCATTTGATGGGCTAACTTGTAAACATCTGGCGTGCCTTCTTTTTTCCTTTTTCTTTTCCTCCTGTGTGTGTTTAATTGGTTGTCCTGCTATGAACTTTCTTTTATGAACTTCACAGCTGATGGGGTATGCAGAAATGCCACTGCGTTGCAGCTACCAGGTGTTATCGATGAGCTTTACTCATATGATGGCCCTTTGGGTGCCTTGTTTTCACCAGACTCCATATCACTCTATTTATGGGCTCCTACAGCTCAAGTAAGTGATCTGTCATATACCTCATTGACTGTTGAATCTCGTCCATCCTTGCATTCTCATTGTCATTCAAGTTATCTAAATTTTGCTGATGGAATTGCTTGCAATATATCAACAAAATGAGCAGGCTGTTTCTGCCAGAATTTATAAGAATCCTTTAGGTGGCGAACCATTGGAAATTGTTCAGCTGAAAGAATCAAATGGTGTTTGGAGTATCTCTGGGCCTAGAGGCTGGGAGGGATGTTACTATGTATACAAAGTCGATGTGTATCATCATAGCACCTTGAAAATTGAGAAATGCTTTGCTAATGATCCCTATGCGAGAGGGTATGCTAGTTGTTCTTGCTAGTTTATTTACTTGAATTGCAGTTCTGTGATCCTATTATTTGTGAAAACCCCATGAACTAGTAGCATCCGTCCAACATAGGTCGAAATCGCTGACTGCCGAAATTTGTCTGATTAACCAGGCTGTCAGCTGATGGAAGCCGAACATTGCTGGTTGACATAAGATCTGATGCCCTAAAACCTGAAGGATGGGATAATCTGGCCAACGAGAAACCTCATCTTCTTTCCTTATCCGATATCAGTATCTATGAGCTACATATAAGAGACTTCAGGTAGGTTCTACCTATTTTCCAAATATTGAGCTTGTGTCCTATTCGGTCTATTATAAACGCGACTAATGCATTGATCACTCAACTATAATGAACATATATATATCTTTACCATTAGCATCTTTCATACCAGATTACAGATGTTCACAAGTCATTATTGATAAAGCATGTCATTTGATAATTGATATTAAAACTGTGTTTCTTAGCCGATAATTACGCTGTACCCTAGTGACAATAGCTTACATGGACCAGCAATTGACAAACACAATGCTCTTCTCTAATGTCTTTATGATGTGGTATACCTAACTGTCGTTACAGGGTAAAATCTTATGGTTTAAGAACTTTTGCTTATTGCTTTGTGCGTCTACTTTCTGTCAACATTTGTGTTGATCTGTTTGCTTTAGTTGAGGTCTCGCTGATCATTAAGAAGATTAATGGTGTTATGTTATTGACCTTTCCTTAATATTTGATGTCTTTAAGTCTGGGTTTATTGCAGTGCAAATGATTTCACTGTACATCCCAACTTCCGTGGAGGATATTTAGCTTTTACAGCACAGGTACTTATATCTACTTTAGTCCTTCACTTATTGTCCAAGAACGTTTCTTCCAGTGTAACCTGGATGTTTTCTGTTATAAGGAGTATCTATTTTAAATGCTGAGATGTTCTTCTTCCTATACTTGTCCCTTCTAGCTTCCACCATTTTGCACTCTTTTTTTTTTCTTTTTTTTTTTTTTTTTTTTGGTGTAGCCTCAACATCGGAATCATACTTTCCTAGTCCCTATCCAATTTTTGTTATTACGATTATTTCATTTCTTTCTTTTGAGGTTTTCTGTTTATTACTGAAATCCAATTTAAGATGATGTGTGAACTCTGAAGTACTATAAGCCAATATTAGAACTACATGGAAACTAATCAACTATAGAGTATATCACCCCTTCATGATTAGCTAGTGTTAAGATATAACCAATTATTGGGCCTCAACCATCAGTCTAGACTTTTGGTTGAGTTGGCTCTTTAACATGGTATGAGAGCCTCAGAGCCTCAGTGACTGACCCTGAGGTCTCAAGTTCAAATCCTGGGAGCCCCATCCTTTTCAAGTGGAATTTCAGCACAATGTTGTGCATTTATCATCCACATTTCAAGTGGTTTCAGTCCACGTTTCAAGCCCAAATGGCTTTCACGTGAGGGGGAGTGTTAAGATATAACCAATTATTGGGCCTCAACCATCAGTCTAGACTTTTGGTTGATACAAAGCCAGTGAGCTCGGGAACTTGTTGGTGTTAAGAATTCAATATTGTAGATGTTACTTTACTTGAACTAATTGTAGATTCCTTCCGGAAAACAAACAGTTGATGATTAGTTTGAGCGATTTTCAACAACAATATTACCCCATTGCCTTGAAGGCTCACTTCTAGGCGAGGTAAGTGGAGAAAGGGTTGGATGTACTCAAATTTACTGCTATATTGAAAATATGGTAACATTTTATTTTTTATGGTTTGTTGGAGTGAAAAGTGAGGCAATTTTAGGATGAATCATTGCGAAAATTGTGTTAAGAATTGCATCGCCTGATGCTGCTGGCTGCTGCACAATATAAAAAAAAAACGCAACCAGTTTAGTGATCGGTTGTCCTTCATTCCATTATATATCAAACCCAAAAAGTAGTGAGTTTATGACTCTATGGGCAATTTTTCTTAATTTTAAACGATCTATTATGAGACAACTGTAATCACAATTACAGAATTTCATTAGAAATGTTTCTAGTTCTCTTTGGTGTAAAAGAGTAATCAGTGTAATTATTTGTATAAAAGAATGATTTGTGTCTAACTCAACTCATATTGAAGGATTCAGCTGGTATCCTACATATGAAGAAACTATCTGCTGCTGGTCTTACTCACGTTCATCTGCTACCAAGCTTTCACTTTGCTTCGGTCAATGATGACAAAGAGAAGTGGAAGTCTGTAGGTAACACGTCCTTTTATTCTGCTTGTACCAACGCCTTTCCTATAGCCGTTTACCTTAAATGTGGATTTAGAAAATAATGTGCTAGTAGCCTGGAACTGTGTAGTATGAATATTTGAGCAAAACTAGGGGTCTGTTTGGAGAAGAGTAGGAAGATGTACAGTGAGCATTAAACCCTTCGCAGGGTATTTGCATGAATTAGTTTTCTTTATGCGGCTAATACATATGCTTATCCCTGTATATTGAGACGTTCTAGTTGTGAAACTTCTCAATACTTACTAGCTTTTGTCTACATTCATCCCAATTTTAGATCCTAAAGTGTTAGAGACACTACCACCTGATTCAGAAGAGCAACAAGCTCAAATAACTGCAATCCGAGATGAGGATGGATATAACTGGGGGTAAGCCCTTCCTTTTATTCTTTTGACATATAAATAATTGCTTCTTGTTCCTGGTTATTACAATTTATGTTTGAAACTACTTGGTGAAGGTATGATCCTGTGTTATGGGGAACCCCTAAGGGAAGCTATGCAACAAATCCAAATGGTCCATCCCGTATCATTGAGTTCAGAAAGATGGTTCAGGTGTGGCTCATTCTAGTCTGTAAAGAACTAAAATCATCTTTATAAAACCAGAATCAGATTTTTGTGAATTTACTCTGACACAAAACTCTTAATATGATTTGGTTACAGGCATTAAATCGTATCGGCCTGCGTGTTGTGTTAGATGTTGTGTATAACCATCTAAACAGCAGTGGACCACTCGATCAAAATTCTGTCCTGGATAAGGTGTGATTACATGTATAAATTATGCTTGGCGCAGATTTGAAAAGAAAAATTCCTTGTGCAATCTGTCCACCCTGCCACTACTGACATATACTTGCAAAAGATTGTTCCAGGTTACTATCTAAGAAGGGATGCCGATGGTTCCATTGAGAGTAGCACATGCATGAATGACACAGCTAGTGAGCATTATATGGTCGAACGTCTCATTCTGGATGATCTTTTATCTTGGGCAGTCAATTATAAGGTGATTTTGAAATTATTAACTTGTTTGGTGCTTCTTTTCGTCAAGTATGACTCTATAATGCTAAGATTCCCATGACTTTGTTCTTTCTCTGCATAAGTTAGACATGCACTTACGTGAAGCTGAGCCATGCCTTCATACATACTCTGAGACTAAAAAAAAAGTGACATCTGCCAATGGCATGGATATACATTCAATACAAAATTCCAAGTTTGATCTTCATTTTTCTGTTCGCATGGTTGAAACTTGAAACTTGAGTGATTTTTTCATTGTCTTGTCAGGTTGATGGATTCAGATTCGATCTTATGGGCCACATAATGAAACATACGATGGTATACAGCTCTTACTTTCGAGATATGTATTATGATTCCATAATTTTAAGTTTGCTGATTTTGTAAGTATGACTTCACTTTATATTTCTTGTGATTAAATGGTTAGAATGTCACACTATGGAAGGGATATTATGGTTGTTCACTTGATGCTGCAACTTTGTAACACGAAATGTTGAACCACAAAACTTCCCTTGGAGGGTTCTTTCTCTCTGTAGTTAGCTCTCTCTATCTTTTATTGCATGGCAGCCATCCCACCTTGGCCTACACAAGAAGAGGGAAGGCCTGCATTATATTTAACAGTCCAGCTCACCATGATTCCAACACTTAAGCATATAAGTGGTAGGCCTTGTTACTTAGTAGGTAGTTGGAATTCATTATCAAAATGTCAACTCCTCAGAATGCTCTCTAATGAGGCAAATTTAATCTCTGATTAGAATATATAGGTTCCACACATCTAGCAGTTGAAAAGGCTGTGTATTTTTGTGTTCAGCTAAGCATTTTGTCATACAACTAGTTGGTATTCTTTAACCTCTATAAACTTCATGCTCATTTCAGGTGAAGGCAACAAGTATACTCCAAGGCCTGTCTAAAACCAGGGATGGAGTAGATGGTTCAAGCATTTACTTGTGAGTTTGAAGACAAATATATTTTTCTTCAACTTAGTGGGTTGCTCTTGCATTCTGAGTTTGCCTTTGTCCTATTATCCTTCCGTTTTCATGTCACCCATTAATTCTTTGGTTACTTCTATGTTTCTGGCTGTAGATATGGTGAAGGATGGGACTTTGGTGAGGTTGCCAAAAATGCACGGGGAGTGAATGCATCTCAACTGAATCTTGGTGGAACTGGAATTGGGAGGTGACTTTTTCCTGTTAAAGTTTTAATCCAACTCGTTGCATTTTGACGACTGATATATATAGTTAATCTCTAGGGGCACTTTCATTTCTTCTGTGAATGTACCAACAAAAAATTTAAATGTTGTAGTGGTTTATATTTTGCCCAAATTGTGCAAAATGTCTTCAGATGAAAGAGTCAGACCATTGATCTATTAGTTTATCTCTCTAAACGTAACAGCATTTCTTTTGTGGATAGACCGTAATGTGCCCAAGAGTTCAGTGTATTTGTTATCTTTGCTGAAGCACGAACTTTTGATTCTTACTCGATCTCACTATGACTTCGTATGACTTTGGTTGGCTTCATTCAGCTTTAATGATCGAATACGAGATGCGATGCTTGGTGGTGGTCCTTTTGGTCCTCCTCTTCAACAAGGTTTTGCGACTGGTCTATCCTTTGAGGTAGGCATACTTGAGCATAGGCATTGATGTTTTCGCGTCTTGAATTTATAACTTAAAGCTAGAAGCTTGTGTTTGATAAAGCTTGTTTAAAATCCCCAGTAGTTTAAAATAGTGAGACAATTTCCGCAGTATGTCTTACAGTGATAATGACATGTTATGCTCACTCCCATCTGTCTGTACATGTTTAGATATTGTGGATTGTATCTATGAACAATAATTTTTCTATTCTGAAATCAGTTGGTACGTCAAATCACATGAACATTCCATTTATCTTGAGCTGGAATGTAGCATGGAACAGTTAGTGCTCAGTAGTTGAGAAAAAGACTGGGGGGGGGGGGAGTTGTGCTACTGCTTGTAGTGTTAGCTCGAAATATGTGGGCTAAAAGTTTCCCTCAATCTCTATTTCTGTTTACCTTGGTCTTGTACTATCATTTGTCTTTCCTTCATCCTGTTGTCCCTTTTATCTACCTTTTTCATTTTATAAATCCACGTTCATGTTAGCTGACCCCGAACTGTGGGACTATTGCTCTGTTGTTGCTGTTCGTGTGGAGAGATGCTTTTTATTTTGCTCTGATGCCTGTTATTATGTAAGTGGAGATATCTGTGCTTTTTCAATCATAACAATGCTGTCAAGTGTTCAATGACTACTCTACCATATACAACAAGTTTTTCTTTCTCGGAACATTGAAGATAAAGTCCCAGTTGTCCTTTACGGCTTTACCTTACTGTGTTTCGGACAGGCATTATTACTCTTGAATGTCACTTTAGTTGATGCAATTTTTTTACAGCCTAATGATCACGATCATGGTTCTAAAGCAAATTCAGATCGAATGCTTGCTGTGTCTAAGGATCATATCCAGGCATGTTCTTCCACATTTACTATTTTATTATAGTTCATTTGTGACATGCTCAACTACGTTAATTGCTTGAGAGAAAATTTGAGCAGTAGATTTTTTTATTTATTTTCTTTTAGTTATTATATAGGATGAAAATGTTTGAGTATATCCACCAGGTTGGAATGGCGGCAAACTTGAGGGACTATGTCTTAACAAATTGTGACGGCAAGCAGGTAAAAGTTCGGTGAATATGTTTTGACATGCTTCAATGGATGTCATCTTCAGTCATTATCGCACGTTGACTAGAAAAGTAATATGATTCGTCTCATCCCAGGTAAAAGGTTCTGAAGTTAATACCTTCGATGGATCACCAGTTGGATATGCAATGCAGCCAATTGAAACTGTAAGTTCCTGTTGCTGCCTTATCTATTTCGTTTTAAGACTTGATACAAATGCATGCGACTAATGCTCTAATGCATTTGGCTCTTGTCTTCTGCAGGTCAACTATGTCTCTGCTCATGACAATGAGACCCTGTTTGATATAATCAGCTTAAAGGTATTTTGTGTCTTGTTCTCACAATTCAGTGTCTGTAATTTCTAATCTTTCTCTGGGACTTACTAGAATCCATTGCTTCTCCAGACACCAGTTAATGTGACAGTGGATGAGAGGTGCAGGATGAATCATATAGCTACAAGTATCATAGCGCTCTCGCAGGTTGGAACAACTACTTTTCCTTGATGGTTCTACGAATTAAGTTATGAAATAAAGTCATGGTTTAGATTGGGCTTTGCATTGTGTGTATTCTAATTGGTCTTTAAAACTGAAGGGAACACCATTCTTCCATGCTGGAGAAGAGATGCTACGCTCAAAGTCCCTTGATCGAGATTCATATAACTCTGGTGATTGGTTCAACAGGTTTGTGACTATGGTCATGCTTCTCTTATTTAGTGATTAGAATCTCTACACTCTGTGTAGACTTCCTCTGTAGAAGATGAGATATACTACAGAGAATGACTCATGATAACTCGCGTAGTGGTTAGGTCTTGGATCTTTAAGAGACTTAATGTAGTAGTGTAGGCATCACAGGTTTTCAGTGACTCTGATTCTGATCTTAACATTTTCTTGACCTCACGCCTTTATCAGAATGGACTTCAGTTACAATTCCAACAATTGGGGTGTTGGCCTTCCTCCGAAGGATCACAATGAGAATAACTTGCCTTTGTGAGTTTTCTTCCTTCAGCTTCGTTAAATATTTTAATATATTGAAACGTGGTTCTACTTAAGTTACCTTCTTGGCCATCGTGTCTTTGAAATTTGAATGCTTTATCTGGTTCCTTGGTTTGAATATATCATTTCAGTATCAAGCCGAGATTGGCAAATCCATCTTACAAGCCTGACAAGAGTCACATAATTGCTGCTGTTGAGAATTTCACGAACTTATTGCAGATGAGATACTCTTCACCACTTTTCCGATTAAGGACAGTGAAGGATGTCCAGGTGAGACCATCTCTTTTGACTTACTAGCATACAGGGTGCCAGACAGATTAACACTCCCTCTTTAACTATCTGCAATATTTTCCTGTGTCAACATGTACAAAAAGTTGATAGTACATCAGTACATCTCAATCTAGAACCAGCTAATTGGAGCGACTCAAAACGTACTCTTAGCCTATTGTTACTCTTTCTCAGGACCGTGTACACTTCCACAATAGTGGCCCATCTTCAGTTCCTGGAGTTATAATTATGAGCATTGAAGACGGTCACGCAGGTGCCCCTGGATTGTCACAGTTAGATTCAAAGTAAGTGGTTTTATGGAACCTGTACACTTTCTCAAATTCATAGATGTCTGATAGCTCCTGGCAGCTTGAATTGATCGATCAAAGCAATTTTGGCTTGAAAATTTGATTCTAACTTGTGTTCTCTTTACTGTGACCCTTGCAGGTTCCAATGCATAGTTGTGATCATAAACATTCGTCCCACTGAAGTCTCTCTTGCTGATCCTACTCTGCGAGCAAAATCCCTACAAATGCATCCCGTGCAGGTAACAGTTTTGGCCTGAATTGCTCGTACACGGTACATCTTACTACTTTCACAAATAATACTTACATGTTAATCTTATTTATTTGTTACTTTGCCATATATAGGGCTTCTCTAGTGCTGTTTAGCATTGCAGTTATGTTTCTCACCGACCTTGTGTAGACCAGTGCCACGGTGTTTTGCCCTGTATAATGATAGTGTATCCGTTACTCTTATTCTGATTCCCCTTTCTCCATCCACAGTTAGCTTCAAAGGATAATATCGTAAGAGAGTCAAAGTATGAACCTTCTATCGGAAGGTTCACCATGCCACCCAAGACAACTGCCGTGTTTGTGGAACCTCGTCACAACTAGAGAAAGCTATAAGCCCATGGTCCGTGCTCAGTATGCCAGCTGAATATGTTGCCTAATGTCATAGGTTTCCCTCTACGTTGCAAGGGTCGACATAAATGCAAGGATCGCCTGCTCTTGAAGCATCTCCCTTATAGTAATAAGATCAGGTTCAGCAGAAATAAGTCCTCAGATAAGTTTTTTTCTCTCTTTTAAGTTGCAGCACGAATAAGAGCATCAGTATTGATGCATGTACAGTTCCAGTATCAGTTGTACTTCCCTGATAAGTTTTTAGGTTTTCTTTATCTTTCTGCTGTATCACTACTTTCACAAATAATACAGAGTACGGAGTAATTGTTAAGGGCTTATGGCTATGTCAGTAATTACACCCACGTCTGACTCTTAAACACTCGAAAAACACGAGTGAGGATATTTAACAGTTCGATTCAAAGTCTTCAACTCATACACTATTAGATAAACATGAACGAGTGATGTTTACTTCAATTCTATTAGATTTTTTTAATGTTTGATTTACGTATGTGGCATAATCTTAAAATAGACGTAAAATAATGGGTAAAAGTTAATTTGAGTAGTAATAGTGTAATATTTTACTGAGAAAGCATTGTAGAATGGTAGATGCTCTGAAGACTTTGGTAACAGTCAGTTAAAAAAGTAAATTGAACTTTACGACAAGTTTACTACTCAAAGATGTTGGACGTTGTGTAAATTCAAAAGTTGGAGGGGGCCCAGCTCCCAAATAAACAAATCAGAGTGAGAGAGAGAAAATAAAAAACAGTCCAAAATCCACTCACACACACACACTCACACCACTGTCACAGACACACACTCTCTCTCCACCTTAAAAGACGAGAAATCGAAAAGTGTTGTGGTTAAAAAGGACATTTCAGGAGAGAGGAGAGAGAAAAACTCACTCAGTGTGCGCGCCTGTGAGAGAGAGAAAGAGAGAAAGTGTGAGTGAAGTTGAAGCTGCTTCTGCTGCTGGTGAGTGGTGGGTCTCACTTTGCTGCAATCAACCACCGTTGAAAATGGGTGGTGGTGGTGGGTCCTTGGCCGTGGTTCTGTTGCTGTTTCTTCTTACCCTTTCGCCGGCGACGGCGGGAAGAGTTCCGTCTATTTCACGCCAGAAGCTTCAGCTTAAGAAGCACTTGAATCGTTTGAACAAACCTCCCCTCAAAACCATTCAGGTCCACTTTCTCTTTCTCTCTCCTCAGATTTTTATTTGGTGGGGTTTTTTTTTGTTACATTTTATTTTATTTTTGTTCTTGTAAATTGTTGGTCACAAATTAATTCACTGTTTTCTGAATGCCACATTTATTGTTATTGATTTTGATTTATTTGGTGAATATTTGGGTTGTGTTAGATTTGGTAGAATCTCTACTTTAGATTGGGTTTTTTTATGTGTATGTCAAAGTAGCTGAATCTGGAATTTTTTGATTTGGTGGTTTATGGATTAAAATGCTGTAGGAGTGTTACTCGGACACTTTTGTATTACCTCGCGTAACCGTGTCGGACACTTTGACACTTCCTTGTCAAAAGCTTGAATCTTTTTCATAATGTAGCTAAGAAAAGTGCTTGGAAATGCACCTTTGTCGGATACGTCTAAGCCGAGTTAGAGTAACATAGGTTGTTCTATGTTAAATTGTATGTATGTATGTATGTATGTATGTATGTTGTATGCTTGGCAGCTTGGGGTGTAGGTTTTGCTAAAAAAAGGTGCCTGCTTTTGTGTGCAGAGCCCAGATGGTGATTTGATAGACTGTGTTCACATTAATCACCAACCTGCATTTGACCATCCTTTCCTCAAGAACCATACCATACAGGTACACAGTCTAAGAGTGTATATATCGCGTTCTTGATTTTGTTTCGCTGCCTGGTTGCTTTATTTGTGCTCACACAATGTGTGTTTGTTTTGTGGGATGATGTAGATGAGGCCTAATTACCACCCGGAAGGGCTGTTTGATGAGAGCAAATTGGCTTCGGAATCTAAAACCAAAGACGGAAGCAGCTCAATCCCTCAGCTGTGGCATCTCAGTGGTATAAAGTGTCCTGCTGATACTATCCCAATTAGGAGGACCAAGGAGGATGATGTGCTGAGGGCCAGTTCCGTCAAGAGATATGGTCGCAAGAAGCATCGCAGCTTTGCCAAACCTAGGTCTCCAGATCCCGACCTTGTCAATGAAAGCGGGCATCAGGTCACTATACATCCCTCCCTTCCGTTTTTTTCCATAGTTCTACGCTTCATTTAAGCTTTCAAAATGCAAAGTCAAGAGTAGTAAAGCTGCTTTCAGCAAAAGAAAGGGTCTTTATCTTTTGTTGCTGCTTTCTACACTTTTTATTTTCTATTGCCCTTCGCCTTTTTAGTCTCCTTTTGCATGTTAGATGTGAATTAATTTTTGGTTTCCTCTTGTTGAAGAAAGTGATGTTAATGCCTGTTTCATTTGCAGCATGCTATTGCTTATGTTGAAGGAGACAAGTTTTATGGAGCAAAAGCAACCATAAATGTGTGGGAGCCGAAGATTCAGCAGTCTAACGAGTTCAGTTTGTCTCAAATTTGGATTCTTGGTGGTTCCTTTGGTGAAGATCTTAACAGCATCGAGGCTGGTTGGCAGGTATGCTTTTTTTTCTTATTCTTTTTTTTTTTGAGGTCGAAGGTATGCATTTTCTTGTGAATGGATGGTGGCAAAACTTACGAATTGGGGAAGTCATTTTGCATTGTCGTTGGCTCATAACGGTTAGAACTAAATGCACTTTGATGAACCATTGTAGAATGGATGGGTTATTAACTGCCTCTTGGTTGTGTGGAATTTCATGATAACAGGTGAGCCCTGATCTATATGGGGATAACAACACCAGGCTTTTCACATACTGGACGGTAAGGCTTCCGTTGTGTTTCACAGCCTTAACTCCTTCATATCTGAGTTACCTACTTTTGAGGGCGTTTGTGTTAACATGTAAATATAATGCCAAAACTTTACAGAGTGATGCATATCAAGCCACGGGTTGCTACAACCTTCTCTGCTCCGGTTTTATTCAAATCAACAGTGAAATAGCGATGGGAGCAAGCATTTCCCCTGTATCTGGCTACAGAAGTTCCCAATACGACGTCAGTATACTTATTTGGAAGGTAAAATATGCAGATTTTTGCATTCAACCTTAGATGTGTCGTGTGAAACCGAAACTTTTCTCTCCTGTTTGGCAATACATGCATGGTAGCAATTACGATGTTGGCATTCTGTTAAAGTAAATTCACCCTGGAGTGGACACACTGACATTGCATATTTGCACAGTAGCTGATATTAAATCAATGTAGGACTAAGGCTTTGTTGGTGTTGGTAGCATAATGATATCATTTCTTGCAGGATCCGAAAGAAGGAAACTGGTGGATGCAATTTGGGAACGGCTATGTGTTGGGATACTGGCCATCGTTCTTGTTCTCGTATCTGGCAGACTCTGCATCAATGATAGAATGGGGAGGAGAAGTGGTGAACTCAGAACCAGACGGACAGCATACTTCCACACAGATGGGGAGCGGCTATTTCCCTGAGCAAGGCTTCGGAAAGGCAAGTTACTTCAAGAACATCCAGGTCGTTGATGAGTCCAACAATCTCAAGGCTCCGAAAGACATAGGCACCTATACCGAGCAATCCAACTGCTACGATGTTCAAACTGGCAACAACGACGATTGGGGTCATTACTTCTATTATGGGGGTCCTGGCAAAAACCCTAATTGTGCTTAGCTTCAAAGTACAATAATGTACCTGAAAATACATGTAGAAAATTGAAGTGTGTTATATATTAAATTTGACAAAACTGACTTGCCATGGGTTGTTATTAGTACCAGAAATCGATTTGGTTGAGACAGAATCCAAACTAATCCAGCTTAAAACACCTCAAACTTGTACTAAATCTTGTTGGAACTAATGAGTACAATTCTACATATAACAGACACATCTATTTATGAAGTTTACAAAGGAATGTGTTCTGTCAATCCATTTGTTAGATTCATTGGTAATTTATTCGAAATCATAATAATCTAATTCTTTACTCAATTGCTTACAATTACTCTTCGTCTCACCATTAGCACACAACAACAACGATGTCTAGTTTCCTCTTGGTCGTACAGTAACTCTACCTTTATTTTTTAAGATCGTAAATCGAGACAGTTGTTATTAAAAGTAACGTTCGGGTGTTCAACTACTTATGTTAGTACGGACAACAACACGGATACCGAGAGAAAAGTGTCCAACACGTGTCCTTCCAATGTCTACGTCCGGCACTGTACTGAACACATACACGCCGCCACTTGGGAGAGGTGTCCATGCTTCGTAGTTTATTACCATTGGGATTTCCGATCTCCCGCTGAAAAAAAAAAACAAAAAAAAAGTATAAAAGCCCGCGTAATTTCTCAAGCCCAATCCCGCGCTATTACATAATATAATCCCTATCTTCTTGATGAAGCTTTCAAATTTCGTTCATTTCTCTCTCCTACCGGCGGCGGCGGGGACGGCGGATGCGACGGAGAATCCAAACGGGGCCTAAAGGTATAATTATAGATACTTTGTTATTTCATATTAAATTTTATAGTGTGATGATGTTGATCATATAAATTTAAGCTACAAGATCAGAAATTTGGGAATTGGAAATTAAAAGGGTCCAAATATTATGCTGAGATTAAGCTATGATTCAATTGTACTCAATTTATTAGGGCTTTCAGTTTTGTTAGAGAATTTTCTGATTAAAAAGAGATGATTTTAATTTAGCAAAATTTCATATATAAAGCATATTTTGGTGGGAATGTTATACGTTTGGGGTGAATTTTGCGTGCAAAATTATCGAGAAATCGGGTTTTTTTTAGGAAGAGTTGATGGATAATTGTTGAATTATTGGAATTGGAATGGACTCAACTGAGAAATTAAGCAAGTAAAGTGTTGTATGTAGATGATGGAATTGGCGATAAGTCGGAAAACTTGTCTGTAAAGATTTTAATTTAATGAGAAATTTGAGACAAGTTTAGGAGAAAAGAAACAATGGTCTATTGGGAATTTAGATTTTATCTCGAAACGAAGAAATTATTTAGCTTTTTGTAGAAATGAAGACAAACATCTGTATAACTGAAGAGATTTCTGTTATTGGTGTTGCTAATAGGGTTATTTAGATTTTGTCAATCTAGCTTTAGGGCGAGACAGATTGCCAATGTTTGAGTTTTCTGCCTTTTGGTTAACAAACTTTAGCTACTAACTATAGGAGCTGTGAAAATGGCATTTTGCTTGTTGGCTACGCAAAAGACTGGCTTGGTCACAATTTGGTTGTTATCTAGCTAGTATATAGACCACATTGTGCTCTCCCTTTGCGTTTGGGGTGAGACTGTTGCATATGACAATGAGTGTTATAGAAGGTTGCTATGCAGTTGTAATCCATTGTGAGGTTTTGCTGTGACAGTGAGTTCTGCTTCAAGTCTGGCACATATAGAACCGTTCTTCATTTTAGAGGATTGTCAAGATTAATGTCACTGATGCGCGTACCAAATGCCACTTCCTTTTAGGGAGGATTATTTTTCGTCATTTTGGCACTTTTCTCAAATTAAACAGTACAAGGGTTGAGACCATGTGGTCTAAAGCCCGGGATCAGTAGTCCACTAACTTCCTCGTCTGTCAATGTTGTCTCCCTCAACCAAAGCATTTGCTGCAATTTTCTTCTGACTTCCAGGGTTGCCTTACTTGTTGTAGAATGGCTTTGTTCCCCCTTCTTAGTAGCTTCCTTGATTTGTTTTCTGGTAGTTGTTTTCCCTTTATTTCCAAACTTTGATTGGGGCTTTTTTTTTTGCTCCTTATTGCAGCTCTCCTAATTCACCTGTCCTTGAAAATTTCTCCTCAGATTAGACTTTAGGGACACGAAGGGGAGCCTTGGCACACCGGTAAAGGTGTTGCCGTGTGATCGATAGGTCACGGGTTCAAGTCCTGGGAGCAGCCTCTTGTCAAATAAATTGACAAGGGAAGGCTTGCCCTCATTACACCCTTGTGGTGGGACCCTTCCCCGGACCCTCGCTTAGCGGGGACGCCAATGTGCGCCGGGCTGCCCTTTTAGACTTTAGGGACACATACTTTTGAAATGATTACTAATTTGGGATGGAAAGCGTAATCTTGTTACATAAGCATTGCTCTACTCCTACAGTCTTTGGGTTTGAGGAGTAATTTTCTTAGCGTTGCTCATCTCATCCCCTGCTGAAGATGCTGCTGCTATTTAATAGGCCAGCCACATTTCACTCCATGGGCCACAGTTTTTTGAATTTTTGGAGCAAGTTATTGAAACCCTGTTTTTCAGAGTTTGAGTTCCCTTAATAGAGTTGTAATACAGTGGGGACACTGGTGTCAATGGGTCTCACAACCATTTCACCACCTAGTTCTCCATTATGTTTAAGTGACCGTGAAATTGTGAAACTAACGATTAAGGTTCAGACTTTGCCAATTTATCACTCAATCAACCCAAAGATACCAACACAGTAAAGCTCTATCATTATGCTTTACCACAGATAAGGGTCTTACTTCAATAAATCGATGTTTTTTTTTTTTTTTCTGAGAACACAAGCAAACCAGTGTGTGTTCTTTCTTTTTTATATTTTCTGAGAACACAAAGAAGAATACCATATTTAGTGAAATAAGCCATTGATTGCCTTTGAGTCCTAAAAATCCTTTCAGCAGAAAGATATGAATTGTTGAACTTGAAAGAGAGGATTCTCGTACACTTGTGTAGCTGGAATGATGCTATCTATCTGAATGTTTCGATATACAAGCCTAATCCTCTAATTAAACATTCGTATCAATCTAATTATGATTTGTAAAAAAGACAAGATCAGATTAGTTAGCTTTAATAAGAAAACATAGGGGATAAGACTACCTATCACTTCACATGCTCACGCCCAAGCTTTATGTAGAACAGAAGTAGTTAGCCTAGAAAACTCACAATATCTCAATGAACCTTCTAAGAAATTTTGTGACTATCTCTGATGGCCGTATAAGACTTTAGCTGTGACAACACATTAATGGATATATCCGAGTTTGGCTTTCTTTTACTTTGAAATAAATTACTTGCAATGTTGTACTTTGTTTGTGGTAGGTTCTTGCAAAGGAAATGTAGGTTTCTTGGTGACTGATCTTAATTCTTTTTTTATGCTAGCTAGGCGTCCAATGTGTAATCATGAGTGGGCTTCTAAGAAGAGGGAGAGACAGAGGTTTGAGCCAATTGACAGGTCTTCATCTGATTGGGAAAATATACCATATGGTCCATTGATAGAAATTGCTGAAAGGCTTCCCAATTTTGAAGATTTCGTAGTGTTGCATCTCATATGCACACGTTGGACCTCTGTCTTGCAGAGTTCCAACTGTAAATTCCTTGGTGGTAGACCTGCAGCTGATTGTGGCATCCCTCAGGTTCCGTGGCTAATATTAGCAGATTATGAAAATGTTCAATGTGATAAACGGCATAAGAATGTCCGGCCCTCAACTCCTTATCTAAAGCCATGCTCAAGCAAGAGGGATAACGACGGAAAGAGTAGAGGCAAGGCAATACGGCTATTCTTCTACAGCTTGTCTTGGAAAAGGGTCAGCAGATTGGTTTTTATGCTGCCTCCTGAGTTTGACAATGACGATAAAGAGGAGGGAGCTTTCAAGAACTATTGTTGCTTCTCGTCCAATGGCTGGTTTTTAGTTGTCAGGAAGGGACTGGCCATGTCTCTTCACAGCCCCTTCTGCTCGCCACCTCACAATTTTATCCCACTTCCGGGACCCCAGTCCCTTGGTCAGATTTCAACCCGCGATTGGGATCGTTGTGTGAAGAAATTCGCCTTGTCTGCTAGCCCTAGCACCAAGAGGTATAGCTATTTCTTCTCACTTTTTTCTTTTGTTTTCCTGATGGTGACTGTGTTACCCATGCTGACAGTTATAGTGGTGATGATTCATGCAGCTACACTGTTATGATTGTTTATGACATCGGGAAAGTTGCAATGTGGAGGACAGGGGATAAGTATTGGACCCTTTTGGAGCATTATCCTTAGTTGCTCGCGAGTACCAATTCTGGCCTATTTTGGATGTCACTCCCTACAGGGGGGAATTTTATGCTTTGAATTACAGGGCGGAGATCTTTACGTTCTATTTGCCGGAAGAGAAAAGAGGACATCCTGAGGATCAGCGTGTTGATGACGATAAGTTTAACAAGAAAATTGTGTGGCGACAAGTAACTAGACTCTTTCCTGAAAAGCACTGGAATTACCTTTGGAGGGGGTACTTGGTTGTTGAATCATCCTCGGAGAATGATGGAGGTAAATTATTGGTGGTTTTGAGGGAGCCACGCCATCCTAAAGCACATCTCCTCGTTGTGGTAAAATATGATCACCCGACTGTTGGATTTCGGGTGTTGGAGATAGGTGTGCCCTTGAATAGAAGGGACAGGACACATGTACAGGAGGTCAAGAGCTTAGGGAATAAGTCTTTGTTTGTAGGTCGCAGTCAATCCCTTTGTATTGAGATGGGTCAAGTGAAGTCTATTGCTAACCATCCTGAGGATGCTGCAGATGCTGCTTCTTCGTCCTCTTCCTTTTATTACGGAATGAAGCCTAATTGTATCTACTTCACTGATGATCGTTCAGACGAGTATGCTATTGCAAAGTCTGGCAAAGGTAAGGACTTGGGCGTGTATAACATGGCAGATGGTAGCATCGATCACGAGTTTCAGGGATTATCCCTGACTGATGCTTCCCCACTGATGTGGGTAGAGCCTCGCACTTGAGCAAGTTGTCAGAAAAGTGTAATGGCATGTGTGTCTGTAAATTATGTTTGCAGGTTGATATTTGAGTTTTTGATAATGTATTATTTCAGAAATATGATGTGCCATCGTCTACAGACAATAGTAATCATGCTCGAGAACTCTTAAAGAAATTACGACAAATTCTGAAATTGGAAATCTAATGAAGAACTGCATCATAGAAGTTAAGACCTATGCAAGAAATCTAATGAAGAATTCTAAGTAAGGAAGTAGTGCATGTGCAGCTAATGCATTAGCTAGAAGTTGTGAGATTTCATTGTTCTATTTGAAGTACTGTCTGAGTTCCTCCTTGAGATCGACACAAGCCAAAGTGTAGAACTGCATAAACTCCTCTGAATCGATATTACTTGATATATATGCAGATGATGATGTCCCATTGCAAGCCTATGGAAAACGTTCTTGTACTGATATCCATGTCAATTTGTTAGGGATTCGGGTCGGGTCAGTAATGAAATAATTCATGGGGAGAGATTGAGAGAACAATATATGCAGCGGAATAATTCGTGTTCATCGGAAACTATTCATGTTTCTCATTTTCTCTCGTTTACATGTTTCTCATTGACTTCATCTATATTACATCGTGTATGTACTAGGACTACTAACTTAACCTCCAAGTGATAACCTACCGAAATACAATCTAGGTTATCTAATTTACCATATTCTCAATATTACTCCCTCCATTCATATCCAAATGCCCCATTTTTTTTTTTTTTTTTTTGCAGTTTTTGACGGGCGATATTTGGGTACACCTCTAGATCAAATGAAATGTTCAGTCGGTGTAAAAATTAGCAAACACTCTATTGTGCAATACACTATCCCAATTCCCCTCAATTTAAAGCAAATAAATCATTCATTTGGTTGATATGTGGCTCACAATATGCTAAGTCAAAAATTGAAAAGTCGATGTAGCATTTGGATATGAATGGAAGGAGTAACATATTTAAGATATTACCGCAACTGCGTATGATAATATTTCTACCACATTATTTCAGTATTTTCACTACATTACTTCATAATATGGTCGCCGTCGATATTCTCTAGTCATTGAGTGTACGCATGTATCAAAGGGAGTGAAAACTCCATAACCATGTGCTAGCAACTTTAAGCCGAATTTTCCACAACTCTCCCTCCGGCAGGGTGCCATATAGAAAAGACTCCCATCGACTGTTGATTCATCCTGGTTTACGAGCTCGAGTATCTTGTAAGAAGTTGAAAATGGAGCTGTTAAGATACTCGTATGCGCCTTTTATGGTCTAACTACCTTCTAATATGAGATCAATATCCGCAAGAATTTTTTTCTCACTCAGGTTACATTCTCAATATAATTGGTAGTATGACTCACAACGGGGATTCAGTGGGCGGAAAAAAGTTGATTTCGTCATCAAGAACAGTCCTATCTAAACCCTGCAAACGAGTTTTAACAATAGACTAATCTGTCTTCAAACAACCAAAACCAACGACAACTAAACAAGGGTCGTTTGCGAGAATCACATACAGGACCATGGACGAAACTGAAAGGCCTCATCATCTATATTTTTTGTTGACCTCATATTTGAACCATTTGCTCCTACGTTACGTATATATGTATTGTAGTATGCTACGTAACAATACTTGAAGTAAATCTATAGTGGGAGTACCATATATGGACCACATTAGGATAATCCTTGATGGGTAAAGCCTAAAGATCGACTACCGATCACATAACCGTTATATAGTTATACATATTCACCTTACATTCGATTCTGGTGCACCTGAATTGTTGATGCAACAATCATTTGATGCAACGAGCATTCTTGATTCCAAGTTCTTCATCTTTACTTTTAACCAGCATTGTCAGCAACACACAACAAATATGTTTGATTCGGATTGACGTTCGTTAGAGATGGGTGTTATACATAGCCTGTGACGGGTTTCTATATATTGACGGGTAAAGTCGGCTAATTAAAAACTTGGATATCTTTCCCTTCTTTTGCTCCGAAATCAAATCTCTGCGATATTATAATTGATGATATTGCTTTCCACTAAAACGGGTCAAGCCCAACACTTTGGCCAGTTAAAGATTGTAGGTTCATGGTCACATCGATGCAGAGGCTAGATTGCAAGTCTGTGATCACATTAATTACATGACAGTATATTCAAATAAGATCATATACATTCAGATCAAATCAGATTAATTTAAGCTAAATCAGAAATGTTTAAATAATTATCGATGAATTTAGTACATATATTGAGATTAACTCGTCGGAATTCATTCAAATTTTCAATAAATTCAGGTCTGATCAGAGCCGGTCAAATTCATTCAAATCAGAATACATTAGATCAGTTGCATTCAAATCAAATAAAAAAATACAATCCTATCAAATAAGACCGTAGGTGGGTTCATAAGCTCGTTACGTTCAAGGCATGCATGGAGTGAATCTAGCCCGATAATATTAGGGTCGCCGCTCTAATACAAGTTAGTTTTCTTCTGACTTTTTTTTTTACTTTCTAGAAATATGTTGAAGGTGGTTTAGGAAAATCAATGTAGCATGTGCACTTCGAGCTACCCGTAAATTCTCCCATGGTGTAAGGCACCAAATCTTTGAAAAAGGTAAACCCTATGCTCCACCCATTTCATTAATGTTTATGTTTGGTTTGAATAACTTTCACATATTCAAACTCAACGTAAAGAAAGCTTCCCTAAAAAAACATAAAGAAAGCTAAGGAATGAATTGGAGGGAGTATGAAAACTTCCATATCACCATATGGACTGCAATTGATGGCGAAGCTTAATTGAGTTATTTGGGTTTTCAATCATCAATCCGCCAACTTTAATTAATTTACATCCTACTTTCGTAACGGTAGTCTCATCCCTTTTAAACAAGATACTTATTTACCGAACGAAGGAAAAAAAGAAAAAAGAAAAAAAAAGCGGTCATTTAACTTAGCTTAAGAAAAAGAAAAAGGTTGAATTACTAATTGCACATTTTAAGTTGGAAAATGTAGCATTTCGTCCCATTATTATTATTATTGAAGATATTTTAGGGCCTATATATCCGTCACAGATGTTTATAGGTCGTAATCAGACGTAACTTAGCTTTTGTATCACCTGAAGCGTCCTTACATCCCAAGGGTACTGGACGGTTGTTAAGCAACTTTAAAAAGCTAAGCTTGAAATATCAAGCACAATTTAAATGTTTGATCGACATCTCCAAAACTTACATTTATATTCATCGATCATGCTTTCATTTTATTGCTGTTCATTGAAGAAAATGACTTTCTTAGAGGGTCCATCGGCTGGTGCCTGGTTGTGTTGGGTCTTTGTAGGGTTACTATTCAGCAAAATCCGAGAAAGATCACACACGAGACCAGTAAAACTTCATCTTAAAAACAAGTGTCTATAATATACTCCGTATAAATAAGTTTTCTATTAAAGTTTGGCTCTATCGATAACTAGTTACACGAGATGTAGTAGTGCGTATTTGCGTATCCTGATCGATCATTTTGACCTTTACTGTAGCATTGTCTATAACTCTACGCTCCGTATGTAGATATTACATGATGATTGATTGATGATCACTTAATTATAAACTAATTGCCCCTCTAAAAAAAATCTACCACTTTCTACAACATCATCAACCGGCCAATGTTTTATTTACTCTCAACTTGTTAAGAAATCTAGCACTTTTGAAAGAGTTGTTAATTAATTAGCAAAGTTTTGGCAGCAAAACACATGCTTGAAATCCAAATTTGAATGATGAAATGATGCTGATGCGCAAGTTGCCAAATGATTAGAGCAGCCAATGTTACTGATTTCGCAAAGACTGGGGACTTTTTTTATGTTGAAAGTTTGTATGAATATTTACTTACTTATCTTTCACATAAAAACATTCGATGGGCTACAACTAATTGGCGGCTTAACTTTTTGTAACCCATACTACTAATCAAAAATTATATGGTCAAATTGAACAACTAAAAAGTTCATAACTTTTTTAGTGTCACCATCTAAATATCAATCTTCAATTATCCTCAATTGCCTAGTAATTGTCCTTTTAACTTTGTGTTACCAATTGTTTTTCGTCGTTTGTGCGGTCGCGCCACCTCTAATTTAGAAAAGTACTAACTATATATATGATTGTCTCGTTCAGGTCAAGCTTTCATAAATTTGTTATCGGCTAATAAATTTCATGTCGTTTAGGTAACTTTTTCTTATAAACAAGTTATTCCAGTTAGTCATTGGTTTTAAGTTGTGGAATGACTTCATGTCATACATGTCGTATGTAGATTGGGCGGGAAATACAGACTTGAAAATAAGTAAATAATCGGTATATGTATAAAGTGATAATTGTAATTAAGTTTCTGACGTGATTGTACACGAGAGTTCAAAATTGAAATTAAACAACTTGTTAGCTAGGGTGCTCTCGACTCTCGAGTTTAGATAATGTTGGCTCAGGCTGTTGGCCTACTGCATGCATGGCAGCATGGCACTTTGTACCACGAGATGCAAATGCTTCAAGTATAAGCCACTAGCTAGAAAGCATACTACTCCATATATAGGATGAGTCGTATTTAACAAAGGTGATGAGAAAATCCTTGAATTCGCATGTTACCACATTTATATCTCCATGACCCGCTATTAATTACTCGTATGGCCGCCTTTACCTTATCCGATCCATTTCATCGAGAACAACAGTCATTCGTCTTTTGCATTGTTCGGCCAGGAAATATTGCTTATTAGAAGTTAGAATTACCTGTCTTTTTTTCGTTTCGTTAACAGAGGTTAAAATGTGAAATACCCGCATTTTTTTCATCTTGTTACATATTAGAATTAGTTTCTTTTAAGTATTTATTATAAAGTATAAATTAAAGAATAAGAACGACTATTGGCACTCCAATCCATGTCTTCCGACACTTCCACTAACAATATTATATCTCACAAGAAAATCATATAGTAGTAGGAGTGCTGAAAGACTATTGTAACGACTTTTGTGCTTAATGTGCACTTGATTGAGAATGGGGTTACGAGGATTTGAACTTGAGAGACCTCAGGATCGCTGGGTCTCTGATACAATGTTAGAAACCAACTCAACCATAAGTCCAGAAGTGTAGATTGATAGTTAGGGTCCAAACAATGACTTTATAGTTTAACATCTCTTACGTAGCAGAAAGAACAATTAAAATAAAACGAACAATTAAAATGAAAGGAAGTAAATAATCAAATTGATTTAGGAATAGACTAACCGGAAGAAAGGAATAAAGTGTACGAGTAGAACAACACAACAGAATATTCGGAGAAGTATCTTGGGCATGCAGCCTGTGAGGCTGTCAGGAAATGGGCGGGAGATTCTGCTGAAAGCTGGGAATCTGATATGTCATCTCTTTGGGAATTTCATGGACCTTCCCAAACTCATGATTTAGATTTTCTTCGACTCCCAAACACCACATCTGTCCACATATTTTCGTTTTTATCGTTTTTCCTACATTATCTTGCGCGCCAATTTCCCACAATTATCGTCCACACATATAGTTATTCACCGTCTTTTCAGTTTCGTTATTCGCACACGAATTGACGGGATCTTTACGTTATGTTTGAGTTTGCCTCACGTTATTAGTATTAATAATAGTTTTTACCTTAAACGCAGAATTCTCTCGTCGATCATCTCGTAATTTATACAGAGTATATCGCTATTTTAAAGACACTAAAATAGCCGAAAAACTTCTACTCGTAATCAATAAACCCATAATTATAAGTTGTTAACAAGTATGATTTATTGGGATCAAGGTCATACAAATTCTCATTAAGAAATAAGAATTTAATGGTAAAAGTTAACACCGTTATAACGGCGTTAAGAAATAAGGTCACCATGTGCACAAAATGCATAGTTCAAGGTCACCTTATGCGCAAAGTTAAAATTTGGGTCACCACGTGCAAAACTGCAAAGTTCAGCATCGGCACGTGAATTTTCCGAAAAATTAATATTTTACCACGTTTTATAGCATAAAAAAAAGTAATTGAGTAGATTTGGTCTTTCACAATAAGTCCTTGGTTTTGAAGGGATATATACAAAATCATGATTCCTGACCTCATCGTAACAAAATGAGACATAGCCGAAAGAACTAGAATAGTTCTAGATTTAATTTGTTTGATTTGAACTAATTAAGATCGCAGAGCACGTTCTAATAGCCAAATAATTAGATCTCGTCAGAAATCAACAACACTAAATTACTGAATCTGATTAGATTAATTGTGTTTTAATCAACAAAATAAGATATTTTTGTTAATAAATGACTCTTCCTGTACACGGACTTCCAATTTTTTCTATCTAGTATGTTACGAAATGGTAGGGGCGTGGCTTAGCTTTGCTAAGACAAAGTCGGAGCATCACATACAAATGCAACAAATTTTGATTTCTTGTGCGTATGTACTTCAAATAAACGCTAATTCAAAGTTTCTTGTGGTCAACTTTAGTTGTTTTGTAGTATGAATGTATCTTACTAGAATTTTATAGAATTACATACAAGAACATAGTATGCACAATCACGCGATGCAGCCAGGTTAACGAGATATATATACATATAATTCTCGAATTTTCAACTCTAGAAATATATATAATAATAGTGTGGGGGCTCATATCGTCTCTCGGCTTCCCACCAATTTCTTGTAAATTATTATTGATTTTTAGTGATAATAATAATATTGCAAATAGTGTTAAACCATGGCCTCTTGTATTGTGATTTATTTTGTGAGCCAATTTGCTACCCAACATTCTCCAATCATATTGGTGTTGTTGCAATCTCGTATAATAATCAATTCAACCAGGTGCTTATATATAAGTTCTTTCATGGTCAATAAGTGGTACTCCGAATATCAAACTTACATACAAACATCAACGTCGCAAGTGTTAGAATTACAACTATCACGACATGAATTGATGGCCCAAGTAGTATAGAGCTGGTGCAATTTCTTGGAAAAAACGGGACATGTCGATCGATTGAATTTTTTGAATTTCCAGCTGGTAATAATTAAAATTTGTTGAAGCGAAGGTGCAATTTGAATTGAGTTATCATGCATGTTTACATCAATTATTATATTAACTTATCGTACAAGAAGAAGGTCAAGGTTTTCGTCTACCTCCAACCACAAATGCGAGAGGAAAATGATTGATTGAATTATATATAGAACAAAGACGAGACATTTCCTCGATCTTTCGTATTGTAAGTCACTTACCAAGTGATCGATTCGACCTACCATTGCCTAATGAAGAAAAAAAAAATGTACTGCTCACCGTACGTGTACGTTCGTACCTTATTACACAACCTAAGTACCTAATTATTGTGGAAAACTTAGTTGATTACCCACCCAAGTAATATGCATGGTGATGTAAACAAGATAGTCTGAGTATTAGTTTTAGTCTTATACCATTTATTGGGCACGTATTAGTAGCGAAATACGATTCAAATTAAAATTCAAATATAGTTTAGAATAGTATCATCTGCGTCAAATAAAAATAGGTGTGTAGTGAAAAATTTGAATTGTGATTCGATTTATTATATATCGACCTATTTAATTATATGTGTTTAATTTGACTCACATAATTAAATGATCAGGATATATATCAATCCTAACATATTAAGTATAGTTAACCCGCCAATAGTTTCGTGTTTAATTGGTTCATACCATTTTGTTGTCATTTAATTTGGTTGCAAGTTGGAAACTCAATAGACATCAAAACCGATATACCGATACATATATACAACTAATATACAAGATGATAAGTTAAAACTCATAAGAGGAGTATAAAGTTAAATGTATGTACAAAGTGTGATGTATAATAATAACCGGAACTCTTCCTTCTTTTCAACAAAATTCTAATTGCAAGTTATTACCAATCTATTTATAGATAATGATCAAAGTTATCACTACTCTTTCAAAACGTGCACTTTTTAGAACCTCTGATATTGCAGAGGAAATATTTTCACTCTTATTTTAAAAATAGAATTTAAAAAAAAATAACAATTGAGGTGTGAAAATAAACGCGGTCAAACTGATACTCTCAAATTCGCAAATTATTGCAATAAGTCAAAACGGAGAGCTGTATATTGTTACTCGTTAGTGTCGTTACTCCGCATTGTTTACCAATTACTCCCATTATTGTTCTTTATTGTAACAGGAAGAAAGAAGCGTGTGTGTGAAGCACAAAGAGACAAACCTCTAATAGTGTGAATCAGTAAAATGACATCACAAGCCTCACCACCCCCAATTTGTATAAATACCCTAAATCACCTTCCCTTTATATTTGGGATTCTACTCTTTCACTCCTCAATTTAATTTGAGATTTCCCCCCCTTTTTTTCCCCCAATTACTTCTCTCAAATCTCCAATTTCAATTGAAATTCAATCGAAAAATCTCGACTTTATTCCAAATTCAATTGAAAAATCTCAACTTTATTCCAAATTCAATTGAAAGATCTCAACTTTATTCCAAATTCAATTGAAATTTTTATCAATTTTTTCAATTTTAATTGAGAAATAATCTCAATTAATTGAATGCAAAAGAATCAGAAAACGACAAAACCAATACTATTCAGTAAACCATGCCGGAGATCCAAGCAGAATCACTAACAACGGCGGCAGCCACGGCGGCGCCGGAGAAAAACATCCTATTCGGAAAATACGAGGTCGGCCGACTCCTCGGCTGCGGCGGATTCGCGAAGGTGTACCACGCGCGTGACGTCAGCACCGGCCACAGCGTGGCGGTGAAAGCCGTCAGCAAAGCCAGGGTGGAGAGAAACAGCCTCAACTCCCACATTAAGCGTGAAGTCTCCATCATGCGGCGGTTGCGTCACCCTCACATTATTCGTATCGATGAAGTTTTAGCTACTAAGACTAAGATATACTTTGTGTTGGAATTCGCCAAGGGCGGCGAACTTTTCACTAAGGTGGCGAAGGGGCGGTTCAGTGAAGATCTCGGCCGTCGATATTTTCAACAGCTCATCTCCGCCGTTGGATATTGCCACACACGTGGTGTGTACCATCGTGATTTGAAGCCGGAGAATCTTCTCCTTGACGAAAACTGGAATCTGAAAATCACCGATTTCGGCCTCTCCGCCGTTAAAGATCAGTCAAAGAGTAACTCTGACGAAATGCTGCATACTTTGTGTGGGACCCCGGCTTACGTGGCGCCGGAGGTGTTAGCGAAGAGAGGGTATTATGGTAATAAGATTGATGTGTGGTCGTGTGGGATTATTTTATTCGTTTTAACCGCTGGGTATTTACCGTTTAATGATACGAATTTGATGAACTTGTATAAGAAGATTTACAAGGGAGATTTCCGGTGTCCGAGGTGGATGTCGGTTGAGTTGAAACATTTGTTGAGTCGACTTCTTGACGTTAACCCGGAAACTAGGATTACGATCGAGGAGATTGTGAATGATCCTTGGTTTAAAAAGGGTTATAAGGAGATTAATGTAAGATTTTACCATGATGATTTTTGCGGTAAAAAAGAGGCGGTGGTGGGTGCGGGTGGGGTAAATAATAAGGAGGGTGAAAGTTTGAGGCTATTAAATGCGTTTGATTTGATATCATTTTCTCCCGGGTTTAATTTATCCGGGTTGTTTATGGAGAGGAAGGAGGAGAATGGTTGCGAAACGTTTCTATCGGTCGAGGATGTCGAAAATGTGGTGGATAGGGTGGAGGAAGCGGCACGTGAGGTGCACGCGCCGAGGGTGGTGGTGGAGAGGGTGAAGGGGGGTACGGGGGTGAGGGTGGAAGGGCAAAATGGTACTTTTGGTTTGGTGGTGGAGGTTCACAGGCTGACGGAGGAGTTGGTGATGGTGGAGGTCAGGTGGAAAGAAAAGGATGTGGGGTCCAGCCCAAGCCAGGAGTTTTGGGAGGAAAAGCTGAGGCCTAAATTATGCCACCTCATTTACGAGCCGAGTCGGGTTGGTTCGAGCGGTTCGCTTCCTGGTTCATCTAGCCGAACCGGTGGAGCTTAGGGGGTGTTATATTAGATTAGGGGGAATTAGATGGAAATGGTGAACTTTGATGAAGTGAAATGACAAATTCACTAAATCTCTTAAATCATTTGATAGGTTTATGTGTGTAAAATATTGTGTTGTAAGTGGATCTATATTTATGACTCCACATATTGTCATTTTGTATATACAATTTTATCAGGGAAAAAAAAAAACGAGCATGATTGTAAAAAAAATCGGAAACAAATGGGAGAAAAATCCGAGAGATATTTTTCTCCGAATAAATTACTTATAGAACATTTTTTTTTTCTTTTGATTTGGTGGATTTGAATCCCGCCTAAGAAATCAGAAATTTTGAAGCTATATTGACTAGTGTATCGAGTTTGTAAGAATGGAAGAGACAAATTTTTACATGTTTCACCTACTGAGCTAATTTTAATTTGTTGCTTTTAACATTGATTTTTTGTAAATCCAAAGTTAATATACCCCGTATTTACCTTTGTCTATCTCAAGCTTCTACCTTTAACTCTTTGTAAAGTAATTGGTCATCCTCAAAATCACTCTAGAGCTAAGACTCTTAAGAGCATTATTGTTGCTTTTCCACTTTTCCTTTTTCTCGGATAAAAGAGTAGAAGAAAAGCAATTTTGAACAACGAGATACGTATAACCTATGATTAATTGAGGCTTAATCATTTCTAGAAATCTCTTGGCCTGTGTTGTTCCAATAAACATAATGTATGATTGCTTGGTGTGTTGCATTATGTAGGAGCATCATGGTACGCACAATGACCGTGAATCGGATATATGAGTGCTTCTTGAGTGACAATTGATGTTGTTCCTTCATTCTCCTTTATTCTTAGCTCCATAATTCCATATTGTCTAATCAAATTCCATCGAATTTTTCGTAGAATCACATAACGTAATTTAACTCATTCGTATAAATAGAAGACTAGTTCATTAAATCAATGTGACAATGTTTAGCCTTCATTTAACATGTTGTATTTTATTTCGTATGCACTGGCCCTTTGTTATTTGGTTAACGGCTTTTGGAATTATTCTATTGATCAATCATCTTGTAATTGCCTTTTAAGTAGAGCTGGGAAAATGTCGTGTTTGTGTCCGTGTCAAATATAAATGACTTCCTAGACCTTTAAAACTAATCCGACCCGATTATTAAACGTGTCGATAAGTCAATAGCCCTTGACACTAACCTGGCTTGTCCCGTTTATTAAACGTGTAACACGTTAACAACCCATCTAACTCGCCTAAAAGAAAGGTTCATAAAAATTGCATTTTATTACTGAAAAACAAAATGTAGAATTAAGGTTATTGTGTCTATATAACTTATCATTACTAATAAAGACTAGTTTAAATTGAGTAATTTCCACATTTACATTGTTTGAGTATTGAATTGAACCCTACACAGTTTCAAAAGTTAAGGAGGTCATATGAGTTAACAAGATTAACATATCAAATATAAATAAACGGGTAAATCCGTGTTTGTTTCGTGTTGAAATTTTCAACACTAAGCCAACCCATTTAGTTAATCGTGTTAGACATGTTAACCCGTGTAATTAAATGGGTTGGAAACTCTCAATAACCCGCTATTTTCGTGTGCGGTTTGTGTCTTGTTGTTCTGTCGTGTCAACTTTTACCATCTCTACTTTCAATGCTTTTTTTTAATGAGGTAAGCGGGGAGGAAAGGCAGAGGGAGGAAAAGAAGAGTAAAAGAAAATAAAGAACACCGTACAAAGTCGAGCCTAGCCCAAAAATTTGTGGTTATTCCCCTCAGCCCCTCAATTTAAACCCTTTATATATTAAAACCTTATTAAAAACGGGTTTTTTTAAATTGATGAATAATTTGGGGTCGTAATAAATAACATACGAAGTAAAATTTGGCTAACGTTGATTATGACGCATGTCATGAAATTCATTAGTTGCTTTAATTTTTTTTTCTTCTAAAGATTGTTATCCCTTGTTACAAAAGCACACTCGTATAGTAGTCGTATATATCATGTAGGTTATTACGGAATAGTTGCTTAAAGAATCAATTAACTTAAAAAAAATCAAATAGATAGATGTCCTAAAAAAGTATCACCAAACTTATGATATGCCATTCTATGTATCAATAAGACAGTGTATACATACGAAATAACAAATGAACCAGAAAATGCATATGGATTGACATTATATTCGACATATATACACCAACTAACGTCCGTACATACGTTTTCAACATGTTTTTCATGGATCCATCGATAGTCCATTTTACAACATATAAGTGATAAAGTAATAACATTTATCATGTCCTTGTTTGTCAAACTATAAGTTGTGGTTTAGCTTCTTCCATTTTCGATTTACAATTTCTTCTGAAAACGAAAACTTTTTCAAAACCAGAAAAACTAGTGTTCCTTACATTTTTCAGATTCTCGTTTGTGATCATTATGAAAACTATAACTCAGTTTGAAAAATGTGAAGAACTTCAATTCATTACCAAACATGGCCTTCCTAGTTACTAGCTAGCGAGTACAACCAAATCTTAATTGATATTGTCTCTCGAGCATGACCATAACATAACAAACTTATTACTCCTACTACAAGTTGAGTATCGAGTTGAGTTTAGAGAATTGCATTACCACGTCTTTAACTAGTTGAGTCAAACTTCAACAATTGCGAAAGATAATACATGAAACAAGCCAATATTAGTAACCATGTAGCCAGTCTTGGTGGTACCGAGCAAGTGACGTGAATGTTCATCTTTCCATACTTAGCTTGAGGTTCTTACTTCTTAGGTAAGTTGTTATCAGAAGAAGTCTCGAAAGTAACCTCATAACTTCCCTTCTGACACAAGTATATATATATATATATATATATATATATATATATATATATATTTGTTAACTTGTACTCCTAAAAATTCCGTATTATATAACTTGCTTTCCTTATCATTCCATAACTTCTTTGCCCATTCCGGCCATTTGGAAATCGAAGATCAAGGAATTAATAATTGAACTCCCTAAAAAAGTAGAACCACACAAAAAAGAGTAGTCTAGTACTAATTCCAATTCTTTTCAAGGAAAGCAAACAAACAAGGCCTTATGGACCTACTCACCTTCTAATGTCCTTATCAAAATTAAATTTATCCATATGATTGTTAGTATTCAATGTGGTTATCATGTATCTTTGCTTTTCTCATGGACCAAACATGCATGATGGACTTTTTTGATCGCTTAATCGTTGTTGTCTTTTCGTGAATTTAACTTAGGTAGATCGATTATTAAAGTAGTAACTAATACGACGTTTAACTACTACTCGTACTAATTAGCTTAATTAGTGAGGTGGTCAAAATAATCCGGTGCGTCATATACTCACATGCTTGTATATGTATAAGTGAATAAGTGTAACGAAAATCCATCTAACTTCAACTTTGTTAATTTGTCGGTTTTTGGTTAATATAGATTATTAATCTTAAAATTTCATCATCTTAAATTGCTTATGCATTAATTTTTCGATATATCATAACGGATCAGTCAGCGCGCAAAAAGCTAACAATAATGCATGCTATGAAGAAAAAAGGCTTGGACTTGAAGCTACATACAAATTCGCGCGCGAAAAGGGTGTAATAATTTTTGTTTTGTTTTTGTTTTAGGTCTGGTGTCATGGAATAGTAGGCAGATATTATTGTGAGTGGATTCTTAAAAAGTAAAGCAGTGAGTGGATTTTAGTAGGGATAATCTCTTTATTCCTTTATAAACTTTTACCGAAAAAGAAAATGTTGAAGCACGATCGGGCCTGGGCCGGCCACACCTATGGGAGGAGAGAGAGTCCGCTTCATAAATCCAATGAGATTCCATCCTAAAATCAATTGGCAATATGTGGAGTAACTCCTTGGTTTATATACGACTCAACTCTCTCCTCTTTTGCCAATGTGGGACACTCACAGGTGGAACTTCTTTTTTAACAGAAAACAACACTTAATTCAAGCACTGGTTAAAGACCTCAAAGACTCAAAGTGCATAATAATATCATAATTTGTCAAAAATGACTTTTATTACCTTTGAGTGATCTGAGCCTATATTCCGATCCCTCCGTATTTTTAGTACTTACATTTTAATTGAATATGGGAGAGTCTAAACTAAAAGTTTAGACCAACTATTTGTAAGAGTAATATAACTTACGTATCGACCAATATTCTTCTTGTAAGCGTGTTTTCGAGTCATCTTCCAAATATTCCAGCTTTTAGAAGGATCCTAATTGTTTAGAGGTGTATCGGAAAGAGTTGGCAAGTCAATTCAACACAAATATCTGTATGAATAGTTAGTGGATTTCTTACGTTCTCTCGTCAAGCTAAGTCAACCTCTTTAATCGTGGAGTCGTAAACTCGTAGTGTTGCATCACTTGCATAGTGGTATGTGTAAAGGAACAATAATTGTTACCAAAAAAACAATGATACAAATTCCAATGGCATAACATTTTTATGTAGTATTAGGATCATTTATTTGATTGGTTGTAAATTTGTAGAGCGTGATGTAAAAGTAATGTAATTATGAATTTACGATGGCCACTAATATAAGTTTTCGCTTGGTTGAAAAGTTTCGTAATTGTTTAGTTGAATACAGAGTTATATTACAGTATCCATCACCAGGCCGAGGAAATAAAGGTGTAACTGTCGTTTTACGTATGTGTATTAACTAACTGGACAATGCTAGAGGTCTACGGTGTAGACACCCAAAAATGTTTGTAATCAGCAATATTTTTACTACAATATCAAAATTTTACTACTCGATCACACAACTAATTTTATTACTACCCGAAATTTCCATTACAATTAATTTTACTATTTTGATCTCAATTTTACTACTGCTAACTCAATTTTGCATTGTAGACTGATTAATTGTGTCTCTACTGTATGTAGACCTCTAGCAATTTGCTAACTAATTAAGCAACAACTTTGTATATGACACTAATAAATGTACATTATGTGAATTTTGATATTTCAATTGTTTCTCATCACTTTTGAAGGAATGTTCATATTAGTAGAGATCAAAGAAAAACAGACACCTCCATATTTGAAAAACAATATTAGTTTCAAACTTGAAAATTAAACAATTATTAGTTAGATGAGTTGGAGATGCTCATAACTTTAGTCATGCCACATATATATACGTCACTAACTATTTTCAGTGATCATTGCACAATATATAGAGATAAATTCCATTAAAACAAGGTTAATTAGTACGTAGTACAAATTCCTCTGTCCAGATCACCTGTCCCATCTTATATCTTTCCAAAAATGTATTATTTTTAAATTATAAAATAATGGAATAATGCTAGTATGTGATTGGCGGGAAACAAATAGTGGGATAGAGAAAATGGAACAGATGATCAACACTGCAAATTCCTTCGTATATAAATATGCGAATGTGTAAGTTATTCACGATGAGGATTGAGGAGACATGAAAATGGACAACTATTATACATGCAATTATGCATGATTAACCGGAAATAAGGAACGTATCAACTACTAGTATCAATTATCTTATAGCATATGGTGAGTATCAAATATCATGTAACTAGTACTATACATCAAATTATCAATTATCAAAGAGTATGTAGCACCGTCCAAGTGTTTGGTGCGATTTAAACACCAAAAGGATTCATAGTACTTGTTGTAC
Organism: Spergularia marina; assembly: GCA_963680865.1. Lineage (NCBI taxonomy): Eukaryota > Viridiplantae > Streptophyta > Magnoliopsida > Caryophyllales > Caryophyllaceae > Spergularia > Spergularia marina. The sequence continues at coordinate 1,038,775 of OY804555.1, read as the reverse complement.
GCATGTGAACACATGCATGGTCCTCAGCTCGCTCAAATTATTGATAGGAAACTTACAAGAAAGTGATCGATAAGACCCAAAAAAACTCAAAAAGTACGTTAAAAAACGTCAAAAATTAAAGATTGTATAGAATCATATTGTGGGATATTCCATGCATAATCAAACAACTTGATGAGCTCTTGATCAAAGACTTTAGTGTACATACGATCGATAATTGCTGTTAGATTTGCGCAGTTTCTGTTGGCTATTTAACCTGTAAATGATCATGGACTCCCATGGCCATAAGAAACTAGGTATGTAACAAATTAAATTGATACTAGCTAGATTATGTATTATGCATTTATGCCCACGGTTTCATATATATAGATGGAGTGTCAACGGACGTATTAGAATACCGGCCGGCCGACATCTCCTCGCACCTACACTACATGGTTAATCGAATTTCTGTGATGCTAAGATAAATCGCCGTAAGAAAAAATTAATCTATTATAACAGATTAACAGCTAGTCAGCTCCGGTAATAGTATTGTGGGTTTGTGATAGATTTATAGAATGGTGGATAATTATTAATCCGCCTTTGAGACTGTAGTGTTATTAACTGGCTAGTTCTGCAATATAATCAAATGTTTTCTTTTTACTCTATACGGAGTATACCACAACCAATAACTAATTCATGTTCGACATTATAATTGCGTTTTTTTTTTATGTTTTCCTCGTATGTGTATATGTATATATTCACCATCGATCTGATTTGATATGATTTAAGTCACGCACGTTATACGAACAACTGATGAACGGACAACGTAGGGTAGAAAACATTGAACTCTTTTGTCCAATTGATGAATTGAAGACTGTACTATTGCATTTTTATAAGCTCGAATTTGACACTTCTGATCAAGTGATCATAGATTATAATAGTATTTGACATATAACAAAAATAAAAAATGGGGACGCATCATGCATGTGTGTGGTGAAGGCATGGTATACTATTGGGTGATCGACACATACAGTGCTATCGCATTATATAAATTTCCATCAATTCCTTTCATTCTTACATACACCGCCTTCTCATCATCACTAAATTTTAATTTACACAATTAATTTAAGACACAGATAAGTGCATGTCGCTCTCCTTAGATCTCATCCTCAACTTATTTAGGGAGAAATTATTGACCTTATAATATTACACTAAGTACTATTTATTTACATTTTTCAAACAAAATAATGATAGCTGGTGCAACTACTTTCTTAAGCCAAGCCATTTGTGATTTGTGCTCCTTTTTCTAATCATAGCTTATATAAGTACTACCACTTAACTTTCGGCATTTCTTAATGAGCTTCATCGCGATACGTGTTCATTATTCATCTTAAGTCTTAACCCGAGTATATATTAAACCAAACATAAAAACTTGTTTCGATAGTTAAGTAGTTATTCAGACGTGCGTGTGTGTGCAACTTTAGCTTATGTACGTTGCTCGCACAATAATGTAGATAAATAGATAATGGTGTATGTAATTGTAACTAATCCTCAACTAACTATCATAAGCTGGAAATTATATGTAATAGTATAATTAAACATTGAATTATTGGTGAATATTCACTCTGCATAATACATGAAAGATAGTATAGGATATGTTCGAATGATAGTATATACTCTGTCCACGAAAGGATTAATAATGGGACAAGAATACAATAACCTGTAATTTGTTTATTTAGCTAAATCATTAACTCTATGTTTCCAATATGAGCGAGTAAGCAAAATAAGCGTATCCTTCAAGTTAAGATAAATGAATGTATGTGATCCATATCATGGTTCACATGAACTAAGACACTTTGTTTCGTGTTATACGTACGTGTCCCGACCCGACCCTTAGCTTCCATCATAAGTTATATCATCTCATAGTTCATACGCCACATCACATGAATAACTACGACACTTTCTGTTTAATCATCATCATCATCATATTATTCATGACATTTTTTTTCCCACATTGGTAGCTTTCACTCCATACATATATACTAAATAAATCAGTCATGTCACTCTAGATAATGATACGTGGAGAGATGTTTGTGCTTGTGAATTGGCGAGTAAGATGGTTTAATCGTGACTTATGATCAAAATCTCAAATCTTTAAACCTCTAAGGTCATTATTTCATGAAGTTTGAAGACAATTTCGATGCTATAAAATTGATAAATACTAATTTCTTTACAAAAATTAGTAGATGATGTAAGTGAACCATCTCCATCGTAAGTCGATGTTGAGATTTAGTCAATGATTTTATACTTTTTGAGTTTGGACCAATAGACCATAGATAATGCACAGACCCGCTAATACTTTCTCAACCGAGATTCAAATCAATGATCTTGTACCTTAACGATTCATCGAAGTATATATTTGGCATTTTTGACTCTCCGTCCAAAAGGGTGGGCTGCCTATAGCTGCTTTGAAGTAAACGCTGGGCCGCTATGAAATTTGGGCCCATTTCAGTTTCTGCCTTAATTTGAACTGGTTTCAGAACTGGGCTGGGCTTATGCAAGACTCCTATTAGACTTTCTATTAGTCTTGCATAAGCCCAGCCCAGTTAACGAAAAGTTAACTGAAATGGGCCCAATTTAACGAAAAATTGCGTAATCGATTTTTCTAAATCTTATTTGTTTTTTTGTTTGGTATCGTTTTCTGTTTTCAGTTTTTTTGAAAACCCAAGTCCCGTTTTTGAAAACAAGAAAAAGTGATTTTCAGTTTTCTATTGTCAGTTTTCATTTTCTGTATGACTATTATAGAAATATAAAATTAAAATTTATTTTTGCAACATATTTAACTAAATTTTTTACAAAAAAAAAAACCAAAAACTGAAAACGACAGTGATACTGAACGGGCCCGGCCTGCATGAAATATTATACGATAACACGGAGCATTATATTTCCTTTTTCTCAGGACAGACTTATCAACCAAGTTGTTGAAGATTTGAGAAGATGTGTTATGCATCAACACTAGAATAAAATCTCGTCCATTACTTGTATAAATAAATGATAGCTTGTTAACACTTAACACTACCCTGCTTTCTTATGGAATTTGAAGTATTCTTGTTAATTCTTTAAACCCATTAACAATATTCAAATACAAAAAAAAATTGTCGTTTAAATTAAAGAGAGAATTAAAAGCACTAGAATAAGAAACGATGCGAAATAAATATACTAATAATAACATAGAAAATTGAATAAATATATAAATGAAGTGCATAATAAAAATGATACTCAAGCATTAAGTTTACTACTTCTAAATGATTCCTTATCATCAAACACATTAAATTAAACCTAAAGTTTACCTTTGTTCTAGTGATTGTTGCTTATATAAATTGATCACCTTATATTCTCTTTACCCTTTTCCATACTAGTATTTTTTTTTCGTGCCTTTATATATTTTTCATTTTTGTCCATTTTATATCTTTTACGTTATCAACCGATTTGGCAATTCAAGCATACAGTTTGTAAACACACGTTAGAAAAACCGACACTTTTTAACCTTTTTTTATTACTAGACTAAACTCCCTTTGTTTCATCATCGTGTTATCTTATACTCTTTCGCTCTCCTCTTTACGCGAACAACGACCGAAAGAAAAACGAAAAAAGGGAAGAAAAAAAAAAAAAACACCGCTGAGCAGCTACCCTCAACCCGCCCGAGTCGACTCACCGCCGCGCAACTCGCCGCCGCCGTTTGTTCCGCCGTATTTACTCTCAATCGAAACATTTCGCCGCTCAATCGCCGTTCCGTTCTTCCCCAATCTATGGCGCTTCTTTCACCATTTTGTAAGTCTTATTTTCCCCCCAATTTTTTGAATTAAACCTTCATTTCTGCTGTTTAATCTGGAAATTGTTGTATGAAGAGCAGAACAATTGTAGCTCGATTGAAACCCTAGGAAAATTAATTGTGTTGATTACGATTCTTAAAGCTTCGAATTGTAGGATATAAATGGCGGATGATTGTGAATTTTTTTTTTCAATTTTTTTTTCAGGAATTATAAGTATAAGCTGAATGAAATGCAAGCTAGGGTTTTGTTTAGTTAGGGTTAGTTTGGTGTGAATATTTCTGGGGGAGAAGCGTTTGTTACAAGCTAGTAAAGAGGAGCTGGAAAGCTGCTGAAATTTGTCGAATTGCGAAATTAGGGTTTTATATAAAGGAAGGGGAAAGTGTGGAGGAGGGTAGAGGGGGATAATGTGTATGTTCTGTGTGATTCAGAAGTGGTCGCGCAGGGTTGCTACGATGCTGCCTTGGTTAGTTATCCCACTTATAGGGTTATGGGCTTTATCTCAGCTCCTACCCCCGGCATTTCGGTTTGAGATTACGTCACCAAGGTTGGCTTGTGTGTTTGTTTTGTTGGTTACGCTGTTCTGGTATGAGGTTTTGATGCCCCAGTTGTCGGCTTGGAGAGTTAGGAGGAATGCCTTGCTGAGGGAGAGGAAAAGGTTTGAGGCCTTGGAGTTGCAGAAGATGAAGAAGACTGCTACTAGGAAGTGTAGGAACTGTTTGACGCCGTATAGGGATCAAAATCCTGGTGGTGGGAAGTTCATGTGCTCTTATTGTGGGCATATTTCGAAAAGACCGGTTCTTGATCTGCCTATACCTTCTGGTATGTCCAATACTGGGTTGATTAAGGAGTTGTTTGGCAAGGGGGGGAATATATTGAATGGGAGGAACTGGTCGGATAGTGTTACACTTTGTAATCAGGAGTGGTTAGAAAATGGGAATTGGGTGGTTAATGGGTCTTTTCCGGCTAAGCCTTCTTATCCACCACGAAAGAATGGTGTTGTGCTTTTTGGCAGAAGTGAGCCATGCTTGGCAGAGAAGTCTTATTCAGGTGTTTACTTTTTTGCTTGTAAACTGTTGATGTCCTTTTTGCTGAGTATACGATGGCTTTGGAGAAAAATCTTTAGAAGTAGTTCATCGGAAGATTCTTCATCTGATGCCGATCATAGAATGTTGGCAAAGAAGGGTGAAAATGGCACAGGTTCTGAGAGCAGAGGTGAGAAAGCTCGAAGGAAAGCTGAAGAGAAGAGGCAGGCTAGAATAGAGAAGGAACTCTTGGAGGAAGAAGAGAGAAAGCAGAGAGAAGAGGTGGCGAGATTGGTCGAGGAGCGCAGGAGATTGCGAGATGAGAAGCTAGAGGCTGAAAATCGTGCCAGAGGAACATCTTCACTGAGGGAGAAAGATAGTAAGAAGGAAGCTGAGAGGAGGAGGCAGGAACGGAGGAAAGAGAAAGACAAAGTATCGAGTAAAAACAGTTCTGATGTGGATGAGCTGGATAAGAAATCGGGCAGGGACAATGAGCGAAAACGAGACTCTGAAAGAAAACATGAGAATGACCGCCGGGAATCTCCAAAGACTGGGGTAGACAGTGTCAAGGTTCAAAATGCTGAGTCAGGACATGGAGCAAAGAGTAGTTCTCCAAATAATTTTAGCCGAGGGAATGTTGGCTCCAGATATTTCGACCGCATGAGGGGTACACTTTTATCTTCTTCAAAGGCATTTACTGGCGGTGGTTTCTTCGGCAAAACTGCCCCGACTCCTATTCCTGCAAAAGAAATCAAGCCTCATAGCTCTGTAGATTATTCCTTGTTTTCCAATAACAAACGTGATTATCATCCACCTGAGCCTCAGCCTGGCAAACTCATTATGAACGGAGATGACAAGGTCAATATTCGCCCTGTAAGTCAAATTTTTTTTTTTTTTTTTTTTTGGTATGAGTAAGTCAAGTCACTGTGTAATTGGTGCATATGTTTGACTGCTTGATGCTCGCTTTTATTTCTTCCTGATTTGTCCTCTATATTTGTTGCCTGTTTTATATTCTGGTATGAAACATTACTCACAACTGTCATTCATAACAATTATGCCCTGCTACCTGGCACCAGGTTACTGCTGATACGCAACGTAAGACAACACAAATGTCATGGCACCAGTTGTTTACTAGAGCTTCTCCTGTCAATTCTAATGTTATTAGCAGACCCAGTGCAAAAGCTCAGGGAGAAGGTCAAAGTTCTCACTTACCTTATTCAGCATCATCTGCACCACTTTATGATAACCCTATTGATTTGCCATCTCCATTTACACTGCCTCCCTTTTCAAGTGGACCTTTGGCTAATAGTGCTAGCCTATCAGCAGTGAAGGATCCTTTGTTTCCTAGTGCCTCAGATAGGCCTCGTGATTTACTACCAGAGGAACCAGAGCTTTTTGAGGACCCTTGTTATGAACCCGATCCTGTTTCCCTTCTGGGGCCTGTGTCAGAATCACTTGTTAATTTTCAATTGGATCGTGGTGGTAGTTATGTACATGACGAATTCGGAAAATCTTGTCCTATGATCAATGTTTCATCTGCAGAAGTTGTCAGACCTTCTCCCATTGAGTCTCCATTGTCGCGACTAAGAGTTGCTGATGAAAAGCAGAACAATTCAAGCCACTTCTCCGGTAGTCCGAAGGCTCTTGATATGCACTCTTATACAGCTTCTGACTTGAATAATAACAGCAATGTGGGAACATGGCATATGTGGAATTCGTCGCCCCTTGGTCCAGATGGGTTAAGTTTGGTTGGGAGCACGACGAACTGGATAAGCCCACTTGAAAGGTGCAGATTGAACAATGAAGAAATCATCCATCATTCACCGCAAAAAACTATGGCATCACTGTTCTCGAAAGATGACCATTTTGTTTCTGGATCACATTCTTCTCAGAAGGTTTTCATGGGAAATGGTCAAAATAGTAATGGGTTTGGTGGCTCTACCAGTGATCAGGATCCATGGCTGCAGAAGGCCCTTTTCCCCCCACTTTCATCCAGTGAAAATTCTATTCCAGTTAGTCCAACTGAAGGGGCGTCTCAGAAGAAAATGGCATATGGGAGTCCCAGAAGTGTTGCAGCCAATCATGGAGTAGATCCATCCACAGCCAGCTGTTGGTCCAAGTGAGTGTACCTTGTTTTATTTATCCCTTTTCATCAGTATACATGGAAGATGGAAGAGATAGTGGACGATATATCATACATGATATACCTGACTATTTCTCTATATGATATGGGATATGGTACAATCTCCTATGTATGTTGTACATCTCAATAAGCATGTCACCTTAAATATCTGTGGTACCTGCATTACTTGATCCTTTAATGGAAAATATAAAGTTCCATTATTGGACTTAGTCTGGTGCTTATTGCTTGCTCATTTCGTGAAGTCTTGTTTAGAACACTACATTTCTCCTAGGTTTGAATTAATTGATCGAAGGCCACTTTACGTGTCTTGGCATTGATTTTTTCCTCCAGTTGGATTATAAATTTCAATTTTTCCTTGGAGCTTGTACTTAGGAAAGGTCTACACTTGAAATGCCTTTTGACATAGGTCTTCAATCTTTAAGATTCTTTTCCTTTGGTGTCTTTTCCTCTGGCAAATCTCTTTCAACTTCTAGCCAAGTGTGGAACATTTGTTGTATTTTCTCCTCTTTGTTGCAGTGCGTGGATAAAACCATGGCATTTTTCCTTTTTTCAAAAAATGGAGGTCTGAAGATTTCAATGCTTATTTATCAGCTGTCAATATTTAATGTGTTTATTAGACACAACTGAAGTCTTTTTGGTCGCCTGGTCCTTTGTATTTTAAGGGTGTTAATGTTGTGGGAGTGGTGCATAGGCCTTGACAGTGTATATACTAGTGCTGTGTGGTGAGTGATCTTACTAGTCTGCTACTGTCTCAAACTGGTATCTAATTGAGCTATATGTCGGCACTTGTGCATGTTCTAATGGAGTGGTGTGATCGTTGTAGTAGTTGCTTTCTGTGGACTTGGAATGAGATACTTTTTCTTAAAAGGACCTCACTGGTTAATGTTACAATATTTTAGGTAAGATGTGAATATTCCACCATATGTGGATGTCAAGCGAAGGTTGTAGGGTGCAGATTAAACTATATCATTGACGAGCTTTGAAAAATTCCCTAGCAGTTGTCGTCTTGTTGAACATATCATATGCATAAACAGATTGAGCTTCTTGTTATTAAGGGTGTATCAATGGTGATGCCTTTTATTATTATGGGCTTTGGCTCTGGATTTTTTTTTTTCTGAAGGTTTTTTAGTGAAGGATTAGGAGCTGGGCTGTTAGCAGTCCTTCTGCCCTGTACTCCAGTTTTGGTAGTCGTGTGTACATATTAGCTCTCATGGAACCCACTTCTCTACTTCGACCCAATCCTTTTTGCTAAAGCAGCTTTTGATGCTATGACGAGGGTTTAGTAGGCCAGATAGATTTTTTAAGATTTTTTTCTGTTTCTAGTTTGTGTGATAAAAATTGATTTTAAAAAAAATATTAAAAAATTATAAAGTGCCAATTGATCTGTGGATGCATTCACGGGGTTCCTTTTAAGGCATCTGCTATCTTATCCCCATTAGATGCAAGATTAAGAATCGTCCCCCAAACATAGTCAAGACTCAAGAGAATGAGTTTCCCTAGAAAGTATTCTTGAATTCCGCTTGTCCCAAATACACCAGAAAATAACATAATTCCAAAGTAATTTTTTTGCTTTATTAGCGCATATACCCAAATTTTATTTAGAATCAACTATAGAGTATTGAGGCAAGACTCGGATACACCCTCTAGATGATAAATCAATTAAGAAAATTCACGATGAGGGAGGAGATGAGTACTGTATTACTTAAAATTTTCCACCAAAGAAGCAATTTTTCTTCGCATAGGTCAGCAATGCCGCAATATATCAGAAGTATTTATCCTTCTGAGAACCATAGTCTTACAAAAAGCTTGCACCTTGTGAGGAACTTGAGACTTCGATAGCAGTGACCATAGACTCCCAAATAGGCACCACATGTGCGAGTATTGAAGTCATTGATCAACTCCCTACACTTCTTTTAATTCTTTATGTATTCCTATTTGGACATCCAATTCTTTACTTTTCCTTTTTTGTCACTCATTTTTGTGGTTTTAATATTTTCTTTCCCCTCAAATGTACCCCATTTAAAGAAAATGTAAAGAACGCAATGATATGGTAGGAGTAAAACTTAATATAAAACTCAATGAGGAGTCTCTCTTCAAAACTCGCACTTCCTAAGTATCAGACAACTTATAGCATCCAAGTTATAGATCAAGTACAACTAGCTTGCACATATAAGGACCCAAATGAAGTTCTCAGGAACCTCCATTACGAGAATAAGAAGCTGGAGCGTCGTGATGGTCGTATCCACAGATGCGAGGTAATTAAGAGAGGCTCATCTTAGCTTTCCATGTATCATATCTGGTCCTCCCTTTATTCCACACGGGACATCATGGGTAAGTTTATAATCATAGTTTCCATGTTGAGTGTCCTTGCTTCATCTTGGTGGTGATCCGAATCGTGGCTTCTGTGGGCGTTTGTATGGGCTGTAGGAGGAGGAAGGGGGAATAGAGGATAAAGTTGTTAGAGGAATGATAGATGATGGTGATACGGGGTTGTAGTTGGGATGGGAATGGTAGATGTAAAAAAATGGACAGAGAGGTCAAATCAAAGGTGCCTCAAAGGGTGTTTAACCCGAGCCTTAGGATCGAGAGTAGCATGTTGTAAGTGTGCAATATTGTTTTCCTATGGACTATGGATTGTGAACATGATAGCAGCCATAGCAGGGATATTAGACCGACTTCCATTTTTGTGGTTGACTAAAACAATACTGTCTAAGATCATATTCCTAATTGAGGTTTTCTAAGCCCTACGTTCCTACCTCCCGCAGTCACGGGTGTTCCACATCATGGAAAGGAAAGGTTTATCCTTTCGTACTTGTTGAAAGTCTTATAGTAGCTGCATTGACCAGTCTGCGCAAACACTTGTTTTCTAGCGTAGCTCCCAACTTTTGTGGCTTCAGTTGCCTTCATGTTATAAAAGCACCTTAGGGGGATTTCATCTTTTGGTTTCTGTGAAATCTTGCCAAGGATGAGTCCATTTGAATCTTTCTAAGATTTTTGGCATAAATGAACTGAAGTTATTTTGGTCCTGGAGAGCTATGTTCTGCCCTAAATGTTTGATTCCTACAAATTCTTTTTTCTTAAAATAGAACCAATCTTTGAGCAGTTATAAGTTTATAAGTAAACATCGAGACCAGCTCTCTTATTATGGTTGACTAACTGTATTGATTAGATTTTTCTTGTGTTGTTCGAATATCTCATAGATCTATCTCAATCTTCGTTTGGTGATAAGTAGGAGCTCTTGTACCCATGATATAAAAAGGTGTCTTGTATTACTTTTATGATGTAATGCTAGTATTCGTGTGAATGTGTGATAATGCTTGGTGGCATATTGGCATGTCAATAGAACTGCCTTGTTTTGGGGTTTAGTTTTGAGATTTGGTGTCACAATAGAAGTTATCTTTTCTGTTATTTCTCCTACCCAAGCACAGCTGAGTAGGTGGTTGAGTGTACTTACACCCATGGAGATTCTAGTTTGGCCTGTATGTGTGAGATGACTGTCTTACTGTTCTTTTCGTTCCCTTTGCTCCTCATCTGTCAGACGAATACGCAGAGAAGCCTGATTTATTTTCCTAATTGGGTTGAAAAGGGGAGATGGAGTGGAATCTTTTTGATAATGGCTTATTAATTGAGTAATCTAACATACCTTACTTTGTAAAGGCTTCTAGTGTTGCCATATTGCCCTTTTTTTCTTTTTTCCCGATGCTTTACATAATTTTAGGGCTAAATCAGTTGTTTAGTAGCCAGATAGTCATGCTTGAAGGAGCGTGTATATCATGTTTACAATTCCTGTAATAGGTAGGTTTCTTAAGAGCATTAATTGAGTTTGAGCCTGGCTATCGTGACTCAATAGTGTGCTTCAAGTTTGACCTTAAAAGTGGCGATTCTTGAATAATAATCCCATTCAAGCGTCTCCCTGGGTGTGCCACTGTGACCTGCAACACGACATAACTTTTTTTTTTCTTTTTCCGGTGCCAGTTGTCTGTGTCACCTTATATCACCAGTTGTCACAGTTCCTGAGTTCGTGACATTTATGCACATGTTTTATTACCTGTATCATTTTGCATTTCCAGTTCCTCGGTCTCTCACGGTAAATTAATGATAATTTGCTGCTCTTTCCTTGCAGAAATGAATGGTCTGTTCAGGGTTCTGGAGAAGGCATTAGAAATTCATCTACTGTGAGACCTCCTATAGGTGGTCTGTATTCAGCGCCAGATGTACAGTCACTTTGGTCATTTGAATGAAAAATGGTAAAAACAAAAAAAAGAAAGAAAAGGAAAAAAGGGGAACCGCTATGAGGGTACTTCTAAATATACCTGTTCTTGACGAGGCATTCGGCCTCTTTTTGAGGGCAGTTCAGATACACTGCACGCATTTTATCTTCCTTTATCTTGTTTATGAGGAAGATTGATGTTTTACTTACATTAGCAATGGGTAAGGAATACAAAGAGGCATGCATGCTTTTAGTGCATCCGCGGAAGTTATAGTTGGTAAGATCACTGATTTTACTGTACTCGTTCGCCAATTTATAATGTTCGTAATATATGAGCAGGGAAGTTCCTCATTAGTTCTACTACGCTATTATTGGTTCTACTTCTCTTAGCTCTTGACTTCTTGGAGATGCTTGAGTGGTCCTCCGATAGTAAGATATGTCTTGATTCTTTAATTTTGATGTGTCTAGTCGGGAAGGCGGATTTAAGTCTAGAGAGTCCTGATGTCGAGCAGCACATTTTTTTTTTTTTGCATGTCCTGGACTCCTGGGTGGAATAAGCCTGTCCTTCCTTGCCAGTTGAGCCGGTTGGCGGATGAGGCAACTCGAGGGGCTCGATTTTGACTTGTAGACGTCGTAGTTGTTAGATGCCTTAGCTTTTTGGCTTATATGCTGTGCGCCAAATGACTTGTGTCTTGTGCCTTTGCATGCAGGCGTAACTGCATTGGGTATGTTATGGAAACGGAAAATATGCATTTTCCGAGTCCCAAAACATTCTTCTTAAGGGTCTAGTTCTCAGGTGTGGTATGAGGAAAATTATGTAGTATGTTCGCTTCTATTCGATCAATAGCTTGAATGTTGAAGCTGGAGGAGACTTCTTAGTTTCATCTCCTATGGCGCTTTGTTTTTGGCCCATAATCTTCAAACCTAATAGCCTAATGTACAGTGAGGATGCTGTTTCTGTCTTTGTGGTAGCATTAGATAGTCCTGACTTTTGAGCCATGACTACTGAGATGCTCCATTCCAGCTAATTGCTAGTCGACTGTACCACGCGCGCTTGACATTAGCTCCCATTGAGCGGTGTATTGTGCCTTGGCAATATCATTGCCCGTGTTTTACATCGTAGAGGGCCTGGGTATTCTGCATTAGAAACTAACAAGCGATGCAATCCAATACTCGTATATGTAATGTAACTATTGGACTGGGAAGGCTTATCTTGGAAGTCTTGTACGATGTCTCTGGATCAAAGAGACGAGGAGCTTATCGCCTTCTTCCTTCCAATCAAGTAATATTGGGAACTTTGGGGCAGCTATAAAATTGTCTTGTTCTTTAGGTATAGTCTAGTGTACCACTGAAGTATTATGTCGAGTTAAGATTATTACGTATATTCAAATTAAACGTCATATAAATAAATCCGAAATGGGAAAAGAGGAGCCAAAGACAGTGCGGCCGATGTTGGTATTAGTTAATTGAAATAGCTGATCCGACGCTTCAGGCTTTCAGATTGTGCAGGGAGTAGTTTAATGTTTACGTTACTGCAATGTCTGCATCTCAAGATCTATCATAATACTACACTGGTAAAAGTGGTAATGCCGCATTTAATCTTCGTCCTCGAACGAACTCCTACCGACAACCTTTTGTCTCCCTCTTCTCTTTCTTGTAATTATATAATGTAGTTTTGAGAAATTGAGAGCAAGCGTAAATTCATACTTCCACTGAGCCGCGATTCAAAGAGATATTCCTTTTTCGATTGTCATTTTTGACTGATTACGTTGCGAGCTGTTTTTATTGTTATGTAAGCGCCAATTTATGTGTATACACATACGTAAGCTAGGGTTCGTGCTTCTTGAACTATAGTCGAGATCAGTTCAACTTCCCTCATTTTCATTATTTCCAATCTCTTTGGGAATTAGAAGTGAGGTTTTCCCTTTGAGAAAAAGTTAATTAGGATACAAAAAAACTTTACAATAATCACAACTCTATTTTGACCGTACAAATGACCCCATTGCCATAAATAGTCTCAATAGAGTAATTAACAGTGCAGAGGAAAAAAAGGAGTGCAATGAGAAGCCAATAATCTTATTATTATGAGACCCTTCTTCAAGAAACATTCACACATCTTCATATCTATATTTGCTTTCTTTGCATTACTTGGTATCATTCTTCAATCAAAAGGCTTAAAGGGTTTCTCTAATTTGTTTTATTTTTCACCATTAACTTCAATTTGGCCTAACACAATTGTTGATCATCATGATGGTGTCACAAATCATGGCACAACAACAACAACGTCTTCCTTTGAATTTGATCCTTTGGTTCATTCTCTTGCAATCATTCATAATACGTCTACATTATCAAAATCCGTAAGTTTAGTCGTTTTTCTGTTAACAATTTTGCTAACGGGGAATAACGGAAATACTGCATGCATTTATCCATCTGCTTAGACTTTTGGTTCTATTTTGATAAATCTTTTGTTATAATATTAACCTTTTGTCATAATATCTTGAAAACCATTTAATTTACTGGTCGTCTCAACTATCAGATTAGGCTTTTGGCTTTACGCTTTTAATAATGTTGTTATGTATCATTGTTCATATGTATTGGTGGTGCATTGTTGTTATTAGGAAGAGAAAAGGCAAAGAGCCATGATGAGATTGCGCGACGCCATTGATAAGGTGTTAAGAGGGAGGAAGGAAGATAAAGAGGTAAAAAATGTGGAAATGGAGCTTACAAGAGCACGGGTTTTGATCAAAGAAGCGTTCCAAAGAAGGAACAACACTTATATTTCTGATCTTGGTGATGTTGATTATGTGCCACACGGCCAAATATACAAGAATGCTTTCGCATTTCACAGGTATGTCAATTTTTCACTTGCTAAATATAGCCTTTTTACACTTGAAATGTGACCACAAATTCCTCAAAATTTTCAGTGACTTTATTGTGAGATTTGCATTTCATGACAATATTGGTAATAAATCTAATAATTATCGACGTACTACGACTTGCTGATTAATGACTTGTGCTAAATTTTGATGTCCACAGTAAAAATCTATGGCACTTAGCTTATAGTATATCCTTGTCCACAGTAAGCCTAAGCGTAATCTCTATCCGTACGCTTAGGCTTACGCTTATGAACGTTCTTAATCAAAATTTCACGTACACAGTAATTATGAACGTTCTTAACCAAATTTCATAGTTTTAGTAAACTCCACAAACTCCACAAAAAACAAACTCTAGAGGATCCTTACCGGATTGTGTACCGTGTACGTGATTTCTAGAAATGACAAATACTGTCAACTACTTCCTCATGATGGTATGCATAGAAATGACAAAGCTGTTCAAGATATGGAGTATTTTTTTATTTGCATTGACATTTTACTAAGAAAGTAAGTCGATCGATAGAACCTAGAGTTTAAACTCAGACCTATTTAATAGGTCTCATGTTCGAATCTCTCGAGAGACCGGCCTTTGTTCTTTGTGTTTTAAAGATCGATAATATTGACATTGATGATGTATCTTATGGTATGTAGGAGCTACTTATTAATGGAAAAGTTGTTCAAGATATTCATATATGAAGAAGGGGAGCCACCCTTATTTCATTATGGGATATGCAAAAACATATACTCAATTGAAGGCTTATTCATCAACTCAATGGAAGAAAACACTCAATTTAAGACCAAAAATCCAAAGGAAGCTCATGTGTTCTTCCTTCCATTCAGTGTGGTTATGATACTTGAACATCTTTTCGATCCGATTATACGTGACAAAGCTGTGTTAGAGCGCACCATTGTTGATTATGTCGATGTCATTTCGAGCAAGTATCCCTATTGGAATAGAAGCCTTGGAGCTGATCACTTTATGCTTTCTTGCCATGATTGGGTATGATTCATTTTCTTATTATAAACTATGGTGTATATGTCGATTATGAGTGTAAAAATCGCCACCCTATACAAAATGCGTTTTGCGCAAACATATATAGAAAAAGATCAATTAATTTCGGTAAGGCTACTGATATGTTTAATTAGCTAAATTGGTCCCAGCGGGGCTCGAACCCGCAACCTTCGGCTCATAAGACCAACGCTCTAACCAACTGAGCTACGGAACCAAGTTGGCAAAATTATGTGAGGTTATTAACATGGATAATTATGAAAATCTCATGTTTGTTATGTACTTACTAGTATGTTATAAGATTTGCATTTAGTCATTGTAGTTGAGTACGGAAGATGAAAATAGTCCATATGAAATAGAGTTTCTAGTGAAATTAATGGCTCTTATTTGTTCAGAATGAATTTAGAAGGACAATTTTGATGCCAACGCGTTGGTTGGATACCACCTTGGCCCCGAGGTCCTAAGGAGCTTGCCACAATGATACTTTGATATGAATTTTTTTTTGTTACATTTTGAATTGTTCTTATTCCTAGTGTTCTTTTCAATGAACTTGCAGGGGCCACGAGCGACATGGTACCATCCACTATTATACTTCCACTCAATACGAGCATTATGTAACGCAAACGTTTCCGAGAATTTCAATCCAAGAAAAGATGCATCAATTCCTGAAATCAATCTCGTTTCCGGCGAACTTACCGGTCTAATCCACGGCTCGCCCCCATCTGAACGTAACATCCTCGGATTTTTCGCAGGGCGCATGCACGGCCACATTAGGCCTGCACTGCTTGAACACTGGAAAGGCAAAGACAAAGACTTGCAGATCCATGAAGAGCTACCTAAGGAACTTTCATACCGCGATATGATGAGCCGAAGCAAGTATTGTATCTGCCCTAGTGGCTTTGAAGCTGCTAGCCCTCGTGTTGCCGAGGCAATTTACGCAGGATGTGTGCCAGTGTTGATATCTGAGAACTACATCCTTCCATACAGTGATGTCCTTGATTGGAACGAATTTTCGGTACAAGTTTCAGTGCGTGAAATCCCGAACCTGAAGAAGATATTGACGAACATACCTTATGATAAGTATGTGCAAATGCAAGAGGGAGTGAAGCAAGTGCAACGGCATTTTGTAATTAACAATCCTCCTAAGAGATACGATGTATTCCATATGACACTTCATTCCATTTGGCTCCGAAGGCTGAATGTACGAGTTCATAGTTAACATATATGATACAAGATGTTACACACTCGAGCGACATGATTCAATTTGTTCATAGTCGTGAATCACACCGAGTGAATGCTACTTCAATTTATACATAAAAAACCCATTACGGAAAAGAAAAAACATGCTGCTAACACAGACATGTGAAGTAAAAGGATTTTGGAGCTAACGGATACAGAGAGATACAGTAGCAGATAAAAGACGTACATTAGACCAATAATTCATCTACCTAGTTATAAGCCTGCTTCCCAATTACGCAGAAGAACGGAAAGGCTAGATAAAAAGGCGCATAAAATCGCTTGTTTCATTATAAACATAGTGCATTAGTGCATCAAGAAATCACAAGTAAATTCGAATGACAAATAAGAAAAGATGCTCTTATTCAAAGCTCAAACTAAACTATTAAACAGGGTAGAGAACTAGTAAGTCATGGTAATATTTTGCAGAATTCGCGACAGATAAACTAGGCCTCACCAGGTGAAGGTTGTGCCTCTTGCTCACCTTGCCAAGTCCATATGATGTCTTTAAGAGCTGGCCTCATCTCCTGCTTTACAACCTTCTGGTATTCCAAGGTATCGCCACCTTGTTTCTTCAGCTCCACCATATGAAAAGTCGAGGTGACCTCGTAGATTTCAGCATCGAAAGACAAGACTCCTTTCCTCCCTTGACTAGATCCTTCAAATCTCATGAGCCCTGCATCCTTCTTCTTCACTTTAAGCTTTAGCCTCTTGGCTATATCTTCTAGCTTAGAGATAATTGTTGAAGCAGTCTGCCTTGCGCTAAATGTCACCTCTTTCTTCTGGCTTTTGTCCTCAAACAAACCAGACAAGTCAAACCCTTCTGAGTAGGAGATGATGTCGAAAGCATTCAGGTTGTAACAGGGCTGATCAATTTCTTGCTTTCCTTCCGCGATAGCTTTGCAGGAGTTCTCACAAGGGCCAAATACAGCATCAGCATCTTGCATACAAGGCTTCTTCTCGTCCACCTCATGCCTGTTTGCAAAGAGTTTGGAATCCAACCCTTTGCGGAACCAAGAATTCTCCATTATCTTGGCAATGGAAATTCTCGTCCTTGGGTTTGGATCCAAGATCTTCGACAGCAATCTCTTTACATCTGATGGAATCCAATTAGGATATTTGAACTCCGCCTTGCCAATCTTTCTGTACATCTCAATCAAGTTGGAATCTTGGAATGGCAAATATCCAGCTAACAGCACAAACAAGACCACTCCACACGACCAGATATCAGCTTTTGCTCCATCATAGCCTTTCCTGTGAATCACCTCTGGAGCGACGTAGGCAGGGGTTCCACAGGTTGTATGAAGCAAACCGTCTTGGTGCTTGGATTCCGCAAGGGCACTAAGCCCAAAGTCTGTAACCTTCAGATTTTCATTTTCATCCACGAGAAGGTTTTCTGGCTTCAGATCACGGTGGTACACACCTCTGCTGTGACAGTAATCGACTGCACTTATTAAATGTTGGAAATACTTCCTTGAAATATCCACTTTTAGCTTGCCTTTGGCTACCTTGTTGAAAAGTTCCCCGCCCCTGACATATTCCATCACAATGTAGATTTTTGTTTTGCTGGCCATGACCTCATACAACTGCACAACATGTGGATGCCTAACAAGTCGCATCACTGAAATTTCACGCTTAATTTGCTCTATCATTCCGACTTTCAGAACCTTTTCTTTGTCAACAATCTTAATTGCCACACTTGCTCCAGTCTCTATGTTTCGTGCATGATAGACCTTTGCAAAAGTACCCTGTCCAAGTACCTTACCTAGCTCAAACCGGTGCATTAGAACACTGCCTTTTTTCTCCGCCATCTAGGAACCAAATATATACAGACCAATATCTAACCTTTCTATTTTTCAAGCTCAATGTACAATAGTCAGTACCTAATGAATGCTGTACTGAAGATGATCAACCATCTTCACAAAGCTCATATGTAGAAACGAGATAATCAGCAACATTTTTGGTAACAGTGGGTATGTACGCCTCAAAACAGATGCAGCTTCTAATGTTACGTTGCTCAATAGTTCTGGTAAATAACGGTAGCTCTAGTAGAGCACTAAACAAACAGAGTTCACACAGAGAGTCCTTGGATGTCAAGCACATCTTTGGCGCATTCCCTGTTATCTTGTGGGACAACTGGGAATGCAGAAGTTCAGAAAGAAAAAGTATACGGCTGCTGCTAGGGCCAACTCTAGAATATTGGTGTTGAATGATTAACTGACTGCAACCAGATTACAGAGAAGTGCACCTGTAAAGCACAACGAAAAGTCTCAGACAGTGGAACAAGTAAACTGTATGCGAGAAATTGACGTATACCAAATCTAACGACAGGCAATGACAGAATAAGATTGCTCTTTAATTCAACCTCTAATGAGCAAGAAGAAAAGATCAAGAGATTGAGCAAGTCGTGTCCAAGACATTTTCAACTAAGTTATGAATTTTTCTATTGTCAAGGCATCATAAGTTACGAATTTTTCTATTCTACAGCAGCCAGGTCAAATTTAGTGATTAGAAGACAAAGCGATACTTAAAAGAACAGAAACTACAGCATCCCCGTTTACAACTTCCTCTAGCCTATACAGTAGCATCTTCAAAGTGAATGTTGCCAAGCTTGCAGCTCAAACAACCTTCTGATGTACATATCAACACATATCATTATCCTGGAAAGGAAACTTCTAAGAGATTGTACTTGCAGACAAGCAGAAAAGTACTACAATCATACAAAACTTTTGGAAAAAGTTCTTATAAGCAATAACAATATCATGTAAATGGTTTATGACTTGGCCTGAACCAGTAACCATAAGTTTCCATCAATACGCTCTTTTTTTTTTTGACGGTTTTTTACTCTCTCTTATATTACAGCTTAGTCAAAGATCCCCATTTCACCATCATCAACCCCCACCATCAATCAGTTGGCAGATACGAGTATGGTATATGTTCGCGACACTTAAAAAGGTAAAACATAGGGAGGAGGAAATAATTCACGAAACCCTTTAATTGGTAACCATGAACGCATTTCAATTCAAGAAGAACATTTGTTGCACAAGCTGTTTTAAAAATACACTCTTAAAATTTAGCAATTTAATTTACGAATAGGACCTAACAATCTAACATTCTTATAAATACGAGTAACAATCATAGAAGTTTCTATGAATAATAAGAATCCTGTGAGAAAGAGCATCTCAATGGTTAAAAGACCAATAATTGACATTGCTTTGTATTGACATCATTAAACACCAAAATCAAAAGGGTCCCTAAGAGGAACACCATACACTACATCCTAGGAATCATATAAATATATAATGCCAACAAAAAAAGAAGCGGTCGAAATTGGGTAGGTAATGAGCTATTCAGAATGGCTGGTTTGTGTCACATTCAAGTGGGGAATACCAATTGAAATGTTATAATCACTCCCATGTCAATTCATAATTTTGGATCCGGGGTCATCACCTAATTGGCAAAATGGCTTGAACAAATTTGGTACGGATCAAAATCCGAATGAAATAACATTTGCCACACTTCTTATCTCACTAAACAAACATCAAACCCTTAAATTAGATGCTAAAACAACAACTAATACGATAACAACATCAATTACTCCAGTGACTCAAAGGCTCCCGCCATAAGGCAGATGTACGCAAGCCTTACCCCTATTGAAACATAGAGAGGCTGCGTATGGATGACCCAAAATGAAAATTGACTCGAGGATCGCACTGACTAACTCCTACTTCACAATATAAGCACATATAGTTTTTTGAGACATTTTGACACAACCAATTTGTTCATGTTTTCGGGTGATTCTTTCTCCGGGGGTGAGGTTCGGCTTCCGCATTGAACCTCCCCCTCCCCCCCCCCCCGCCATTGTTTAGGAGCCTGATAATTTGACAATTATTTGACAATGGGGTTGTTGATCTACTAAAACCCTGATAATTTTGATTTTGGCCATCTAATCCTTGTTCAAAACCCCACAATCAAAGCTAATAATGGAACCCTTAAGCCTTAACCAATGTCACTAGAATCTTCCAGAGGAAGGTAACAATCAAAACCACTGTCACATCATATAATTCATATTCATTATAAGCAAATGATTAACACAAAAATATAAAGAAAAATAAATAAATCAGCATATGATAATTACTTCAACAACATCATTACACCAGTGGCTCCCCCCTATTACTAAGAGATCGGATGTATGCAAACCTTACCCCTACGTCGAGAACACGTCAACTAACGAAAATTAAACAGAAGAAAGTAACACCTTATCATAATCAAAAATCAAAAAATACATACTAAGCCTTGAAATTTCTTACCATATACTATAATCAAATAATCAGCAACTACGTAGATCAAATGCCAATCCATAGATTATTAATAACGCAAAAATCCCATCACTAACATTTGAATTTTTTTGAAAAAAGCACGAAACTTGCAGATCACAATGCAGGGAAATATAATGATCGACAAAATAATAATGAAAAATAAATAAAACCTAGTTTAAGAATAAACAAGAGAATATACCTGTGTAAAAATTTTACTGAAAAAGTTAGAGGGAGGGATCTCGGAGATTCTCAGAGAAGTTTTGGTGGAATTGAATATGTTACCTTTTTTTTTTTTTTTCCAGAACAAGAATTGCGTAAAATGTGTTTATATAGGACTCTGTCCTTTTCTCACTCTCTCTCCTCTGTCTCTTCTTGGTGACGCTAAGCTAATCAAGTGATTTAGTCATCATTAATCATCATTAAGGTGGGTGGTTTTCTTTTGTTTAAACAATCCCATCATTTGTAGGTTGCTTTAGGTAAGGGGTTCTTTCCGATTTTGCCTTAATTTGAATTTGTTCATTTTCGTTGGGAATCTACGCCGGTTTCGCAATTTCGGTTCAGTGTAATCGGATTTTTTTGAGGTTGATGATTACACTGTTATTCGTTGATTTGATATAGTTTTCTTGTATAGAAATGGACTAATAACGCCTCCTTGGCGGCTCTGCAACCGCTCTGAACGCATACTTGGATTGACAATAATAGAAGTAAAAGATTACTCCTCCACGCCCCGGTAACTGTTACAGGAGCAAATATTATCACGCCTGAGTAATGATTTTCAACACGTCAAAACTTACAATTCAAGGAGTCGTTAACCCCTCAATGGATTTCCCTAGTAACTATCTCTCCTTTATTATTCTCTCCATACCAATTACCAAGTAAGCCCTTCTTATATAGTGGATTAATTCTTGGAGTAATTAAAATGGACTCATAACAATGTAGAGTAAATCTTGTTTGTTTTTAATTGTTTTAAAACTTTTGCATAATTCCTCTAATCATATACTAGTGTAGACTTATATGTATAAAATTTTCCTTGCAAAAATGTCCATGCATATTGTAATTTCGGAGACCAAATTACTTACAAACACCGCTTTTAGAGACATCTTTTAGCCAACCTAAACCAAGTGCACCTCTTCGAGACATTATCAAAAGCAAACACATAACATAGAATAATATTCTGGAACTTTTTGTCCACACGTCGGAGTGTGTTTGCATAATTTTGTATATTTAATTAATCAATAACTAACATTTCTCACATAAACACCAAGGTTGGCGCAGAATTAAGTATCTTAATCAAGTCATATTATTGATGCTCGGTACATCCACCGGAGTTTGCGAAAGATGCCCGATGAAATTCAATCTACCATCCCGGAAAACGGAAAAAAACAACCAAATTCATTCGATCTGAACAAATCGATGAACAAATTGTACTACTGTTTAGCCGTTTAGGAGATCTCATGTTAGGCGGTTATTAAAATTGAGTGATCGAATACTAGTTCGTCACGTAAAACTACGACTTCAATATAGTAGCCATATTGTTTCATTTGAATGACGTTGAATCAACCTTATACGTTAAAATAAATAAATAAATATATAAAAAGTTGTCTAGGAGATCTTCATAATAGAAATAATAACAACTCCAAATTATTATTAGACCAAAAATCATTGATAATCACATGCATGAAAGTATGGTGCAATTTTGTTTTATTTGAAGATGACTTATGATGTCATTTAATTTCCGGGCGTGCATTATTGAAAAGAATAATACTACGAATCGTAATGGTAGTTTGGTTTAGTAGTAGCAGAGAATTTTAGCTTTGTAGCCTTGCATTATTTATATCTCAATCAAGCATAGACTTTTGTCCACAAGCTAGGAAATTTTGTGCACCATATAAAAGTTAATTATTAGCACGGCCTTTTTTCAAATTTGAGCAAAGGGGATTTGTGGAAGTGTAATATGTTGTGTGGATCAAGTTTTCATTCGATAATTATCTTCGATATATACAGAGTATTAGTTGTATTTAGATTGTTTATTAATGTATATAGACGATATTTACACGGACTACACTCTAGTAGGATCAGGCTGAAATTTCATACTAAAAAATGCTTGTATTTTTGATCGGGTATAAACTAGGATTTCAAGATGAATGAATTCTCAAAATACAAGAGAAAAATCAGCAAAATTAAATATTGTGTCATTATGTGAGATCATTATTGAAAGACTTAATATGAATGATAAAGGTCCTACATACACTGGTTCAATGATATACGAATATACGATTGTGGGACTGTTGATTGCAACAGGTGACGGCTTGATATGGACCGTCTAAATCTGTGTTACAGCCTACTGTTTTAGTCTTTTATATAGTTAGTGACTTAGTGTTTAGTATAAATCATGTTGATGGTTTATTGTTGCAATAAACTACTCTAATAATGACAACAAAAGAAAATATAAACTACTCCATTATGAACGGAAAATATGAAAGATCCGAAAAGTGTAGTCCTAGAATCTTTTTATTAACATGAACGGAATTTTAAATATACGATTGGTACAATGATCTGATTTCGAGCTCCAATTAGAGTCATTGGCCTTTAATTACCATAATCACGAGCGGTGAGATGCAATTAGAGGTGCACACTACCTAAATTAAAATCTTTTAAAGATTAGAATCGGAAAAGATTAATAAATTTATATCTGGTATCGGTTAATTAAGGCCCGGACATTTCCGGCCTTGTCGTGGGATCGGAATAGACAAATTAGTAAAACACACTTAACATCCTCCTTTCCAAATACCATTTGAAGTGGCCCTTCATCATGCTTAAAAACGAAAAATCAAGTAATTTGATTACTTTCATCCACTGATCCACACCACTTCCATTCCATGGCATAAACTGATAAAAGTTACGAAGTATGTATGATTGATCAAGTCTGCCATTTGTCTTCACAGGAGACTAATATAATTCATCTCTTTCTACTAATAATAGAGTTCATTATTATTTGCAATTTTACATTGCCCTTAGTCACGAATTGAGAGGGAACATAGTGGCCGTCTCTTAAGTTTAAGGTTATTAGTTCGATCTTTATCACTATATGTCTTGCTTGCTTTGGATAAAGTATTACATGCACGTACTTATGCTAGGTAAAAAAAAAATTATATTTCTTAGTAGCTATTATTAGTTCGAAAGCTAAGACTCTCGAGTGGTATATAGTCAACATTCCGATTTCCGAACCTTCTGACTACTTTTCAAGGGTGCTTTTAACCTCGCGTTTAACACGTCTCATTATCTGTGGATTAATATTTTTTTTTTTTATCTCTTCTAGCAATAGGTGAAATTGATTATGACCCAATCATTTATGTGTAAATGAACTTATTGAGAATATTTTCCATCATCTATAAAAATGAAAACTACTCATCATAAACATTCACATGATGATATGATAAAGAAATTTCAAGAGAACATGTCTTTTTATCCTAGAAGTTAAGATTCCGGGAGGCCATGGTCCTAGAAACTATAAGGTAGGACAATAGTGTCCAATCAATAATAACCTTATAATTTAACACAAAATTACTTGTTATTAGAAGAATCTTCATACTCAAGTACTCAAGTAGTTAACACAGCACATCACCTCTTCAGTTTCTGGCTAATAATCTTTGTTTCTAGTGGAAATATAGGTTATATGATGTTTGTGGTATGTTTGCCAACCATATGCACCCAATTATTATGGGGTTCTTCAATTTTTATCCAATTATTCATCATCTTCAACTTTCATGTCAGTTTGATGATGCTAGGTGGTAGTTGTGGACTCAATTCTATGCAAATACAATTTCATTTTTATGATTTCAAAGGTCTTGTTCAATCAATTGAGTCTATAATGTCTAAAATGATTATACCTTCAGAGTTCAAATTAAACCTCTCCGAAATACTCCATGTCACAAGGATATATTGCAAACGACTCTAAACCCTGATACATACTAATAAGTAACATATGAAATCGATTTCTAAGGTTGGGCCATGTTCGACTCAATTCTATTAAAACACAATCCCATGTTTTAAATATCAATGTTTGTGTTTAAGATCATTTGATCTAATGGTGTTTAAAATGATCATAAATCATTTGAAAACGTTTTAGAAATATGTAGAATAGAATCCGTACAAACCTTCTTTCCTTTCTTATTGAAAGAGATTTGTAACTTGTAGAGACTCTATTGATGCAGACGAGTTTCAAACCCTGATTATAGGTAAGTTAACGAAAATTATACTCCATTATTCAATCGAATAGAGACTTGTCACATGAACATGCCTGTGGTCCAAAGCTCACTTCACGTCCACCAGTTTGTATTGGAATATACATTTCGTGAAAGAATTAACATAGACAACCAAAGCAATGCCATTTTTGTTTGTCTTTGGAAGAAGTATGGTGATATCTAGTTATCTACTCCTATCAATCAGCTGGTTGAATATAGGCCATTGTCGTGATGAATCTTCATTTTCACTAGTCATAACTCATAACAAACGAGGAAGTTTTTGGCTCGTTATGGGTTCAGGAGCAATAAGCCAAAATTTATGACAAGTTCTTGCTCGTTGATAAAGAGGTTTTGACATATTGGTGACAGACCGATAGAAGAAAACGTTGTAAACCAAAATTTCTCATACTGAATCTATGCGACAAATATTTATGATGACAATGCTAGCTAACAGATTAATTTACGGATGTAGAGTGACAGAACGACGATACTCAAACTTGAAACTGGTTAAGAATGAACTGCTTTTGGTTCATGAACTAGTGTTGGTGGCTCTTGGTAACAAGGCCGAACATGTGACCTGGAAACGATGAACTCAAACGTGCTGCAATAACACAAATTGGAGAAATGTGTGGTGATACACTTCAGATCACCGATGCACCTATAAGACAAAAGTTGCTAATCTAAGTTCAACAAACAGGGAATGTGATGAATGTGTACCTTCCGCAACATATACAGCAGGAAACTGCGATACCAGGCCAATTGATCAGTCGACCAGACGGGATTTTCCAGAACTGTTTCAAAACATAATGCCAAAGTCGAAAAAGTTGTACTCTCAAGTTTCATAAGAGACAATAGAAGATGACTCAATAGACGGGAGTAACCACTGAACATTCATAGTTCAAAGCACAGTCTGGAGGTCGAACACGATTATTCAAAGGTGACTAATATTGTACAATAAGATGAATAGGTATTACTGTTTGAACAAATATACAAGCACACGGAAAATATATATTACCATCTCTTTCACCGTGTTGAGTAGAACATTTCTTCTCACTTCTTAGATAATTTACAAATGGAATCGTGATAATTAAGAGATCTAAGATGAAGTCACCATTTCAATCTTTCCCTCAGGCAGCACTTCCTCTGTCACGGCCTGGCGCTTGGCGCAGGCATGGAATGTGGTGCAGATGTCAAGGTTCTCCACAAAGCTTCCTGCATCTACGAGGAGTACAGGGCCGAACTCGAATACCATCTTCTTACACTGGTAAAGATATTCATGAGGAAACGATGTCAGTGCCTGAACAAAAATGCAGACCAAAGAGCTACCGAACATTTCATCTAGTTCATTCTAAGGACAAACATATAATTAACATTTAAAGTTTAAACAAATAATATTTGAACCCTTCAGAAAGAGGCTGGCTTTTTCAGAAAATAAGATTAAAGGCTGCCTTGCGCACTCAGAAAGAGGACGAACAACAACACAGGAGAAACAAGATAACCAAGCCGATAATAAGGCAACAAGCATGCTTGGAAACTAAACACACTTATGGGTTAATATATCTGATAAATTACCAGTTCACCCCAATAAAAGTACCATGGTCCAGCCAACAAGGCTGCATTTAGTCACGGAGACCTTACAATAAGTACATAACTACCTCATGTGAACAGAATACCATCGCGCACAAAGAGTCAAATACCATCGTCCACCCAACAATATGTCGAATTTCTCATAGAATGAATAAATAATGAAGGTAAGTTCAAGCGGCAGCGTTTTATACCTTACTCTTGTACTTATCCCCCACAGCATTACACGCCTTCAGTAGTGTTTCGATGATTCCGAGCTGTAAAAACAGCAGAAATGAGTTTGTATTGGAAAAAAAAGCTCCATTCAAATTAAACAGTGTTAAAAGTGGCTGACTACTATCAATCTTCATTAGAGTATGTATGTCACGCCCATACACAGTAAACGTATTATAACAACTTTCCACATTTTCCTAAATGGAATTAGTTTTGGCGGTTTCTATTCCTAGAGAAGAAAACATTCAGCTAACACAAAGCACCCATATATATAGACTAGGAATGTTGTATTGCTGTGAGAGAGATAGCAGTTACAAACCTGAGAACAAAAGAAATAAGCACCATGTTTCCCAGCCCAAATGAGGGGGAGGGGGAGGAGGACAGCTCTAGGGGAGGGGGACAGCTCTAAATCACAGTATATATGGGACACATGAACAGAATATAGGTTTTCATGTATATGATGTACACATGTATAATACAGTGTATTTTGAAGGTTGTTACTTACACAACTAATAAATGACATAACTGTTTGAAAGCCTTAATAGAAACCAAAGAAATCGCATATTCAAAGTCAATATCTGTTTATTATTCACAACAGCAAAGCTGAGGGAACTTAGTGGAAACCACTTGGACTATGGCAGTTAAATTCCAAATCACTGGGAGATGCTTTAGACTAAAAAATGGCAACCACCAAATGCGGATTATGGGATAAGAAGATGACATTCATGTTATGCTAATAAAAAGATTAACATGTATAATTAGCGTCACCTAAAATTTAAATCCTTCGTTGCCAAAACTCCAATTTTATACTCGACCACGAGATTGAAAAAAGAAAAAAAAATACTAGAACAGACCTCAGTGTCAGGATCCTTCAACTTGGAAAGCACTTCATCAACTGTTTGATGACAAACCTCACACTTGTCTCTTTTAGCAGGCAAAGAGGACACCATAGCATTGCTGCACAATCCAACTTCCTTGCAAAATCCTTCAGGTTGCACTGACGAAACTTCAGCGAAGAAAATCTCAGCATAGCGATCAACCATCTTCTTGCACTGTCGAAAGAGAAAGAAATGTATGGTAGTTAGATTACATCTTGTATGATAACCAGTTGAAGTATATTTCAATTGTTGACCTAGGTACAGTAACAGGCAGGCTGCTTCTTCCAAATTCAAGCAGAAAACTGTAAAAGTACTTAGTACGACCTCAAAAATAAAAGTACTTGAAGCATGGGAAGGAATACACAGAAACCAGAGTTCCGAATCAAAAACAAGTAAGGGAGAAACATAGAACAGCGCCTAATTCGAAGCAATTAATCCCACATAGTAAATACCTGGTCTGACAATTTGCGCATCTGAGAACAGGAGTTGTGAAGCGCTTCTAGAACTTCTGCTTGGGTATTGTCATCATTCAGGTAGTTTAGACCCACAGTCACATAATCTTCACAAAGTTGACAGAAGTCAATGTTTCTACCAGCTTCTTCCACACCTGAAAGGATGGAAATTAGTGTTACTATGATAGAGCTATATTAGTAAAAACCAGGGTCAACTAAATCAACCACCAGGATAACCCTCAAAGACACTATCAGTCTCCTCAATGAACATGCATGTGAGGGTATAAATAAGAAGGCATCACTTTCTTGACACTTTTGACAGAGCGTAACATTCAAGGAGGTCTCATTGGGGGTTGCTTGCTCGTCGAGCTCTTCAGAAAAACCAGCATGAATAAGATGGTATCCACATGATTCATAAACTGAATAGTTAAAGTTATCAGCCAAAGTTCTCAAGCAAAAGATGCAAGTAAGCAAAATTCGGAAAGAAGTAAGCATGTAACACTGAGTCTAAATCGAGTATGTAAGGTAAGAAAATTTTTATGGGGTTGACTAGCTTGGAGACGAACATATTAACAAAATAATATTGCCACTTGTCAACAAAGTATGTATATATCTTGAACACCTCGAAAAAAGATAGTAAGAGCTAAAAAATATGTTAAAAGGTCCAAAAATGCAAAAAAAGAGTACACAGAATGATGATCTTAGAATCCTCAGCATACAGAAGAAAAATAATCAAAAGTTAGCTGAGATTTATAAGTGGACTTAATACCTGGAGCTTCTATAGCTGCAATATTCCTAGCATCAGACACCCAGTTACCAGCCAAAACTAAAAGAAGTAGAAGCCCAACTCTGACATCCATGATACCTGATGAGTCGAGACAACACATTAAAAATTATCTCAGGCATACAGTCCATTCTTGTAAACCCTCACACTTCACATTGGCAGGTGATGGTGCCAAGATGAAGAGAACAATATGGCATATAGTTTAGAAGTCAAAGAACATACAAAATGAAATAAAACACACAAAATAGATTGACGCAGTAACTAAAGAAAATCAGAAACACCGTCTGATTTCTCTAATAACGGAGTAGAGTGCAATCTTATTCCTCTTAAGAATGTAACTAAGTAAGATTTCCGACACCATCAACGACCTCTAACAACATTATCCCAATACCTGAAAGGCTTTCACGGTTCCACCTATAGGGTAAGGGCTGACCTATTGTATGCAACTTTATCCCTATGTTGAAAACATATAAAGGTTGTTTCCAAAAGACGCAAACTGAAATTTTATACGCCCAATCGTGATCTTTGCAGAGTTTTTTAGGTCAACCCGGTTCTATGATTCAAGATAGTAGCCATCTTCAAAAGCGCACATATATATTCAACCAATTCATGATTGTTTCAATACCATAAGAATATAATCAATTTGAAGATTTTCATCTAGGTAAACCTCATTTCCCCGTTAACTAAATTCAACGCACGGTAATAATCACTGTAAATGAATAACGAGTCTCACAAGTCACAACAGAAAAGGACCAATCACCCAAATCAAACAAATAGATAATCATCAAAGATGCAAAATTTATCATCAAACACCTTGAACAACTCTCCAAAGCAACTTTCGTACCCATATCGAATCGGATTAACCCCGAAAAACAAACAATTCACAAACCCTTGGTATCCAAAAGCGTTTCTCGCAAATTTTTTTCTAGGTCAACCCTGCTTCATAATCCAAAATACTGATCATCTAAAAAATCCACAAATATTTGAATCGATTGACGATTGTTCATACGCATTTGGAGCTCCAAAAATGATAATTCACTTCAATTTAAGTAAAATTTCGTTAACTTACAATATACTCATCTTCAAATTCAACATATAAATAATTGGTATAGCATGAATCAAAAGGCTTAAAACATAAAAATAACAAAAACTCAACAAGAAATTCATCAAATTATCATCAAAGATTCCAACTTTATTGTCAAAAATTCAACATATAAATAATTGGTATAGCGTGAATCATAAGACTTAAAACATCAAAATAACAAAAACCCAACAACGAATTCATCAGATTATAATTAAAGATTCCAAATTTATCATCAAATTACCTACTACCAACTATCAAAAGCAGCAAATTTAAGTAATAATCAATACAATAAATAAAATTTGCGAATTACATTAAGATGAAGAGAAAGAGGGAAGAAATGGGTACCTTTCAGAATGATCAGATGAGGTTTAGAATGAGAGAGAAAGGGAGATTGGAAGGTGCAGAAGAAATCCAAACGAAAGAGAATAAGAGATGGCTTGTAGTGTTGGGGTGGTGTGTTGTTGAAGCTTTTATAAGAAAGGGATTTTGAGCAAGTAGATGAAAGATGATCCAATATGATGGAGTCCTGAACCACTTTTTAAATATTAATCAGTGAAAATTTCGATATTTAATTGGATTGTGTAAAGTGTTAAAACTCGGACTTTTGTTCGAGACCAATTAGAATAAAGTTGATAATATTCTACGGTCTTGATTTTGAGGTAGTTACGAAAATTATCGCTTATATTGGGTTACTATAATTGTTACATTACTAGTATTTTGGCCCGTGCAAAAGCACGGGAATTAAAATGTTTATATCAATCATATAACATGTTATTACTTTTAATATATTGAAAAAAAAAACTTATTTTAAGGATCGTATACCCTAATATTAAAAAACATAAACAGAAAATTTGCAGTGATTATAAGATACACCGTATCTGATGATTGAACGTAACAAAAAAAACTTTTTTAGAACTAATACAGGATTTAAGAATTAATCGAATGTACCGAAAAACTTAGGTGTAATGTAAAATTTGGAAACCACACAAAGACTGCTCTACAGCCATTTTATCGAAAAACCGTGGATTATGTACTTCGATTCTGGTCAAATTTGATCAATTGTCACTTTGTAGGGATCAAACATTACCGAAGATAGCCTATAACTATACTTTTTACATTTGAGTGTTACTTTCTCATTTTGTAAAGTATTTCATGCGTTTCGACGCTCATCTCTTTGTTTGGATTTATGACCTTTTTGTCCGTTTTTCTTATCTTCTTTTAGCTTTTTGACCCTAATAGTTTGGAAATCCTCAATATATTATACTTTGAGACTACCACCAAATTAGAGCCGTTTTTGCTCCGGAGCCATTTTATCGAAAACCTGTGGATTATGTACTTCTATTGTGGTCAAATTTGATCAACTTTTTTTCGAAAAACGCCAATTGTCTTCCAAACATTACCGAAGATAACCTATAACTATACTTGTTACAATTGAGTGTTGGTTCCTCATTTTGTGAAGGATTTCATGCGTTTCGACGCTCGTCTCTTCGTATGAATTTATGACCGTTTTGTCCTTTTTTCTTATCGTCTCTTAGCTTTTTGCCTCTAATATTATGGAAATCCTCATTATATCATAATTTGAGACTACCACCAAAATTAGAGCTTTTTTTGCTCCGGAGCCATTTTATCGAAAAATGGTGGATTATGTATTTCGATTCTGGTCAAATTTGATGAATTATTCAAAAAATGCCAAATGTCTTCCAAACATTACCGAAGATAGCCTATAACTATACTTGTTACATTTAAGTGTTGGTTCCCCATTTTGGGAAGGATTTCATGCGTTTCGACGCTCGTCTCTTTGTATGGATTTATGACCGTTTTGTCCGTTTTTCTTATCCTCTCTTAGCTTTTTGACTCTAATATTTTGGAAATCCTGATTATATCATACTTCGAGACTACCACCAAAATTTGAGCCGTTTTTGCTCAGGAGCCATTTTAACGAAAAACCGTGGATTATGTACTTCGATTCTAGTCAAATTTGATCAATTTTTCGAAAAACACCAAATGTCTTCCAAACATTACCGAAGATAGCCTATAACTATACTTGTTACATTCGAGTGTTGGTTCCCCATTTTGGGAAAGATTTCATGAGTTTCGACGCTCGTCTCTTTGTATGGATTTATGACCGTTTTGTCCGTTTTCCTTATCTACTCTTACCTTTTTGACTCTAATAGTTTGGAAATGCTCATTATATCACACTTTGAGACTAACACCAAAATTTTAGCCGATTTTGCTCCGGAGCCATTTTATCGAAAAACCATGGATTATGTAATTCGATTCTAGTCAAATTTGATCAATTTTTAGATAAACGCCAAATGTCTACAAAACATTACCGAGAGATAGCCTTGAACTATACTTGTTACATTTGACTGTTGATTCCTCATTTTGTGAAAGATTTCATGCGTTTCGACGCTCGTCTCTTTTTATGGATTTATGACCGTTTTATCCGTTTTTCTTATCGTCTCTTAGCTTTTTGCCTCTAATATTTTAGAAATCCCCATTATATCATATTTTGAGACTACAACCAAAATTTGAGCCGATTTTGCTCTGGAGCCATTTTATCGAAAAACCGTGGACGATGTACTTCGATTCTAATCAAATTTGATCAATTGTCAGTTTGTAGGGATCAAACATTACCGAAGATAGCCTATAACTATACTTTTTACATTTGAGTGTTGGTTCCTCATTTTGTGAAGGATTTCATGCGTTTCGACGTTCGTCTCTTTGTAAGGATTTATAACCGTTTTGTCCGTTTTTCTTATCCTCTCTTAGATTATTGACTCTAATATTTTGGAAATCCTCATTATATCATACTTTGAGACTACCACTTAAATTTTAGGCGTTTTTGTTCCGGAGCCATTTTAAAGAAAAACCGTGGATTATGTACTTCGATTCTGGTCAAATTTGATCAATTTTTCAAAAAATGCCAAATGTCTTCCAAACATTATCGAAGATAGCCTATAACTATACTTGTTACATTTGAGTGTTGGCTCCTCATTTTGTGAAGGATTTCATGCGTTTCGACGCTCGTCTCTTTGTATGGATTTATGACCGTTTTGTCCGTTTTTCTTATCCTCTCTTAGCTTTTTGACTCTAATATTTTGGAAATCCTGATTATATCATACTTTGAGACTACCACAAAAATTTGAGCCGTTTTTGCTTCGGAGCCAATTTAACGAAAAACCGTGGATTATGTACTTCGATTCTGGTCAAATTTGATCAATTTTTTGAAAAACGCCAAATGTCTTCCAAACATTACCGAAGATAGCCTATAACTATACTTGTTACATTCGAGTGTTGGTTCCTCATTTCGTGAAGGATTTCATGCGTTTCGACGCTCGTCTCTTTGTATGGATCTATGACCGTTTTGTTTGTTTTTCTTATCTTCTCCTATCTTTTTGAGCCTCATATTTTGGGAATCCTCAATATATCATACTTTGAGACTACAACCAAAATAAGAGCCGTTTTTGCTCCGGAGCCATTTTATCGAAAGACCGTAAATTATGTACTTTGAATCTGGTCAAATTTGATCAATTTTTTTCGAAAAACGCCAAATATCTTCCAAACATTACCTAAAATAGCCCATAACTATACTTATTACAATTGAGTGTTGGTTCCACATTTTGTGAAGGATTTCATGCGTTTCGACGCTCGTCTCTTTGTATGGATTTATGACCGTTTTGTCTGTTTTTCTTATCCTCTCTTATCTTTTAGACCCTCATTTTTTTGAAATCCTAATTATATCATACTTTGAGACGACCACTAAAATTTTAGTCATTATTGCTCCGGAGTCAGTTTATCGAAAAACCGTTGATTATGTACTTCGATTCTGGTCAAATTTGATCAATTTTTTGAAAAACGCCAAATGTCTTACAAACATTACCGAAGATAGCCTATACCTATACTTGTTTTTAGTTTTGGTTCCTCAGTTTGTGAAGGATTTCATGCGTTTTTATGCTCGTCTCTTTGTATGGATTTATGTCCGTTTTGTCCGTTTTTCTTATCTTCTCTTATCTTTTTGACCTTCATATTTTTGAAATCCTCAATATATCATACTTTGTGACTACCTCCAAAATTAGAGACATTTTTGCTCCGGAGCCATTTTATCGAAAAACCGTGGATTATGTACTTCGATTCTGGTCAAATTTGCTCAATTTTCCGAAAAACGCCAAATGTCTTCCAAACATTACCGAAGATAGCCTATAACTATACTTGTTACAATTGAGTGTTGGTTCCTGATTTTGTGAAAGATTTCATGCGTTTCGACGATCGTCTATTTGTATGGATTTATGACCGTTTTGTCCGTTTTTCTTATCCTCTCTTAGCTGTTTGAGACTAATATTTTTGAAATCTTCATTATGTCATACTTTGAGACTACCACTAAAATTTGAGCCGTTTTTGCTCCGGAGCCATTTTATCGAAAAACCGTGGATTATGTACTTCGATTCTGGTCAAATTTGATCAATTTTTAGAAAAACGCCAAATGTCTTCCAAACATTATCGAATATAGCCAATAACTATACTTGTTACCTATGAGTGATGGTTCCTCATTTTGTGAAGGATTTCATGCGTTTCGACGCTCGTCTCTTTGTATGGATTTATGGCCGTTTTGTCCGTTTTTCTTATCTTCTCTTATCTTTTTTACCCTCATATTTTGGAAATCCTCAATATATCATGCTTTGAGACTACCACCAAAATGACAGCCGTTTTTGCTCCAGAGCCATTTTATCGAAAAACCGTGGATTATGTACTTCGATTATTGTCAAATTTGATCAATTTTTTTTCGAAAAAACGCCTAATGTCTTCCAAACATTTTCTAAAAAAGCCTATAACTAATTATTACAATTGAGTGTTGGTTCCTTATTTTTTGAAGGATTTCATGCGTTTCAACGCTCGTCTCTTTGTATGGATTTATGACCGTTTTGTCCGTTTTTCTTATCTTCTCTTATCTTTTTGACCTTCATATTTTTGAAATCCTCAATATATCATACTTTGTGACTACCTCCAAAATTAGAGACATTTTTGCTCCGAAGCCATTTTATCGAAAAACCGTGGATTATGTATTTCGATTATGATCAAATTTGATCAATGTTTCGAAAAACGCCAAATGTCTTATACACATTACCAAAGATAGCCTATAAGTATACTTGTTACATTCGAGTGTTGGTTCCTCATTTTGTGAAGGATTTTATGCGTTTCGACGCTCGTCCCTCTACATGGATTTATGATCGTTTTGTCCGTATTTCTTATCCTCTCTTAGCTTTTTGACTCTAAGATTTTTGAAATCCTCAATATATCATACTTTGAGACTACCACCAAAATTAAAGTTGTTTTTGTTTCTGAGCCATTTTATCGAAAAACCGTGGATTATGTACTTCGATTCTGGTCAAAATTGAACAATTTTTAGAAAAACCCCAAATGTCTTATAAACATTACCAAAGATTAACTATACTTGTTACCTATGAGTGATGGTTCCTCATTTTGTGAAGGATTTCATGGGTTTCAACGCTCGTCTCTTTGTATGGATTTATGACCGTTTTGTCCGTTTTTCTTATCTTATCTTATCTTTTAGACCCTCATATTTTGGAAATCCTCATCATATCATACTTTGAGACTACCACCAAAACTTGAGCCGCTTTTTGGTCTGGAGCCATTTTATCGAAAAACCATGGATTATGTACTTCGATTATGGTCAAATTTGATCAATTTTTCGAAAAACGCCAAATGTCTTCCAAACATTATCGAATATAGCCTATAACTATACTTGTTACCTATGAGTGATGGTTTCTTATTTTCTGAAGGATTTCATGCGTTTCGACGCTTGTCTCTTTGTATGGATTTATGACCGTTTTGTCCGTTTTTCTTATCTTCTCTTATCTTTTAGACCCTCATATTTTGGAAATCCTAATTATATCATACTTTGAGACTACCACTAAAATTTTAGTCGTTTTTGCTCCGGAGTCATTTTATCGAAAAACGGTTGATTATGTACTTCGATTCTGGTCAAATTTGATCAATTTTTCGAAAAACGCCAAATGTCTTACAATCATTACCCAAGACAGCCTATAACTATACTTGTTACATTTGAGTGTTGGTTCCTCAGTTTGTGAAGGATTTCATGCGTTTTTACGCTCGTCTCTTTGTATGGATTTATGACCGTTTTGTCCGTTTTTCTTATCTTCTCTTATCTTTTTGACCTTCATTTTTAGAAATCCTCAATATATCATTCTTTGTGACTACCTCCAAAATTAGAGACACTTTTGCTCCGGAGCCATTTTATCGAAAAACCGTGGATTATGTACTTCGATTCTAGTCAAATTTGATCAATTTTTCGAAAAATGCCAAATGTCTTATAAACATTACCAAAGATAGCCTATAAATATACTTGTTACAATTGAGTGTTGGTTCCTCATTTTGTGAAGGATTTCATGCGTTTTTACGCTCGTCTCTTTGTATAGATTTATGACCGTTTTGTCCGTTTTTCTTATCTTCTCTTATCTTTTTGACCTTCAGATTTTAGAAATCCTCAATATATCATACTTTGTGACTACCTCCAAAATTAGAGACATTTTTTCTCCGGAGCCATTTTATCGAAAAACCGTGGATTATGTACTTCGATTCTGGTCAAATTTGCTCAATTTTTCGAAAAACGCCAAATGTCTTCCAAACATTACCGAAGATAGCCTATAACTATACTTGTTACAATTGAATGTTGGTTCCTGATTTTGTGAAAGATTTCATGCGTTTCGACGATCGTCTATTTGTATGGAATTATGATCGTTTTGTCCGTTTTTCTTATCCTCTCTTAGCTATTTGAGACTAATATTTTTAAAATCTTCATTATGTCATACTTTGAGACTACCACTAAAATTTGAGCCGTTTTTGCTCCGGAGCCATTTTATCGAAAAACCGTGGATTATGTACTTCGATTCTGGTCAAATTTGATCAATTTTTCGAAAAACGCCAAATGTCTTATAAACATTACCAAAGATGGCCTATAACTATACTTGTTACATTCGAGTGTTGGTTCCTCATTTTGTGAAGGATTTTATGCATTTCGACGCTCGTCTCTCTATATGGATTTATGATCGTTTTGTCCGTTTTTCTTATCCTCTCTTAGCTTTTTGACGCTAATATTTTGGAAAAACCTCATCATATCATACTTTGAGACTACCACCAAAACTTGAGTCGTTTTTGGTCCGGAGCCATTTTATCGAAAAACCATGGATTATGTATTTCGATTATGGTCAAATTTGATCAATTTTTCGAAAAACGTCAAATGTCTTATAAACATTACCAAAGATAGCCTATAACTATACTTGTTAGCTATGAGTAATGGTTCCTCATTTTGTTAAGGATTTCATGCGTTTCGACGCTCGTCTCTTTGTATGGATTTATGGCCGTTTTGTCCGTTTTTCTTATCTTCTCTTATCTTTTTTACCCTCATATTTTAGAAATCCTCAATATATCATGCTTTGAGACTACCACCAAAATTAGAGCCGATTTTGCTCCGGAGCCATTTTATCGAAAAACCGTGGATTATGTAATTCGATTATTGTCAAATTTGATTAATTTTTTTTCGAAAAACGCGTAATGTCTTCCAAGCATTACCTAAAATAGTCTATAACTACTTATTACAATTGATTGATGGTTCCTCATTTTTTGAAGGATTTCATGCGTTTCAACGCTCGTCTCTTTGTATGGATTTATGAACGTTTTGTCTCTTTTTCTTATCCTCTCTTAGCTTTTTGCCTCTAATATTTTGGAAATCCTCATTATATCATACTTTGACTCTACTAAAAAAATTTGAACCGATTTTGCTCTGGCGCCATTTTATCGAAATACCGTGGATTATATACTTCGATTCTGGTCAAATTTGATCAATTTATCGAAAAACGCCAAATATCTTCCAAACATTACCGAAGATAGCCAATAACTATAGTTGTTACATTTGAGTGTTGTTTCCTCATTTATTGAAAGATTTCATGCGTTTCGACGCTCGCCTCTTTGTATGGATTTATAACTGTTTTGTCCGTTTTTCTTATCATCTCTTAGCTTTTTGACCCTATGATTTTTGAAATCCTCAATATATCATACTTTGAGACTACCAAAAAAATTAAAGCTATTTTTGCTTTGGAACCATTTTATCGAAAAACCGTGGATTATGTACTTCGATTCTAGTCAAATTTGATCAATTTTTCGAAAAACGCCAAATGTTTTCCAAACATTACCGAAGATAGCCTATAACTATACTTGTTACATTTGAGTGTTGGTTCCTCAGTTTGTGAAGGATTTCATGCGTTTTTACGCTCGTCTCTTTGTATGGATTTATGACCGTTTTGTCCGTTTTTCTTATCTTCTCTTATCTTTTTGACCTTCATATTTTAGAAATCCTCAATATATCATACTTTGTGACTACCTCCAAAATTAAAGACATTTTTGCTCCTGAGCCATTTTATCGAAAAACCGTGGATTATGTACTTCGATTCTGGTCAATTTTGATCAATTTTTCGAAAAACGCCAAATGTCTTACAAACATTACCGAAGATAGCCTATAACTATACTTGTTACATTTGAGTGTTGGTTCCTCAGTTTGTGAAAGATTTCATGCGTTTTTACGCTCGTCTCTTTGTATAGATTTATGACCGTTTTGTCCGTTTTTCTTATCTTCTCTTATCTTTTTGACCTTCAGATTTTAGAAATCCTCAATATATCATACTTTGTGACTACCTCCAAAATTAGAGACATTTTTGCTCCGGAGCCATTTTATCGAAAAACCGTGGATTATGTACTTCGATTCTAGTCAAATTTGATCAATTTTTCGAAAAACGCCAAATGTCTTATAAAAATTACCAAAGATAGCCTATAAATATACTTGTTACAATTGAGTGTTGGTTCCTCATTTTGTGAAAGATTTCATGCGTTTCGACGATCGTCTATTTGTATGGATTTATGACCGTTTTGTCCGTTTTTCTTATCCTCTCTTAGCTATTTGAGACTAATATTTTTGAAATCTTCATTATGTCATACTTTGAGACTACCACTAAAATTTGAGCCGTTTTTGCTCCGGAGCCATTTTATCGAAAAACCGTGGATTATGTACTTCGATTCTGGTCAAATTTGCTCAATTTTTCGAAAAACGCCAAATGTCTTCCAAACATTACCGAAGATAGCCTATAACTATACTTGTTACAATTGAGTGTTGGTTCCTTCATGTGTTTCGACGCTCGTCTCTTTGTATGAATTTATGGCCGTTTTGTCCGTGTTTCTTATCATCTCTTAGCTTTTTGCAAAAAATAATTTGGAAATCCTCATTCTATCATACTTTGAGACTACCACCAAAAGTTAAGCCGATTTTGCTCCGGAGCCATTTTATCGAAAAACCATAGATTATGTACTTCGTTTCTGGTCAAATTTGATCAATTTTTCGAAAAATGCCAAACGTCTTCCAAACATTACCAAAGATAGCCTATAACTATAATTTTTCATTTGAGTGTTACTTCCTCATTTTGTAAAGTATTTCATGCGTTTCGACGCTCATCTCTTTGTTTGGATTTATGACCGTTTTGTGCGTTTTTCTTATCCTCTCTTAGCATTTTGACTCTAAGATTTTGGAAATCCTCATTATATCATACTTTGAGACTACCACAAAAATTTGAGCCGTTTTTGCTCCAGAGCCATTTTATCGAAAAAACGTGGATTATGTACTTTGATCCTAGTCAAATTTGATCAATTTTTTGAAAAACGCAAAATGTCTTTCAAACATTACCGCAGATAGCCTATAACTATACTTGTTACAATTGAGTGTTGGTTCCTCATTTTGTGAAGGATTTCATTCGTTTTGACGCTCGTCTCTTTGTGTGAATTTATGACAGTTTTGTCCGTTATTCTTATCGTCTCTTGGCTTTTTGCCTCTAATATTTTGGAAATCCTCGTTATATCATACTTTGAGACTACCACCAAAATTTGAGACGATTTTGCTCCGGAGCCATTTTATCGAAAAACCTTTGATTATGTACTTCGATTCTGGTCAAATTTGATCAATTTTTCGAAAAACACCAAATGTCTTCCAAACATTATCGAAGATAGCCTATAATTATACTTTTTTACATTTGAGTGTTGGTTACTCATTTTGTGGAGGATTTCATGCGTTTTTACGCTCGTCTCTTTTTCTGGATTTATGACCGTTTTGTCCGATTTTCTTATCTTCTCTTAGCTTTTTGACCCTAATATTTTGGAAATACTTAATATAAAATACTTTGAGGTTGCCACCAAAATTTGAGCCATTTTGCTCTGGAGCCATTTTATAGAAAAACCGTGGATTATATACTTCGATTCGGGTCAAATTTGATCAATTTTTCGAAAAACGCAAAATGTCTT
This sequence comes from Spergularia marina, assembly GCA_963680865.1. Lineage (NCBI taxonomy): Eukaryota > Viridiplantae > Streptophyta > Magnoliopsida > Caryophyllales > Caryophyllaceae > Spergularia > Spergularia marina. The sequence goes on along the minus strand of OY804555.1, from coordinate 998,535 downwards.
CCAAACATTATCGAATATAGCCAATAACTATACTTGTTACCTATGAGTGATGGTTCCTCATTTTGTGAAGGATTTCATGCGTTTCGACGCTCGTCTCTTTGTATGGATTTATGGCCGTTTTGTCCGTTTTTCTTATCTTCTCTTATCTTTTTTACCCTCATATTTTGGAAATCCTCAATATATCATGCTTTGAGACTACCACCAAAATGAGAGCCGTTTTTGCTCCAGAGCCATTTTATCGAAAAACCGTGGATTATGTACTTCGATTATTGTCAAATTTGATCAATTTTTTTTCGAAAAACGCCTAATGTCTTCCAAACATTTTCTAAAAAAAGCCTATAAATACTTATTACAATTGAATGTTGGTTCCTTATTTTTTGAAGGATTTCATGCGTTTCAACGCTCGTCTCTTTGTATGGATTTATGACCGTTTTGTCTGTTTTTCTTATCGTCTCTTAGCTTTTTGCCTCTAATATTTTGGAAATCCTCATTATATCATACTTTGAGACTACTACAAAAATTTGAACCGATTTTGCTCGTGAGCCATTTTATCGAAAAACCGTGGATTATGTACTTCGATTCTGGTCAAATTTGATCAATTTATCGAAAAACGCCAAATATCTTCCAAACATTACCGAAGATAGCCTATAACTATACTTGTTACATTTGAGTGTTGGTTCCTCATTTATTGAAGGATTTCATGCGTTTCGATGCTCGTCTCTTTGTGTGGATTTATAACTGTTTTGTCCGTTTTTCTTATCATCACTTAGCTTTTTGACCCTAAGATTTTTGAAATCCTCAATATATCATACTTTGAGATTACCACAAAAATTAAAGTTGTTTTTGCTTCGGAGCCATTTTATGGAAAAACCGTGGCTTATTTACTTCGATTCTGGTCAAATTTGATCAATTTTTCGAAAAACGCCAAATGTCTTCCAAACATTACCGAAGACATTAGGCGTTTTTTAGAAAACATTTCGAAGGAACCAACACTCAATTGTAATAAGTAGTTATAGGCTTTTTTAGAAAATGTTTGGAAGACATTAGGCGTTTTTTCGAAAAAAAATTGATCACATTTGACAATAATCGAAGTACATAATCCACGGTTTTTCGATAAAATGGCTCTGGAGCAAAAACGGCTCTCATTTTGGTGGTAGTCTCAAAGCATGATATATTGAGGATTTCCAAAATATGAGGGTAAAAAAGATAAGAGAAGATAAGAAAAACGGACAAAACGGCCATAAATCCATACAAAGAGACGAGCGTCGAAACGCATGAAATCCTTCACAAAATGAGGAACCATCACTCATAGGTAACAAGTATAGTTATTGGCTATATTCGATAATGTTTGGAAGACATTTGGCGTTTTTCTAAAAATTGATCAAATTTGACCAGAATCGAAGTACATAATCCACGGTTTTTCGATAAAATGGCTCTGAAGCAAAAAGGGTCAAATTTTGGTGGTAATCTCTAAGCAAAATATTAAAACCATAAACTTAAGAGAAAGCAAAACGGCCAAAAACAGTCATAAATCTATACGAAGTGACGAACGTCGAAACGCATAAATTTTGGTTGTTCGTGACACGCTGGTTGACATCTGTTATCGGTCGGGGATCTCAGCTGGAAAGGAGGTCGACATTGGTATGGTTGGTGCTGATGGCCGACCTCTTCGGCCGGCTGACATGCTACTTTATTCTTGGGACAGAGGGCGCGACGTTTGCGTCAATTTGATCGGATCGTCGCCTTTGACTTAGACCGGATTGACCGATTTCGAACCAGGTAAGGTGGTGCGGGAAGCGGCCCATCGTAAGCGTGCTAAGTATGAGGCTAGGTGCGCTGCTTTGGGTTATGGCTTCTTTCCCTTCTCTTTCTCCTCTTTGGGGGAGTTGGAACCCACAGTTGTTGCTCTGCTTAAGCGGATCCAGCAGTTCTCCCGGACGCAGGATGTCGGTGCGCAGGCTGCAACTCATATATTTACTAGGATTGGTTTTTCCATAACAAAGGGTGTGGGGGCTCAGATCGTCTCTCGGCTCCCCACCAATTTCTTGTAAATTACTATTGATTTTTAGTGGTCTAAAAAATATATGAGGAAGCAACACACAAATTTTATAAAACTGTCGGTTTATCTTTGCTATAATACGGATTTCATGAAGTATTTGACGAATAAAAAATGTATAGAATAACGGAGTATCACAAAATTATATTATACTTGGCACGACATATTTCGCTTTTACTTGATGGTGTCAAACAAATTTTTTATTTTGTGAACTCTATTAAAGAAGGAGTGTGAAAGCTAGCTTTTGAAAGCAGCGTAAGGTTAGGCCCGAATGTAAAAAAGTTTGACATAGCTCAATTCCAGTTGATATCACATCTCAAAAATCTAATAAATGTCATTTATGACTCAATAATTCCGGTGATTTCATAGGTATCGTATACATGGCATTTCAATTTCTTGAGGTTTCTTAATATAAACCATAGATAAAAACATATAAAACAAGAAGGGGTTAATTACATATTAACGATTCTATTTTTAATCATATCTTACCAATCTATCTATTGATAGGAAAACAAACAAAAATGAACAATAAACACCACCCATAGGATGTCATACATGCCTCTCTCCCAACTATTTCGGGGTATCATTACTTTTAAGGTTGTCTAGCTATATAAATATTACCTCTTCCATTTTCGCAATTCACAAGCACACAAAGCAAATTAATACCAATTAATTTTGGGGGGGTGGTTTTTTTTTTTTTTTTTTTTTTCTTTTTAGAAAAAAAAATGGCATCGCCCTTTGGACTTTTTGTGACCATATTAGCCCTTGCTGTTAGTCCTTGTTTGGCTAGTGCCGAAGTTAACACCAGTGCTATTATTGAATCACTTACAGTAGATTTTTACAAGGAAAAATGCCGACAAGTTGAGAAAATTGTTGCTGAAGTCTTCAAGAGGAATGCACAAAAGACCCCAGGAGCCATTCCTGGCATCATGCGTCTCCATTTCCACGATTGTTTCATCACGGTTCGTAAATCTACGATCCCCAAAGTTATTCATAGAGTCGGTAGAGTTTACTGCGAATGGAAAATAGACCAGGAAACGCATTGTTGTAAAAAGTGATTTGCATGTAGTAATATGATCTCCATTGTTATCATGCAGTACATTTTGGGTAAGTGAAAATGGGGTAAATACTAACATAATGGTAAATTTGTGGTGTAACAGGGTTGTGATGGATCAATTCTTTTGAGGCCGGAGAGATACAACTACCACAACTCAGAAATGGCACATCCTGCTAACGGCGTTTCCCTGAGGGGGATGGATGTCATAGACGACATCAAGGCCGAGGTCGAGAAGCAGTGCCCCAACGTGGTCTCGTGCGCAGACATCTTGGCATACGCAGCTCGTGATGCAATCGTGTACGTAGGGAACCCCCATTACACACAATCCCTGCAGGACGTCGTGATGGAGTCACTGTTGATGGCAACTTCGCACAAGGTCTTCCAAAGGGCTCCTTCAGTATTGACCTCTTGACACAGCAGTATGCAGCCAAGGGGTTAACTGTCGAAGATTTGGTTGTCCTGGAGGGGGCTCACTCAATCGGACAATCAAGATGTCTCGGTACCATCTCAGACAAAGACGCTTTGGCTAACGTAACTGGTGCTGCAGAGACTCTAGACAAGCAGTTTGGGTCTATGGTGAACCAGAAGTATTGCCCTCCAGCACAAATTCGCAACTTCTTCAACATGACTCTACCTCTGAACCCTAAAAAGAACGATTCTGATTGGGGTATATCATTCTATCAAAACATCATCCAAGGGCATTCCGCCCTCCCATGTGATCTCGCCATGGCTGCCATTCCCTCAACTAAGGAGTTGGTTCATCAATATGCTGCCGATTCCTCTCTGTGGAAAAAGAAGTTTAACCAGGCCATGATCAAGCTCGGCAAGCTGAATGTGCTCACAGGAGAACAAGGGGAGATCAGGAAGCACTGTGGAGTGCTGAACGCTGCCGACATTCCTGCTCAGTAGAATCTATCCAACATATCACCCCCCCCTCCCCCTTCAAACATATTAAAACAATTTGTGTGCTTGCAATATGTTGATGGTACAATAAAAAGTTGCTCGTTTCAACATTTTTCATTGTTGTGAGATCAGTGGTTCTAATACTCTATAGCATCATCACATTGACGCAAATTAATTTTCAGTCACATGTTGACATCTACGCCTCATTATGACACAAATTATAACATAGAAATCGAACAAAAGCAAGCTCACCGATACACCATGACTTAGACTAATAATCAGTATATCTACACGGTGATCAAGTATACAAACTTCATCTTCCATTACAGGGGAAAATAAAGCAAAAAAGATCAGACTTTTAAGGATTCAAAACCTTTCATAGTGCTCCAACGGCTATATTTTCAGCACAGCTAACTGGTCAACTTCATGCAACTCACCCTTGCATCCGGAAGCAAGGAAGTTCAACCTGATGCACAAGAATATTCAGTACTGTTACACTCTTTTCCCACTTTTATGCCTGGTAAAATGTGAATGGCAAATTAGAAAATGCATCAGTGATGCCTGTCATGTCCAGAGATTAGATACACTATGACGAATTAGACATCAGAATCATATAGCATGAAGGAACACTACACTATTGCTTTTTCCCAGACATGCTCGCATTCATTAACAAATGCTGGCTTTATATCAAAAATCAGTGCAAGCCGGGCGACTACAGAGTTACTCATTACCAAAGCTAACAACGCAAACACATAATTTACAGCAAGAGGAGAAGGCAGTACAAAGAAAACTTTAAAAAAAAAAATACTAGCATATAATTAGACATTGGCTCAGCTCAAATCATCAAGCAGTATCCTCCACAGGTTTTCATTACCTTGCAGTTGGTGAAGGCTTCTTCTTTTTCTGGCTTTGCTTAGGCAAGAGTACTGAGAATCGAGCAAAACCAAACTTTTTCCTTTTGACGGGTAGTTTCTTAGGATTGACGCATTCCTTCTCCAGCTTCCAGGCAGACGAAAGTTCACCACTCTGTTTCCCAAGCATCTGACCCAACGATACATTCCGTTTTACAGAGCTCTTTCCTGATTCAAACTCTTCAGTGATGAGCTTTTTTCTGCTGAGTATCTGTCCTATTGACAAGGTAGATTTCAACACTGGTGTAGAAGCATCATGGACGAGATTGATTCCATTTAAATCAAGCATCCAAGAATCTCTCCTTCGGTGGCAGGGATAAGGGTTTTTGAATTTGGTGGAGTTCTGTACAGATCGCCTTCTCTCTCCGTTTTCAGACCTCCACTTACGCAGTGCTTCCTCAACAGCAAGCTTGGCACTATTTGCTGCTTCAACTCTGTTGAGAGCATCTTCCAATGCTTGCTTGGACGTTTTGACTTCTTCCATAGCTTCTTCAACCTGTTGCATTATATCCCCTTTAGACACATTTGCTTCATCAACTTGAAGCATGGCCTCCAGGACTTTCAGACTAAAAAAATCTTCGGCATCACGAGCCTGGTTCCTTAAGGAAGAATACTCTTCAAGGGTAAGGGTAATATGTTCACTGCTTTCCTCAAGAACACCTGCTGAAGAGTTCTCACTTTGCTGTAAAGCCTTGATTTCTGCTATAGCAACAGCTTCTGCAGCCTTAGCTGCTTCCTTCATCCTACTCGCTGCAACCAATCTAATCTCAGCGGTCCTTGTCTTTGCCTTTGTCTGCTCAACCTGCAACATGACCTTCATGACTTCAGATTTCGCAGCCTCCCCTATTTTCTTAAACTTTTCTGCCTCGGTATTCAATCGGTGAAGCTCCACCAGAACATCTTTGCCGTCAAGTGGACCTTCTCCAGGAGTCGCATTGTGGGATTCTTGTAGCTTTGATCTTGTTTGATTTATCTCTTCTTCAAGAGATGAAATCTTTGATGTGCTCGATCTCAACCTTTCACGTGTTTTCTCCAAAGACTTCCTTTCCCTCTCTATCTTTTTGTTGTATGATTCCACTGATGCTCGAATCTCAGCAAGATCGTTTGTGGTCTTGGTAAGGTTCAGCTTGGCCTGCTTAAGTTCCATCAAGATAACGCCAGGGGATGAAGATGGTACAAGATTTGAACTTTCTGGCAACTTCTGAAGAGAAAGATTAGGATTGTTCTCCTTTTCTTCTTCATCTTCTTCTTCCTTTTTGGCGAGGGATGGTTTCTCCTCGGGCAAATCAGAAATAATGTTCAGTTCAGCAGCAGCAGCTTCTTCCTTCTGTAGCTTTGACTTTAGTTCCTCAACCATCACCTTGGTTGCCTCAAGTTCCTTCAGAACCTCAAACGTATCCCGTTCTTTCAGTATTAGCTCTTTCTCTAATTCCGCTGCCTGCTCCTCTACTTTTGCAACATCAACCTCTTCAATCTCACACGACTGATATCAAATACAATGTAGATATTGTTAGAAGGGGTCTACTTTCTCAAACAAAAGACGCAACAACATTTGCACCAACAAGGCAACAACACAGAAACAATCCAAGACATCCCTGATCCATTTCCTATTATACTCCCACTACTTCATACTCGTAGACATCACAAGCCCTAGAATCTAGTCATTAATTTGTTTATAATACCCTACACAAACTTTCAGGATTGAGTTTAATCATAATCTTAAGACCATGTCTGCGACAAAAACTACAAATCAAAAAAACACTTTTGAAGTAAGCTATAGAATCCGACACATGTGAAATTTCTTAATTCCCTCTTTAAACTACCGTTCAGCTCCATAATCGAACACAATGGTCTTAGAAGCGATGCAGCAAACCCATCCACCGCCTCATTGGCTACATATATAGGAGCACTAATGCAACCCAAGAGTTTGTTCATAGACAACAATGAGACCGTCTTGGGTGTGAGACAGTCGTGGTATGAGAGAGTGAGAATCCTAGTCTCCCAAGCTATAAACAACATCCCGAAACCTTTTCTAGGGTATATGTAACTAAACCCTTGATTCAAAACATGATCTACAGCCATGTTTAGCCACATTTTAACTCAATTACTCCCTGCATTCTCCTCATTGCTCGTAAATCGCAACATTTTACCCCTTTCTAGCACTCTCATCTCCACAATGTACTAGCATGATACACCCACCAAAAAACAAATCAAACTATTCAGCCACATTGTCAATTTCTCACCATAAATGATAAACCCATCACATTTCAAACAAAAATTCCATCTTTTCTGTAAACATATAAACATACATAACATTATATAAATTATACCTACCACAAGAATAACCACAACACCTCAATTTCTGCTCAATTTTCACAATAACAAAAAAAAAACCCCAATTTAGGGTTTCTCTATATACCCAAATAAATCAAAAATTGAAATTAACCCACCAAATAAAATTCACCAATTGAAAACAATAAACTTCTTAAACACTCCTCTAGTAAAAGAAAATTACCAGATTAGGAGATTTTTGAGAATGAGGTTTCCAGTAACCAAGCCCACCAAACTTAGTAACAGCTTCTTTAACAGACTCAAACGGTGCTGACGTGTCAATCTCCGCCCTTAACAACCCACCCTCTCCTCTTCCGGTTTCCACCATTTCTAGGGTTTCCTCTTCTGCCATTAACTTTCTATTTATAGATGGAGATATCGTACTGGTATTTGCTATATTTAGTAAGGAAGGGGTTCTTTACTTCTTTCTTTAAGAAGTTTTTATGAGAGTGAGTGAGTGAATGAAGTGAAGTAAGTAGACACGAAGTGGAGAGTTATGTAATTATGTGTGTCGGGACAAAATTAAGGTTTTGTCTTCCAACGTTCGATTTTTTTTGGGTCAACGGTTAGTTTTCCTGGTCATTTTTGGATTTGACCGTTGTGATGGGTGGGGCTTCCCTTAAAGTGCAATTTGTCTTTAATTAATCTCCTATAAAGTACAAAATCTTGCCAACGATCCTCTGTTTTTTTTGCTCCATGAGTCCATGACTAGACATACAAGAGTTCGTTGAAATAATTACGGGCGGTAACCGGTAATGACAGGCGGTATTTAATTTATTGTATTACGATGAAGTATACCCTGAACGTTATTATTGAAAGAACAATTTAAATATAAGCACTTTTCTTATTATTGAAAGACAATATAAGCGTTACATAGTCTAGAACATAATGAGCACCGAGATATACTCAAAAGTCAAAACATACACTTGCACAAAGAGTAAACTTAAACTAAATAGCAAGGAGCACAATAACACAGCAAATACGTGCTTTGGATCAGGCGCCAACGCGTATTTCAGATGGTAATTGGACGGATGTAGGTTGTGATTATGTCTTCCTTAATAAGCTTGGCGGAATAGGTATAGCCGTCTATAACTGAGTAAAGTGCATCGACGACACGAGCGAGGTTGAGAATTCGTTTGAGAACTGGAATAGGGAGATCATCATCAGTAGTATTAGCCTTGGCGAAAAACTCTTCATTTAGCTCTTTCCATGCATCTTCTATCATTTTATTGAATATATCTACTACTTGTTCTCTACCCATGTTATGGTCCTTCATGTAGCACTCCACCCCTGAAGCAACGTGCCCTCTTGCTTGTTCCTCCTATTTTTAGACATCAAATGCGGATTCAAAATTCTAGATCTTATTAGACGAGACTAAAATACATTTTTTCTTCACAACCGAACAAAAAAAAGTTAAAGATAACAATGTCATATGATAACAAGTCGAAATCCCAGGGGTTATCATAGACAAACGGACATACCTCGTGACTAACAATGTCGTCCATAAGGCGGCCAATGATCTCGCAAGCACTGATGGCCCTAGGACTAGGAGCCTTAGCAATCTGTTGGAATGGTTTTTCTTCAACAATCTCATCCATTCCCATCAAAGATGAAGTACCAAGAATTTGAGCAACCCCTGTAATTTTAGCATTCACCATGTATTCCTCAAATGTTGGCACATATTTGGCCTTAAGCCACTTTGCCTCCGTATAGTAGCTTCTTATCAAAGCCATCACCTGATCGAATGGTATATAGTACCATCATATAGCCATAATTAGTTTGAAAATCAACCAAGAAACTGAATAATCAATCAAACAAATTGTGTGAGCCTTACGCGATCTTTTGCATATTGAGCAGCAAATGGTGTTCCTTTCTTGGACATCTCCTTGGCAACATGATCATAAGCGTCATATACAAATTGGAACACTAGTTTCATATACTCCTTAGGAAATTTCTCCATTTCACTCAAGTCCCACCTGTTTTAGACCATGAAATTATGTATCAAAAATTACTATGAATATTAATAATAAGTTTAGACGACGAATTAATTACAATCAATCACAATATGAACATATAACTTTATACTAATCATTCCCTAATACATCGTTCGTATGTACCTTTCAAATGCTTCAGTTAGTTGCTGGATTTCGTCAAAGGTAGCATAGGCATCATAAGTATCATCTAATATAGATATCACAAGAAGAACTCTAACTAGTAACATCCTAGCTTGAGAGTAGTGAGGCTCAAAGTACATAGCTATAGCCCAAAAATGGCATTCAACACTCCTTTGTCTTGCATAAGGAAGCTTGGTCTTGAAGTCTAATTTGTGCCACCACCTAGTGAACAATGAATATAATATAACGTATTTTCTGTCATATTAAACGTTAACAATTCAGAAGAACAGAAAAACGACTATAAAACTTACTCTAGAATTTGGCTCAATTCCTTGCGGTACAAAAGTTGAAGCCGATTGAACTCCAACTTTGCAAGTTTAAGAAGAGTTTCATTTCGAGAATCATCATCTTCCTCGTAGAAGGAAATGTAATGGCGGCTTTCGACTCTCTGAATGCCAAAGTGAGAAACCTGCTTAACTGCATGGCCTGCTTGATCCGAGATGGTAGCAACTGATTTTAGGAACTCACTAGTGAAAGCAACAGCTTCATCTAGAAGAGGTTCCCCATAAACCCTTAAATGGCAAGCTTCATATAAGCTCACCATTCCTTTTATATCACTCTTTAAACTCTCCTTCATCTTGCCTTGGCTATCAGTAAACTTCTTAAACACATCTGACCATTAATCCATTATTGCAAGGTTTAGTTACATTAGAATTTAATTGTTGATGAGTAAAATTAAAAGTTACATGCAGATTTCAACTAATAATTCAACTAAATGAATAACTAATTCTTTTTAGTTTATTAATCATCGTATAAATATATTATGTATGAGTACGATAAACCTTGCGACTTATAGTGTTTATCGATTCTCGACTTTTTGGACCGATACGTATGACGTATGGCATATGATGATTTGTGGGCCTAAAATATGTCGATTCTAAAATCTCCATACCTGATCCTTTGCTCTTTTGCCTCATTCTTAAACCAACCACAGTCGTTTACACATTGGGTCGTTCAACACCCTTATCTGCTCTAAAGCAAACCAAACATGCAGGATTCTCTACTACTCTTTAAGGTCGAAGTTATAAATGTTTATATATTCGGAGCAAATCTTCTGTCGGCCCACATTATTATAACTTACTTATTGTATCATACGGAGTATCAATCATGTTTTAGTTAGGATTTGTAAAATCTTGCAAAAAGTTTAATCTTTATAAATTTCTATATATAAAATGATTAGTATGTTATACCAAATATAGCGGAAAGTGCGAGAAAAGATCCACACTCAGTTATGTCTTACCAGAAGGTAATTTATGTCCATGTTGCCTGAATATGCGGAATTGTGAAGCAGTATTGTGTAAATCATAGTCAATAGTATCGAAATTGTTTTCAGTAAGAAATTCGAAAATCTGATTCAGTGAATCCTTGATTTCCTTCTCATAGAAATAGTAGACTCCCAAACGTTCCACATCGTCAATAAGTTTCATCTTCTTTACCACATCGGTCGAGTCGACCTCTAGCAATTTTCTCACGTGTTCCTTCAATGGCTCAATTTGTTGTTTGTATTCTTCCATCATCTACATACACATACAATGTGGTTTTAAATTATTGATAATTTTTAAATTTTCCCTATTTTGACTATTTAAACATATTATTATTGACAAATCCGATTCAATATAAATACAATAACGAAAAACTGTGCATGCAGTACTCATCACGAGATATATATAAAAATTAAACGTTACCGAAATGTCTTGAGAAGTGAAGCTAACGAAGTTGTCACCCCAAATGTCAGGGGGAAAATGAGCCAGAGGTCTCTTGACAAACTCTACATCATCGGCATGAAGAATTTTCTTAACTGCGGGAGCCATGCAAAGTTATTTTTGGATGTAAAATAATAGAAAGTACTTAGTTAAAAAGAATTGCTTGCTTGTTTTTGCAATGATTTGAAACAACGTCGACCGATTGTATATTTATAGCCCCCATATTGGCCAGTGTAGATCACCCAACCCACTTTGCTATCTCACTCCGTGTACCCCTCCAATCACGTGCTACCATTATATAATTTTTTTTAGAAAATATAATATTTTAAAGATAGACTGATAAATTGGTAGTACTTGATTGGAAGAATACACAGAGTGGGATAGGGGACCGGTATTCCGCACTATTGGCATGCTTACGGTAAAGTGATTCAGTGGATAAATTAAATTCTTTGTTAGGGAGCAACTTGGATCTGAAAAAGCATATTGCATTTTAGTGGGGCGAGGCTAGAATATGAAATGCGGAAATCATGGGGTAATTTGCCACAGTTCCAACTTCCAAGTTGAAGAGTTGAATTGTCGTTAGAATATGGAATAGAAGTTAATCTCCTTCCACTCATTGCGTACAATTAAACAGCTAGGACGAAGAAAGAGTACGAAATATTGTAAAATCCATCAATCATGGTTGAAGTATCCATTTACACACTATATGTGAGTGTCTATGTTGGAAATGGGGAGAGAAATACTCTACTCCCTCCGTCCTATCTCGAACGCCCATATTTCATTTGAGACGTCTCATTTCAAACACCTTATCTATTTTGGGACATATTTATCTCTCCTACATACTTTTATTAAATTATGACATTCACTCTCACATTATCTTTCCTACTTTTATTAATCCTCACATTTTCTCTCCTTCTTTTTCCTAATATTACCTCACTCAACTTATTATATCAATTTTTCTTATTACACTACAAATATCACGCGGGGCTTTTGAGTTGGATGGATGGAGTAGTTTATAAATCAATGAGCTACTCCACCTATTGCCATTTGATTTTAGGATGGAACATTTTTGGTTTAGAAAGTGGGCTTTTTCTCTCTTCCTTCGAATGTGGTCAGGCCCGTTTGCGTTTTCACAATCATATATAGTGAAATTTTGATATGGTTGGAGTAGATAATAAACAAGGACTTCTATTTTGTAGCTATTTCCTTTAAATTGGGTTTTTATTTTCTTAGTGATGCTAATAGTTATATATAGGAGTATGCCAATTATTAATTGCGATATATAGTGCAAGTTGGGGAAAGAGATTCGAGCCCAATATTAAAAGAGTGGTCATTACTCGTCTATTGTGAGAAGGATCACAAATATTTTTAGTGCACAGAGCGTGGTATAATTTACAATAAATTAGTAAGTTACGCATCTTTCTACGAAGTCGATTTTACGATAGATTCTCACTAGAGTTGTGGGTTAAGCTACATAAGCCTAACTACTTGTTGTAGTAGTAGATCGGCCCAGTAATTAAGCCCTTGACGAAACTAACATCAAAATTGTTGTTGGGTTCATGTGTCGAAAGTCAGGTGACTTGTCCTATCATGATGGGCTAAGCTTTGGGCTTCCTTAATTTGAGACATAGTAGACGCCTGTGGTCACTCCAATTATCTCATTTTCTTCTCTAATTAACGGAAAAAAGAAAAGAAAAAAAAAAGCATTTTCATTTCGATCTGTTTTTTTAGTGGAAACAGTAGGTCTTGTGGGAGACCGTCTCTTAGTAATTTATTAAAAGACCAACCATGTTATTTATATCGTAATCCCGTTTATGTAATTAGTGACCACTATATTACCTTTGGTAATCGTTTTAGTTAAAGACGTTGACATTTAATAATCTAAGATTTGCAAATGGGTTACTTTATAAATTTTGGCTAATTTTATATGATAGGATCGTCCAAAATCATAGATAGTGTGATTTATAATAGTAAATTAATACGATCACTACAGTCTACAAGTATATTCATGGTTACAAGCAATGTAAAAACAGTCACTTTGTGATATAGTATAATGGTCCCTCGATAAATTATTGAGAAACCGTCTTTTATGAGAATTTGCGTAGTGGAAATGTTTAACTCTATCAGAGTATAGTCTTGTAGTGTCATAAAATTAACTGTTATTGACTTAAAAGAAAAAAAAATCAAACTGTTACAATTTCGAGAATACGAGGGTGTATAGAAATATATCGGGATTAGTTAATTAACTCTAGTCCTCTAGACTTGGAAGTCGGAAATTGATCGGAAGGGACACAGAGAGCTCCAATACGTGCATGGAGTATATATTAAGCCAGTACCAAATGGAATTATAAAAGTAGAAATCGATTGCATAATTTGGACTGACTAGGGAAGAGCCAGTATGGCACATTTAGCCCTACGTGGGGGGCAATCTTAATGTCTTGAATTTCTAGGAACCTCCCGTATAATGGTCAACACAATTTCATAGACATTAGTTTCATTTCCAGGAAACACAAACTCATCTGATTACCACATATCTCGATGAGGGATTATTTTGGCGCAACTATGGCTTACAAATTTTTTACATACAATGGTTAGTGGTGATTGATAATAAGTCGCAATCTGTCCCTAACGTTATCTAAATAAGGATTTTGCTAACTTATATACTTACCGCTTAGATCGTTTTCATTTCATCATTTGCAATCTAAGAAACTTATACTCCGTAATAGAAATAAATTATATAGGTTTTAGATTTAATTCTCTAATTTAGACTTTGTACTAACCGGATCTCAAACACCAACAGAATCGTACTTATTAAATATTAAATACGAGTATAGGTTTCCGGACCTACCCTAATTAATAGTTAAGTACCCCCTGGCCTAGTCCCCCCCCCCCCCTATACTCACACATTCTCATATATAAACACTCACACACATGCACAACTACAAGTCTACAACCAAAAATCAAACCATCCAAAAAATATCACTCTTGAAAAAAGAACAAAAATGCTCCAAATCAAAGATGACAAGTTTTTCTCAAAAATATTATCCAAAGAAAGCTCAACATCAAACCCTTCATTTAGAGTTTATTATGGGGCAAATTCATTAGGGGTACCCTTTGTATGGGAGGCCACACCAGGAACACCAAAACATTCTAAGCAAAAACTCTCACATTTTCTTGAAGAAAAGAGTTATGACAACATTCCACCACTTACACCCCCACCTTCATATTACATTAACCAAGGTAAAAAAATAGAGCATAGTAGTTCTAGTAGTAGTAGTAGAAAATCTTCATCTACAAGGGTCTTTCAAGGGTTGTTTCCTAAGATGATGCATAGGAGACAAATCTCTACTGCATCATCAGTGTCCTCATCATCCACATTGTCTTCTATTTCGCCTACGACATTGTCGTCGATTTTGACAACGAGCCAGAGCAAGAGCAGGGTTCGAAACTTGTCGAACACGGGATCGTTGTTCGAATTTGGGGTTGATAATGGGCATGATGATGATGATGATGATGATGATGATGAAGAAATTGCAAGTCCCAGATCAGTAATGTGTTTTGGCATTGTTGGTAGTCGGAAGATCAGGAACTGTACCACTGCTGTTGTTCATAATTAATAATGTTAGTGTGTAATGAAGCTTCTTCATTATTTTTTTATCTTCTTAATTGTTCTTAGATTGTGTGTGTGAATGTGTGTGTTTACTGTTTAGGGAGATGTTAGTGACATAAGAATGTTAGTACTCCTGATTGTAAAATGTTTAATGGGAGAAATTACATACAATCTACTCCATATGTTTCATCAGACTTTTACCCTGTGAAAATCACTGCAAAACAGTCCTATATATTGCGACTAAGTGTATTATATACGCCCGTGGTATGGTAGTGAACTTGACTACTATGGGACAAAAAACAGTTCTAATAAACGGCAACGACCGTAATAATGTTAGGATTCATTTCCCAAAGAAAAAAAGATGGGTAATCATCTCTTAAGCGGTATCGATCATCGAGAAAAAGTTGATTAGATTCAAAGTTCATTTCACGTCATATATACAATCAATATATCCTACTGAAGTATAAGAGAAGCCAAAACACGAACACCCGTATATGAAAATCGAGTTCACTCTCTTCGGAACTTAATTAATTAGGTTGGTTAAATTGAATCCATCATAGCCAACGTCCACCACAAACAAACAATTAATTAGATTCATCCCAAATAGTCAGGCACAACTCACATATCATGACGATCAATCGTACGTATAGTATTTGACCGTGAATTGTTACTATTAATTAATTTACAGTTGGTTGTACTAACAGAAATATGGTAGGAAACAAGAAGGTAAAAGATCGAGTAAAACTAATTAATTAAATTGATTAAACAGCTAATCATGTTTCTAACAGAAAGATGCATGTCACTTAACTTGACGATACCCTCTCAACGACCGACATTGCTCCTGCCTTGTCACGTAGACGTATCCCGTAGTTAGCATCATTTAAGTATGTACATGGCTTCGCGCATATATAATAGCTCGCACATAACGCAATCATAGATCGTGCTAATAGTACGAATTATTAATTATCGAGATTTATTAACTATTCGAAAGAAGCTATTTAGTGTTTGTAGGATACTAGGATTTACGAGCGATGAGCTGTTGTCTCACATCGAATGATTTAGGTTAGTCCGACATACAGTAATTGGCTTCTCAACACCTGAGAGGAACAATATCAAGTGTATGGTGAGCATGTAGACATAGAGGTGGTGCAGTATATTGGTACAGATATGCCTGAATTTGGTTATTAATCATTTAATTGAGTAGGTAGGTGTTAGATATAAGGTGCGCAGATACATCGCCAGTCGCAGCACATACATCTTGCAGAATAATAACGTCAATTACACGATTGATTTTTTAATTGTTTTGTACCCAGAGCATTGGATCAAGTCTAAGTCAGCAGGTGTCCGTGCACCTTCATTCTTGATTTATTTCTTGATCTTCTCTACCCAAACCTTAGACTACGTGTATGTCCAAAGTTCATGTTAGACTATTCATTTTGTTATACCAAATTGGTACAATGTTATTGACTATCGAGAATGTTTAGGTTTATATTTTCGTTCATATCAAGTTTCGACAAAGCTAAATCAGCAAAGAGGTTTCATTTAAATAGAAGTTCACGTCTTGTAATTAGTTCACTAGTTTTAATATTCATCATCTATATGGCTACGATATTTGGTGCGAATTGCCATGATTTAAAAGACAAAACCAATCCGAATCAAAGAGATGCATTATCGGCTTGACTGTTCGTTAACAGATTCTACTGTAGTATTGTGTTAGAGTTTGTGATTGTCATTAGACACTCATGAGAAATATGTATTGGCATATTATTTTGCATAGTATCAAATAATTGAGACCAAAGGGACAAAATAAAGGATGAAATGACAAAAGGTTTTCATGCTAAACTTAGGTGTGTCCAAACATGAAAATTAAAAGTGAGCTTCCTTTCAACTTGATCACAAGTGCTAACCATTTCAATTATATATGCAATAATGTATGTATGATGATTTTTAAGGCCCTACTATATCCTTGTGACTCCGCTTACTTATGTCGGCTACAATTTATTTGATCTGCCACTTACTTCTCTTCATACTTTTTCCGGGTACACATCTATCCACTTATGGTCATATATAGAAGTATCCTACATTGACGAAATAGAAGAGGAAAAATTAAGTCTATTATTTCGTGTGTTTACTCTTTTTATAACTCATTGGTTTTAGTCCAGAACATCAATGTGTTTGTGACTTGATGACTGGTCTACACGGAACATCAACGACTAGGTTGGTGGATCTAGTGCAGTATACCAATGTGTTGATGACCTGGTCTATCACTATTGTATATATACGAAAGATCAACGACTAGGACTTCGATTAATTTAACTCAAAGTGAAGAGTAATTCTTACATGGTTGATACCTTGATAGTTACATTATCTTTTTTAAGTAGTCATTACTCATTAGTACTTCATTAGTGTGAACTATGAAGCTTTTTTTTTTTTCTTTGGGGGAACTAGAGCAACTTCATCAACTTCTATTAGGGGATGGCATATCCTATGATTGATGCCCAGCCCAATATTAAGGTGGCTTGTTTCAACCATCTGATTGTATGTAGGCCCAAGTCCAAGTACGCTTAAAAAAGCCCATTTCTCCATGGGACTTTCGGCTTAAACCTTGTCAAAAGACCCAAAACTTTGCACATGAAGGCATTGCACTCAAAAATGCACTTCCACAATCCACACCGCCACTTGATCGAACTAACCTAGACGAATCGTGTCCTAAATTCGAATCTTCATATACTCTTCTCACTCCTATAAATTGTGAGACCACCAGTCCACCATACTGGTAAATTCTCCATTACATTTTTAATTTACCGTTGCCCACTTTACATACCACCGTAAAACATAAGTTAACCTATCCACAATATTAGATGCTCGTCTATAGGAAAGAGACGGAAAAAATAGGTTAGAAAAAGGAAAAATATAAATGGAAACATTTGTTAATTAGGGAACGGCATTTATTATTCATTATTATCAATCCATTTTGCATAGACTCACAATATTATCTTTGATTATTGTAATAAATATATATCCACTTTCCAAAATGTAACGTCAATTAATTTTCTTTCCTTAATTCCTTAACTTTCTTGTATTTATTATGCTAAATCTGTATTTTTGGTACTATTAATCTTAATAATGACCACCACTTCAAACCATCGGAAAAAATGGTGATTTTTTCTAATAATCCCATGATAATTCTTCTACAAGTTATTGTTTTTTCTCTTAATAATAAACCCTTCTTTTTCATCCTACAAAATTGACCCGGATACAAAATCCTTCATCCAAACAATTTGTATCGGTACCGAAAACAAAGACGCTTGTGAGTCTATCTTCACACACAATTTACCTGACCCGGAAACCGACCCGTTGGGCCTGACCCGTGAAGCAATTGACACAACCTTGAGAGTTTTGCATGAAAATGTGGACTACATACAAAGCGTAAATGAGAATATGAAGATAAAGACGAAGACGAAGAGTTGTTTCGACGACGAAGCGAAAATGAATTGGGAATTAATAGAAGTGTGTGGAAGAAGTTATAGTGCAATGAAGATGGAAGTGGAAGAGGTAAAGAAGGGAATAATTGATCCTAAGAAAAACAAAAGTATGGCTAAAGTGGGTAAGAGTTTTGCAAAGTTGCAAAAATTAGGAGATTATGAGATGGTAAAATGTGAAAATGCCGTGGAAAATACTAATTATTATGATAATTATAATTATGGGTTTGATTTGATTATGGATTTAAATTCAGTGAAATTTATAATTAGTGACAAGAATCGAGATATTGGTTTGTTGATTGAAATGGTGGCAAGTGCTGGTGAAAATCTTGTAAAGGTTATGGACATCGGAGCGGAAGAAACAGAAGATCGGTACGGCTTCTTGCAATATCTTTTCTATAGTTAATGAGTATGTACGTAATCTGCCCTATGTTTTATATATTGAATCATTTACGTTCGATTTCAATACAATTCCGATTTTATTCTTATACTAATTTGCTTAATTCAAATGTTAATCAGATCGACAAATATGATTATGTTTGTTTTGTTATGTGTCCTATGGGAACGCAGTAGAAAAATTCATGTTATTTGTATCACGATTAGATATATTAAGAGATTTTTCCACGTATTGGATAGTTTTCAATTGGTGCAGTGTTGTGGAGATATGCGTATAGGTTGAGGTACATTTTTGGGTTCTCATTTTTATTTATGGATATGAACGCTGAGGAGTTCTAAATATTGCATTATGAGCTTTATTGTGCATTGATTATTGCACTATGGACTATTTGGGGGTGAATTTTATATTCTTGGAACATATGACTAAGGAACGGCCGGTTTTCACCATTTTTCTATTCCACTCCGTATACATGTACTTCTTCAATCATATTCTACCATTTCGTTGTTTTAATTTTTAAAGATATATTTCTTTGAAAAGATATATAGATATATAAAATGTTAAAATATGATTGGAGTGGGACTGGAAAATGAGTTGTATTATATATGTATCCATCCGAGGTAGTGGAGAAATAATAACTCTATTATGTGAAGTGTCGTACGTGTAGTGTTACGAAGTTGAAAGTACGCTGATATAAAGTATCCCGTGTAAGTAATATATATAACGCAAATAATAATGCAGTTATTTTATAAATGTAGTATGTAAAGCATGGCAATCAACGTTGAACATACTTAAGAAGTGATAATTTTACAATTCAACTTACAAGACAAATAATCAAGTGCACACATACAAATTTAAGTATAAGTTATTAATAGATAGCGGCGGTCCTGCAATTGCAGCGGATAATTCCGTCGTTCCCAGTTTTAACGTCCATTTTGCTCATCTTCAACATTGCAGCTGAAAAAGCAGAGAAGAATTTGTGTTCACTCTTTGCGTATAGTCGTACGATGTTGTTGGTTTGAGTCTGGCCACCTGTGAAGAGGGTTTGGTCGGACTCGAGTAGACCCTCGAAATTTGTTAAACCCTTGTAGTAATCGTTGTTGAAGGTCTCCGGAGTTGCGAAATCGAGGGGACCGAGGTTGTCGTCACCGACACCGGCCGTTGCCGGGCACACTTGTTGCATGGCTTGTGCAAATACTTCTGCTATGTCTTGTCCTCCGTATATGCGGTTCCGGAATCGTACGCACCTAGCTTTCCCGATCGTGTGTGCACCTGTATGTTACAAGTTTATTTCAGCTCAGTTCAATTCAGTTTGCTGTAATTCAGCCTAGGAATGAATATTCGGCAGAATGAATCTTCTGTCATAATTTGTGTCTCACTTTGTGTGCCACATCAATGAAAAACAATAATTTCACAATATAATTCTATTAAATATTATTTTTAATGATGATAAGTTTGGTGAAATCATTGATGTCTCCCATTAGCGAGACACACTGAATAGGACACAAAGTAGACAGAAGATTACTCTGAAGACGTGGTCACATGCATACTCTTTCACAAAGGTGAATGCGTTTTTAAAGATAATACAAAACACGCATGCCAAATTGTCAAGGTATCAATTCATTGTATATATACAAAAAAAAAAATACCATGATTTGATATCAATTGCTTAAATTCATGAATTATATATAATCAATTTGTTATATTACATTGTGTGTTGAGAAAGTCGTGTTACATAAACATGTTCTAAACTAAATAGAATATGTAGTAGTGTCACGCATACGGCATACCTGAAAGAGCGACCATTTCTTTGGTGGAAAAACCTTTACTCGTAAACAAGGATACGAGATTTGCAACATTATCGTTTCCAAAAGGAAGTTGAACATCAGCACTTTCTGCACTCGCAGCTGTTGTCGAATCTTTTCTTCCAAATAACATAGGCCAACTTGGGCCGCCAAGCTAAATCAAAGAAGTTTTAGTTATCAGCTCAATAATATATCGAAATTTATTACAAGATCACCATTTATATTGAACGTAATTGAATTGTCGATAAGTTATGAAATAAATTTGACAATAAAAAGACCGTAAGTTTTGAGTTACAAGCTCACCGCAACAACAGACTCTCTAGCAACAAGAGCCAATATATCAGTACAAGAAACAACACGAGGGCACAGATACTCGACTTTTTCTTTGATAGTATCAATCACATCGAATCCTCTCAAAGAGCCAATATTATGAACCGATTCTTTCTCACCACCTTCTACGTCCAATAGTACTGATGCGTCACAACCCTACATATATACGTCACAAATTAAATGAAGAAAAAAAGTAACTTATTTCAGATAACATTCTACCTAATAAAATGGATGAGGATCCTCTAGAGTTTAAAACAAACTCTATATGTTAAAGTTTACTAAGTAAGGAAATAATTAAATATTTAATACTTTATTTATGCATTAAAGTAATCACCCTATTTTGTTTTATTACTAATAATAGTAAACTCTACAAACTCCACAAGAAAATAACTCTAGAGGATCCCTACACTAATAAAATAATCGACACTGTTGTTAATAACGTTATTCTTATTCCGATTATTTAAGTTCTTCACGTTTGGTGAAATGTAAAGAATCTAATAAATGGAGGGACTAGAGAGTTATATAACGACTGAGGAAAATGCATGGTAAAAATGATAGGGTAAATTTGATCGAGTATGTACGTACGTTTACGAAGCAATCATGGAAATGCATGCGAAAGTAAGGAGGCTCCCATACGAGGCTCATTCGCCACGACGTCTCGGACAAGTTTCCGAACCGTTTTGTGAAGATCAGGGCATGTCTTGCTATAGTAATCCTTAGATAACTTCTGATGAGCTTCGGCTATGGAGTTTACGGATATGACGCACACTATAAAGATCGTAAGTCTTACAGATGAAGCTATTGATTGTTTGGAGGAAGCCATATAGGTAGCTTAATTATTATAATTAGTCAAGGGGCTAATTACAATTAAGAAGAAGGTTGTGTTTTCTTGTAAAGTCGTAGTATGATTTTGTTAAGAATGTTTGAAATTGCAGTTCATAAACTAAATATTTATAGGCAAGAGTACTACGAAATAATCCACTCTACACCGTACGTAAAAGGACATTGGAAAACTTAAAAAAACTTTGTATAATATTGCGAACAACCGAATGTTTCATTAGGAAAATGGTCAGTATCTTCTAAATTAAAACAACAGTGTACTACTAATTCAAAGCTTCGAACATGTCCGTATCAATTACAGCAAATTAAGACAATTTTATAATTTACAAGTTTGTTAGAACTGCGTCGTCATGTTGAATAATTATATATAGTTCGATGACTTCAATAATTAAGTTTTGTGGACTGTCGGTCTGATTACATCTTGATTTGATCGGGTCTCACACTCGACATTGGTGGTTGATCGAGTATTCAATTCCGACTACGGCGGTTTTTGCATAGCATACGATAGAACTCAAACCCGGCCGAAATCTCTTAAGGCCCTGTGGCGATTGAATGAACTGCATTTTTCTGATCTGATTTGATTTGATTTGAATAAAATTGATTTGATTTGATATGAACTTAATTAATTGATAAATTAAGTGCAACTCGACGAATTAATAACTAAAAATAGACTAGATTAATTAATTGTTATTTGGATACTTCTGATCTGATTTGAATAAAACTGATCTGATTTGATTTGATTTGAATAAATCTTATCTGATTTGAAAAAAACTGTTGAATAAGTTGAATCGCGCAGGGTTTAAGCGGAATCAAGTAGCCACTCCATACATGCATGCTATTTAATTGGAACAACTTGTTCATTGGTTTGTATTCATTCAGGATAATGTTAGACATCTACAGTGCAGTCACACTTAATGGTCTACTACAGTGCAATCAGAATTATTTACTATGGTAGAAAAATTGAGCTAACGTAGTAAATTAACGTTAACAGTATGTCAGTATGTAGTAGATAATTCTCAGTGGACCCAAGGAATAACTCTACATAGTAGAGTTAATTTTCCATTTTGACTAAACTCTACCATGTAGAGTTATTTTTCAACTCCAGGGGATCTCAATCCATTTTGAGTATACTCTTCTATCATTTAGCTAGCATTCAATAATAATCCGTTTTAGATTAATAAGAAGACATGAACTAACTTAGTAATTTATACTAGGTTGTAAACGTGTAACCAAAACAATAATTCATACTACATACTAGGTAGTTAGTTGACAAATCTATTTGAATCTTCAGCATTTGTACGAGTTGTCTTGAAGGACTTAAACTGAGCTCCAATTACATGATTGAATAGATAAAAAAAAAAATGAAAAACTAACCTTATCCTCAACTAACAATAATGTTAGTAAATAAAAATTAAATTGATTTTAAATTTGGTCTGATCTATAGATATATAATAATCATATCTGTTTTCTGTTAAGTAATAATCATGTATAATAATCACATAGTACTAGTATAATTTTTGTTTTTTTCTTTCTAACTACAAAATTAATAAATCCTGAATTGTTCGACAAAGATAAGATGAATCTTACATAAATAATACGGCCTTTCAAATAAGATGCATGAGAAGTTAGGAGGACAACGAGTAAAAAATTGAACGGCGGCTTTATGGTACTAGTAATTGAATTGAAAAAGTCCGTAAGTCCGTTAATATAAATTAGTAGCAACAAGTACAGTACACTACTAGTTTAACCGTTGTTTTTTTTTTTTTTTTGAATTTCAAATAAATATTGTCTTTAATTTTTGGTTAAGTAGCTGTACTCGTTTTTGCTGATGGACGTTTCTTATAGAGTACGGTAACAAAATTAGTCAGTTGTTATTATCACGGCAAATTGATAATGTCATTGAACAAGTTTGATTACCTTCCAATCTTCCATACAAATTACTATATTATTAATTATGATGAATAGTCTCGTAGAAACACGGCTTTTGGTCAAGTTCATCATAGATTTAGCACATTTGAACGGATGAGAGCAAGTTTATTTAAATGAGAGGA
Organism: Spergularia marina; assembly: GCA_963680865.1. NCBI lineage: Eukaryota > Viridiplantae > Streptophyta > Magnoliopsida > Caryophyllales > Caryophyllaceae > Spergularia > Spergularia marina. The sequence goes on along the minus strand of OY804555.1, from coordinate 974,888 downwards.
AAATAATAAAACTATAATAGCTTTATTTGGATGTGAAAATTTAATATTTTTAAGAATTTTGAGTTTTGCGGACAAAAGTGTATGAATACGTAGGATATATATATATTTCATAAAAAGAAATTGAATTGGCAATCTTTGTTTTAATATCTTGCACATACTAGTGTGTTATACTAACTTATATGAGACATTTTTATCAAAAAAAAAAAAAAACTTATATGAGACGTGTCATTTTGACATTATGGTCGGACAACATGGTTGAAGCTAATTTAAGCATAATTCTTATAACGATTATTGATTATAGATTTGAGTTTATTAGTGAAGTATCACAATAATAATGCTCCCGTATGTAAATAGTGAGAAGAATCCAATTAAGTGGTCGTTCGTTGAAAATGCTGGTGAAATTTTTGTGGAGGCTACAGGCACTGGAGAGCTAAAGAGCGAGACAAGTGGTAAAGGAAATCGTTTTGTGTCCATCTACGGAAGAAGGCTCGTCTCATAAGATTGATGTTTGTTATGGCTTCTTGCAATAATATACAGATAATGTACTTTGTCATTTTTATCGAACATTTTGTGTATTGTTTGGATATACGTTTACACATATAGTGATATAGAGTTCAGCCAAAAAATATACTGGTAGTAATTAATTAAGTATGTAGCATATGTAACAGTGTAGCAAAAAAGATTAACATTTAATATAATTTGGTAAACATAATTACAATTTTGCAAAGACAAATAAAACATCAAAACAAGTTAACAAACAGATACACTCGGCATAAATAAAATAAGCAAATTGATAGAGATCTATAGTTTAGACACAATTAATTTGTCTAAAATATAAAATTGAGCTAGTTGTAGTAAAATTGAGATCGGAATAGTAAAATTAATTGTAGTAAAAAATTCAGGTAGTAAAATTAATTGTGTGAGTAGTAAAATTTTGATAGTGTAGTAAAATTATTACGGATTTTAGACACTTTTGTGTGTCTACACTTTAGACCTCTAGCATTGTCCATAAAATAAAAAACAAGAAAAGTATAGTATACGATATAGATTTCAATGCGTTATTAGTAGTTAACTGGCGGCCCTGCAATTGGTACGGATCATTCCTCTGCGCCCAGTTTTAACACCAAGCTTGCTCATCTTTAACATTGCAGCTGCGAAATCAGAGAAGAAGATACGCTGATTGTTTGCGTATCGTCGTACGAGGTTGTCACTTCGAGTCTGGCCACCCGTGAAGAGCACTTGGTCGGATTCTAAAAGACCCTCAAAGTTGGTTAAACCCTTGTAGTAATCGTTATTGAAGGTCTCCGGCGTCGCGAAATCAAGTGGACCGAGGTTGTCGTCACCGTCACCGAACGTTGCCGGGCACACTTGTTGCAGTGATTGTGCAAATGCTGAATTTATGTTAAATCCTCCGTAGATTCGGTCTCGGAAACGTATGCACCTAGCTTGCCCTATTGTGTGAGCCCCTATACATTATATATAGTTTTATTCAGATCAGTTCAATTCAGCTTATAAAATATGAACTATATATGACTAATAAATTCTCGATCCAATAAGACCTGCGTCAAAAAAAATTGATATCCTATTTAGTTTGGATATGAGGGAGTATAATAATGTACCGGATAGAGCGACCATTTCTCTAGGGGAAAACCCTTTCTTAGCAAACAAGGAAATGAGGTTACGAACATTGTCGTTTCCAAAAGGAAGTTGAACATCAGCGCTTCCTGAAGTTGCTGCTATTTTTGAGTCTCTTCTTCCATATACCATAGTCCAACTCGGGCCACCAAGCTGTAAAGTTCAGATTGCATTTAGGACAATGCTACAAGTCTACAGTGTAGACATTTAAAATTGTCTACAATCAGCAATAATTTTACTACACCATCAAAATTTTACTACTCACACAATTAATTAATTTTACTACCTGAATTTTTCATTATAATTAGTTTTACTGCTCCGATCTTACCGCAATAACAGACTCTCTTGCAACAAGAGCCAATATATCAGTACAAGAAACAACACCGGGACACAAATTCTCGACTTCTTCTTTGATTATATCAATCACTTCGAATCCTCTCAAAGAGTTGAAATTGTGAACCGACTCTTTCTCACCACCTCGTACGTCCAATAGTACTGATGCGTCACAACCCTACGTACATATACATATATATGTTACACACAGATATATTTTCTTGTAAAACCAAAAACTTTAATTTGAATAAATTGAGCATGGATCAACTATATATATACGTACGTTTACGAAGCAATCATGGAAATGAAGGCGGAGCAAGGAGGCGCCCATACGACGCTCATTTGCTACAACGTCTCGGACAAGTGACCGAACCGTTTTCTGTAGATTAGGGCATTTCCTGCTATAGAAATTGCGAGATAACTTCTGAGCATCGGCTATGGAGTTCAAGGAAAAGAGGAACACGAGTACGATGGTAAGAATAAGAGATGATGCTATTGATTGCTTATTAGAGGAAGCCATTATTAGAAGTTTAATTAAATACAGTATTAGTCAAGGAGCTAATTATAATTAAGATGGTATAATTTCTCGTAAAGTACATAATCTCTATATATAGATTATAGGTCAGAGTTTCATGAAATAGTCCACTCTACACTGTACGTACAAGATCAACAAGGAGCTTTACAAACTTAATAAACTTTGTATTATATTCCAAATTTGCGAAAAACGGAATGTTTCATGAGGAAATTGGTCAATAATCTCGAGATATTGTTGTACTTGTTCAAAGTTTTCAAACATTATTTTTATATCAATTACAGCAAGACAGAATAAAATTTAGAAGTTATTATTATAGATGCATTGTCATCATTTTGTTGGTGGAGTGCTAATAGCATTTAATTTCTCAATCTTAATAATCATTCATACAATAGCTAGCTAATTGACCGTTCTTTTCTAATGTTCAAATTGAGATGCTATATGTATTATTTACGAAAGGATATGCATATATACAAGCTAATTTATTAAGCTGTGCTAATAATCATCCTAACTTGGTCTGCGAGGACAAGATCAGAGAAGTGAGATATTCAGATCAGAAGAACTCTCAAGCTAAGCGTAAGTAGACAAACAAGGATCAGACGAGTAAAAGGACATGAATGCCAAAAATTGACTGTATGTAAAAAGTCTGCGGCTTTGTAAAACTCGTGGTTGCATTGAAAAGTTCCTAAATTTAAAGTGGCAACATAGATTAACTTAATTATGGGTTACTACTGTCATCCTATTTTCGAGTAGCTGTACTCGTTTTTGCTGATGGATCATGGATGTTTCTTATAGAGTAAGGTATGTAACAATAATTAATTAACTAGTATTATATACTAGTTAATTATAATTCTATTATAATTGTCGGTATTTGACAATTAGGATAAGAAATGAAACCAGGACCATTAAATTAGGATAAGATAATTTTTAACCATTTGATTTTTCTTAACCATGGTTAAAAAAGTTCCTACAATACACTCTACCACACAGGATTACAAAATATAATAATTTTTTATGTACTTACAATATTTGTTTCTATAATTAATTTGATTTTGTGATTTTTGTCAATGAAGTATTATCTGAAATATTTGAGTTGTAAAGGAAGAAGAACTTTAGCCATACCAATCTTCTCCTCCGCTCGAATTCTCCAAACTGACCCTTTCAACAAGGTGAACAATCATACTCGATCGCGCCTTTCGTTTTAATTTGATCATGTCTTCTCCAAATATTTTCCCTCCTGCGATGCACTCCTGACTTCTTTTTCACTCTTTCTTCTCCTTTTTTTGTGGATTCTCTTGCATATTTGACCATAGCTTCCTGTGTGATCCGTGGAATCACGAAATTCAAGTTGGGTTTTCCTAATCTTTGTTTAAAGATTTGATTTTCTTCCGATTTCTGTATTATTTTCTGTATTTAACTATATGGGTTTCTGAATTTTTGCTCAAATGCGTGGTTTTTTCAATTTTTGACTCATTTTCTGTAACTGGCTATGGTGGGGCCGAGGGGGAGGGAGAAAAAAAGGCCGGACATGGTGGAACCGCCGTAGCGCTGGTGGTGGTGGATGCAGAGAGTCCATGGATCTGGTAAAAGAACAGTTGGGAAGAGATTTATTTTTTAATTTTTTTTAGGAAAGAGATTAATTTTTTAATTGGCTAATTGTGATTGTAATTATTGATTATATTTTAACAAATCTAAATTAATATTTTCAATAGATTATGTGATATTTTATAATATTATTTAATTATTAACCATCGTTAAATCTTATCCTAATCGTCAAAAACTGACAATCACCATAGAATCATCGTATATATATTCCGTATATATGTATCTGCAAATTGATAATAATGTACTAGTGTTAGTTCAACAAGTTTGAAGTTACCTTCCTTGTGAGGAATATTCTCATGGAAACGCGGCTTTTGATCAAGTTCTTTGTCGTAGATTTAATTTAGCACATGTTTGAACAGTCGAAGCAAATTTTATTTGAATATTATTATTTCTAAGAATACACTATTGACTTTTGTGGACAAAGTATATACGGAGTACTAGTATAAGAGTTGAAGGATATATATGAGAAATATTCGTATATATGCATATATAATAATATAATATACTTTGTATTATGTTATGACTAATGCTCGACATCCCACTCTTGACTTTGTGTCGAACACATGTCACTGTTGAAACTAAAATAAATATATCAGTATGACATGGAACCGATAAGAAGGTTACAACTTACTAATTGATAAATAACCGTCAAAAGGGCATTGCCGGTACTTAAAGTTTCACAAACGATCATCAAAGAGGAACCTGTTATTTGTGACTTGATTTGTGTTACATTGTGCATACAATTGAACCATGCCAATGATTACGTATCCTGATGTACATAAAAAGAATCGTACTAATTACACTCTCTACAAATTGCCTAACCGTTGACCTTTCTACAATTAGTCCGAACTTGCCCACTTGAGCCAGTAAGAACACTCATATTGCCCATCTTCACCATAGCGTTGGCAAAATCTGTGAAAAATATCGTCGAATTCAAACCATAAAACGAAACTTGACCATCGGAGGATCCACCATTTCCACTGAACAATTCTTGGTCTGAGTGAAGTAGTCCTCGTTGACTCATCAAGTTGGTGTAATAGGCATTATCAAACACGGTCGGGCTCGTCATGTCAAGAGGCGATGTATTATTGTTTCCGCCACTTCTAGGGCAGTTTGCTTGCAATGAGGTCGCAAATGAGGAGTTTATATTGTTGTCGCTGTATAAGCGTGTTCTGAAAGTTATGCATCTTGCTCGGCCTATAGTGTGAGCCCCTATATGTAGTATTATCGCAAATGAAAACGACATAAAGATATATACCAAGCTAAGGACTAATTAAATTACATACATAAATAAATATAAGGGCACTTAACTCTTAAGTTAAGAGTGTACCTGACAAAGTGACGAGTTCTTTGCTAGTAAAGCCTTTGTTTGCGAAGGCAGTAGTAAGAGCACTCAGATTAAAAGATGGTCCGGGAATGTTGGAATTAGCCGCATTCAGATTCGTTGTTGTTGAGTCTCTTCGTCCTAGTAACACTGTCCAACTTGGTCCACCTAGCTGATGAACAAACGAAACATAAATTAAAAGCAAATTGTTAGAGGTTTACAGTATAAACACAATTAATTTGATTATAGTGTAAAATTGAATTAGTAGTAGTAAAATTGAGATCGGAATAGTAAAATTAAATGTAATGAAAAATTTAGATAGTAAAATTAATTGTGCAAGTAGTAAAATTAATTATGCAAGTAGTAAAATTTAGATAGTGTACTGTAGTAAAATTATTGCTCATTGTAGACACTTAAAAGTGTTACACTGTAGACCTCTAGCATTGTTTTAATTAAATAAGCTTATTAACCCTAGACATTATTCTTAATTAGACAAGCAAAGTGTCGTTATAACTTATAAGTATCTAAACCCATCCCGAGTGATAAAATAGCTAGACCAGCTTATGTTACAAGGCAAAAGGGATTAATTACAAATTTAACTCGAGCGAGGCATTGATCATTAGACCAACTTTACTTTTAGGTTTATTATAATTTATTAGTAATTTTTGTGATCCTCAAACCTCGCTAAGAAAAGGTTAGATCGTGTTTGTTAATTAACTTTAAGCTAACATAATTATTTCTAGCTCGACTGATCAACGACTCAACTACTATCATACAACTTAATAGAATATAGTCATATAGATAACATTGTAATGTTTATCTTTTTGCATAAATATTAGGTGGTGTTAGGTTATGAAGACGACCGAGTAAACACCATGCATGCATGAAATCTAATTATGATGAAAAACTTACGGCAACAATGGAGTCTCTGGCAGCAATAGCTACGATATCAGCACAAGATACTACACCGGGACATAATTGTTCCAATTGAGATTTTATGGTGTCAATAACCTCGTATCCTCGTACCGAATTTACATTTGGAAATGCGGTCTTTTCTCCGGTGAAATTTGCATTATCGTCTAGCAAAATAGACGCATAACATCCCTAAAGACAAGTATACGAATAAAAATTCCTACAATAATATAAACATCATATCGACAAGGTGGGATTATTATTGGAGGCGATATATATTAGTTATACGTACGTAAACTCACATTGACAAAGCAGTCATGGAAATGAAGGCGAACCAAAGATGCACCCATACGAGTCTCGTTCTTCACCGAGGCTTGAACAATAGACTGAATCGTGGAGAGCGAATTGGTGCACGATTTCGAGTAATAATTCGATGAAAGTTGAGCTGATATTGCTACTAATAATAAGCACAAATGAAGAATGAATGTGGAAATCTTTGATGTAGAGGGTGTTAAAGAAGCCACCATTTTCAAGCTAAGGGATATGGTTAGCTAGGAAAATGAAGAAAACAAGCAAAACGAACGCAGTAATTAAGAAGAGTAGGAGAAAAGCAAATGAGTTGTTAGTTGTTTAAATCTAATTATATACTCATCATGAATTTCTAGATACTTCAATCTGCATGATGATTTAATCCTATATGATAATTCTAAATCTAATTCTTATTAAGATTTAATAAAAATTGACATCATATATATTATTGTTTATGTTTGGTCAACCATGCAAGTTATTATTAGAAGAAAAATTGTGTGCACTCTTGGATTACTATAAAGGAAACTTATGAAAGAAATGTATGGATTGGTTAGGACATTATTTACCGAATTTTAAGCTATAAGGATCAGGGTCAATATCATACGTTTGGTATTAGGTGATACACTAAATCATATGACAAAGCGAGGCCTTGACAATGATCCAATAATTCATATTTCATATACTTAATAATTACTTAGAAGTTAGGAGTCTTAGGACATTATTGATGTTAAATTTGTTTCATGATCCTTTTTTTTTTTAAATTACAGGAGAATTGTTGTCAAGCATGCTGTTCTAGTCAACTAATTAAACAAGCTAATTATGTTTTGCATCACAGGTCAAGGTAATTAATCAGTTTATCACATTCATAATACCTTTTAAAAAAAAGGGGTACATACGGTTTTAAATAAACGAGTTGTGATGCTGCTTCGGTTTATATAAATTGTTTACTGTTGGAAATAAAGGAGTTAATCTGGCTTATCTGACAATCGGATCGAATTACGGAATTGTTGTGTCGAGGTTTTTAGGCCTCTGTACTTAAAGACGATTCCGCCGAGCCACGGTGCAAGCTCCTCTTGACGGTCGCCCTCCAAGTTACACAACACCGAACCTCCTCTGCACTAAAGAACTCCGGTTGGTATAACAGATCTCGAACGCCAAAGCTATGCTCAATCCTCTCGGGACCGTAACCTTCGGACTTTATGTGGACTATATGATATGATTCTGTGTCTTTTAGGGCAGTGAACATCATGGTATATATACTAGAGGAATTAGCCATAATACGAATTAGGGTAGAAAACAAACGCGTAGAAACAGCCGACATAGGGCCGCGGTCCGTGGAGGACACACGCGCGGTCCGCGCTCAGAGCTCCCGCAGTCCGCCGTGGAGTTTCTGTCCGTGTCCTTTGCTTACCCGTATACCCTCTATATACCGATGCTTGGAGATTATCTCCAACAATCCCCCACTAATCGACAAGCAACCAAATCGAATTGAGCATAGGTAAGACATTTGAAGGATATCAAGCTTATGTGTAGATGTATGATAACTTGAATCAACACACTATGGAATTTAGAGCTCACAGTCATGCCTCAAATGGTAACTACTGTTTTGAACCTAAATGAGGTGATATGAAAGTATCGCCGAACCCACTGCTATCCATCCTATAAAGGATTTGTTATACCGCTGGCTTCGTGACTATCTCACGAGCGTGTTCTGACGTATTTTTGAGGAGGCCTAACGTCGTATCTGGATTTCGTTGAACGCTCTAGGGAGTTATCACTATGGCTCCCATGGGATCGGCCGTGCAAACAGACTCTGTCTAGTTTGCCATATGTAAGAGGAATTCATCCATGCACTACATATGTTCCACATTCAACTAGGTGGATCTCTATAAGTGTGCTACCTCACACTCTCCAATCAAGTGAAGAAGAAATCCTCTTCTACCACTCTGGATATGAGTCCATTAAGAGCCAAAGGCTCACCCTTAACCTACAGTAGATTTCTGCACATCATAAACTCGATATACTAAATATACCAAAGCAAATAAAGAAATGGAGATAACTTTATTTTAAAATTAGTGCCATGAGAAGTATTTTATTGTATCCTTTGAACTGTACACTAGTAGAGTAGGATTCCAACAAAACTCTCATTAAAGTGATCCAAGCCCCATTTTACAGCAGTTTCCTCTGCTTATTTATAACCAGACCTTTCTTATTTATTTTAACGTTAACGCGCATTTTCATTTTTTTACAACTTCACTGAGTCTAAAGAATTATTACAGTGGTGATCAAATCTGTCACTACACTTAAGCTCATTCTAGGCTAGCTTCAGCTGTTAGCTACCTTAGACTTGCAAACATAGTAGTTTATGTACCCTAACTTTTGGGTAACTACCAATCAAATTGCACAGTTATATAAACTTACAATTTTTACACATAGAATGTCCAGTCCACTTGACTTACAATCTATACATCATATTGCTCAGTCGTTTAGACTTACAATCTGTCTCTTGTAACAACCAGCATTTGCTTTATATACATATCAGTATCACGGTGAATCTATCAAGTTCACGAACTAGGACCTCCCAACAAGAAGGGATATAGATTCATTAAGAGATCTCACTCATCCTTAACATACTTATTTCATGTCTAGAACCCACAAATGAGCCCTCTCAGACTTTAGGTCACTTTTCTTGAGAATGCAGAACTATTACACATATACTCTATATTAGACTATTCAGTACACATAGTTTGGATTAACACAAAGATTTCATCTTTACCAAGGAATCACCCAATGATAAGAATAATCCTTTAAATACTACCACTTTAGTTCTCCATTAGAGTATATCTCCCAAACTAGGAGAACCTACTCCAAATAAACCTCAAGTTTCATTATCCCAAAATCTAAACAAACCATTCAAGCACTATTTCAGAACAATGCTTTAGGTAACATCTGTACTTCTTAGTCTACATAGGACATAACAAGATAGCATGTGTAATCTCTAAGAAATTAATTTCTCAATTCTCACAAAGATCCATATAAAATGTATTTGCAAGAGAACATATATTTAATGAGTTTAAGTCTTCCACCCATCTACCCCTTAAGAGAGACCAACTCTCAACACAAAATTGATGACTACTCGATCTTGGCCCACGGCCTCAGATCCATACCCCCACATAGTCATCGTAGGATAGATTATAGAAACTATTTCACTCAAATAATTGACTTACAGTTAGATCATACAATTAACTTATCAACCACAATGATCCATTCATCAATGATGTACACACAAGTACACTCACAACCATAAAGCATAACTTATCAATCTTAGCATATGTGTATAATTGACACTCCAATACTACAGATTGAACCCAGCTACAATGGTTTAAGTTCTATTCAAATCATTGTTTATTCGAAATACAGGGTCTCTTAAAGTTTGCACAACAAGGCTTGCACTAGGCTCAACATACAAGTCTCAACATCAATGTATGACCCACATAGGACAACTAAACAGCTTCTATAGGCATATAAGGTTGCAAACCGCATTCACAGAGTAAAGGCAAAACACATTTTACCACCCTTATCAAACAACATGTGAATCATCCAAACACATATCTTATATAAGATCCATTACAATCTCAAAGATTTACAGCCTCTAATAGCTTAGTTTGTTCAAACAAACACAACTCTCAACAGAATTTATTGCATCAGAACAAAGAAACAAATCATGTAAGTGACTCAACAACTTACAAGGCTTATTTAAATAAAGAGGATCTTAATGTAAGATGGATTCACACAAGTCCAGCTCATACATCTTAGGATTAAAATAGGTCAAAATACTAACTTACTCCTACAGACTGAATTAAAACATTAGTTAAACTAATTAAACAACTCAACCTTAAAACTCAGGTTTGTCATGACATTTCGACTTCTCAGGAGTTCGTTACTACTAGTTCCACTAGTATCTTCCCTTGGTCAAACTTCCACTTGATTACATCATAATAGGGGTTTAATTACACTGAATCAGGACATGCTTATAACAACACACATGTAACTATAACATGTTTCAGGATTTCACTTGACTCAATTGAACAAGTAACCCAACAACTTACTGATCAGTTAAATACACAGTCGACATAAATCAACTTATACATACAAATAACCCCCACAGTTACCAAGTTCATGAAACAGGTAAACGCTACCTCAACTTTACAACAGTTTAAATGACCAATGTATCAACGGGCACCTCTAACCAACTAACAAGGTTACAAGAATTAACCCCACATTCGAACTCGGAAGAAATCAATCAAGCACATAGACTCTCCACATCAAAAAGATTAGAATTATGCTATGTTGTGTTCAAATAATCTCAACATATAGTTAGTGAACTTAATCACTCAGAAGATACATGTGGATACCGTTTTAACTAGAATTTTAAAACATTCCTAGTAATCAAACAACAATACATAAGAGTTTGCAACTTTGTGTTCAACTCAGTAATTACATTCACATGTACTTGTACAATACTTAATTAAACATGAGATTTACACTGAACACAGCAAACAACTCTAAGAGTAATCAGAATATCAAAACAAGTTATCCGACCCAGTCACTACAAGTTCGTCACAATGCAGGACAACTTTAGACTAACTACTCACATTACCCTAACCTTTACAGGTTTACAACCTTTGGTTTATTTACAGTAAACATGCTTCAAACAACAACAAAAACGGGTAATTAAGTAAACGGACAACAAGTTTTTATTCTTACTCTAACATGGAATTATATGTAAACAACAACACCAAGAAACATGCAAGTTATTCGAACACGCGTTAGAATCAACCGCATGCCTTTAAAATTAAAATTGCATTACAACAGAAGTGCACTTATCTAATGACTTTATCGTACGGATCAGATTTCTCCATCTTCCCATGAACGAGGGGTCAACCCTACTCAATCGAGCTCCTCTTCGCACATTCCAACATTGCACGATGTCCAATCCCGATTCATTAATTTACCTCGATCATCGATAAAATCAATAATTAGATATCTTACTTCTTCATTAGACTTCTTGTACAACAATTGGCACAAAATTAGTACAACTGCTACTTTTTCAATGTATCAATAAAGTTTCTAACCACATTTGCTCAACTCATAAGTTTACTAATTGATCAACAAATTAGGAGTAGAAAACCCCTCTTATGTTTACACGAAACTCATGAAATACGAATAACAAGCAGAGTGTAATTCAAAACTTGGCCAATACGTACATAATACAAGAAAACATATAACTATCTAGGTTTGTAAAACATGTCCTCTTGTAAGGAGACAAAACAAGCACTTACAACTTAAAACTAATAGTACAGCAAATATCTAGATCATGCACAATCCTACCTGCAGTCTGATTTACGTGATCATACAATTTGTAGCTTAATTAGTTCATATAAGCCAAACATGCATCAACCTTTTCAACCTTTTCATTCATGTAGTAAACACACGAACGCACAAGACAACGACCAAACTTGGTTAGAAAAAAAACATCACCCGCACAAATCAGTAAATACAGGAACAGGGAATTTTAAGAATCCCTTGAACTTGACAAATCTTACGGCAGCCATGCATTGAAAGATTACCATACAATAACACATATTGATCTTATTAACAGACACAACAGGCTTCAGCGCATCTAACCAGCAATATAAAAGCATACGATTGGCAAAACAAACCAATAACAGCTTATAGCTTATAGCTTAAATCATGCGTCTTTGCGTAGTTACGGTAAGTAGTCTTTGTGCATTCATCATGGTAAGTAGTCTTTGTGCATTCATCATACGCGCAACATACAAACTTTGATTAGTAGCACATCAGTAAGCAATTAACATACATACAATTACTATCGAACCACAAGCCTGAGTAAAGCACGACAATACGAAACATATACAAACTAAGCCTTACTAGGATTAAGCATCTCGCTTGCATCTCGCGTTATTAACAGCAAATCAGCGCAAAACATCCGATGAGAAATCATCTATACCGACTAATCAGAAACCACATTCAGTCTATTTATCGCATAAAATTCATTCATTGCAAACAACAATTAACCTATCTATTCGACACAATAGAATTAGGGTTTTAATTCAATACAATCAAATTAACTACAAAAATTGTCTTTAAGATTGTTGGAAATAAAGGAGTTAATCTGACTTATCTGACAATCGGATCGAATTACGGAATTGTTGTGCCGAGGTTTTTAGGCCTCTATACTTAAAAACGATTCCGCCGAGCCACGGTGCAAGCTCCTCTTGACCGTCGCCCTCCAGGTTACACAACACCGAACCTCCTCTGCGCTGAAGAACTCCGGTTGGTATAACAGATCCCGAACGCCAAAGCTATGCTCAATCCTCTCGAGACCGTAACCTTCGGACTTTATGTGGACTATATGATATGATTCTGTGTGTTTTAGGGCAGGGAACAACATGGTATATATACTAGAGGACTTAGCCATAATACGAATTAGGGTAGAAAATAAACGCGTAGAAACAACCGACATAGGGTCGCGGTCCGCGGAGGACACACGCGCGGTCCGCGCTCAGAGCTCCCGCGGTCCGCCATGGAGTTTCTTTCCGTGTCCTTTGCTTACCCGTATACCCTCTATATACCGATGCTTGGAGATTATCTCCAACATTTACGTATATACACATCTAGTTTAAATTTGTGAAATTGAAAGGTAGCGAGTGCGTGTTTTCTCTATCATGTAATAATCCAATTAATTACTGTATAATATGGTATTGTATTTCAATGTGTTTAGCTCACATGATTGGAATTCGTTTCCTGTTTAATTACTCATTGCTCATTACATTAGCTCACGTAAACTTCGAACATCCTTGTGTTTCTTCTTCTTGAATCTTGATCCGGCAAGTATTAGTCTGATGTAGAAATTATTAGATGTTGTATATATGCAAGACCACATGGTCAGACGAGTATAGAAAAATTCACGGGATGCCTTTTCTTTTCTTTAAGCAAAACGGGCGAATATACATTTTTAAGATCAGTTATGTAGAGTAATTAGAGTTTTTAACTTGAAACGACTTTGAAAACTCACACTAATACACTATCTATATATATTTCTACTTCGTATATCAATTGGATATCGATAGATTTCGTGGATCTATGCATGTCTTTTTTCTTAACAAAAAACGACTCAATTCTTCAATTTGTTGTAAAATCTTCTATCTGATTTATAAATTGAAAACAAAACAACGTACTCGTGCTTGATATTGGCGATCTATAGTGAATTGTCTTGTTCATGATCTCAATAAATCGATAACTATATATCAAGGCCATTAAGAAGAGTTGTACGTACTTCTTTACTTGTAAACTTTGATAGAGTACTACTGCCCTCTGGTATGTTCTAGTATTCGTCCCACATCGAAACTAAAATTTTGTGAGGGCATGTTTTAGTTTGCGTCCCACATCGGAAATTTTTAGAATAAAGAGCACTTTCATATACAAAGCGAATTTATCATTGTGCACTACTGCAGTGATGATCACATTTCTTCGGCGCCTCACTTTTTTCATTATATCAAAAAACTTTTTTGTCAAGAACATTTTATATTTGAGTTATGAACCTCTAGTGACCTACATTAATCCAAACCCATTTTGACATACATATTTTTGGTTCAGATTTGAAACGACTCGTGGAACAGTAATAAAGTTAAGATAAAATGAAATCAATAATTCATTAAGATTGCAACCCGTGCACTTTACACGGAAAATTATGTGATTTCTCATCAATAAAGTGATTTTGTTTCCATTTTTATTTTTAATTTCTTTTGAAAATATTTCGGTCATAAGAATCCTTGTATTAGAAAACGATATTCTTAGGCTATATTTACACATAGACGAATCTTAGGCTTATTGGGCCGTGTTAGACCCCTTTCACATACATACATATAATAGTTATTTTATTTATTATCATGAAAAACAGCTTACCCTATTGGTGAGGTAAGTAAAAAAAGCAAATTGCTAGAAATTTACAGTGTAGACACAATTAATTTGCCTACACTGTAACATTGAGTTATTAGCAGTAAAATTGAGATCGGAGTAGTACGTAAATTAATTGTAATGAAAAATTCAGGTTGTATAATTAATTGTGTGAGTAGTAAAATTTTGATAGTGTAGTAAAATTATTGCTGATTGTAGACATCTAGCATTGTCCAAGTAAAAAATGAACAAAAGGTCAATGCTTTGACTCTGGCCCCCCTCTATTTTTTTGTCCAAACCCCCCGTAGAGAGCTTATGTCATTGATGACGTCACTCATGACATCATTGCTGATATAGATAGTCTAGCTAATGGTTACTGAGGTAACTATATTAATTAAATAATATTCACGACAATTCTAAATGAACAAAATTTTACGATTACGCTAATACTAGACATTGTTTTTGAACATTAACAGACAAATTATTTCCAAACATTAGACATCTAACGACGTGGAAAGGTTATACAGCTCGCTACAAATCTAAAATGTTAAGTTTAATTTTACACTTCTTGCATTAATTGGCTTTAATGAATTACTCCATACTATAAAAGCAGGGCCGGCTGGGAAAACTCAGGGGCCCTGGGTGAAATTGTAAAATGAGACTCTAAATTGTTGTTGACCATAAATCGAATCATAAAATGGGGCCCTTAACACACCCAGTACCCAATCAAACTTGCCCTAATACTATTGGGGGCCCTGGGCGGGCGCCCTTCTCGCCCACCCTAAAAGCCGCCACTGTATAAAAGTCAAAAAGTCAACTGGATTATCTTCTCCACAAATTCACAACCTCGACCCCATGCCATCTTTACTATGTACGTAGTTACGTACAATAATAATGTAACGTAGGCCGATCGAATTGGTCGTCCAAGTGCCGTTTACCCATTTCAGCTTTAAAACCAGGCCGGGTTCGCTCGGTTCGGCCGGTTCTAGTACCAGATAATAGTAATCGCAGTTTTAATTAACTACGAAATTCAGCATCTACACTATTATTAATTGAACACTTAACTAAAAGATTCTAAAAAGAAAATGTGGCTACATTAATACGTCGATTTATTATAAATTAAATAAAAGAAAATAAATCATAAATTTAATAATTGCATAAGAAAAAAAAATTACATCATTGGTGTTAGTTGCATTGCTAGACTAGTTAACTAGCCAGCTAACATACATGATACATCTAATATATACTTCCTCCATTTCCATCAAAGGTTAACTTTTCCAATCGAGAAACGTTTACAAATGAAAAGAACGCCCAGAAAGAAAACGTTAACAATCGAGAAAAACGGAGGGAGTAATTAATAATAATTAAATCCGGTCAACCCTGCTGTAGGGAATGTATGTAGGCACCGTAGGCTGACGAGTAGAACCCCATCGTCTCGTACCAGGAGATCTGTCGGGGGTGACGAAATAGGATGAAACACGAACAATTGTAGCTGAAGCTACTGAGACCAAATCTGTCATCAATTCTGAAATCCCGTAATATAGTAGAAAACTTCTTCTGAAAATCAGACACTTAAACATTGATGATGAACAGCTTAAGCAAGAAGACATGATTTTTTTTTGGGGGGGGGGGGGGTGGGGTGGGGTTTCCAAGTGTGGAGTTTATGTTTTTTTGGGCAATGAGTAGTGATAAGTACGGTTTCATGTGTATGTATATATATGACGTGATGGAATGAAAGTTGTTAAGTTGGTAATATCGCCCTGGTAAAATTGGAGGTCAGAGAGGTAGTAAAAATTGAAATTAGGTCAAGGTTGGCTAAGCTTGTACTCCTCACCAAGGTGCTAGGGTGCTTGCTTGAGACGGTTTGATAGTAAGTTATGGATAAGTAATAATAACCGTCGAGAATGTATATGGCGAGTATGCACCACAAACATAAATATATGTAACGAGATTTGTTGGTACAGTCGATGATGAATAACGGTAGCTAGATTTTGTCGTACATGGTAAGAAGGTACGGTTTACTCATCTTGTCAAGTTATTAACGGTAAGTTTTGTCGTACATGCTGATAAATTCTGCTTAGCTTGTTAAGTATAACGGTAGATTTGTTGTGTTAACAACGTTTACATAGCTAGCTTGTCAAGTAAAACGGTAGATTTGGTTCTAAATGGTAGATATTGTCGTGTTAATAGAGTCTACATAGCTTGACAAGTAGACGGTAGATTTGAAATTTAACGGTAGATTTTGTCGTAGTATAAAGTGTACCTTGCTAACTTATCAACTATTCCGTATATGTAGATTTGATACTTAAAATTGTAATTTGTGTTTTTTTAATCCAACGACACTATTTCGCTTTAAGATCACAAATAGTTTTACTACTAACGTTTTTCACCACTTTAGATAAATTATACTAACTCAGACGAGTTGCTTTTATCTGGACATTAAATCTCTAGCAACTAACGTCCATGTTAAATTGCGAATTTGCGGAAGTATGATACATGTGTATGCATCCCCCAAGCGGTATTCGAAACCTCACGTAACTGTCGTTGAATTGTGTGAAGAGGTAATATACTCGTTTCTTTGGTTATCAGACTTATCACTCACGGGGAAAATCATAAAAAGTAGCGTGAGGCTTACACTTTTCATCTTCATGACCTTGTGTATGGTAAATGTGATGCGATGCAATTTTCTTGTGACATGAATAATCGAATAAAATGATCCGTTATGTCCATATGTATGTAGATCTAATTAAGGAGTCGTATATTCGATTAATTTGTTTAATTATTGGTTTAATAGTCAGTTGTTCAATATCTCAAATAATCGCGATTACTAAGAATCAACTGCACTTAGCTAGATTAAGAATGCCCGAAATAGCTGGCTGACGACGCAATCACTGTTTGCCCTTACAAACAAATGACACTAATCAAATATTAGTAACGATTTCTCAAATCTTATCGAAGAGAATAAATTCTGACAAATTTACACTGTGAATTTCTAGCACTCAATCGATGTAAAGTTTGTAAGTTGAATACACTATACACCGTAGTTAGGACTTTAGGAGACGTAAAATTAGACATTATTAGATCTAATACATCTGTACTACTGTGTAATAATTGTGTGTGATGTGACCATGATGAGCACATAATGAAGTCATTTAGGGGTTGATTGTGAGGTCCTTGTGCCGTTGTGTGGCATGCAGAGTCAGGTGAACCGTGCACATTGTTTCTTACTTCACTTTAGAACAAAAAAATGACGCCATACTAATACAATTCCATTTATTTATTTGTTTTAGTACCTTATTACTACTTTCTCAAACCAATAATATTCCTTATAGCGTACCCTAAAAGGCCCTGATCTATGAAAAGTAATCAAGGCTTCAAGGTACAGAACTAAAGTCTTGTTTTTCTATTTATCGATGAGAACATGTAGGAACTAGTCATTAATATTGCTTTGATTTTTGTAAAATCCATTAATATCATAAAGACAACAATTAAAAAAAAAAGAAAAACTACTAGACTACCACACCTTTCTCTCTCCTCTTCAAATACATCAACAACCACCATCTCAAACACCACCACTATGATAGATAACGCCCACCACGGGAAGCGGGACCTTAAACCCTTTTTCCGGCCACTTTAGAATAGTAGTCCCGAGTTGGGGTTCACCACACCCTAACTAGGGTGTCCTTTGGTTTTCTCGGCGAAGCCGGGGCGTTTTTTCCGGTCAAAGAGAGGTGGTGCGGGCACCGGAGGATAGGAGATGCGGTGGTAGACGGTGGTAGAGAGTCGTGCATAATGCCAACTAATTGA
The DNA here is from genome assembly GCA_963680865.1 of Spergularia marina. Lineage (NCBI taxonomy): Eukaryota > Viridiplantae > Streptophyta > Magnoliopsida > Caryophyllales > Caryophyllaceae > Spergularia > Spergularia marina. The sequence goes on along the minus strand of OY804555.1, from coordinate 956,451 downwards.
GGGTTCATTTATTGTTTTATCAATTTTAATTTTTATTGTATACTATTTAATGGGATTTCACAAAAAATCATACCAATATTTATTTATTATAGTTAGCCCTTATCGTAACCCTAATTTAAAAAATACATCAAAGTGGAGTGCTTGTACCATAATTGTACTTAGGGGCGATGTCAGGAAGTCTGAGGGGGTTCAAATTAAAAAGTTTGCGGAGATTGAAAAAAAAAAGATTTGTACTTCGGAGTTTGGACTTAAACCCACGACTTTCTTCACCTAATTCAAGTCACTAGACCAACTTTTTTTTTCAAGGGCTGCTCCAATGGGCTTTTTATTAATATGATTGGGCTAAAGGGGTTTTAGTGGACCTGTGACTTGTGAGAGACTCAAGCCCTCCTAGGCTCCAACTAAACTACTTTGGTAGCCATTAGACCAATTGTCCGATTACCACTGGACTATGTTGTACATTTTCAAATCCCACACCCCTTTGAGAAGTCGTAAATCCTATAAAAGTTATTAAAACATCGAATAATCATTATCCACTTGTTGACAAGTTTACAAATCACAATTCTTCAACTCAACTTTAGCAAATTAGGAATATTTTCAAGTATAGCAATACTCGTATAAATAAATAAATAAATTCATTTTCAAAAGCAAATTCAAAAGTTTGAAAGCCAAACAGAAACACAAACTCTTTACTATCTAGGAATCCATACTCCGGCTCCGAAATTTCAAATTAGGAATACTTTTAAAAATACAATTTTTAATAGAAAAGAATTTCTTTTTAAAGAAAATTCAAAAATTTTAAGCCGAACAGAGGGAACACAAGACTCTCTTCAAATTAGTTCAATTATTCAAATCAATAAATAAACAAATTCATTTTCAAACCCAAATTCGAAAGTTTAAAGCCGAACAGAGAAACACAAACTCTCAACACTCTAGGAATCTATACTCCCACTCCAACATCCCAAATTAGGAATACTTTTAAAAATACAATTTTTAATTAAGAAAAAAAATCCGGAAATTTAAAGCCGAATAGAGGGAACCCAAACTCTCATCGAATTAGTTTAGTTCAGTTCTCCAAATCCCACCCAACCCCCCCCCCCCCCTTCTCCTACAAATACAAAAAAAAAAAAAAAAAAAAAAACCACACACATACACACTCTCTAATTCTCTCTTAGAAAAAAAAAATCATGGCGAAAACCAAAATAATGGGGTTCCGAACAAACCAAAGCACCAAGTTTAAGAGTGCCATTGAAGCTTCCTTAACCTCAAATATAACTGGGTTGGCTTTGTTCGAGGTTGATCCGGTTCACGGTCTAAAGATCTCATCAATCAAAGACCAAACCGGTGATGTAGTCACTGTTTTCTCTTTAGAACCGGCTCTATTGACCAACTTCTTCTGTAATAAACGGGTTCTTAACAAGCAGCTTCATTTGAAGCATTTTCTTAGGTTCCTTCGAGTTTTTGATGAGGAACAGCTTAATCTTTATATTGAGGAGGATAGAGCTTCTCGATGTGCCTTAACCTTTGGTGATGGTTAGTTTTCTATTTTCTCATTTTTTTCTGTTTGTTTGTTTACGTTGTTTTATTTTGTTTTGTTTAATTATCGGTTACGCGAAAGAATTGTCTCAATCAAAAGTCGCGTACTTAATACTTTAGAGGGTTTGGTGGGTATTTTGATTTGTTTTGAATTGAACTGAATAGTAGTGACTTCTTTTAAGAATATGATTCCCCTGACGCGTGGCACAATTGGGTCCTCATTGTTTTTAGAGAGATTGTAATTTTTGATGCCAAAAGAGTCATCTCGATCAAAAGTTTAAACGTTTCGTGGGTATTCGAAATTGAGCTGAATTTAGTGATTTTATACATTATGGTGCATAATTAGTGTGTTAATTAATTAATTATACGTTCTGGTTCATAATTGGTGACTTGAGTGTGTTTTACCTAAAGCTCATGACTTTTAGAGTTTTAGGCCTTGTGAAGGTATGGTACCGTGTGAAAGAATCTTCTCAATTCAAGTGAATTCGAAGTATAGCTCGTAATAATCTATCTTCTCTTGGTGTTGTCTAATCAAATTTGTAAAAAAAAAAGATTGTACCTTTGTTCAGCAACTTTGTTAAATAGGCTGAATTATGTATACTAAGTGGACTGTGAGGGTTTGTGATGTATGTGGAGATATACATTGCGAAATTTACGTGTGTTAGTGGGTTTACAGATGACGATTCATGTTAGCTGACCCAAAATCATTGGTTGTTTTATTGTTTTGGTTCGTTGTGATAATCGTATTGTCATATGGTAAGTTGTCTTGTTGATAAGAAGCATAGTTGAGTTTGCTTCCCAATTTGGTGCATAAGGAGCGTAAATCATCAAGAATATATTTGATGTGGTTATATGTATATCTGATAGATTAAAGCTTTAGGCTTTGCTAATTTGAGTCACATCTTTGGAGGATTTGGTTTTTTTCTGTTTTCGTCAATTGTAGCGTATATTTGATGTTAGTCTATGGGCTTGAATGGATAACTGGAGGGATTAAGTACAATTGGGTTAGGGAGCTGGACAGCAAATCAGATGTAAAAGCTTCTCCTCGCCTGATAAATTCGACCTTAGGCTATAGTAATTTACCCTATTGTGGCTATGTGGAAACACATTAGAGGATTTGGGTTAATCTTTCTTTAGTGTTTGAAGATTTCAGCATACGTAAGTAATACTTAATTTGGTTTCATGACGTAAGAAACATCTTAAAAGTGGAAGTTTGTACTGCTTATTTCAAAGGTTCCCTTTGTTGCCAACAGTAATTAGTGAGGCGAAGCTTCTATATGAAAGTTAATGTGTATACTTGCCATAGAGTTTGCTTGGACGTTTTTCCAGTGATTCACCTCATGTGCGAACCATACTCAGTTTTACACTCCCATCTTTGAGAGGAGCATTGCCTACTTTCTATAGGTGATATTGTACAACTAAAACTGGGCATAACACTTCCATAGGGAAAACAGTACTTGTCTCTGAATCGTACTGTACTACTTGTTCCTTAAATTATTTTTGGTTTGGGTATCGAGTAGTTTAAGTTCTGGTTCGTTTGTTTCATCTGTGTTCTTTATTTCCATGAACACCAGGTCTCGACTGAAGTATCCTTCTTATGTAAATTAAAAACTTTTACCTTCTTTGGCCCGTCTTTTACCTATTTCTAGTTTGTCCATTCGATTTTGGCTAATATGGCATTACGCTACTCTTTTTTTTTTTTTTTTTTTTTTTTTGGGACATTGGGCGTATTGTTAACACATTTGTAAGAATAGCTCTAAATTTTGTTGTCTCATTTCAGCATCAAGCCCTGGCATTGTAATGGGTGTTGGATTATTAGAAAACGATAAAGATATCAAACCATACTCTGGAACTCTCTCTCACACTTGCAAGGCCGTCATACCAACTGCTGACTTGAAAACTATAATTCCAGAAATGGAGAAAAATGGTTCAACAAATTTAGGTACATCTTTCACCTTCTTCTTCCACATTTGATGTTTACTATCTATGCGCATATCTTCTTTAATTTCTAAAAGTCCAGCATTATTAACAAGTTCTGATTGATGTTTCGCAGTCTCAGTAGATATGACCTCAGCAGAGACGAAGATCGTGATTGGTACAAGGGAGTGGGAGTTCAAATCTAGCACGGAGGTACATCTACTCCTTTGCTTCATTCCTCGTAGAATAATAATTAAGACTTTTTCATTGAAAAATCGTGGTTTTCTGTACCTTAATCGTGGATTTTATTGTGGTGTTTTGTAGACTGGTGAAAATTCGGACAATGCATCCGGACAGACACATCATGTGGAGTTCCAGTGGTCTCACGTCAATTCATTGATGAAGGCATCTTCTTTAGCAGAGCAGTGCACCTTTGCCTTGCTACCATCTGACGAAATTCTGTTCCAGTTCTGCTTTGAAGAAGGGAGTTTTATGTACATCAAGCAGGCACAGCTTGTCGAAGCTCATTAGCTAGACACTTCGAATCAGATGAATGCTACGTGATTTAGTTTAGTCATGACTCATGAGCTTAATTTACGCTGTTAATCAACTCGCCTTATAGTTCATTATGAGCTAGTGTAACAGATTGCGACGCTGATTTATAAGCGTGCTTTAATAAATTGTGAAGTTAAGTATGCTTTTAAAGTTTAAAGCAAGTGTCTATTTGCTGGTTATGTTCATTCTGAATGCACATTCTTACAGATAAATTACAGTTTTAAGGACGACATGTTATCTAACCAAAGGCAAGTGAAGGAGTTTGTGTTCTTTGAAGTCTATGTTCTCTGTGTTCTCGGACTGATCAGTTTAAAGTCAGACAGAAAACTCGTATATAAACTCGACAAAAAAAATTTCACTAGTTTCATGCTCAGAAAGTATTTCATACCATGGACAGATTGTGGAGGACATGTTTTCCTGAAGGAGTTGGAGTTATCTGAAAGTCGATGTTCTGTGTTCTTTGAAGTCGATGTTCTCTGTGTTCTCGGACTGATGAGTATGAGTATATATATATATCCAAAGTCGTGAGAAAACTCATATTAAACTCAACAGAAAATTTCTAATCTTTCAATGTTTATATGTATGAGAATGAAGATACATAATGTTCCTCAGAGCAACCTTTGTGTTTCGTACTCATGAAGCAGCATCATCGCAATCACTGGACCTCTTTCTCCTCTTCCAAATCATGAAGTATCCGACCCCTCCGATGACTAAACACAGAACCAATCCATCAGCAACGACTACTAGAACCAAAACCCATTTTCGCAAACCACCTTTTTTCTGTTTTCCATGTCTCTCCTTCGGAACCTTAACAAGGTAACTTAAACCACTTCCTGTGTTAACTTGCTTAACACCTCTAACAATATCATACAGCATACATTCTGTAGTGTGTGAGGCATATAATGCAGCTGCACAGCCACAGTCATTTAAGCAAGAATTCGCGCAATCAGTCTTGCTGACATTAATCATACCTGTAGCATTTCTCAGCAGAGTGCCAGTATCTTGCAATTCAAGCATTTCTACCTGATCTTTCCCACACAGTCCTCCTGAAATTCCCTCACCACAGTCATTTTTCGCGGTGTGATCATGATCCCCTGGTTTAATCAATAATCTTATACATGAACAACCATTTGATAATGTGCAAATTCCATAAGGTGAGCAAGCTACAGGCAGATCACAAGTAGCAGCATTGAGGACCTGAAGAGATGCCTCAAACTTATCCTTGTAAGGTGAATAGTAGTAAAAACCGAGGTTTCCTGTGTCATTGTCGAGTGCCAGGAAACGCACTGGCTGTGGGATCGGAGAAACAATTTGTGAGAAGTTTCGGTACATGCCATCAAACAAATCTAAGCCCTTTGCAGACAAGTCGATGAAGGTGATGTTCCTGCTCGCAGAAGGCGTGAATTCCCAGTAGGAATACTTGGTGGAGTTGAAGTAAGAACCACCTGAATTCAAGTAGAGAGCAAGCCTGTCATGGTGAATCTCAAATGAAAAGAATGAGGTGGAGTTTGTAGTAGAAAATGATGAAGTCAGGTGAGTAGCTACACTTAGTCTCTGACCCATCAGTAACACATTTGTTGGGAAATTGAATGTTTGCCACTTTATGTTTTCTTGCTCATCAACCAGCACTAAGTTCCCACTGTCAAGCAGCTGAAGTTTCTGCATTATTATTGTAAGCAATCAGAATCAGAACAAACAATTTCATCAGTGTCTGTCATATCGATCAGCCTGCAGGGGTCTACTTTTGCAATTCTCCACTTATTCTAGGTTTGCGTCATCCAGAAACAACCTCTCTACACGTTTTCAACTATATCTTTTATGACATTGTTCAAATTAGAGGATCCATCCTTTTCCAATCCTTTATCCATCTAGACTAGTTACGTACACCTAAAAGTGTAACATGCACGATTTTGAAAGAGAAAGTCTTAATATATCCATATACATTTCTAAATGTATATCCCTAATTTTTTATCCATATGCCCCACCATATTCCAACTCTCTCTCCTCAATCCCACCACATAAAAATACAAAACATACCCTTACTACCCCGCATATATGTTTAGTAATGTATATCACATATACAAATAGCCTTACTCATTTTGAAAAGAAAGAACAAGACAAACATACTAGTAGTGTACACATGAAAAACCAAAGTAGAGTTACCTTCACACCTTGTCCAGAAGTTGCAGTTCGCCAACCAATCTGATCATTCAATCCTTTCAACCTCAAATCTCCAAACTCCGTCAGCTCGAGCACACAACTCTCCGATGTATAGAACGGTGAGCGATGCCCGGAGCTCCAAACCTTAACATTGCCTAGGAAAACTTCAAGAGAACAAGCAAATCTTCCATAACTTGCATCAACACTCAACGCAGTCCGGAAATTGAGGGGCATTTGATCAGTTTCCATTAAGTAAGCCTTGCCATTGAAGCTTTCAGTGTACGCCATTGGAATAGCCAAAGTGAACCTATAACCAACTGTAACATCAGACTTACAGTGCCCCAAAATTATCAACTTGTAAAGTATTAGCACTAATAAGTTGATGAAAAAAAACATACTACTCGTAGTATATAACACCTTCATTGGCTATTTTTGCAATGTGATTTTTTTTGTAACTTTTTGAACACATTTGGAATCCTAAGTCTTAAGACTATTGTATGTTGTTGTGGCAGGTGAGTATTTTAGGGTCAAAAAGTTACCATCATTTTCATTCCTTGCTTTTTACCCCATGATATAATATTAGTCATTTCCATCTTCCACTAGTGAAAAGTGTTCATGACCTCTCTTTTAGCTTTGGGTTCTACTTGGGACTAAACTCTCGGAAACTGTGAAAATCCATTCTAAAATCAACTGGTAATATGAGAACTAATTCATAAAGTTGTGAATTAGTATTATGTATTCTATTTGATTGTCTCGTATATGGGTGGTTGTCTTTCTCCAACACGCGAGAGTCGAGCCGAAATTTGATCAAACTACTTTACATTAGCCTTTCAGTGGGCAGCATTATGTACCCACGTGTAAGAGGTGTGATTTGTAGGGCAAAGTCTCATATGAGAAAGCAAGCCTCACAATAATTTACCACTTTAAAAGTTGGTTTAAAAGTGAACAGTTTAATATTCATTGTTATTATTATAATGTTTTAGTGTTCGTGTTAGTTTACTATTTATCCATATTAGGTGCGATTTGAGAGGGTTACAAAATATAAAATTAGGCATAATTTATAAATGAACTCATTTAATCATTTGATATGTGGTATCCCAATCTTACGTTATATTAAAACAATCACTAATAGATGTATAATGATTGCTAAAAACGTAAAAAATGTCACTATTCAAATAAAAATGATGATTTCAAAATAAATTAGTTGCGAGACTGTCTCACGTAAGATCAATTCGATTAATAGACTCTTCTGTATTACTAGCTGAGTGAAGTACAAGTAAATTTGTGATTTGAAGAGTTTATTGAAAAATAGATACGAAAATGGGGACCCAATACGACGTAGTTTTGTCGGGTTGGGATCTCAAGTGGTCTTTTAGGGTGTTGGGCATGCTCTGTCTCTGTCTTTCTCTCGTGATTGCAATCTGGAAAGTTAGATTATGTTTGGTTTTTCTAATGGATTAAGAGTTACTATATTACATTGATGATCATGGTCTCACGCACCACTGACGTCTAACGTATATAAACTATAATGACATAACGTCACACTTCACCATGTGAGTCCCATAATGCCAATAATCGCGGTCGGATTTGGTGGCGTCTTCAGAGTTTAGTATATACGAGTTTTCGACTTATCTAAAGTATGAAAGGTAGATTTAAGACCTTCTCGTTTCATCTTGGAGAAGGGGAGACTGGGAGAGTGATCTGATGTGCTTTTGTATTCTGGAGTTAGTGTCGTGTTTGTGTAAATGCGATCATTTTCTTTTCTTTCTTACTCCAGTGTAACTGAAACACGACAAACACATGAGTCCGGGCATTGATTGATATTACGTGATAGTTCTAAAACCGCAGCCTAATGTATTCAACTAAGGCACTCCAGTCCTCTTCGGATCTATCGATGTCGATTTCAACCAATAGTCAACTCCTCGTAACTTATTAAATATCAAGGTATCGTCTTTATATCATCACAAAGTCTCGTAAAAGACCCTACCCCACGAAAACCCGAATCTTACATCAAAATGGGCTGTGGCCCATTATCCCAAACCAAACCAACAAAACACATCTAAACAAAAACGGGTCCAAGCCCAACCCGTATAAACAAAACGGGTCCAAGCCCAACCCGTATATTATACGATTGGATCACAATGAACAGTCAACTTTTTTTTTACTTGATAAAAGCGGTGTAAAAATTGCAATTTCCAACGGAAACCATTAAATTACCAAAACAAAACTTCTTTGATAAGCCAATACGACACCGTACCATGCTCGTCCGGCGGAACTGCTATTGTCCACCTCGAACATTACCGGTTGCTCTTCTCTTCTCGTCATACAATTCCATGTCTACCCTTCGAAATTCCACCAATCTTCCCTCTCAAGCTTCTGTAATACTTTCTCTCTCTTCCTAATTTTTTTTGGGTTTTTTGCATGCTGTCAAAAGTTTGATCATATTGTTAATTTGTTATGATAGTGCTTGTTTTTATGTTATCTTGTCCATATTATTAGGATTGTCAACATTTTTATAATCATGGGTATATTTATATTATTACGAGGGCAATTTCGATGCTGACGCGGTATAGAAAAATGTAAAACCTTTTACGAGTTAAGCTAGTTGACATATGCGACAATTTTTGGGTCCAATGATACTTTGTTTATTGGTTGAGATACCTTGTGAGAGTGGGTGTACTTGGTTGATGAAGTGATATTATTACCTACCCCATTTCAGAAGTAAAAAAGACGACGACATTTGACTTTTGTGGTCGAATTTTGATCACATTAGAGTGATTTTTTTAGTAGTGTCAAAATACGCTACTCCTATTACCAATTAGTTTTATGATTGAACAATTGTTAACGATCTTAAAATTGACAAATGTCGTATTAGTAAGGATCATTGTATATTTTGTGTCAAATTATTAGCATCATTCATTTTGAGATGCATGGAAAATGGATGATCTTTCACTTGACTGATAGTATTACCTGCCTGTTTTAGAAGTAAAAAGACGATGACATTTGACTTTTGTGGTCGAATTTAATCAGACTATCAGTCGTTTTCAGTGTTGGTGTACTTGGTTGATGGACTGATCTCTCTCTTTGCCTGGGTATAGGGGTGAGGGTGACCTCTAAAACCCGTTTGGCGTGATAGCAGCGCGTTGTTGTGGTTACAGTTGCACACATTAACAGTGAAGTGTCTGTTCCATAAACTACACCATGGAGAAAACCGCCATTAAGAGTTTATTAGTCTGTTTGCTAACTTGCAAATAAAAATCTGCTAACCCTATAGAATTCCTTTATGTAGTAGGAATGTAGGATTACATGAAGTGACAACTGACAAACTTTTCTCTAGCTGTGCAATCAGTGCATTATCTGTGGAGGATATACTTACCAGTTACTAATAAGTCAAGTAGGCTTTGGTTTATCTTTCGCTTTTGTGTTTTGTCGATGTTCTGATTTGGGTTGCATACCCTTTTGTTTGGACTGTCTTTGGGTCTCTTAATTTGCGTCACTCTTACAGTCTTACCAGTGTACTAACTGGAACTGTTTTGAATGCCTTTTTTTAATATATGCAAATTGCCAGGTTGAAGTGAGTGGAACTAATTTGAATGTCAATCGAATATGGGCAGGGAGGCGAGGAAACTGCTGTTGCAAGAACACCACGTAGGAGGGGATCACTGAATCTGAACCCTATTTTGAAACATTTAGGGCGTACAGGAAACCAAGTGCACCATGGTACCATATCTCGTAACAGTAATGATTCTATGTCATCCGGGGTCAAGAAATATTCTTCTGCAACTGAGACACTTGAACAAGGCAAGATGTCAATTACTTGCTCAAGGATATCTTCTGTCAATGGTAAGGAAAGCTCTTCACCTTGTGAGAGCTCTAGCGCCACTTTGGTAACAGAAGTTACGGAACATCAGTGCAGTGGCACATCGCAAAGTGATCAACAGTCAGAAGACTCAGAACCAATTTTACAACAAGATGATGAGTTATTGCATAACAATGTCTGTACAGTCATGTTGAAAGAACATTCTTTGCCTACTAACTTTGGTAAGCAGAAATCATCTCAATCCAGGAAACCAAAGCCTTTCGAGCAGAGTTTGAAGAATGTTGCTGGTAGCAAAAATAGGGATAGGACGTCAAAGTACCATAAGAGGCGTACCCATCTTGAAGTGTTTGATATATGTCAGCTTGAAAGTGAAGGCTCTGAGACTAATAATTCTGAAACAGATAATGTCATTTTTCTGAGATCTCCTCAGGGCATAGATCAAGTTCCACAAGAACTAGGAGTGGGACTGATTGAGGAGGAACCTTACAGAATCCTGAGGCCAGGGATGGTGCTTTTGAAGAATTACATCTCTTCTATTCAACAGGTACTACAGAATACCCTGTTATTTGTTTCCGTATCCCATTCCCTCTACCCTAAACATCATCAGAGCTACAGATACATGTTAGCGTAATTCTCAATATCTATGCTTAGGTAGGACTCCTTCAAATTCTTGGCCAAATTCGTCATTTGTCGCATGTATACCAGGGTGAAATACTAATAATGATCATCATCAGATCTCTTTGTTTTCAACAGTGAACAGCATGCTAAATTTACTTGTAATAAAATTACATCCTGGAGGTACATAGGTGTAAGGTTGTGTACAACCAACCCCATCCCCCAACCCCTTCACCGATGTAGGTGCCTTTGGGGTACTGGAGTGATGTCATTATTTCTGAAAGTACAGTATCGGAATATACATATGTCATTTTCAAGCACATTATAGAGATCAAGTGAATATGAGACTTGGTCACACTCAGTCAAGCTCACCCTGGTATTCACTGTGAAGCTTTAACTGTGTTTGGACTCCCTCTTTTTGGAAGTTTAACAATCCTCCTCTGATTCTGTTTTTAGGTTTCTATAGTCAGGAAATGTAGCGAATTTGGCCGTGGTCGGGGAGGCTTCTACCAACCTGGCTATAAAGGAGGAGCAAAACTTCGACTGCATATGATGTGCCTGGGATTAGATTGGGATCCCCAGACAAGAAAGTATCAGAAGCAAAGACGAATAGATAGGGCTAAGCCGCCTTATATCCCCAGTGAGTTCCGCCTGTTAGTAGCCGATGCCATGCAAGATTCACTTTCACTTATCGAGGAAGAGTCCAGACCTTGCAACGCTGAAGACATCCTTCCTCAAATGACTCCCAACATTTGCATTGTTAACTTCTACACTGAGACTGGGAAACTTGGTCTGCATCAGGTATATACTGAACGACACATCTGCCTCTCACTGTCTGGTAGCAATATACAAGTCTTTGTGTGCAATATGTTGCCAGTCATGTAGAGTTCAGCATTCTGTCAGCAGCTACCAGTCTGATGTACAATGATTCTACGTCTATTTCATTTTCCTTATCATCCGTATGTTGCCTTTCATTTATTCAGGATCGCGATGAGAGTAGAGAGTCCCTTTCCAAAGGGCTTCCAGTGGTTTCATTCTCTGTCGGAGATGCAGCTGAGTTCTTGTACGGGGATCAGAGGGACGCAAACAAAGCGGAGAAGTTGGTTCTCGAATCAGGAGATGTGTTGATATTTGGTGGTGAGTCAAGGCATGTTTTTCATGGGATTAGCTCCATTATACCTGATTCTGCTCCAACGTTCTTACTTGAACAGACCAAGCTTCGTCCAGGCCGACTGAATCTTACTTTTAGACAGTACTGATGATGCTCACATTATACCACAGGTATCAATCCACCTCTTGATTCATGTTTACTTTCCTTTGTTGTCGTGTTTTCTACAAAATTTTCGAGTTTTAAACAAAATGGTCAAGTTCAATAGATCGTTTTTGGTAACTTCATTCCAACAATATACACGAAACGTGACAATTCCTTGGGTACGGTAAATATGACATCTTAAACATGATATTTCCATCAAACCATTTGAGCGATTAATGATAAAATAAGTCTGATCAGAATCTTATGATTAATGACCGAGTTGATATTAATTTGGTTGCCAATTGCGCAAAAGTTTCAAAAGGAATCATCATAGTAATGTCGACATGTCGTACCATAACCAAAATTACGACCAAAGACAACAGAGTAGTGAAGCACAAGGAACGTACATGTGGATAGAAATGCCAAAATTTCATACGGAAAATAATTATTTGTGTATTAAGATGTCAAGACAGAAGGACAAAGAAATGCTATTCAACATCCACATCATCCACGTATTTCTTGCATCCTTGTAGCCTTTGTAGGTGTTTAGAGATAAGACAACATCTGTAATCTCAATTTATAATGCTACTATGCTTTAGCAATTAGGTATTTGTCATTTCTAATAATTTTGTCACCGTAGATCTTTCGATTTAGTCTGAATTTGGATCGAATAAGATCAGGCTAGTGGTGCGTGAGAGATTTCTTTTTGGATCTCAACACTAGCTAGCGGAAGTGCTACCATAATAAGTCGACAATTGAAATTATATTGACAAGTAGTCTTGTTTATGATGGATTTCGTGTCAGTTTTGATTGTAGTTATACGAATTCAGAGGGAATGATAATGTTAAGAACTGATGACGTAGTATAATTATTAGAAATGATAATGTTGTAGTATAATTAAAAAGATACTTGTCAACCCTTAAAATTAGACTCCGAATGACGTACACCCACACGTAAGCCTAGTTTTTTTGAGAAACATTTTTGTTAAGTGCTAATTGCTCCAAACAAATGTTGTTATTATATAGTCTACTTCGTATAATCATAGATAGGCACTAATTTAGGTGGAAAACTGCTAATGCATACATCTTCTAATGCTTATAAAGTTAATCTCTTCATCATTATTATTATTATACAGGCTACTTGCGCAACGTCAAGGTTAAAGAGAAATGTAACGTGAGTACACAGTTTGAAGGGTCATTCTCGGATCGGGTCATATTTTGTGTCGGTCTAGTTTTGTACCTATGATCTTTGAGTGATTTGAACTGGACATTTAACAATCTAAAGAAACAGACGGAGTAAAGTCGAGAGACGTGATGAAGGTCAGGTACATCAAGATTCAAGAAATCAATCATATAGTAAAGCTACATAATATGATATGAAAGGTAGCTGATTGAATGTTTCATAGATAAATGCAAAGTTAGTGCATCTCTTTGTCAATGTCGTCTGTACCTGCTCCTGTAAACTGAAGTGATGATTCATATTTCATACATATACTGATCTAGTTGCGATCTGCAACTTCATTTGTCCTAGAAATCGAAGCAGGTTCATTATAGAAAACCTTCTTTTTCTTCTTATTATTATTGTTAGGATGATGTATTTAGAAAAGCAGTTTGGAGATCACTTCTTACTTCTCATACATGCATGTATGTGTTAGTGTGTCTCTATGAGCCCAAACCCGTAAATAATACGTGTAATTTAACACGTGATTTAGATGCTATCATGTATTCTCGAGATGGAGTTATTGTATGTAAGTCCCTAAGCTAGTATGCAACTGATAACCGATACCCCGTATGTGGCGTATATATATACTAGTATACAGTTTTACACTAGCAAATAGCAATCAATTCAATTCAAATCAAGAGTAACTCACATGGAGTATCATCCAAAACAAAGTAATTTTGGAGTTTCTATCCATTATCCAAAGCAACAATTGGAATGTTATGTAATGTAACGTATGTGAGGTATTAAGCGAGGAGCATCAAGAGTGGAACGAGTATATGGTGGTTTGGCAGCTACAAGCCTACAACGTATCAGTGGACATGCAATCTATCAATTCAATCCAAACATAAACGTGGTTTGCCCATGCCTAGTTTGTCCTGATCCAACATTGCTTACTTCAATTTTGTGATCACTAACTCCACATACTTTGTTTCCAAACTTCACATTTATCGTGAGCTCATATACAAGACATCGGATTATTGGGTGGCTGGGTGCATAACGTTTGGTTTGGTACGGTCAAGATGACGAGATTCGAGTCGATTTGACAACATATCGGGTAATAAAAACTTTTCGGATAAATTTGTTTCTGATATTAATCTGTTGCAATTTGCAAAAGCTCGAGTTCGAGACATTTAATTAATCTAATCAGTTGTGACAATATCGAACTAAATTCAGTATGTAGTTATATACCTAAAGTTGTTTCAATTTAGGTTTCAATGTCTCACCTATATTTGATTTAGGTTAAGTGAAATCATCTTGATTAAGTTCACTTTCTTCAACTATCAATGAACATGTATACTATGACTTTTTTTTTTGTAGGTCAATGTGCTATGAAACTTTGGGAATATGATTCAGCTAAATGTCAAAGGGACAATTAAGTATATTGGTAATTTAGAATAACCAATCCAAGCATATCGAGAGGATCAACAATTAAACCAATCTAACTTTTGAAATGAGAACAGATCGGTTCAATAATTTATCATTTTTTTTTTTGTAGTTTTAGATCAATTGAATTCAAAGCCGATGCATTTAAATCAAAGTAGATCAAATTAGGAAGAATATCAAATTATAATGAACAAAATCAACTGATAATAAGGAAAGAAATCACCCAAAAAAATGCAATTCCAGTAATCAGAGACGTACACGTCACAGGGGTGATCCACGTCGATGTCTCTATCTTCCTATCTCCTATATAAACAACCAACTCATGAGGCTTGTTTGTTACACTTCTCTCTCACAAGTCACAACTCACACACACACACTCCCTCTGCTGTTTCGCCCCCCGCATATTCGGAATCTCCTCCCCAAACAGAATCTTCCAAACGCTGCATCTCCCTCCCCACATTAAAATATTATTAAAAAAAATCCTATATCCAACAAATAAAAAATAAAAAATTATTATTTGAGAGAGAATCAACGAATCAACGATGGCGGTGGCACATAAGGCGGAGATGGTGAGGGCGGCGATGCGTAGGGCGTACTCTACGGCGGCGACGGTTTCGAAACGTCGATTTGCGTCGTCTTCCGCTGCAGCCGCGGCAAAAAATGACATCATTTCGCCGGAAAATGACGTGGTTTTGCCGAAGATGCCGGCTTTTGACTACTCCCCTCCGCCGTACACCGGTCCCACCGCCGCCGAGATTTTGAAGAAGCGTCAGGAATACCTTAGCCCTTCCATGTTCACCTTTTATAATCAGCCTGTAAATTTTTATTAACTTTTTTCTTAATCTCCTTCGTTAATTTTATTTATTTTGTTAATATGATCAATTTCATTTTCTTTTTGCATGCATGTGACTTGTGATCGTTTTCGGGCGTATAATAAGTGTCTAAACTTACTAGTCACGTTTCCGTTTGGTACGTTTTTGACGAGGTTTGCTAGCCCCAACGCTCTGCTCCCGGTTTGCACGTGTAAGACGGATAGGCTAGCAAATCTTGTGTTGGAAGTTTCCTTGAAGTAAATTGTGGTACAAAAATGCTATTAAGTGATTTACAAGTTTTTTAGTATTAAACTGCATCATATATATTGAATTGATGTTTAAAAGTTTATTTTGTGTTTTATGAATAATAGTGACAAGTTTCAAGTTACTACTGAGGAAGGTATGACGTCGTTGTAGGAGATGAAAATGAAAGTTTTGCTTTGTTAGGTGGTTTTTGGTTTGATGTCTTATAGTTCCTTTTGTTTTTAGCAAAAGAAATTGACACGACCCCAAATCATTCTGGGAATAAGGCTCTGTATGTTGTCGTCGTTGTTTAAACAACGGTCACTATGATTTTCGATTGATGACAGGTTATTGTTAGTCCCAAATTATTTCGGAAAAGATTACGTGTTATTGTTGTAGACTTGTAATTGTCAAGTTGTCAGTGAATAGTGAATACTTGAAGTGATTGATGTAATCCTTAAAATTCATACTTAAATTAATGAATGAAGATCATGTAAGGTTGTTAGGTGTCGTAGTGTTGTGACAATTGTGGACTTTAATGAACAAAATGGAGTATTATTATAATTAGTTAAGAAATTTATCTTCTTTTGTTTGTTGGAATGATGTGACAGCTGAATGTGGTAGATGGGAGGAAGCAGTATTTGTTTGATGAGAATGGGAGAAGGTATTTGGATGCATTCGGAGGAATCGCTACAGTGTGCTGTGGCCATTGTCACCCTGATGTCGTTGATGCGATTATTAAGCAAACGCAGCGTATTCAGCACTCTACTATCTTGTACCTTAACTCTGCCATTGCTGATTTTGCTGAGGCTTTGGCCTCCAAATTGCCTGGTGATCTTAAAGTATGCATTTTCTTTGCTTTTGTTCTATGGCATTTTTCTTTTTTGGGATCACTTCACTTAAAGTACTATAAAGTTATTGAGTGTTTTAAGGATACATGGACAAAACATGTGAAAGTCTTGAACTTGCCTTTAGATTGGATATTATAAAGCAAAACAAAAAGGGTGCCTTTAGTTTAGTTGGTAATTGGTATATTCTCAATGTTTCTGCCTCTGAGTAGGGTAGTATTGGTATTTTTTTAAAGGCAAATTGGTAGTATTGGTAATAGATTATCTTGCAAAGATGCTTCAAATATATTGTACCCAAGAAAGCTTTGGGAAGATGTTACTGATCTTGATTGCCGAAATGAAGCAAAATAATGAGTTTAGTATAAGGCCGTAGCTGGTAACTGTGAGAATAAGGTTCATGTTGTTGAATTGGTGATGCAATTTTATTCTTTACCGTTTGTGTCAATCGCAACATTAGTCTCACACTCTCACTGGCTTTTATACTTTGTCGATTGAAGTATAGGACTCATCTATCTGTTTGATGGGACGTCTAATTACATAACATAGCTTGTCATTATGCTTAGTCTCATTATCAGTCTGCCCCAAATTTAAAATTTCTCAGGGTCAGCCAGAATCTGTATCACCTGATCTTTGCTATCTATATCAGCCTAAATCTGTATCATCTGATCCTATCTATATGACTATATCAGCCTGGGCCTTAAATTCTCGGTGAAAGGAAAAATGTGGACACTATTCATTCATATAACTCTTTCGCGTATTCATCCCTTATACTCCGATTCTCTTATTTTTTTTTATATTTTGGTTAGAGTTGTGATAGTATGAAGTATCGATTCCAGGAAGTTGATTTTTCCTATTCTCTGTTTATTTTTCCTATGTGTTTGTTTGCGAAAGTTGATTTCCATTTAAGCTCAAATTGCATGTTGCTAATGCAGGTTGTGTTCTTCACAAATTCCGGGACTGAAGCAAATGAGCTGGCTTTGATGATGGCAAGGCTGTACACTGGGTGCCAAGATATTATCTCTATAAGGAACTCCTATCATGGAAATGCAGCAGGGACTATGGGTGCGACAGCTCAGTGCAATTGGAAGTTCAATGTAGTTCAGGTATAGACCCTGATCACTGAAATTCTGAGATGCTCTAAGATGTTATGACACTAGGGGAGGAAATATGTTCAAGATAAAGAAATAGGGGTTTGAAATGGATCGTGAGTTTGAGCTGATTCAAGAATATTGCCTCTTTATCATAAAGCCTCCCATTTCTCCTAAATTTTAAATGATATGTCATGATCAATGAGGAGAAGTAGGCTTATGTGAATGTTGTAGAATGTAGATCATATTATAATTGATGTTTATGTTGATAGCTCCAATTCATTCTCATGAGCACAATCATCAGAAATCTTGGTTTCTGAGAAATAAAAAGGTTTGCTAATGGCTACTATCTTTGCGGCAGACTGGAGTCCACCATGCTATGAACCCTGACCCCTACAGAGGTCTTTTTGGAGCAGATGGAGAGAAATATGCAAAAGATGTTCATGATCTTATCCAGTTTGGAACATCTGGTCATATTGCAGGTTTCATCTGCGAGGCGATCCAGGTCTATCTTCTTTTATGTTGCTGAGCATTTTCAATGGTAACGTCAAACTTTTTCATATAACATAATCTTGTTACTTCTTTTGCATGACAGGGAGTGGGAGGAATCGTAGAATTGGCTCCTGGATATCTGTCTTCTGTTCATGACATTGTAAAGAAAGCTGGGGGGCTGTTGATAGCTGACGAGGTTCAAGCTGGATTTGCTCGCACTGGAAGCCACTTTTGGGGATTTGAGAGTCATGGAGTTGTTCCTGATATAGTAACAATGGCAAAGGTTGGTTGTGTTTCAATTTTTATTTCTAGGATATATATTCATGAAAAACTTGGTGTTCACTGATAATCTGACATACATCCCGTTGTGTGGTCCTCTTGGCACAATTACTTGAAAGGACATTTCTTACGTAGAAAGAGCTTGTACTTGAATTGCAATGGCAATCATAAGATTGAACAATAACACTTGAAACCCCCCTGGTTAGAATGCTCTTCGGATGTGGAATATTTGAGTACGTGTCAGCTAATTATTGCTCTGTTGTTTCAGGGCATTGGGAATGGGATTCCCCTTGGTGCGGTAGTAACCACCCCTGAGATAGCAAGCGTGTTAACTCGCAGGAGCTACTTCAACACCTTTGGTGGAAATCCTGTATGCACTGCAGCAGGACATGCTGTACTGAAGGTGATAGAAAAGGAAAAGCTTCAGGAAAATGCCCATGATGTTGGAACTTACCTGAAAGGGCGACTTAACACCTTGAAGGACAAATATGAATGTATGTTTGCATGCCTCCACCTCCAATAACAGGGAGACATTCTCTGAGTTTGCATATGGTTTATTCTTTCCTATTTGTCTGCAGTAATTGGTGACGTGAGAGGAAAAGGTTTGATGCTCGGAGTCGAGTTTGTTACAGATCACCAGAAGAAAACTCCAGCGAAAGCTGAGATTCTGCATATAATGGACCAAATGAAAGGTAATCATAATCTTATGCTTTTCTATTTATTCATCAATTCAATTCTCAAGTGTGCCTTGAATCTATGTCCTAAGTCCTAACCGTAGTTGTTCCGCAATCAAAAATCTGTGTCCTTACTATGATGAGTATGTATGATTGTTCTGCAATGAAAAATCCTGCAATGACATTGTGCAGAAAACGGTGTACTGGTTGGAAAAGGAGGATTTTTTGGCAATGTTTTCAGAATCACACCCCCCCTATGTTTCACCAAGGAAGACTCTGGTAAGCATCTAAACCCCCCCTGATGTAGCTCAAAGTCACATTGGTACGGACATTTTGTTTGGTAATTATAGGGTTTGTTGAGAATTAGCTATTATAAGATGGGTCTCGTACTCTCGTATAAGATTTTGAGCCTATGTAAGGTCTAGTCTTCAATAAACAGTTCATAGAGTCGATGCTCTAGAACAAGCTCATCTCACATTCGGCTTTGGTTCTACACAGACTATCTCGTGGACGTGATGGATTACGTGATGGGAAAGATGTGAAGGCGTGTGATTCAAGTCCATGAATGATTGATGCTCTCCGATTGTAAATGGATTAATCTTATTTGCTGAAATGATGTATCTATTGCTTAATTTGAAGTGAGATAATTGATGCTTAGAATTCTGGCCTCTGATAGACATTGTGATCAGCATGAACAAATGATTGAGCCAACACCTCGTTGCCTCTCAATCTCTCTCATTTTGTTGGAACATTTATTGGTAGAATAAAAATTTCAATATTTCTGCAATCTACTTTTTTATTACAGTTCATTTGTAGCAAATCATCTCCCACTTATCTCAGCATTCAGGTGACATTATTGCTACCTTCATTTAGCATGCATTGACAACCCATATTACAGCTCCAAGCTTCCTATCCCGCTGCAACGCCCTGTCCGACGTAATTTTCCTTACGAGCCGTCCTTCCGAGGGTTGTCGTCTCACCTTCACATGGTGAAGGTTTCAATCTTACCTTCTTCTCTTTCTCCCATCATCCTCTTTCTACTTATTAAGCCGAAGACATAAGTAAGCCGCAAAAGTTGTAATTCAATAACATCATTATTATCCTAATGCTGAAAAAAATGCTTGTCGTAAGGCGGATAAGGAGAGATTGAATAAGCCTCTAAAACATAGAGAGGCTTACTCACACAGGAATGCATCACCGAAAGTATCTCAATACTTGCCTCACATGAGACATCATTTAGAGAACAAGATGTAAACAGACATCACATCAAATCTACATGAATGAAGGTAAGACAATTCATTGATTTGATTTTAATGACTTACCAAAAACAGAAACACAAAAAACACAAACTGTCAAAACACATTTGTGTAATTGAGCTAACTCGAAACTCGATCAAGCCGTTTGATAACGTGAGTTCATTTACTAATAACGAATAACAAGTATGACGAAAATTTCATCCCTTTAAACGACGATTCAGCATTACCATTAGTGCATGGTTGATGAAAACGAATTCTTTCTCTATACTTAATTCTTTTGACGAGTAATATTGTGTGATGACTTGTTCTAAAACTTTTCAACTCAAATATTCAATTTTGTATGACTTGGTTTCTTCTCCTTTTTCTTCTTCTTCCTCTTTATATGATTGAAAATAAAATGAAAAAAAAAACTAAACCAAATTGCCCGCATAGTAAATGACTAAAATACCCCTGAATCCTATACTCTCCTTCCCTAATTCTCCATCCTCGTTTCTCATTACCACACCAAAATCAACACCACCCCGAAAACACACTCCCACCCAAAAAAAATAAAACCAAAAAAAAAAACGCCACCCTTCCTCCTCCAATCTCCACCTTCCTCTTCACGCTTCACTCCTCTTTTCTCCCATCAGCACCAACACCGCCACCACCACCACCACCTTATTTCCCCCTTTTTTATTAGGGTTTTCGATTCCGCTAGGGTTTTTATTCAATTTGATAATCCTATTGTTTTAATCATCGTTGTTATAGTAATAATAATTATTTAATTATAATTAAACCGCACTGGATTCCCTGGCCTTCCCCCGACCAATCTCGATGCGTCGCTCTTGCACCGGCTTTGTTGATTAGTTAATTAAATCACCGTTGCAATTATTCTTCGGGCGGCGGAAGAAAGCGAAGACGAAGACGAAGAATCGTAAAGAGGAAGAATCATCAAAAGATTCGATTTTTTTCAATTATTGTTTTTGTTTACGGGATATTTGGATGGCATTGGGGGATTTGGTGGCGACGAGGTTTTCGCATTCCACGGAAATCGTTTCGAATCACTTGGATGATTACTTGAGCAGCAGCAGGAGTAGTAACGATGACGCTTTAAGCGCCGAGTTCCGAAACCGGGTTTCGATTTCGGCCGTGGTAGCGGAGGAACCTACCACCAGCAATAGCAACTCCAGTGCCAATAACAGTAACAACGTCACCACCATTGTTACTACCAATAATAATACTACTACCACGGCGACGAGTAACGGTTACGATAATGCGGCCACTAGTATGGTTTATTTGCCACAGACTATTGTTTTGTGTGAGCTTCGGCATGAAGCTTTCGAGGTTTCTGTCCCTACTGGTCCTGCTGAGAATGGATTGGTTTCGAAATGGCGGCCTAGGGAGCGAGTAAGAGATCAATTTCCTCGTTGTTTTCGAGTTTTGTTGGCTTGCTGATTGCTAATTGTGGTTTGTGTGTGTTGTTTTGGTATGCATATGTTAATTGTTGTGGATTATGTGTTGATTGTATTCTTGAAATTGGAGCTGTTGTGATTGAGTGGACCGTCATTAGGAGGAGGTTATGATATGTGTGTAGCTTAATTTTGGTGATGAGAATGCTGAAAAGCTTAAAGCTTTTATGCTATTTGTCGGCGTATACTATCGTTAGATGAAGAACAATTAATTGGGGAGTGTTTTAGATTTGGGGTTACCGATTAGTATGCTTTACGCTGTAAGAAAGGTGATAGCTTCCTATTGTGGCTTATAGCACTTGCAATTATAGCAAGATGATTTTTTTTTTGATTGGGGGTTTTTTAGATCTGGGATTACCGTTCAGTATGCTCTACGGTGTAGGAAAGGTGAAAGCTTTTTATTGGTAAAATGTGTTCTTTAGCGCTTGCAATTATAGCAAGATGAAATTTTGATTTCCGGAGTGTTGCTGTAGTCTTGTCTTGGAGCTTTTTTGTTTCTTGAAGTGAAATGATGTACATCTGCTTGAGATTTCGTTGATGTGGACAGTGTGGTCTTGCCATGTTGGTCTCTTTGTTTCTTGTTTCATCATGGTTGTATTCTCTTAGCATAGCTTTAAGTTGCCTTTAACACATGTTCAACTTCACCGGAAACAACCTCTTTATGTTTTCTATATAGGGTAAGGCTGCGCACAGTTTACCCTCCTGCCCACATCTTCGATTGTTTTGTTGTTTGACTTTGTTATTATTGCATCTTGTTGTGGTGTAATCATCTTTAATTGATGGTATCTTTCTGCAGATGAAGACGGGCATGGTGGCTCTTGTGTTATGTTTAAATATTAACTGTGACCCACCTGATGTCATTAAGATATCTCCTTGCGCTAGGTTGGAAAGTTGGATAGGTATGTATACCTTAATTCATCCTTTAAATCCGACATGTTCAGATTTTCTTTGTTAATGACCCCCTAGATGTTCCTGATGATTGATCATTTTCCTAAAGAAACAGATTCTGTGTAACTTTCTTCTAGTTCTAGGGAAGAATTTATCCATTCTTGAGCTGTCATCAGGGAAAGTTTTCTCTTGTTAGGCCTAAATTGCGTAACTGGGTAAGGCTACATGCATCTGGGTGGTTGGACCTCCATAGGCCCCTCTATAGCAGGTTTCACATGTGTGATTAACTGATTATTATAATGTTCTTTTTGCCCTAAATCCTTTTAGTGCTAGTATACAGTTTTGGGCTGGGAATAGCATCTGAATCTCTTCTCCGTGTGCTGGTGAGCCAGAATATGGGATTTTTTTTTCTTGCCAGTCGGTACAAATGAATGGACACTTAGATTTAAGCATACTTGTTTGTTTGCTATCTCTTTTTTAAATATTATCCTTTTGAAACTGATAGCTTTAGCATACCGCTGTGGGTGAAAGCAACCTTTTAGGCCACTATCACACAGAAAAACCAACCATCCTTGTTAGGTAAAGTAACTGCCAGATATAAGAATTAGGTGTTTTGTGTCGAATACTAAATTGAAGAAAACTTGCTACAAATTGGGATGTTCTATATGGAGGATCTTTTTTTTTTTTTATATATATTTATTAGTTAAGAGAGTATATAAAGGAGATACCAACTTTTTCCTTGAGAAGTAAGATAGGATATCATTATATTCAAAAGGACACCAAGGGGGTGACTCCCATACACAAAAAGACACCTAAAGGGGTGAGCCCATATACAAAAGAGAGCTAATCAAGCTCTAGGACTATCATGGAAGAGATACCAACTTTTAACTTCTTATTGATCTCATATTGACCATGTTAGCTGACCCTAAATCATTATGGGACTAAGGCTTTGGGTGATGCCTTTTCATCCATATACAAAAGGAGGGCAGAAGCAAAAACAAATTTTACCTTTAGACTTCAACAACAACATTACTCCAGTGCTTGAATTTATCCCACCAAGGGTTGGTTAAAGGAGTCATATTTACGCGGCCTTACCCCTTTGTTAGAAACGAGCTTTTGGGAGCCTTGCATCTCCAAAACGCAGTGGCTAGATCGACAGAAGTGGGCTTTTAGAGTATATTACAGATGTTCTTGATTTTGGAGTATACGACAGAAGTACTTGACATAGAATAGCCGTCGTTTCTTTGGAGAAGAACTTTGACAGAAGAAATTAGCTTCAAGCGTGTCAAAATAAATGGTTTCCTTCTAATCTTTAGGACTCATAGATAAGAACATTCATCTCTTTTGGCAGCACACTGCTAAGGGATTCCATAACATAAACAAACAATACAGTAGAGAGCAGTTTCCCGAGAAAACACACAGATCATAAATGACTAGCACCAAAAACTCGTCAGTGTAAATACAAGCTAGAATCCTGTTGTGCATTGGAAAAACCATTTTAAGTAGAGTTGGCATCACAAAGACTATCCTAAGCCCGTCTAATATCATGTTTGCCAAGAATACCTGGTTCCTTAGCTCTTCACCTATCAAAAAATGTACCTGATTCGTTAGCTCTTCTTTACATCCCGATACATCTATTGGCTATTAAGACTGCATGTCTTCATCCAATATTTGATGGTAAGGAACAAGAGCATGCTGAGAGGAAACCTCCAACGTTCTCAGTTCCAAATGTAGTATAGATAAAGACTCATGAGAGAACCTTGGTGGGAGTTCTGTAGATGCTACAAAGTACCTTGGATAGGCTGTCCTCTTGATGAGGTTGGAAGTATTTTTTTTAGTTCCTACTCTATGTAATGCAACCTTGTTAGGAGGTGGTAATGGAAACACTGGAAGAAAAGTGAAGTAAATCTCATGTCAACTCATAACCTGCACTCTCATTGGACGTACATCCTCTTGAATTACTAATAAATGATGTTCTGTCCTTAATTTCTTGGACTAATGGAATTGCATTTATCTAATGCAATGGCTAATGGGGATAGGATTCAGTTATGTGATGTTTGGTGATACATGAAATGCTATGCCTGCTTCTCTTTTTTGCTTCCGCTCATATTTCTCCTGCCTGCTCTCCAAAAATGCCTACATTCTATTGCTCTATTATTGTTTGAGAACTGGTAGAGCTGATTCAGCAGGAATTGTGGCAGAAAATGAGTTTGTCCTTAACTTCGTATGGGAAAGGGAGAACGCTTTCTGTGACTCTTTACACCTAATACCTTTCTTTTAAGTTGGTTATACTGTAACAGTAGTACTCTCGTTTCTGAAAATTATCTTAAAAAATGTCAACTTCCTATAAAATGGATGTCTGCTTCTGTTCTAAGGCTTTACGCCTTTACACATTCTTATTCTCCCATATTTCCACAATGCCACTATTTGTATGCGCTATTTTCATATTGTAAGAGCTGATTGAGCAGTAAGTGTGGCTGTTGAATGAGTTTCTCCGTAACTTTGTATATGTATGGGAGAACTTTTGTTGCAATTCCTTGGTTCCTGTGACACTCCTTTTTAGATTGGTGATTAGTAGTATATAATAGATATCTGAAGTTACTCTATTTCTGTATTTTTATTTGGCATTTCCCCCTTTTTCTTCTATGAGAAGTGGGAGTGGTACAGATCTCTGTTTTGGGCAGTAAGCTCGTTCCTGAAGGACTTCCTGTCCTTGAGTCAGCGAGTATATCCCGTTTAGTCTTCTTTTACTCGTATTCATGTTCTACTGTGCTCCGTGGTCCTAGATCCATTTGCAATGGCACCTCAAAAGGCACTGGAGGCTATTGGCAAGGCCTTGAGCGCACAATATGAGCGATGGCAGCCTAAGGTGATGACTTTGTTTCTTTTCTGCAATTCATGAAGATTTCTTTCTTTCCATATTTCTCCCTTTCCCCTCAATAAAAATAGCTCTTACATCCACAATCTCAGGCCCGGTATAAGCACACCCTGGACCCGACTGTAGAAGAAGTAAAAAAGCTTTGCAGTGGTTCACGGAGATTTGCAAAGACAGAAAGAGTATTGTTTCACTACAATGGTCATGGCGTGCCCAAACCTACAACAAATGGTGAAATATGGCTCTTCAATAGGGTAAGTATCTACCAGATGACTTGCTTCCCTTGATACTCTTTCTATAACAGTCACTTATTGCTTTAGTACAAGTTTACACAGAGTTATACACAATATATTCCCTTGAGAATCACCGAGTTGGATTCTTGGCTAAAATCACCCTCAATATATGTTTTCGACTGTTCGGCTGCTGGAAATATTGTCAACGCATTCATAGAGGTATATTCCTTTCTCTTGTTGCTTCATGAACATTTTTTTTCTCGCTTGAAAAGCTGACGTTGAAGTCATAGTTTGTCAATTAGCATTGATGTACTATTATGTGTTTGGTTAAATCAATTCTTTTGTTTTCTACAGCTTATTGATGCTTCTGCTTCCTCTGGGACTGTGAAGGATTGCATTCTACTTGCAGCTTGTGAGGCTCACGAGACTCTTCCTCAAAGTGCTGAGTTTCCTGCTGATGTTTTCACTTCTTGCCTCACAACACCTATCCAAATGGCCTTGAGATGGTATGAGTTCTTAAATTTGTCTTAGATCTTAGGATTTAGTTTTGATTCAGCCTTTTGTCTGATGTACATGACTGGTGCAAGTGAGATGGTATGAGTTCTTGAATTTGTCTTAGATCTTAGGATTTAGTTTTGATTCAGCCTTTTGTCTGATGTACATGACTGGTGCACGTGAGCTGGTATGAGTTCTTGAATTTGTCTTAGATCTTAGGATTTAGTTTTGATTCAGCCTTTTGTCTGATGTACATGACTGGTGCACGTGATCTCTGTGCCATTATTCAGTTGATGCTGTATATGTGTAACTTTATATCACTATAGGGACTTTTTATAATTGGGTAATTGGCTATATGATCCCAATCATTTAAGGTATGTGTATTATAGTACCAAGGATTATGTAGAATAGGGTAGCAACTATTGAAATTTTAGAGTGTACTATGCTACCAGAGTCAATGCAGGAATTTGTCAGTGTGTCAGCTGCTGGAGCTGTATTTGATGTTGTTATACTTTATTTCACTGAAATCAACTGGTTTGAATGCATTGCGGAAATATGCAGACAAGTAATGTATTTCTTTGTTTTTTCAGTTGGTATAGATACTCAATCCGACTTCAATGACTTTTGGAGTTTGTACATCACATTCAAAAATATTGTTATTGAATAAAATGATGTTTTGTATCATAAAGACTAACATGTGGCGAGGACACACCAAATTCTGTCCCCGGTGATTTTGGTCAATTTCCCTTTAGAGTTTAACTAGTTGTTTCTTTCAAGTTATGTCGGCAAATAAGTGCGAAAAACTTGCCACAAGCAAGGAATGAGATTGTGGCAACTTTCCTGTGCTCTTTAAGAGGTGCATATGTGAACTTATTGATCATTTGGGAGAATTTCACTCTTTATTTGATGTTGCCATAGTTACTCAACATCAAGTCATTTGGACTTGGGTTTGACTTTATGTCACATTTGAGCTGTAGTATAGTATGGTATAGTCAATATACCTTAATACCTCATTGGTCTACAAGATCAGGCTGGTGTGGGCGTGGCCGTGTGGGCAGAAAGTGCTTGGGAGGTTTGGGTTTGTAGGTGACTTGTGATCAGGGAAGATAGATGCCGGGAATAAAGCTTTGTATATAAAGGAGAAATTTTTGTTTTGTATTAACAGGTGTGGCTCACTATGAAGGTACTCTGCGAAAGATGTGATTTGTGTTTTTTTTTGGGTATTTTATTGAATTGTGAGAGAGGACCAGACATTAAAAGATGAAGCGAATGTCAAGTCAAATATGTCCCTAAATGAATAAACTCTCTCCTGTTCTATTTGATCTTCCACAATGAAAAAGCACGGAGTTTTTTGTAGGAAGTAAGATGTGGTGGAAAATGAAAGTGGGTGGGTCACAACTCTTAGGACCACAAAATGCATTACAAATAAGGAAAGTAGAAGATCATTTAGAACTGACTTAAAGGAAACAAGAAGATCATTGAGAACTGGAGTGAGTATCAAGAGTGTAATCTTTTGAATCTTAATGATTAGGACATTGTTTTCGAGGTCTCTTAATGATTGGGAGGAACCCTTCAGTTTTGAATCTCTAAGAGTTCCTTCCTTAGTTAAACTTGTTCCATAAGTGGAGGATGAGAAAACTTGGCTGCTTGATAGTTTGGGAAGTTTCAGTTTGCGGAGTTTTTGTAATGTTGTTCAAAATTCTATTTTCGTGGTTGATTTTCCCATTAGTGCTATTTGGAGATGTAAAGCTCCTCCAAAAGCTTGTTTTTTGTTTTTTTTTTTTTTTTTTTTTTTTTTTTGCGTGGGCAGCCACTATAGAGAAAATTCCAACTTTTGACTACCTTAAACGAATAGGGTTTAGTTTGGCTAGTCGTTGCTCATTGTGCTGTGAGGCGGAAGAAACCGTGGATCACCTTTTGCTCTCTTGTTCTTAGTGTTGTCCTTGTGGCACATTGCTTTGTCGTTGTTCGGTCTGGGTTCATCTGCGGAGAGCCAAAGATGTCCTCTCCGCTTGGAAAAAGGAGAATGAAGAAAGGGTGGCTAGCCGAAGTATGGAAGATGGTTCCAATAGCAATTTGGTGGTGTACTTAGAAAGAAAGAAATAATCGCATTTTTGATGATATTATGTTGACACACCGAGATTTCAAATTTAGGTTCCTGAGGACGTTGTATAGTTGGAGTCAAGTGTTACTTTCACACTGACACTTGACTTCCATTCTTTTTGTGGATAAATTTTCTCATGATAGTCCTAGAGCTTGATTAGCTCTCTTTTGCTTATGGGCGTCACCTCTTTAGGTGTCTTTTGGTATATGGGAGTCACCCCCTTGGTGTCCTTTTGAATATAATGATATCCTAACTTATCAAAAAAAAAAAAAAATCTTTGTCTATCGGAAACCTTAACCCATGTTCCTGAATCTTCAGTAGACCTTAGGTTACAAACCATGGCTGCTAATATGCCATGTGCACTTTGATCCGCCTCCTTGCTTCCTAGAGTAGCTCCATCTACTGGGTCACCATTTTGCGGATTCCATAATCTCTTACAATCCTAAAGTTTCATCAATAAATGTATGAGAAGTTCAGATGATGTCGTCACCACCTTCATCCCCCTTGCTATAACAATTTTATCCTCAATGCTTTGAGATTTGTGATCACTAATCCTCAAGTGGCTGTGAGTTCGAAGGGACTGTTTTCACTAGTTATATATTGTTGATCCCATGCATTCCTTTTGTTCCTTTTCTTGAAATTTACCTCGGATATCGTTATCCTTATATTTTCCTACTGCTTGAAGTATTTGTTTTAACCTGGTTTGTTTATCAGGTTTTGCAAGCGGTCATTACTCAGAGAATCTTTTGATTACTCACTCATTGATCGAATTCCTGGACGTCCGAACGATAGGAAAACTCTTCTAGGTGAACTCAATTGGATTTTCACAGCTGTCACGGACACAATTGCTTGGAATGTTCTCCCACATGGTAAAAAGAGACCTTTTTTTTTTGAAATATATTGCCTTTCATCCCTTACTGCCTTAATATTTGGCATGCATGTTTTCTGATCCGTAATTGTTTCTGACAGAACTTTTTCAGCGGTTGTTTAGACAAGATTTGCTGGTTGCCAGCCTTTTCAGAAACTTTTTACTGGCTGAGAGAATTATGCGTTCTGCGAACTGCTCTCCAATCTCATACCCCATGTTGCCGCCAACTCATCAACATCATATGTGGTATGTGTCAAACTGTCCAGGGAACTAGTTAGTGTCCCTTCTTTGTGTGTGCTCTGGTTTCTTTCTAGGTGCTGCTTGTAGTTTTGCGTGCTATCTGCTTTTTAATAATGTCCTAAACGCCTAAACAAACTTAGAAACATGCATAGATCTTCTCTAGCTGTGTGCATATATTATGTTATTGAAAAAGATGTGTTTGTCGGTAGTGTCTTCTTGACTTTTGCAGCCAGTTGCTACTCTTGCAATCCTGTTATTTGCTTCATATCGTCGCGGAAATGATGATCAAATTTGATCCCACGATCTTGTTTGCCTAAAGAAGGGCTCAGTAGCTTTCCAAATTATGTTAAAGTGATGAGCATATAGCAGTGTAATGCTCAGCAAAATTAGCTTAGAAATATTCCTTATCCATTTGTGCATGGAATTTACGTGCTCCGAGAATATTGGGCTGTGCAAATGTGGACTCTCTCCGAAAGACCTGACGCTGAGTCCTACACGATGTGGTATATGCAAAAAGTTACTTTTCTTATAGCATGTAGAGAACGGTGAACTCGTGGAATATACGAAAGTGATTCTTATTCATGTTTTGTTTAGGGATGCTAGAGGGTATTGGCACACATTTTTGCCATTTTGTCTGGTTCCTGTTCCTGATAGTTGGAGCACAGGATTAAGGTGATCAAAGCCTTGGTGAAATTTCACACCTCCGACTTTCTTTTAGTTTGGTTGGGTTTCATGAATCAATTTATGGGCACCCTCAAACGCACTTGATTCTTGCTGATTTCCTGTGTCGTCTGATTTACTTGGTTCATATTATTTATTTTCTAATGCAGTAGTGCGATTCACTGGTTTCATAAGGTGCCAGTCATGCCACTACTGCATTCATCTCAATTGAAATTTGCCCTTAAGCTCAAGTTTCTTCTCATATCACTTTGTGCATTTCTAACTTTTAAAAATCAAGTTGGTCAGCGGGAGTAGTTATATTCGTAGAAAGTTTGATATCAGAGAAATACTTCGAGAAGAAGTCACCCTTCTTGTCATGCTATTTTGACTTTATGTGTATGAGAAGAAGTCACCCTTCTTAGCCGACATGAAATCATTTTGGGAATAAGGCTTGGTTGTTGTTGTTGTGTGTATGTGAAAGCGGTATATACATGCCGAAATTGGTGAATGTACCAAGTACGGATTATTTTGTGTACATAGCTCATGTTTTAAAGCTTTGACCTAAAGTGTAAAGATGGAAGCAACATGTATCATTTCACGCGTAGGCTCTGTTACTTGCTTGCATGCTTCTTCAGATTTTCTTGTGTTTTGTCTAGGGACGCATGGGACATGGCTGCTGAAATTTGCCTTTCTCAGCTTCCATCACTAATACATGATGATACGGCAGAGTTTCAGGTGTGTGGTTATAGGAGTCTGTATATTGTCTTCTACATTTCTGACTGATGGCTGAGATTCTTTGTCTTCTCTGTCAGCCGAGCCCCTTTTTCACAGAGCAGCTGACAGCTTTCGAAGTATGGCTTGACCATGGATCTGAACAGAAAAAACCACCCGAGCAATTGCCCATTGTCCTCCAGGTAACGGAAATTATTTGGTTCTACTGCACTTTTTTTCCTCACTCCACCCGCCATTCCTTAAGATTTTTGAAGTTTGTATTTATTGTCTGTATCATGTAGTTTGTATGTGGTTCTGAATGTTTCTGTGGTATTTAGGTCTTACTTAGTCAGTGCCATCGTTTTCGGGCTCTGGTGCTTCTTGGAAGATTCCTCGACATGGGTCCCTGGGCTGTTGACTTGGTAGTTTTGCTGGACTTTATTTACAGTATTGCCCTTTTACTTGTAAGTGTCTTTTTGAAGACAAGCTTGTTGAATGACATTGGTCATCTTGGAGTTCTTGCAGGCATTGTCAGTTGGTATATTCCCATATGTTCTGAAACTATTGCAGACTACAACACCTGAACTTCGGCAAATTCTTGTTTTTATCTGGACTAAAATCCTTGCACTCGATAAGGTAAACATGGAAACTTCGTTGTCCCATCGCCCCTCTCTCTTCCCAGACCCAGTCATTTCCCCCTTTTTGTATATATCAAGATCCTGTGGATGTAAGTTTGTACTGGAGCTCTCTTTCAAGATGTTTATTTTGCCTGTGACAGTCATGTCAAGTTGATCTGGTGAAGGATGGTGGTCACACATATTTTATAAGGTTTCTCGACAGCTCGGAACGAGAAGCCTATCCTGAGCAGCGGGCAATGGCTGCCTTTGTTTTAGCTGTCATTGTTGATGGGCATAAGCGCGGCCAAGAGGCTTGTATTGAAGCTGGTTTACTGGATGTCTGCCTTAAACACCTTCAAGCTTCAACGCCAGATGACACGCAGTCTGAACCTTTATTTCTGCAGTGGCTGTGTCTTTGTCTGGGGAAATTGTGGGAGGACTTTACTGAGGCTCAAATTATAGGCTTGCAGGCGGGGGCTGCAGCTGTCATATCATCTTCCTTACTATCTGAGTCCCAACCTGAGGTGCGACTATAATCAACTTCTACTGTGTCTCAACGAGCTATGCATATTTTGTTTGCTTTCCCACCATGACATGTATTGCACTTTGTCTCAGGTGAGAGCGTCAGCAGTCTTTGCATTGGGAACCTTGCTTGATATTGGATTTGAGTCGTCAGGAGAAGGTGGGGATGAAGAAATTGATGATGATGAAAAGCTTAGAGCTGAAGTTAGTATTATCAAAAGCCTTTTGAGTGTTGTTTCAGATGGAAGTCCTCTTGTCAGGGCTGAGGTTGCAGTAGGTAAGTAAAGGTGTAGTTCTATTTCAGTTTTAACAACTTGTCTCTTTGGTTTCTCATAAAGCTGTGCCTAATCAGTATAAACCTCTATGAAAGTTTGTGCACCTTGGCTCAAGGAAATGTGATTGACCTGTTTCATCCATTGATATTTCAACAGCTTTGGCGCGATGCGCTTTTGGACACAATAAGCATCTCAAGTCAGTCGCTGCAACATATTGGAGATCTCAGCCTAGTTCTGGGCTCAGTGGGCTGCATGTCAATAGCACAGGGAGTGGTTATAGTACTCCAAACCACTATCTCCCTGCTGGAAGTATTGTTTCTTCCCAAATTGGTCCTCTGTTCAGAATTGGTGGTGATACCACCCCAGTTGTTCGAGATGGTAGAGCCTCTGCTAGTAGCCCTTTAGCCACAGCTGGCATTATGCATGGGTCTCCACTGTCGGATGATTCATCCCAGCATTCGGATTCTGGTGCTTCAATAGATGCTGTTGGAAATGGAATCATGAATCATGCAAGGCCTAGACCTCTGGACAATGCTCTTTACTTGGAATGCATATTTGCCATGTGTACATTAGCAAAGGACCCATCACCTCGAATTTCTAGGTTAGGGAGAAGAGTACTGTCAATTATTGGGATTGAACAGGTTGTTGCTAGACCTATAAGGCATTCCAGCAGCAGTGTCCGGCCAATTGAACCTTCTGCGTCTGCTGGTGTAAGGCTTTCAGGACTCGCTCGCTCGTCGTCATGGTTTGATATGAATTCTGGTATATCTGGTTCATTTTATCACTTATTTTTTGATACTGTATTGTGTTTTCTTAGGCTGAATATTCAGTTACTGAATACCTAGATGTAATTTTGAGTTTATTCTTATTACGACAGCTGTATCTTTAGCATAGTGTATTGCGTAATGGCGTCATATCTTGTACTGGAACTTGATTTTGAGATCATTGAACAGGTCACCTCCCATTGACGTTTAGAACTCCTCCTGTCAGCCCGCCCAGAGCTAGTTATTTGACGGGAATACGTAGAGTTTCTTCACTGGAGTTTCGACCGCACTTGCTGAGCTCTCCAGATTCAGGATTAGCGGATCCACTCTTAGGTTATGGTGGTTCTTCTGGTCATACAGAGCGCAGTCTTCTTCCACGATCGACTATATATAACTGGAGCTGTGGGCACTTCTCAAAGCCTCTTCTTACAGCATCAGATGATAGTGAAGAATTAATTGCCAGGAGAGAGGCAAAGGAAAAATCTGCTTTGGACCTTATTGCAAAATCTCAGCATTATTGTATGTTCACCTGCTGTGTTTTTGTAGGCTTATTTTATTTAATCTTTCTGAGTTTTCTTTCTCTTTTTCTCG
The DNA here is from genome assembly GCA_963680865.1 of Spergularia marina. Taxonomy (NCBI): domain Eukaryota; kingdom Viridiplantae; phylum Streptophyta; class Magnoliopsida; order Caryophyllales; family Caryophyllaceae; genus Spergularia; species Spergularia marina. The sequence continues at coordinate 923,006 of OY804555.1, read as the reverse complement.
CAATTAATTTGAAATATAACTTTTCTTGTTTCCAGCTGTTAGCAAGCTTAATAATCAGATTGCAAGCTGGGATACCAAATTTGAGAGTGGTACAAAAACCACTTTGCTTCAGCCTTTCTCCCCCGTAGTAATTGCCGCAGATGAGAGTGAAAGAATTAGGTATCACTTGAATATGTTAAATATTTAGCCGCCTTCTTTATATTATTATGTTTTCATTTTTGTTTCTGAGACTTGTGGACAGTCTACAAGTTTAGTCCTTTTGCAGATTTACTGACTGCCTTGCTTTAGTTCAGTCTTTTCGTAAATTTTCTGGCTTGTCTATCTGTGATCTGCTCAATTATTTACTCCTGATACGTTTATATCTTACTTGTCATCTAGTATGTGGGTTTGAGGTTGCCTTTGGTTTTATTGGTCTCCATTGCATGTTTTCCATTTTACTTTTTTTTTTTCTTTAGTCTTCCGTTTTATTTTCTCCTTTTTTGTTGGTGTTTCTGTGTGCCTTTTTCTCTTCACTCTTCACTCTTCACATGTCCCTTTCTCTCTTTCTGTTACCTTTCTCTTCTTTGATCGCTTATGAGTTATTGATGTCATGTTTATACATCATAAATGTGGTTTGGGCTCTGACCTGAACAACATACTATAGACACAACGGTCATACTAAGAGATGTCAGTTCTGCATCTTCAGACAAACAATGCATTACAGACTCCAGTCTTTTTTTGATAGAAGCTGTCTTAGAGAGGCCTTCCTTAATACAATTGGTTGTATTTCTTGTTTCCGCAGTTGTCAGATCTGAATTCTGTTGACTTCTTGTTGGTGTACCAGTACTACTATCATCTCTCTTTTTTTCTTTTTTTTTTGACGGGATGCTACTATGAATACTACTATAGTTTCAATTAATCTTGTCACATGTAAATTCAGGGAATGGGGAAATTTTCACATATTTGTCTATTTAGTCAGTGCGGTTAGCTGATGTGTCGGGCTTGTTTGGTTTTGTTTGCATATGGTCTTTGTAGCTGAACATCGATGTATTTTCTACGTGTAGGGTATGGAATTATGAGGAACCAACCCTTCTTAACAGCTTTGACAATCAAGAGTATCCTGACAAAGGAATTCCCAAGCTCTGTCTTCTGAATGAACTTGATGATAGTTTGCTCCTTATTGCTTCTGGTAGCTCTCTCTCACTCTCCCCTGTACTTCTGTTATATATTCATTTCAGCTTTATGAGGATATATTAATTTCCAGAAATATAAGAATATTTATAGACCTCTTTCTAATGTAGGTGATGGAAATGTACGGATATGGAGAAACTACATGCAAAGGGGGCAACAGAAGCTGGTGACTGCTTTTGCTTCCATTCCAATTCCTGGACCTAGTGCTCGAAATGTGAATTCTGTTGTGGATTGGCAGCAACAATCAGGATACTTGGTGGGTGATAGGTTCTGCAGCAATTTGAGATTTATTTACGTGAAACTGAGTAACTAACACTTGTCTTTATATGATCTCTCCATTTACTGTGGTAGTTTACATCAGGGGACATACCATCAATCAAAGTCTGGGATCTTGATAAAGAGCAGCTCTTGCATTCAATTTCTACGTCATGTGACAGCAGCACATCAGCCCTGGTACATTTCCTTGATATCCTTTTTTGCATATAGGCATTCCATTACTCTCTCCATTCTATTGAATTCTTTTCATTTATTTCTAATGTGTGTAAAGGTAGTCCGTAATCAAGAGTGAGAAACTACTAAAAACATGTGGGAATTTTTTTTATTATTAAAAAAAAAGCATGTGGAAGTTCCTTTCCCTCCAAAGTCATCAAACAATCACAGAGAACCTTATCTTCTTTAGCAATTTATATTTGCAACTGTCTCCAAAGAGAGACAAATCTCCAGCAAATTTTCGTTTCCTTTCTTCATAGTACCTTATGTTGTGAGAGGTGGGGGGGGGGGGGTCATGATCTTATTTGTTTGGTTAATTGAGTTGAGCTTATGGATATATTCATTTGTATAACCCCTGGGCTGTGTGACCGGACTTGGTGTTCGCAATTTTTTTCAAGTTGATTATTTTGTAGCTTGCTTGTCCTCATCTTTGTGCCTGGTGATTAGCTTACTGATTACTACAAATCGTTTTTGCAGGCTGCTTCTCAAGTTCATGGAAGTCAATTTGCTGCCGGATTTGTTGATGGTTCTGTTAGGCTGTTTGACATCAGAACACCTGATATGTAAGTAGCGTTGGTATTTTTATTTGCATGTTGATGATTGTGATATTATGCCTGTATGCCAGGCCCACATCAGGAGGATAAATAGGCTAATTGGCCAATGAGCCTCCACTATTAGACTATTGATATTGCCCTATGGGTAGTCCAACAGGTTACATACATCTTTGAGACATTGCCCCTTGGGAGTAGCCCAACAAGTTACAGTTCCCACTTTGCCTTCCTATTGTTTCTGCTGGTAGTTGCATGTTCAAGTCTACCATCTTAATATACTAATGGTATCTGGTCCATTTCTATGTAATTTAGCTTTTTTTTCACTTCATTTTTTGGGATGTAGGCTTGTTTGTTCTACACGCCCTCATACTCAGAGAGTTGAAAAGGTTGTGGGAATCGGCTTTCAACCAGGCCTTGATCCGGCTAAGGTGAGTCTTTTGACTTCATGACTTATTGTTACACTAATCAACTCATCTTCTCAGTGCTCGTTCTTTTCTACGAAAAACCATTTGCTGACCTCCTTGCTTCATTCGAATCATATCGTTGTTTATTGTTGAATTTTGTTTCTCGTTTTCCTTGCTCAGATCATCAGTGCATCTCAAGCTGGAGATATTCAATTCCTGGATCTTAGAAAGCAGAGTGATACGTACCTTACCATTGATGCCCACAGGGGTTCTCTCACAGCCTTAGCTGTTCATCGGCATGCACCAATTGTTGCAAGTGGGTCTGCTAAACAACTTATCAAAGTTTTTAGTTTGGAAGGTGAGCAACTGGGCACCATCCGTTACCATCCAACTTTTATGGCTCAGAAGATTGGGCCTGTAAGTTGCCTCGCATTTCATCCCTATCAAGTGCTGCTTGCTGCTGGTGCTGCTGATCCTTTTGTCACCTTGTACGCCGATGATAATAACCCTGCTAGGTGAATTTGAAATTGGTGAAGACTGTGATTGGGTTTGAAACAAAACATCATGACATTAGATTTCTCGACGAAGCCTTGCAGTGTTCACATTGTAGGACAAACCTATTGGGGGTTATGCATGATCTATTGGTGTCACTGCCTCGGGTTACAGAATGACAAGGATCAATAGGAATCGGGTTTATGAAGTTTCGGGTTTTATATGCTGCATATTCATTAGCCCCTGTGTAAATCGTCAAGCGGGATGGAAGAGTCCACATGTTCCAGGGAGCTTTGGCTAATAAGGTTTGCTATACATAGGTATATCAGCCAGTGTAAATATATAAATTCCTTCTGTAGTTAGCCTTTTTCTTACTCTATCCTTCACCCTTTTGGAGATCGAGGTCATTCCGGTTCATATTGTAGCAAATACGAAGCAAATCGCCGGCCTGAAAGGTTTGGGTGGAGGTTTTCTGTAGCTATGCTTGTGGTAAGAGTGTTTCTAATAGGTATGTGCCTGAAATTTATACAGTTTAAGGTTCATGTAAATAGAATTTTTTTTTTCTTCGAAAATGTGAATTATTTAATTCAATACCAATTGTAACATGTTTATAGTGAGCTCTAGATTAATTTCAAGGAATCCAACTCCATTTGCATTTCAACTTGTATGAATTGTGAACAAGGATGGCTACTTGATGAGTGATTGGTCTGATTATGTACCCATCACCAAACATCGACTTCTTCTACCCTATCGAGTTCACTACCTGTATACCGAACCATCCACGACTAAGGACGGAATGCCACACAAACTCTTTGACGTTTCAAACTAAAATCGATCCTATAACTCGACAACATGTGGGAATAGCTCCTTCATGTAGATTGTCTGTGTAGTGATCTACGAATTTTTTTCTTTATAGATCATTTAAATCGATACCAGTATTTGCTATAATTGTATAAAGAAATCGCCCATTTTACGCCATGAAAACTATGTAAAGACAGAGTGAGATTTACCCTAGAGTGGACAACTATCTGTCCAAATGTGTCTAACCTGTACCCAGATAATCATCTGTCGATCATTCACGAAAAAGAAAACGTAAGTCACCAGAAATAGCATAGTAGTAATAGTGGTCCATGGTAAGTGGAAGTTATGTCTTGAATTTTGGTAATCACTACTCCCTCCTATCCTAGTCTCCTACGACTCGTATACACTCTTCGTGTTTCTTTTGGCACGCACCTTTATACGGAATTTGCAATGTTATAAACGAGACATTAGGAATTCGTATGCATAAAACCGTCTAATGGAAGAACATAAGTTATGTCTGATAACTCTAAATGAGATTGAAATTGAACATACCGAAAACTAACCCAACCTGATCCAATCTGAAGCTGACTCGACTAGATTTCTGGAACCCTTACACTTTGATATGTGACCTTTCAAGATTATGTGACTTTTCAAATTTAGTGTCTAAAATTTCTTTTTGAATTACTCGTGACCAAATGGACGAAGACGTGTGAAAAGAGACATCAAAGAAAATGCCAACTAAGAGATCAAATAATTAATTAATCATATACTAGTAATTAAATTGGGTCATTAAAACCTGCGGATCACCTGCCCAAAATTAATAGTTTCGCAATCCATAAGCAAATGAGATTGGTATTACAAAAGCGCGCGTACAATTAAAAGTTCGTTGGGGTAGTTGCAGCTTCCTACACCTTATATTCTATTGTTCGTTGGACTAATTCATTAGTATCTTCCTATACACATTACATTTCTTTCCCCTTTATATTCTCCCTCCTCTTCTCCACATTTGTTCCCCACAAACCACATACAACCCGAATTTTAGCACAAATACGTCTATACAATACAACTTTGTTGCGCATAATAGTAACACTAATATGGCGCAACAGGTGAGTCATAACACTACTAGTGTTACGGCGACTGATGCAAAAATCGAAAAAGGTGATACTGATACCAATAAGCTCCCGAACTTTAAATCTTCGGTGAGATTGAAGTACGTGAAACTCGGGTATCACTATTTGATCTCGAATTTTATGTACTTTGTGTTAGTGCCTATAACAATTGCGATTATAAGTAGTACCGCACAAATGTCGTTACACTCGGTACATGACATGGTCCAATTATCAATGGAACTTGTTAAGTACAATTTCGTGACGGTCTTCTTATGTTCGGCTTTGTTAGTCTTCCTAAGCACGGTTTACTTCATGAGCCGGCCTAGGAAGGTCTACTTGGTTAATTTTGCATGTTACAAACCCGACCCGGACCGGAAAGTGTCTAGGGAGCTTTTCATGGATAGAACCGAAAATATAGGAATTTTTTCCCAACCAAATATGGAGTTCCAAAAAAAGATCCTAGAAAGGTCGGGTTTGGGTCAGGATACGTACTTCCCCGAGGCCTTGATACGGGTTCCACCTAACCCGTGTATGGCCGAGGCCCGAAAAGAAGCCGAATTGGTCATGTTTGGAGCTATTGACGAGTTGTTGGCTAAGACAAAAGTGAAGGCCAAGGACATTGGTGTGTTGATAGTGAATTGTAGCTTGTTTAACCCTACACCATCTTTGTCTGCAATGATTGTTAATCATTACAAGCTTAGAGGCAATGTCTTGAGCTACAATCTTGGTGGTATGGGTTGTAGTGCTGGCCTTATTTCTATTGATCTTGCCAAGGAACTCTTACAGGTATGTCACTTAATTATTACAATAACTCGTATGTCTGATTAGAAAATAAATGCGTCATCTGGTGGTACTCAATTTTTTTAGCACGATTAGAATCATTATATTTCTAGTGTATTATGTTAGATCACGTGAGAGCCGAGAATGATATCTATCGAATGAATGATATAATCTATAAAATATATCTAAATAAAAATAATAGATGGTGTAGATTGATTTTTAACATTATGAACGGTTGAGATGAATGCTATTACGGTATTTTGTGGTACTTGTCAAGGATACTACAATTACTCCATTTCTAATCATATGTTAATGTCTTTTATTATCATGTTATATTCTAGTTGGTTACTTGGTTGTGATAATAAAGTAATCGATCACTAGGAACGAAAAATTTGACCAAGACGTTAATTATAAGAACACAACTTAAAGTTCAATTAATTTGGAATTGATCATCACAAACGTACCATAGATAAGAAAGAAAGATCGAATTTGTCGTAGTTCCCTCACGGTTTTATGTGTATTTAATTACAAACGACAAATTTAAATTCCCGTCTTAAAAAGGACGAAGGACGATATATGCTAGGAGGAAATGATCTCGATCCGAATCTTAGCTAAAAATATAATGATAGTACAAATTAAATCATCATAATCGCTATATATTATACAACTTATAGTAATATTTGTCTCCAAAAAGATGGGGAGTGTCTAATTCTGACTAATTAACAAAGTCAACGTATATAACAGTAAAAGTAAATTTATTGTTGAGCGTTGAGGAATTAATACCTGTCCAACAACATTACAGCGATAAAATTGCGACAAATACATGTAATGTTGAGATGGGTTTGTTGGAAATATATATGACGCATTAATTGAAAATTAGATGAATACTTTGATTGCGACAAATACATGTGCTTTTCTGTTGTATATTTTAAAGTCGATCTTAAAATTTAAAGCAAAGTTGGTAAGTTAGCTCAACTGCGTACGATATATACTAATACACTACTACTTCCATATAACATTATAATACTATCGCTTCTGTTCTCATGAATGGTCGACATTACATATCATTTAGATCGAGCTAACTTTTTATTTTAAACAATAGTTATGATAGAACGGAAGCGATGAGTATTTCAATAATCGTATAGCATTCTGATGATTAAAAACTGTCTCTTATTGTTAGATCATTAAGGTTGAATCTGAATGAAGAAAGTGTATCGTTTAAAGTTGAAACCTTACATGCACGTACACGTAAAATTTTAAATGACATGTGATTATCCTAATTGATGAACTTTATTGTGTCCCAAAAAATGTAGGTACATGCAAATACGTATGCATTGGTAGTGAGCACAGAGAACATAACACAAAATTGGTATTGGGGAAATGACCGATCAATGCTGTTATCGAACTGCCTATTCCGAATGGGCGGAGCAGCCATCTTACTCTCCAACAAATCCTCGGACCGACGTCGGTCCAAGTACCAACTCGTCCACACCTTACGCACCCACAAGGGTGCAGAAGACAGGAGCTATAATTGTGTGTACCAGAAGGAAGATGAGACCATGAAGGTTGGTGTGTCCCTTTCTAAGGACTTAATGGCCGTTGCAGGGGAAGCCCTTAAGGCCAATATTACGACTTTAGGCCCATTAGTCTTACCTATGTCCGAACAATTATTGTTCTTCCTCGCGTTAGTCGCGAGGAAGGCCTTCAAGGTTAAAATGAAGCCCTACATTCCCGATTTTAAGCTCGCTTTTGAGAATTTTTGCATCCACGCGGGTGGAAGGGCTGTTTTAGATGAGCTCGAGAAAAGTCTAGAGCTCACGGATTGGCATATGGAACCGTCAAGAATGACCCTTTATAGGTTCGGGAACACGTCTAGTAGCTCGTTATGGTACGAGTTGGCCTATGCCGAAGCTAAGGGTAGGATTAAAAAGGGTAACAGAACCTGGCAGATCGCTTTTGGGTCGGGTTTTAAGTGTAACAGTGCAGTTTGGTGTGCACTAAGGACTATCAATCCTTCCAAAGAGAAAAACCCTTGGATTGATGAGATTGATAATTTCCCTGTTCCTATACCTAGAATTACCCCAATCTCCTCATGATTTGATCATCATTTAATTTGTGATAAAAAAAATTTCTTGTGAAATATTATTGCTATTTTTTGTAAAGGAGGATCTAGGAAAAGTTCTTCTACATTTGTAACAAATTACTCATGCCCCGTGTGATCTAACGACTGCAACAATAATCTGATCCGATCTGATTTAATTTAAGTAGTTTGTATGTTGTAGGTTAAGGGGAAATGATAGATTCTTTTTTACTCGATCAAGTGTGTGAATGTAAAATTTAATTTCGTTGTATTTTCGACATTTTATGTTCATCAATCTTGTTACCCTTTTCGATGTATATAAATTTCGATTTTACAACAAAATTAGCCATTTTGTGATGATTATTTATTTCTCTTTTGCAATTTTGGACCAACTCGATACGACATTCGTGATCCTACATGCTAAAATTCATCAGTTATATATCTTGCTTATCTCGTTATAGGCTTTACATCATAATTATAATTAATGATAATTAAAGGATTCAAGTAGCCACTAACTTATAACCACTCATATATATATATATATAGGGTGATGATTTTGACAAGGCAAATCAGCATCTTCAATTCCAAGGCAAATACGTCTATTATATGGACCAGATGCAATGAATCTGCCTTGGCGGTAGTAATTACTGCCTTGGCAAATTCATCGCCCTATATATATATATATGATGATGAGGGCATGAGGCAATCTTCAATGCCAATTTTATGGAACACCTACGAACGATAATGAGCGAAAACAAGATTTATTACTAACAACACTAATCAATAATCCAGCTCTAATTAGTAGGCAAGGTTTGAATGAAGTCTTAACCATATATAACTCTAAATAACATCCTTAAACAACCTTATCAGTGAAGCAAATCGTTTTGTGTAAATTGCTTACTCCGTACGTATTATTAATTATACAATATGGGTTGTCAAACTTAATGATCGTCTAATTTAATATATCGACTATGAAGAGTAGAAGAAAAATATATATGTAGAAAAATACAATCTAAGTTGGTAGCAAACGACCAACTAAGGAGCGAAACGTAGCTTCACTATAAATGAGGACTATCTACTTTGGACATATGAAATTACATCTATTTGTGTATAAAAATAACAGCAAACTCCATTGCAGTTGTTTCTACTTATTCTCACCTTCTAATTGCATTGCCTTGATAATGATCTCACGCACGGCCAATACTACCCCTACATGTTGACTCATTATCACAAACTTGTGGGATCATATTTATTACTCCAATCATTTACAAAACTAATGGATGGAGTATTAAACTCATCTTTCCCTTCTCATCAAGGCATCGAACCAACTTGACCTAGTCATATACGATTTTCAACATAGACTAACAGTAACGTCACTTCCTACAAATTAAATAAATTTCGGAAATTAATGAACCATTGCGAACGATATACAAATGTTAGCCAAAATAGTTACGTGCATTGATAACATTAGTGGTTTCCCTTCGCCTATTAGAGAATGAAACTTGATATAAATCACACCAAAATAGTAAGTGTTAAATCATGGATTAGTAGTAGAGAGAGTAGCGTCTTTCACGTCTTGTAAAAAACTATCCCACAATAATTATTCATTGTGAAGTCAACACAATTGATTGGATTATTTTATATTTTTTTTTGGGTACAAAGGAGCAGCATAGCTGCGGGGGTGGGGGTATGAGGATTTGGACCCGGGACAACCCCCAGGCAGGTTGAGTTCCTAACCATTAGGCCAACCTTGATTCTCACAATTGATTGGATTAGTAATATATGATTGAAGCTTCTAAAAAGATAAATCTAGCTATATATATACACACTATTCATATCCTTCTTAATTAAGTATATTAATTAGAGAGGTAATATAGGAGATAAAGTGCAAGATTGTTGATATTGTAAGTGGTGTATGCATATGCTCTCAATGTGATTTGGCAAATAAGCTAAACTACCCCCAAGTTATACTTCCGTTTTTGCGTGTCTACATGTTTGATGGCAACTACTTCTCCTATGCATGGTTTTACATCCTTTTTTGCGTTTCGCAGGCAAGTTTGATCATACATTTGTTCCCCATAGTTGGGGCCCATAATAATCTACGGGGTAGCTTAAAGTTATACGAGCTACTTAAAAGTAATCGGAAACGTCTGAATATTGCACATAAAAAGGAAAAAGAGTATGAAAAGGGCTACCTTAGAAGCCCACTCCCATTTTGGCTAGACGGCTAGATTCGTCCCTGCGCTACTATGCTATTGAGTTGTGATCATTTAGAGGTCTCATTTCGGCTTTTAATTACTGTACATTTGTACATAACAATGTGTTACATCAAACGTTTCTCCGCTATTCAACATATCCATTAATTACCAGCTTAAAAGTAATAAAAGAAAATGCCAACCAACAGTGACATACTACGTTTCAGTTGAATTTTATGAGTCAACCACTCAACGCCTCAACGGTATGTAATTTGGGATATTAATTAGGTAGGCAGGCCAAAAAATAGTCGTAGGAAAATTATATTAGCTGTATGTCGGCCTATATTGGAATCATGGAATGTAATAGTATGGTGCTTCATGCTTGCTTTTAATTAAAGACTATAGCTAAATTTGCCAACTCTTAACTAATTTCATCACCTTCATTTATTTCCTTAATCTACTCTTTTGGTCATAGTCCAAAAAGTTGTTCACTCTTTTGGTATCCTCGGCTAATCTTATTAATGATCATCTTTCGATCGTATAGTACGGGTTGAATAATTCAGTGTCATATAATAATCAATGAAAAAAAAACACGATTGTTAGGTCGATGCTTGAGCCCTTCTGCGGATGCCTTAAGTTTAAAGCGTGAATAATAAACAAGGTAATCGATTTCAAGAGCGCACTTAAAAACAAGAGGCTTTTACCAACTTTTAATTTGAAACGATGTTATCATACGAAACAAATCAACAATTATCGCAACCAAAACTTATCAGGGCATTCCGATCAGGTCCCCAGCCCAGCCGGAGCTCAACTAGGCCCAGATCCATTCAAAAAGCGATCCAGGAAATGAACCCAAGCCTCTTTGATCAAGCTGGGGTAACACGGCCAGGCTTCATTCCCTGGCCACTTTGATCATTGCTCAACCTAACTCATCATTTCGGATAAGAGAAGTAGCAGGCCTTCATACCATATCTCCGGTAAAAGAATTATAAAGACAGCGGGTTCCTCAAGTTAAGGGAGAGAAAGAGAGAAACAACCAGAATGCATGAAAATCAATCAAAGAACTGTCAAGTAATAATCAAAGATAAGCTAACAAATCCTATCATCAGCAGCAATGCCAATGTCACACGTTCATGGAAACTAACTCCTGGAACAGTGCTCAATCTAAAGTCCTATTTTCCGAAACCAATCCCAACACAGCTAGTTGAAGTGCATGAAATCGCGTTTGCAAACCTAGATGTCCGAATAATTACAAGCCCAGGTGTAGATATACACAGATATTCACATGTATGCAGCACAATCCAAACACCCAAGGTAACCACGCGCTCCCATGTTACTACCTCCTTCCACCTACCATATTATTCTGGTTAGGATTCCCTGATGCACTCGGATATGGACCGCTTTTAATCTTACCTTCTGCACCACCAAAGACGTTGAGATCTTCAAATAGTCTGTATGAAGGGACAAAAGGCTTCTGTCCAGAAGGGATACCGGCAGAACTGTTAGTCACCAGGGTACTCCCATTCAAAGCCGAGGGATTGCTTCCCTTTGAAGGAAAAGAATTGGTATGCTGAAGTGACCGGGCTCCTGGCATAGCAGTTGATGCTGCATTATTAGTAGCCACCTCTGTAGCTGAAAAAAGGTTACCGTTCATGGAAGGAGGGTTCTGAAAGGAATTTGAATGCTGAAGAGAACCAGTTGTTTGCATTGGTGTGAAATTGGTAGCAGCTTGCACAGTTGAGTTCATTGGTTGATTTCCATACTGCGGATACTGGAAGGCATTAACATTCTGCGACGACCAGGCTCCCTGCATAGGCACTGATGCATTGTTCATACTTCCTTGGTAATTCGGGTACATATATGGATTTGATCCGAGATTTTGGTTGTTGCCGTAACCAGCAGTTGCCTCCCATGGAGGAGGGGGGTAGGCAGAAGCATATTGGGAATAACCCTGGTTTTGTGGTTGCATCTGTGGTTGCATGGGTTGATACTGATTCTGAACCTGGGGCAGAGACTGCATGACCTGTTGCGGCTGTGGCTGAGCCCATGGCACTACATAACTGTTGAATGATGACTTCAAGACAAAGAAAATAAAGACGTTACCGAACTATCACATTTTCAACACAATGAATGGGAACAGACTATGATGCAATTCAACATTTCACAACCCCTCCCTACCTTCCCACCCCAAAAAAAGAGATAGAAAAAGAGAAAACTGAAATGAGGAAAAAGAAAGGTACCTCAAAGGCGTTCTGAGCAGGGGCTGAATTGGGAGCTTGTGGTGTTTCAGGAGTTGAACTTGTAGTGAGAACAATGCTCAAGAGATCAATCAGATCCTGGTCTTTTGAAACATTGGTCGTAGTTGCAGGGGCAGGGGCAGGTGCGTCGATTAATGCTAATGCATTGTTGCTGCCACTAGAAGAGGCACCATCTTCTGTGACGCCTGATGTACCACTCTGTGAAGGTCCAGATTGTGTCTTAGAGTGCCTGCACAATTCCACAATATTCAAACCGCTGTTATATTTCACGCAGGATAAGAGAACAAAATGCAAAAGTGAAGGAAGGCTTTTAGTGTCCCTAAAACAAAGAGATATCATTAAAAGGAAGGAAGTCACTTGATTCGAAATTTGTTTGAGTCATTCAAAACCTGAAAGGTAAACAACATACAAAGAAAATTTGGTTCTTGTGACAGAGTCTAAGAAAATCCCCACTAAACTGTCGAATGATACTACATTACTACCACAAAAAGTATGTTAGTCCCGTTAAAAAAAGAGATGCTAGTAGTGTTGAAGCATGCTGGAACGAAAGGAAAAAAAGAAAAAAAAAATCAGATTGAACATGCACCCGTCCCAAAAAAAAAAAGGAAAAGAACATGCAACAGAAACAACTATCTTGTAAGAATAACCTTCGGGCAAGCAGTGCAAATTCGTCCTCCTCTTCAACCTGATCTTTAGCTGCAGGTGCAGCAGAGATTGGAGATTTTCCATTTGCTGTCGCCTGTTTGTCCCCTGCCTCGTTAATTTTAGTGCTTGGTTCGGCTGAATCAATTTGCTGGGTAATAATATGCCTCCCATGGTCCGGAAGAGGAGCACCAGATGCTATCGCATCATGCTTCGCAAGCACGCTTTGCAAAGAATCATTCATATCAAGTCCACGAGCAAGAAGATCCTCATCCCTGTTAAGAATTAGATCCATCAAAATTAGTGCTCAAAAACCTAATCATTCTACCACATCTAATCACATTTGTAAAAAGTCATACGAACAGAACTAACGTCGTAGTACTAATCATTTGCATCAGCTTCTTCTGATTGGTACGGCAACGGTCAGCAAGGTCCACAATGACCTCATCTTTCACAGCCTGCAACCAAAATAGAAGTCATGAGAAACAAGCTTATAAATTAACGGTCAGATTGAAGAGAGTATACATATACTAAATCCGCTCCAACTCCCCCCACCCCTAAATTTTTTTTTTTCTTTATTAAAAAAAATTCACTCTAGTCACTTACCATGCGGTCATTAGGATTCACAGCTTGAAGCATGTCATCCAAGAGCTCCAAGGCATTCCGCATAGATTCCAAGGTTGAAAAACTGACAAGAAAGTCCCAACCATTTAGGGGATAACAATAAAAAGGAGTACAGTCTAACAAACTGCTCTATGCAAGCAAACCGTACAATCAACAAGAGAAGTTACCTTAAACCTTCAACCTCAGAGGTCATCGCTTCCTCCAGTCTTCTGGAAGAATTCGATGGCATGCCATAGCCAATTTGAGGAACCCTTGGTTGGATGGTGACAGGTGGTGTAATCACTGGCGCTGCAGCCTGAGACCGCTGAGGAAATTGGGCGCCATAACGCTGCCATATACATATATTCACGCATCAATAGCAAATATCTACATCTGGATAACATAGCCATACACGCCATAACACTAAGGCCATCGATGCAACCAAAGAGACGAGGGAAAAACCACAATTGGCATGTTAGAAAACTTAATTTATATCGTGTGCCTTGTCTTTGCTTTTTCCTATACAGTCCATGCCTAGAAAATGAGGATAGTCATACATTAACCATCTTTCACAGCTTTACATACATATTCACTTTTTGTGTACACCTCGTTAGACATCTTGGAAGTCAGATTCATTGCAGGTTAAACTAGAAGTAATTTTATACTCTTCCACAGCCACCTATCCTAACATACAGCACAGTTTTGTGGTCAGGCCATGCTAGCTGCTGAAGGGTAGGGAAGGAAAGAGGCCAATATTTAATCTCAAAAGTCAAAGCCTCAATGTCGAGGCATTCCAATCAAACCTCCAGCTGAGGAAGAGCCTAGTGGAAAAAACTGACTGCAGTAAAACAACTATGAAGGGATATGAAATGCAAACATGCAAGCATCAAGATCTGACTGCTCAAATAAAGGTTTTGAGTTTCAAGGTGTTAAATTAAATCAAAAATTCTCTCTCTATACTTGAGCACACTACCTTTGGAACTTGAAGATGTTTGAAAATTTTGAATTTGAAGTATACAGTTCAATAGAGCACAATGCCTTTTGAATATGAAGGTGTTTGAAGATTTTGAATTCCAAGTGTTCAGTTCATAGAGCACATTGACGGAACATGCCATCCTTGACTTATCTCTTCTTCTATAGAAAAGTTAACAAGAAGTCTCCCAAAAGAGCACCAACCTAACGCAACATTATGGGTGAGTGAGGGTACATGATCTGGGTCAATGATAAGGAAGATTAACACAAAACCAATTCTAGACCTGCCATAGCTTGGAGTTCCCCAGGGGCTTAAGGTTGACAGTACACGAGGCAACAAGGCAACACTGAGAGAGACACCCTCGAGAAACCAGTCGAATTACCAAAACAAACTCTAAAATATGTAACAGGTTTCATTGCAATTCAACGAGTCAAGATGAAAGATCTGAACACTTCTACAACTATAACACTTACAGAATTGTTGTTAGGCAGTAGCCACTTAGTACTTGACAAAATAATGAACCCTAGAACTTACATAAAAGGATTAAGCTATTTACCCTTAATTCATCACATGCCCAGTAATACTGAGAATATTTTCCACCAGGACCACCAAATGCTTCTTGCCAGGAATCCAGCAGTATCAGAATTTTGTCTCGTACATGCATGTCTCCCTGAAGAACCAATTTTTTTTACAGATATTAGCTAAAAAAAAGCTTGCGCGACATAAGAACAGTGATTTACGTTAGAGTTGTGACATAGGAGAAAGTAATAAAAATGTAATAAAATTGTGAGAAGGAATGAAAAATGGTGCCCATGAAATATGTGTATCAACATAAACTTCAGAATACATTGCATATATCCTCGTTATGTAGCCTCCAAAACTTTCTGCTTTAGTCCCTTTTTCAAATGGAAAAAAAACAATAACAATTCAGGAAAGGAGCAATAAAGGAAACATTACAAACACACACCATTTTTGTGTATAAATGTGACTGGAAGCCTAAAAGAGCCCATTGCTTTGGGTCCACAAAGAAACTAAAGAAAACAACCCTTCCGAGATAATAGTTATACGAATAAGTAATTCCTTAAAGTAGACGGAAATAAAGCTTCAGCCATATGCGCCATTAATAGCTAACACACTAACACGGCATATCTACATAATTGGTTGCCCTTAATAAGTAATACCCTCGAAAGTTAATGCTGAGGAATCCGACTACAGGACAAGACCACTGCTATTCACAAACACCCAATCAACCTCAGCCACAATACCAGCAACACCAAAAAGATTGAGTGAGTCTGATATTATTTCAGCAAACAACAGATAAATTTGGACCGAGTGATATCAAGCCTCCACCTCTGAGATTGTCACGAGTGTTCATTTCTATAGAACCACAGACCAACAAACCTGTTACTTCCATGGAACTTCAGATTCTTATATGCTACAACCCAAGAAGATGGAGTGGGTCTAGTGAGAGAAGCCTTGGATACATCCAGCTGAAACACTCGAAGAATCAGCTTTTCTTTCCCATCAAATGAACAGTATCAAGAACCAAAATAAAAGCAATCAGCTCAGCCATCTCCCGCCCAGAAGGAAACCTTTCCCGCCCAGAAGGAAACCTTCCTAAGCCTAAGATTTCCCACAGAGTTGTAGAAATAAGAGACTGACATTATGTAGAGTAGAACCATAAACGCGAGAAAACAAGATAGGTAGAGATACATCAGTCTTCCACCCGTCTTCCCAAACCCTAACATGATAACATGTTTCCCGTTTCCCGCCTTCTATCTCACCAAAGCCAGATACTGTTTGAAATTATGGAAATGAATTTCCAATGGGAAGCATAGATAGTAGATTCCTAGCAAAAGCATCCTAACCATTACTATGTATGCCATATCAACTACTAGACATTCTGTCACAAAGAAGCGAGTTCTAACAGCAAATGCCAAATCCATTTCCCCAAAAGAGCTTAGGCACCATTGACCATTACACTGTTACCCAACGCTCCATCACAATTTAGCCAACAAACAACATACTGCTAAGGAAAGTCACACATAATGGAGGAGAATTACGAACTGGCAGAGTTTCATCTCGTTTGTAGTCCTATAACTTCAAAAGGTCAGACAACTTAATTTCAAAAACGAATATCCCGAATATGGCTCAACAATCTGCTTCTTGTAAACCATCACACTTCTAAATAGGGACAACCCCCGTCAAAACAAATGCAACTCTACCAAACATCTCGTAACGCAGATTGCAACTCAATATCTCAAAGATCCCCGGTCATTTGCTAAGGAAAGATAGCATCAACAATTTCCTTTTCCTACAATCCTCTCAATTACTATTACACCATGTGCCCATAAATGCTGTATTAATATCCGATTCACAAACTTTTCACACATTAGGCAACATATCATAACTCATAATTATACGATAAACAGATTATCTCCCTACAATACGAGTCACCTATTACCCTACACACTCCACTCTACGGTACATCATAACCAAACAAAACAAAAATCACGATAGATAAACCGAAAATTACTCAGAAATGATGTTTAAAACTCGAAAATTAACGCGCATTATACGAGATACAGTCTACAAAACGCTCGTAATGTCGAAAATCCGAACCTTTTTCTTGATAATTTTGATCATTTCATCCAAAACTTTGCGCTCCGCAATCTGATAATGAATATACTCACCACAATTCTTCACCATCGTCTCCAACAGCTACACACAGTCACAAATCCACTCAATTTCGCCCGAAAATTCGACAAAAAACAAGCAAAACAATGAACAACAATCAGTACCGTTAAAGTAAGCAATTGAACTCTAGGATTCTTGTGCTGCAATCTTCTTTTCACTCCTTTAACCACGTCTTTCGCCACCCTAATCCAAAATTAATCCAATTTTTATCAACATCAAACAAACACACAATCAAAATCAATATCATAAATCACATCAACAACAAACTTTCTAAAAATAGAAAGTGAAATACTAGTACCTAGGTTAAATAAAAACCGTCTCAAATATCAAACAAAAACAGAAAAAAATTAACCGGAGGTAAAAAAAAAAGTCAAAATTAGGAAAACGTGAAGGAGAATTTTAACCAGTGATTAGAGTTGCAGAGATCACAAATTTCCATATTCATAGTCCAATCAGGTCCGGCGAGAAGCTCGCTGGTCGCCTTATCGACTTTAATCGTCGTTGAAACGGATGACGGCGACGACGACAGCGACAACGACGGCATCATCTTCTTCTTATTCTTATTCTTCTTCTTTTTCTTCTCCGGCTTCTTGTACAAGATACTAATAATTCCAGGGGGATTTCACAACTTTATTATTATTATGATTATTATGAAATTAGGATATGATATTATTATGATATTAAATGAATTAAATAAGAGGAGAGGGGGGTTTATGTAGTGTGGAGGAGAGAGAAAAGAGGTGGAGAATTTTATGGTGAGGATTTTGGTTTGTTGTTGAATGAATATATATTCAGAGACAAAATACTTTTTTTTTTTCTTTTTGAGTAGTAGTACTAAAAAAGAAGAAGTCTAGGAAAGTGGGGAGGATTTTGTGGATCATCTTTTTTTTCTTTTTTTCTTTTTCATATGGGTTTATTTTTGGGAGAAGACCAAGTATTATATGATATGATTTTGTATTATGTGATTAGTTTATTATGGTATGGTATAAAAATGTAATTATTATGTGGCTAATGTTTCATCTTTTTTGAGGTTTTTGAGGGGTTCATTTCTATCTTTGGTTTGATTGGATGTGAGTCTCGACTCGTGAGTGTGTGTTGCTTGACACGTGTTTTGTTCCGGGAGTTCATATAGGTGTTCGCTTTTTAAATTATCTGTTTTTGACAGAAAATAAAAGTGGAAGTTTATAACGGCTTGGTTGAATAAATGTGTCTTGTTAGTTGTTAACTTGTTACCCTATTTCCCGCAAAAGTATCCTAAGAATTCTCATACCGGTAATGATTATTCTTGGCCATGTAGTGGGATCGAATATTTTCGGAAAATTTGAATCATATCACGTGATTTATCAGAGTTCTTGCATTTACACTTTGTGCTAATAATTGGTATGGACAATAAGTATACATCGAGGTCACAAACAATTGACTACAATAGTTTAGTCTGTTTATAATTCGAATAATATATAATAGCAATTTAAATTAGACGTAAAGAATTACAATGATCGGGACTATTTCGGCTGGAGACGCCTGGATCACAAGATTCACAAGCAATTGTGGAACGGAAGTGTAGTGGCATCGTAGGGACATGCAAAGGGCTATCTAAAACTTTAGATAAATCAGATGCTAGCCCACATATCTTCATGGGTGATGATTGACATATGACTATATGACCATAAAATTCCAAGGATTAGAAAGGTCACAATTCAAAGACACACAATTACAAAAGTCGTATATTATAAGTCACTTTCGAAGGTCGGCTTTATCTTATTTTTGTGACAAGTGACAACAAGTACTCGAAGCTTACACTATCAGAATACCAGATCATGATTCATGCGTCTGAGACCAAGATTGAACACCTTGAGAATTATTGGAGTCACCTTTACGGGTGAATGAATGCCTTGGTCCAAAACATATCATGCCATCTTTTCCGAGGAGTATTTCGGGTTGACAATTTACGGATGATTTCATTTAGAATATCGAACTTCACTTTGTGAGCTAATGACGATTTTGGAATACTATTACGCATATATACTACTTCGTCCCGTTTTTCTCATATGGGAGAAGAATCTAAACGTAACATTAAACAAATGAAAATAACGGGGGAAATGACCAATGAGTATTGTTGTCGTCGTGGAAACTATTTTGTATCGACAAGACAATAAAATGGAAAAGTTGAAACTAATTAAATTAATGGGTTACTATGAGGATTGATTTTAGAATGAAACTCAACTAGACTTTACTTCTCTTCCACCTACGCAGTGTGGAAAAAGTTTCGGAATGTGAGAGTTTTGCAAATTCTATTTTTTGTTCCACCTCATGTATAAGTAGTTAAACTAAGATTTTCAAATGCATAAACTACTGTTAAAACTATTGTCATGACCTACTGCTCAAGTGTTTAGGGCACCTAAACATGACAAACTGATGATTTAAATCTTGCACACTTATATTTCAGAATTACTTCGGTTCAAGTCTATTTTGGGTTTGTCATTTTCGGAACAAGTCAACTTCAAATCAGATGAATATCGGTTAGTTTATCTAGTAATTTCATGATTATAATATATTAAATTGAAATTTTATCAGTATAATTTGAATGATTGGAATTGTGATTTGCTAATTCGTGTCATTTTTGGGTAAAAGGGGGTAATCATTTACGGCAGGGGCGGAGCTTGGGCAGGGCCCACAGGGGCCCGAGCCCCCCTCACATTTTTTGAGATATATAATTTACTGTGCAATTAAGATCTTATATAAACAACTTGCCTCAGTGGTTGTTGTATTCAATACTACTCAAATGGCTGGGGTAGCTTTTTTTTTTTTTTTTTCTTTCCTCTCCTCATTTCTCCTCTAGAGATCGGGCGTAAGTCATAATATACGGAGTATATACTACACTTTTATCGGTTATTTTTCACAGTTATATTTTATTGTTATGGTTTTTGAGTTTTTTCAAGATCGTATATATATTCATCCGAGCCCCCCCTCAACTTTTCATCCTGGCTCTGTCCCTGATTTACGCGCTTTGGATTGAAATCATATGAATTAGTCTTAATCATAAATCATAATCATAGACTATAACTCGACGCCGTACTAATGAACTAGACAAAGAATTCTTGCTTTGTTAGTTTGTTTACTCTTGTGAGGGGATCCCAACACGGCGACACTCATTCCTGTCAGACACACAACACCAATAAACTTGAACAAACTTGGAACTTGTGAGATACGATACAAGTAAACACTTGCCAAAAAGTATAAAAAAAAAAAGGGAACAGTTTCAAGGAAAGGAAAGATGATATATAAAGGAATGACAGGGAACTGACAATAATCTTTGAAATCCCAAACCACTGAAACCCTAGAAACTGAAGTCGTGAAAATGAAGCTTCTGTTCTCGGCCGATTCTCCTCCATTAGGCGTCATTGCAGCAGGCCAAGATTGCCACTTTACACATCTCTTTTGATGGGTCCCTTGCATCCGGTTCCTCGCCTTGTTTAATACTTCCTCATGGGTATATTCCAGTTGCTTCTGCTATAAGCTTGTTTATTATGGAATAATATTGTCGCCTTCCGTTTCCTCTATTAGTTGTTACGAGAACAATTCATCCTGCAAGAACGATTTTTAATGTTTTATTATGTTAGTGTGGATTATAAGCTTTCTTTCTTTCTATCTGTAGATCAAAGCTTGTTGGTGCTTATGTTATTTTACGATACATTGGGCGTGTTGCGTGTTGTTTACAGTTGTATGGAAATGATGCATTCGAGTCAGGACAGGTAATTATCACTCTTCAGTCTTCACCAATGTTTTTTTTTTATGTATCATTAGAACATTCTTAGTGTTTTTTTTTTCTGAATAGGTTGATCAGTGGCTAGATATGTTTCATCAAGGATTCGAAATCGACATAGCTTGCAACTATGTTAATAACTACTTGTCGACACACACGTTTTTGGTTGGCCAAGACATGTCGATTGCTGATATAGCTCTATGGTCGAGACTTGTAGGTAAAGACATAAACTTTTGGCGAAATGTTGACAGTGGAATGTTTTTACTCTAGGGACGACAGTACGACACTCCTGTATTCTTAGAATTATGTGCACTCTAGCATTATTTTTAGAATTTGTGTTACGCTTTCTGTTTTGTGAGCTGGTTACTTGTCCAAATTCTTGCAACAAACTTTCTTTATGATTGCGAATACAGTCATATCTGTTCTATTTTGTGTTACTTATAGTTACTTTGTGAAACCTGAATAGCATAAGAAAGATTGTGTAATGCTGATATAGCTCTATGGTCGAGCCTTGCAGGCAAAGACTTCAACTTTTGGCGAATTGTTCAGACTGTGGAATGTTTTTCCTAGGGACACCCCTGTATTCTTAGAATTATGTGTACTGGAGCCTTTTTTTCAGCTTTGACGACCTTGCTTTTTGTTACGCTTTCTGTTTCTGATTCTGTTTTGTCAGCTGGTTACTTGTCCAAATTGTTGCAACAAACTTTCTTTATGATTGCAAAGACAGTCATATCTGTTCTATTTTGTGTGACTTATAGTTACTTTGTGAAACGGTGCGTAGCATAAGAAAGATTGTGTAATGCTGATATAGCTCTATGGCCGAGCCTTGCAGGCAAAGACTTCAACTTTTGGCGAATTGTTGAGACTGTGGAATGTTGTTTCTAGGGACACCCCTGTATTCTTAAAATTATGTGCACTGTAGCATCATTTTTAGCTTTCACCATGCTTTCTGTTACACTTTTGTGTTTCTGATTCTGTTTGTCAGATGGTTACTTGTCCAAATTTTTGCAGCAAACTTTCTTTATGATTGTGATTTGCGAATACAACCACTTCTGTTCTATTTTGTGTTACTTGTAATTACTTTGCAAAGCGTGAATAGCATAAGAAAGATTGCGTTTGCCCAGTGCTATTATTTTGTCTTGTGTCACTTAAATCATATAGGGCACAACACTCGGTGAAAACTTCCTGACAAGTTCTTTATTTACCTCTTAATAGGTGATCATCGCAGGTGGGAAAACTTGAGGAGGTCACTGAAATACGTAAATCTTGTGCGCTGGTACAACTCTTTGACAGATGAGTATAGTTCATGCTTGAATGAGATCCTTGTAACATACTCGGGGAAAAGAGGGACAGGGAAGCCAGAAATTAGTGTGAATTGTCAGAATCGCCCCAATAATGTAAATGGTGTGAATGGCAAGGCTACGAAAACATCTAATTCTGCTCCTGAAGTTGAGGTTCCGAATGCTGAACTTGGGAAAGTGTGCCTGCGATTTGCTCCTGAGCCCAGTGGGTACCTGCACATAGGGCATTCAAAAGCAGCCCTACTAAACAAATATTTTGTAGAGAAATATAAAGGGAAGCTTATTGTGCGCTTGGATGACACTAACCCATCCAAAGAAAGCCAGGAATTCGTAGATAGTCTTCTTAAAGACATCTCGAGTCTGGGAATTGTCTATGATACCATTACTTACACATCTGATCATTTCCCAAAGTTGATGCGAATGGCTGAGACATTGATCAAGGAAGGCAAAGCCTATGTAGACAACACACCCCTGGAGGAAATGAGGATCGGAAGAGACCAAGGGGCTGAATCTAAATCAAGGAGCAATACCGTGGACAGAAATCTTGAGCTTTGGAAGGAAATGATCACGGGATCTGACATTGGTTTGAAGTGTTGCTTGAGGGGAAAGCTAGACTTCAAGAACCCAAACAAGGGCTTGAGAGATCCTGTTTACTACAGATGCAATCTAATTCCTCATCATCGCTTGGGTTCTCAGTATAAGTTGTATCCCACCTATGACTTTGCTAGTCCATTTGTGGATGCTCTTGAAGGCGTAACTCATGCACTTCGGTCTAGTGAATACTGTGACCGTGATGCTCAGTATCAATGGATTCAGAAAGATATGGGAGTCAGAAAAGTTGAAATTTATGAATTTAGTAGACTGAATATGGTGTATACACTTCTGAGCAAGCGTAAACTTCTCTGGTTTTTGCAAAATGGGAAGGTTGATGGTTGGGACGATCCTCGTTTACCTACTGTCCAAGGGATGCTACGCAGAGGTCTGAAGATTGAGGCATTGATCCAATTCATTTTGGAGCAGGTTTGCTTCTATATCTGTTTCCCTTTGCTGATAGCTAATAGCCTAATACTGAGTCGAAAATCATTGCTTTATTTCAAATTATAATCTTCTTATGTATACAACTTTACAGTAGCTGAGTGTTTACAGCATCTCAGCGTACATACAGTGCACATCCTATGATTTGCATATTACTTCCATCAAGGTGCTATAATGCCTTTCTTTGCTTTCGTCTACTGCAGGGCGCATCTACAAACCAAAACCTTATGGAATGGGATAAACTTTGGTCCATCAACAAAAGGATCATTGATCCTGTTTGTCCTAGACATACAGCTGTAATTGAGGACCGGCGTGTTCTTGTAGTCCTAACCAATGGCCCTGAGGAGCCTTTTATACGAATATTGCCTCGTCACAAGAAGTGCAGTTCTGCTGGGGATAAATGCATGACCTATACCAAAAATATATGGATAAATTTCACTGACGCAACCTGCATATCTGTGGACGAGGAGGTAACTTTAATGGATTGGGGAAATGCCATCATCAAAGAAATCAATAGGGATGCTCAGGGTAACATTCTGCAGTTAGTCGGGGTTTTGCATCTTCAGGGTTCTGTCAAAACAACCAAGTTAAAGCTAACTTGGTTACCTAAGTCGGACGAGTTGATCAAGCTTCAGTTGGTAGATTTTGATTATCTCATTACCAAAAAGAAACTGGTAATGCGTGTACCATGTTTGCATTTGTTTCCCATTTTCTTTTTCTTTGATTTGTTTTTGGCCACTGATCAGTTTGTGTTTTCATATATATCAGGGGGATAACAAGAGTAAGAAGAAAAAAGATAAATCTCCACAAGTTGAGGATTTTCTCGATGCTGTTAATCCTGTTACTCGACAAGATACTGCTGCACTTGGAGATGCCAACCTGCGCAATTTGAAGTACGGAGAGATTGTTCAGCTAGAGAGGATGGGTTATTTCAGGTGTGATGTTCCATTTGTGAAGAACTCGAAATCAGTTGTTCTCTTTGCTATCCCTGATGGGAGGCAGCGTAGTGTTTCTCGTTAATTAGCCAAGGTCTAACGTAATGTAGGAGCACAGGAGGTAACATATGACTTTGCAGTAGCTTAATTGAGACTCTTTGTCCTTGAGTGTTTAGTATGGTGTGTTCTACACATAAACGTTTGTTTATGAGTTTCAAGAAGTTTGAGGGATAGAATAAATATAATCGTCAAATGGAAATTGATTAATATAATCGTCAAACGACACATTAACGGGAAAAGTCGGTAATTTACGCGGGAAATACAGGTAACTACTGAAAGGCAAACAGTAGTCAATTTTGGTCATCCATGGCGGTTGACGACTATGTCTTTCTTCCACACTAATTATTTCTTTCCAAATTTGTCATATTCTTCCGCCAAAGTCAACGGTCAAAACCCCCAAATTCCACTTCTCAATTCAATTGAATCCCAAATTCTAGGGTTTCCAATTTCATATTCCGATCAAATGTCAGACCACCCAAATTTTCAATTGAACAAATTAGGGTTAATAATTGCAATTATTCAACTGTATATATTCTCAATTAAAGTAGAATCAAAGTGTAGAAGTGATTGTAATTTGGGTTTAGCATCATACTATGTGGAGCAAGGTGAAACCCTAGATTCAATCTCAAGCTACTTCAACAATTATAATGGTAGCTTGAATAGTGAAATAGTGAGGTATAATCATGATAAAGTTCCTAGTGTAGACACTCTAGATTACGGTATTCGGATCAATGTTCCGTTCCCTTGTGGTTGCGTAAATGATACATTTCTAGGCCATTCAGCTATGTATTCCAGAAGGGTGATACTTATGATGCTGTTGCGCAGTTAATTATACTAACCTTACTACTGAGGGTTTGATTCAGGGGTTTAACAGTTATGATCCTTATAATGTGCAAATTGGCACGATTATTAGTGTTCCTGTGGAGTGCTCTTGTGGGAACAGTAGTGTGTCGATGAAGTATGGCCTATTTATTACTTACCCGCTTAGTGTCGGGGACAGTTTGAGCTCTTTATCGAAGCAGTTTGGTTTGGATGAGAGTTTGTTGCAGGGGTATAATCCTGGTGCCAATTTTAGTTCTGGTGATGGCATTGTGTTTATTCCAGGGAAAGGTGTGTTCTTTTCGACCTTTTCATCCTGTTTTCGTGTTTGGAATGTCTTGAAAAGTTGAACTAGTGTTAGTTGATCAGATATATAACTTTTCTCTATATATGATGTTTGGAATATTGTTGAATTGTTTGTAAAGCTGTGATCTTTTCTCATGTTCTCTATATTGTTGAATTAGTTGTCTGATGTTCTTTCGACCCTTTTATCCTGATTTCGTGTTTAGAATGTCTTGAAAAGTTGAACTAGATACATTTGTAAGAAAGAAAGCTAGGTAAATTCAGTGCGGATCACCTGTCCCATTTTCCTATCCCACTCCATGTATCCCTCCAATCACGTGCTAGCTTTTCATAAATCTTTCAACTGAGGAAAATAGGACAGGTGATCCGCACTGAGGTAAATTAGCAAGGAGCTATACTCATGTTTAGAATTCAGATGGACTCTTTGTTATCTGCCAACGGTTCTACCTAATGAAAGTGTATTGGCTGGAGTCTAAAGTAAACATCTTGATGATCTACTGTATGGAAATGTCATGTTTGACCTTTATTATTCAGTGTTTGCTGTTTCTTACTGCACAAATCGCTCTGAATCAGTGGCAGTAAATAGATTAACTGCACCTGTGCTAGGTTACTTTCTGTAGCTAAAATATCTGGTCGAGAACTCTGAGTACTTCGGTGGTACTGAAGTACTGGTACATGATACACTACATCCACCACCAACACTCCAACACCAGGGAGCTTATTTTTAAAATGGAATGGCGTTATAAAATAGCTGGTTCTTGCTTGGGTTTTTGCCTCGCTGTCAGCTGTAATTCCTAAAATAGCTGTGATCTTTTTTTTTTATGCAGATGAAAGTGGAAATTACCCGCCCCTTGTTTTAAGGTAAGCTCTTATTAGCAGCACCTCATAAAAAATAGTTTTTGTTAGCAAATTCATTAACTTGTCCTTGGATTTATATTATTGTGCTTTCACTTTTGGCAGAAATACTTCAGGATCAGGGCTCACTGGTGGAGCAATTGTTGGGATATGTATAGCAGCAGTGATTATAATTCTTTTTTCAGTTGGGGTGTATGTCAGATTCATAAGACAAAGGAAATCGAACAAGGCTTCATTACTTCCTGAGATGTCTGAATATCATCCAACACATTCTGGTATTGTTCCCTCCTCGTCCAATGTTAGTGCATTGTATGCTTGCGTCCACATGTTACACAGCGTGCGTGAATGTGTGCATCTGTCTTTTTGAAATTTGGTAGACCACGAATATTAATGATCCAATCTTATGTTCGGCGTTTAGCATCCTCTCTATACCTGCCAGACCCACCACAGCACAGAGGAAACCTGGAATATTATAATGATTTCTTGGTGCATACTGATGGATTTATGATAATCATACTGAGAGAGAACTTCCATTTGACATGCAGGTTCTGTTAGTCAAGCTGCAGGTGCCACATATATTCCAAGCATAGATATTGGCAAATCAGTGGAATTCTCTTATGAAGAGCTTGCCAAAGCAACCGATAATTTCAACCCCAGTTCTAAGATTGGGCAAGGAGGATATGGAGTAGTATACTTTGCAGAGCTGAGAGGCGAGGTTTGTATAATACGCCATTCTTATCTTACAAAAGGAAACTTCACATGTCAACTGATGAATTTAATTAGAACTAGTTCTTAGACAATAGGTGTTATTGAATTGAATGTTTATAAGCATATGCATCAAGTTTGTCACATTAAAGGTTGATTAGTAGTTCAACATGAAGCAGTGCTGCAGCAGTACAGCTCATGGTCAAAATTCAGTCAAAATTATATTTATGTAGAGTTTGTATCATCTGCTGTTCTGCAATCTAACTGTGGCCTGTGTGCATAGAAGCATGACACCCTAGGATAATGACTGTGAGAATGACAAGAAAATCATGCACTCTTCTTGCAGAATATAAATCTTTGTAAAGAGTAGGCTGGGAAATCCAAAAATCATCTACACCGAATGAGAATCTTTAGATTTCATAATAAGTAATGGTTTCTGTATATGCTTAGGATGATCATTTCGTTTTTCAACATCATCCTTTTATGACAAGTGAGTTTTCATGTTTACGGCGTCTTAGAATCTTCGTACATGATGTGCATAGTACTTGTACATCCAACTCAACTGAGTTACGAAGGCCAATAATTATGAGGGTAAGGAGCGCAGAGGCAGTAAGGAGGCACTATATATAGTCTTCTGTTCAGAAGTGAACTCCAAGCCTGCTTGAATGGCTTAGTGTTCTGATGTACGAGAATTGTGGATGAAACAATACAGTCTTCTATTCGGAATAGAACTCCAGGTCTTTCACTTACTACATCTTAAAATCGATTTTCAATTTGCAAGCATCAAAGGAGTTTCTGGCTGAATTGAAGGTCTTAACTCATGTCCATCACTTAAACCTGGTATGTCTTCTGCTTTCCAATGAGTAACCTGCAGATTCAAATATCTTTTCCCTGAGGGACACATGAGTATATTCTTATATGAAGCTCATCATTTATAACTTTTCTTCTTGTTGTTGCCGTCTTTAGTTAAAAGTCCTAACACTACGCGAATTATGTTGTTGGAGCTCATCATTTATAACTTTGCGCCTGACATAACATGTTCGCTCGTAATATTTCGTAGGGGTTCTCACTTGTTTGAGTTAAAAGGGCCTTTCCCCTGTGACTTTGAGACTCCTGTTGTAGAAGCTTGAGCCTAGTGCATTCAACAGCCTTTTCCGATCTCAGCTTACCTTAAGCATCTGCTGATGACCTAACTTACAGCAAAGTTAATGTAATTTGTAATTATCTCTCTTATGGAGGCATTATCCTCGTTCGTTATTTTCTTGTTTACTCATTAATACAACTTTCTTTTGTCTTGTTAAAAAAAAAGCATCTGCTGACTGCTGATCAAAATGTTCTGATGTTGTTATGTTTCTTGTCAAAAATGATGCCTTTTCAGATTACATCGCAATCTTATTGAGAAGGCGTCTTTGCTGCAGGTGCGCTTACTCGGATATTGCGTGGAGGGTTCCCTTTTTCTCGTTTATGAGTTTGTCGAAAATGGGAATTTAAGCCAACATCTGCGAAGCTCAGGTGCTTTATCTCACGGAATGTATTCTTGGAATTAATTTTTTTGCCGATTCTGATAATTGTAGTGGTTTGATGGTTAGGAAGGGATCCATTGCCATGGTCAACCAGAGTCCAAATTGCTCTTGATTCAGCTAGAGGTCTTGAATATATCCATGAGCATACTGTCCCCGTCTACATTCACCGGGATATCAAACCTGCTAATATATTGCTAAACAATAACTTCCAAGCCAAGGTATCATCATGGACTTTCTTGTACCTATTCAGCTGTTTGCTTGCGTTTATTCTTACTCTTAGCCTGAAACCTATATGTCCTCCAATATGGGCTCGTGCACTTTTTTTGCAAACTGAAAGCACGTAAAAGAGTTCCAAAACTAAGTTGCTTTTATTGTCATGCGTGCAGGTTGCAGATTTCGGGTTGGCCAAGCTCTCTGAGGTGGAAAATGCAACTTTGCCGTCTCGCCTTGTGGGAACATTTGGATACATGCCACCAGAGTAATTTTCCTTCTTTGTTGGATTTGCCATGAGAGCCAAGATAATAATTGGAAATTTTGAATTCCTTGTAACTAAAACAGGCTTCTCTAAAAAAACAGGCTTCTATAAGCAGTTGTTCATGTAGAGTTTGCAGCTAACCTTTTTATGCCTGGTTTTTCCATTGTTATAACCTTTTTATGCCTGGTTTTTCCGTGGTTATAACACTTATCTAATCAGATGTATTGCATATAGGTATGCTCAATTCGGTGATGTGTCTCCAAAGGTTGATGTTTTTGCATTTGGAGTTGTTCTTTATGAACTCATATCATCAAAAGAAGCTGTGGTGAAGCCAAGCAAATCGGCTTCTGAATCAGCAGGTCTTGTTGGTCTGGTATGAAATTTTCTCCTCTTACCGCAGATTTCATCACTTCTTTTGTCGTCGGGGTGGGGGAGTTGTATGCATGATTTAGGAATGTTATAATTGAGTGGCATGCTATGATTTCAAGCATACAGGCGGAGAAATATCCCCCTTCGTGCATTTCTCATATCAAAAGAACTCCAATTACTGATCCAACAACAAGCAATACTCGCATACTTTACTAGTGATTTCCGTAAAGTTTGGGTCCTTTTTGTCATTGTTGCAGTTCTATAATGTTCTCAGTAAGCCTGATCCGAAAGAGATATCCAAGCTTATTGACCCCGGACTTGGTGACGATTACCCACTTGAGTCAGTGCGTCAGGTAAAAAAAAAATTAACCAATT
Source organism: Spergularia marina (assembly GCA_963680865.1). Classification (NCBI taxonomy): domain Eukaryota; kingdom Viridiplantae; phylum Streptophyta; class Magnoliopsida; order Caryophyllales; family Caryophyllaceae; genus Spergularia; species Spergularia marina. The sequence continues at coordinate 893,244 of OY804555.1, read as the reverse complement.
TCATCTGTGAGTAGTGACAGCTTATTAAGGCTTCAGAGATTTCTGTTTCTGAAAGCATGCAGCGCTGTTGTGTGTGTATGCAGGTAGCTGAGCTTGCTAAAGCATGTACGCAAGATAACCCTCAGCTTCGTCCAAGTATGAGGTCCGTTGTAGTTGATCTGACCACGCTCTCTTCAGCAATAGGAAACTGGGATATACATTCAGTTTATGGGAATGATGGCCTTCTAAATCGCGTGTCTGGAAGATAGGCAGCAGTGGTTTTACCAGTCCTGCAACACTGGATTGCGAATGCCACTCCCAACTTACTGCCTCAGCCTTGCTTCCTCGAGCACGTAACTGATAAACGTCCTCGAGAAGTTAGAATGTCCCAACAGCTAACTGATGGAATATACAGATCAATGCTACTAATGATCGATGTTGGACGTTTTTTATAAATTCCATTTTTTATTAGAAACTTAAATTGGAGTAAATATGACACGAAATGCTCACTCTGTACAAAATAGTGAAAACACCAGTGATCCTGTACACTGATAGCACGACCCTCTGTATAAGTCTTTGTCATTGATCGATTAATGCATGTTGAGAAAATGATGTGTACAGAAATTCTTATATCCTGTGCTAGGAAAAAGATCGTCATCAATTCTAATTTAAGGTTGTATATGTAAGTTTGTAACAATGTTTCAGTTTTGGCCCTAACGGTCTTTTAGAAATTCCGGTTTCAGTTTGATTTCGGGTTATCTGATTCCGTGAACACTCATAATACTCTACACTTCCGTTTTGAAATTTTAGAACTCCTTTTCACGAAAGTGCTATATGCTCGCACAAAACACGGTATAGATTAAAATTGGTTTTCAACAATGTGAAAATCGTCTTTGATAGAGTACCTTATTTTGTGGGTTTGGTTACAAATGGAACATCCATACCATAGTAGGGTTTTGGACTTTTGGGAATGGACACTTGAGGTTCCAATAATAATAATGAGGTATAGTTGACGGTTGATAAATCACTCTCAATCTTACTTCAAAGAGAGGTAACACCTATTTTTGGGAACATCTTCGTACATGGTCCTTGTGTTTTTGCTTCCCATTCTGTGGCAAACAAGTCACTCTTTGTGAGTTGAAACTTGAGACCAACCTGCCCTCTTCTCCTTCACATTTCTTCGATGCATGTTTGGTTGTCGAAAACGTTCAAATATTATTCAGTGTTGTATTTTGAGTCGGGATTATCTAATTTTAAATTCCGAGTATCCGTTGGTATATAGACGCTTCTCTATCAAATGTACTAGTTATAGTTTTTCTAAACTCGTCGTTGGGAGATAACTCGTGATTCAAATATTATACATGTGAACTAAAGTGTTGTAGAAATGTCCTTCTCTCTGCTTACATCTCGATGTAAGCGTCAACACATCGCCGGAGAATCATGCAGAGTGCCTATTATACTCCCGGGATTCAGAGAGTGTGTACTCCAAAATTTACATTTGTACTTTTGAGAGTATTTCATGTCTTTTAGTGGATATCTTTAGTATCTTTCGAAAGTCGTATAGTTGTTTTCTAAATTATCTAGTCTTTGGGAGATAACTTAAGATCGATCAGTATAACTTTGGATATTAATTTTGATGTACTAAACTTCTAACATATTAGGTTTAAGCATTTCTTATCCATTCCAATAATTCGATAATTAATATTTTTATTGTTATAGTTCAACGTACGTGCTCTTTTGTAGTTTATTTATGGTTCCCACTTCCCAATAAATGCTTGCAAAACTACGCCAAAATGGTTTGATAAATAAATTTCCACATTTTTATCGAAGGATGCACAATGAGTATAAAAGTACACAACATAAAAAACGGTTGAGTATATATATACATACTCTCGTATGTACACAATACAGGAATTTTCCTGAACCATGTATATTCTTATATTAGTTTCGTTTCTTTGTTGCTTAAGTTTGTTGACAAAACATTCGCATGAACATTTGTCCGAAAACAACAAAGAGAAGTTATTAACAACAAATTGTTTTGATTGAAAAACAAATATAATTTCAACGAATTGTCATAGAATACTCCTTAAGGTTTTGCGTTTCAAAGTTGTATTTGACTATTAATATTACTACACAATGTCATAATCGTACCACGAACATCAAAGTTGATTAAAATTAAAGGTGGTGACAAATTAAATCTGGTTCAAATGGAGTATTATGGTGAAGCATAGCTTCCCAGTGTGTCGCTTCGAAATTCTAATTGAAAATGATTGAAAAAGAGATGTTAAATTTTCTAATAATGCTAGTGTAGCAAAATTAGAACAAACAATCGTGAAATTAAAATTTAATTGATTGTTTTAATTTCGGCAAATTTACGTGGTGCTACCCAACTATGTCATCAGAATGCGCATGCATAGTGCCCTTACCTTTGAAACTTATACATTGTGGTGCCCCCGAGCTTTACACCTATAAGCACGTGGTGCCCTTATCACTCGTTTTATTCTAATAATGCCGTTATCTTTTGCATGTTAAACGGTGATGTGACATATAATTAGTAAATATTTTGTATTTAATAATTAATACCCCAAAAAAAAATTTCTCCCACCTCTGCCTCACACCCCACCGCCCCCAGCCTCTATACCACCCCCACAACTACCGCCGTTCACGCGCCGACCACCCCCCCTCTCCCCGAATACACCACCACTGGGCCGCACAAGGCGCCGTGAGCCCACTTAGGTGGGTCCCATCCACGAGCATCTGTATCTTCATACTTAGTTAACTTATTAATTGTGTTGGGCTCATGATAAGTTATCATGAGACAGTCTAGTACAAGACTTTATTTATGTTTATGCCACTATATTTAGGGAAGGTTAGGTTGTAATTAGATTATACAACAAAACAATTTTTAACATTGCAATATGAAATTGACGCTCTATTATCTTTAATTCTTTATTTACTTGATTTTGTTTTTACGAACAACATTGTATGCTACATTAACTCCATCTATAAAATTGGGGTCACTGCAATCAATGGCTAGAAAATATGCAACTACAACTATAATGAGAACGATCACAGTGTTTTAGGCATGCTTATATGCTATATGTAGGAAGAATTATATATCCAAGGTTTAATTAATTTTCTCCTGTAGTAATTCACAGCAAAATAGTGTAGAGGAGTGTTATAGAATGAATGTGACTACTACGCAATTGCGCATTATATATATTATATATGGTCTTGGATTCTTGGTAGTGTTTGATGTTTAGCTAAGCTAAATATAGTGATGGATATATATATATTTTAGTAATTTCACCGATAAACACTAGTGATTCACTCTAGCTAGCTCCATTTACATACATTAAAGTAAAATTGAAAACGTTAATGCGCAGTACAGTGACAACGAATAGCAAGAAATTAACTCCCCCATTTCATTCAATTGTTTACATTGGATCGGATTTTGTGAGGGGAACCCAAACCCAATGTAATAAACAATTGAATGAAATGATATATATCATATAGTAGTTTGTAGTACCAAGGTTTTGTTAGTGTGGTTCCATACTCATCTACGTACTACTGATGTAGTAGTATCAATTTGTTATTAGTTACAATGTACCAAAAACAAGTAATTTTTGTGTATTACTCATCGATAATCTAGTATCGGCCGGTGAGAAGCTATATAATCAACGATTTTATGAAATGAACTCGTTTTTGTGTATAATCAATTCGAAGAAAGGCATGATTATTGGAAGCATGCATAATAATGCATATAAAGCAAATCTCATTGCATTGCATTGCAATGTAATGAATAATGTAATCTAGTTGGGGAAAAAAAGGAGAGAAAAGGAACAATATGATCAAATGTCCATTTAGTTAATTAAGATAGATAATCACTAGCTAGCTATTATTCTTCTGTTTAAACTCACTCAAACACCTTTACATAATTACATGATTTACATCACAAATGATCATTATATACCTCATCCGTGATTACTTGATCAATCCCATTAATTGGCGTAATCTTCTCTACTAATCACACCCTAAATAATGTTTACATACATATATGATTCGCTTAAATCGAGAGATACAATTTCTTTAGTACATACAAATATACAATGCACTAGTACTTGAATATATACTAGATTTGCTAACGAATGCAATGTAGGAATCGCTGTGATGAACATACAATCATACATAGATGGGGTGAAAAGAATCTTAAGCTTGAAGATTATGTTTCGGCAATAGAAAGTGACCCAACAATCTTCTTTTTCCAAAGTTCACATGCACTAACAAAAACTATAGATTATTTACCAATTAAGGTCACGACCATCATGGTTTAATAATTATGTCGATCGATCAATTTCATGGCCATACCCTTTGCTACAACTAAAGTAAAAAATTACCACACCATTAAATAATACATTTCGTTAGCATTATACGATAAAAAGTGTTAGAGATTTTTGGACCCGGAATCTGGACTAAATCAAATGGTTATAGGCTTATAGCGAATTATGTATTAACTAAAATGACGATAACTTACCTCAACTCTGATAAAATAATGAGGTTGAGTTGGTGATGATTATAATCTTCCTCCCTTTGCAATTTCGTCCCCGTGCGTGTAGAAGAAGCAAAAGCTCGACGAACTCTTATCGATAAGTTTGAGTGGGCATGATGGTGAAGAGGGGCACATGAACAACCAACTCACAACAACTATTTATTGATCTTATTAGCTCAAAATATAAGAAAAGGCCAATAAATAAATCAAGCAATTATTCATTTCTTGTGTTCTATATGGAAACCTACCTAGCTACATACTGCTAAGTAGCAATAGACAATTCTGAACTCAGCTGATATACACTTTAAAACTCGATTAAAGATAAACTCACATACATCAGAATGGCAAAATTATGCAATAGCGTCCTATAGTATGCCCTATACACACAAAACAATAATATGTATTATTTCATAAACATGTGTGTCTAATTGCAAGAGTTAGTAATGCACGTGCCCTGCTTCTCCATCTTGCTCAACACCCAAACCTTGTTTTTTCATACTTCTTGCAAAAACTTGGAACATATAACTTGTGGAGAAATATATAGCTAGGTACTTATTAAGACTTTAAGAGAGAAAAAAAAAGAGCATATATATAGCTATAGGAAAAGAGGGGGATTAGCAATTTGAGACCTAATTAGCTAGTTTTGGTGTGTTTATGATCCAATTTATAGCAAGAAAAGATAATGGGTAAAAAGTGTAAGAAAGAGTAATTCATACAGTTCATACAGTTCATAAATTGGGGGAATTAATTAAAGATGGGAAAGGGGAAAAAAAGTTGATGGAATGGAAGTGGCTTGTTTGGATGTGGGGTATAATGTTTAAGTGAAATGGCTTTCTCGTTCACCCAATTTTGGGTTTTTGTTAAACCCCACCAAACAGCTTGCTACAACTCACACGAAGTAATTAGTAAGGACCCATCTAAAAAAACAGCAATTACTTGAATTAAATCTTCATAATTAGTATGTCTATAATTAATTATTGTTGGTCGTGAGTTCATCGCCCACCTGAATAGTTTTACCTACCATATGCTATGGGAGGTGGCAATGTATGTAGCATTGGGTTGTTTGTTTAATGTCAACAATATATATCCCAAAATATAAATTCGGTTTTGAAAAAAAAATATAAATTCGGTTTTATAAATAAAGACTATATTTTGGCTTCGTGAAATTATGAAATAACAGGGTTTTAATTTACAACATGTAAAACGGCTAGCGAATATATAATATATAATATACTCCAATTGTGATCCGACCATTTGCTTCCACTTACGGGGTTTCCAACCAAAATTTATTCATTCACGGATAGATTTCGAACTATTGAAATCACCCTATATATATGTAGATTGTTAGCAAATTTATTATTTATATATACTCCAATTGTCACTTGATCATTTGCTTTCCTTCTCAATTTTTCCAAACAGAGTTTGTTCAAAGTTCAAACACTTCCCCTTTTCGGATGCACGACTTATATGCTGTGAATCAAATGTCTTAATCCTCATACTTCGATTTTCACAACGGATGAGAATATAATAACAATGATCGAAAGTTACTCCCTATAAATTTTAGTGATGTGTGTTACTTTGATTTAGTTCTATACACTATATATTTATTGTACCATTTTAGACATGAGAAGGTTGAAAAGGTAAAAATAAAAGAATGGCTCAATAATTACTAGTTAAGACTTAAGACTATTGCACATATACTCGGAATGAAGTTGAAACTATTGAACGAATTTAACAAATTGAAAATCACTGCGTACGTGCATGTAATTGAAAACTCACATCTAGTGTAGTGAAGAAAGGTCCCATTTTCGGCGGACGATAGTATATAGTGTGATCGGTTGAGCCATGCAACAGTGATCGAACTATATAAATTTAATTGTCGATCTTTAGTAGTATAAGTCAGTCTCACAATAATATGGATCGAATAAGAACCATTCTTGAAATGAGCAAGCGAGATACATGTTAAGGAATGCAACTCACGGAAAGAGTTTTCACATGTCAACGTTTAGGGTATGATGAGTAGTTATGTGACATTTAGCGAAATCTAGTACTCCAAAACTCTATAATTAAGATTTACAAAGAAAAGTTGTCATCCCACGAATACTTCCACTGCAAATGTTTGACAATTTCAATCAACAATTAATACCACTTACATCAATTTATACTATACAATTTTCTAGCTAGCTGGGGACAGTTTAGATTATAGAATTACGGCTAAATTACGAGCATTTATTCTCTTTTTTATGTTGGGACTTGGGAGTGAAAAGAGAGGAAAAAAAAGTCCTTTGGGTTTTGGTTTTACCCGACAGTAATTGTTGGATTTATCCGGGTAATTCAAACTTTACCAATTAAATGAGCTTTTATATGTTATATTAGGGCACATAATTTATTATCCTATATATCTATATATCGTCACTCCTAAAACTGAATGTTATATTGTGGTTTAAATTATATCGATTTCATTTTGTGAGGGAGTACAAGATCGGAAGGATAGTAGCTAGCCTAATATTTGCTACATACTAATCAGTTATTTTAATTTGATTTAATTTGGTAAAGCTAAATTTCTAACTTCGCCTTTATCTGAAATGGGATAAACCAATCAAGTAATCAGTCGTTATTAGATCACATAAGTGATCGACATAAGTCAATTCAAATCCTCAACGATAAAAATGACTGTAGATTTTTTTTTTTGGAAATTAGACGTCATTATATAAAACAGATTCAAGGATACAAACCAATAACGAAAACAAACATAAAAACAAGAGATTCGGTTCAACAACAAAACAGGACCACAAACACTATTGAATTTTCGATTGTAAGTAGTTATTATATGTATATTAATTAGTTTATATTGAATTTGTTTGTATTTGCGTATCTAAGTCTAAAATACGAAAGATACATTGTGCGGGTTTAAAATTTAAGGATTATATAATAGTAAAGTAACTTACCCTTTTCTTCACAAAGAAGGAGAATAGGGTCATATATATATATATATATATTATAATTTAAGATCGAACAATTAAACAAAATCTTGATAACATGAAGATGGAGGTCGCAATTTGAAGTAGTGGACATAGATTAAAGTTGACGTTAAAACAAACCAATATGTTTTGCACCAAAAAATAAAATTGAGAAAATGAAAGTGACGGTTCATGTACGGTTGGTTACTTATATAGCAAATATTCGGAATATCGCTCGAACCTGTTTGCCACAGAACATGCAGGGTATGTCATTATCAATAATCCAGGCAATTTCTTTTTGTAATTATCTCATGATAATACTCAAAACAAACATAATTGTATTACCGAACTGGATTTCGACAACACTTACTGATGACAGCATTAAGTCATTTTAGACGAAGTTCGCTTAGTAAGAACCTAGCTATGTAATTAAGGAAGAGGACCCAAAACATGCCAATGAAAGTGAGACTATATATCTTGAGCGAGTTTATTAATTAAGGCATTAAACCATTGTTTGGGTTTGACCATCTGACTAGGTTTTTTGTTGAAATGACTTATTACCGTGCATGGTCGAGAGTCGTGACCATGCATTAAGGTTTCTGATGTCTTCTAATAACCACCTCATCTTGAGGTAGAGTTCAAACCCAATTATACTTAATCTGTATGTATGTATTGTGCATTACCAGTAGTTTAATTATCACCCGTTGTTTGATATATCTTTGCGACGACAATCGAGGAGGATATTTAATAGTAAGAACGTAGAATCATAGAATGATAATAAGTGAAAGGACATTCCAAAGACAATGTAAAATAGTAGGTGGTACTAGAAGGGAAAACAAGGTGATTGTACTAATTGTCATCATCTATCTTAAATCTTAATTCCTAGATCGCACATATCTATCGATGGTCTATCAATGGACTCCAGTCACTATCAGTGCCCACTACATATTGCCATTGTGGAGATGTCACCTTAGATGCTTCTCATGTCTCATTTTAGACCATATTAAAGAAATTTTGGGGCATCTTTCTTCATGGCCCCCAAATCCCATCCCATCATTGTTTTTTGATACTTGGTACTACCACTATTTCTTATTTGAAAGGAAGTCTTGTGATCATAGTTACTTTCACTCCCATATTTATCTTACAAGTACAAAGGGGTAGTTGAAACGAATTACTTAGCTTGTTTAGTAGTCTTAAGAATAATCAAGAGAAGCATTGACACTCGCGATGATCACCAATTAAATCAGTGGACAATGCTAGAGGTTTAAAGTGTAGACACGCAAAAGTGTATACAATCCGTAATAATTTTACTACACTATCAAAATTTTACTACTCACACAATTAATTTTACTACCTGAATTTTTTACTACAATTAATTTTACTATTCCGATCTCAAGTTTACTACTACTAGCTCAATTTTACATCTTAGACAAATTAATTGTGTCTAAACTATAGACCTCTATCAATTTGCTAAATCAGTATGAGTATTAGGTCGTTAATTTTATGCAAAAATCCATACATCGTACATATAGTCTTTTTATGTTAAGGCCTATATTAATTGTTTATTTAGGAAAACTATTGAGACGAGCAGGGTAAATCCCGTTCCTGCCGAGCACTGTTTATAATTCAATCTATACAATGCAATGGTAATATTATTCACAAAAAATAACCTAATTAAGCATACTTACAAAAGATTTGTCCTCACTCGATAATCAGTATAAAGATGAGTTAAAAGTTAATTAGGTTATAAACGAAGTAAATGAATTAATTATAGCAAGGTATTTGGGAGATAGAGGCCAATATTATGTTGTGGAGCCATGACATTGAGAGCGAGGTAGATGGATGGTTACTCATGAACAACTTTTCTGAGTAGATTACCACATTCATTGTCCTCCTAGATATTGTGAAATCTCTTCAACCTATCACACAACAAGTTAATTCAACGACCCTATAATTTTCGAGTTCCAGTCTATGTTAAATTGACGTGAAACTCAGCTCGTTCAATAATTCTAAAAAGAATTTTCGTTTATAAATACTGAAAATACATTTCTGCTAGTTTATATATATATAATTTTACGCGATAAATTGTGCAGTAATAAATTGTTCGGTAAGTGAGGAGAGGCCGCATTTGTGTCATTGAATGTGGTATGTACAGACTGTGAAATGGCCTTTTTGCCTTTTTGCATCCTTTTCCTTGGATCTTGTAAATATTTGTCTTACTACTCATTGGTTTTCCGGCACTACTCTGCTCACTGACAGGACCTTATCGATGGAATTTGGTTTGTCAGATTGTACTCAATTCCGAAATCATTTATAAACGTAACTAACGGAAATAATGTTATTTTTGAGTTTCAGTTAGAATCGGTGTTTTACATATTAACAAACTGTGAAATATGTACAGAGAATTAATTATGTAAACTTTTTTCTTTATTTCATTGAATTATCAATCATAACAATCACGAGTTTTTGACTCCATTAAAAGTGAAAATCAACTCCCATCGTAATAATTAAAAAAATTGCGAGGGTTACATTTCGACTTTTCCTAGTAAGTGGTCGGAATAAACTAAAGAAACCTTTGCAAGCTTGCTGGACAACTCTGCAAAAATCCAAGGTTAGAATATAAACACAGAATTTGCGCTGTTCTCCAATATCATTCTCTGACAGTGATGCAAGTAGGAAATGAAACCAATAGTAAATGATATCAAGAAAACATAGGCTCACATAAAAAAATAAAAATAAATAAAACTCCTTGTAGAATAATTAAGCTAAGCATGTTAGTATAATAAGCATATTAAGCAAGAGAATGTCGGGTTTAATAAACATAGGTTGACATCACTAGTGAAAAAAGGTGGTGTTTCTTAAACAAAATGATGGAGAAATGAGTTGATTAAAGTAATTAATGGCCGGTTAGTAAGGTAGTGTAATTAAATTAAGGCTTACATTTCAAGGAACATGACAAATTTTAAAGGAGGATTGGCAAGCATGCTTAAGTACTTAATATCTTCCTAATTATATTTAAAGCTGCCACCATTAGACATGCATAAGTGGCCATTATCATCACTTATTAGTGGTTTAGGTTAGAAGTGTGTGTTATATATTTTGAGTTTACAAGTTGACTTCTTCGTTCCTCCAACAATTCGTGTTCGGTTTAATCCAGATTTGAATTAAGCGGGTAAGATTACATGAGTGGAGCATTATGAGAACTCGAACTTGAGACATCTAAGTAGTAACTTTCTTTTGGGTTAAATAATTTGGATTGAAATCAAGTAAGATCATGTGCTTAGTGTAGTGAGTCTAAACTGGCCCCTTGAGATTCTAACATTAATGCATTTTATCGGTTCATATACAAGACATCTTGAGCTAGCTGATAAATTATAATTTGTTTTGTTTGGTTGGTTAATTCATGAAACGGGTTGGGTTGGCCTGGTATTAGTTTGGATACAACAAAATCATTCTATTCGATCTAATGTACTTATTCGATCTATATGTTAATATACTCGATTAAGCGTCCCTTTGTTGGCAAATACGAAATACCCCAACATTTCTTTAATTCAACTTTAACATAAATAAATCAATTTTTGACTTCACGTCAGACTAATATCCCAAACCGGCCACCCAAAACAAGTATGACATGGCATGCATTGAACCAAATTGGCCAGAAAAATTGAGATGAGATCGAATTCCCTTCTAAATAATCTTATGCCACTTATTAATTAATACTGCTCCGTATGTGCTAGAGGATCATAAATTCGATGATTGTGTTACTAGCTTTTGATAACTAGGTCAAGATTTAGACTCTAATAGGTTCAACCTATGTAGTTTGGGTGTAGTCATATCCTTTCTTTTCAATCCTGTTTCAGTTTCTTTTTTTCTTCGTCTTGTAAAACAAGACAGAAATGCGTAATTCGTACGTGACAGCACTTCACTAGCGATAACAATGCGTAGGTTAGGTAGACATTATGACAACGTAATTAAGTACATATCTTATTAGTCATTAGACTCATTACCACCTTTTGTAGCTAGAATAATGTCTTCTTGTTGATTCATTTCGGGAGTTTAGCTTAGCTTGTTGACCTAGTAAATAGTATAGCTCGTCTGTATACGTAGGGAGTTGCTATTTGACGCCCGAATTTGGTGGGCCTATTTGCCACCCAAAACTGTGATGTACCAACTTTGCCCCTTCCCCTAAAATTTTTAGATTTTGTTACCCATTCTGCCCCTTGCCCCTTTGTTGTTTCTTCATGAAGGCTTCACACCTACTTTAATTAATTTACTTATGGTAATTATTACTTATTATCATCTTCATTTATTTTCTTACTTTTTATCATCTTCATCGTCTTGAACTTCATCTGGAAAGAAGTGTGTAAAGCAAGGAACAAGAACTAGTGGATGTGTGTAAAGGAAGGAAGAAGAACACCTGTATGGTAACAAAATTCCGGAAGGATTATTATGAAAATTCCCACCAAATTCCCACCAAAATCAGCCCAAAATTCATAATCCTATTTAAAAAAAACAATGTAGGATAGTTTCATATGATGAAATAAGTTGGGGAATTGGGACACATAAACGAATATAATGAAAGCATGGAAAAAATCTGATGAAATTTGGTGTAGTTATTGCGTTATGGTTATGGAGGAAAGAGAGTAGGAGTGAGACGAAGGAAGGAAGGGAGGAAGAGGGTAGAAGCAGCAAAGCAAAAAAAAAAAAACAACTAAAGACAAAGGAGGGCAAAATGGGTCATCCATATTACGGGCGGCAAATAGGCCCACCATTTTAGGCGTCAAATAACAATCCAGTATATGTATGCTTTCACTTTGACTGAAATACATGTACTTCTACTCTATACTGGTACTAGTATGTCCTTCTCCAAAGTGAGATTCTTTATGTGAATTTCCACTAAGATTCTAATCAGCTCGTTCTTTTAAATTGTCAGCGTTTATAAATTCACATCCACGATCTATCGACTATTATTGACAATTCGATAGCTTTGGACTACTATTGACTATTGTTCCGATGCTAATTGCCAAATGGCAAGTTTAATCAGACACACGGCGAGTTGAGACCGTTTGCTAGACGGGCTTAAAAGAGTTCCTTACAAACCCATTTCATCATCTATAATTGGTCATGTTTTGCCCGAGTTTGAAAACTATACTCCCTCTATCCCTCTTTAAACATCCCAGTTTTCTTTTCGGGGTGTCTTTATTTAAATACCCCATTTCAAAACTTTCTAAATGGGGTAAGTTTTCACCACACATCAAGTCTCCACTATCTCCAAAAGCAATAAACAAATCATCCATTATCTCCAAAAATAATAAACAAAGCACCTGTTATCTCCAACAATAATAAACAAGCTACCCACTATCTCCAATAATAATAAACAAATCACACCACATAAATTAAGGAGCGGGGTGTTTAAAGGGGGGACGGAGGGAGCATATGAAACACTATAGCAAATGACTGACTCGGTTGTGCTTTGCACGGGTTTGAAAACAAGTCAAATTAAACCAAAATGATTGAGTGAGATAAAACAACAATACAGTCCAAAGGATTTGGGCCCAACCCAATATGGTTGAATCAGTCAATATGAAGATCAATTTTTGAAGGGCCTGATGAGTCGGGATTTTGATCGCCACATTAGATGTGGACCGAATTTTGGTATCCGGTCCATAATCTGTTCCAAAGTCAATGATAATTGATGGACGACCGTTGGGCAAACATATTTAGCACATTCTTTTTAAGGTCGGATATATAAAATGGGACTATTTATTCGTACTCGTATCAAGTTTCAATAAAGGTAAAATATCTCTCACAAATCAAATTTTTTACAGTGTTAGAAAACGTTGACCAAGTATGAGATTGAGCACAAGAATCTTTCTAATACCATCCAAATTCATTCCAATTGTCGATATATGAAAAATGTTATCACGGGAATACATTGCAATTGACACAAGGATAACAATGAGGAATAGTGGTCATGGAAGGTGCTTATAAAGGAAAATAACCCTAAGGTAATAAGGAACAAATAGTAAAAAAAACTTTAGAATGTATACTCCATGTAATTTTTTTTGAAGGGATATACTCCATGTAATTTGGTATGTGATTTTGTTACTTCACTCTAATAAAAACAAAACTAATTAAGCATTCTCTTAATTTCTAGAGAGGCAAAATTCCAATGATCGAATGTACTCTTCGTGGCTTTCTACCATTCCATGCATCTCTTTCTCTAGGCATCTGAGAGCTACGTGAAATGGTTCATTTCACCGATAACGATAACATTATCTTTATCGGCCATCGTGAAAAGCATTATTCCGATAAAGTTTTATGTCCAATTTTCGACTTCATTATAACATTTTTCTAACTCGTATTGTACAACGTGTCACCAATACGCTAAATAATCACACTCTCTCTTTACTACTACTTCGACTATTGACACTGTACTCCACCATTTTCCGGCGAACCACCACCGTCGACGACGGCGCCACATAATCTTCCCCCCTCTTCAAGCGTCGGAAACTCGATTCTCCGCCCAAAATCACGACGTAATTAGTCGGCGACGATAATCGGAGCATGTCGACAACCGGAGAGAGGAGAGAGAAAGGAGAGAAACGTCTTCTCCGTGTCGGAATAATATGCGGTGGTCCGTCAATGGAGCGCGGGATTTCTCTCAATTCTGCTCGTTCTGTTCTTGATCATATTCAAGTAATTTCATTAACTTCTCCATCACGCTTCTTTGCTTCTCATTTTTCTATTGATGAATGATGATCACCGTATCAGTTTTCCGGTTTATTTCCTCATTTGACTTTTGCGTTCATATATTTATTGCTCCAATTTCCGATGCGAGGGTTTATTCAATCATAATATATATATAGTAGGAAACTTTAGTATTCCCTCCGTTTTAGTGAATTTGTTAACATTTGGTTTGAATATGCGAGAAGAATTTAAACAAAACGTAAAGAATTGAAAGAAACGGAGGGAATTATGACTTAATTTGTCTTAAAGTTTACGACTTTGATACGGTTCACTGTCAAATTTAGTAAGTTTTGCGAATGAAGTGGGATGTTGTTAATTATGTTGGAAATTTTCTATTGTTGATAAATGTCATGTTTATGTTTGGGTTAGGGAGATGATTTGGTGGTGAAGTGTTACTACATTGATTCTCAGCTCAATGCTTTCGGCATTTCGTCTGCCCAGGTTTGCTACTTTGCTTGTTGTTGAATTTCTCTTGCTTGTAGAATGTAGACATTGTGGTTTGCCATGGAAAAATTGCTTGTATTAGGTGTACGTGAACGGTGAATGTTTGAAGTAATTGCGTGTATTAGACTGTGTTTGTCATCGGAACAATAACTAGGGTGAGGCCGTCTTACTTTGGTACGAGCCTATGAGGCTATCTATGAGCTCCTAAAGTGAAAAAAGCGAGCTCCTTTTGTTTTCTTTCTTCCTCCTTCTAAGTTTCTATATATTTGTGAGGTAGTAGTGTATGTCAGTGTTACCAAAAACTTGGTGTCAGGCGGCTATATGATGTTCATTTTGGATCTTAATTATGAAAAAGAGTATGGCAAGAAGAATAGAAATTTGTAAGCTTGTATGATGCTTTTGGTTGGGGTCACAGTTCATATCACATAAGGTGGAAGGGCAGCCAATTTCGTTTATGGGTTTCGAATGTCAATCTTTGGTCATATCTAAGACACTTCATCAAGTGAGATTGCTGATATAAGATTCGGAGGCTGATAGTTCATAAGTACTGTGAAGTCTCTTATTTTCCAACTTGTAAAGGGCTGATTTCTTACAATCTTACTGTGTTCTAGATTCAGGGAATGTGTGTGTGTAAGTTACATTCCAAAAGTTCTAGATGTTTATGCCTTTGTGGGAATGGAGATGTTCATGCCTTTGTGCTAGTATTTCTTATTGTTCATTGGCGATTACTATTGGTCCCAACACACATAGCTGGTACTCCGAACTTGGTCATAATTGGAATCTGAAAAGATCCAGAGCAAACTAGTGGAAGACTTCCATAGGTGGCCACCAAGAGTAGCTTACTGATTTGTTACTGTTCTGTAGTTTTTTTTTTCTTTTTTTTTTTACGGCACTGTTCTGTAGTTTAAATAAAAATTCGTTGCCGTTCCTGTATCTGAGAAATGAGAACATCCGAATCTCAGTTCCAAATGTGATTCAGTCACAGTCTAATACTAATCATACTCTCATGACTAAACATCACTTTCTCGGTGCTGGGACTACTTTCACAATGCTATCAGAATGTCCTGGCACCTGATACTTAATACCTTGTCAAGAAAAGCATACTAACCATGTTTGATAAGGATAGTATAAACTAATTGGTTTTCGTGGAAACATGTATTCATACCATGTAGAATATGTATCACGATTTGCTCTACATTTTTTGTACATTGCAGCTCTATTCAAACACCCCTGCTGATTTTGATTTTAAGCTTGAAAGGTGTGTAGAATCGTTACTTGAATTTACTCTATTATGGTCCATTATTCAATAGTATAATCTTTAAATCTACTGCTCTTGGCAGCCTTGCCCAAGGTTTCCATTCTTTGTCAGATTTTATGGATCACCTTGCTGCTTCCGTTGATATTGTATTTCCTGTTATCCACGGTCGCTTTGGTGAAGATGGTACCATTCAGGTACTTGTTGAATGAACCAGTGATTTTGTCCAGGAAGAATTACTCAGATCAGTGATCATACTTTTAAATTTCAGGAACTGTTGGAGAGATCTAATATCCCTTTTGTGGGCACAAGGTCAAGTGAATGTCGCAAGGCATTTGACAAGGTGTAGCTTTCGAAGTGGTATTTCTTTTACTACTGTGACTCATAACTCTTGTAATAAAGAAGCTACTACTTTGAAAGCTTTGCTTTGCCCAATTCATCTAGTGCTAATGATTTCTGTCTAGCTTTGTGATTTGCTTGTAGAAGCCTCATACTCCCTTAGAGTCTTTCGAATATAATATTTTGAACTATAATAAAGATTATGCTAACTAGTAACTGTTGTTATAAATCTTGTGCAGTATGAAGCTTCTTTGGAGCTGGGCAAAAAAGGGTTCCTCACAGTTCCCAGTTTTCTAGTGCAGGTACTATGTCCAGTTATTGGTGTTGGTGTCGCTTTTCTCTAACTTTTACTGCTACGGCCTGAAAAAGAGACCAAAAAAAAAGACTTCCACTGTTATGATCTTGTTAATGATTTTGTTTTATGCTATATTGTTTGTCATTTTGAAAGTCGAATCTCTAATTGGTAACTAATTTCATTCTTTTGATTGGTTTCCTTGCATATGTTCTGTTAGGAAGGTGAATATGATGAAGCTGATCTGTTGGGGTGGTTTGAGAGACATCAATTAGATGTCAAAGCTGGAAAAGTTGTGGTAAAGTATGCCTTTGATATGAATGTTCGTACGTTGGGCATCTGTATTATGTTAGTCTAGTGTGAATGACTTCATGCATAATTGATTCATTGCAGGTAAAACCAGCAAGAGGTGGATCAAGTATTGGTGTTTCGGTTGCTTATGGAGTTACTGACTCTGTAAAAAAGGCAAGCCAACTTATTTCTGAGGTATGTTGGATTATGCTAGCAAACTTAGCATATACTTTGAAAAGATAAACCCGAGAAACTGCGTTTGGAGAGATACGGGGAAAGGAGAGTGGAAAAATGGGGAGACAGAGTAATGTACACCTGAATGATATAAAGTCCTCTGAGCTAGATGTACCAATTGGTTTCTTCACTCATTTAGGTTTCTTTCAGTTAGGATTTTGGCTCTCTCTATCATTTATTGGCTGACATTTTTGTACGGCATGGATATGCCTGAATATGTAAATGTGAACAAAATTTTAAAACAGGTTGAACTTTGTCCTTTGTCTGTGTACACAGGGGATTGATGATCGAGCCCTTATTGAAATATTTCTTGAAGGGGGAAGGGAGTTTACTGCGATTGTCCTCGATGTTGGGACTGGTTCTGACTTTAATCCCGTTTCACTACTGCCGACCGAAGTAAGAGCCAATTTCTTCTACTGTTTTCTTTCTGTGTTGTTATTTCTTATGTTTGTCTTTACTTTAATTGGTACGTTGATGTGTGCTACACTGCATCTCGAGTACATTATTGTTGTTCATTTTCAAGTCTCTGTCTCTTCTGATTTTCTTTTGAATCCAGATTACAAAGAATAAATGCAGTTAATTATTAACAAGAACTAACCCTGTATGAGTAAAGTGGATGTGAGAACAGAAAGATATTAGAGGTCTTGGTTCGTAAATATTATCTGTTTGACAGTGCAGTTGTCTATTAGTTACAGCATTAATAAACTAAGATTTCTATTTGGAGTTTTAGCTCTTATGTGGAAATGCAACCTGTCGTGTCTTTTAGTTTCAGCATTAATCAACTATATTTTAATACCGTTCATTGCTCTAATAGTGTAATGCTAACTAGAAGAATGCATGAAAGAAGATCTTAGATGTCACTCATACATCATCAACTTCTATCCGGAGGAGATCAATATTTCCTTTATATCCACATGATCTTTTAACTTTTTTTCTTCTAATAACCAGGTGGAGCTTCAATTTCCTGGTGGTTTTGATGTGAAAGAGAAAGATGCGATATTCAATTATCGAAGGAAGTATCTGCCCACTCAGCAGGTATCTTGTATTAGGGGCAAAGAGTTGCAGCATTGGATGTTTTTCATTTTGAAACTACTCAAAATGCTGCTCTTTTTTGCTAGTTTTTCTCTTGTGCCTTCCTATCTTCACTTGAAGTCATCAGCACGATTACTCCACAAAGTCACTTTTGTTTTCCAATGTTGATGTTTCTGAATAGCATCTTCTTTTTTGTGGGCTATAAGGCATCACAACCATGCTGCTTTAGCATCACAGTTCTTGTGTTCTACACCATTAATGATGATTTGTTTCTTATGGTTTTAACTTTCAAGTGCCAAGACTGCCAATTGAACATATTGCTTATCAACCCTTAATCCTTTTTAAAGATTTCGACGACTTCCCTCATCTAGCTTATGATTGAATCATTGAATGACCAATATAAGTGTTAGAGTTCTAACTTTCTATGTCGTTCTTGTTTCTTACCTTAAATACATGGACTATATGGATTTTTGGATTGGATGCCGTTGGAACATAATTTTTTCCGCATATTTTTATCTGAATAATTTGCGGCTTACAGGTTGCTTATCATACTCCTCCTCGCTTTCCAATAGACATAATAGAAATGATCCGGAAAGGAGCCGCACTGCTATTTCAATGTCTTGGCTTAGCTGATTTTGCTCGCATTGATGGCTGGTATCTTCCTTCTACTTCGGTCTTGTCTTCTTCAGGAGTGTCGACAGGAAAAAGTGAATCTGGAGTAGTAATATTCACGGACGTCAACCTGGTAAGCTAGGTTTGAGACCATTTCTTCTCTTTCATAATAGAATAGATTGAGTTAAATGAGAAAAGCATGAAAGACAAGAAGTCTTTGTGATGACTTTACAAGTAACTCCAATTCCTTTGAATCGAGGCTATTGGCACCCTTTAAAACACCAGCAACCTTAGAAAACTCAAGAAAACAATCTGTCCTGATTTTTATTGGCTCAATATGTAATGCCTCTGTAACAAAGGTACTCCCAAGTTTATAATCCACGGTTTTTGGCCCAAATTGGCCCTGTAAGAAAAACGACTCAAAATTTTGTGGAACCCGCTAGGTTCATATTTTGGGTTTTAGCTAAATATTAGAGCCAGAAAACCTATGTTAGGTCCCAAATCAACAAAAGAATGCACCCTAGCCTCAATTCGTTATGTGTGCTAATACTGCTAAATGGGCAAACCTCATATTTAATAAGAAAAAACTACAAGGCTGTCCATGGCAAAGTTTTGAGAACGTTTGGCCAAAACCAAAGTATATAATCCATGGGTTTTGGCCCAAAATATCCTTGGAACAAAAACGGCCGAAAATTTCTGTGGGAGCTCCCAGGGTTGAGATTATATGTTTTGGCAAGATATTAGATCTAAAAACCTCTGATAACTGTCCCCACAATGGCAAAACACACACATGCTAATCTCAACGGGCGAGAGAAGATGAAGAAGTTTAAAAGACCCCCAAAGGGAGCAAAGTAGGGAACTGGCCCTCAACTTCATGAAAAGCAATAACAACTAATCTTGGACAATAATTTGATAAGTTTTAGATATATTTGAAAAAAGTGGCCGAGAGTGGACAAAAGCAAAGGCTGAAATCCACGTGTTTTTGCCCAAAAAAGCTTCGGAATAAAATGGCTCTAATTTTGGTGGAAGCCCTTATGAGTAATATTATGGGCTTTAGCAAAATATTAGAGCCAAATATTCATGTCAGATTCCCAAAACTCGCAATAAGCGCACGCTATCTTCAAGGGGAGACGTGTGCAAAGGGGCATAAAGAACTTCCCAAACAGAGGACTCAATCCTGATATCCAACAAAGGTACTCCAAGGTTGCGCATGGAAACATTTTGCGAACATTTGGTTACTTTAGAAAAAATGGTCAAAACTTGCCAAAAGAAAGTGTATAGTCCATGGTTTTTGGCCCAAAATGTTCCCAGAACAAAAACAGCCCAAATTTTCGTGGAAACTCCTAAGGGTCATATCATGGGTCTTGGCAAAATATTAGAGCCAAAAATCTTTGCTAGATGCGCAAAGCAGGCAAAAAGCACGCGCTAGTATCAATGGCTGGCGAGTGTCAAGGGGCTTAAAGAACTTTTCAAACATAGGGATCAACCCTGATATCCAACAAGGATACTCTTAAGGTTGTGCATGGTAAAGTTTTGACAACATTTGGCTTTTTTCAACATTTAGGTTTTTGGCCCAGAAAAGCTTCGACAAATTGTGGTTTAGATGAATATTATAGCCAAACATCTATAATATGAACTTAAAATAGGCAAAAAGAGAACAGTGACGTATGCGAAATGGCTTAAAGGACCCTCAAACACAGGATTCAGCCCTACTATGCAACAAGGGTACTCTAAGGTTGTGACTGGAAAACTTTTGAGAACATCTGTCTTCTTTAAAACTGGTGATCAGAATTGGCCAGAACCAAAGTAAGAATCCACGTTTTTGGCCCATAATGGCTCCGGAACTAAAATGGCTCAAACATTTGGGGAAACTCATAGAGATCATATTATGGTGGTATCAAGAAATTATTAGAGCAAAAAATCCATGCTAGGTACCCAAAATAGGAAAAAGTGCATCCTAGCATCCATGCAGTGACAAGTTTAAAGGGCTTAAACTACTTCTCAAATACTTGAATGAACCTTGTATCGAGCAAGGATACTCAATTTTGAGATCATTTGGCAATTTTTGAAAAAGTGGTCAAATTTTTTTGGTTCAAACTCGTCAGGAAAAGAAGGGCTCAATTTTTTGCCAAAAACCCCAAGATTCATGTTATACGCTATCATGGTGACATGTGCCGAAACGGCTTAATGAAGTTCCCTTAGAGAGGAACCAACCCTTGTATTCAACATGGGTACTCCAAGGCTGTCCAAGGTAACGTTTTGAGAACATTGTCTAGTTTTAAAAAGTTGGTCAAAAGTTGCCAAAACCAAAGTATATAACCCACGATTTTTGGCCCAAAATGGTCCTCGGTACGAAAATGGCTCAAATTTTTGTATAAGTGCGGATCATGTTACGGGTTTAATAATATATTAGAGCAAAAAAACTATGTTAAGACGGCAAAAAACGCACGCCAGCCTCAATGGGTGATGGGATACATGTGTCGGAAACTCAGAAAGGCTTAAAGAACTTTCCTAACAGATAAACTAGCCCTCATGTTCAGGAAGGATACTCCTAAGGCCGTCCATGGTAGTGTTGAGGACATTTCGTAATTTAGAAAGAAATGGTCAAAATTGGCCAAAACCAAAGTACAAAATCCACGTTTTTGGGTCTAAAGTGGCCACAAAACATATGTCAAATTTTTGTGAAATCCCCTGGTGGTCAGTTTTTACAAACCTACGTTTTCACCAAAATATTTGAGTTACAAACCTATGGTAAGCCTTAAAAGCGGCAAAAAAATCGCATGTTAGCCTAATCGGTGACGTGCTGAAAGGGCTTAAAGAACTTCCTAACATAGGAACCAATCCTCATATCCAACAAGAGTACTCCAAAACTTCCCATGGAAAAGTTTGAGACCATTTGACTATTTTAAAGAAAAGTGATTGAAAATGGCTAAAATTGAAGTATATTATCTACGTTTTTTGGTCCAAAATGGCCTCAAAACCAAAATGGTTCAAATTTTGGTGGAAGCTTCTAGGAGTCATTTTATAGGTTTAAGCAAAAAATTAGAGTTAAAAAACCTATGTAAAGTCCTAAAATCAGCAAAAATGCATGTTAGCCTCTAGAGAGTATCGGTGACGTGTGTCTCAAGAAATAACTTCCCTAACATAGAAATCCTCCTCATATGCCAATAGAGTACTCCAAGGCTGTCCATGGTTATGTTTTAAAAACATTTGGCTACTTGAAAAACTGTGGTCAATTTGTCAAAATTGGCCAAAATCGAAGTATGCAATCCACGTTTAATTGGCCCAAAATGGCTTCGGAATAACAATTGCTCAAATATTTGTGAAAGAACCTTCAAATTATATTAGGGTTTTAGCAAAACTATAGCCACAAACCTATAATATGTCCCAAAATTGGCGAAAAATGTACGCCTCAGCGGGTGCCTGCCGAAGGGGCTTAAAGAGCTTTCTTAATAGAGGAAATGACCCTCATACCCAACAAGAATACTTTAAAGCTTTCCATGGATAAGTTTTGGGAACATTTGGCTACTTCAAAAAAAGTGGTCAAAGTTGGCCAAACCGAAGTGTATAAATGTATAATCCACGGTTTTTTGCCCAAAATGTCCCCGAAAAAAAAAGCTGCTCAAATTTGTATGGCAGCTCCTAGGGATCATATTTACTGGTTTGGCAAAATATTAGAGCTAAAATCCTATGATAGGTTCGCCAAATCGGCCAAAAGAACATGCTGACCATGATGGGTGATCGACGTGTGGCAGAGGGGCATAAAGCATTCTACACACTTGGGAACCGGCCTCTCATATCCATCACGGGCACTCCCATAGTATACATGTTGAAGTTTTGATAACATTTGGGTTTTTACAATAAAGTGGACAAAATTGGCCCAAAATGACCCTAAACAAAAGCTCCTCTAATTTGGCTACTTGCAAAAAGGAGAAATATAATAATATTAAGAAAATAATATATTATAATAATAAGAAATTATGTCTGGTGATGGTAAAGTAAAAGTAGTATAATGTTGAGTAAATAATATAATGTAAAATATTAAGCAAATTATGACTGGCGACTGAAAAAAGAGGATTATTGTAATGTTAAAGGAGTGGTGGCGAAATGTAAAAATAATATTTAAGTAAATTTTGATAATTGAGCTGTATGAAACATACATACATAGCCTGGGCGTGAGCCAAACCCCAAACTAGTTCCTTTGAATCAGGTATATTGGCACCCCTTCAAAATACCAGCAGCCTTTGCCTGTTAAAAAACTCAAGGAAACAAACTGTCCTGATTTTTACTTGTTCAATTGGTAATGCCTCCGTGAACTTTTCAGATCA
Organism: Spergularia marina; assembly: GCA_963680865.1. Lineage (NCBI taxonomy): Eukaryota > Viridiplantae > Streptophyta > Magnoliopsida > Caryophyllales > Caryophyllaceae > Spergularia > Spergularia marina. The sequence continues at coordinate 870,179 of OY804555.1, read as the reverse complement.
GTGGAATGGAGCAAACAAGTTTTCTATTTCAGCAAGCCTCAAAGGTTTGTATAAGCTTACAAACATCGTGATGTACTCTGATAGTGTTGTTATTTGCACGTGATTAAGAAGTATGTTGCATGCTGTTGACGATAATCTGTATTCTTTACGTATAGGTGGGATTTTCTCATTCAAAAATCCTACGAAGCATCCTTCAACATGCATGTTCACGATTCACTACTTTAGCATCCTGTACTGTGGAATCGCACACTTTGCTTGGGAATCGGAAGCAATCTTTGGTGAAAGAGTCAGATGGTAAAAGTAGTGGTGCTAGCAAAGTTTTTGTAATTTTTGGTGGTGACACTTCGGAAAGGCAGGTTTCTCTTATGAGTGGCACGAACATTTGGCTTAATCTGCAGTCCTTCAGTGATGTAAGTATTTCAAGGACCTTAAACTTTTGGGGATAACTAAGATTGGATGGAATTTGTTGGTTCAGCATATTGTTCTTTTTTTAGTTGACAAGAAAAGGGTGGTCATTGAATTGGAGATGTTTGAAGCTGTAGCACTCTTTGCAGGGCTTTGATATTGACAGTTTAAATTATAATAAAAGACATGAGGAAAAGCTGTGATAATGGCAAAGCCTAACTCTGTGCTTAAGCAGATAATTTTGTTCTGCATTCTGTGTAACACATTGTGATTTCCTCCCTATATTCTTAAACAAAGTTATTTCATTATCCAAAGCAAGCTCTGTCTAAGCAATTTCAGTATCCTTTTATAAGGTAGGTGGCAAGTGCAGACTCCCTATTTTGTGAAATGTACCGCACTTTATTTTTTCTTGTCTCACTATACTGGGCTTCTACTTTGAGGATTGCATTGCTATCATGTAAATTATAGGTATTTAACACCAAGTACTAGCCGCTTTGAAGTTTGACCTTGTGCTGATACAGCTTGACGTCGCTCCGTTTTTGCTTGCACCTTCGAGTTCTTCCTATGCCCAAGTTGACCGGAATGGTGAATTGAGCTCCAGATCTGTTTGGTCCTTGCCGTAAGTATACAGTTCTACAGTCGTTCCTTATTGACTCGAAGACCATGATGATAATGTTATCATTTAGATAAGTTGTATTGTGACTATTGTCAATTTGTCTTTTTTCAATTGATATTAGTCACTTGTTTGTTCAATGCTTAACACATCCTGGCATCACCAGAAACAAGCATTCTGTTGACAAATAATATAAATTTGGTCGCCCTCCCATTTAGGGCAAAATACTATTTTACTTTGATTACTAGCTGATTGTTTGCTTCGCTTTTACCTACTCAAAGTCTACACTAGATTTTGATGCTGCTGAACTGAGGTCGTCTTTGGGAGCCTCAAAAGACACTCTTCCATTATTGTTTAGAGCTGGCCCCTTGAAGACTCAACCTCTAATGTTCTGTTATTAGTTCTCCAGTAATATTTTCCTTTTGCATAGAAGTAGACTTATCTATAAACTCTCCATTTAGTGCTGGATGGGAGCATAGCTATGCGTCCAAACACTCCAAAGCAGTTCATTAAAGTGTAGGTTATTTGCCCTTGACGTCACCTTCAGATTATTGCATGGAATTTGTGCATTGTGATGGTATTGGGACACTATATGGCTCCTTAGTAAAATTTCGAAGCACATAGTAAATGAGGGGTAAATATAAAAAAAAGAACGAAGCTTCAAATAATTGAATGGTTGTATCTGAAGAAACTTTTACCTTTCCCTGGATTATCGAGCTTCATGTTATTGTCTTGTGCTTTCATATCATGTTTGCATGCAGATCTTTTGCATCTTTCGTTTCACGGCATTTCCTATGTTTTGTCATACAGTTACTCTCTTGTCTTGAGGCACACTACGGAGGAAATTCTATCTGCATGCGCTGAGGGAATGGAACCTGAACGAGTAGCGTTGACATCTTGTCTGCGGAAACAGGTGATGAATGATCTTGTGGAAGGTTTAAGGAAGCAAAGTTGGTTTACTGGTTTTGATATACCTGATGGATTGCCTGTAAAGTATTCTCTAGAAGATTGGATCAGGCTGGCAAAAGAAGTACAGGCAACTGTTTTCATCGCAGGTTCACTTCCACATCTCTATTTGTGCATGAGTCTGGCTTAATTTTGGTATGTGCTTGTGGTACATGATGTTTTTTAAGTTGCGCTTCTTTATCCGTATTGCTAAGAACCTGGGGGCTGTGCTTGAAATTCTCCTCAGAAGCCAGGCCTCAGTGACTTTTAAAGTCTCCATGTATATTGTGCCCCTAAAGCTAAAGAACTTGAGGATGAGAAAAGGAATATGAAAACCTTAGACGTGATCTCTTCAAATAAAGTTGTTGGCTCACTCTGCTGTTATATTTTCATTTGGAAGGAACGATTGTGTATGTCAAATTTTGTGAGTGTGGAAGCCCGTGCTTAACATTGAAGCTTTAGTTGGTTAACAAAAAGGTGCTTGTAGAATTCTTTACTTTTGCTGGCATTGGTAATTTATTCTCCCGCCTCACCTCCTTTTAGTTATGCCCTATAGAAATGATCTTTAGAGGATTTGACTATGCTGCAAAACAAGGTAAGGGCAGCAATAAAACAGTCGCTAGTCAGCAGTAGGTGAGCCTAAATCCAGTAGCATTAAGAAGAAGGATGAATGTATAGCTTTGTGCTGACCGCTATGTATCAATGCTAACATCTAAACTTGCATGGATATTCTAGATTAGGAGAGTTTTATGTAAGATGTGAATTCAGTTTGGTCCGGGTGGCTGAGAAGATGAACTGCTTCTTGTCATGAATGGAAATCTGGAGACAGTAATCTAAAGAAACAGAGTATTATATCTATCACATGCCTGGCAGAAACAATGGCTACAGCATCTATTTAGGATAGTTTCCTCATCAAGGACTATTTCTGACCGGGGAGAGAGCAGCTAGTTTAGACTTGGAGTGGAGCTTTCTGAGAATGCCTGGGGACATAAGTTCTTGCCCACGTTCTTGCACTTTGTGAGGGTTAACCAGAAAGTAAGGTCTGAACTTAACTAAAAGTAATTTGACCATGGAGGGAGGGGAGAAGATCCTAATGGATTATCTGTGGCAGTTCTCGACCATACACCATCCAAAATGGTGCAATTTGGTCCAACATCTCTAGTAGACTTGAAATTCTGCTCATCAATAGTGAAAATATGCAGTAGGTCTCCTGTATGGGCTTGAATATTTTGGAGCTTTGGTTGAAGATCGACTTGAGGTACCAAGATATGGATAATGTAGTTAGAAATTTGCGAGATTATGAAACAACAGATTGTTATCTCTAATCAATATCGTGGGAACCTATCCTATCATAAATTTTCAAACAATAAAAGACATAGGGTGAATGGATTAGCCCATAATCATACTCTTAATGCCCCAGACTTCAGTATGTTAATGTTTCAGTATGCATGGAGCACAAAGTGTTCTATATATTGAAGATATATCGAAATGAATAATTGAAACAGTTTATGATTAAATTAGATGTTTTTGATACTTCTAAAGACGATTGAGAGAATTAGAACTGGTCAATTTGATCTACGTAGGAACTGTTCTTTAAAGCTATATAAATCCCGGCCGAGAGTTATCTGGCCCCAAATCAATTTGGGATTCAGGCCTTGCTTTTGTTACTGTATTAATGGCAAGTGTGATTATGACTCACTATTTACATTTAGCTTTGTAACAGGGTTGCCTAATTCCCTGCTTTTGAATGAATTTAGTTCATGGAGGCATTGGAGAAGATGGTACTCTGCAATCTCTGTTGGAGGCGGAGGGGATTCCATACACCGGTATTGCTGAAAACTTCACTTGCTATAATTGGATATGTGACCACGTTTCGTATTGGGATTATAAGCTCATCTTAATTGCCAATGATTTACAAGGTCCTGGCGTGATGGCCTCAAAGATATGCATGGACAAAGTTGCTACTTCGCTTTCTCTGAAGCACGTATGGTGACTTTCCCTGCTCATTATTTTGGCAATGCTATAAGACGACTTTGTTCCTTCGAAACCATTAACTCACATTCTAAATGTTGAAATATTCTTTTTTTTTTAAAGGAAGTTGCAATATTCTTCATAGTTTGAGTATTGCCAATTTGCGATGTAGGTTTACGATTTACCCTGCAAGTGCAGGCTCAGGGTGATCATCTGCTTCATGAGATATTCGCTGTCAAATTCTAAACATTTCAAATAAAACAAATAGTTTCCAAGGAGATTAGGATAAAGGACTCTTAGAAAAAAAAAACAGCAGTTGTCTAATTTGTTTCCGCTATTCATTTCGATAATCAAGATCTCTTCTATTCTAATCTAAAAGCAATTGTCTATCAGCTTGCAGAATCTGGTGTTCTTACCATAGACAAGGACGTAAGAAGGAGGGAGGACCTTCTGGATATGCCAATTCTTGAAACTTGGCAGGAGTTGACTACAAAGCTTCAGTGTGAATCCTTATGCATCAAGCCTGCTAAGGATGGATGCTCTACTGGTGTTGCTAGACTGCGGTACGTCCACGGATTTCTTATCTTCATTTGGTGCTGTTTGATTGCTGTGGTAATACTAGCTTCGAATGTAATAGTTTCGTTTAAAATAAAATCCTAACATTGTCAGTTTGTCAACAATCATGTGATGCATGTACTGAAGCTGTGACCAAGACTTGGAAATCTATGTGAAAGCATTGGAGAACTGTCTGTTACGAATTCCTCCCAACAGTTTCTCAAAGGTAAGACATTGATGCATTTTTTGTGTACCTGTCTATGTGGATGAGGACCAGTAACTACTTCAAAATTCAAATACCTGACAATAGTGATGGCTCTTATTAGCTAAAATAGCTATATGTCTTGTAACTTATGGGAGACTTCTGGCATCTAATTGTAAGGAAGATGGCGGAAGAATTATTCCTCCGGATTTGTATTTTTGAGTGTAGCTTTTGCTACCAAAAGTGTTCTGCACATACAAGAGCGCATGTTTATGCAAATGCTGAATGCTGTTAGACATACCAACTTTCCATCATATAATAAGTCCAGTGCTGTTCTCAAAGTAAACCATATAACAAATAAGGAGTATCTGCGACTATGTTAATAAGCATTCTGCTTCAATGTCACAGTGCTTCCTGGAACTCTGGAAGTCTGTGATTTATGTGCTCTAGCTTTCAGTGTCGCTTAGGACTTATTCTCTAGTAGAGGGAAACTTCAAGCTTCATTTTGTGTTGTGATAAGGATGACATCCTGATGCTTCTAGTTGTTTTCACTTGAATAATGAAATAAAAGTGTAAGAACTATTGTACTGTGTCTTTGGTGAAAGACATCATCTATATATGCCGGGAACAAGGAGATTTTGGATCCACCTAGGGGACTAATACTTCAAACTCATATTTTAACTTGTCTGATTGTAGGCACATGGAACAATTGAGATGCCAAGTCCTCCTCCAGAGCTTTTAATTTTTGAGCCTTTCATTGAAACAGATGAAATTAAGGTTTCATCCAAAGGACATTGCTTCACGTGGGAAGGACGAAGTAGGTGGGTTGAGATGACAGTTGGTGTGATAGGGACACGAGGATCAATGCATTCTTTGAGTCCTAGTGTTACAGTCAAGGAAACTGGCGATATTTTATCTTTAGAAGAGAAATTTCAAGGTAAAGATTTGAATCAATCATGCATCCTATCCTAGGTACCTTTCTAGCAAACAGGACCATGTAACCATTACTGATTCTTTTTTACTAAGCTTAGGCCGCTAATGGATTGAGGTAGTTTTTCACAGGAAAACAGATAATGTTGTCCTGATTTGCAGCCTTTAGACTTGATACTTAACTTTGCTGGTGGAAACTAATTTTGGCAGGTGGCACTGGCATCAACATTACTCCACCCCCTGCATCTATCATTAGGTATGTTTCTCACTTAACATCAGTTGACAGATGAGTTACAGATTTACAGCTGAAAGGGACTTCGTGGATGCATGAATTGATACTTGTACACTTGATTATTTGACTCAGTGAGAACGCACTGGAGAGATGCAAACAGCTTATTGAACTGATAGCTAATTCTCTCCAACTTGAAGGATTTTCACGAATTGATGCCTTTGTTAATGTTGACAATGGAGAGGTGTGTGATTAGTTTTCATGTCAGCGGATTCATATCATGTTTTCCATCTGTTTTAAAGTATTGAACAATTCATTTGGCAAGCCTTTACTATAAGATAAGAGAAGGTTAAACCGTGTTTTTCAAGTAATGAACCTCATGAGTTGATATATTTTTCTTCTTTGTCTGCAGGTGCTGGTTATAGAAGTTAATACAGTGCCTGGAATGACACCTTCCACTGTTTTAATTCATCAGGTAATTGATGAATCAACCATCGATCTTTTCCAAGCCCATTACTTCTCATTAAAAGTGCTAATCTTTATCGCTACCAAGTTGAAAGACATTTCTTCGTCCCCCCCTCCCTCCGGTTCTATCCTTTTTTTTTAAATAGTTGGGCAGTAATTTCCGGTTGGGGAAGTTGGAAAAAAATGGCCTCCAATTGATCTGCAGTTTACTCTGCACTAAAGGCTCCTCTTGACAATGTTGCATTTGTGATAGGCCTTAGCGGAGCAGCCTCCAGTGTATCCTCATCAGTTCTTCCGCAAAGTGCTGGATTTAGCCTCTCAGAGATCAATGTCAAAGTCGAACTAGCTGCATACGCATATGGCTTTTATCGTAATCTTGTTCTTACGGGTTGATTATTTAAAAGACGTGTTCTTTTACTTTGTATTTTCGGGCAATGTAAATAACTAAATATAATGTTCTTGGTGAGATTGTCATAAAATGCTTTGAAATATTCAGTTTTGGTTTGGATAGTTGTTTTGTCTACTATTTCACCCTAGATCACAGGACACATCATATATGTAGCCATGTAGGGCTCATCTGGAATTTGGGAATAAGAGGTGGGATGAGATAATAATTCCCAACTAGTTTATTGGCCCGTGCAAAATTGCACGGGTTGTTATATGAACTTGTTTGTAACTCTATTTTATTACTCCTAATTGACATAAAATATTATGACGGTAAAAAACTTACCGACCACATGTGACCCGCTGTTTAAGGTTAATACCTATTTTTTCCTGATCAAGTTCTGGCCATAGATAACTCGAACCCGTTTTGACCAGTATCCTTTTGGGTTAAATTTGAGATAACCTGTTGTCCCACTTTTTCTAAAATTAAGACTAAAAGAAGTGTGTTTGATTTGGAATCATCTTAGTGAGGTTATGTTTGATTCAATAAAAACAATTTAATAAGTATATCGAATTTATTTCAATATTTTATGTTTATGTACGAATTACAATTTATGACCCGTGATCTACTATTTTCGGGTCCTGTTTTTGTGAACTGTAATTCATATTAACACCGACTACTTTTTAACACACTTTTTTTTTAACTCTGACTCCACCCGTTGACCCGTATTTTGAGTTAAAATGAAACAAACCCAAGATGTGTTATTTCCTAATACAATGCGGCTATATATATTACTTCCTAAATTATCTCCAAAAATAAAATGATTTGATATTATTCAGATTATCTCGTCCAAAGTTGTTTATGAAATTATCTCCTAAAATCTCAAATCTCTTATATATAACTTTTTTAATAAAAATATCATTGATGAGCAAACTATGAACAATGAACATCATTGATGAGCGCAAAACAAAAACAAAAGGATTGCTCTTCAAGTATTTCTCCTTTTCAAACTTTAAAAATACTTTGATAGATGTGATCATCATTTTACGCCTTTCAAATGAGACAATTGAGTGAAAATAATAAGTGGGATTTTCAACTCGTCTTTCAAAAAGTCCAAATCCACTTTTTCTTTTTTTCTTTTCTTTTTTCTTTTCAACACCATTTGTTTTTTCTCAAATTTCAAGTTTTCTAACACTCTTGTTCTTGCTCTTCTCGTGCTCCACTTAACTTTGCTTTTTCTCTCTCTCCTGCCGAAAATGTTGAAGCTGAGCTCAAGGTGAGTTCCTTCCAAAGCCCTGAACTTTTTTTAAGTTACTGTCAAATTTCTCATACAATGTCCTGTAAATCTCTGTTTGTGTGTTCTTGACAAATGTGGGTAACAAAATTGTTCAACTTTCCTTACTTTTTACTGCTTCTTTTACAATCTTTTACCTTAGTATATTGCATTGTGGTATCATCTGTCAAATTTCTGCTTTTTTTTTACACTGTTTTACCTCAGTTTTTCTGGGGTTTTTGTTGTTCAATTTTTTCTGGGTTTTTGGTTGCTCAAAATTTGTGGGTTTCTGTCGTTCTTCATTGTGGTATCATCTACTTTCACAGAGGTGCAAAAACAATTGAAAAGTTTCAATCTTGCTGAGTAACATGAAATTTCTTGTGCAAGTTTTATTATGGTGGTTTCATTTTAGTATGTGGGTTAAATGTGAACTTAATTTTTTACTAAATTGCTTAGGTAATTTTGTTTACCTGGTGATTTTGACGATTGAGTATGTTTATTTTGGTGATTTTTTGTAGGTAAATAGGGTAATATTAGCCTATTCGGGACTTGTGATATCTGGTAAAATTAGGGAATTTTGAAGAAATATAATGGTGTTTGCTGGAAATGGAGATGGGGTTGACACCTTAAATGGGAATGGTTGTTGTGAGGTTAAGAAACACGTGTGTCTACAAGTTTCGACGTCTCGAAAAGGATTGCTTAGTGATGAGAAGTCTCCTAAGGACTTCCCTGAGAGTAGTACTAGTCTGTCTAGTAAGCTGAAGATGCTGAAAATCAGTCCCAGGGGTAATGTTGCTTTACCTGCAGCTGAGTTTCGACGAATGGGTCAAGAGAATGATGGGGTTTCAGTTTCTGCTCCTCCTGTTGTCGGAAGTCTTAAGAAACGATTCAACAGTAGGCTGTTTAAGGAAATTGACTGGCCTTCGGTGAACAAGATGTGTAAACAATGGGTTAGGAAACCGTTAAGTATTGCCCTTCTGCTGTGGGTTGCTTGTGTTGTTGTGTCGGGTGCAATTCTCTTCCTTGTTATGACAGGAATGCTGAACTCCGCCTTGCCAAAGAAGTCACAGAGAGACATTTGGTTTGAGATAAATAACCAGATAATTAGTGCCCTTTTCACCCTGATGTGTCTTTACCAGCATCCAAAGCGCGTCCACCATCTGGTGCTTTTGTGCAGGTGGAAACAGAAGGATGTATCCCAATTGAGGAAGATATACTGCAAGGATGGATCTTATAAGCCTAATGAACGAGTTCACATGATGATTGTTGTCATATTGCTTCACATTAACTGTTTTGCTCAATATGCTTTGTGTGGACTTAATTTGGGATTTAGAAGAGCTGATCGACCAGCTATTGGTGTTGGCATTTGCCTCTCAGTTGCTATCGCAGCTCCTGCTGTTGCCGGGCTCTACTCCACTCTCAGTCCCCTTGGAAAGGACTATGAATGTGATCTTGATGAAGAAGCACCAGATCAACTTAGAAGGCACTCACTAGAGAAGAAATTCACCTTTGCTAGTCGAGATGAACGAGTGATTGTTGAAAACAAGCCTGGGTGGAAAGGGGGACTGTTTAGTTTTGCCGAAGATTTCAGTGTAGCGTATCTGTCTCTATTCTGCTGTTTTTGTGTTTTCGGGTGGAATATGGAAAGGCTTGGCTTTGGAAACATGTACGTTCACATGGTGACATTTCTCCTTTTCTGTACTGCCCCCTTCTGGATCTTTAACTTGGCTGCTGTGAACATTGATAACGATGCAGTGAGGGAGATTCTCGGCATTTCTGGTATTGTTCTCTCTGTATTCGGTTTGTTATATGGAGGATTTTGGCGAATCCAGATGAGGAAGCGATTCAACCTGCCACCAAATAACTTCTGTTTTGGTAAACCAGACATTGCAGACTGTGTCCAGTGGTTATTCTGCTGTTGGTGTTCTTTAGCACAAGAGGTCCGGACAGGTGATTCTTATGAGATTGTGGAAGACAGGTTTTACAGGACGAAAAAGTGCAATGATTTGGACAGCCATACTCCTCTCACCCCTTTACCTCGCGAAGCTGGTACTGCAGCTCAGTCCATGTCTGATCTAAGCTCGTCATATTGGATAAATTCCAACTTATCCAAGATTAAGCCCTCTGGCTTGATGGATGAGACAATCATAGAGCCGCCTGTTCCTGCTACAATGCATATGGAGTAATTAACTTCTCTTGCCACATCAAATGATGGATTAAGGAAGCCAGTCTTACGGTAGCACCAGTTTTTGAAGTGCACAGTTTTTGCTGACTATGTTGCTCAGACCCCGGTACTAGTATATCACCTGGGTAATTATCCATCCAAGTGTCTGACTCGGCTAGTTTTGAAGAAAGTCCATGTTTTTGGCCTAAAATGAAGCGTAGGTAGTATGTAGTTATATACCTGTGTCCATAGGAAAATAGGAAGACTCCAAGCAACAATGCCTTCCTGAAGGAATCCATCATCTGATAAGCACATTTTATAGTTTTAGAACCTTAACTCTACCCTGTTCTTCCTGATGAAGTCTCTAGTGGAGAATGTATGCAGAAAGAATTTGCTCGTTGAATACATTCGGAATTTAGGGTAATTAGCCTCATCTTGCAGAAGGAATGTACTCTTTAACTGCCTACATGCCTGAACTACTGTGAAGTGCAAAATCATAGAGCATTGTATTATGATTATCTAATGTGGATTCTACCTTCAGTTCACCTAGTTCATCATTTGGCGATGTTATGCGCTCCTCATTAGGTTCTTTACGTATGGTTCAAGTATGTGAAAGGCATCTACATCAAACGTAAAGAATCGAAATGGAGAATGCGAGTAGTTCTTTAGCAGCAGTCTATTCAGCTAAATTTCAAAGCAGGTTATACAACATTGCCACATTGGTAATCTAGTTATATTGTTGCTTCAGCTTTTGTTTGTAGTTTAGTATACTTTCCTCAGGCTTAGGGGTGACAAGGGCTAGCCTGAGCCAGATCACCATCAGACCCGAGCCTTTGGCACACCCCCTTAACTAACCGCGCCAAGCCAGGTCTAAGTAGCTAGGCTGTGTTCGTGTCCAGGATAAACTATTCTTTTCGCGCAACAAATGAAGGGATTTATTACTCCGTATCTCTTTGACACGATCCTCAACTTAGTGTATTGAACGTTCTTGGGGACAGTATCGGCTCATTGTCCAAACCCGTCCTAGGGCAGTGCCGGTGAACCAGCCCTTTGGCTACCTTCGGTTGAGATAAACCCAGCATTAGTAGTGTACGAGAAGTCTTCATACACTAATAGAGTATAAACAGTGTGACAATTTATAATTGTACCCTTATACTCTATTAAGTACACCTCCATTACAAAGTAGTAGTAAAGAATGTAAACACTGCGCATTGCACAGGAAGTAGGGGACAGAGTACAGTACAACTGTACAAGTTGAAATGGATAACAAATTTGGGCATTATTCTGATCTGATACGAGATTTCTGCATTGAAATCGTATTTGTCAGAAAAATCATGTACCAATTTGTATCCCTAGATCCCAAACATCAGTATATCTCCTTGCATATTCTAAGTTGTCTGATTTGTAAGTTGTGATCAATTTTTATTGATGAAATGCAGGCAGACCGCAGGCATACATTTTGTGGAAGTGTCAGAGATGCGGTTTGCTTGTCTAGTATCCACTAATACATATCCATCGGGTACCCCCATACTGATATGGTGAAGATTCTATTAGCGTTGTTGACTATTTCGACGTGAAAAAACCATCTCAATTAAGTAGGCCGAACTAATACATTTTTAAACATAAAAAAAACTCGAAAAAATTAAAGTTTTCACGCGAACACAGTCTAGATGGTGAGTATAACATCATCCAAGTAATTTGCTCATAACTATACGCACCCGGTATGAAATATTCACTATGGTGTTAAATTGATTGGAATCTCGTGTGCACTATGCCTCACATTTTGGAGACTCAAGTTAACATGAGTATTAGGCTCTTAGCTTAGCTCAATTCAAAACACAGAAGGATTTCTTTATATGGCCTTTGCTTAATAGTAATCGATTGTGAGACTTTTAGTTGAGACGATATTATCTATTAGCTAAAAACGATGCACAAAAGTAAAACTATGGTTTTATGGATAACATACGTATAACTCCAATACGAGGTGTTTCAATGTTTGATACACAAAAACGAGAAACATTATATTTACGTACAAGAATCAGAAACAAGTCGATGACACTAGTTCACTTTCCTACATTTAGATGGTACGCAAATTTAGCCATTTAGGCCGCATAGTTTCAAAGAAACATTACCGTTTTTTTCATAAACCAGTTCTAGTTAAGTTAGGATATCAAATAGCAAGCACAAGGCCAGGCATTGATCTACTAGCACCAGTGCACCCAAGCTGCTGGCTCTGCCAAAGGGTTCCCTTCTCATTGACCAGCCCAATATTATGAGGCCTTAGGTCCCTCACTGTGAGCCATGTGTTAAAGTACTCCCTCAACTGGGTCATAAGCCCACTTTTGAGGGTCCATACATGGACCCAATAGGCTTGTGCACCTTCCCACCCCTCGGCTATAACCCGGTCCCCATCGATAATGGTCACGGACCGTGGCTCAAACCGAAACTCAGGCTCGGCCGACTCGCCGGTCAACACCCTCCTCATGTGCTGGCATTGTGGTGGCCCATGGAACCACCACTCTAAGTCACTTGACAAGTGGCTAGCCACATCTTGTGCATCCCCATTTGCTAGTGCCTTGTAAAAGGCCTCAACTAATGCTACATTCTCCTGATGACCTTGGGTGAATTTGGCCATATTTTGGAGGCTTTTAGAAGAAGTTTATGCAAACTTTGGAGTATGTATAGTGATGTCTTAGATAGTACGAGTATTATGTTGTTACTCTTTGTTTGTTTTGTGCATGGAAAAACAACTGTGTGAGTTGGTCCAATTTATACTAAAAAGTGTCAAAGAAGGGATGTGGACCTTGGGACAATGCAATCTTAATAATTAAATCAAGTGATTATGAAATAGAATTAATGTTAATGTTACCGATTGATTATTGGTGGAAGTGACATGGAAGATCATTTGGCCCTAGCTCATACGCTCCAATTGCCCATGGGGATGTTGAGATAATGTTGTGGAGTGGATTATAATAAGTTTTACGTATTTACTATGTCAGTCGATAGGTCAGTGTAATTTTGAGTAGTTGGATTAGTTGAATAGAATTATATCTTAGCCGCCGATGTTAAAGGTCTAAATATCTAATTTGGCATTAATAGAGTGTTATATCTTAGCTGTCAATGTGAAATTAGTATTATCAACGACATTATTTCACTTCGAAATATAAGTGCTCTATTCTAAATTGCTGATATCTTGTTGGTGAGTCGTTATACATGCAGATTAGTACATTGTTATATAGTACCATAAATTATCTAGAAGGAACTCATTTTGCATTGTCGTTAATGACCAAGTATAATCAATATATATGAATTTTCTTATCAGGAGTTGGGGGCAAAATAAAACAAGGGAAAATACCGATATATTCCCTTGACACACTTATTATCAACTACGGAATACTAAAATTTTAAAAAGATCTAGATATTTTTATAACTCCGTGAACTTTCTAATAGTAAGTTAATCAATCTATCGTTTTGTATGGTTGTAAAAATTAAGTATTACTTAAATGGAATAATGGTAAGCTCTCGATCATTCACCTACTATGATCTAAACAGAAAACAACTTAATTAATCAAATAGCCAAGTGCTAATCTCATTTTTTACAGAAGCTTGAGAGTTTAATATTAATTTGCATTTTGTTTGTTTCTTCAAAGTAGATAGTGTGCATTCTTACTTGTCATTTTTGTCTCGTTTTGGACATTCTTTTGCTCTTTGCAAATACATAGAATTTTCCCAGATACACCCTAACTAAGATCCTGTTTAATAGGATTGTATTATCTTTCTAAACTGATCTGAATGATTCCGAACTAATTTGATTTGAATGATTTTAAACTGATCTGATCTGTTCTAAATTTATTGAAAATTTGATTGAATTTCAACGAATTAGTATCAAATATGGACCAAATACATTGATAGTGACTTTGATCTGATTTGATCTAATTTAAATAATTCTGAACTAATTTGATGTTACTTTTATTAAATCCTATCAAATAGAATCTAAGTAAGTATTAGTCCTTTGCATCTACGTATGCCTTGCCATTTTTCATCTTCAAGTTGCCCACTTTACCTCTACTTCACCTTTTATTTGTACAAAAGCTCCTTTATTATGTTAGTTCTTTATATTATCACACTACTGGATTAAGGACAAGAATTATAAAGAGAAAGTTCGTTTGAATCGAATGAGCTCATATTATTTCTTGTCTTATTTTGCATCGAGAGCAAGCTAATAAGCTTCTAAACTTCATCAAAATTTCAAAATTATCTTGGGGATTTTGGGGTTCAGTCCTTTAATTTTGAAAAACTATGTAATACCTTTCACTAGGATGATAATAACTTATCTTAATAACATTTGAAATTCTTGTATTGTCGCACGTATTAGTTCTATGGATCGAATTAATATATAGATCATCGTCTTATTCTTTCATATCATAACTTCCCTTGAACAACCCATCATATTATGTTGCCCTTGAATTTCAAGGGTTATCTGGCTACGATGAAGTTACCATCGTCTTTGAATCAATTTTTAACAATTGACGTACGAAATAATATAGAAAGAGGGCAAAAATCACTTCACAATGAAACATGTCCGGAGAATGCATTTAAGAAAAGCAGCTGCATCCAGCCTAGCTCCATACGTACCAAGGTGCATGGATATGTAACATTCTATTCAACGCCAAAACCCCACACAAAATGCAATATTATTGAACACATCGAAAACACCAAGTCCATGAATAATGAAAGCAAAGCTTGACCAAATATATGCATGTACATTCTCCATCACCTAGGCTTCTCTGATCTTGACATTACTATTCGACTAGTTAAATCACTTAAATGCCAAAAAAAAAACTTATTATACGAGTGATGACATTATTCTCTAACGAGTTATATAAATTTCGGCACAATCCAATATTTTTCTCGTAGTCTCGACTCTCGATCCAGCCAAACAAAGGAAGAAAGTTTGAGGCCATATACCAAAGATCGGGTTATTATTGGTAGAGTGTCTTAATCTATAGGGAAAAGTTCCAGCTATGGTGGACCGACGGGACCATTTGGATCAGTTTCTTTCATTCAATTTAGCACTCAAAACTTCACACTCGTGTGCTTTGCTTTTAATTACGAGTATTATTTCTACTTGGACCGACCCACCCTCCTAATCATTGTCGTGTAGTTATCATCAATTTAAACCACATTTTATGGTTAATTAAACTCAACATTTATTGTTAGCCGGCTTTCATGCGTAGTATATCGATTATCCACTAGACCACTTACTTGCATAGTTGCATACTTGTATTTGGACCTGTCAAAAACTGACCCGACCCGAAAAACCGCTCGGGACCCGACCTGGAAATAACCCGAAAAAACCCGTTTTTCTCAACCCAGACCCGAACAAACCCGAACCCGAAAACGACCCGAAAGTCTGGGTCATAACCCGACCCGGGCCGGGTCAACCCGTTGGGTCAAATGAATTGTGCAAAATATATATTATAATAATAAAAAATAAAAAATAAATAGATAAATATTAATTAAAGTGTAGAGATCCTCTAGAGTTGAAAACAAACTCTATTTGGTAGACTTTACTTAAAAAGGTAAGAATAAATAATTTAAAATTTATGAAATCCTCCGTTTGACCGGTCTAGTTGAAATGCATGAAATACTTCACAAAATGAAGAATGGGCACTCAAATCCAACAAGTATAGTCTTAGACTATCTACCGTAAATTTTGGAGGACATTTGACGTTTTTCGAAAAAATTGATCAAATTTGACAAGAATCTATAATCCACGATTTTTCGATAAAATGGCTCCGGAACAATAAGGGCTCAAATTTTGGTGGTAGTCTTTAAGTTTGATATAATGAGGATTCGCAAAAAATTAGAGTAAAAAACATAAGAAAAGATAAGAAAAACGGCCAAAACGGTCATAAATCCATACAAAGTGACAAGCGTTGAAATTAAGGGTGAGCATGAGCGGGTACCCGCCGCTAAGTTATGGACCCGGACCCGGACCCGTTAACAACGGGTCCTACAAATCAAGACCCGTACCCGGACCCGCCGGGTCCTAAGCGGGTCCGGGTACCCGTTCAGTAAAAATGTCGATGCTCAATTAAAACATGTTTTTATACAATTCGATACTCGGAATTTTTAATTTCAAATGCGATTATCTTTGAAATATCCCAAATAATGGCTAAAGAGTAAGAAAATTGCAATCCATACACAAATAAAACAATTCAAGATACAAGCATACAATCGGGATACACTTGGTCATGGACAGATGGAGTGATGGCGATGATTCTGATGAGAAGGCATCCTAACTCCCTAAGCCATGAACAAAACATGTAGCCCTTCCAAATCAATCGACTTCATTTTACTATCAAATAAAAAATAAAACAATTCAAGATAGAATCATACAATCGGAATCATTTTTTTTTTTTTTGTGAAGCCTTCTTTAATTTTGTATTTAGTGATTTTTTTTATTCAAACAATTACGGGTACCCGTTAAACCCGTTGTTTCAACGGGTACCCGGCGGGTAACGGGTCCAAAATATCGGCACCCGGACCCGTTGACAACGGGTCCTAAGATTTTGGACCCGTACCCGTTGTCAATGGGTCCGGGTGTAGACCCGCCGGGTCCTTAGCGGGTCCGGGTACCCGCTTTTTTTGCTCACCCCTAGTTGAAATGCATGAAATACTTCACAAAATGAGGAATCAGCACCCAAATCCAACAAATATAGTCTTAGACTATCTACAGTCGATTCTGGAAGACATTTGACGTTTTTCGAAAAAATTGATCAAATTTGACCATAATCACAGTATATAATCCACAATTTTTCGACAAAATGGCTCCGAAACAATAAAGGCTCAAATATTGGTGGTAGTCTCTCGGTATGATATAATGAGGATTCACAAAAAACAAGAATAAAAAACTTAAGAAAAGATAAGAAAAACGGTAATAAATCCATACAAAGTGACAAGCGTTGAAATGCATGAAATACTTCACAAAATGAGGAATCAGAACCAAAATCCAACACGTGTAGTCTTAGACTATCTCTAATAATGTTTGGAGGACATATGACATTTTTTGAAAAATTGATCAAATTGACCAGAATCGCAGTATATAATCCACGATTTTTCGATAAAATGGCACCGAAACGAAAAGGGCTCAAATTTTGGTGGTAGTCTCTCAGTATGATATAATGAGGATTCGCAAAAATTAGAGTAAAAACTAAGATAAGAAAAACAGTAATAAATCCATACAAAATGACAAGCGTTGAAATGCATGAAATACTTCACAAAATGAGGAATCAGCACCAAAATCCAACACGTATAGTATTAGACTATCTCCATCAATGTTTGGAAGACATTTGACATTTTTTGAAAAATAGATCAAATTTGAACAGAATCGCAGTATATAATCTACGATTTTTCGATAAAATGGCACCGGAACAAAATGGGCTCAAATTTTTGTGGTAGTATCTAAGTATGATATAATGAGGAATCGTAAAAAATTAGAGTAAAAAACCAAAGAAAAGATAAGAAAAACGGCCAAAACGGTCATAAATCCATACAAAGTGAAAAGCGTTTAAATTAATGAAATATTTCACAAAATGAGGAATCAACACCATAATCCAACAAGTATTGTCTTAGACTATGTCCAGTAATGTTTGGAGGACATTTGACGTTTTTTGAAAAACTGATCAAATTGGACCAGAATCGCAGTATATAATCAACGAATTTTCGATAAAATGGCACTGAGACGAAAAGGGCTAAAATTTAGGTGGTAGTCTATCAGTATGTTAAAATGAGGATTCGCAAAATATTAGAGTAAAAACTTAAGAAAAGATAAGAAAAACCGTAATAAATCCATACAAAATGACAAGCGTTGAAATGCATGAAATACTTCACAAAAGGAGGAATCAGCACCATAATCCAATAAGTATAGTCTTAGACTATCTCCAGTAATGTTTGGACGACATTTGACGTTTTTTTGAAAAATTGATCAAATTTGACCAAAATCGCAGTATATATAATCCACGATTTTTCGATAAAATGGCACCGAGACGAAAAGGGCTCAAATTTTGGTGGTAGTCTCTCAGTATGATATAATGAGGATTCGCAAAATATTAGAGTAAAAACTTAAGAAAAGATAAGAAAAACGGTAATAAATCCATACAAAATGACAAGCGTTGAAATGCATGAAATATTTCACAAAATGAGGAATCAGCACCAAAATCCAACACGTATAGTATTAGACTATCTCCAGAAATGCTTGGAGGACATTTGACATTTTTTGAAAAATTGATCAAATTTTAACAGAATCGCAGTATATAATCCACGATTTTTCGATAAAATGGCACCGGAACAAAATGGCCTCAAATTTTTGTGGTAGTATCTAAGTATGATATAATGAGGAATCGCAAAAAATCAGAGTAAAAAACATAAGAAAAGAAAAGAAAAACGGCCAAAACGGTCATAAATCCATACAAAGTGACAAGCGTTGAAATGCATGAAATAGTTCTGCAAATGAGGAATCAGCACCATAATCCAACAAGTATAGTCTTAGACTATCTCCAGTAATGTTTGGAGGACATTTGACGTTTTTTGAAAAATTGATCAAATTTGACCAGAATCGCAGTATGTAATCCACGATTTTTCGATAAAATAGCACCGAGCCGAAAAGGGCTAAAATTTTGGTGGTAGTCTCTCAGTATGATATAATGAGGATTCTCAAAATATTAGAGTAAAAACTTAAGAAAAGATAAGAAAAACGGTAACAAATCCATACAAAATGACAAGCGTTGAAATACATGAAATATTTCACAAAATGAGGAATCAGCACCAAAATCCATCACGTATAGTATTAGACTATACCCAGCAATGTTTGGAGGACATTTGACATTTTTTGAAAAATTGATTAAATTTGAACAGAATCGCAGTATATAATCCACGATATTTCGATAAAATGGCACCGGAACAAAAAGGGCTCAAATTTTGGTGGTAGTCTTTCAGTATGATATAATGAGGATTCGCAAAAAATTAGAGTAAAAAACTTAAGAACAGATAAGAAAAACGGTAATAAATCCATACAAAGTCACAAGCGTTGAAATGCATGAAATACTTCACAAAATGAGGAATCAGCACCAAAATCCAACAAGTATAGTCTTAGACTAACTCCAGTAATGTTTGGAGGACATTTGACAATTTTTGAAAAATTGATCAAATTTGACCAAAATCGCAGTATATAATCCACGATTTTTCGATAAAATGACACCGAAACGAAAATTGCTCAAATTTTCGTGGTAGTCTTTAAATAAGATATAATGAGGATTCGTAAAAAGTTAGAGTTAAAAACCTAAGAAAAGATAAGAAATCGGGCCAAACGGACATAAATTCATACAAAGTGACAGGCGTTGAAATGCATGAAATATTTCACAAAATGAGGAATCAGCACCAAAATCCAACACGTATAGTATTAGACTATCTCCACAATGTTTGGAGGACATTTGACATTTTTTGAAAAATTGATCAATTTTGAACATAATCACAGTATATAATCCACGATTTTTCGATAAAATGACACCAGAACAAAATGGGCTCAAATTTTGGTGGTAGTATCTAAGTATGATATAATGAGGAATCGCAAAAAATTAGAGTAAAAAACCTAAGAAAAGATAAGAAAAACGGCCAAAACGGTCATAAATCCATACAAAGTGACAAGCTTTGAAATGCATGAAATATTTCAGCAAATGAGGAATCAGCACCATAATCCAACAACTATAGTCTTAGACTATCTCCAGTAATGGTTGGAGGACATTTGACGTTTTTTGAAAAATTGATCCAATTTGACCAGAATCGCAGCATATAATCCACGATTTTTCGATAAAATGGCACCGAAACGAAAAGGGCTCAACTTTTCTTGGTAGTCTGTAAATATGATATAATGAGGATTCGAAAAAAATTAGAGTAAAAAACCTAAGAAAAGAAAAGAAGAGAAAAACAGCCAAAACGGTCATAAATCCATACAAAGTGACACACGTTGAAATGCATGAAATATTTCACAAAATGAATAATCAGCACCCAAATCCAACAAGTACAGTCATAGACATCTGCATTAATTTGTGGAGGACATTTGACGTTTTTTGAAAAATTGATCAAATTTGACCAGAATCGCAGTATATAATCCACGATTTTTCGATAAAATGGCACCGAAACGAAAAGGGCTCAAATTTTCGTGGTAGTCTGTAAATAAGATATAATGAGGATTCGAAAAAATTAGAGTAAAAAACCTAAGAAAAGATAAGAAATCCGGCCAAACAGACATAAATCCATACAAAGTGACGGGCGTTGAAATGCATGAAATATTTCACAAAATGAGGAATCAGCACCAAAATCCAACACGTATAGTCTTAGACTATCTCCAGTAATGTTTGGAGGACATCTGACATTTTTTGAAAAATTGATCAAATTTGACCAGAATCGCAGTATGATATAATGGCACCGAAATGGCACCGAAACGAAAAGGGCTCAAATTTTGGTGGTAGTCTCTAAATATGATATAATGAGGAATCGTATAAAATTAGAGTAAAAAAAACTAAGAAAAGATAAGAAAACCGGCCAAAACGGTCATAAATCCATATAAAGTGACAGACGTTGAAATGCATGAAATATTTCACAAAATGAGGAATCAGCACCCTAATTCAACAAGTATAGTCTTAGACTATCTGCACTAATGTTTGGAGGACATTTGAGATTTTTTTGAAAAATTGATCAGATTTGACCAGAATCGCAATATATAATCCACGATATTTCGATACAGTAAAACAGATCCTAAGGACTTGAAGTGTGCACACCCCTCTCTAGAGGGCCAGTAGGATGCGAAGCCTCTAGGACGAAAGCCTATTAGGAAGTCGGTAGCTACTCCGACCCAAACATTCCCTTGGTCAGATGTATACATAGTGATCGGTCCGTGCCACATCACATTCACTCTAGGTGGTAATCATATCGTCATGTTCTTTTATCCGTTTTAGATACATTATTTGGCGGTACATTATTTGATACACAATTTATAAACGGCCGAGGCCGGAATTCAATTCTCATCAATCAAGAATACAAGCAAAGTAAATCAACAATAGAGACAGACCACTCGGCCGAGAAGCCAAGTGGCCGAGAGGTCAAACGGGAAGGAAGCCGAAGGGCTGCAAAATGGTTAGCAATTCGAACAATAATACGCTCATAATATGAAATAGATATAGGCGAAGCAATAATCAAGATTGAGCGAATAAACCAAAAGGTATGTAAGGCGATCATATGAATAAACATGATGGTGAACCAAACGAGAGTAGAGGTTAGTCAAAGGGTCATGATCAACGTTCTTACCTTACAACGCTAATCCTTAATCATCCAATTATAAACTCAATCCACAACTCCCTAATCCAAAAGATGTAACCATAAGTCTTACAACTCACAACTATCATTAATATAAAACGGATCCACAAAGAGACAATGGTAAAGAAACACGAATAAAATCTACCTCCGATATTGGATGACCACCAAATTTGAGTATGTTGTAGCAGGGTATGTCAGAAACCTCTCCTCACAATTTCGTCCACAAAATCCAAGCGGATCTACGGGAATCAACTTCACAATGAACCACGAATAACAATTAGGGTTTACTCACGAAAACCAATGTAACTTTTGATACAGAAATCTAGGCCTTACCAATTTTGGATATATTGTCAATTATAGAGTAAGGAACATCTCCACAAAATATCGTCCTCGAATCTCTTAGGAGTCGACGGTAATCCTTCAAATACCCAGGGCAAAACAGATTCTCGGGTAGATAGACACAGCTCCACTAAAACATGTCTAGAGTAAGAATCCCATGATATCTTGGCACGATCTACATGTTCCCAAATTTGTATCGAAAGCACAATTCTAACGCCACCAACCACGCCCCAATTAGAGATCGTATGAGAGAATTATATGTGTTTGAAATTAACACAGTGATGCTGGGATGTTCTGCGGGTGGAGGAAAACAAAAAGGAGAGAGAGGAGATGGAGGGAGGCCGAATAAATTGAGGGGAAGGTAGGGTTTCTTATTTTGTTTATGTCAATGGGTAAGGCGTTATACTCGGGTTTGGGTTTTAATAGTCGGATGAGATGAATGATCCATAAACCCGATCCAAGTCCAATAACCCAATTATAGAGTTTCCAAAATAGAATTACTCAATTAATAACATAGTTTATAATTCACCAAATTCCCAAAATGACTCTTACTAATTCTCTCAAAATGATTAATAAACGCAACACCCTAATTAATTAAAGTCCCAAAATTGTGGGGTGTTACACGTTGAAATGCATGAAATACATCACAAAATGAGGAATCAGCATCAAAATTCAACACGTATATTCTTAGGTGTCGTTTGGATACCGCAGGAATTAAATTACCATGGGAAGTATGAATTAACGGGAATTAAATTCCTAATGTAAATTTGTAGGAATTTGTCTAAGTGCGTTTGGATACCATGTAGGAATTTCGGATTCCCTATCATTTTTTTCCCATGGGTTGTTTGGATTCACTATTTCAATTCCCATGTTAATTAGTAAGAATACTATTTTACCCTTTACGTTTTTTAGTGGTCAACCACACAAATGTAAGGGGAGTATTAAAATTTTGAGGGTAATAGAGTAATTTTCTGAAATTGAAAGCATGGGAATTTTGAATGACCAAGGGGGGGGGGGGTAATTAAATTCCTATGTTGTATAGGAATTAGAAATACCCAAGGATTTTCCAATGCCCACACTGTGGATAAAAAGAAATATCCAAACAACCCATCCAAAACCAAATTACTAGGAAAATGAAATTATTGTGGAAATAGAGGGTATCCAAACGAACCCTTAGACTATCTCCATTAATGTTTGGAGGACATTTGACATTTTTTTAAAAATAGATCAAATTTGACCACAATCGCAGTATATAATCCACGATTTTTCGATAAAATGGCAGCGGAACAAAATGGGCTAAAATTTTGGTGGTAGTATCTAAGTATGATATAATGAGGGATCTCAAAATATTAGAGTAAAAAACCTAAGAAAAGATAAGAAAAATGGCCAAAACGGTCATAAATCCATACAAAGTGACAAGCGTTGAAATGTATGAAATATTTCACAAAATGAGGAATCAGCACCATAATCCAACAAGTATAGTTTTTGACTATATGCAGTAATGTTTGGAGGACATTTGACATTTTTTGAAAAAATGATCAAATTTGACCAGAATCGCAGTATATAATCCACGATATTTCGATAAAATGGCACCGGAACAAAAAAGGCTCAAATTTTGGTGGTAGTCTCACAATATGATATAATAAGGATTCGCAAAAAAATTAGAGTAAAAAACTTAAGAAAAGATAAGAAAAACGGTAATAAATCCATACAAAGTGACAAGCGTTGAAATGCATGGAATACTTCACAAAATGAGGAATCAGCACCAAAATCACACACGTATAGTCTTAGACTATCTCCAGTAATGTTTGGAGGACATATGACATTTTTTGAAAAATTGATCAAATTTGACTAGAATCGCAGTATATAATCCACGATTTTTCGATAAAATGGCACCGAAACGAAAAGGGCTCAAATTTTCGTGGTAGTCTGTAAATATGATATAATGAGGATTCGCAAAACATTAGAGTAAAAAACCTAAGAAATGATAAGAAAAATGGTCAAAACGGTCATAAATCCATACAAAGTGACAGGCATTGAAATGCATGAAATATTTCACAAAATGAGGAATCAGCACCCAAATCCAACAAGTATAGTCTTAGACTATCAGCAGTAATCTTTGGAGGACATTTGACATTTTTTGAAAAATTGATCAAATTTGCCAGAATCGCAGTATATAATCCACGATATTTCGATAAAATGGCACCGGAACAAAAAGAGCTCAAATTTTAGTGGTAGTCTCTCAGTATGATATAATGAGGATTCGCAAAAAATTAGAGTAAAAAACTTGAGAAAATATAAGAAAAAAGGTAATAAATCCATACAAAGTGACAAGCGTTGAAATGCATGAAATACTTCACAAAATGAGGAATCAGCACCAAAATTCAACATGTATAGTCTTAGACTATCTCCAGTAATGTTTGGAGGACATTTTGACATTTTTTTAAAAATTGATCAAATTTGACCAGAATCGCAGTATATAATCCACGATTTTTCGATAAAATGACAGCGGAACAAAATGGGCTCAAATTTTGGTGGTAGTATCTAAGTATGATATAATGAGGAATTTCAAAAAATTAGAGCAAAAAACTTAAGAAAAGATAAGAAAAACGGCCAAAACGATCATAAATCCATACAAAGTGACAAGCGTTGAAATGCTGAAATTTTTCACAAAATGAGGAATCAGCACCATAATCCAACAAGTATAGTCTTAGACTATCTCCAGTAATGTTTGGAGGACATTTGACGTTTTTTGAAAAATTGATCAAATTTGACCAGAATCGTAGTATATAATCCACGATTTTTCGATAAAATGACACCGAAAAGAAAAGGGCTCAAACTTTGGTGGTAGTCTCTTAGTATGATATAATGAGGATTCGCAAAAAATTCGAGTAAAGATGTAACACCCCCAAATTTCCTGTCACTTTTTAAAACACTTTTGAGAAAATTCAAGACAGTGCTCAGGAAATTTGAAGGTGCCACTCCGCATTTAAGTCGAAACTCAAATGCAAGGAGAATCTGAATATCAGTCCAAACAATCTAAATTGTTTAAAGTGGCCAATTACATCCAAACTTAAAAATACAATAATCCAAACTTCAAATGAAATGAGAAATAATTAAATCTAGCGAATTGTCTAGCAACTAGTTTGTCTAGCTTTATTCAATAATCAAATCCTAGATTATGAAAGTGGTTCGCGCCCCAGCAGTCATGCATCACATCCCACCTGTGGTAGATTTAAAACACAAAAACCACAGTTGAAAAAGTCAGGAAATTGAGTAAGCTAACACCCCCCCAACTTGTAAAACCAAAAACACTTACCTTGTTTTTCGAAAACGTTTTTAATTTTCATTTGAAAACAACACTTAGCACATATTCAAATACAATCAATCCAATAATGTTTCAACGCAAACATAAATACTATCGTCATTTCAATTGTAGCATTCAGGTAAGATCAATGAGTGAGAGTTCTGAATCATTTAAGGCGGTGTAACCAGCCCTGCATAATGTGCGATCATTCAATAATTTAAGGCGGTATAACCAGCCCTACATAATCCAACCAAGACAATATAGACCTTATGTGTGCACACCCCCTATCAAGTATTGCTAACCGGTAGAGTAGTACTAGACGCCTACAAGCCCTCTTGAAGACCTATGCGGTGGGGCAAATATATATGCGAGCAAAAGTAATATATGAGATCAATAGTTTGCGGACAATAATATTTGCGATCAATAATGTGCGGTCAATAATATATGCGATCAATATTCCCAACTCATTGTCTTCTATAACTTTCGATCATAATTCACAAATCATCAAGCATAAATCAAAGTAGCTTTCATTCAATCAAACCATCAACCAATTCATAAGCAATATGCGGTCATTATCCAAATACAATCATCCAATAACAATAACCAACATGATATTCAACAGTTCTCCACCTAGGATGCAACTATGTTCTCAACCAACAACCAAATCGCACTTAGCACCATATTTTGAAAGGTTTTATATAAGTCATAGAAGGGTTGAGCATGCTAGCTTACCTTCACAACTCAAGCACAAACAACAGTACTCAGAGAAATAATCCTCGTTCACGAACTCCTCGTCTACAATAATATAAACACGAATCTAAATAAGTCACTAATTCATCTACCATCATACTAACTTCCTAACTAGATATGCAATCCTATATGATATGCCATGTATGAAAGTCCCATGATATATATATCAAAGCGATAGACATCCCCCAACACATAAACGAACCTAGAGCATCTCCATTGGAGTTCTATTACTCTAATTAGCTCATTAACACCAATAGAATGTTAATAACGTGAAAATTCCAAAAGATACAATTAACCTTGTTAAAACAGAAATTAAACCTTCAAAAATCATACTTTCATTTACCCATATTAATCCCAAATCAAACCAACTATATACATCATGTAAAAACCAATAAAAACCCATGTTTTTGGCCTAATTACCCTTAAATCCGAAAATTAGTAATTAAATTCCGAAAAATCAGAAATTAATTCCACAAATTAAGATAATTTTGAAAATAGGTTTAACATACTAATTTCGAGTTTTCAAAACAGATTTTAATTGCAAAACTAATTCCTATCCCCAATTTCAATTAAACAAAAATCATCAACAAATTCCACATACTACTCCAAACCAAAATCCGAAAACCCTAGTATCATAATTCATATCAATTTATCAACAATATCAAATCAATAACAAAATTAATCATCAATTCGAATTACAATAGCCCCAATTTCAATAATTTACAATTAACCCCAATAATTCAAAACTAGCATAAAAATTAATTCTTTGAAACTAAAATTGATCCTACTCAATTACCCATCTAGTATAACAACTAATTAAGCATCTACAACACAAAAACGAAGCAAAGCAAGTAAGAATCGAAGTGGGTTAAAGGTAAAACCGAAAACAGAGGAGAGAGAAAAGAGAACAAAGGGGTTTAGTTTACCAGAAACTAGCCGGAAAAGGGGAAGGAAGATCGGAGGGATGAAGGTGAAGGCGGAGCACGGCGGTAGGCGTGGCAAGAAAGGCTGGTGGTTGTCGCGCGGCAGAGGGAAGAGGAGAGGTGCGTGCGTGCGTGAGGAAGAGGAAGAAGGCTGAGGGATTTTTTTTTTTTTTTTCCTTTTATCAGATTTTTCGTTTTTCTTTTTTTTTTTTTTTTGATTTTGTTTTGGGTTGGTTTTTGGGTAAGAGTGTTTGGGCTTAATAGAAGAAATACATTGGACTGAAAATGAAAAGTGTCCAATAGCTTATACATACTTAGAAACTTTATTAAATTCCTTTCTTTTTCGCGAAAACGCTCGATACTCAATTACAAAATATCACGAAAATTCGGGATATTACAAAAAAAATCTAAGAAAAGATAAGAAACCCGGCCAAAACGGTTATAAATCCATACAAAGTGACAGGCGTTGAAATTCAGGAAATATTTCACAAAATGAGGAATCAACACCAAAATCCAACAAGTATAGTCTTTGACTATCTGCAGTAATGTTTAGAGGAAATTTGACATTTTTTGAAAAATTGATCAAATTTGACCAGAATCGCAGTATATAATCCACGATATTTCGATAAAATGGCACCGGAACAAAATGGGCTCAAATTTTGGTAGTATTATCTAAGTATGATATAATGACGAATCGGAAAAAATTGGAGTAAAAAACCTTAGAAAAGATAAGAAAAACGGCCAAAACGGGTCATAAATCCATACAAAGTGACAAGCGTTGAAATGCATGAAATATTTCACAAAATGAGGAATCAGCAACATAATCCGACAAGTATAGTCTTACACTATCTCCAGTAATGTTTGGAGGACATTTGACATTTTTTGAAAAATTGATCAAGCAGTATATAATCCACGATTTTTCGATAAAATGGCACCGAAACCAAAAGGGCTCAAATTTTCGTGGTAGTCGGTAAATATGATATAAAGAGGATTCGCAAAAAATTAGAGTAAAAAACCTAAGAAAAGATAAGAAAATCGGCCAAAACGGTCATAAATCCATACAAAGTGACAGGCGTTGAAATACATGAAATATTTCACAAAATGAGGAATCAGCACCATAATCCAACAAGTATAGACTTAGACTATCTGCAGTATAGTTTGGAGGATATTTGACGTTTTTTGAAAAATTGATCAAATTTGACCAGAATCGCAGTATAATCCACGATTTTTCGATAAAATGGCACCGAAACAAAAAGGGCTCAAATTTTCGTGGTAGTCTCTAAATATGATATAATGAGGATTCTCAAAAAAATTAGAGTAAAAAACCTTAGAAAAGATAAGAAAAACAATCAAACCGGTCTTAAATTCATACAAAGTGACAAGCGTTGAAATGCATGAAATATTTTACAAAATGAGGAATCAGCACTATAATCCAACAAGTATAAACTTAGACTATCTCCAGTAATGTTTGGAGGATATTTGACGTTTTTTGAAAAATTGATCAAATTTGACCAGAATCGCAGTATAATCCACGATTTTTCGATAAAATGGCACCGAAACGAAAAGGGCTCAAATTTTCGACGTAGTCGGTACATATGATATAAAGAGGATTCGCAAAAAAGTAGAGTAAAAAACCTAAGAAAATATAAGAAAATCGGCCAAAACGGTCATAAATCCATACAAAGTGACAGGCGTTGAAATGCATGAAATATTTCACAGAATGAGGAATCAACACCCAAATCCAACAAGTATAGACTTAGACTATCTGCAGTACTTTATAGATGACATTTGACATTTTTTGAAAAACTGATCAAATTTGACCAGAATCGCAGTATATATATTCCAGGATATTCGATAAAATGGCACCGGAACAAAAAAGGCTCAAACTTTGGTGGTAGTCTCTCATTATGATATAATGAGGATTCGCAAAAAATTAGAGTAAAAAACTTAAGAAAAGATAAAAAAAAACGGTAATAAATCCATACAAAGTGACAAGCGTTCAAATGCATGAAATACTTCACAAAATGAGGAATCAGCACCAAAATCCAACGCGTATAGTCTTAGACTATCTCCAGTAATCTTTGCAGGACATATGACATTTTTTGAAAAATTGATCAAATTTGACCAGAATCGCAGTATAATCCACGATTTTTCGATAAAATGGCACCGATACGAAAAGGGCTGAAATTTTGGTGGTAGTTTCTAAATATGATATACTGAGGATTCGCAAAAAATTAGAGTAAAAAACTTAAGAATAGATAAGAAAAACGGTAATAAATCCATACAAAGTGACAAGCGTTGAAATACATGAAATACTTCACAAAATGAGGAATCAGCACCAAAATCAAACACGTATATTCTTAGGCTACCTCCAGTAATGTTTGGAGGACATTTGATATATTTTGCAAAATAGATCAAATTTGACCAGAATCGCAGTTTATAATCCACGATTTTTCGATAAAATGGCAGCGGAACAAAATGGGCTCAAATTTTGGTGGTAGTATCTAAGTATGATATAATAAGGAATCGCAAAAAATTAGAGTAAAAAACCTAAGAAAAGATCAGAAAAATGGCCAAAACGGTCATAAATCCATACAAAGTGACAAGCGTTTAAATGCATGCAATATTTCACAAATGAGGAATCAGCACCATAATCCAACAAGTATAGTCTTAGACTATCTCCAGTAATGTTTGGAGGACATTTTGACGTTTTTGTAAAATTGATCAAATTTGACTAGAATCGAAGTATATAATCCACAATTTTTCGATAAAATGGCACTGAAACGAAAAGGGCTCAAATTTTTGTGGTAGTCTGTAAATATGATATAATGAGGATTCGCAAAAAATTAGAGTAAAAAACCTAAGAAAATATAAGAAAACGGCCTAAACGTTCATAAATCCATACAAAGTTACAGGCGTTGAAATGCATGAAATATTTCACAAAATGGGGAATCGACACCCAAATCCAACAAGCATAGTTTTAGACTATCTGCTGTAATGTTTGGAGGACATTTGACAATTTTTGAAAACAGGATCAAATTTGCCAGAATCGCAGTATATAATCCACAATATTTCGATAAAATGGCACCGGAACAAAAAGAGGTCAAATTTTAGTGGTAGTCTCTCAGTATGATATAAGGAGGATTCGTAAAAAACTTCAGAATCGATGATAAAAACAATAATAAATCCATGTAAAGTGACAAGCGTTGAAATGCATGAAATACTTCACAAAATGAGGAATCAGCACCAAAATCCAACACGTATTGTCTTAGACTATCTCCAGTAATGTTTGGAGGACATTTGACGTTTTTTGAAAAATTGATCAAATTTGACCAGAATCGCAGTATATAATCCACGATTTTTCGATAAAATCGCACCGAAACAAAAAGGGCTCAAATTTTGGTGGTAGTCTCTAAATATGATATAATGAGGATTCCCAAAAAAGTTAGAGTAAAAAATCTAAGAAAAGATAAGAAAAACGGCCAAAACGGTCATAAATCCATACAAAGTGACAGGTGTTGAAATGCATGAAATATTTCACAAAATGAGGAATCAGAACACAAATCCAACAAGTATAGTCTTAGACTATCTGCAGTAATGTTTGGAGGACATTTGACATTTTTTGAAAAATTGATCAAATTTGACCAGAATCGCAATATATAATCCACGATATTTCAATAAAATGGCACCGGAACAAAAAGGGCTCAAAATTTTGTGGTAGTATCTAAGTGTGATATAATGAGGAATCGCAAAAAATTAGAGTAAAAAAAATAAGAAAATATAAGAAAAACGGCCAAAACGATCTTAAATCCATACAAAGTAACTATCTGCATTAATGTTTGGAGCACATTTAACATTTTTTGAAAAAATGATCAAATTTGACCAGAATCGCAATATATATTCCACGATATTTCAATAAAATGGCACCGGAACAAAAAGGGCTCAAAATTTGGTGGTAGTATCCAAGTGTTATATAATGAGGAATCGCAAAAAATTAGAGTAAAAACCTAATAAAAGATAAGAAAACAGCCAAAATGGTCATAAATCCATATAAAGTGACAAGCGTTTAAATGCATGAATATTTCACAAAATGAGGAATCAGCAAGATAATCCAACAAGTATAGTCTTAGACTATCTCTAGTAGTGTTTGGAGGACATTTGACGTTGTTTGAAAAATTGATCAAATTTGACCAGAATCGCAGTATATAATCCACGATTTTTCGATAAAATGGCACCGAAACGAAAAAGGGCTCAAATTTTGGTGGTAGTCTCTAAATATGATATAATGATGATTCGCAAAAAAAATAAGAGTAAAAAACCTAAGAAAAGATAAGAAAATCGGCCAAAACGGTCATAAATCCATACAAAGTGACAGCGTTGAAATTCATGAAATATTTCACAAGATGAGGTATCAGCACTTAAATCCAACAAGTAGAGTCTTAGACTATCTGCAGTAATGTTTAGAGGACATTTGACATTTTTTGAAAAATTGATCAAATTTGACCAGAATCGCAGTATATAATCCACGATTTTTCGATAAAATGGCACCGAAACGAAGAGGGCTCAAAATTTGGTGGTAGTCTCTAAATATGATATAATGAGGATTTGCAAAAAAATAAGAGTAAAAAACCTAAGAAAATATAAGATAACCGGCCAAAACGTTATAAATCCATTGAAAGTGACAAGCGTTGAAATACATGAAATATTTCACAAAATGAGGAATCAGAACCCAAATCCAACAAGTAGAGTCTTAGACTATCTGCAGTAATGTTTAGAGGACATTTGACATTTTTTGAAAAATTGATCAAATTTGACCAGAGTCAGAGTATATAATCCACGACTTTTCGATAAAATGGCACCGAAACCAAAAGGGCTTAAAATTTGGTGGTAGTCTCTCAATATGATATAATGAGGATTTGCCAAAAAAAAAAGAGTAAAAAACCTAAGAAAATATAAAAAAAAACCGGCCAAAACGGTCATAAATCCATACAAAGTGACAGGCGTTGAAATGCATGAAATATTTCACCAAATGAGGAATCAGCACCCAAATCCAACAAGTATAGTCTTAGACTATCTGCAGTAATGTTTGTAGGACATTTGACATTTTTTGAAAAATTGATCAAATTTGACCAGAATCGCAGTATATAATTCACGATATTTCGATAAAATGGCACCGGAACAAAAAGGGCTCAAAATTTGTTGGTAGTATCTAAGTGTGATATAATGAGGAATCGCAAAAAATTAAAGTAAAAAACCTAAGAAAAGATAAGAAAAACGGCCAAAACGGTCTTAAATCCATACAAAGTGACAAGCCTTTAAATGCATGAAATATTTCACAAAATGAGGAATCAGCACCATAATCCAACAAGTATAGTCTTAGACTATCTCCAGTAATGTTTGGAGGACATTTGACGTTTTTTGAAAAATTGATCAAATTAGACCAGAATCGCAGTATATAATCCACGATTTTTCGATAAAATGGCACCGAAACGAAAAGGACTCAAATTTTGGTGGTAGTCTCTAAATATGATATAATGAGGATTCGCAAAAAAACAAGAGTAAAAAACCTAAGAAAAGATAAGAAACCCGGCCAAAACGGTCATAAATCAATACAAAGTGACAAGCGTTGAAATGCATGAAATATTTCAAAAAATGAGGAATCAGCACCTAAATCCAACAAGTATAATCTTAGACTGTCTGCAGTAATGTTTGGAGGACATTTGACATTTTTTGAAAAATTGATCAAATTTGACCAGAATCGCAGTATCCACGATATTTCGATAAAATGGCACCCGAACAAAAAGGACTCAAAATTTGGTGGTAGTATCTAAGTGTGATATAATGAGGAATCGCAAAAATTTAGAGTAAAAAACCTTAGAAAAGATAAGAAAAACGGTCAAAACGGTCATAAATCTATATAAAGTGACAAGCGTTTAAATGCATGAAATATTTCACAAAATGAGGAATCAGCAACATAATCCAACAAGTATAGTCTTAGACTATCTCCAGTAATGTTTGGAGAACATTTGACATTTTTTGAAAAATTGATCAAATTTGAGCAGAATCGCAGTATATGAATCCACGATTTTTCGATAAAAAGGCACCGGAACAAAATGGGCTCAAATTTTACTGGTAGTATCTAAATATGATATAATGAGGATTCGCAAAAAAATACAGTAAAAAACCTAAGAAAAGATAAGAAAAACGACCAAAGCGGTCATAAATCCATAAAAACTGACAAGCGTTGAAATGCATAAAATATTTCACAAAATGAGGAATCAACACCCAAATCCAACAAGTATAGTCTTAGACTATCTGCAATAAATTTTGGAAGTCATTTGACGTTTTTTTTGAAAAAATTGATCAAATTTGACCTAAATCTAATCCACGATTTTTCGATAAAATAGCTCCGGACAATAACGGCTCAAATTTTGGTGGTAGTATCTAAGTATGATATAATGAGGATTCGCAAAAAATTAGAGTAAAAAACCGAAGAAAAGATAAGAAAAACGGTCATAATTCCATGAAAAGTGACAAGTGTTGAAATGCATGAAATATTTCACAAAATGAGGAATCAGCACCATAATCCAACAACTATAGTTTTAGACTATCTCCAGTAATGTTTGGAGGACATTTGATGTTTTTTGAAAAATTGATCAAATGTGACCAGAATCGTAGTATAATCCACGATTTTTCGATAAAATGGCACCGAAACGAAAAGCCTCAAATTTTGGGGGTAGTCTCTAAATATGATATAATGAGGATTCGCAAAAAAATTAGAGTAAAAAACCTAAGAAAAGATAAGAAAACCGGCCAAAACGGTCATAAATGCATACAAAGTGACAGGCGTTGAAATGTATGAAATATTTCACAAAAATGAGGATCAGCACCCAAGTCTAACAAGTATAGTCTTAGACTATCTGCAGTAATGTTTGGAGGACATTTGACATTTTTTGAAAAATTGATCAAATTTGAGAAGAATCGCATTACATAATCTTTGATTTTTCGTAAAAATAGCTCCGGATCAATAAGGCCTTAAATTTTTGTGGTAGTGTCTAAGTATGATATAATGAGGATTCGCAAAAAATTAGAGTAAAACACCTAAGAAAAGATAAGAAAAACGGCCAAAACGGTCATAAATCCATACAAAGTGACCATCCTTGAAATGCATGAAATATTTCACAAAATGAGGAATTAGCACCCAAATCCAACAAGTATAGTCTTAGACTATCTACGGTAAATTTTGGAGGACATTTGATGTTTTTCGAAAAATGAATCACATTGGACCAGAATCGCAGTATATAATCCACGATTTTTCAATAAAATGGCTCCGGAATAAAAAGGGCTCAAATTTTGGTGGTAGTCTGTAAGGATTATATAATGATGATTTGCAAAAATTAGAGTAAAAAATCTAAGAAAAGATAAGAAAAACGGCCAAAACGGTCATAATTCATACAAACTAATAATCGTTGGAATACATGAAATACTTCCCAAAATGAGGAATCACCACCCAAATCCAACAAAATATAGTCTTAGACTATCTATAGTAATATTTGGAGGACATTTGATGTTTTACGAAAAATGGATCACATTGGACCAGAATCGCAGTATATAATTCACGAGTTTTCGATAAAATGGCTCCGAAATAAAAAGGGCTCAAATTTTGGTGGTAGTCTCTAAATATTATATAATGAGGATTTGCAAAAATTAGAGTAAAAAACCTAAGAAAAGATAAAAAAAAAACGGTAAAAACGGTCATAAATCCATACAAAGTGACAATCGTCGAAATGCATGAAATACTTCACAAAATGAGGAATCGGCACCATAATCCAACAAATATAGTTTTAGACTCTCTCCAGTAATGTTTGCAGGACATTTGACGTTTTTGAAAAATTGATCAAATTTGACCAGAATCGCAGTATATAATCCACGATTTTTCGATAAAATGCAACCGGGACGGAAAGAGCTCAAATTTTGGTGGTAGTCTCTAAGTATGATATAATGAGGATTCAGAAAATTAGAGTAAAAAACCATAGAAACGATGATAAAAACGGCCAAAACGGTCATAAATCCATACAAAGTGATAAGCGTTGAAATGCATGAAATATTCACAAAATGAGGAATTAGTACCCAAATCCAACAAGTATAGTCTTAGACTATCTGCTGTAAATTTTTGAGGACATTTGACGTTTTTCGAAAAATGGATTAAATTTGACCAGAATTGCAGTATATAATCCACGATATTTCGATAAAATGGGTCCGGAACAAAAAGGGCTCATATTTTGGTGATAGTCTCTAAGTATGAATTAATGAGGATTCGCAAAAAATTAGAGTAAAAAACCTAAGAAAAGATAAGAAAAACGCCCAAAACGGTCATAAATCCATACAAAGTGACAGGCGTTGAAATGCATGAAATATTTCAAAAACTGAGGAATTAGAACCCAAATCCAACAAGTATAGTCTTAGACTATCTACGGTAAATTTTGGAGGACATTTGACATTTTTCGAAAAACGGCCAAAACGGTCATAAATCCATACAAACATGAAATACTTTACAAAATGAGGAATCAACACCCAAATCCAACAAAATATAGTCTTAAGCCCTGTTTGATAGGACTGATTCTCAAATGAATTTTGATCAGATCAGAATCATTCAGTTCAGATCAGACTAGATCAGAATCATTCAGATTAGATCCGACCAGATCAGAATCATTCAGATCAGATCAGTTCAGTTCAGAAATGTTCAAATAACTATCTATGTATTTGGTCCATAGTTGATACTAATTCGTTGAAATTCAATCAAATTTTCAACCGATTCAGATCAGATCAGAATCATTCAGTTCAGATCAGATCAGATCAGAATCATTCAGATCAGATCAGATCAGTTCAGAAAGATGCAGTCCTATCAAACAGGGGCTTAGACTATCTACGATAAATTTTGGAGGACATTTGACGTTTTTCGAAAAATGAATCGCATTTGACCAGAATCGCAGTATATAATCCACGATTTTTCGATAAAATGTCTCCGCAACAAAAAGGGCTCAAATTTTGGTGGTAGTCTCTAAGTATGATATAATGAGGATTCGCAAAAAATTAGAGTAAAAAACCTAAGAAAAGATAAAAAAAACGGCTAAAACGATCATAAATTCATACAAACTGATAATCGTTGGAATACATGAAATACTTCACAAAATGAGGAATCAACACCCAAATCCAACAAAATATAGTTTTAGACTATCTATAGTAATATTTGAAGGACATTTCAGGTTTTTCGAAAAATTGATCAAAACTGACCAAAATCGCAGTATATAATCCACGATTTTTCGATAAAATGGCTCCGGAATAAAAAGGGCTCAAATTTTGGTGGTAATCTCTAAGTATGATATAATGAGGATTCACAAAAAATTAGAGTAAAAAATCTAAGAAAATATAAGAAAAACGGCCAAAACGGTCATAAATCTATACAAAGTGACAACTCTGACAAGCGTTGAAAGTTGCATTGCATGCATGCATGCATTCTTCAAGCAAAAATGTTTGAAGTGTATAATAGTATTAGATTATTTGGCCATTGATGGCCATTTCTATTGATAAGACTCTTGATTTCCCCTAAGGTCACTATGTGTAATATAAATGCGTCCGTTTATGTAAGTGGTGCAAACGAATTTGCTTCGTCGAAAATGAATTTTCTATCATTGGCTTCAAAAACTAACTCGATCATCAGTTTATCACCGATGACATCACCAGTTTTTATTTTTTTGAGACACTGGGATGACATTACCCTTAGTCCCTTACCATTAATTAACATCAACATTATGATGCAAATGCTAGACCCTCGACAAGGCCCATTCATATCAATATTACAATCATGGGCCTAACATAAACATTTCGGCCCAAAATTGGACGCTCAAAGCCCAACCCACCAACTATACGAAGCAACAAAAGGCTCCAATATGGAGGTATGGGCGGCCCAATCATGGCCCAAATGTGACAACCAACTGCTAAATGCGCTTCTGGCCCATGGGGGGCGACCAACTGCTAATTGCCGTTGCAAGGTGTTGTTGTTGCAACTCGAGCCATCGACAGTCATGTATTTGCGAAACATAATTTAGTTCGAATCGTAGTTTTCCCAATCAACCTGAAGAATTACACCATAGCTATACTTCCACTGAAATAATAAATTGTGAAGTTCAAAACTTTTAAGAGTATATAATCGTATTGATCGTCATTCTTACCCTCAAAATCAAATTCTAATTTCACAACTACTTTCTGGTCAAATTGACAATAAAAATTGGAAATGCTACGTGAAGTACAGTGTTGATTTCAACTTTGAAGTCTTTCGATCAAAAAAGACGACTAAAAGCTGCAAGATGATGGTCATAAAGCAGGATTACACAGTGAAAAGTCTACCAATCCACAACTATAATACTCCTACAATCCTACTTGATATATATTCTCTCTTACGTCTCCTTGTCTACTTTCCGTGTATGCATGCACGAGCTTGCATACTCGAGGTTCGTTCGTGAATTTTGACTTTATTATGTACGTTCCTTCGTGTAATGCTGTCAACGCTACGCCTCCACTTTCTCACTTTAATTTCTCTTCAAATTAGATCATCCTTTATTCTCAAATCTCAAACAAAATTTCATTCAAATTCTTAGATTCATTCCGACCTAATCTGAAGTGATTATATGTAGAACCTAAATTTTTTGTATAATAACGAAATTAAAAGAAAAAAAACAACATCGTTTAATAGATAATGTAAAAAATTTCTATATGAATTATAGTAGACATAACAAATTAGCCATCGAGAGTCTCGAATAACTTCTTAGCTTGGACTTGAATATTACAATAAATCAACTTGTGTTTACAAATTACAATAGATTGATGAATCATGACCTTTTTAGGGACATCAATATTAAAAAATAAACAAAAATGACTACACAATTACACAAGAAGTCATTCTAATAATTAAGCACAATGATGATTGATAATGAGCATGACCTTACTCAAAAAAACAAAATAATTCTTCCAAATTTTATGCCTATAGTCCTATAGTACATACTATGTGATTGAATTAATGAGCTTAGCTTATATCACAAGCCAATACAATTTTTGGAAGTAGTGAACCCACCATCAATAACAAGGTTATGACCACTAATATACCTTGACTCATCACTAGCAAGGTAAAGAGCAGCCTCAGCTATATCTTTTGCCTTAAGTGTAACACCCTTCAAATTAGCAATTCCTCTCACAAATTCCTCAGTTTTTTCTACTTTGCATTGCTCTTTCGACACATTATCATAATCATACAACACATCTTGATCTTCTTCTTCACCACTACCACACCATGCATTTACCAACATTGGTGTTGCCACACCAAATGGAGATATACAATTAACCCTAATCCCATACGTCCCAAGCTCAGCTGCCACATTCTTGGTAAGCCCTACGATGGCGTGTTTCGAGGCCGTGTACGAGTGTGGGCCGCAGCCGCCTAGGACTCCGGCCACACTCGATGTTGAAATGATGCATCCACTCTTCCTAGGCACCATAACCTTAGCGGCATGTTTAGTGCCTAAGGCCATACCTTTGACATTCACCGTGAAAATGTTGTCAAATTCGTCCCCGTTAAAATCCATAATGCTCTTCCTCTTTTGTTGGCCGAGTATGGCCGCATTGTTGAAAAATATGTCTAGCTTCCCGTAGCGTGACATTGTCGTCGACACCAATTTTTCGATGTCTTCTTCGACACTCACGTCGCAATGTATGTACGTTACGGGTAAGGGAGACAACGAGTTTGCTAAGGACGTGCCTAATGTGTCCATAATATCGGCTATAACTACCTTTGCACCGTGACTTGCAAATAGTTTTACGGTTGCTTCTCCTATACCTCTTGCCCCGCCTGTTACAATTGCAACTTTCCCTTCCAACCTACACGATGTTAATTAATATTTCACAATTAGTACATGACTTGCCAATTACGAGTACATCACGTCACGTCACTAATAATTACATGTCACAAATACGTGAGT
Organism: Spergularia marina; assembly: GCA_963680865.1. NCBI lineage: Eukaryota > Viridiplantae > Streptophyta > Magnoliopsida > Caryophyllales > Caryophyllaceae > Spergularia > Spergularia marina. The sequence continues at coordinate 831,315 of OY804555.1, read as the reverse complement.
ACGTGTGGAATGGATATGAGAAGAATTCAAACGAGGAATAAAATATATAAAAAAAAATGGAGAGAGTACTTCAATGCAATTGCCAATCAGGGGCGGAGACAAGGGGGGCCTGCCCCCGCTACGGAACGCCCCAGGTTTCCGAAAATCGAAAGTTTTTTTTTTGTAAATTTACTATAAAATTAGTGAAATTAAGGTAAATCGTAGTATTCGGTCAATCGGTCCACCCTAATCGAATAAATAAGTGGTCGTTTGGTTGCCTTTTTAAAACAGCGTAATTCTAAATTCATTCCCATGAATTACATACTATTCAGGTTGTTTGGTTGTCCATATTTAACAAAAATGGTGAAATTGGAAATTCCATGGGAAAATGAAATTCCCACATAATGGGGGAATTTGCTTACCAACTCCCCCCTCGTTAATTCTGAATTCCCCCATCATCTTTTTTCAAAAATTACAAATTTGCCCCCAAATAATTAGACAGACACTATTATTAAAAGATAAAATAGTAATTAAAAATTAAAAATAAGGGAATTGGATAGGTGCAACCAAACAAGATGTTGGAATTTAATTCATGGGAAATTCAAATTCCTTGATGTCTACCAAACAACTTTAAACGAAATCACATGAATTCTACACGGGAACTAAATTCATGGGATATGTAATTTCCTTTAGGAATTAAATTACTACATGAACCAAACGACCACTAAGTTTCCACCCAGTCCAGGTTTTAATTATCTTGGCTCCCCTGTTGCCAATTATGCTATTAGTACATGACTAAGCCAATTACAAGTACTTCATTTATTATTACTCGGTTTAATAAATATGCGAAGAATTCAAACGAAATGTAAAAAAAAAATGAAAACTAAACAGAGAGAGCAGAGTATTGCACGCAAAAAAATTACAAAAAAAAGAGTAATAATACAGACATTATTTGGAGGAAGAGAGAATTTTACCTTCTCGGTGGGTAATAAGGGATCATCGCTGGTGTTTGGAAATGGAAGGCTTCATGATGAAGTAAATCATCAGATGCAACTTGAACATGCATTTTTATTAATTTGTTAAATTTGTGATTGGAGAAGTAAACTTAGTTGGGAAAATGGTATTATTAGCTGATAAAGCAGTAGTAGTGGTGTATGCAAAGTAGTGAAGTACGTATTACATCTGCATTATATTTGGGTATATATAGAGAGAAAGTTTTGGGTTTTTGACTTTTTGAGGGGTTTGAATATTATTGGAGACAATCCAAACCCCAAACAGGTTTGACTATCTTTAATAATAAAATATTAAAAATCGGCGACGGTTATCTATCACTTAATTTGACCTTTCTTATAATAAATTTCGACATATTGGTAACCCGTTGCAAAACAATGGTCGTACAAAAACTGAAAACATGCATATAGGCACTTACTCGTGATTAACGTGAGACGATAACTGCGAAAAACATGTCTCGTTTTGTGTACCACTCCGAGAGAATGATCAAATGATGTGGACTATAAAGTAGAAATGGAACAGTGTGAGCGTAAAGGAGGTTTAACATGCTGGCGCGCAATGACGCGATCTGGTTCAGGGCAGCAGCTTCCTAGAATGTTGGATATTGTGTCTCTAAAATCTATCTAGTGACCTTACCTATAAAATAAGGGTCACCGTCCCAAAAATATGAGTAAAAAGTCAGACCAACCTGCTGGAAAATCTGCTTTCTAAATTGCAAGCTGCCCAACTTTTCGCGGCCAAGCAATTAAACTAAGAAAGTATGAACTCTAAGATTCATTTATGTCCTCAAATTTTCAAGAAAACGCCATAATACACTTAATATTCTGATTTTAATAATTAACTAAACAATAATTTTGGAGGATTCGTATTCTTAATCTCATAACTGGAAATTGTTGTAGGGTTTGTAGGGATAGCTGTGAAATCTTGCTCGGGAAGAAAAGTTGCACTTGCATTGCTGGATTAATGTTAATGTGCTTCTTTTTCATGGATTTGGTGGATTTTGTCAATGGATTCTTAGTTCATCTTAGTAATAATAAGATTGGCTATTAGTCTATGTTATAGTTTCTTGGTTCCTTCCTTCCGATCCTTGACTTATATGATTAACGTATTTGAACTGTATATTATATCGAATACTCTTGACTTGTAGTCAAAAGAACAGAGCAAATGGGTTGAAAAATCTATGTACATCTTCGATCTTAGTTCTAGTAAAGTTTTGTGGTCAGTCTTGAACAAAATTATTGAAGTCATTTGGAAATGGGTTGAACCGATTAAAAAAGATAAAAATAAAAATCTACTCTATGTTATATTTTAGTTTTGATTCTGTTGATGGTTAATGTATTTGATCGAACTATATATATTTGAATTGAATACTATTGACTTGTAGTCAAAAGAGAAGAGCAAATGGGTTGTTAAGATTTATGTACATTGATTTAGTATTAGTTTGGTCTTGTGGTCTTTCTTGAATAAAATTGTTGAAATCAATTGAAAATGGGTTGAACACTTGAGCCAAACAAGGTTAAAAAGGGTCTAGAGTTGACAACAAACGACATCGACGAAAGACTGATTGACTTAAACCACTGTAGATATTGAAAAGAAAATGAGTACGGGAAAACCGGTTAAATGATCCGAGAGTTTTTGCTTGCAAATAATGATCCAACGAAGTGAACTACGAAAAACGAACAAAAAAAAAAGAAAGGAAAACGACTTATATTTCTTTTCCGATTAAAGATCTATCAATGATGGGTGACACCCACCACGAAAATAAACTAGATTGCTAACTAGCAAGAGCGAGAATGAGGTTCTGAACTTATAATCATGAAATCATGATGGTGAAAGATTTCTACACTAAAGAATCAATGCAACCACAAATCTAACTAATGGTTGAGGTTATTTTATACTTTTCGATACAAGTACACGACCGTGTAAACATTTTGATACCATATAAATGAACCACATCTCTGTTCATCATGAAAAAGAACCATCTCTAGACATCATAAGTTGAAACTTGATTACTTAAGAGATGAGACCAGTCATTAATCGTGTACCTTAACATCAGTGCCACCATCTTGATATGCCATGCTCACTTTTGGGCTTCTTAAGAAAGCCACAGCCCTACATATCCTGGACAAAATTTTAGTCACCTTTTGACCGTACAAGCCCATTAACATCTTCATTTAAAGTGATCTTGTCTTCCTTACTACATGGGCCAACCAAATCGGACACTACCTAAAACTCTTTCACTCCAAATTAGCACCGGAGGCGCCATTGCGCGAGACAAGTACACTTATAAATCAATGACGAAGTTCCCTTCATTAGGAGCATAATAAGCTTATATAAGTAAAGTTATTGAGAGACAATCTTTTATGAGAACTTGTGTAAGCTTATAATCACAACTAATCGTTAATTTTTTTTATATCCATCACATCGCATATTGCCCTATTCGCATACTATTTGACTACTCTAGATAAACTACGGAATACACAGGTCCAAACAACTTTATATGTTTTGTTTACTACGTAGATGCATTGTTATATCATTGATCGTCCTACAACTATTGCTATATATGAACCCAACATACTATTAAATATCCTCTCCTAAATAACACCTGCTCACATAAAATGTGGAAATTCTTGATCTAACTGAACTACCTAACTAATAACTAATAAGGTGGAGTTAGTTTTTGACCATTTGTGCACGACAAAGATTCCTACCACGATAACTAACTTTGTAGAAATATTTGGTAGTCCGTACTATTGTTGAGCTTGAGGTTTACATAACATTTGTTAAATGGCTTATAGTTATAGCTAGCCAACTCTCCATTAGAGATCGAAGTAAAGCTTTAAAGCAAAGATTACATGATTATATTATATACCCACTTAGTTCATTTTTATTGTGCTCATTCTCTGTTTGCTTTGAAAGCCGCCTATGCTGCTATGCCATATACTGTATTTATCATGGAGCTAATATGTTATTGCATTGGTCGGTACGAATTTTAAGTAAAATCGTCATGGATTAAGCGGCCGATGAAGTTTTAATTTTCTTCTTATTTTGTTTAAGGAGAAAATGATAACTTGACAACTAACAATAACCCGAAGAGGGGATCGGAGTGATTCTAATAGTTTTAGGTGAGTTTTCAACTAGAAATTCCATTAAAGCTCAACCAAAAGTTTGGTCATTATTACTTTGGAAAAAGTTTGATCTAAATTGAAATTTTTACACTTTTTTTCATATTAGCTTTTGTTGATGTCAAATCCTATCACATGATTTATAGTATCTAAAACCATCTACCACTAAACACTTGTTTAAGATATACACTTCAACATAACTAAAATATGACAGTTTCACGGTCCTATAAAAACTTCTACATATCAAATGACGGAAACTGAAAGACAATTACTAGACTAGGAAGCATTATTGGTGCAAGCAACTAGTTAACTAAAGAAATAACGTCTTGTTAACTCACATATTATATTTAACAATAACTTCTTAATACAATCGCTTCAATAGCAGACATAGAGGTATGGAGTAGATTAATAATATCGATATACACTCTAACTAACTGATTCGATGTATACCAAATCGAGTCGATAAGTCGCAATGTCTACAACTTTACAAGTTACTGCCACATCAATGTCCGTCAACTCCGTCACATAATTACATACCGAATACATACATAATACATGTAGATCAGAGAGTGAAAGATACCACAAAAATCGGCAAGATGCGCGCCTCTATATACTAGTCGATGTTAAAGACGTTCACATTTTCACCCCCCTTTTTTTTTGGTCGTCATTTATTCTTCGTCTTCTTCTTCAAGTTACATTTAACAGAATACGGAGTATAAATAAATACTGTCACTCTTTTTCACTGACATTTTCTTTTATCTCTCCGCCACCATATCAATAAATAAAATAAATCAATAATAAAAAAAAACTTGTACAGCAACAATAAAATTCCTTTTTTTTTTAAATTAATTTAATTTCCTTCCATGGTTGAAAAACCTTGAAATGTGAACTCCATCATCGTCGTCATCATCATCATCAATCTCCAGCTTCAGCTTCAAGCTTCATCGGTATTGTTGGTGCTGAAGAAGAAGAAGCGTGAAATTAGGGTTTGTAATTGAAGTTAATTAGACCAGAAAATGCCGTTAAAGAGGTATGAAATACGGAATGAGTATAGTTTAGCGGATCCAGAGCTGTATAAAGTAGCGGATAAAGATGATCCTGAAGCTATACTTGAAGGTGTCGCCATGGCTGGTCTCGTTGGTGTTCTTCGCCAACTCGGTGACTTAGCTGAGTTAGTCATTTTCTCTCTCCTCTCAATTTTTTATTTTTTTTTATAATGTGCAGTTTTAATTAGTTGCATGAGTTTGGTGAGATCTGCTTCAATTGAAATATTGTGTAATTGTTAATTTTGTTTGCGAATTGAAAGAATTGTATGAATTGTGGATGTAGCGTAATGGACTGGTGTTAGATTATACGAGTAGTATATATGCTATTTCGAGGCCGGAAATAGTAGTATGAATTGTAATTGTTAATTCCTTTTTTGCGAATGGGAAGAATTGTATGAATTTTGGATGTAGCGTAATGGTGACTGATGCTATTTCGGGGCCGGAAATAGTAGTACTCCTTCGTGTTTTATTTGATCTTCAACAATGAAATAGCACAGAGTTTTTTTTTTTGTTTTTTTTTGTAGGAAGTAAGATATGGTGGAAAATGAATGTGGGTGGGTCACAAACTACAGGACCAATAAAAACATTACAAATGAGGAAAGTAGAAGATTATTTAGAACTGACTTAAAAAGGAAACAAGAAGATCATTCAGAACTGGAGGGAGTATGATTTATGAAATGGATGTTGGAAATTATGGATATGTTTAGCTGCGGAATTCGGGAGTTGGTAGGTAATAGAATGTTTGAGGAGGTAGTTTATGTTGTTGTTGTTGGTTTCGAAGTTTTGTGGCGGTTTGTTGATGGGGTTAGAGTTGTGGAGGTACATTTGGAAAGTGTAGCGATTTCGTTTTTGGTATGTAGAACTTGTGTAGATCGTCTGGCTGTGCCTTGTTACAATTGAGAATTAACGCGGTATAACCTTTGGGGGAGTGGGGTTGGGGCGCTCGTAGACAAGTTTTTAAGTAACAAGAAGGTGTACATTTGGAAACTGTAGCGAATGATTGTCTGATCATGCCATTTACAGCAGATTAGCTAATATATACATTTAGAAAGTGTAGCGAATTTTTTTTTTGGTATGTAGAACTAGTGTAGATCGTTTGACCGTGCCTTGTTACAGTTACATCAACTTAGCTAATATATACACGTGGAGATTAATGCGGTCTAACCTTGGGGGAAGGAGGAGGCAGGGGGTGCTTGTAGACAAGTGTCGAGTAACAAGAAGGTGTTTGGAAAGCTGAGAAAGGAAAGACTATTCCGTACAGGTTTTGCCACAGGGAATATCAGCATACACAGCCTCGTATGACTAAAAGAGGGTCTCCCAAATTTAGCCATGTTGTTTACTCTGCAGTAATGTTGAAATATTCAGAGATGCACGGTCTTGCATTTAATGGTCTTAGATGTTTGATGGGCTTAATGTTCTGTTGGGTATTCATCTCTTTTGCATGCTATAGACGAGGATGTTAGGATGAATGCGTGGTATTACTGGAAGAGGAAATGTGGGTGATGTACCAAAGGGTAGCCGATATTCAATGCTAAACTTGTTATAGCTTATTGCGTGGGCTGGTGATGTTTGACCTCTCTGGAGACTTCATATAGCAAACAAGTCAATTAACGAAAGGGGGGGGGGGTGAGCTGATAGGGTTCCTGGATTCAAAGGATCCTAGGGACAAGAATAAAAACATAAATACTAGCCTGTTAGACGATGTAGCACATGTTCACACTTGTACTAGTAAATTGTCAAAATTTGTTTCTCACAGTATGAAAGCGAAGTTGATTCTATGCGGCGGTGGTTTAGTTTTATGCCCGAGCTCGCTAGATTTTGGGGACATGTTGTTATTCCTCTAGCATCTGTAGTGTTGTGTCTTTGTAGATTAACCATTGTTGCAGATCTGCGTTCATTTCAGTGACCCATCTGTTGAAGTATAGATTGAGATACCTTCTTACCAAATATAGAAGATGTCAATGTAGCACGTGCTCCATGTTTTACAAAGATCTCTATAACGAGAATATATACGGAGTATATTTTTTTTCATAAAGGGGTAAAATTGGTAAACAGAACAGGAAAAGACCAAGCATTTTTCTGTAAAACTTATGTAGATGCATACTCCTAAGATTCGTAACCCAGTTTCGGTGATGGATGAATTCAAATTGGAGAAAACTTCTGTTTGCCAAAATTCTCTTTTAATAGTTGCCAGTATTCTTGTTCATGGTAAATGCATTTAAGATTTGAACCATTTTTTGCTTGGGATTTTCTTCAATTGTTCAAGTTTTCAGAAACATTCTTTCTCATTTCAGCTTTATGGTGATCTTATGCTCACTGATATTGATACATCTCTAAGAGACACTCAAACCTTTCAAACGTGAGATTCCGAAATATGACACCTTGAAACCCAAAGGCATATTCTAGACAGAAACTAAGTAAAAATGTGCCTTATCAAAGCGTACCTTTTATTGTGCTTGCTGCTTTTAACGTGGCCTAATTATTTATTTCTTGTGATCTCTCAAGATTTGCTGCTGAAATATTCCATGATTTGCATGAAGAAGTCATGAGTACGGCTGCAAGAGGTCATGGCTTGATTGTTCGAGTCCAGCAACTAGAGGCAGAGTTTCCTTCAATTGAAAGAAAGCTGCTCTCCCAAACCAGCCATACATCTTTTCTCTACAACTCCGGTGAGTGTTCTTTATTCTCATTTTTGTGCAGCGTAATTGATATAGGGTAAATTGTACATCTGCTGATGTTGGTTGACTACTGAAGTGTTGTGTGGAATCAGTTGGCCGTCATTACATTCTTATTTAACTAAAAAAGACGTCAAAGATCCCTTTGGGAAGTACTCAAATTATCTCTGAAAGCTGCTCAACTCGTTCTGGATTTGCATAGACAAGTCACATAAATGCTTAGTATAAATGCTGCAGATTATGATTCAATTCTTCTTGGTTAATATGGTGAGAGAAAAGAAGAGGGGGGGGGGTGAAGAAAAGTTAACTCATTAGTTTTAATATGAAGCGAAAGCGTTCTGTCACAAGACAATACTATAGATTGTGTCAATGTGTTTTAGCCTCTGATCAATGCATGGTACAGATCAGTATAGTGTATAGACTGTTTCCCCATGAAATAACAATGACCGACAAAGAAACTAAGCACAAAGATTACGGTCTGGAGAACTTCACTGAAACCTTGAGCAATCTTGAGCTCGTTTAATACCTAGACTGCCCCACCTAAGCAATTAAATGATTGATTCCACCCCCAACCAGTGATTTAACCTTTGTAAGAAAATACCCTTGTGTCGGAATTTGAAAGAAACACCTTTAAAAGTCCTTTTTCATATACCCACTGATACATGTAATCAAATATGATTTATATAGCTTGCAATCAGCTAGGCCACTCATCAGGTAAATCCTTGGTCAACATGGAAAGCAATATATTATTTCTGTATCCAAAAACTTACCTGGAAAATGCTCTAAATTATATTTTCGAAAGATGAGACTTTGCCTAAGAAGCACAACTGTGAGTATCGACATTGCATTAGACTCTTTCTCCCCTGTGGGTCTTTTGAAGTTAGCATTTATCGTGCGTACATGCTCTATAATAGTAATATGAACATTATCCCAATGCATCTCCTATGACGAGGTGAGGGGCAGGTCAAATATACACAACCGTACCTTTAAGTTGTAAACATAGAAATTTAGAGAAACTTTATGTTGCATCAAGAATCGCATTAACTGACTGTTACTTCCTTATTAAAGCGAAAAGAGAGTAGTGGGTCCTTTTGCGGTATTCCATCATACTCCAAAGCCAAATAATAGTGAGTCTTTTACCCCGATGGAAATTGAAAAATGTACCAGATCTCCTCTTTGGACAACTTTCCCCTCTTCTTAATCATAACCTGTTGGTATCTTGTAGCTTTTGTGGATTTACATTTGGACTTTTGGACCACTTTAGATGAATTTGTTCTTTCAGGCCTTCGTAGTATTACCCTAAATGTAGTTGTGGCATGAATTCCCACAATTATGCTGAGTTTGCTTGTGCTTACACCTTACATATCTGTTGCAGGCGTTGACTGGCATCCTAACCTCCGTATGGACCAGAATACAATTACCCAGGGAGATTTGCCACGGTTTGTTATGGATTCTTATGAGGAGTGTCGTGGTCCTCCTCGTCTCTTCCTTCTTGACAAGTATGCTCATTTTACATCATATCTGTGTTTTTTTGGGACAGAAAATGGACAAGTCACTAGGTATAATATTGGTGATAACAATACAGGTTTGATGTTGCTGGCGCTGGTGCATGTTTGAAACGCTTCACAGATCCATCTTTCTTCAAGACGGAATCTCCATCTACTACTGGTAGAAAATCAGAAAGTCAGAGGGAAAAGAAAACTCGAAGAGTAAAGGTATAGCAGTTTACAAAGCCAAGTATTCTGTTAAAAGTCTCCAGTGTCAATTTGAATGGGTCTTCTGATTATAAAAGTCTCCAGTGTCATTTTACAAAGTCTCCGGTGACATGATGTTATACATTAATCGTTTTGGGAAAAAGGGGTTGCTGTTCTGAAATGTTTCTTCTGCCTGTTGGCATGCTTTCTTTTGATGAAAGTTCTGGTTCATTTGGATGGATGGAGGGAGGTAGAAAACGTCTTGTTAGGGACATAGTTTTAGTTTCTAGCAGTAATAAAGTAGTGAGAAGTAAACTTGGAGGTCTAATGGAGGGAAGCTAAACACTGCTAGTGTTCCTGAGGGTGGCACCAATCTAGCTGTAAATTTGCAAATAGGTGACCATGTACTGTGTGGTAGACATGTCAGTAAATTTCTTGACAGAGGGTTCATTTGGCATTTTTGGTGTGTGATTATTATGTCTGATATGTCATGGCAGAGAAATCCATTTTTTTCTCTTTACAATAAAACGGAGGCTTCATTTATAGAAGTGGCATACGGCACTAACATCGAGAATTATAAGAATCCAAGTATCATCTAAAATATTTAATTGACACAATCCTGATTCTGGAGCGTGGCTTTCTTTGTTCCTTTGTTTGCAAGTCTTTGGTTCTTATCTTGTCAGTGACATTAAATATTGACGTATTCCACTGACATTTTGCTTAGATATGTTAACACCCTCCCCTTTTGTTTTGTGATCTTTTGCATAGAGTGCCGTTTCGTTATCCACTGAATGTTGTGAATTGGCTAATTTATCGCTCATGACGACTACTTTCTGCATGTTCGTTGATTGTTCAACTGATTGTTGCTGGTTCCATTTTGGTTATGGAGCCACTTTATGTTAATTCACTTATGTATCCTTTTGGAATTTTTTTTGTTGTGCTACCATATTAATGTCTTGACTAAACAACTGTTAAGTAATTGAATCGAATCTAGTTTTTGACTGCTTTTCAAATATTTAAGATTTCTCTATTAGGCACTTATTTGAAATTCAGGCGGTCCTGACATGTTGATTAGGATATAGTTTCATTAGGTTCTCCATCAGCTTGGAAATCTTACTTAAGTTGTTCTTTTGGTAAATGTTTCCAGAAAAGAGGGCCACGCTGGAGAAATGGAGAAACTCCAGAATCCTTCCCATCATCGCATGCTAAGTATGAGCCCTCCATTTACTATGATGTTCTATTATTCTGTTTTTTTCTGAAGATATTTAACTGATTATTGTTGACTTTGACCAACTGGTAGTGCAGACTGCATCAGTTATTTCTGGAAGAGCGTATTGAGAGCGGTGGTAATGATCCTGATCGTCGTGTGAAACTGAAGAAGCGGCAGTTCACGGGATCATTGTTTGATCAGGAAAATACGACAAGTTACATGGAGAAATTTTTGGATACTTGTCCACCTGAGCAAAGGATCGTTCATGAAATCATTGATCCATTGTCCCTGACGTGGCCATCTCATAATGATTCTGAATCTGGCCTTGAAATAGTTGAGATTGGTGCAGCTAGTCCCCATAGAGAATCGATTAAGTATGACAGAAGATTCTGCTCATCACCTGATGCCACTCAGATCTTGGTGAAACCATCAGTAGATGAATCTAGTGATGGAAAGTTGAATGTCTGCATTGACAATGAAGCTGTCGAAGAGCTTGGGTTCACCTGTAATAGTAATGATGGTAACATATCGACTATGTCTGAGGTGGTATATGGTAAAAAAGTTGCTGATAGAGAAAGCAAATCAGAAGCTAGTATTGATGATTTGTGCAATTCTGATGATGTTGCTAGTGAGACTGACAACTACGTCGATGCCCTTGCTACTATTGAGTCTGAAGCTGAGACAGATTCTGAATTTAAGAAATATCCACGCTATTTGAGCCTGAAACCAGTTGTGGTAGATTCTGATGGAAGCTTAGGACAGCAGAGACTTCAGGAGGGGTTCTTGGATTCTCAATCAGTTGGCAACTCAGCTACTTCAGAAGATGGTAACAATTTCTTCGGAGAGAGGGGGAATTCATCTTGTGCCAATAGTGTGAATGCTATTTCTGACACTACTGTAGCACCTGATGTAGTGATCACGGTTGACCCCTCTGCCGCAGCCTCTAACTCAGATATTGAGAACATCCGTTCTGACCATCACTTTTCATCTGAAGAGATAGCTGGAAGTGAAGCTGGAAAGCATGCAATGTCTCTTGTTGTAGATATAAAAGCTAATGGTAATATTAAAGGTAGTGAAGAGTTTGAGAAAAGTTCTAGTACTTTCTCTCTTACAGATTCAAATACCAAGGTTCTCGGTGTAGGTGCAGATGCTCATCTGGTAGAAAATTCCTTGCTCATTGACGAGGTATACTCTAACTCTTCTCAGTATGATATTGCCTCTAGGGAAATGGATCAAACAGATCCTGTTATAGCTACTGGTTCATCGAATGGAACAGTTCCCGATTTCCTTTTGAAGGCTGATAGTGGTGAAGACTCAACCCAAGATCAGGCAGGGCATATAAATGGTGTCTTATCTGGTACTTTACCTGAAGCACATAATTCTCCTGACTTACGTCAAATAGAAAATCAAAAACCCCATTCAATTTCTTCATCAGTTGAAGAATATAGTCAGGATATTGGTCATGCTGATGTAGATGCTTATTCAGACAGTACAGGGTCCTTTGAACCATTACCTATTTTTGTTGAATCTCCAGATATCGTAAATCCTATTTGTGCACCTTCAAAGGGAGGTTTGATTCTATCAGCTGAAGGAAACACAAACAATTCAGATTCTGCCCTAGATTCAAAAGAGAGTTATAACATACAAGAGCAGCACTCCGAAATAATGGGATATGGTCCCACTGAACTTGAACAGACACTACCTTATATCCATACAGTTGGTCAAGCTATGCAGCCATCTTCAAGTGGCAGTGAGATGTTAGATCCTACAGCTGAGTCATCTTCCTTTGGTGTTGAAGCTTCAGAAATTGTTGAGGGTGATTCCGTTGAAGCTGAAATAACTGACAGTGGTTCTGGTTATGTACCTGTTTGTGAGATATTCCCTAGTTATGCTCATGGAAAAGTAAATGATGATTCTTTCAAGATAGCGAAGCCATTGTTTCCACTAGACCTTCTGGAAACTGAAGACAAGCACCAAACACTTCAGTCAGACATGGACGATGCAGCTCTATCCGTGCATTGTCAAGCTGAAACCAAAGAGGCTAATTCTGGAAATGATTCCACTTTTAAAAAAGATTCTGGTTCTATGGGTATGGTTGACAAAAGTGCTGCAGTCAGTATGTTGGAAAGAGAAGTTGCCTTTCAGGATTTCCCAACCACTTGCCCTGTTCAAACAAATGCAGTTCAGATGATTTCCCCTCTTAATGACCCTGACACAAACGCTGTAGATGTGGAGGCCGAAGGCGATTGTGCTCTCAGTGACCACATTGAGGATGGAAACAATGTCTTGTCTGATATTCTTTCCGACATACCTCATAAACACATGTATGAGCCTGATGCTGTGACAGTAGCTGACAATGATGGTGATCTGAAATTTGACGTGGAAAAGGTGAATCCTGTAGAGACTATCACTGACAGTTCCAGACTAGCCAATCATGAAGATGATCATAAGACGATTGCTAATCCAATGTCATCATCTACCGCGCATCCTGAGAAGCTCCAAGATCTATTTTTTGCAGTCACCGAAGAATGTCACCAGAATGGACATGAATCAAGAGAAGGCCACATGGTAAAACTTACTGATAATGAGGTCATGGATCCTGTTTTGAGCGCCCTTCTTGAATCAAATAACAATATGTGTGATACTTCAACTCATGTATCTTCTACCATATCGCTCGATAGTCTGCTACCCCAAGATAATGAAGACAGTGGAAAGCACATTTTAGGTAACCCAGCTTCTGGAAACAGCAGTCATGATGTAGAGTCGACCTCTGCTGAAGATATTCATCAGCAAGAAGTAAAACAAGATTATGTGGATTCACATAAGCATGAACTCTTGAAACCCAAGTCCTCTCCAGAAAACGCTATGGATATTGCATCCATAGTGACATCTGTACATGAGTCTTCTCCTGCACCAGATATCCATGATAAGGAGCTTCATACTCCAGGAAATGTGGCAAGGTGTGAATATGTAGATACTGCTGCTGCTGATAATCAAAGTGAACCATTTGTGTCCAATGCTCCACAATTATCAGCTGAGCAAACACTAGAAGTCACAACAGAGCCCAGTGTTAGTTGCATGTCTATTAGTGCTGACCATGCACGTGGTCCGGAGTTGGTCTATCCACCGGATTTTCCTGTTCTTGCCGTACCTTCATCCAAACATCAAACAGACCTAGAAGCACCGCCCCTCCCTCCTTTGCCTCCTATGCAATGGAGACTGGGCAGGTTCCAAAACTCATCCTCAGCTCCAGAGAGGCAACAGAGAGTTGGCCAAGTCCAAGTGCAGCCAATGTACCCGCCAGGGGTGCACCATACACTTGGTCCAGTCCAACCACTGAGTCTACCAACAGTGAACCATGGAGTTACTCCTGCTCAACCAATAGCCCTACCTGCTGTTCACTATACACTTGCTCCAGCCCAGCCAATGACTCTGCCAGCAATGCACTATACACTTGCACCTGTTCTGCCAATGACCGTACCAACACTTGAACATCAAACTGTGGCTACGGCCCATAGATCTACAAATGAGGGTCAGCCAGGCTCTTTAGATGAATATGTGACATTGCAAGGAGGCATAGGAATACCAATGATGGGTGGCACTTGTGAAGGTTTAGCCCGGGGTGACATCAGTGCAGTCGGAAGACAGGAACATCCAATAATTCCCGTCCCAACTACTGGATACACGCCTTTACAAGGAGGTTTCAGTCTGCCAATGATAGCTCCAGTCTCTGAAGGTTCTTCATCGGACAGTCTACTATTATTTGATCCTTCAACATCTGCAGGGCCACAAGGTGGAACTTATATTTCTGAAAACTTCCTTCAGCCTAATGTGGGCCTTCCTGAACCAGATTCATCTAGTGTGGGCGCTGTTTCTGAACATGATCCTGCTTTTGTGGAGGCAATAGAAAATGCTGATAATGATGCTCAGGGTGAGCCGTTTGTTTCAAAGTTGATAGAGCAGGAATCATCGAGCTCTTCTGTTCAGTCCCTGACCTCTTCGACGGTACACCAACAATCTTCAGGTTTTGTGGCTTCTGAAGCAGACAGAACGTGGTTGAGCACGTACGATGGAACTCCGACTCATGCAGGTGGTAGTACAAATGGTTTGCTCCAGAAGAAAGTTCCTAGGCCTAGAAACCCTCTCATTGATGAGGTCGTTGCGATTGACAAAAGCAAGGTTTGCACTTGAGACTCTTGTCATGCCTATGCTTTTTGGTTTTTACTTGATAGTTCCGTAAAGAAAGGCTAATGTATATTTGTGGTAATAATATGCAGTTTAGAAAAGTGGAAAGGGTCAAGCCATCATTTGATACAAAAGCAGAGGAAGGGGAGTCTCTCCGGGAACAAATGCAGTTAAGAAAGGTAGAAAAGGTTAAGCCAGTAGAGGAAACAAAAGCCACAGAGGGGGGTTATATTCTTGAACACTTGCGACTCAGAAAGGTAGTAGAACGGGCTAAACAGGCCGCTGAACCAAAATCTGAAAATAGGGAGTTCTTATCAGAGCAGTTGCAGTTAAGGAAGGTGGGTGAAAGAATGAAACCAGATGTTGAATTGAAATCTGAAGAAACAGACTCTCCACGAGTGCAGCTTAGAAAGGTAAACGAAAGGGTCAAACAAGAGACTGAAGCTAGAACTGAAGAAACAGAGTCTCCGCGGATGCAGTTGAGAAAGGTAGGCGAAAAGACCCAGGCTGTGGTTGAATTGAACGTAGAAGAGAGAGATTCATTACTTGACCAGATAAGAAATAAGGTTTGTTCCTATAAATTACTAAGAGTAATGTTGATAGTTTATTTCAGATAGAACCGATATTTGATCCGTGGATTTATTTTCTTCTTCCAGTCTTTTAGTTTGAAGCCTGCTGTTGCCGCTAGACCAAACATCCAAGGTCCAAGAACTAATTTAAAAGTTGCTGCCATTTTGGAAAAAGCTAGCAATATCCGCCAGGTTTGTCTACAACTCTTGTAATGTCCATCAACCTCTCATTACCTGGTTGCAGGCAACTGCACTTGAATTACGAAGTCTGTTTCCTTTCCTAGTTCCACCATGTCCCTTGTGCTTTGCAGACTTATACTCACATTGTGAATAATTGAAACAGGCTATGGCGGGAAGTGATGAAGATGATGATGCAGATACATGGAGTGATTGTTGATCAAAATAAAGTGTCATTCGCCATTGTCAATATGTTAGATGAAAAGATATCCGCCTCTGAGTAAATAGGTGTAAGGGCGGTTGTAATATTGTGCCCTGATTCCATATCGATATATATGTATAGTTCTTTTAATCTTTTGATTCGCCTTCTCCTTCCATCGCACAGGAACATCATAGTACACATAGAAGAGCAGCCTGAGTTTGAGCGTGTAAGCGCGTCTCTTGGTCTGTTGCCAGCACAAATGGATGTTCATAACTTTCTTTGTATCATTCTTTCAAATTTTGTTAGGAACAGCGATTAAAATCGTAAATTTGTAGCGCATGCTTGTCTAATATAATGCTCTGTTACGGGGTTTGATTTTCTGTTGATGTTCGTTCTTCTGCCTTTCAACATTGTTCTTCGTGTTCTTCATTCTGAGACGATTCAATTCCTGTATACTCATTTCTCTCTTCGTTTTTTTAGTATTGGGTTCGATTGTGCGTCATAAGTACATTTTCATCACAATGGTTCCTCTATGCGGAAGTGAGTAGGAAGATGTATCGATGGAAAACTTGCTTGTTCGATGGTATAATCGGAGGTATTTCCATATTGGTCATCGACGATACAATGGAACGGATTGTATGTTTTTTCAAAAAAGGACGCATACATTTGATGTATGAAGATTCCACATACTACTAGTACATGATTGTAATTCATCTTTTTTTGGTGGTTAATATTGAAAATCATATTGTATGTGACTCGATTTAATTTTACTCTTCATGATATTTCCCCCCATTGAAAGCTAAATCCATAGGATAATAATACGAATAAGTGATGACAAAATATAAATATCACCTATCGGAATGGACAACAAAAACCAGGACAAATGCTAAACAATCGAGTATAACTTTTACAAACTGCGAAATAAAAGCGAAAATATTCACCATGCAAAAATGGCCAATTGCAATAATCATATTTTTATTCCTTGAGAAAAAGAATCATATAATGTAAAATATAAAATCCAATTAAAAATAAAAATCAATGTAAGAACAAAACATGAACCATATGGAATGATGAACTAACCCTTCATAAACATCTCAATTCCCACAGAGACGTGGCGATTCAGATCGAAGCCAGGGATGTAATAAAATAAAAACATAGTACATTATTGGAAGAGTAATCAAGATAAATTTGAGATCAAACAATTAACAAATTAAACTACTTATATTCCGATCGTCCTATAAACTATTATTCTTTACTCTTTAGTTTGAAATTCTATCACTATTCAAACCAAATGTGACCAATAATATAGAACGAAGATGGGTCAACTGCATCGATCCAAAAATTAAACTAATGGGAAATTTGTGATAAACCTATTTGTTTTTATGTCTTGGATCATTTTTAATTTGTAGCACACTCTTATATGTTGATTGATATGATTTACCCAACTAGAATCCACCACATTTCCAATCTCCCAAATTGAACAATCATTTGAAATAAATTAAATAATAAGGGAATAAAGGATTGAACAAACCAGAATAACGATGGTGGAGGAGATTTTTATGTAACATGCAAGAAGGATACAACAACAAAAATAAAATAAAAATTTAAAAAGAAGACACAGCAAATTAAACAACAACGCTAGAGTTTTTGTTTTCCCTCCTTATTTGTTAACTCCACACGCAAACTTGACAAGCATGTTTCTCCTCCCATGCACATGAACACTTACTCGGAATCTTCTGGAGGAGGTATCTTATTTAGATCCGGCAACGACTTTCTTTTTCTCTTATTTTCCGATGCCTCAACCTTGTTGGGGGTTGGGAATGATGCTGGTGTTGGGGTAGTAGGGGATGATACTGGTGTTGGGGTAGTAGGGGATGATACTGGTACTGGGGTAGGGGGAAGTGATGGAATTGGAGTTGGTCTTGGATTAGGAGATGGTGTTAATTCTGGTTCTGGTGATGGGGCTTGGGCCGGTGCTGGTGCCAAAGTCGGGGTTGGGGCCGGTGTTGGTGCCAAGGTCGGTGCTGAGATTGGGATCAGTGCCAGAGCCGGGACCAGCGTTGGGGCGAGAGCCGGGGTTGGGGCCAGAGCCGGGGTCGGGGTTGGGGCCGGTGCCAGGGTTGGGGCCGAGAGCAGTGACGGGGCCAGTGCCGGTGCCGGGGTTGGGGCCAGAGCCGGGGTCGGGGTTGGGGCCGGTGCCAGGGTTGGGGCTGAGAGCAGTGACGGGGCCAGTGCCGGTGCCGGGGTTGGGGCCGGAGTTGGGGCCAGAGCCGGGGCCGGCGTTGGGGTCGGTGCCGGTGCTGGGGTTAGAGCCGGTGCCAGAGTTGGGGCCAGAGCCGGGGCCGGCATTGGGGTTGGTACCAGGGCTGGGGTGGGGGCCGATGCCTGGGCCGGGGTTGGTGCCGGGGACGAGGCTGGGGCCGGTGCCGGGGACAAGGTCGGGGCCTGGTTTGGAACTTGGGATGGGGCGGCTATTAGGGCCGCCGGAGGAACTGACATCGGACGTGTAGTCGAGGGGAAATTGAGATGGAAATTGTTTGATTCATCGTTGGGATTGTGCTCTTGATTGGTGTGAACCCACAGTGCCTTCATTGAACGGAAAGATTTAGTACAATGAGGGCAAGGGTGGGGCAAGGGCCCCTCATTGGTTTCAGAGGCAAAGTCTTCACTTGCAGATAAAGGTGGTGGTGCGGTGGTTTGAAGGATGAGGCGGATACGCTGGCGTGAAAGTGAGGGCGAATCATTAGTGTGGCTGGAAGATGACATTGGGGCCTTTCCCTTACCATCGTCAGCCATGAGGATGAGTATGAGTATAAGTAAGAAAGATAGAGAAATGAAAAAATTGAAGGGAGATTGAATAAAAGGTGTATATGTCTCTAGGAGTACTTAAATTTATATTTTGTGAAAATTCCAAAAAAATGATAATAAATGTTTAGGAGTATTTATGGTAGAAAAGCGTACATCAAATTTTACAGTTATTTAAATCGTGATTTTATTTGATTTGTTGTAGTAGTTTTGTTCATGCTTTTTGCATGGTATTGCATGCATGAGGTAATTTTGGCCGTTGATTTGGAGAGGGTAAGATAATTAGAGGGGTAGATGTGATAGGATGGAAAATGTCCTGGTTCAAACAACGGGATAATTAGGAAATATAAGATTTTTAATTTGATGTGTAAGATTTGTGTAATAAATCTTGAGGGATATGCTAAAGTTTTAGGATGAATTCATAGAATAAGTTTGAGCCTTAAAAGGAAGTTACAACCCTAGTAAATCGATCAATAAAGGGAATTAATCATCTTGCAAGCTAAGATCTAGTCAATTTTGAAGATAATTAACAAAATAGGTTGCTATGATTTGAGAATGAAAATAGAATGATACCCGGCCTTAGTTTTGATATCGCCCTCTGATCTCAAGTTCGATATTTTGCTTAAAAAGATGGTCTAGTCACTCTATCAAGTTCGATGTGTTACCTAAAAAACTCTTATCATTTTATGTGTGGAAAAAAGTGTATTTTTTAGTAGTCTCATTAAGAGGATATGTAATGTCCCACAAATGTAAGTCAACAAACCAAATCGAGATTATACATTATTCTTATGCCCTAGGTTTTGACAAAGAAGCCGAGAACCGTGGTACTATGAGATTTATGTAAAATTATCCAGTTAATTTGTTCTGAAAGACAAACATTCAAATACTATAAGACTATCAGTGGTCAAAAATGCGCTTTAAATTGAATATATAAACATAAATAACTAGTGTGGTTTATAAAAGAACCGTATATGACGTACAACCTAGCTAGTTATGCATATAACTTGCCTAGTTGTATCTTACCTTTGCAACGGGAAACTGAGTTCATCAACAGTTCATCAAAACTGAATTTATATAAAAATACATAGTTTAAGTGTAAAGTTCAAGATACGGTTTTAAATTGAACTCACACTTACATCAATGATCAATATTCCTATTCTTAAAAGAAACTTAAATGACGTAAATCTAGTTCTACATATGCCTTGTCTAGTTGTACCTTAGATCGTAGAATTTCACAACATTCTATTAAATTGAGTTCATTAACAGTTCATCCAAACCAGAAGTGTCAATGTGGAATTTTGATGATTATAACCCTTCTCATCTACTTTAATACACCTATGAGTATAAAGTTCAAGATACGATTTAAATTGAGTTCATTAACATCGGTATATTCCTATATTTAAAAGAACATACATGACGTACATTCTAGTTATAAATGTCTAATCTTTGCCTCGTAAAACTTCACACCATTCTATATAAATAGTTGAGTTCATTAACAGTTCATCAACGCCAAATCGGTGATATAATAATGTGGAATTTGGATAAGAAAAAACCCTTCACATCTACTTTGGGAGACATCAAGTATGCAGTTTAAGATACGTTTGAACTAGAATTCATTAACATTGCTGATTTTCCAATATTTAAGAAAAAATCTTTATAACTTACAATTTAGTTTACTGGTTGCACTTACACATATGGCTTGCCTATTTGTACCTTACCTTAGTAAATATCACAATATTTCACAAAGTTTGTTACATTAATTGTTTAAATCCGCTGCAATGTTAAAATTTGGAAGCTGGATAAAATAATCATTTATAAGAACTATTTTAACAATACTTTTTTTTTTTGAGATCTTTTAACAATACTTTTAGAGATATAACTTCAAGATATATATGACCAATCTTGCAGAAAACCGTTACACATAAAATGGATTGCCTAGTTCGTGCCTACTTTACTTTCATAATATTTAACGTCATTTCATATGTATTTAACAAAGAACTTATGAATTTGGATGTTTTCATGTGTAGCTTGTTACAATAGCCGGATTGTAGTACATGAGGTGAAAGAATTGATACATCATTACGTATTTCTTCTTAAAATATCATCTAAATTGAATTTTTAAATTTAAAAGCCAAAAAATAAAGTCGTAAATAAGAAGCTAAAAAAGTCAAGCTCAGTTACGCCGTATGCTTTGATCAAGTGAAATGATCAGAGGTGGCAGACCCAACTGTCCACTAGAGGCGTATATTATAATCTTCATTGCTTGATCGATGCACCAGCCGGGAATCGAACCCGGGTCTGCACCGTGGCAGGGTACTATTCTACCACTAGACCACTAGTGCTTGTTGTTTCTTTTCAACTCATTTAATATAAGAACCATATTCATAGATGTTATGCATCTCAGAGGTCTCCACATGAAAAGGTTGTAACTTGTACGTGACGAAACTATCGTAGATTCCAATTTCGACATTCATTTCGCAACTATGATTATGTGTTTAAAGTGGACAAATTAAATAACAGATTTCGTTGCGAAATTAGCTATATTGCACAAGGTTTTACCGGACTTAAAATTATTTGTAGATTACTATTGTGAAATTGAAATTGGCTATTTTTCACGTCCTCGGCCCAATTGCAGTACCAAAATTGAATAGTAGGATTGATGGCTTAAAGCACAGATTGTGTTTCGACCCAAACTTTCAGATTACTGCTGTAGGAGAAAAGAGAAACTATATTTCCATAAATGAACATTATGTTATCCAATACAAGCCAGAACTGCTCTGTCCCAAAAAAAAAAAAATGTTGGCTGTGACAAAATTTCTGTCTTAAGAGAATGGGAAATGATTACAAAGCTTGTACAAATGTACTACACAGTCTACATTGGAAGCATATGTGTACAGAACCCGAGTATTGAGAGTCTAGTAGTCTACTCCAATCGAGAATATTGACAGCATTAGGAACCACTTCCTGGCAAAGACAGCGGCTCAAGCTCGGAAGTAAGCTCAGGCAGACTCCAAAAGACACTTTCTCCACGCTGTGTATGTAACAGCAATTACTCAGACACACAAGGATAAGGAGGATTCAAAATTCCTGGACAAAAGTGGGAGGAGCTTCAAGAACTTTGTCTGTATCAATAATTGGTCCACGTGCAGGGTGACGCAACATTCTGTGGTTGGAGCAGTTGAGCACTATATGGCCGCTGCAGAGTCAGGGGCAGATAAGGAGCAATGGGTGGCGTGGAAGATGACACAGCCACACAGGAGGAATGGAAACTACTGGTAAGGAAGCATGTCGACTGAAAATTGAAGGTTCAACAAGATTGGTTATCTGACTGTGTCTGCAGGTTGGCTCTCAGTGATGGTGAGCTTGCGGAACAGATAGAATTGATGTGGCTGTAGATGCTAGCTGAAGTGATCCGGCAGGGGCAGGGCAGCAGTCAGATTGGTTGTGCCCCAAGATGTTGAACACTGGACAGACGAAAAAGTTTGCATTGGCGTACAGGTACATGACCCATTGTTCCATAGATTTGTTGCTGACTGAAAGTACCAAAGAATATCTGCACTATCAGAGATCAAACATGTCATTAATGAAAAAGCTTATCAAGCAGTGCTTCAAAAACGAAAAACGGAACTCCATGGTACTAACATTTAAGAAGTTTGTAAACGAATAAGGATCTCATTAACATCAGCAGCATAAGTGGAAACTAGTGATGGCTCCAGAGGTCCTTCCTTCGACACTCATAGATATGGGGTAGGTTCAAACTCCTTGAAATCACTGCACAATAAGCAAGAAAAATAAACTTAAAGGGGGACGACAAATCAATGCTCACAATTTTGCCCGCAGAGGCGCAGACTGTTTCACAAGGATTGAATGAGGTGACTGTAAAAGTTCCTATACCATCCCGATTATGGACACTACATAGCCATCATTTCTGGAGGAAAAACAAACACAAGTCATTCTGCCTTCGCAGTAACGCAGGAACAAAAGAGACATGTCCCTTTTCGTTTTTTGGGGAAAAGCACTTGAATATAATTAAGTTATGTATCCCCACCCCCCCACCCCAGACTAAGCACAAAACTCAACCCTACCCATAAAAGAAGAGAGTACATTGCTGACACACATCAGAGCGACAGCTTCTAATAGAATCAAATCACCGGAGCAGAAAATTGCAGCTAAAATTAGCCGGATTACACTCATCCACTAATACCCTGTAGCTCTCTATTTTGCGCAATGATTGGCCAAAATGATACGATGATTGGTCACAATGATACATCATGATCAAGATCAGAAAATAATATTTACAAGATTCAGGCCTCTAATTGGCCCCTTGACCTTCATCTTAAAGATAAAGAATGCGTTTTTATATTACTTCACTCAATTATTCTCAAGCAAAAACACAATATCTGAACTTTTCTGCAAAAGCTAACCTGTATTTCTCCAATTCGTTGCAATGAACTGATACCAAGGTTCATCATTTCTGTAACATATGCACAACAAATCCACATTCAAACACATGTCCATCAAAGTAACAGCTGTTTAACTACATTAGATACCAATTAAGACACAAGTAAATTGCAGAGTGGAGCTGATCATACCTTTCTACAACAAACAGGGACCCATCAACATCCTTTGAGCTCTCAGTGATTCAGATAAACAAACTCCACAGTACATTAAGCTCTCAATGATTCAGATGATTGAAGTTCAAAGTCCAGTTGAAAAGCTATACAGAGTCTTGTAATCAGTTGGAACAATTTGCAATGATTCTCCTGATGCTACCAATAATCTTTACACGAGCATGAACCATCAACAAAACGATGGAAACGTGTAGTGTCTCTAAGTACAATCTCTCTTTGTGTAATTTGTGAAAATATCTTGATCGCAGCATGGCAATCACCACAGACGCGAATGTTTTTAACAACTCGGATCACATGGTGTGCTGGAGTACTGATCAAGCCAAATGCAATAGCCAACTTCTCACTGTGATACCGAAGAAGGTGCTCCTTCTCTTCCTCTTCTACATCAAATAAAGCCAATTCTGTCGTTGGTACGTATCCAGCTGCTCGAGAATCTTTCAACAATTCCTCTAACTTGGCATATATCTGATCAGCAAGGGGGTGTGCAAAATCGCCAGCTACGAACTCATGAATATTTCCATCCACTTCAATTACACTACACCCTGGTATCTTTTTAATCCCTTGCTCACTCATTCTCACCCTCATTCTTTCTGCATCATGCCACTTATTGTTTGCTGAGTAGATATTCGATAAAAGAACGTAATTTCCTGAGTTCCAAGGCTCTAGATGCACTAACTGCTCCAATACGTGTTCAGCCAAATGGGTGTTTCGATGTAATCTGCACCCACCAAGCAATGCTCCCCAAACAATGACATTTGGCTCCAAATGCATCTGCTCAATCAATTGACGAGCTTCCTCTAATAAACCTCCACGACTTAAAAGATCAACAATACAGCCATAATGTTCAATTGTAGGCGTCACACTGAAAACGCTCTCCAAACTGTTGAATAATTTTCGCCCTTCATTAACAAGACCAGCATAAGTACAGCCACAAAGCAGGCCAAGTATAGTGTTAGCATTTGGCTGAACACCAAGTTTCTCAATTTGCGCGAAAA
Source organism: Spergularia marina (assembly GCA_963680865.1). NCBI lineage: Eukaryota > Viridiplantae > Streptophyta > Magnoliopsida > Caryophyllales > Caryophyllaceae > Spergularia > Spergularia marina. Next base: position 807,011 of record OY804555.1, on the reverse strand, counting down.
CAGCCAAGGCAAAGTTGACATAACCATTAGTGGAAAGTCCAAATATAGCTGCATTCCACACCACAATGTCTCTCTCCTTTGTTTCTCTAAAAACTTTCCATGCTTGCTCCATATCCCCACATTTTGAATACATGTCCATTAGGGCGGTTCCAAGAACGGGATCACCAGCCAATTTATTATGCTCGATAGAGCTGACTGCCCGCTCTCCCAAACTTATGGCCCCGAGCGTCGTACAAGCAGCTAAAACTCCAGTCAAGGCAAAACAATCAGGTTTGATGTTCTCCCTTTCCATCTCGAAGAACATGTCCAACGCTTCCTTTGGGAAATCATTCACCACATAGCCTTGAATCATTGCAGTCCAAGAAACTACATCCTTTTCATGCATTTGATCAAAGACACCACGTGCTTTCTCCATGCAGCCACACTTAGCATACATATCAATCAATGTAGTATTCATTACCACATCTTTCCTTATTCCATTCATATCAATATACCTATGAAGCCACTCTCCTATCTCAAGCTCCCCAAGGTCCGCGCAAGCAGACAAAAACCTAACAAGAGCGAAACTATCTGGCCTTAAACCTCGCTCCAAAAAGGTCTTAAACAGCTCCACAGCTCCATCAAACTGCCCATCATTAATGTATCCACTCATGATAGCTGTCCAAGAAACTACACATTTCTCAGGCATTCCATCAAACACCTTATGTGCATCACCCACATTTCCGCATCTCGCGTACATACCCACCAAACTTGTATTTACATACACATCCTCATCAAAACCCAACTTCACTATCAAATTATGAATCTTTAAGCCCAATTCATAGTCATGAACCCTTCCGCACGCTTTCAAAACAAATGGGCATGTAAAATCATTGGGCCATAAACCCTTGGATCGCATACTATGATAGTAATTAATAGATTCTTCATACAAATCACTTGAAACTAAACCTCTAATCATAGTATTAAAGAGAATAATATTGGGCCTTTGGATGTGATTAAAAATGAGCTTAGAGAAATGGGTTTTACCAAAGTCGAAACAATATCCCAAGATCGTGTTGAGGAGGTAGTTTTCTTGGGATAAACCAAGACGAAAGAGACGGCCATATGATTGTTTGACATGTTTGAATGATTTGCCACCGTTTAGTATGAGGTAATTTCTAAGTTCTAAAGATTTTGAGATTGGAATAGAGCTTACATGCTGGGCAGGGTATAGAATTCTCAGTATGTTGTTCATCACCTTAGCATACAAACACACTCACCCTTTACCTTTTGGGGCCAAGAGTTGGAACTCGGCTAGGTAGCATGGAAACAAACTCGAGACATAGCACTCTGAAACATATAGGACACGGACGCGTCACAAAAATAACCAACATGCACCATCAAACAAACCACAATTTGAAGCACTTTCTTACACTAACCTCTAAAAAGTTGGAAACTTTCAAACAGCATAGTCGTAAAAAGGGAAATAAGAGTTGGAACTCCGCTAGGTAGTATGGAAACAAACTCGAGACATGGCACTCTAAAACATATAGGACACGGGCGCATCACACATATAACCAATATGCACCATCAAACAAACCACAATTTGAAGCAATTTCTTACACCAACTTCTAAAAGTTGGAAACTTTCAAACAGCATAGTCGTAAAAAGGGAAATAAGTTGCCCGTATATCGCTCAATTACGAATCATCATTCATGATGAGTGACAAATACTAATCTAAACAAAATGCCACTGTGATTTTGTGAAGCTATACTCACAATCAACAATCCAACATCAAACGTATACAATACACTACATTAAGCTTATAAAATGTAATTACACTTCACAATCAACAATCCAACATAAAATATACTAATCTTACTCATTACGTTAAAGCTCAATCCAATTATAATTAGCTTATATGATCATGTAAAGTTCAAGGCTCAAAAACCAATCTTTTATCAACGAAAAGTAAAGAAATGAATCAAAAATCCCCAAATTAATAATCCCCAAATCAATAATTTCTAAATAAAGTTATCCCAAAACCTAGAAATCTTGTATGATTGTTTACTGGAAATTGAAATATACAATACAATCTAATTGAAGCAAAAGTTTGCTTACAGTGAGGTGGCGGCGTAGAGGGCGGCGCTAGAGGCGGCGCGGAGGTGGTGTGGTGTGGTGGGACAATGAGAGTGCGGTGGCGCAGACGGCGGTGGGCGGCGGCGACGGCGAGAGTAAGAGGAGGGTGAGTGAGAGAGAACAGAGAAATGAGAGGGAGAACAGAGAAGTTCAATCTGAAACCTAATAACACTGCAATAAAATGAACCGTGTCCGACACGCACAAATTGTTGCGTGTCGGACACGTATTATTGTCCATATGTCACCTCCCGCCGATTCGATACGTAACGATTTGTATTGGTGGATCTTCTATCGGATTAGGGGAGAACGAATGGAAGAACGATAGAATATTGAGGTCGAGAAAAAGTAAGAGAGAAAAGTGTTAACCATGTATTGGTTTCTACCAAGTTTGAGATCCAAGTTACAGCGCTTGTGAGAGAGGGAAACAAGTTCGAGAAAAAGAGCGGGATTGGAGATTTGGAGAGATTGTTTGTCAAGTACATTTCATAAATTGTTACTCTATTTTACTTACAAGGAAGAAATGGAGAAAATGGGATGTGTAAAGTGCTTTTAGAGTTCTCTTTTCTTACCACTTTGACGTTGTAGTTGACATCATGAAAACGACATTTTTTACCATTTTAGGCACTCTGTAAATTTATAATGTACACAAGTTATAACCCAACCCTATCCTCGAACATAGATTACTTAAAAAGTATCAGTCTTTATTTAGTGAGTTTTTTTTATTATTATATGTTATTTTTAAAGTGTGATTTTCTTATTGTATTTTTAAAGTTCGTTCGGTTGAGTTCTTCCATTAGTACTTTGTCAACTTTATAATCTACCTTCCGTAAGCCATTATTTTACCATCTTAGTTAATCGTTTACTATTCTAAAAACGCCCACTAAATTTGGTTTCCAACTTTCCAAATCTTAGTAAGAAAAGCAACACATCATCTCGTATAAATGTATAATCATATAATCGCATTATGAAACCTGTGTCAATACACTTCCTACATTTTTTTTCCGTATTTTCCAAAATCCAAATTGACATCCAAAAATCCAATGAATTTCAATAAAAAAAATTCCCAAATTCCAAAAGAGGAAATGGTCAATGAACAACAATTAACCTTTTCATGCTAAAAATCGCAAATTTTCTGGTTGGATGTTAACTGGGAAGCTTGTTTGTCACTTGTCAACGCCACTTCATAAACCCATCATCCTCAACAAAACGACGTCGTAACACTCAATTCACCCCCAAAACCCACTCTTCTCAAGAAGAATCTTGATTCTTTCGGCAAAAAATATTCTTTATAAAAAAACCCAGAAAAAAAATCCCAACTTTCCAGCAAAAACGACAGTGCCCACCACATAAAACGACATGCAAAACGGTGGGGGAAGTAGTAGTAGTAGTACTAGCGCCACCGTCAACGGCGGCGGAGACGGCGGCGGAGGAAGACAACCTTTGTCGGACGTGGTGGCGGATTGTGTGCGGCGGTGGTTTCAGGACACACTTAAGGAAGCAAAAGGCGGTGACATTAACATGCAAGTTCTTGTTAGTCAGATGTATTCTGCTGGTTATGGTGTTCCTCAAGATGATCAAAAGGTTTAATCTTTGATTAATTTTAAGTTTAATTTTATGTTTTTTCTGGTGTTTTTGATTGTTTTTGTTGGTGCCCATGTTGTGTTTTCTGTTGATTTTGAGTTTTTATTGCCAATGTTGGTTTTGATTTTGTATGTTGTGGTGTTTTTATAGAGGTTTAATTGCATGATTTTGAGGGGAAATTGTTGGGGAAGATTCACATTTTGCTTTTTTTTTTTCATTTTCCGATGTGGTATGGAAAGCTTGTGTAAAGTCTTGATTTTGATATGAATTTTTGGGGTAAAGTTGTGTTTTTGCTGTTGTTTGATGGGTTTTGTAGGTGTCTAACTTTGTGTTTGATGCATACTGTATGTATGATTGGGTTTGTTGTTGGATTGATTCATTTTGCAATGTAATAAAGTTGGTCAACTGATGTTTGAGGTGTTCTTTTGGTTGGACTTTATTATTTGATTTTGGGATGTGATTGCTGATTGTCGAATAGTTTATTATGTTGAAGAGTGTGAATGAGTATTTTAAACGAAGTTTTCGGATGAAATGTTTCGGTGTTAGGCACCATTGTAGGTTGTGAGCTCTTGGTTGTACTGTTGTAGTTTAGTTTGCTTCTGCTCTAACATTGCTGTTCCTTTGTTTTTGAGTGGTGTTGATTGCAGGGAAAGCTATGGATGGCAAGAGCTTCTAGGACACGCTCGTCAGTTTGGAGAGTTAGTGGGAAGCGTCCTGGTATTGCTATTCTTGATGACCATTTGTTTGTGTCTTGTTAAATTCTCTTATATGAATGTCTGTATATCTATGTTTACCCCTAATGGTGATCTGCTTTTATCTCAATGTAGGTTATAATGCCAGTGATTCTGATTCCGATTCTGATGGATTAATGGGCAATGCTAGCTGAGTGAATAGTGAATTAAACATTGGCAGTCAAGTGAGTATTTGGATTTGATCTGTTCTTGCAGACTTGCTTAAATTAAGCTACGTTTCCTCTTGCATTGTTCTATGCTTGGACTCTCGATGTGAATCTTTGTTAAGGACCTGGCACTGTTGTAGTATTGTGCCTACCTGTTAATATAGTTGTAAATTTGTCTCCCCTAAACATCTCATATAGCTGTTACTTTACTCCGTTAGATGTGCTTGAATAGCTCCTTTTTGTCCCTGTGGTCCAGGCTGCTGTATTGAACTTGTAGTAGTTAAAGACATTGGTAGCAAAGAGTAAGAGTCTTGGTTTTAAGTAACAACGTTTCTGAAGTAATGGGAGTAAAAACAGGTGGGATGGTAATAAGGGGGAGAAGATGGTAAAATGCAGGTAATTATTCTTTTAGATGGTATTGAGGCTGTATTTGCAAATATTTTACCTCAGTTGAATGTGGAAATGGTGAGAATTACATAAGGGAAGATAAGATGAATGAGACTAGGAACAAGCTAGGTTGGAATGCAGAGGCTAGATTCTAATTGGATGGTGATGTGGAGGGGGTAGAAGACGTTGAAATGGCGAATGAGGTTATGACTGTAACTAGTGGATGGATGTTGGAAAACAAGTGTGGGCGTGCGCGAAGTCTGATTAGCTTAGTGGCTAGGCAGAACGAGGTACTAATCTACTTAGCAAGCTCTCAAGTCTCGACAACAAACCAATAAGTTTTTGTTGCCGTTTGTGCCATTATAATTTACTTTAAGGGGGAAGAGGAAGAGTGTATGAAAGATTTGTGTAGAGATATCATACGCACTTATGCAGCAGCCCTTCTTCCGTACTCTCATTTGTTTCCGTTGAGCTGGTAATGTGGATTTTTATTGTGATCGCTTGATTGTAGTACAGAGTATGCTTTTCAGTCAGCAATGTGTCATGCCCTGTTTCTTATTTTGATTGTCGCTTTTGTTCTTCTGTTTCTGTGTTCCATTCTGTTTTTAAGAAGAGAAAGTAAGACTTTCTAGAAGTGTGGAAACGGGACAAGATGTTATCAACAAGTATGTTAGAAGGTCTCTAAACTTTTAGATGAGAGTTTGGCATATGCCATTAGACAGTCCAGCTCCTTTTATCCCACCGTACTATAATGCTCAACCATGCTCATTTGCAGCTATCTTGATGACTAGAATATAGATATCTCCAAGTTATTTGAGTTTAACATACCGAATAAGCACATCTCCAGATGGTTGCTGTTTAGAAGTGAGGAGAGAAGACTAGATGTTCTCTACCTGCCCAATGGCGGAGTCAAAATACAGGGGTTGGGGGGGGGGGGGGTGGGGGGAACAAGGTGAAGTTGCGAAGCCTTGAACCTGAGACCTTGAGACGGAAAACACCACACCGACCTTCACCAAAACATCCTGACACTTGTGTTCTCATGGTTCTTTTGACAGATAATTTTATTTTATCTTTTTTAGGGGACTGGCAGTCCCTATGCGCTGGCTCCGCCATTGCACCTAGATGAAATTTTCCAGGCTCCAAGACTGTTGGATGGCTGTATTTTGGGATGCCGTTCAATACTCTACTCCAGCTCCTTTTTTCCTGTACCAAATTACTCAACTATACCTAATAAGCAGCTCTCTGGCCTCGCAATGATCAAAATGTATGGGTATCTACTGTATCTCTAGCTTCCTTTTGTCTTCTTGGAAACCTAGCCCCATGTACACCTCCCTGCTCAGCCAGGTTTCTCCTACTAAGCTGAAGAGTTTCTACTATAAGTAATCTTTCTCATTCAGAATGAAAACACAAATATCCCACCGACACTTAGACTTTCCTTCGTTTTGGGAAGTTAGTCTAAGAGCTAGTTAGCTCTCTTTTGTACATAGGCGCCACCCCATAGTTGTCGTTATGCATATGGGAGTTACACCTGGTGTTTCTTTTAATGTAGTGATAACCTAACTTACTACAACACCAACTGCCAACCCTTATTCCCAAAATGATTTGGGGTCAGCTAACATGAATCACCATTTGTAACCGTCATGTGCGGGCCATAAAGTTTAAGATCAGAGCTAACAAGTTTTAAAAAATAGTGAAAATACGTTTAGCAAGAGTTTAAAGAAAAAGAACCTAGCTTGACGAATGCAAATACAGCCGCATTTGTAAATGTGCCATATGTTCAATGTTTTGACAAATCTTGTCCATATGACTGTTCAACTTGATGCTTAATTTTTGTTCTACTAGGACTTTTGTAAACACGATTACCTAGGGGATTGAGAGATTTGATTAACAAACCTCGCCAAACTTATCAGAGCAGTTTCTACTCCCAGGAAGCAGAATCCAAGCTAAACAGGGGTATTTCGAAACTGGCTTTCGAGTTTTGAGCTACCCCTGAGTCCAAAGTGGGTCGAAATACCATAACAGAAGATCCAATTTGGAGTGTCTGAAATTCATATGTTGGCCTTTAATGAGGCAAACTCTTAAGCTCTTTCTTTGTACATTTGTTCTCTCTTCCCACTTAAATTACTTACGAATTACCAGACGTTTTTGCAAATTCTGCTCCTTCCTTTGCTCTTTACATTCTTTTCATTGCTGAAATTACTAATAGTCTCTGAACTTGGCATCCTCCCATCATGCTTCTGGACCCCCCCCCCCCTTTATGAATACACATGGGCCTCAGGCCTCTACATTGGATGAGCTTGGGCTCAAATTATATGAGCCCTTATGTTCTCTTATATGTAATTGAAAAGGCTTTTGTGAAAAATTCAAAGGATGAAGCTATATAAATTGTTTAGGGTTCTTTAACCAGAAATTTCATGGTCTCTTACTCTGTTAGCTGTGGGCTTATATGGATATAGGAGAGCAATTGATTTTTGTGTTTCCCTTTTTATCTTTTTAGCTTTTTTGGTAACAAAATTTTGAGCCTGTGTTAGACTTAGGTGATACAAACAGTTTCTTGAATGACACTTCTGATTAGGAGAACTGTTTCAAGAAGCTTGTGGAATCACATACTTAGTGGTGAACTGGAGAGACGGCAAAATTAGAAAGAAAAATGGTAGGCTAATAGAGAGATGATAGCACTAGAAAGAATTCTTTATATGGAATTGCTTTCCTTGTAGTTTTTGACCTGTTTCAAGAATTGTTTAAATAGGAAAAGTTCCTGATCTAAAGCATTTCCCCTTGTATTTTTCTCGTCTTTGCTAAAGTGAAGAGCATGCAGTCATGCACTTTACCCTGGTAATAAGCCTAGGATTTTAAGTACTAGTTTCATGTTATATACCTGTGGTAGTTTTAATACATTTGGTGGCCAGACTTGGACAGTGACAGTGTTAAACTTACGTATCTGTCGAAGTCTCAAAAGTGTAACATGTAGGGAATTTTTAACTGTTAAGATACGGGGATGGGTGAGGTTGAACTTTGAGATGGACACTGTGCCAAGGATGATTTTCCTTCTGTTTAGTTAAGATGTAAAAGTACCAAGTTTTCGAATCCTAACATATTTTGCAAGTTATCTAGGATTTGGCGTGATGTGAAATAGCCCTTAGCATCATTGAGTTTGATGATGGAATCTCTTGAGGGGTGAAACAATTCTTATAGATCATTGATGCGGGGTCTTATTTGGTTTTCAGAAGAATAGTTATAACATCAGTTGGCTATGTGCTTTTTGTGCTAAAAAAGGGTTTTCCAGGAAGCAAAGAAACTAACACTCCTGCTTAAACTTGCCTCTCATTTCTTGCAGGTAGTATCAGATGGAGCTAGGATTTTGAAGATGAAGGTTCAAGACAAAAAAAAAAAAAAGCATTTTCATAGAGTTTAGGTTAAATATGTATTCGTACCAATTATGTAACTAAATAATGACATTGTAATGAATCAAAATTTTCTCTGATTGGGTGTTTAGACTTCCTCTTTCACCAATTTCTTTCAATTCTTTACGCGATTTTTTTTGGGTATGTTTTTGTTTCATCCACGTTATTTCCCTACCGCCTGAAAGCTGGTGGTTTCGGCCAACTTATGCGCTCACCTCATAATGTCAATTTGTAGGTAGTTAGTAGATAAGTACACAATGTAGTTATGAATTATGGTAATTATTAATCTTTGTAAAAATGAAAGTAATAAGATTTTTTGGGGTGCATGCTAGTGAGCAAGAACAGAGCCAGCTGAGAGATTATGGGGAACCTTGGGCGAGATTTCAATCGGGGGCTTTAAATGCTACTAAATCATTTGCGTCTTAATATCAACTAGGATGAAGGCCCGTGCATTGCACGGGTCACATGATAATATTTTCTATTAAAAAGTATATATAAAATGAAAATGATAATTTTCACCGGGGGAGATTATGTACGGCTAAACACTAAAACATATATAATCAGGGATCAGAGTCCAATCAAATAGGATATGAAAATTAGCCCATTTATGATACAACTTGAAAATTACAGAGTAGTTAATTTAGTTCGGAAACAATGAATCGTGTCTTTATGTCAGCATATATATAACTCCAATACAGATCTGTTTGGATGTTGTCAGATGGATCATGGGGACCTTAGTTAGTATGTACGTATGGTTAGAAATAAAGTTTGTTATTGTGTTTAGATGGATACCAAATACTTTAATAATATTATTAAATTTAGCATGTGAGTTTATTAAATTTAGCATGTGAGTTTTTGTGTTTATATGGACATCAAATACTTTTAATATTATAAAATCGTCAAAACTCTCTAAAAATCTCCGGTTTTGTGTTTATATGGACATCAAATACTTTTAATATTATAAAATCCTCAAAACTCTCTAAAAATCTCCGGTTAATGTGAGAGTTACAAAAAAAAAGCCTCCTTGAATAGTATAGAAGGATTGCGGTATTTTTTATGTCACATAGTCGGATGATTGTCGTAATGGTTCGTTTATATATGACAAAACTTTACACTATAACTCCTAACTAAGCGCACTAGAAAAAATGGAAGTTGGTACTGTCCTTTTGGCTGTGGCTGTGGCCGGAGAATAATGGATGAAATATGAGGGTAGTATTGTCTTTCTCAAGTTTCTCATTGTTGCAATAAATTTTGAAAGAGTGTGAGTGAGTGAGTGACACAGAATAAGACAAAAGAGTGAAACTACAAAATCACACTTTTTAGCACTTTCTTCATCAGAAAGATATCATTCTCAAATTCTTCATCACAATTCTCGCCGCCGGAAATCAACACACAACCGAGTTACGTACGGAAATTTTTTCCATTACTTTTTTCTTTTTTGTAATTTGTTGATATACATCTCTTTTTGAATGTTTGAGCTAAAAATGATACAATATTTGCCATTGAAATATGAAAAGTTTCTATCTTTGATGTTTAATAACAATTTTCATGTTTATCTCAGTTTGGTTCATAAATTAGTATTGAAAAGATTACACCTTTTTTTTTTGTGATAAAATATCTAGAAAGATTCAACATTGATGCTCTTGACTTGGGAAAGGGTTCAACTTTCGTGGTGTTTATCTCTGGTTGGAACTTTCTCTGTTTTACATTAGTATTTATCACAAAACAAAGAAAAAGTTTGAAGCTTTTTATTTGTTTTGTGATAAAATTGTTTAGAAAGATTAATGTTTGGGTTGTTTGTTTGATACAAGATGAAATAGAAAAATTTGAGTTAAAAAGATACAATATTTGCCCATATTTAGTTAAAACTGGATTTTTCATACTTAAAGGACATTGAAATAGGATAAAAGTTTCTATCTTTGATGATTAAAACAATTTTAATGATTAAATGATTAAAAGATTCATCTTTGGTGGTGTCTATCTCTGTTTTGCACATTTATATAAAAAAAAAAAAAAAAAAAAGCTTTGAACTTTATATTTGTTTGTGATAAAATGATTGAAAAGATTGAATCTTGGGTTGTTCTTTGATACATGGCAATATTTAGAGTAACAATGATTAGAAAGATTCAATCTTGATACATGACAACATTGGAGTAGCAATGATTAAAAAGATTCAATCGAATTGCCGAATCATGTCATTAACTGCTATTTGTAGCTTGTAATTTGATTCTACTGCCCACACTTTGAAAAAAAGGTTTCATCTTTATGTATATCAACATTGAAATGAGTGTTGGACAAGTTTAATTTTCGGTTGTATTAAACAAAAAGTTTGGAACTTTGGGTGATTTTTGTAGGTAATGGCTAGCATGAGCGACTTGAACAATCGTCTATTTGGGGGTGAGAATGGAGAAAACGCAGGAGAAGGAAGGTAGTTGTTGTTGTTGTTGTTGTTGGCGTTGTTGGCGTTAATGTTGATATTTGCTACGTAAATTACAGGCTAGCTCTAAAGCATAAGATTCTTGGCCTACTGTTGGGTTTTGGCGCGGTCACAGCATCCATTTGCACTTTTAATGGAACATTGCCTTGGGCAGGAGAGTGGCCTGCAAGCGTAAGTCATGCTGCACTTTCAATTTGTTGGGTTTGTCTGGGATATTAAATGGTGTTTATAACTTTAATTTTGGGTTTGTATAGGGCATTTTTGTGGGAAAACTCTTCTGTGTTCTCGTCCTTCCCTTTGTGTGTTACATAGGCTACGTATACGTTTGTTGTTTTGTGGGAAAATTTCCTTGACTGACTGACAGTAGTTTTGGAATATACTTTATACATTTTTGTTGGAGTCTGATATAACTCATGATGAGAGCATTAAGTTGCTGATATATTGCTGATCAACTTTGGTAGTTTATTTAATGTGAGATGTTGCTGGACATAATTTAATGTGTCATGCTCTATCAGTCTATTGCTCTATTGCTCTGTGCCTGTGTGTGTTGTGTGCGAGTATTATAGTGATAGAAAATTCCAGGTACTGCGGTGTGAGACCAAAAGGCACCTCCCTGACCAGTTGACGCGTATCATAAACGCTAGTCATGTTCCGATCAATCGGGATGGGAAGGATTCTCGTGTCTCTGTGCTACCTTGTCTTAGCTGGATGAGCTAGCAAGGCTAATTAAGCGGAAAAGTTGCATAATTGCGACCGAAAAGGCTTGAGCGGCGATCAGACTCTTGATCTAGTGAACGCGTATGGTGACCGGTCATGCATAAGTGATGTGCGTGAGAGCCTTATTGCCGCGTATGTCTTTAACCTTGTCCCTTATTCGGATGATGGTTCAATATATGCGATGTTCATATGCGCGATCATTCTTCTAAATATAGAAGGAATTAAACCTCGAAATTAAAGCACATGATATGAATCGCTCTAAAACACCAACTCTAACGCTTCTTCCCGACTTCCTTCTATTTTCGAGACTTAAGGAGTTTTTGTGACATTTTGTGATCCTTTGATTTTGAAAGAAAATAGCATGCATGGACCGTGGTATTGTTGTACAAGTCCAACCCCATATAGGAGTAGACTACTTTGAATGTTGTAGAAGTCCAACCCATATAGGAGGAGTAGTAGTCTTTTGGTAAGACCCACCTACATCGTTAGGTACATATAATGGCACACACAAATAAACGATTTAGGTATTTTTTCTATCATCTTACCATTGCAATTATAGTATAGAATAGATAGGTCGCCATGACTACAAGTCAAGACAACGAGGTGCCTCTTCTTGGTTACGTAGCCGATAACGATAATAAACAACCCACCATTGGTTACCCGTTGAACTGGTGTGTCTTCCCTAACAAGAAACCACAAACTCAGCCCGAGAAAACCACACCTCCTCCATCAACAAGCGGTGGTGGCGGAACCAACAGTAAAATCAATAGATCAGTTATAACAAGGGAGAGATGCGGGCTTACTCTTAGTGATGAGGTACGCTTTCTTAGCACACGTGGTTTCGTGTCGTACATAATAATTTGCTTATGCGTATTGGCATTCTGCACATGAGTTATAGTCACTGATAAGAATGTTCCGGTCACGGTTCGACTTAATTCGTTTAACGTCTCCTCGATGGCTATATCTAATAATTCAACATCAACAATTACGGCCGATTTGAACGTGACACTTTCCGTGAAAACCATGAAATACACAATGTATTTCGACCCTTTAATAGTGTGGGTCAAGTACCGTCATGTGTTGCTAGCATCGACTAAGGTTGAGGGTTTTCGTGTGAAAAAATATAGCCTGGAGACGCTTCCTACCTTAGACCTACGCGTTACGGCACGACTCGATAATGTTACGGCTGATTCAATGGTTAGGGATTTGGCAAACTTTGGAGCTCTAGAGTTTATTTTAATTGCACGAGGTCGTATTTCGAGCAAGGGCCTTGATTGTGATATGGAAACTGTTTGCAGTGACATCAACGTCGGGTTTTCAAATCATCACTCTATAAGGAATGTCCAATGAAGCATCTTGCAAAGCTCGTCAACACTAAATAATTGTCTAGGGCCGAATAATTAGTGGGGGATTATATGATTATGCTTGTAATTGGACATTATTGATTTTGTCACACATCGAGCTAAATTTGTTAGATTATATAAGCATGAAGCCATAAAGTTATAATTCGTAAATTTACATATTTACAATAAAAAGTAACTGTGGCCATCTAGGATATTTTGTTTTTAACTTGCTTGAACAATTTCAAGTCTTTGAATTCCGTCCTATTGCAAGATTCTACGATGCGACCGCAGTTAGCATTTCTCAGGACTAGCTACATATTTAAGGTGGCCATTGCCAAGCCAATAAATAAAGGTTGGACATGAACCGATCGCGAGTAGAGACTCCACAAGGTGGTCAAAGAAATACACATGCAAACAATACAATCGTTGCATCGTTATTCTAAGAGAAACTCTATTTGTATATACATATATTTAATCCTTTAGAATTTCATTCCTAGTAACTTTCGATGTTGTAGAAGTCCAGCCCATATAGAATTTTGGGAAGACACGCGTACATGCATGAATATACTGTCACACACAAATCAGTGATTTAGGTATTTTTATCTTGCAATAGGACGGATATTCAAATCATCACTCCATGAACATATATTTTCATGCACATTAGTAAATTACCCAAAATGATTGGCTGATAGTCCATGGATTTGCAGATATTTTAAGTTTTGGTGGTCAACGCCCAATCATACGAAAAAGTCGTTGAGTAATCAAATATTTAATGTTTACCGTCACCGTGTCTCACCTTCCCCGCAAATCAACATCGTCTTACCTCCTTTGGATCATTTATTTATATATAGTAATATAAGCAAACTAATCCGATCGAGTACATGAAACATGCCGCCAAAATTCCTAATAATGATTCATCATTACGCTACTATTTAACAATGCCACGAAAGACTGCAACAACAAGTCGTTAACAACATTGGAAAATCCGAATTTGGTGTAAAAAAAAAAAAAAGAGAGACAACATTTTTAGATGGGAGGAGTTGAAGATGAAGAACAATGTTTGATTGAGCCGCAAAATGAGCCGTCGTCGTTGCCCACTTCTCTTATCTGGTCTTTGTATGTTGGACACTTCTTGTCACGTTGGAGTGCCAGGTTTGTTTTTTTGACGCAATTTTTAAATTTCGGAAACACCCTCTTTATGTCTTTTAGCATAGGGGTAAAGTTGTGTACATTTGACCTTTTTTTTACTAACCAGTAACCATAGACGAAGAAAAACTTTTGAGGCACTAGGGTAACGTCGTTATTTCTTTGGTATCTTGATGTATAAGATAAACTTGCAAGTTATTATACTATGGGTGTCTGTTCTGCTTGCAAGAACCCTGTTGATTTCAGAATTAAGGCTTTGTCAATTGTCATGATAAGCTTTCTTTGGTATCTTGATGTATAAGATATATACTTGCAGGTTATACTGTGTAAATTTCTTGTTACATCTCTTAAATAATAAGTTTCTCTACAGATTTAGTTGATGAAGGAATCAAAAATCTTAACTTTCAACCTCCTAATTAATGACTTAGACAAATCGCGCAATGCTAATCCTATGATTAATCATCAGGAAAGTAATAAAGATTTGTATGAAATTATCAAAATTGCAGAATGTGGGAGTTTTCTGTGGCTTTGTACATGATCAACATTGGGCCGGGCTCGTTGCTACTTACTGCAATGTATGGGATTGTGGAATCAGCTTCAGTCGCTTTGTTAGGTCCGATTATTGGTCAGTGGGTGGACAGGCTTACATATATCAAGGTGACTGATCAGATCAGAAACTTCAAATATACACTATATATTAATGCTCTTGAAAATTTCCTGCAAACTTTATATAACTTCTTCTTTCTGTATTAGTGCTGACTTCTTTAATTTGTACAGCGAAATCAGTAGCCAAAACTTTGTATTCTTTCACTGTAGGTAACTTGAAACATGCATCTGTCGACAAGGGTTTCTGGAAACTGTATCAGTTAACATATCATTTTAGGAATTTTCAGATTTATTAGAGATTTAGGTTCCTGCAACCTGTTTCAACTGCCCCTTCTACTGACCTAAAGCTTGTTTTCTTCTTACAGGTTCTACGACTTTGGACAGTTACGCAAAATGTGTCATTTATAGTGGCTGGAGGAACAGTATTTGCTCTGCTGTCATTCCCGACTTTGAACAGCTTGCTGTTCGGTACACTTGTTGCAGCGATTTATTTATCAGGAGCTGTGGCAGTGCTATCAACTCTTGCAGGAACCATCCTGGTTGAAAGAGAATGGTGAAAGGATTTTTTTTTTTTCGTAAGAGTTAAGATTGCATTTCAAATCATGACACATTGACACTATGTTTGCTTTCTTAATCAGCCTACTGTGACTTAAATATGACATTCTAGGATGTGACCGGTAGTGTACTTGCTAATCACCCAATCATAAGCATGGCATTGTTTTAAGAAATCACCAGTGGGAAGAGATGTTTCTTGTGATTAAAATACGCGCAAAACTATAATAACTTTTGGAAACATGTTCAGGGTGGTCGTGATGACAGAAAACCAGCCTCCTGGTGTGTTGTCGAAGATGAATTCAGTTCTTAGGAGAATCGACTTGGTCTGTAAATTATTTGCCCCGGTGGTCTCTGGATTTATTGTAAGCTTTGTATCATTAACTGCATCAGCTCTATTTTTGGCACTCTGGAATATTTTCTCCATTTGTCTTCTCTATTGGCTACTTAGCTCTGTCTATAGAGGGATACCAGCTTTACAAATGAAAGATAATGTCAAACAAGATGTGGTCACATCTGGTGTTCCTGAAGCAAGCACATCTCTGACTGAGAAGAACCCGAGCTTGATGTCTGAAAATAGAGATGACACACTTCCTGCTGAAACCGGATCAATAGGATGCTTCACAATACTTCCTTGTTTTGGTGCTTGGAAAGTTTATTTAGACCAAGAAGTAGTACTCCCTGGCCTAGCCCTTGCTTTGCTGTTTTTTACTGTCTTAAGGTACACGAATTCTCTACAGTCTGCATGGCATGCTAATTTACATATTTAGTCTGAGTTTAAGATTGCTGCTGGCTGCTGCAATCTTGTTTTTCCGAGGGCCTGTTTCTATCATAGAAAAAACTTTTAGCTTGAAACCAAAAAAAAAAAATTTAAAACAAATTTACTAGTTACCTTTTTTGAGTGATATTTGATGTTTGTCCATGAGCAGTTTTGGCTCTTTGATGACGGCTACCTTGGAATGGAAAGGAATACCTGCGTATGTCATAGCCATAGGCCGAGGCATAAGTGCTACTATTGGGATAACTGCGACATTTACTTATCCTGTTATAGAGTCTCGGATTTCTACTCTCAGAACAGGACTTTGGTCTATCTGGTCTCAGGTATGATCTCTGGATTTGTCCATGACAATGTGTCTAGATTAGCCTCAAATTGAGCCATTTCATGTCTGGCTGTTATATTCTTTAATTTCATGTGTCTAAATTAGCTTCAGTTTGAGTCTTTTATGCATTGTCTTATTCTTTTTGCCTTGTTACAGTGGTCATTCCTTCTCATATGTGTTGGCTCAATATACGTCAAAAATGGGATAGCATCTTCGTATATGTTAATGGCCGGAGTTGCAGCATCCCGCCTTGGATTATGGATGTTTGATTTGGCTGTCCTTCAGCAAATGCAGGTAAAACTGATTTTTTTAATGAATGATGTTTCTGTTTTGACACTGACAGATGGCTTAGGACTTCAAACTTTCTGAACTGTGACTGTTTTTCTGATTCTTCTTGCCTGCATCAGTCGATCACTACTTTTCTGTGGTTTCAGGATTACGTGCCTGCATCTGATCGCTGTATTGTTGGAGGGGTTCAGAACTCAATTCAATCTGCAATGGACTTGCTAGCTTATGTCATGGGTGCAGTCGTGTCTAACCCTGAGGTGAACAATCACTTCATTTCATCATTTTCTTTCCATGCCAATCTGATATAAGTTATTATTTCTTCTGGACTTAACAACATATCTATCACAAACTAAACCGTAAAGAGTGAAGTTACTGATAAGGGATGACAGCATAGGTCTTCTACTATGTCTGATTCACCAAGTTGGTACCTTTTGTTCAAACGCAAAATGTGGGTATCCTCACCATGATATCACTTACTGTCAATGTGTGTCGAGTTCCTATATTTCCTAAGTCGATAATCAATTGACTGAGGACAGACCTACTTTCTATGTAAACTACTTAAACCAAACAAGCAGATTACTGAATTCAATTTGTCATGCTTATCATGGCCTTTGTACAGGACTTTTGGAAGTTGATATTGATGTCATTTGGACTGGTAACACTGGCCGGAATTCTCTACACAGTACACGTATGCCATGTTCGGAAGCACCTGTTTCATTTCGAGAAGCTGTATGCATTGGCACAGGGATTCACTGGGAAATCCTCAGATCATTAAACACACATACATGATCCGTTGTAATTATTGCAGTAAAGCAACCTTGTGCTTCCTCTATAGTGGTGTATGCCTTTACAGCTGAATAGCTTGAATTTTTCACAAGAGCAATCTTCGTGTTATTTTCTCGAAAATTAGTTCACAGTGAAAGATAAATTACCTTTTGAACGTGAAGTGTTCTTAAGATGACTAGAAACAATAACAAAACAAACTGTAACTAGAAAATGTCAAATTGCACAATTTTTGACGTGGTACTCAAGATCAGGATTCGATACACATATGCATTGCGCATTAGTGTATCATTGTGGTCCGGTTGACTAATAATGACTCTTTTGCAACTGAAAGGGTAGACTTAAAGAACAGATCTTTCATCACTTATTGTTGAACTTTACTCACTGGTAAAAAGTAAAGTTGCTTGAGCTCTATTCAACTTAAAGTTGCAATACCTTTTGCTTGTTTTAGGCTAACAAGTTGAAACACACCGTTACCTATTCTAAAGAGTATATTTGTGTGACGAAATTCGAGAACAACCTATGCCAGACTTATACGCGACATTAGTGCTTGAATCATGAAAGTAACATCGTCATAAATACCACATAACTAATTTAAGCGTTGTAACTCACAATAAGAGGTAGATTGCCAAAAATGTTTAAAGCCGGATATTGAGCTCGATCACCCACACAATTGTAACTGCAATTCTCATGTGTGCCGTCATTATTTACATAAGATCCTAAATTTGCAAAATTGCATTAGCTTTATGTCCAAGTGTATCTTGGGGATTTAAAGCTAGGTATATAAAGTGTGGTTCCACTATAACTTATAATTGATCATCTGATCTTTTATGCAAATGACAAGTCTTTTTCTTTGAATCACAGCAACATAATCCAATAACAAGTAACTCCTACTCCAGTACTACTTTGGAATTTGGTGATGAATAATTTCGGTTTCGAGACATTAATAAACTTTGATCTCGATGTTATTATGTTATCCAAACAACGTTCATGATAATCATCCTCGCTCGTAACAATTGTCGAGTCAATACCCACGTCATGCCAATATCAATGTCCGAGTAACTTCAAGTCGCAACCGTCAAACTCTCGACATATATAATATCATGTTAATTGTACCGACTCTACAGAAGGTAACTAATCCAATTCAAGAAGTGATTAGAGTGACAAAGTAAAAAAAGATTAAGACAAAAGGCGGCAAATTATGCTTAAAAACGCCACGTTTTAATAAATAAGCCTAATTAAATTCAATTAAAACCCAATTCTTCCTCCTTCCCCACTCACTTTCCCCTCTCTCTCTCTATCCTCCGCTAGAAATCGTCATCCCCAAATTTTGAATTTTTACTGTAACAATTACTACATGTTACATCTTTTATTTGATTAATGTTATGGGGATTTACAGCTCTTCATACCCACCAATTTTTCACTAATTACAGGTTAAAGTTCTCACCTTTTTCTCTTAATCTTGTCGTAGAAATTACTCTATCATTCATTTACTTGGTTTGGCATTTTTAATGGTGAAATTTGGGCATTTGGGTAATTTTGTATTAGTATGAGCAAAGGGTAGAATTTGCAGACATGGAGGAATATATCTTGAGTTTTTCAAATTTGTTGAATTAATTAATTTATGGGAAGTTTAGGAATTTTGATTTGGAAGGTATTGTATAGGAGATAAATTGATTGAAATTGGGTGAATTGTTTGGGAAATCTGTGTTTTTTTAAGGTATTTTAAGCTCAGTAATTAAAGGGTAATTAATTTGAATGATTATTGTGTGAACAATCAGAGAAGATTTTGACTGAAAAAGGAAAGATTATTATTCACCAACTTGCCCAATAAATGCCTAAACTTTGAACAAGAGGGCAGTCAATGAGAAATTGTAAAGGGGAAGCTTTTGTGAAGTTTCAATGGTGGGTTTGTTCTTTCTCTCTCTCTCTCTCTCATCATTGCTGTAAAGTTGAAGCTTTGAATCAGGTTTTGCAATTTGTGTTATAGAATTTGCCATTTTGTAATCGTAAAATGAATTTGGAGGGTACATAGAAGGTTTGCGTTGCGTGGCGCCGTGGGTGGGATCCATATTGTGGTGGTGGTGATCATTGTTATCGAGAGTGAAGTCGTTAAGAAGCTTGTTGAGCTTCCTGTAGGCACTGGAAAAGTTTAGTATGTGAGAAGGAACCTGTGTATTAGGCTGATTGGGGCATTGGGCATCGGAATTGTATATGTCTTCTTGTCCTGCTGGTTGTTTAGTTGGTCCTAGTGGAATGACTAGAATCTTTTCTTGCTTTGTTTTCGCTTGTGGTTGGCCCTCCGTACTTGATAATATTGTGGTGATGTTAATGTGTGTTTTAAATTCGTATCCTTTTGCTGTTTGATCTTCCGAGTATTAGCGGCTGTGAGCCTGTTGACAGATGAGTTATGTTTTTGGTTTTGCACAGTTATTAGTCTAAACTGAGGTGGAGCTTTTCTGGCGTAATGGAGGATTCTGGTCAACTGCAACGAGCATTAATTGATGCCTCAGCTGGAGCAATCTCTGGTGGTATATCTCGCACAGTCACATCCCCTTTGGATGTCATTAAGATCCGGTTTCAGGTATTTGCCTAGCCATCCACTCTCGTTTTCTGAACTCATTTCTTTCTGTTTGTAGCATTATGACAAAAACATGTTCCAAAAAAGAAATCAGATTGGCTTATATCGATTTGCATGCTTGGCAATCTGCCTATCTTCAGTGGTAGATGTTCTTTGGTGTGGCATATACCTGATGTGCATATTCAATCACATTCTCATGTAATTCCATAATCGTGGTTTAAAACTTGGTTGCTCCTTGTTGCTGTGCTTTTCATCTATTGTCGAATGCTCTCCAATTCAGCATTTCTTTCCTTTTCCTCTGTAAAGGTTTTCGTTAGCTCTCTGACCCTGACCTTGCTCTTTGAACATCCTCCCAACTGAAGGAAAAATCACATCGTTTTTCTGAGTTTTGGTATTGTTGGCTCACTATTGTCAACTAATGTGAGTGTTCTCCGAACTTCTGCTAGTGTGACTGACTCATGAAAGTCTAAAGATGGAGACATAAGGTTGTCATGTTTCTGATGAGATAGTTGCTAATTTGCTATTGTCCACTATCATGTTTGGTAAGATTGATCTCCATCATAATGTAATGAGATTTAATTTTGCTAAAAAAAACAGTGAATCAAGGGGAGAGAGAGGAGTCAAGATTCACGAATGAGTGTAGTCTATTACATCTATTGGTGTTTTCACCGTTCAGATGGAATAAGGGTCTTTACCAAAATTAATTGGAGGTCCCAGCACATAATTATTGGATTACGAATTACCTCCAATCGGACCATCTCTGTTCTTCTTTCATGGTTTTACGACTTGTTTCTGCTTATTTATAATAGTTTGGACTTTCGATCTCCTTATGTTAGGATATGGAGTTCCTCCTATCAAACATGTTATAATGCTTCCGGGTTATCTCTACTAGTGAAGATTCCACCTTTACATTGTAATAATGGAAGTACCTCTTACCAAACATGCTATAAGCCTTTGTTACTGGTGATTATGAAGCGTCGTTCAGCCGGTTTGGTGGTGCGTCAATCTCTTATTGGGATGTCAATGTCAAATAGTGAATTTTAAATTTAGAAAGATTTTAGGAGCCACTGTTTTATACTATCATTTGCTTCATCTATGGTTACCCTTTTGAAAACATTCCTTGGGTCACATTTTGTAAGTAGATGTTACTGAGATAGGAGGGTGACATGCAGTAGGGCATTGACTATATTTGCAACTTTTTGGGAACCAAACCGTTTTATCTTGTCAACTTCTAAATGCAATACTTATTAGGATAGATATATATGCAATAGGGCATTGAGTATATTGGCAACTTTTTGGGAAGCAAATGTGTTATCTCGTCGGCTTTTGCATGCATTACTTACTGCTGCAAGGATAGATATAGATTATATATTCTTAACTTTTACACATCTGATGATTTGATTGTGATGGAAAGAAAAGATAAAAATATTACTATTTGCTGCTTATATACATGTCTTTTTGTTATATATTATTATGAGAATCGGCCATGTTGAGTACTATATGGCCGTTTACCACTGTGTTTAGTGACAACATAAGGTCAATTGATGTCTTTTCTAAGTGCTTTGTATAAGACATCAAGTGATGTCTGTTCTTGTGGCCCTTTTCTGATCTTCGAGATGTGTTGTTTTTTAATGTTGACAGGTCCAACTAGAACCAACAACTTCATGGGCTTTACTTCACAAAAATATGTATGCACCATCCAAGTACACTGGGATGTTTCAGGCTACTAAAGATATCCTTAGAGAAGAAGGTCTTCCGGTATCTACATGATCTTTTATGTCGTTCAATGTTGAATCATGGATGCTTTTTACTTGAATGCCTTTTCATTTGTAGTTAATATGATTGAGCCAGTAACAATATTGAATTTCTTGAATAGCTCTTCCTCATTTACATCTGCATCTTTCGGGAATGGAAACCTGAGATTGAAGAATTAGGCTAACCTAAGATGACTTTGTATGTGATGCATGTAGTCTATGTGAATTTAGTCTTAGGAGTCCGACCCCCTCCCCCTCTGCTTTCTTTGTGAACGACACTAGGGAATGACTAATTAAGTTCAAATCACATGTTGTGTGCTTCTTGAACGAAGTTAAGGCTACAAACTGCATTCTCTGTAACTCTGGTAAATTGGAGATGCTCTTTACTGAACTCGTGTTGCGTCAGTCTCACCACTTATCTTTTTAACTCCATCTTTCTTAAATCATCTTCAGCTTCTACTAATTTTCGTTTTTCTGATTTGTTTTTTTTTCCTAAGATATGGAGGTTCTGTGTTCTTTGTGTATTTTAGTTGTGAATTTTTCGTAATTGCAGGGTTTTTGGCGTGGTAATGTCCCAGCTCTTCTCATGGTTATGCCATATACAGCTATTCAGTTCACCGTCTTGCACAAGATCAAAACGTATATGTCTGGCTCTTCCAAGGCAGGTTTGTTTTCGTCTTCCCATCCATGTCCTAACCTATGTGTCGTTTTCTGTCATTTCATTCATCTGACTATTTCTGTTTCTACCATCACTTAAAAGGTTCGTACTATCTGACCCAAATTCTCTTTGGGGTAGTTCTTTAGTTCCTTGAAATAAAGGAAATCGGCCCCATTTGTATGGTGTATTTGTGTTTGTGCCCCCTTCATCTCTTTAGCTCACAGCCGCTATCTTTGCAGAAGACCACGTCCACCTTAGTCCATACTTGTCCTACATCAGTGGAGCCCTGGCCGGATGTGCTGCCACTGTCGGTTCGTATCCATTTGATCTTGTACGCACAATATTAGCATCGCAGGGAGAGCCAAAGGTATACTTTGTTGGTGTGAATGTCCCATTTGTATATAAGTGGGATTTGTTATCATAAACTATAGACCCTGTGAGCAGTTTATAAATAACCTCGCTGCTGTTTACTTTACAGTCACCCACATAGATTATGTTCTCTACTTCGCAGTTATATTTTGTTCAATGCACTGTTGGTAATAGACTTGGGAACTTCAATCCATGTTAACATGCTTTTCACCTTCTTTTTTTGTTTGTTGTACCATTGTTTTTTTAGAACGTAAAGAGGCAAGGTGGTGTTCTAACTGACAAACATGTAGTACCACTACCTCCCAGTCAAGTGAAGTCTTTTCGTGTACTCTGTTTGTGTGTGCCAGACACGAACCAAGATCCTTTCTTTGGTAATTTAGAACCATTCTGCGCGCTCAGAATAAATGAGTGAATTTCCAGAACCTGGGCAATAAATTCTTATCGAAATTAAAAAAAAAAAGACCTCGGCAATAAATAAGCGATTTCAGATAGTTTTGACCATTATGTTCTACTGTCTCGATGGAGTCTATACCTCGCTTCCGCTTTTATACTTTACTTCCCTTTTCACCATAGAACCACTATTGGACCTCAAGATTCCATTTTATAAATGAATGTAGCTTAATCAAGATATTGGAAGTGCTTAAATTGCTGTCTTTGTTAGGTCAATGCCTGTTTAATAATGTTTCAGAAACGAGGGGTTATAGCTGTCCTAGAGGACAACCCCAAGCATAAAGGGGGACCATGCCGGGATGGGGATTTTATGGTTGCGCGATTGCCGTTACCCTTATGTTCAACATAGGACCTGTAACCATGATTAATCATCAATGTTTAGGTATATCCGAACATGAGGTCTGCGTTTGTTGGTCTCTTTGATATGCGTGGTTTGCGGGGACTCTATGCGGGCTTAACACCAACACTGATTGAAATCATTCCATATGCTGGCCTTCAGTTTGGCACTTATGACACATTCAAGCGTTGGACTAAGGTATGTTTTGTTACTTCTCTTGTATGTTTGCAGTGGTCGTTCCTTGGTATCAAATTAGTGAAACCTTAAAAGAATCTTAAAAAGGTGAACTCTCTAGATATATTCAATCAATGTTTCCTTCCATGGTAATCATTATGTTTCAAACAAGGTATATGTCTACAATGTTAAGGTAAAATGTCAATTTTACATGGGAAAACAAAAACCAAATGGAGAGTGTCTAGGATATAAATATTCATGAATTGAAAATTACTTTATCCAGAAGTCCAGCAAGGAGTAGAAACGAGTTTAATTGACATTCATTCCACAAAACTTTATGCACACGATACTATTAGTTGGTTCATAATTGTGAAATGGCTCAACTCATTGTGAACTATCTGATGAGTTGTATGCTTGTATGGTCTATTGCTATGGCCTACAGAAATTTTCTCCGCATGGTTAACTTGTTCTGAAGATGAAGTCAAAGGGTCCATAGACAAATTAGCCACCCTCTATCTCTGGTTTTGTTGGTTGATTGACTTGCATGTTGCATTGGGTGCTCTTTCAGGCTTGGAACCTGTCGAGACCTATTGGGGGCAACGCAATTGTTGATGACAGCCTTTCAAGTTTCCAGCTTTTCCTTTGTGGATTAGCAGCTGGAACATGTGCTAAAGCTGTGTGTCATCCATTGGATGTCATCAAGAAGAGGTTTCAGGTACAGCTCTTGAATTTTGTACTTCGTATTTGTCACAACTCACGATAGAGATCTTATAAGGAAAAGACTATTACATAAAGCTTCTCTTTACTTTGAGACGTGGGAGTGTAGAGTTTTACTGACACTCGTGTATATGTGTAATTTCGATACTTGGCTCTGTTAGGTTGAAGGATTGCGAAGGCATACTCGCTATGGGGCGACAGTAGAAGAAGGTGCGTACAGGAATATGTATGATGCCTTTATTCGAATCTTGCACGCAGAGGGCTGGGGTGGTCTTTACAAAGGCATTGTACCTTCTATTGTGAAAGCTGCACCTGCTGGTGCTGTAACTTTTGTTGCGTATGAATTCTCGTCTGAGTGGTTGGAGTCTATTTTGACATGAACCTAAGGTTTCGCCTTTTCATTGCATTTCTAAATTTTGTGTTCATTTCTTGGCAAGTATTTCCATTTTCCCACTCTGTATAACTGAAGATCCCAACAACATGAAGCAAGATGCTGGGGTCTTCTTCATAGCATCTACTAATTCTTGAATCATGAGCAATCCCATATTTTGTTAGTGCTCGAAATTTGAATGAAGCGAACAGAGACTGAGGCATTGTGTTCAGTTCTGATTTTTTGAGGAATCGACTACTCATTTGATCGATTACCTCGTTACTTTTATTATATATACTTTTTGGATTCGGAAAAATCTCGAGTTGAACTTGTGTTAGGGGTCCAGGAGAGACAAGCGGCCAAGCGGGTCGAACTTGCTGGTATGATCTTTCGAGAATTAAGATGATGTGGCTTGAAGGGAACTTTACCCTTGTTCAGCTCGTCTAAGTTTCGTTGACATTTACCAAAAAGAAATGTTGACTATTGTGGAGAAAGTTTGATCTTGCTAGACAAATGCTAAAGATTTTTCTGAGTTCGAGCATTACTACATTCTCGAGTACAATTTCAAGACTTTTAAGAAACAGGTTGAGATTTAAGTCGATTCAAGCTTGCAATGCTATATTCTCAAGTTCGAATACATGGCATTTACAAACTAGAAGAGTTTGTGTCAACCCAAGTTCGGTGATGCTCTATCATTTATCCGTGTATGAAACATCGTCATTGATACGTTGTTACATTCTCAAGTTTGGATTCGAGACTTGCGATTATCACAATTTTCAGATAAAAATGGAAGGAAACATGCATGAATAATGATACATGTTCTGATGTCTATCCTCCAAAAGTCAGGATAAGAATCCATACGTTAAGGCGTCGTGTTTCTTGTCGTTTAGAGAGGGCAACTTCATCCGTACTAGTCTTGTACTGGGGATTCTGTCTTCCAGTAGTACTTGTTTGACATTCACAACAAATACTTGTAAATCACTCCTCCCATAATATTTTTTATGTTGTAGCTTAGATTAGCAGTATTAGACCAGATATTCGGATGTTTACTATAGTTCAAAAGACATGAACCCCGTCAAAAATAAAATAAAACATTTTTTGTGTTTGAGGTGTTAATTGGTTCCTCGAAAAATGCTAATAATTGTTGTCTCGTTGTACAACATATCATATGTCAACTGGCAGAGCTTGTTGCGAAGTTCTATATATTTTATACGCAACTTGACTTGATTGTACTTCATTTCACTCCCCTCAAACTATAAGCAAGCGTTATTTTATATCATTTCCATGCCCTCGTATGTGATTGAACTAGCTCGCCATGTAACTAATAATCCTCGTATGCCCCCACGTTAGTATATTTAGCCAATCGACTCTCTTAAGAAACCTAAAAGGGCATTTTTTTCTAATTTGACTTGTAGGAGTAGAAGGCATGAAACCATATGTTATATGTTACATTATTATCCATATGAATACATGACATATACTACTAGTATAGTACCATAGATAGACTACTTCATTCCAAGAATTCCAACCTAAACATGAGTGAGACATAATTTTAAACTTTATTCTTGAGGACAGACTGGAGAAGTTGCATCCGTACACCAAGCATGTACTTGTCTTGTACTACTATAGAATCTTATTGACTAATTAAATTGGTGTTTAAACATTGCTTGACAAAAATTATTAACAATTTGACTTTTAAATTCCAAGTGGACTTTGAGTGAGAGTTGACTAGATATTACATGACATCACAATGACTTGTTTCCTTAGCGGGCGGCAAAGGATAGAAAGTTGTTACTAAATTGCTTCATCTCCGATGTGTTCTTCTTGTGGTAGTGGTGAATGGTGATGATGAGAAACATTGAATTTAGGTTTTAAAATATAATCGTAAGCATCAATTTTCATTCTCAAATTGATACATTTTTCGTGCTTAAGACATATGTTGATAGTTAAAATGTAGCAAAACCAGTTTATCATGATGATATTGGTGACTCAGTTCTGCCAATGAGCTAGTATAGATCAGCTTAACTAATAGATATCGGCTTGACTAGGGTCACAATTGGATGGTAATAGGCCGGCTTGACTTATCCTCTTAGCCATCCTTCTTTCAAGACATTGATCGAATTCACCTTTTGTTTTTTAGCAGACTAACCGTTGTATTACGTTACTTACGAATATTAAGATCGATTTATTGATTTGCATGAGATGAATCGCATCTGGCTCCTCCCTCTCCTTGGCAACCTAGTGGCAGAGTATAAGTCACGCATTATAATCTTGACCTAACTAATTAATACTCCTAGTCGTTGTAATCATAATTTAAGAGCAAAACCTACTTTTACGAACCTTTTTCTCTTTCTTTTACTGGAGAACTATTGATCTAGAACTAGCAAATGTATGTGGATTCTTCGATAATAATGTATTATATAAAGGGTGGAGAATTTAGGTCGACGAATCCCACCAGTTATCAATGCGTCAAAATTAGTGTATGTGCGTCTAGCTAGCTAGTGGAGAATTTTGGTAACAATTGTCCTACTTCTTTCATGCATATACTGATAGACAATACACATGATGTTACTCTGTCTCCAATTTCCAGTTTCCACGTTTACCCCCTTTGAAAAAAATATAAATGCACAATTGCGTAAGTATATCACGGATTCCCGTACATATTTAAATCAAATGTATAAAAAAATATGAATGGTATACATTATTTAATATTGACAATTACTTTCTCCAAATGCATAATTCATGAAGGTTTCAATCGTATTGTAACTATACAAACCTAGATACATGGGCGAGGCCTGGTTCATGAAATTCGACAAAAATCTAACCCAGTATAATCCTAGGTCAGTTGGACATGCGAAACGTTGAAACGTAAGTGGAAAAAAAAGAACAACATACTAGAGCACAAAACATATTTCAATGTAATCTCAATATTAAACTAAGCTTATGTTCTTTTCACCTGAAAATGTTTTTGGTTTAGCACGATATGATCTGAACAAATCCGAATTGAATTTGTTAGACTTATTAAGCCTATAAATTACAGATGAGTCGACTCAAAATATTCATATCAATAATTTCTTAGATTGGAGTTGTCGATGATGATAACTCAAGTAAGGTTCCAAATAATTGATAATAACCCTTTCGGAGATGCAATCCAATAATTAAAAATTTGATCATATTACCATAATCTAAATGAAATCGTAACGTGAAAAATTGATATGTGTCCCAATTAAAGTCATATTAAATTAATTTTAGGTTGATCAGATAGAAATTTTCTCCATAAGAAGACAATGATGGTAACAATTTGGACTAGAAACAACCTTCCCCACCAAAGACATGTACTACCAAATTACTAATACTACAAAAAAAAAAAAAAAAATTAGTGTTTGATCCTCCACCACTAATAAATAATCTAGTCACCTCACCCAAAATTATGTGCTCATTTTATGTCATTTTCAAACCTCCCCAGAATAAATACATCAAAGTCATTTTATTGCTTCTTTCGAGACTTTAACTTTACTCTAAGTCGTACCTGAGAAAGGCCGTTTATAAGTACGACTCTATCTTTTCGGTGTGTGGAGAATTTAAGTGCTTTATCATTCTCTCTCGTCATCATCTCGACCGGTTATCACCTTTGTATAGGACGATAAGAGTTATGACTTGGTGGATATTTTTGATGAATTGAGATACTCCCTCCATGTCATTCATTTGTGTACGTCGGATCGGATTTTCTATTTCATTCATTTGTTTATGTCGGACCGAGTTTTATGAGGGGAACCCAATCCCAACGTAAATAAACGAATGGAATGGAGGGAGTATAAAAGATGATTTCATCTACTATACCGGATTTTACTTATATTAGTATGACTCAAATATAACCTGTATGTAACAGGACAAAAGTGATTATCTAGTCTAAATTTTACTTTCCTTAATCACTCTATAAGTTCGATACAACCACATATATGCTAAATTGTTAATAAAGATCTAGGATCTAAGTTTCTTTTGCGTCGTCTACCCAGTATTGGTGTCTGATGGGATCCAGTTATCCAAATGACATAACTTGGATTGATCTGACTCAAATCCGATTAACGTAATGATTGAACCTTGATGATCCTACGATTAGAAATAGCATTGCCTTCCATAGCAAACACACATGCCCACATTCAAATCTATCAGAAATAGACTGTGGTCCAAATGTGTTCCAGATCACTTAATTTGATAATCCGAAACTAATCAATTAGCCAAAACAACTCTAACCCAATCCATATCAACCAGAATATTATAATTTCAAACATATCATAATTAATTGACTTAATCAGAATCCGATCTTCGTCATTTATTTTCGAGATTTCCTTAGACTTGGAACAAATGTGACCTAAAATAGTAGGTACATGTAAAATCACGGATCAATCTAGAAAATGGGGGGTGGGAAAAGAGAGAAAATTGGGGGGAGCAAAGAGACTAATCGTACAAAAGAAGGTGCACTTGAAATTGTCCTTTGCCTACCCCAAATAACCTCTTCCCCCAATAACGACCGGTCCAGTAGTTTAATAACACGTGTTTTCCTTTTTTTTTTTCAAACTCACCCTCCTCCACTTCTCTTTTTTTACTTACCGTCCTTCTTCGTCCTTACTCGTACGGGACCCTTTTACCCCCCCCTCCCACCATTGACTCTTTTGCCCCTCATCTCCTTTATTCCTATTGTTTGTTTTTTTATTCATTTAATTTAACTTTACAATGCTTATATTCGAGATGAGCTGAGACATCAGACATGAGTTGATGTGTTTGAATTGGAGCTTGTCTATATAATTCGAGATTTAATTATTCCTTTCTTTCTTCTAGTATATAGGAGCAACAAATGTTATGGTAAAAAGAATATAAGTATTCAAATTTGAGATCACCGTTACACGGACTTAAATTCTCACCCATTATCGATTATGAGTGAACTAACACACCTATTTGATTTCGGTCGCTGCCAACTTGAAAGAGTTCAAATGTTAAATTGATGAAGGCTCTAGATCAATCTTCGGGTGTTAAAGCAGTTGATGTTGCAACTTGCAGGGGTGGCGATATGGGAAATCGACTCTATACAACCTCCAAATACGTTGACTTCTTAACTAATAGACCAACTTTAATTTTCAGCTTTTACTCAAAAGTATTTCTGAATAAAATATCGAAAAATAAAATTTAAATAAGAATTGTTTATTAAAAAAAACCTGGTTTTTATGGTTTTAAGGAATCAAAAAACTAAAACTAGGGGCGATCTTGTCCGGAAAGCAAGGAGACAAAAGTAATCAGGGACCTAACTTCTTGAAGAAGCCAATAAGGTCAATCTAGTAATTTCACCACCATTACCCCCCTCTAATCCATCCTTCCTTCATCTTCACTCCCCCTCTCTTCTCCTCTCCAACTGCCAGCCAACCTAAATAAACACCTTCTCCCCAATCTCCTTCCTCACTTCCCTCTCTCTCTCTCTCTATATCCAAACACTTCTCTTTCCATCTCTTCTCTCTCCTCTCATATCACCACCACATTATTATTATAATAATAATTATTATTAGCTCACATTTCAATACCACCAACTAACTCCAATCATATATCTAACTTTACTACCAAAGCTCGCACCGAGTAAAAGGTTTGCGTACATCCGATCCCTCTAACCGTCATCCGTCACACGATGGCGATTCTCGAAACCATACCGGGGTTAAAAAGACAGAAAACACCACCGGTGCAAATGGGGAACATTTTCGACAATCTTAGCTCAGAAGTTATCTACATAATCTTGGATTATCTAAAAGACAATCCATTAGATTTAAAATCATTCTCATTAGTATGCAGATCATTTTTCACCATAGAATCAACTCACCGGAAAATACTAAAACCGTTAAACTCAACCCATTTACCGTCAACTTTAACCCGCTACACCCAAGTCGCCGCCTTAGACCTAACTCTCTGCCCCCGCATCACCGACGCGTCACTCGCCGCCGTCGCGGCGGCAACGTGCGGTGAAACGCTGCGTTTTGTGGATTTGTCGAGGTCGAGGTACTTCACCGGAGCCGGGCTGTCGGCGTTGGTGAAGGGGTGTCGGGGGTTGACGGCGTTAGACGTGTCGAATGCGACGGAGCTGAAGGATGCGGCGGCGGCGGCGATAGCGGAGGCGAGGTGTTTGGAGAGGTTGTGGTTGGGGAGGTGTAAGCTGATCACTGATATTGGGATTGGGTGTATTGCGGTGGGTTGTCCTAAACTAAAGGTGGTTAGCTTGAAATGGTGTTTAGGTGTTGGTGATTTGGGTGTTGGGTTAATCGCGGTTAAATGTAAAGACTTACGCAGCTTGGATCTTTCTTACTTGCCGGTAAATTTCTTTTCTTTTTACCTTTGTTCTTCCTTTGGGTGATTGGGTGGAGTGAATTGTTTTCGAAACCCGAGGTAGGTTGATTTCGCAACACCATTAGGTCAATCTTGATCCTCGGGTTGGGTGAATTGTAATCTTGATCCTCGGATTGGGTGAATATGTGGTGTACGACGCCGGTCAGTTTAGCTGGTAAAGTTTGTGTTTTGACATTAATTTAGCTATGGAGTGATTAAATTAATATTTTGTGTGTAATTGAATTGCTTTTTTTTTTTTAGCTTGTCATAGAGGGAGCCTTTGAGACGTTGGGGAAATCTTGTGGTGTATGATGTCGGTTTGTTTAGCGGGTAAAGTTTGTGTTTTGATGTTAATTTAGCTATGGAGTGATTAAATTAATATTTTGTATGTGCAATTGAATTGCTTTTTTTTTTTTTTTTTTAGCTTGTCATAGAGGGGTCTTTGAGACGTTGGGGTGATCTTGTGGTGTATGATGTTGGTTAGTTTACCTGGTAAAGCTTGTTTTGATGTTATTTTGCGAAGGAGTGATTGAATTGATGTTTTGTGTGTGTAATTGAATGCAATTGAGTGATTGAGACGTTGGGGGTGATCTTGTGGTGTAGCGTACTAGCGTGTTTTTGGGTTAAGATTTGTTTGTTGGTAAAAATTGGATCTTTCTTAAATTTGCTTGATTGCTGGTTGATCAGTGATTTATGAGTGAGTTTTAAGTAAGCGAGATTAAGTTTTTAACGAGTACTCCTATATTGGTAAATTTCTTTGCTTTTTACTGGTTGAGTGTTTTTATGTTCAGTTTTCTGCTGTAATCAAGTAAAGGGACAGAGTTTTCCAGCAAAATCTATATTTGGGAATTTGGGTTTGTTGAGCAATGTTCATAAGTGATGTGCTAGATGTTTCGTGTGGCAATCGAATTTCCTTCTTCTGCAAAATGGTGTGTACTTGATAAAACTGTCAGTGTCAAGTTTCTTACCTTAAGAATAGGAGTAAAAAAGGAAGAGCCAGGAACGCTTTGGTTCGATGTTCAGTGCTTATTTCGATATCAATGTCAAATGTAGTTTCAGTTTTTTGATCGCGGAAGCGTTCTCTTGGGGCTCAAATGGTAGTTCTTGTTTTGTTGTCCTTACTCATTAGTTGTGAGTTGTGACTGAATGATGTAGTTTGATAGTATCCATTTTGTTTAACTTCAGCCTATGAGACGCATTCGACCCTCCCCTTATCTAGCCATTGGTGGGAGCCTTTAAGGCACTGGGTCATTGAGATGCATTCGACCCTCCCCTTATCTAGCCATTGGTGGGAGCCTTTGAGGCACTGGGTCGTTGAGATGCTTGCTAATGTTCTGTTGAAGTATGTTCGTTTCTACGAAATAGTGATACTGAAGCACTCTTGTCTGTCCTTTGAGGTTGTTGTTAGAGTCTTGTGTTGGACTGCTGGTAACTTTTTTTTTACTTTTTTTTGTTGGTGTGTGCGTGGAGGGTGTAACTACTTCTATGAAATAAGACTTTCTGCAATAATTTAATGACACTGACGGATTTGGTTTCAGTTCTTTTTACTGGACTCTTTTTATGTTGCTTCATTAGTGAGACAAATGAGTGCCCATTTGATCTAAGATCGAGTTTCTTGTTATCTCTAACTACTAAACCGTTTAAGCAGAAGCTAGGCTTAATCATTAAATGTAGCATCAAGACACAATTTGGGTAACTGATTTAACTAATTATACTTGCTGCAGATTACGAGTAAATGTTTACCAGCTATCTTGAAGTTGCAGTATCTTGAGGAGTTAGTTCTGGAAGGATGCTTTGGAATCGGTGATGATAGCCTTGCCACACTCAAGCAAGAATCCAAGTCATTAAAGGTAGTGCTACGGGCTCTTTCTTAATCTTAGCTGGTATGAATGCATTTGTCACTGTTTCGTAATTTTTGAAGGCCATTTTATTACTTGCGTATTCTGTCAATTCCTGGAATGAAGAGTAGGTATACTGCATTTTAAACCAGGTATAACCAGCATATAGGTCAGCCTTAACGTTTCTGATTTATTTATGAATGTACTTTGGAATTCAATAGGCATTAGTCTTTTGTGTAGCTAACTTCTCTTGGAAATAACGTCTGGATTCGAGAAGTGTGACTTTTCTTTGAGAAATTCTAGTGAATGTTAGCACGTTTATAGTTTAGTCACCCTTGAGTTTCTTCTGTTGAGCATGGCCTTGAACCTTCCGAAAGAATGAAAAACATATATCCTAATACATCTGTTTGTTTGACTTATGCAGATTCTTGACATGTCAAGTATTCAGAACGTTAGTCATGATGGCTTGTCTTCACTAACACATGGGATTGGATGTCTGCAGCAATTGACATTAGCCTATGGTTCTTCGGTGAGTTTTTGAGTAGGACTTTGTTTCTTTATTACAATTTAATCATTTTAAACAGTTTCGAAGTTGTCATTTTGCTGACCATGCTGCGTGTTTTCAGGTCACTCTTGACCTTGCTCGTAGTTTGCAAAAGCTGTCCAAGCTGCAGTCTATCAAGCTAGATGGCTGTGCAGTAACATGTTCTGGCCTTCAGGCCATCGGGGATGGGTGTGTCTCACTACGAGAGCTCAGCCTGAGTAAATGCTCTGGTGTAACTGATGATGGCCTGTCTTCCATTGTGAGGAAACATAAGGAGCTTGAAAAGCTTGACATCACCTGTTGTCGGAAGATAACTTACGTCTCTATAGCTCATGTAGCAAATTCATGCACCTCTCTCACGTCTCTCAGGATGGAATCCTGTACTTTAGTTCCCAGGGAAGCTTTTGTTCTAATTGGTCGGCGGTGCCATCTTTTGGAAGAGCTTGACCTTACCGACAATGAAATAGATGATGAAGGTTTGTTATGTTTCCTTCATACCTCTCCTACACTCTTAACAAGTCCAATTGAACTCACGACGGCCTTTCCCTATGCAGGTTTGAAGTCCATCTCCAAGTGCTCAAACCTATCAATTTTGAAACTTGGAATCTGCTTGAACATTACGGACAAGGGGCTATCCTACATAGGCCATCATTGCTCCAAGCTCGTGGAACTAGACTTGTACAGGTTCGTGTACTGTCTATTTTATTTGCAGAATTGTTTAACAAAGTCCGAAGTACTATAAGAACGGCTGCTGCTTATAAGCAACTAGCGAAATCTAAACGAATTTGTTGGAGTTGAACAAAACTGAACAACGAATTTCTGCTCAAGGGGCTGTTACAAATACTAAAATGAAATTGGATCAACTTAGAAATCATAGGTTCCTTGATAAATAGATAATTCAAAAACAAGGAAGCAAATTAAAATATGATTGAAAATAATAGGGATTAGTTTTTGAAGATAACTGAATATTACTTCTTAGAACCTAAGGTAAAGCATTCAACCAAACTAGTAAACTGCAACAGAGTGCATCTGAATAGTAGTGTGTGGCGTTGTTAATAATGATCATGATTAATTAATGGACTGTTGCTGAAAAAGGACGAAGCTTCGTTTTTTGTACCTCAGTCTATATTAGGTTAGCCTATTATAGCACTGGATGTTATGTCAGCCTTCTGTCCTTCCCCCTTTTGGAAGTAACTGTCACTGTATATCTCCTCACATTATGCTGTCATATTATTGTCAGGTCCATGGAAATCACAGATTCTGGCATTCAGGCCATTGCTCATGGGTGCCCTGCCATAGAAATGGTTAATATATCATACTGCCAAGATATTACCGATGGTTCCCTTATATCCCTATCGAAGTGCTCAAAGTTGAACACGCTAGAATGCCGAGGATGTCCTCTTATATCGTCACTAGGAATCGCAGCAATGGCTGTTGGGTGCAAGCAGCTCACCAAGTTGGATATAAAGAAATGCTACAACATCAATGATTACGGAATCATACCACTTGCTCACTTTTCTCAAAATCT
The DNA here is from genome assembly GCA_963680865.1 of Spergularia marina. NCBI lineage: Eukaryota > Viridiplantae > Streptophyta > Magnoliopsida > Caryophyllales > Caryophyllaceae > Spergularia > Spergularia marina. The sequence goes on along the minus strand of OY804555.1, from coordinate 771,968 downwards.
CAGAGATGTAAGATCTTTTACCAACTTTGTTGTTCTTCAGACCACTCAATTGCTAGTTAATGCATTAGTCGTGGAAGCAGTGGTGAATATAAACGACTCATGGACTGATCGTTTTCTTATGATTGTGTATAGATCAATCTGTCATATACATCGGTAACAGATGTCGGCCTGCTGTCGCTTGCCAGCATAAGCTGCCTGCAAAGCATGACTATTTTGCACATGAAAGGCCTGAGCCCAAGAGGCCTAGCAGGTGCTCTACTAGCCTGTGGAGGACTGACCAAAGTCAAGCTTCACTCGTCCTTCAGATCGCTGCTTCCCCAACCTCTTTTTGAGCATCTGGAAGCCCGTGGTTGTGTATTTCAGTGGAGGGAGAAAGTATTTCAGGTAATTACTTACGCCTACCTCAAAATCCATGTCCTTCAAATTTTATCTGGATAAAATATCCTTTAGTTTGTCAACTACTCTCATATTATAGTTTACATTCTAATCATTGTTAGTCGAATAATCTTTTATTTAACAGCTGAACATTTTGGTCTCATTACACACTTCTACTGATTTCAAAGATATGATTGGGAGCTGTGAAATTAGACCATTTACTGAATGCATACTTTTCCTTGAGTATGTCTTTTAAATGAATCAAGTCTCCGAGAATCGTCAGTTCGTCACTAATAATGAAAAAGATACGCTCTTTTGAAGTCTACTCTGAATTTGTAAGCAAATGCTAAGTCATAAGCATAAAGGGTGTATTGGATTTTTGATGTCGAAGATGTTGTGATTCTTGCTTCCTGGGCCTTGTTCTTTTCTAAACCACAAATCTTTTTTCGACCAAGCGTATGCTTTTCTGGAAAGGTGCTGATTTTCTTTGTGAATGGTTGCAGGACGAGCTAGAAGACTCCAAGTGTTGGAAACTACAGCTTGCGGACATTAACAGTGACGCCTAAGGGCTTGTTCTGTTATAAAAGCAAAGACCACTTGCGAAGACAATGGGCCTTTTGGACTAGTCATCCTTTTTTCTGCAATTGTGCAAGGGGTGTATCACACTGAGAATGGTCGAGGGCGACTCTTAAAGGTGGCATCTTGCCTCTTTCCCATATAACAGAACCCCGAAAGTCCTTAGCTCGTCATCAATGGGTAAGGTTGTTATCGATTGGTTGGTCAATAATGTAGAACACATGCTGTGGTTCATCTGAAAATGACGGTGCCCGTTGCCAAATCTAAAAATCTGAGAAGAAACTAACGAAAACCAGTCATAGTAGAAGATTGTCAAAGATGTTGCAGAATCAGGATGTGGTGATGATTTAACTTCGAGTTGCTTCTAAATCAGAAGTTCCAGTGACATGTTGAATGAACCAGTACAGAAATAATGGACCGGCTTTCAAGTTTCGGAAACTTGTAAGAGAAGATTGCTGTGTCCTGTATCCTGTTGCTATGCGGCTGAGATGTATCCTAATCCGATGGTTGTATTATGAGTACTTGAATTCTGTGGTCGTTGGTGTCCTAGATTTGTAAAAAATTTCTGGGATATACCTTCGTTGTACACAATATTGTAAAAACAGTCTGAAAAATGTAACTTTTTGCTCACGAATCTGAAATATCTCCCTTTTGGTGTATTCCTATGTTCTACTTTCACTAGTTCTTTAGTACTAGTATTTCGTATTGATTTCGATATATGAGATTTTAGTTGGAACGTAAATAATCTAATTTGCACTCAACGAAATGTGATATTATGACTAGTATAAGATGTATCACTCCATTCCAAATTAAACTTTCTATGAAAAAAGTATTATGTGAGAGGATTTCAAATTTCATGCGAAGTTTAATTTGGGACAGAGTGGTAGTAGTTTGGATTATTTACGTTCAACAAAAATGCGAGCTTATGGGTGGCATGCCAAATTATTTGAAACATCTATCTAAATAATAAAGGCCAGTTCAACAAAAATGCAAAAAAGTATACAAAAAATTAAGGGTTTGTGGGAACCACCTAATAAGTTGCCATTTTGATGGCTTGAGATCCGAATTCGCAAATAGGTGGTTCTACCATGACAAAAGAGTAATTCTAACATCCTTGACAAGTACCGCAAATTACCATAAGAGTCATCATCTCAACCATCCATAATGCTAAGTGGTCGTTTGGTTGCCCTTTTAAAACACAGGAATTCCAAAATCCCATGAATTACATATTCTCCGGGTTGTTTGGTTGCCCATAATTTTAAAAAATGGGGGAATTGGAAATTACATGGGAAAATGAAATTCCCACATAATGGTGGAAGTTGCTTACCAACTCCCCCCTTGGTAATTCTGAATTCCCCCACCATCTTTAAATGAAAATTACAAAATTGTCCCCCACGAAATAGAAAATTTGTTTTTATAAGGAATATAATAGTAATTACGAATTAGAAATAAGGGAATTGGATGGATGCAACCAAACGAGATGCTGAAATTTAATTCATGGGAAATTCAAATTCCTTGATGTCAACCAAACAACTTTAAACTATTTCACATGAATTCTATACAGGAACTCAATTCATGGGATATGTTACTTCCTACATGAATTAAATTCCTACATGAACCAAACGAACACTAAGAATCAATCTACACCATTATTTTTATTTAGGTATATTTTATAATTTATATTGTAATTAACCAAAAAAATAGAAAAAAAATGGTTAATTGCATTTATTTAATGTTTTGTGCTTATGTATACATTGTATAAACTATATCTAATATAATTTGATAATTTTTTCCGTTTAGAAAAAATTATTAAGTTATTTAAAACATGATTTGTTACGGTGCTTTGCGGTACCTGTCGAGCACTCTAGAAATTCTCATGACAAAAATAACGTTTTAGATGGTTATCCAAAAAGTTATTTTTATTTAGGTGGTAATCCAAATAAGGACAACTTATTAAGTGATTTCCTACCATTTATCCAAAAATTAATGTTTTCCTTAATTTTTTTGGGCTAGATTCGCCCTATTTTGTACAAAGGAGCAGCATAACTGCGGCCTGCGGGGGCGCGGAGATGAGGATTTGAACCCGGGACAACCCTCAAATAGGTTGAATTCGTAATTACTAGGACAACCTTAATTTTTTTGGGTTAGATTCGCCCAACCGTGATATCCTAACCCATGCATAGCCTAAACAACCAAGGGTCATGGCCCAGTCTCCAGTCCGGTCCAATACTGGACGACAACATTTGTACCTATAAGATAGGATAAAAATGCCTGAAAAGCTTAATCCTACCCACCCTAAATTTGAGCAATGTTCTTCCTAAATCATAGGATTACTTTTTGGAGGTCTGACAATTCATTTTCACTATACTTGAAAATAGCTCGGACATTAAAAACTACTAAAGTTAATGACGTTTTTCATAGCATATCTCTTACATAATGCTATGCTAGACGGCTAACGATATTTCAACTCAACCCGCTCATAAGGTGAACCAGGTCATATAAGTAATCAAGTAGCACAACCTAGCGTGTATCATAAGTTCATAACACAAGGGAAAATCATCTATCGTAAATCTCAAAAGAGATGTACCGATACACCGAATAATTTCTCTCTAATTTTTTCGTCAATTTAAAAATCAAAGTAATTATTTTAATGACCCAAAAATAAGAACAACTTTATACATACGTCTGCGTCCTCAGACTAACGGGGGACGTGACATGCAATGTAGTACCACGTGTAACAATCTAGCGGACTTTCTACAGCGCCGGCGTGATCGGGCAAGAAGGAATACTCTTTGATTTTCCATAAGCCGTCGCCCACACATGTGGCCCCACCAAACTACGGCCAAGTCAAAAGTCAAGAACACAAGCTTTGACTCTTCCCAAAAACACCAATAAAATTTCTCCAATTTCTTTTTATTTTTCATTTTATATTATTGTATTTTATTATTTTCCAACTTATTTTATACCCATTTTGCCCTTTTTCCACGGTCAAACATTTCTATTTAACACCTTCTTAGAAAGACCCTTCCTGTCTAAAAAAGACCCTTCCTTTTCAAGCCACCATCATTTATACTCATTTTCTCTCCTTATTACAGTTCTCCAATCTCATTATCTTCAAACAAAAACAAAAGACCCAATTTTCACCCTCCACTACAAATGTCTTCCTCAGTTGCTAGTCTTGAACCCAATAATTCTTTCAACAATAGTAGCTTCTCCTTCACTAATCTCATGACTTCTCCTTTCACTGATTTTTTCGCCAATAACAACAACAACAACAACAACGACGACGGGTTTCAAAGAAGCAACAGTGTTAGTAACAACAACAATACGTGGGGTGGTTTCGATCAACTAGTCGAGGCGCCACGGTTTAAGTCCATGGCGCCCGCTTCGCTCTCGGTCTCCGAGACTAACACGTTCGCCACTACTGGTCCTAGTTCTTTTAGCCCTTCCATTTTCCTAGATTCACCCCTACTTAACGTAAGTCATTTTTTAACATTTTTACAGTTGCGCACTTGTACTAAACGATGAATATTAACTTTTTACGTGTTTTTTTTAATGCAGAATTTCCCGTCTCCGACTTTAGGAGCATTTGGTGGTGAGAATTTTAATTGGGGTGCCTCTAATAATAATCACACGACTCAGCAAGGTGCTACTAAGGATAATGAACCTAAAACCAACAATTTCACATTTCAAGCTCCCAACGTTACTACGGTACGTGTTACGTCGTATGTTTCTTATAATCGGTTTATGTAACATGTGTCCGCATATATAACATGGGTGGTCAACGTTAACACAAACGAAGATAGAATTTGGATTATTTGACGATAAAACTATGATTGTTTAAAAATGAATAACATGTTATTTTGATGTTGTTGGGTGATTATTAATTTGACACTATTAGTCGGTGAGGATATTTTGCAATATAAGGTTGGATCAGTTTGATGCTAGGTTCGATGGATTGATAAATATTAAATGCCCACTTGGTAGACTTTGGGCGAAGTCGTCTCATACAAGCTTTACCAAGTCAAGTCAATGCACAAAACAACAAGAAAATAAACTAAATTGATTCTAGAAGGCACATTAAAAAAATTTACGCAAACTAAATTTTACTTTTGTCGTACCTAATTAAAAGTTTTAACTATTACGTACGGATCATCTGTCTCATTTGGCGTGTCGACACTTGTTCTGACGTTTATGTGGCTGGTATCCAATGTGCAGGAAGGGTGGAATAATATGGGTGACGCAAAGAAGCAAAATGACATGATAACAACTAGCAATGAGCAAGCAAGTACACAATCTGGTTTCGCTTCGAATCAGATCATTTCTCAGGACATGAGCACAACACAGACATCAGATGTTAATGTGCAGAGGAGTAGCTACAACTCACAGCCAATAGTTCAGATGAATAGGGCACAAAAAAGAGCAGAAGATGGTTACTGTTGGAGGAAATATGGTCAGAAACAAGTGAAAGGGAGTGAGAATCCTAGGAGTTATTACAAGTGTTCGTACCCGAATTGTCCGACAAAGAAGAAGGTTGAGAGAGCACCTGAAGGGCATGTGACTGAGATTGTGTATAAAGGAAGTCACAACCATCCTAAGCCACAGCCTGGCAGGAGATCAACTGCGGCGCAGAACAGTAATAACAATGGTTTTGAAGCATCAGAGTCTTCTAATGCTGCGTCTGCTGCTGCGCAGGCGCAGACTGAGTACTCGACTTTTACCCCTGAGACGTCCTCAGTTTCACTTGATGAGGAAGATGAGTTTGATCAGACTTCAGCTTTGAGTAAGTCTGCCAAGGATGAAGAGAATGAACCTGAAGCCAAAAGATGGTAAATTTATTTTTACCATTCTGAATTTCTGATGTTTAAAGTTCAGGAATACTGTTCTGTAAGGTTTGGGAACTCGTTCTGATTTTTGCTGTTAACTGTGTTACAGGAAAGGCGAAAATGAAGCAGAAGTGGTATCTGGATATGGTAGCAGAACAGTCAAGGAACCAAGAGTGATTGTTCAAACAACCAGTGAAATCGACATCCTTGATGATGGTTACAGATGGAGAAAATATGGCCAGAAAGTTGTGAAAGGCAACCCTAATCCTAGGTGAGCATTCTTAAAATGTTGAACTAATAGTTGAAGTTCATATCCCTTGATTATTATACAAGTTTCTGATTGTTATTATTAGTACTAATCTTTGAATTTGATGGATTTTGCAGGAGTTATTACAAATGTACTAGTGCTAATTGCCCAGTGAGGAAGCACATTGAGAGGGCATCCCACGACATGAGGGCCGTGATCACTACCTACGAAGGGAAGCACAACCATGATGTTCCTGCAGCGCGTGGTAGCAGTGGCTACAGCAATGCACCGGTTCCAGTTAGGCCATCACCCATCCCAAGCCAACTTAACCAGATGACCAACTTGAAGCCCTATAACAACAATACAAACTCATCCAGACCAGCAGCACAGTCACCATTCACCTTACAGATGCTGCAAAGCCCTGGCAGCTTCGGGTTTTCAGGGTTTGGAAATTCCTCTGAAGCCAAGGAAGAACCTATCGACAACACGTTTCTTGAGTCGTTTTTTCGTTGAAATTCCATGTAATCCCAAAAGGCGGAAATATGTAGACCATAGCAAATAGGTTTAGAATCATGTACTCTTCCTGTATAAAAGTTGCAAGTCCATGGATTTCGAAATTCTAAAGCTCACAGAATAAGCCTAGTTAGATTATTTGTTCATTTGTTGAAAGGCTTCCCTAACCTTTACAAGTTCAGGCATGTACCATTATAACCAAGTTATATATCAAACTGTCATGTTTCATTTTCGAACCTTCAGAAATAAAAATAACAGAACGGTCTCCCTGTGACATTCAGCATAACAGACTCCTTGTTCCTTGGAATAAGATAAGATACGGGCAGGATACCAACAATGAACTGATCATAAGGACGAGTCTTGAGCGAGAAAATATCAGATATGTAATGTAGAATTCTCTTAAACATCATCAAACATTCATATTCAACCAGGTTTACGTTTCTTTGCAGAGACGTGGAAAAATTTGTAGATTTGTATCAGCTGGCCGTAAGCCTGCTCAGTGACAAACTGACAATCTATGAACATTGTACAGAAACTATACACCTATATCAAAGAATCAAGCACACAAATCTATACATGACTGATTTATTTTCGTAGAACATATTAAATTGAAGATTGAGTAGAGAGCTTATATCCAGCAATAAGAGATGAACATGCCAGTGAAAGGAATGCCAGAAGAGACATGCTGATAGCTGCTGCTGATGAATCTGTAAAAATGTTGTCTGCTGATTCCCTCATTTTGTTTGTCAGGGGAATTGCCGCGGAAGCTGATGACAGTAGCAGGTAGGCCATAATCTGCAGACAGTAGCATGGTTTTCAGAACTTATCAGACATCAATTTAGTTGCAAAGAAAGTGATGTAAAGTATGCATCGAGTAATTCTCCTACAGAAACATGTCTTCAGCCAAAGATACTCGACTCAACTACAAAATCATTTCTGTTACATGTACTTCCATAGGAGTACAGCTGACATAAACTCACCCACAAACAAAGATGGACGATTGAAGATTACTCCGTAGTATGAGAATCAGAGTCAAGACTCAAGAGCACTGTCGGAAATAGAAAGTCTAGCTAGTGTACTAATCACAAATTAGACTTACAGAACAATCAGTTTCACTTGGACTCAGGAAATGGACTGTGACTATTCCTCATTTTAACTTAGGAACTAGATAAAACAAAATACTAATATGAGTTGAAATAACTTAGCTCAACTTTGTTAAACCACATAAAGAAACTTGTTAACCAAGAGTCCAAGACAATGAAACCAAAATACCAAGACTAATTCAACATTCAACGCAGCACAGCTTAAGAAAAGGACTTATCTTCCTCGGAAAGTTTTTGCAGTCGTAACACACGGTTTGACACATTGGAGTATTGTATAAGTTTGATCAATGATTAGCTAACACATGAAGTCATGAACCAAACACTCCACTATTATTTGATATCCATGCTTAAAAATCATGAAGAATTGACAAATTAAACTTTATGGATTAGTTAAAGTTTCCAATGAACAACAAAGTTATAAAAGCATGATTGCCCCCATGTGGCTGTAATCATCCAATCACTCATTGAATTTCCCATGATTATAAATAAGATCTTTGCTGTTGTCACAAGTAAAGTAACCAGTAAAGTAACCGGAACACAACCAAACGGGATTTCATCCTAAAACCAATTAACAATACGAGAAGTAACCACGCACTAACTTTAGTCGATGTGAGATACTTTCCACAACTCGAATGTGGGTAATCTAGATTATTGGATCAAGGTGATAAAGAACTCACCTGATCACCAATAAAATCAATCAAAGCTGAAGTCTTCAAAGCCACAAATTCTCTCCCAGTTGAAAGTTGATGAACTTGCTTAAATGATTGCACTCCTGTATAAATTGTTGACAATATTGCTATTGCCAACACATACCTTATTCAACACACAACCAACAAATCAAATTTAAAATTAGATATCAAAATTCATGATTTAATTCAACGATTGGATTATTAAAACCCAATTCAACAAAACTAAAAAAAAAAAGATTCAATCTTTATCAATATCATGTACAATTCTTCATCATATATAAACCCCAAAAAAAACCCAAATCAAGGAAACTAATCAAGAACCAAACTTTATCAAAATTAGGTACCTAAATAGCTAAATTCTTCATATAAAACCCCCAAAAAAACCCAATTCAACAAAAAAAAAAAAAAAAAAAAAAATTGAAACTTTATGAAAATCAAGTACCTATATTCTTCATATTTGCCAAATTCTCTCCAATCACCATGATTATTACTAGCCATGATGATAAAAGAAAGAAGAGAGAAGAGAAAACCAATTGCTCTCAAACCCAAACACCCTTTTCTCAAATAATCATCTCTTTTCCATCTCCGAAGCACCGATCCGACACCGAACCCGGTTGACCTCCCTGTCACCGGCACTGCTCCTCCTCCCTCCACGTCGGGTTCCGGTGGCGGTACCGCCTTTTTCTCCGGTTCCGGGCTCCCGGGTTTCGACATTTCGGGTTAATGGGTTGTTGAATTGGGTCAAAATTGTTGAGAATTTGATCAAATTTGGGAGAAATTGGTGATTTTGTTGGGTGAATTTTGAGAGGGTGAGAAGTGAAGTGAAAGAGAAGTAAAGAAGATGGGCAAAAAAAAAACAGAGTGGATTGGGCTGGGTTTTGTCTATTTTTGGAATATAATATTTAATATTTAATTAATTTAAATGAATGACGTGGATGAACTGTCTTTCTATTGTGTACATATCTGACAGGTTGGCGGTTGGGATGTGGGACCCACTATTTTAGCGCCAAAATAACTAACTAATACTTGTTCTGGTTGGCACTAGAAACCAAAAGGTTGTATCTTGTTAATTGTTATGTACAAGGAATTGGAAAGGAAGGTTTTAATTAGGTGCTAAAAAGGGGCAAGAAATGGAGGTTTCTTGTGATCAAATGAAACTTCTATATCCTCTAAATTTAAGTGTTTGATGTGGTGTTGCTTAATTGGAGTGGATGCAGATGAGTTTGGTGAGATTCGTTAGCACGTATAGATAATATCGTATGTTAATTATTATGCATCGTTTTTTGAGTTAGATGTAACAATAATATATATAGTAGACGGTAGTTAGTTGATAACGTTTTTGAACAACTTTGTGGTTCGAGCTTTTTGCAATTTATTCACTTGAATTGCCACAAAATTTTGTTAGTCCATCCTTAAGGCCGCTCCTATCTCATTCCTCCCCGCCTATCGCCTTTTCAACGCTATGTACTCTATATTACTATATAAGAGGAGATTAGACCGTAGATTATTTGTCTTTACTATTTATCATTAACTTCAAAGTTGTTTAATTTAATCAACTAATTAAAGAGATGACTATGAAATCGATTATTTTAACCCACGAAAATGTCGTCATTAATTATGTAGTATTAGTTTCTTGAGATTGAATGGATAGTCATGTAAAAAAAAATCAATTTTAATGGAGGGGACAAAGAAAAATGTTAAATCCAATTTCGATTGAAAAACATTGAGTACATACAAATTAAATTGAAATGCATGTACAATTGAACAATCTTAAAGTAACGAATTACATGAGGCGTGCCCCAAAATTTGAATTTAGATCAAAGAAGATCTCAATTTTTTTTTTCGAAACAGGGAGGATCTCAATTTTAAATGTAACTACATACATACCTTTTTAAATACAACATTGACAAATAAAAATGATAAAAAGATTTAAGTTAATTAAGATTGGCTCGACTTTGACAGGTAAACGGAGAAGTTATAGGTTGAAATGAGGGCTGCTGGTTCAAGCGAGATGAATGCTAAAAACGCCATTGCAATTGATGCGGTGGCTTGATCGACAAGTGGAACACCGTAGACCACCATGTTAATCACGGAAACGGCTTCGGCCCCGGCAGACCCCGCTGATAGCAACAGAAGTGCTAGAATCTACGTACAACCACCAAATTAAGATGTTAATATGTTATGTCGTAGTTGTTTCTCTATGACATTGTATGTACATCGATTTATAATGCAATGATCACTAACAGTAGTAAACAACTGCCAATTATGTGTGATGATCGATGAAACTAATTTAATTTCACGCATTTCATACTGACAACACGGGTTGTATAAAATATTTTATCACTTATACTAAATATACGTACCACCACTCACTGTAAATCTGTATAACAATGTTGCGTCAATATCTTAATTATTGAAGTCACTCACATATAACGATCTTTCAATCTTTCATGATGAGAACTTGAAGAAAATTGTACGTTTATGCGCTATTGAATTGTGTGAAATTGAAGACTTATTGTTGAAGTATAAGACCATTGTGGGTGCCTCTAACCATCAGTCTAGACTTTTGGCTCAGTTGGTTATCTAACTTGGTATCAGAGTCTCAGCGATCCTGAGGTCTCGAGTTCGAATCCTGGTAACCCCCTCTTTTGTTGTGTTGGAGCCTTAATAACAAGAGTTCAGTTTAAGTGTTGTGTTTGTGGGCCAGTGAATTACCCACGCTTCATGCCCAAGTGGGCTTTTGCGAGAGGGGACGTGTTGAAATATAAGACCATGGTGTGGGTGCCTCTAACCATCAGTCTCGCAGCCTTTTGAGGAATGACCACTTCACCGGTGCGAAGCTCATGACCATGTATCCCAACGAACACGGTCGTGTAGACGAACACAACTAATGCTATTGCGAAAACATAACTGCGTGCCACGAAATCGTAACAACAAGAGAAATCGAACTTTAAATTTACGTCCAAATATTCTCTAAAAACATTAATTAAAAAAAAAACAGACAAGCGGCTACTCAAGGATTTTATTGACAAGCTAAACCTTGAGCACCTAGCTAGAAAGACATCGATATCCAATGCTAAAAATTTAAATTTTGGACCTGAATATATATTTCGACATATATACGTATATTTTGTCGATATTACTACAAAACACACGCAAAACTTGATATACAATACTTTTCTTGGATATTACTACGCACGAGATTATACATAGTTTCTTAATATTGTTAATTAATTGTGAATCAATTGATTTAGTTTTACTGCAAATTATTAATCTACCTATATTTCAAATGTTAAAGGTTCATGTGTCGATATATGTCGTCTAAATAACATTGGAGTTGTAACATTGTCCTATAATAAATTCAAATTAAAGCAACGAGTAATAACTAAGCTATACTAGTATATACGTATGTATACATCGAAAATGAGGTAAAAGTATAGATATATTTTACCACGCAGCCCCGACGTAAGTAAAGTCATTCACAGTGGCCATGACTATGAAAGAGATGAAAGAAAATGTTGAAAACTGATTCAAAATATGTTCTATTTTCTAGGAATGTTGTTTGTTGAAGTATTAAGTTGTTGGAGTATTCTTAGGAGTCAATAACTAAGTAGTGGGTTAATTTAGTTAGTGGTTTAGTGCCTAAGATCATGGGATAATTTTTAGGAATCAGTTTAGTTTCAAATCCTATTTAAGATTGATTGTACTTCTGTTATTTGAATCAATGAAAATCTTCATCTCTTCCAATCTGTTTTGCCTTGCTTTGTCACAATAGAAAAGAGCAAGGCCGCTGCCCTTAATCCCAAAGCCAATGCCTTCAACTTGTTACAACTCGCCTTCTTAGCCGCCCCGGCGGCCTCAACATCCGCCCCCGGCTCTGGAGAAGGTGGAACCGCCCCTACCAAGTTTCTATGGGGTGTCGGAACCACGGCTGGCTGTGACATTATTATTATGCTTTATATACGTTTAATTAATTAATTAATTAATTTCCTCGATCGCTAGGATTATTGTTAGAAAGTATATAGCTTGTGTATGAAGGAACAAACTTGGAGGTGTACACTTATATAGGATCGATCGCTAGGATTATTGTTAGAAAGTATTATGAATGTAGAATCTTAGACTTTGGTCTTAATTGGTCTTGGGTTTTATTTCGATAGTAATAATATGTCAAGTTGAGGATTCACAATGATCTTTGCCAATTATATAAGTGAAACTTGTGTAATACGTGTAATACTTCTTCAGCTTTGACCTGGTTAAGCTAAAACAGCTAGAGACATGAAAAGGTGTAATAGTACATACAAGCATTACTAATTTAACAATGCTTATACCATGCTCTCGTAAGGATAAGGAGCATGACAGTCCTTTTCACAATATATAGAGGGTTAAAGACCACAGTACAATAATTTAAAAATTGTTTAAGTGTGATTCATACTCCTCTATTATAAAAAGTACCGTCATACTCCTTGTGCTCTCGAAAGCATTGTATAATTTGCGCTAATTTAGTTCTAGTTACAACGGAGTACATGTGTAATATTAGTGCAATGTCATTATGTCATAAAGTCAAACCTTATATAGCATGGTATAGTGATATACATACTCCTTGTAAGATTGTATTTATCATGTTGTACATTAACCTTTGACATGGTGCCTGAGGTAGTCAAATCGTTAGGTACCCAGGATACGTGCGTAAAGTATAGTACCTCTCCGTCCCAAATTAAACTTCTCATGAAATAATACAGTATTATGTGAGTGGATTTCAAATTTCATAAAAAGTTTAAATTGGGACGGAGTGGTATCTCCCTGTTCATGTCAGTACAAGTCCATATGTATGTTATCAAGCCCAATATGTATATGTAGCAATTCAGGCCCAATACCAAAAAATGAACAAAATCAATGTGCATGTATAACAATGAACAAAATCAAAGCAATTTGCATGTACAATACTACAATGAACAAAATCAAAGCAACAAATTACATGAGGCGTGCCCCAAATATGAATTTAGATCAAGAGATCTCAATCTAAAATGTGTAACTAAGTAACTACATACTTTTCCAAATACGACATTGACAAAAAAAAAAAAATATGAAAATAAGTTGAATTATTTAAGATTGCACGATTTTGACATGTAAACGGAGAAGTTAAAGGTTGAAATGATGGCTGCTGGTTCAAGCGAGATGAATGCTAAAAACATCATTGCAACCGATGCGGTGGCTAGATCGATATCCGAACCCGCATACAACTGCCTGAGTCCGGTCACGGTTTCGGCCCCTGCAGACCCTGCCGATAGCAACATAAGTGCTAGAATCTGCGCCATCAACATATATAGTGTTCGTTATTATAAATAAAGTTGTCGATCTCTTACTAGTTACTACAACAACAATACTTCGTCATCAATGACTTAAAGGCATGCAATAATAGGATATAACGAACGAATGAACGATCATGAAAACTTGAAGGCTATAGTTTAATTAATAAGGAGTTTCAGGGTGTTCGACAAGTATTGCAAAACACCATAACATTACATTGTACTGTCAAACTTAAGACAAATTAGAATGGACAATGCTAGAGGTCTAAAGTGTACACACCCAAAAGTGTCTACAATCCGTAATAATTCTACTACACTATTAAAATTTTACTACTCACACAATTAATTTTACTACCTGAATTTTTTACTACAATTAATTTTACTATTACGATCTCAATTTTACTACTACTAGCTCAATTTTACATTGTAGACAAATTAATTGTGTTTAAACTATAGACCTCTATCAATTTGCAATTAGAATTACGTATGATATAAAAAAAGGTGGGAGATAAATACTGACCTGATCACCCAAAAAATTCATCCAAACTGCAGCATTTTGAGGAATGACCACTTCTCCAGTGCGAACCTCATGACCATGTATCCCAACGAACACCGTCGTGTAGATGAAGACAACTAATCCTACGGCGAAAACATAACTGCCGCAAAATGATAACAAGAGAAAATCTTTAGACTTCCCTCCAAAATTCCTTAAACTTACATAAAATAGGCCGAAATACAAGGTCACATACGAGCTAGAGTTTTTTTTAGACAAATTAAAAACTAGGTGTGTGCTTTAATGTAAAACTTGACATTTGGTGCATGTTTTAATCGATGGGTGTGAAAATACGAAGATTGTGCGATGATTACTGTGTACATTCTACTTAATATATAAACGTGTTAAATGGTCCTATATATGTGTAGTATATATCTAATGGGATTGAATCCTAATATATAACAAACATATCATTGTACTACTTGAGAAATGTTCGACCACCAATTAAGTTAATTTTACCTTAAAGCCGAGAAAGTAGTGAAGTTAGTAACAGTGGCCATGAGTATGCAAGAGATGAAAGAAAAGGCTAAGGCCCCCGCCCTTAAGCCTAAAGCCAAAGCTTTCATCATCTTCCTACAACCCTCCTCCTTAGCCCCCGCCGCCTCAACATCCGCCCCCGGCCCTGGAGACGGTGGAACCACCCCTACCAAGTATTTCTCTGGTGTCGAAATCGTAGCCGGCTGTGACATCCTTAAGCTTTTTACTTAAGTAATTTTCGCACTAGGATTGAAAATGGAATGATATTATAGCACAATGAACAAATTAAATTTGAACGTGCATTTATATTGAGGAGTGCATAACAACGACTTAGGTAGTTGACTTTTGTGAAGTCGTCGTTCAAATGGATCGAATTAAAAGGCTGTCACACAACTCGAAACTACTGTTCGAAATATTACATGTAACGTGCATGGATTGTGCGGCGCATTATGAGTGTACGATTTGTTGACTTTGGTTTAAATTTCATGCTAACATGTCAAGTTGACGATCCGAGTACAATATGATTGATGATATATAAGACGAAAATTACTTCAGCCTTATTTGACCTAGCTATATATCACTAGAAACAAATTAAACAGTTTTAGTAGACATAATTTCTATCAATCAATTTGTAGTTTAATGTAATAATATTAAGTAAGAAGTCAACCTTAGTTTATATAACATTTTGTCAAGATGTACATTCTCATTGTGCTAGAGAAATATATCTTTGACTCTTTTATTAACTTGCATACATGACCTAACTATCCTATATCCTAAAAATGATCGAGTTCGAAATAAATTTGATCGATAAAATTAAGATAAAAAAAAATGACTAATAAACAATGAGGTAATATCATTATTTAATTTCTCATCATCAATCAATAATAATAACACCACATATCTCTCATGCATGCACCGTACCCTATGTTATATATATCATATACAAAATGTATTTGTTCGATTATTGATTTGGATGCAACTAACTAAATAAAAAAAAAAATTAACCCAATGTCGAATCTCAAAGGATCGGAATATGAGGTGGTAAAAAAGGTGTATATTCCTTGATCTTCCGAACAAATCATTGGAGAAAAGAAGGTAAACATACAAGTTGTTAGTGAAGGAATCAAGATTTGGCTATATGGAGGGCAAAACAATATCCAGAAACTAGGGCAGCAGCTTCTAGAGAAAAAGATCCTAGAAATGCCATGCTGACTGGTCCAGATGCTTGATCTGCGACTTGGAAACCCCCGTATACACCTAGCAATGATTTCGATATTCTAAGAGCTGAAGCCGCCGAAGATGCCGACGATAGCAGCAAGAGTGTTAGAATCTGCAAAAGGCGCAAAAGTCAATATACTAACGATAATTTCATTTTGATGAATAATCGGCTCAAATTAAATAGCCAAACCCTAATTGTTTTGGGACTAATTATGGTTTGTCATTGTTGTGAAATCCGAGGATCTTATTATAATCGAGTGTGTATATATAAATATAATCAAGATAAAAATGATCAATTGCTTTGTTTACATTTAAAGCATACTGTACATATATGCTCACCTGGTCTCCGATAAAATCTATCCAAACCATGACATCATGCGGAATTACTATTCCTCCAGTACGGAGCTCATGACCTTTTATCCCAATTAGCACCGCGGTGTAGACCATTACTATAATCGCGATGCTGAAGACATAACTGTGTCACACAAAAATTAAAAGGGAATGTGTTACTTTTGTGTATGTGAAACTGTTCCATACGTGGTCATGTCGTGAATTCGTGATACTAACAAAATTATCATCTAGGTCATTTAAAATTTGTAAGAGGATGAAGCTTTTTAACTTTTACTAACCAAAATTATTGAGAATTATTTGTTTAAAAATGTTCCACACAAAATGTAACTAGGGGAAGTATTTACCATAGATCTGTCGAGGCAGTGAAGCCTTTAATAGTAACCACAAGCATGAAAGTGAGGAAAGAAAAGAGCAAAGCCACAGTCCTAATTATCAAAACCAATACCCCTTTCTCCATCCAGTCCTCCTTCTTCCATTTCTGAACATCCGACAATCCTCGAAAATTCGACTCCGGCCTCACTTGTGGCGCCTCGGCATCCACCCCTGGTGGTGGTGGCAGGTGACCCTCCTGAAAAGGATACGACATTTTCGTGTATTTATTCAATAATTTTCCCTAGAAAAGAGATTTTTTCATGAAGTGTATAATTTCCTTAGCATTTACACAACTTATTAGCTAGTTGCATCAACTTTATATGTAAGGTTTTTCGTGTGACCAAGCATTGTATTTTAGTTTGATGAAGTCTTTATTCCATTATATTTATTAGCTAATTAAATGAGCAAATTAAAAGCTGTCAAGAATTGTTTGAGGATTTTATTTCAAAAAAAAAAAGAATTGTTTGAGGATTTCATACATAAGTTTATGTAACGTGACTACGTGAGTAGTGGTAATGGTGGACAAGTGATTTATCGTATTGAATAAGCTATTAAGGTCTAAATTATATTTGAAAGCTTAAATTACATTAAAGGATGAAATTTTGCAGTGTAAGTGTATGTGTAGCATGTACTACAGTATGTGGATTGAAATTCCATGGCCAACAAAGAAACTAATCATGGTTAGCGACTACATACATGAGCAAAAAGAAGCAGAAGCCTTTTGTTTTGTTTATCAATACAGATTTGTGATTAGTTCACAACATGATAAAGTGGAAATAATATAATACTCCTAACAATGTCCCTTGTTGGAGTGACAACGATCAACATATAAGCTCTGAGATAATATCCCACCGTGTTGAAGAAATAAAATATTGCTAATTGGAGACTACCTTATAAGGTGGTGGATTACTCCTGCTATTGCCAATTGGTTTTAGGATGAAATCACACCAACTTGTGAGCTAGTTTTCCACGAGGGGGCCAATATTGGCTCATGTCCCATGACGACTTTGACATCCCTGGCTAGTACACACATCATGCATATTCATAAGTCTTATGCATATTTTGATTTAGTTTAGTAGAGAGAGAATTACCTTTGGAACGGCTAGCTAGATTGATGATTATCTTTTGATTTTTTACTCAATTTAATTAGACTTACGTATATCTATTCATGAATTTGTATATTCATAACTATACAACCACTCTGAAAATGGCTTGGCGAGCGAGCGAATTAACTTTTGTTCTAAAATTGAATCGAAGGTTATCTTGAATTGGGAGACTTGGCTAACTTGATCATTCACAATTATTGTTGCATTGATTATTACAATGCAAACTCTCAATGATAATGCACCATTGGGAATGGACAGTCCTGTAAAGAATGACGAAGAGTAATTCTAAGGTCCTTACCTTTTTAAATCTTGGCGTAAATTTTGGAACGAGTCATAAAATTCACTACCTAGTACCTTTGATCTACTATACATACTCCAGCTACGATGTGAACAATAATACATATAGTCCGTCATGCAAACGATCAGGATTATATTTGAGAATCAATAAAGCATAGGTTTGTCGCATGCAAACGAAATCATGTGAGAAACTGTATAGAAACTAAAGTATGCCTGCAAATTGTGGATGTTTCTAAATTATGAGGGGGCAACGGTCAATATATGGCGCTCACGAGCTAACTTAACCACCTAGACAATCGTATCAACAAATCATATTGCAGCAAATTTATCAATGGAATATAAAGTTTGAGGCTTTTGTGTAAAGGCATGCATTCGAGTAGATGGCCATCTTTTTCTGCTTTTTGCTGTTAACTTTTGTCTTAGTGTTTGTTTGAAGCTTTTGTTTGACGAGCTGAGGTGACCAAATTTAGTGACGTAGCGTAACCATTGCTTGCATAATTTTTGAGGGTGGAAAATTTGATCATTGTGATAATTTCGTATATCAAGCTAGAAGATCAGGATGGAGTAGTAGGACGAGTGAGAGATGTTTGCAAAGGGGGTTTTTGGCCAGTTTCGGTCTTTTAATTTGATGTGGTGCAAATTCAGATCAAATGTTGGAGAACAAAAAATAAGAGGTTTGTGTATAAGAGGTCACCGATTCCGTTGTATAGTAATGAAGTCCGCTTCCTCGATAATACAAAGTCGATTAATATGGAGGTGTTAGAGAGAAAGGCCCAATTTATTTTTCCTGTGAACACTTGGCAAAAAAAAAAACAAGAACAATGCTCATGCATGGAGTACATACTAATTGGATCATAGGTCCATAGGTAGTGGCATAGAGGCCCACAAGTGATTTAATAGTCCAAAGTCCACTTCACTACAGAGTCTACGGTTTAATCAACGTTCGAAATATTGTACGAGTGTCGGATATTGAAATCAATTTTTTTTATCTACAATTACAAATATAAGATTTTCGAATCACTTTATGTTAATTACATGATTTTAAAGCGCACATGAATATATGATCATCGAGATTTGAGAAAGATTCACATTTTTTTTAATTATCAAAATCACTCTTAAGTCTTTAAGTCTACTCTTGATAAATCCAAGTACGAGTAAAATTAAAGTGAAATGAAGAAATAGCAAAAGAGTGGCACCTAGTTTAAAGTATCCAACGGACAACGGCGTCTTCTAGAAAAAGTGGGCTTATCTGTAATGAGTACTCCACTTAGCTGGATTTATCCTCATCATCAGCCGGAAAAGTGGGCCCATATATACACTGTCAATGGGTCAGTCTGTGACATAACATGGAGCAAGGAATTTGACAAAAAAGTTACGTAGGGCCCATACCGTCATCTTTTATCCACTTTGCCTGCCGTGATCGCCAATTTTCCGATCTTAGCCTTGTTTGCTTAATGCCTTCGAACGCTTTGGGCCTCCCCTAGATGAGGTAAATGCAAGTAATGACGGATTTAATATTTCGAAATTTTCAGGTGAAAAAGAACATGAAACGATGTACTTTTGTACTTTTAGTCGAGTTCGATTCAGTCTAAATAGTTTTCGGGTCGAGCAAAGTTACCTAAGAGTTGTGAAGCCATACTACCTTACAGTTTATGCATAAACTTTACCTTTTACAAAAACCGAATCATGGGTAGCAGATCATATAGTACCAAAAGTTATTATATAATGACTCATGTCTCAGGGTATATAGTCTCTTTTATGAAACAAATAGTCCAATCTCCCATATCAACAACTATTATGGTTTATGGTACTTGGAGAACATAAATTCTTATAGATCATAGTGCCAACTAAAATAGGGTACCACTTAACAAAATTTGATTTGTCACCTCAATACAATATACAAAGAGTTAATCCTAATTTATTTTGTTTTTTATCTCACTAATGAAGATTGAAGAGTAGTACACACATGGTATGTCGCCACTAAATTTGTCAACTAGTTCAAACTAATTAATCAATAGGAACATCACACCATTTAAGAAAGTACATATTCTTCCAACTATCAAGATCTACATACTTCCACATAACAAGGACCCTTCCAAGATCCTCCATCCAAGGCTTTTAATACTTCCACCCCATCATGATGATTGATGACTCCACTCGCCCACCACTCGTCAATCAAACCACTCTCCCGCGGCGGCAACCACCGATTTACAACAAACAAAACCACCTCGGTCAAAACTCACCTCATTCCCTCTTGCCGAGCAAACCTTTTGGCCGACACTCTCACACGATATGCCATAATTTCCGTGTCTCATCTCACATTCTCACTAAGACTTCGACACCTCAGCAAAATCTCGTGACAATATATTTGCTCAAAAATTATACTCCCTCCATTTCATTAGGTTCTTTACTTTTCGTTTGAATTTGTGAGAACCTAATGAAATGAAGAGAGTATCAAGCAAGTTACTAAGATTTTAAACAGCAAAAATACGGACTAATGAAGCCGGAAAAAAATATATCCTCGGCCAAAAAATGATTTAACGATTATCATCATTAGAATCAAACAAAATTAGTCGAGTTTATGTCAGGGTCGAGTCAGGTTTATGTGACTCGCAAACTCGACTACGGCCTTTCATAAGTGCCCATGAGCCCATCTTCTTTTCCAGCTTCTCTATCACGCGTCAAATACCGAACATTCCGGTCTCTCTCTTTACACATCATTTGCCCCCTTTTCTTCACACTTTCCCTTTCATTACATTCACACCCAAAACACCCCCCCCCCAATTTCGATAAACATTACTCCCCACTTATCTTCTTCCTCCTTCCTTCTTCCTCAACTGCACCTTCCAAAAACCCAAACAAATTACCAAAAATACTTTGATTTGAAATCAAATTAATTGTTCAAATTAATTGTTCAATTTAATTGGTTTGATTTTTATTTCCATTTGATTTGACAATTGAGAGATGTTTAAGAGAAGTCCATAAGCTAAGATTTTTACACACAATGCTTTCCCGATTTACCCCTGAATTCCCACTTTATTTTCAATTTTACTCCCCTTGTTCTTCCTGCTCTACCCTCGTCGGCGCTAACCACACCTCCGCCCGCTTCTGCGCCAAGTAGCCACCCTTACGCCACCGTGATTTTCTCTCTCCTGAAAAAAACTGCACAAAAAACTAACTTTTTTTTTTAATTTTAATTTGATTTGATTTTGATTTTGATTGATGATGAAGAAGCATATAAATGCACATAGTTCGGAGACGGCTTCATTAATGGAGGCGGCGGCGAAGCCGAGCATATTGAGAAACGTGTTGGTGAAGGCGTTGGTTTTCTGCGTCTTTGTTATCTGCTTTCGGTTCGCTTACGTCGTTACAATTCGCGGCGAATCATGCGACGTCGGAGATTTCTGCTTCTTCAACTTCCCGGAAACCCTAACTTTATCGACAACCACCACAACAACCACCGCGATCGCGGCCGTCGTCGAAGACGACGCGGCGTCAATCGCGGACCGGTTCCTGTCGTCGATTTTCGAAGATCTGATGTCGGAGGGGTTTCTCTCTCCTAAATCGAAGTCGTTGGTGGCGGACACGGCGGCGGGGAAGGAGGTGAGAGCTTTGAAGGAGCTCGGGGTGGTTAGCGCGGTTGGCGTGTCGAAGAAGGCGAATAAGCCGCTGGTGGTTGGGTTGAAGAACGGCACAAATTTTCCGTTCAAAAACGAGGCGTTCGACTTTGTGTTTGCGGCGGACGGCGAGAAGGCGGTGGCGGCGGCGAAGTTCGCGGCGGAGATACAAAGGACGATGAAACCCGAAGGGTATTTGGTCGTTCATACGAAATCAAATGATACGTATAGTTTACATTCGTTCATTGCTTTATTCAATTCCTGCACATTTATTAAATTCCGTGATATTGATAATGATAATGTTGGTTACATACGTGAAATCGTGATGAAGAAGGAATACAATGGTGGTGGTTATGTAAATAATAATCGAGAATGCGAGGTTGTCCCCGGGTTTAAGCAAGAGCTTGTTCGAAAAGCCGAAAATTTGATAAAGATTGAGCCTTTGAAACCTTGGATTACATTGAAGAGAAATATACAAAACATTAAGTATTTGCCTGATATGGTTGATATTAGTTTCAAGTCTAGGTATGTATATGTAGATGTAGGAGCTAGGAGCTATGGTTCGAGTATTGGGAGTTGGTTTCGAAAACAGTACCCGAAACAGAACAAGACATTTGATATTTACGCTATTGAGGCTGATAAGTCTTTCTATCAGGAGTATGAGGCTAAGAAGAAGAAGGTTCAGTTGTTGCCTTATGCGGCGTGGGTGAGGAATGAGACGTTGTTTTTCGAGGTTAATCATGACCCTGGGGATGATGCTCAGGAGAAGGGGGCGTCTGGGCGTGGTATGGGTAGGATTAAGCCTGTTCAATCAGATAAAGATGGCGGTGTTGATAAGATTCATGGGTTTGATTTTGCTGAGTGGTTGAAGGCTACTGTGACTGAGAAGGATTTTGTGGTTATGAAGATGGATGTGGAAGGGACTGAGTTTGATCTCATCCCTAGGTTGATTGAGACTGGCGCGATTTGCTTGATTGATGAGATTTTCCTCGAGTGTCATTATAATCGGTGGCAGAGGTGTTGCCCTGGTGTAAGGAGTGCTAAGTACGAGAAGACGTATGGGCAGTGCCTGAACCTGTTTAACTCCCTCAGAGCACGCGGGGTTCTTGTTCATCAGTGGTGGTGAATTGGTAACATATATCACCTTCATAGTTCATGTAACTTTCTTGTACTTGACGGAACAATGCTGTCCGTATCCCCTGGTTTCATAGTTACTCAGTTATAGAATTTGTCCCACAATCACTATCTGCAAATGAAATGAAAAATTACATCTTTTTCAGTGAAATATCCTCTTATTCTTTCTTGTCTTATCCCATACTATGCTGTGGTTGTTGTTTCCTGCTGTTTCAATGTTGATTATTTGTAGTATAAGATGAGAACATCTCTTTGGGCAATTTTGAGTCCGAAGTATGGTTCTTTCTTCCTGGCAATAAGTTGCTCAACTCTCTGTTTCTTCAGGTCTTCATGTATGCGAATAATGCTATTTCCGATTTGTAATTTATGTCAGCAGGGCAGTGACCCCGGTAGGTTGTTTTTACGTGTTACCGTTTCCTTTGTGGATTTGTGGTGAAGCATGATTGTTGGTTGATGTTGTCCTCCTTTGTTGAAGTTGTTTGATTGCCTATGTAGTTGCCATTCTTATGTTATTTTGTGCTCTTTTTGAAGTGTGATGCTGAGGTTGTGTAAATGTGTATAGCTGGTAGCTGGTTCTCACAGCAGATTATGCATGAGCTTTTCTCTGTGCATTTTGTGTTTCGATTTCAACCATTTTATACGAAGGGAGAGCCTGTCCTGCTGCTGTTAACTAAGTGTTTGCGCACACCTAGCAGTCTGCCATATGGTCGAATGGTGAAGTATGATGCCGTGAATGAATATTATTTTCATCTCCAGGATCTAGTTTCCTCCTTTGCGTTGGTTGTATCTCATTCGTTGTGAAACTCCTTACTGCTCCACATGGAAGTTCAGTCTGATACTGACGGAATGACTACTAGATTCCTGTGAAGGAATGACTACTAAGATTCCTGTGTTTCAGTCCGAAAATATCTCCCTGTGATCAGTATCATGGATTAATATGCAGGGAAAGACGATTTGGTAGACGTTTAGAGGTGTTAAGATGGATGGGGACAGCTAGATGGAGACTAGAGAGCTACTGGTTCCGGTTCTAGTCAAGAGGGAGCTAGTTGCACGCCATGGGACGCTACTCCATTTCAACAGCTAATGATGAAGACAGGTTTGTGTGATATTAGTGCAAGTAAGACTTTTTTTGGCTGCATTGAAACTTGAAAGCTGACGTTTATAGTGTATGTCATTTTTACATGTTACATTAGCGTGTCTTTTGGTGGGATTTGACTCTGGTAATTTGGTTGTTGATCCTGTCGATAATGGAACCCAATTTAGCTGCACATATAGAATTGACAGTTCTGACACGCCCTGAGAACATCATCCAAACGCTAGACAAATTCTCAGAAACCCAGAACTGAAGAAACCCGTCATAGCATGACCACGACTCCACGAGTGACCCGAATTGTTAGCTCTACGGCGTTGGCCCGGGTAGTCCGAGTCATTGACCCTAACATTTTGTGAACAAAGCTGATGTTGCTTTCATGTGATCTAGGGATAGGATCACAAGACAATAGGTCAAAGGTTAGATTGGGGGCTTTACTTTTGTGAATACACACAGTAATAACCGCAATTTGCGAGACTTACCTTACCAATTTGTAGCAGAAATTGGTTGCAACATGTGTATGATATCATTATAACTTTATAATTATTATTGATTTATTGTCACACAAGAATTTTAATTCACGATTCATAACACTCTGTGGAGTTGACTTCAGAGAAATGGAAGCGTGAATGGTGGTGGATCTTTGTGCTTTTCGTGTTCATGCCCCTTTTATCTGTTTTCTTTAAAGCTTTCACAATTGGTATATATTCTTGCTTGTCCCTCTTGAGACCTGAGGTTTGTTGTTGCTGCTTGATACCCATTGTCGCCTCCTAGTTGCTTGGCCGTCCCTTGCTGTGACCTTGCATTCCGTTTATTATACATGCCTGTGATAACGCCATTGTTTTAGATTCACGTTTGGTTCTACTCGACCGTGCTTGCTCCTTGCTTGTAGAGTTGTAGTTGGTGTCGATCCTTTTTTTTTGGCGAGAGATTCATGTTTGTTGAGTAGGCATGCTTGCTTGCGCGGAACCTGCAAATCTCGCCTATCTGTGTTTTGAATGGGTGAACTCGTGATGTTGATCGTATTGCTAAACCTTTCTTTCCGAATGCTTTTAGCGCAGTCTTGTTTTCACATGGATGAATATGTTCCTCGGCTAATTCGTTAGCTTATTTCCGTAATTTAGCAAGGAACTAAAAAAAAACTAAGCCGAAAAATTTCTCTTAAGTTGGTGATATCGATAAAGATAATGTTGGCTAGCTTAATTGGAAAAGTTGCTTCTAAGCTGGCCAGCTGGGTAGCTGTAGAAGGATTGAAGTCTTCACTTTTATAGGGCCAATCTTTCTCTAAGGGGATTAGTTGGGCCAATCTTAGTACTTAAAAGAGTCAAAGGAGTAGTTAATAGTTAAGGCCCAAATAAAGTTTTGATGTGACTGGAAACCTTGTTCGTGATTATTTTGCATCATATCGATAGAGAGTAATCCTAGCTTTCATTCAAAAGTGATCAACCAGAGTACCAAAGACATAAAATGGTGCCTACTTGGTAGTTCTAACTTCTTAGTACGTAAAAATCGACCTCTTATTGGGAAGGATGTACACACTACTCAGTTAATTAAATTTCCAAAAAAATTGCATAGCAAGTTAGAGGAAACTCTAATCTAACTCGCTATATAATTTTTTTGAAACTTGGATAAACCGATTAGTGTGTACAACTTTCTCAACATGGGGGGTATTTTGGGGATTTGGCGTTTGAACTGGGACGGAGGGTGTAACTTGTAAGCTACACCTTGGTTAGAAGAGTTACCTGTCTGTTGCGTTAGCAACCCATTAGTGATAGCTCACGCTAGTCGCAGTTTAAATTCACACACGGGTAGATATCAAAAAAAAAAAAACCGTTCCTATGTTGGCCACAGATCAAGCTTTGCTCATTACTCACCATATTAGGCAAAACCATTGAAACGCAATCAGCGTACGTACCTACTATAGGGAGTCCTGCCTCTGTCGAAGATATTGATATCTTTGACATATTGGGTATTCACTTAGAAGTTGTAGCTTTTGCTTGTTAGAGAATGAATGATTGTAATGGAGATTGGAAATTCCGAATCATTCAAACTTAGGTATGTTAGGTATGTACTAGCCTACTAGCTAGGATATGTAGGTTCATAGACGATATTAGGCATAACATTGAGGGCGAGAAAGTCTTAATGTATATCCATATACATTTCAAGATGTATATCCCTAATTTTTTATTCACATGCCCCACCATATTCCAATTCTCTCTCCTCAATCTCACCACATAAAAATACAAAACATACCCTTACTACCCCTCATATATGTTTACCAATGTATATCACATATACAAATAGCCTTACTCATTGAGGGCATACTAGTATATCATATGAGACCGTCTCAAAATAACATCTGTAAATGGAACGACACCCATTCTAGTATATGCTGCGACACAAGATGATCCAAATCAACAACCCACGGAAACAAATTACTTAGGCTAATTTTGGCAACAAATTATCTGCAATGTATTAGTTAGCTGGCAGTATAAAACAGAGACACTTGAGATTAGTGCTAAAAATAGTCATCTAATCCAGAAAATAATGGGTCCAGATATAGAACACAGCAAATGCATGGCATTTCTAACATATTCAGGACAATCTACCAAATCTTCTTTTGATCCTCTTCCCAACATTTCAGGGCAGCAAAAATCCAGCATTTGAAAGCGAAAAAATGAAGAGGATCCCCACCAGATGACAGACTTAATTCTTTATCAGCAGACAAATGCAACATTTTTGTGTTATTTCTGTTTGATCTAGCAACATATGTTCATGTTCATGTCATCTGCATTGCAAACACTCTGATTGTTTTGCTAAACTTCAAACGTACGTTTCTGTATCTAGATCCTCGAAAACCATATTTCTCGATTCCTTTCCTTCAGGGTGTCGCGGAAACTTGATAATCTTTTAGACATTGGGTTTGTTTCTGTGAGAAACAAGAAGGTGATATTGTCAGACAGAGCCTTTGGCTTTTGGGTGATATTTGGTGGGTTAAATGGGAGCCTGTTGCAGCAAAGAAGGGAGCTACGGCAGTTATGGTGATCGACAAATCGCTGTATATG
This sequence comes from Spergularia marina, assembly GCA_963680865.1. Taxonomy (NCBI): domain Eukaryota; kingdom Viridiplantae; phylum Streptophyta; class Magnoliopsida; order Caryophyllales; family Caryophyllaceae; genus Spergularia; species Spergularia marina. The sequence goes on along the minus strand of OY804555.1, from coordinate 745,053 downwards.
ATAATGAAGGTGAGCAAGAGAACCATGTCACAACAGGAGACTGTGGAGCATCTGTTAGGCTACAAGGTTATACAGGCTTTGTTTCAATGGCCACCTTACAAGGAAAAAAAGGCATTAATCAGGATGCTATGACTGTTTGGGAGGTAAATATCAGGTCCTATACAATTATGTGAATGTTTTTTTTGTTTGTTTGTTGTTGTTGTTGTTGTCAACAATGTGTTATCATTTCAGAAACTTGTTCGGGGACCAACACTGCATTATATAATTGAAAATATGTTCTGTGTCCGATTGTCCGAACATTTTTGTAGTCATCTTGGGAAGCATGGTTGAGTTTCCAAATTCATTGTGTGGCAATGTGAATGCTGTATGGTTTAAGTTACTCAATCATCATTGATTTTGCAATGTACGGAGTACGGCTTGCTTGAACAAACACCAAAGTTGCTGTAAGAATATAATAGGCAAAAGATTATTGAATTGATCTGCAAAAATTTGTGATGTTTCAGGACTTTACAGGAGAAAAGGATCTGTACTTCTGTGGGGTATTCGACGGTCATGGGCCATGCGGGCACAAGGTGGCTCGGTCTGTTCGTGACCAACTGCCTACCAAGCTCTCGGCTGCACAAAATTGCATCAAAACCACAGGGTATAACCAGAGTGAATTTGGCCCTGTGTGTGAGAATGGGGATGATGCTCATCCTGCCAGCGGAGGAGCTGACAAAGAAACCTTCAGTGACGGGGATGATGATAATTCGGAAGCAAACGCAGTTTTCCTCAAATGGAAGTTCAGCTTTTTGAGGGCTTTCAAAGAGATGGACAAAGAGCTCAGTCTCGACTCCTCGATTGAGAGCTACTGTAGTGGTAGTACTGCTGTAACTATTGTTAAACAGGTAAATTCATAAGCGTAAAATACAAGTTTTAGTTACCTGTTGTCCTGAACATTACATATAAGTCTGTCATAATCTTAACATCTTGTATAATTTTCTCATCTGCAGGAAAATCACCTAATCATCGGGAACTTGGGTGATTCGCGTGCAGTATTGTGCTCGCGAGGGGATAAAGGCCAAGTGATACCAGTTCAATTAACAGTGGATTTGAAACCAAGCCTTCCTAAGGAAGCAGAGAGAATTAGACGTTGTAATGGAAGAGTTTTCTCCCTTGAAAAGGAGCCTCATGTACTTAGATTATGGCTGCCTGATGAAGACAGCCCTGGCCTAGCAATGACAAGGGCATTCGGAGATTTTTGCCTTAAAGATTACGGTCTCATACCCGTCCCTCAAGTATTTTACCGGAAGTTGACAGAACGTGATGATTTTGTCGTCCTTGCCACTGATGGGGTAAGCAACACGTTACATTTTGATACAACTCGTGTAAAACGGTCTGATCATAACTTACGTCTAGATCAAATCTGTTGAATATGCCACGATCGAGTAAGTAATACTTGGTTATATTTCAGGTTTGGGATGTTCTAACCAACTTTGAAGTAGTAAAGATAGTCTCATCAGCAAGGAAGAGATCACTGGCAGCAAAATTCCTAGCAATACACGCAATTCGAGCATGGAAAAGCCGGTTCCCAGCCTCGCGTACTGATGACATTGCGATAATAATCTTGTTTTTCAAGCCTCCGCCACCAGCAAAATCAATGTCAGACATCAGCCACGTAACACAAGACAGTTTAAGTCACCTTAACTCCTCAATATCTCAGTACACACATAGGAGTATTAGCAGTAGTGATGCTGATGAGGGGTTCGACTTTAGGGAGACTAACAGAGGGAAGTCTCAGGATGCATCATCACAGGATTGGGGTGAAGGTGAAAGCTTAGTGGATACGACACTCAACTATCCGCGGTATTCGAGTGCTCGACATAGAGCCAGATCAAGATCCAAAGATGGTGGTGAATACTGAGTTTTTTTCTTGTTCCTTTGAACCTTACAGAAGTTGCATTATTGTCCTGAAAAAATGTGCTTGAAAATTGCAATTTAGGAAAGGGAAGTGTGGGTAAATGTTTGATTTTGAGGAGCATGTCATAGTTGTGTTATTAGGCCTTTTTACCAAAGGTAAAAATGTGGATGTTTTTTTTTTATTTCTTAACTGCAGATGCAGAGTAAATATTGGATGTCGAGGAAATTCTTCAGAAACCCAAGTTTGAGACGTGAATATTAACTTTTTATGCCCTTTATATGCATGTCTTCGAGTTTGGCCTACATCTCAATAGGATTGTCTCCGTTAATTACACTCTGCGTACTTCAGACTTAAATTGATGAAAGTTACTCTTGGATGAATTAGCACGGGTTACTTACCAAAACGACTATTTTGCTTAGAGACATCGTAAAATGACTATTTTCTAATATTAATTCTCAAACTAGAAAACGGTCGTTTTGGTTATTCTTTAATTCTCTCGTTCAGGTTACAAGCCAGCACCACTGAACCCTACAATGTTATAGCCACCACGCACTTCACGTATATTAATCATCAGTGATGGTTTCATAGATGTTGAACCATGTAGTGTGTTTTGATGATGACAAGATGCTATGATTAATATATTGATTAAATCCTTATCTATGAGTTAACATCTATGTCTAGTATTGGTGAGCTAACCTTTCAGGGAATGATGAAGATTTGATTATCTTACGCCTACACCAATAAAGCTACAAGTGTTTACTAGATGTTCTCGTTGAAGAGACATCGTAAAATGATGGTCGTGTGGCTGTAAACTTGTAATCAATCCAAACCGAATCAGGAAGCAAGTCCTTGTGTACTGCTCTACTATAGCCAGCACGGTAGGTGTAAACGCATCCCCCCATACGTGTGCTGAGGACCGGAATAATCCTCTATCTAGAGTCTGAACACTGCACGTATGGACATGTAATACTCGCCCGATTCCAATTGAGAATCGAACCCAATTCAAGTTGAATCCCGACTTAAACAACCCCATGTTCCCGTCACTTTAATGCCCTCGCTTGAGTTACAAGCCCATGCTGCTGAGCTCGGCAATATATTAACCACCCTTTCGTTTATATTAACCTTCAAAATCGGTTTCATATAACCAATGTGGGACAATAATTCACAAAATTACATTATTATAGTTTTACGGGCCTAGAAATTAAAGAGTTTCAATTATTAAAACGTTTTGACTTCATAATGATGAGAGTAATAATCTTAATTTTTGTGCAGTTTACATAAGAAAAGTACTATATTAAGAAGTGTAATTTTTTTATAATATATATTAAGAAGGTTATACAATGAGGTTATCATTCAGGTTACAAGCCCGCACGGTCTCACCATTGAGCCCGGCAATGTTATAGCCATTGCCACCACCACGCACTACGTATATTAATCGTCAATGTTGGTTTCATAGAATTGATGTGGGATAGAAAGAATCGTATTCTTTGTTTACAAAGGATTATGAAAGTATTAATTTTTCTATTATGATTTCACACGGAGTAGTAGTTAATTAATAATGTGTAACTTATGAGACGGTCTCATCAGTCAATTGATGAACCACAGTTCAAGTCCCATCACTTTGATACCCCAGCTTGAGTTACAAGCTCACGCTACCGAGCTGAGCTCGGTAATATATTAATTAAGCACCCCTTCGTTTATGTCATCACAAGCTCTAAAAAAGCTTCGTGGAACCAATGTGGGATGATAATTTGCACAATTACATACACCGCATATAGTAGTTTTATTCATCAATCTAGAAATAAGAAGAGTTCGATTATTATCAAAACGAACGATGACGACTTCATACTTATGAGGGTAATAATCTTAATGACTTTCATGTGTATAGTTAGGACATCTCAATCTATTATCTTGTAGTAGTATTTTTGTTTCTGGATCTGATCCTAGGAATCTATATATAAATACACAATAGAAAAATTGTCTATAACATAATCAAATGTGGTAAATTAAAGATTGTAAATAGTAAATATTATGTTTGTGTAGTAAATTTAACATGTTTACAGTAAATTTATAAAACTGACAGTAAAATCAACATTGTTACGAATCAATCAATAGAAAAAATTTAAATTGATTTAATTCCCAAATCAAAAACCCCTGAATGTCTCTATTTCTTTTTTAATCCAACAATTACGAAATTATGCAACAAAACTTACTGCACCTTTGATTAAATTTACTACAAGTTAACCATGGCAAATTATACCGTGGTCCCGGACCACATGAACCATTGTGGTCCGAGGGGCATATATAATTGTAATTTTACAGTATAAAAATCTTTGCATTTATTACTTTCCCGCCTCTTCCCCATTTACATTATTGTTAATCACTCTCCCTCTTTATCCTCCTTTTTGTCTCCTCCCCTCTCCCCACTCGGCCACCGCGCCACCACCACTCGTCGGCGATCATCGCCTTCCACAGCCGCCGCATGCACCATGAAGAATAAAGGTATGAATATTAACATTGTTATACATGGATCTTGATTGAGAATCATATGGATCTTGATGAAGACATACGGATCCATGAAAAATGTGACATCCATGGATTTTAGTGGTAAGATCCATGAACTTACTCCCTAAAATCCATGGATTTCAGTGGTAGAATTCATGGATTTTTGTAATTTAATTTCATTTATTTTGGTTTGAAATTGGAGGAGGAAAGGAAGACGTCAAGCTAAGGATGGAGGCAAGGGACATCACGCGGTGGTCGGTGGTTCTGGCGGTTTTGTCTGAGAGGTTGTGATGGTGGGACATCGCTGGTGCCAGTGGTGGTGACAAATGGGGTCAGATTGAGGAGGGGATCGGAAGAGGGAGAAAGTCGTTTGAGATTTTTTTTTTAATTTGGTTTTGTCCGACCATTGGCACGTGTTCTGGACCACCTTCCTCCTGGGTGTCCGGGGACCATGACATAAGAACTGAAATAATTATAGACATTTTTTTATTTGTTTATCTATAAACTCTTATTATTTTTGTTTCTTTCTGCATTAACAATAGAATATTATTTAACATTTACGTATATTCATATCGTCACTTTAATATCAAAGTTATATACGATTAAAGAAAAGAAGACTTGCATGCAAAAGTACGTAGTCACTCTACGCATAATATTTTATCATCAATAGTTACTGCGACTAAGATTTCTTTACGAAAAGTCATAAGGGATGTATACAATGAGGTACGAATTATTTGTTTTGTTTTGCGTAGGTCGATGACGTGCGTGCAATTCAATTGGAGTAGTAGCAATAGGAAATATTATGAAGATGTTTACAGGATGAGTTTCATGTATAATATTATCATGTAAAATGCACTTACGTGCATCATACTGTAATAAACATCGGTCTTCAAATAAACTTTTGAGGGGGTTGTCCTTGGTTCTTAACGTCTTATAACTAAATCATTAAGTTAAAATGACTGCCCTCGTTGTGAAAGGCTTTAACCAGATACGGATTAAGTTTAAAATGACTTTGATTTATGAGTTGAATAATAAAGATCATACATATACAGCCTAATTTCATTTAATTTTTTTTTTGGCGTACATAGGACTTTTCATTTAATTATGAAAATAAAATGTCATCCAAGTGACCTATTTAAATCGTGAGTTATGATGTGTATGTGTTAAAAATATTTTCCCGTTGTCTTTATAGTATGTATGTACATATGTGTATCTCACATTAAGAGATTTATTTGGATAGAATTTGTCACTTTTCTTTAAAAACCGAGCAACTATTTTTCTAATTGTCAGTTGATTTTGGATGAAATCTCTGTGTTTATTTAGATGATCTCACGTACTTATTTTTGTGGTATCTCCTTGATTGTGAATAAAGACAGTGAAGTCAGACGTGATAAAATCGTGAGGAATCGATCAATAATATGTAATAATTTAATCTAGACCGACTCATTTGACATGATTAACGGCTGAAATTTCATGCTAAATCCACTAACTTTGCTACTTCTGACTGAATATACCCTTGATATATCTAATTCACCTCGGCTATACATACACTTTCCGATCATTGGAATTCACGCACGTACAAATGTGAAAAATTGTACACGAAAAGACGACGATCGTACACTAGAATTTTTCTATACTAAGTAAAAACATAAACAATCGTTCCTACGCCATGCAAGTAGTATAGATACGGATCTATTAGCCATCTTCAAATTAAATACAAATAAACCACAATTAGATCCTTATTTTCAAGGGGTCCTCGATTATGACTAGATTAGCAAAGCTTAATTGACCATGTCTTTTCATTATTTTCTTAATTCCACTAGTACAACATTTCTTCGTAATTATTAACTAATGCACACCTCCAAAATCCCTTATATAAAGGACGTACCAAAGGAGTGTGTATCATATCAAAATCAATAATAATAACCATACACCTCCCTATAGTTTCTATTAGTAGAATTCAAAAAAACCCTAACTTCAAAATGAAGCAACAACAAATCATCCTACTAATAATATTTTCCATAATCGTCCTAATTGCAAACACAAATGCACAATCTCTATGGCAAACATACTGTGCACCCACAAACGTAGCTGCCGGTAGCGAAACCGCCTACTCGGACAACCTCGGTTCCGCGCTCTCCGACCTCATCACCTCCGCCGGCCAAGGTGAATTGGACGGTGTCGTGTCGTACGGATCCGACACCGAATTTGCACAAGCAATTTACTATTGCCGGGGCGACGACTTAGTCACTAACGCTGAATGCCAAAGCTGTGTAGCTGACGCTGAGAAGCAGCTCTTTGCATGCACTACGAGAACCGAAGCCATAGTCTGGTACGAGGAGTGCACCGTCCGTGTCGCGAATAGAGACATGCTTGGCGTAGCTCAGACGTCACCCGTGTACATAATATGGAGCTCCGATACATACGTGTTCGAAGAAACTCCCGATGTCGTAGGCCAAGAAACAACTCTAAAGGATGCGGTGATTGCTATGGCTGCACAAGATACTGAACACGGTTTCGCCAGTGATATGGTTGATGTATCGTCAGACACAAGTTTCGGTATCGCCGCACAGTGTTCAGTTGATATTATCTCCGCCGCTAACGGTCCAGAGCTGTGCAACGGCTGCTTAACGACACTTTTTCAAGCCGTACAGGAAGAGAAATCCGGGACACTTACAGATACTCAGTTGCTTGGTGGTTTGATGCCGAGTTGCCAGATTGTGTACGGTTTTGTACCAATTGATCAACCACTTCCTAAGTTTACAAACCCCACTATAAATAATTCTACTGCCCCTGCTTCATCTTCTCCCTAAGGTACGCATTTTATCGACTACTGTATGTACGTACTCTCCCTCCGTTTCTTTGGATTCTGATCTTTAATACTCGTATTATTAATTAATTTGCAAATTGGTTTGAATCTCTCGTACATATTCTTTGGACATTGAGTTATTATTATTCGACCTAATTATTATGTACGTAATAATCTTTTCAGCTCAGGTGAAGTCCATTGATTACAAAGTAACGAGGTTAATTTGGGAAATGCTGCTGAAAGTAATAAACTTCAATTTGAAAAGGAACTTTATACAACGAAATAAATCATGTGTTTGTTTGATGAGTTATTGTTTCGTTCATCAACACATACATACTCGCAGTACTATACTTTGTCATAGTGTGTATTAAATAATATTATTACGAGTGTATGTAGTGTGTGATCAGTTTGCGATTTAAGAGAGTGATTATTGTGATATATACGACATCGACATATATATGTATGCATGTCATTTAAGATATATAATATCAATACAAGTACTTTTTTTTTATAAAAAAATAAAAAAATTAATTTCACATTACGCTGACTCCTAGCATTTTAGGCTAATCAGATAATAAACACACACGTTCCATCACTTTGATGCCCTCGCTTGAGTTACAAGCCCACACTACCGAGCTTGGCAATACATTAACCACCACTTCGGTTATATAAACCTTCGTAACCGGTTTCATCGAACCAATGTGGGATAAAATTAGTCCGATTCGCGAACATACATCGTCTATAATTATTCGATTCATGACGTACTAGTATTATATCAATCTTGTTGATTACTCCATCGACGACAATACAACATACAAGTTCGTTAATCTTAGGGAGTACGTAGTTAATTAAAAAGTGATGGTCCCATGGAAATTATAAGCCGTATGCACTTCGATCAGGAGCAAGTCAGCGTAGTATTATGCTGCTCACTATAGCCAGTACGGGGGAGGCGGTAAATCGTTCGTAGGCCTAACCATGTTGTTTGCTGGGGGTCGAGACCCTCTTCTTCCGAACCCATTCTAGCTGACCTAGAATGTGTACGCTGTTCAGCAAGGCACACGGTGACGCTATGAACGATATTAGCTAGCTCCCCCAGACCAATACTTTGCTTAGATACGAGGGACACTGGCTTAGTTAATTAAAGCACGCGTTCCATCACTTTAATGCCCTCATTTTGAGTTACAAGCCCACATTACTAAGCTCGGCAATACATTAACCACCTCTTTGCTTATATAAACCGAAGAAACCGGTTTCATTTAACCAATGTGGGATAAAATTAGTTCCCAAACATACATTATAGAGTTTAGTTTAAGCAAATTGATAGAGGTCTATAGTTTAGACACAATTAATTTGTCTACAATGTAAAATTGAGCTAGTAGTAGTAAAATTGAGATCGGACTAGTAAAATTAATTGTAGTAAAAATTTCAGGTAGTAAAATTAATTGTGTGAGTAGTAAAATTTTGATAGTATAGTAAAATGATTACGAATTGTAGACACTTTTGGGTGTCTACACTTTAGACCTCTAGCATTGTCCATACAAATAATAGTATTGTGTAGTGTGTGATCAATTGTGCTTTGAGAGAGTGATAAGAATAGCTATGTAATTCATTCGAAACGTTTCTTATGTATATGTATCTCATTGATTTCATCAAATACATTCTATTTATAGGTCTTCTCGTCTAAGTAATACAACGTGACTAATTAAACAGTTTAGGAAACGAGGAGATCATTTTGTGTCGTTATGTTATGCACTTTTGGTGCACAATACGGTGCCACGCGCAAGAGAGAGCTGCGTAGAGTAGAGTAGTAGAGTAGGCAATGCAATAGCACTCGTTTATCTCTTTGGCCTTAGTGCTAGCCATCATCGCATAAACCAACATGTTCCATCACTAAAATGCCCTCGCTTGAGTTACAAGCTAAGCCCACACTATCGAGCTCGGCAATACATTACCCATCACTTCGGTTATACATACAAACCTTCAAAACCAATTTTATGTTACCAATGTGGGATACAATTATTCACGAACTTAACCGTAGTTCTGTCAATCTAGGGATAAAACTGATCTAATCAACAGATAATAATTATGAGGGTCATAAAAACTTTGATTACTTAATTATGTATAATTGATTAATTATACATCTGAACATTATCACAATCCACTGTCTAGTAGCAATTTGTTTTGACAATCACATTGACGTATGCTCGTATCGTCACTTTTATTTATTGAAAAGTCACATATACAGATTAAAGAAAGGAAGACTTAGAGCGATAAGATGTCTACACATAATATTTTCTTAATAATACTAGGATGATGTTTTTTCTTACGAAAGAAATCGTAGTCTATCTACACAATATTGAATCAATAGTTACTATGGCAAGAATTTATTTACGATAGGTCTATACATTATTAAGCAGAAACATATATTATGGAGTACATGAATTAGATACGTTATTAATTAGATAAAAAATACTAGAAGTTTGTATGTAGGAGTCTATTGTGGTGCTTTGATCTGCATATAGCTGAAACCCAACTCAAAAAAAATGTTAAAGGTTGTAATCGGAGTATCGGACCAATTAAATTTTAATTAAGGGTTGGGCCGGGTATTTTTGGCAAACGAAAAAGGTAACTCGGCTCAATCAAAGCCCAAGTCATTCTTCATCGGGTTTGGGCCGAGCTCGTAATCCGAAATTTTGCTTCGCCAAGCCCACTTATACGAAAAATGATGAAAAAAAGAAAAGAAATTAAATACGAATTTTTTCTTTTTTTGAAATGAAAACACGAATTTTATGGTTAGATATTGGCCTGGATTTGATTTGGCATAAATTCAAGGAGTTGAATTTGAACCAAGTTGAATTGCGTCAAAATAAAATAAGAGTAAGTCTTCTCAAGCTATCGATGCTTTCGCACTATAGTAATGTCTAACATTTACGTATGCAATGCATGCATACAATAAAATGAGAAGTACGTGGTCACGTATGCATGCATATAATAAAATGAGAAGTATATGTGGTCATGTATACAAATAATAATACATGAGTACAAACTAGGAAGAAAAATGGAAAAAGGAGAACATATATGAATCTTCTCTAGTAACATTGATATACATTTTAAGCTTGTTTATATTTGACATAAGTTCGGATTTCTTATAAGCTTTACGTAGAGCCTCTGAAATTGGACGCACTGATAATAAAACCAACCATTTTTGCCATATATATGAAAATTAAAGGACTTATAACTCAAGATTAGATTCATGATGAGTGAGTGAGTTTTGAAATTCTATAGTAGTTTTAAAAACCTTTTGTTGTTTTTGCTTTTTTTCTTCTTCCAGACTTACATAGATAGATTTTGTATACAAAAAAAAATCTAAATAAAAATTCGTAGTTAATTCATGACATTTAGACGGTGGCATATACAATTTTTAATCCATTAGATAAATAAAACTCAAAAATGCATGGTAACCATGATCATGATGTTTTTCATGATCTACGAAACATTAGGAATTAGTCACACAATAAGATGATTAAATTTAAGATGACTTTGGTTTAAGAGTTGAATAATATCGTTCACACAACCACGTAGTCTATCCATGCAAATTCTCGTCATTGTTAAGTTTTCGACTAGCGCACCTCCGACCCTTCTATAAAGGTCATACCAAACGAAGAGGTAGTATCATCTCAATCAATAATAATAACACAACGAACTCCTCTAGCTTCTATTGAAAATAATCAAATATCATAATAAGCCCTAACTTCAAAATGAAGCAACAAGTCATCTTACTGATACTTTCCTTAATCCTCCTATACAATCCAGCACACACAAATGCACAATCTCCAAATTACTGGCATACAGATTGTTCAGTCATAGGCGTAACTTCTGGTATCGAAGCCGCCTACGCGCAAAACCTCAATTTTGCGCTCACGGAAATTACCAATGGCGCTAGCCAAGGTTTGTTGGAGGGCGTTGCGTGGTACGGAAGCAACGCCTACGAATTTGCGGAAGCTCTCTTCTACTGCCGCGGGGAAGGCTCTGGAGTCACGACCGCAGATTGCCTAGCCTGTGTAGCGGACGCACGGGTGCAACTACTTTCACTGTGCAGCACGAGCGCAGATGCTATAATCTATTATAGAGAATGCACGGTGCATGTCGCAAACCGCGACATGCGAGGCGTGTTACAAACGCAACCAGGGTATCTCCTATGGAACCTTCAGACACTCCCCTTGGATCCTACAGTTGATTTTAGCGAAGCTGCACTAAACCTTCAAAATAGCGTGATAGACACGGCAACGCGGGATACAATCCACGGGTTTTCCTATGGTACAGTGCAAATTACCCCAGATGCAGGACTTTATTTCATGGCGCAATGTTCACGCGACATAATCCAATATGCCGGTCCAGAAGTGTGCAATACTTGCCTACAAACTAATTTACAAACCCTAAATTTGAATTTCCAATTGGCTCTTAAAGATAGCGAGTTATATGGCATGTTGATGCCAAGTTGCCAGATTCTTATTGCTTATTTTCCTATTGATAATTCAGTATCAGCAGATGCTCCTCCACCTCCTATTCCTACTTTTGTTCAACCGGGCATCGTAAACTCAACTGCTGATGCTCCTTTGCCCTCCAGTACTGCTCCCTTGCCCAGTACGCCACCCGTTGATCCACCTCTTACTGCTCCACCCGTTGTCATGGCACCGCCCCCAAGGGCGGCCGTCGCCCCACCTGTTACTTCCCCAGTTGATGCACCTGATTCAGCCCCAGCTGAAGATTCACCTGCTGCTTCCCCAGCTGATGCACCTGTTATGGCAATGTCCCCAGGGGCGGATTCACCTGATGTTGCCCCAGTTGATGATGAATCACCTATTGGTGCCCCGGTTGCTTAGAGGTACATACATACCATGCATGAGTTTAGTGATGGTTTCATAATAAGGTACGTAATGAAGTCATTTACATACGTAAAATCAAAATAAATACGGTAAATTGTGTAAGGAGTAAAATTAGACGGATGATCCTAGGAGTGTATATATATAGACAATAGAAAATTTGTTTATAGTATAATCAAGTGTGGTAAATTAAAGATTGCAAGTAGTAAATAATATGTTTGGTGTAGTAAATTTAACATGTTTGCTGTAAATTTATGAAACTGACAGCAAAATCAACATTGTTACAAATCTATATATAAATAGAAAGAAATTTGTATTGATTTAATTTTCAAATTAAGGACTCTTAATTGTCTCTTTTTTCTTATAATCCAACATTTTCAAAACTATGTAACAAAATTTACTTCCCCTTTGATTGATTTTACTATTGTCTACCCTTAGACATTATTTAATTTGTCTACATAAAGTCTAACTTCTTTATCTAATATAATTATCCCTTTGTCTTTAATTGTTAGGTCAACCGATCAAGGACATCACACTCGCTGCGGCTCATGTGTTATTGTTGGAAATAATTATCGTGTACTTGAAAGAAGACCCTCTCGTGTCATTAAACAAAATAAATAATATTGTACTTGTTCAGCTTTAATTTCCAAATTTTTACGTTCAAAATCGAATTTCTCTGGTATACTCAAATCGAACTATAGAGTTCAAATAAATGGAATAAATAAGTACTTGTCTACTTGAATGTACTTTTCATTATTCGGTTATACATATACGACTTGATATTTGATAAGTGAGTAAGTAGTATATGTATGTGATATGTCTCATGTAGATATGTAGTATAGTGTCTTAAAAATATCGGTATAAAACAAAATTGGGTGAAAAGTGGACATAGGTCCTTATTTCACCCGAAAAAGTTATCGGGTCCTAATTTTAATAATTGTTGAAAGTTCGGGTCCTGATTTATTAGCACTGAACCTGATAGGCTGATACATTAAAGAAACTCACAATCCATGATATAGCTATTTCAAAACTTTATGATTTAAAATTACCTGATAATTTGATGAAATTAACTTCCAACATTGAAGAGAATACAATGGTTTTCTATTTGCGAGTGATAGAAATAGCAATAGAACAACCACGAAGTTTGGGAGCCGTTTATTAGGTTTTTTTCTCTCTCTCTTAAATCGTGGGATTAGCAGCAAGTGGGTTTGATTAGAAGAAACTTCTTAGTAATCCTCTATTATATATAACGATTTTTCTATTGTGGTGCTCTGCTGTGCATATGGCTGAAGCGTGGTCAAGTAAAAAAAAAAAAGGAAAGGAGGAATGAAGTGTTTGTCAAACACTCCCTCATATATTTTTTGCCAAACGCTCCCAAATGAACATTTCCGGCCACAAAAAGTTAACTCGGCATGACCACTGTTAACAAGTGCCTTCAATCGGATTTGCCTTTTTCTTTTAATTTTCTTTTTTGCCTTTTTTCTTACATATCCCTCAACTCTCTTCTTTTTACGTTTTAATATTTAGAGTTTGTTGAAGTGACACCCAAAAATACTCCACATATGAGTGTCCCACATTGGAAAAATAGAAGAGATTTGTCTACCATATAAACCAAAGAGTTACTCCTCCTATTGTCAATTGGTTTTAGGATGCAACCTCGTTGGGCTTATTAAGAGGACTCTCTCTTCTCCTTACGGGTGTGGCCCAGGCCCGCGTAATTTCATATGGTATCAGAGCCCATGGTAAAAGTCCTGGGTCTCAATGAATTGATCTGGGCCGAAAAAAATGCCGATAATTCGGCCACTGGAAAATCAGTGCATAATTGCAGCTGGCTTTACGGTAAGCCAGTCTGTCCTTAAATATTCCACATATGAGTATCACACATTGGAAAAATAGAAGAAATTTGTCTACCATATAAACCAAGGAGTTACTCCTCATATTGCCAATTGGTTTTAGGATGAAACCTCCTTGGGCTTATTATGTGGACTATCTCTTCTCCTTACGGGTGTGGCCCAGGCCCGCGTAATTTCACAGAGTTACAAAACGCATCTAAGACGGTGAAAAGGAAAAAAGAAAGACAAATCCAACTAAAGTCACGTCCTAGACGGTGGTCACGCCGGAAAGTTGACTTTTTATGGGCGGGAATGTTCATTTGAGAGTGTTTGACAAAAAATTGGTTATATAAGGGAGTGTTTGACAAAAAATATATATATAGGGGAGTGTTTGACAAAAAAAATATATATAAGGGAGTGTTTAACAAAACAACATTTTATTATAGTGTTTGACAAAATATCCTAAAAAAAAATAAAGGTTGTAATCAGCCCTATTAAATGTTAGGGGTTGAGCGGGGTATTTTTGGCAAAAGAAAACGGTAACTCGGCCCCAATCAAAGCCCAAGTCATTCTATATTGGGTTTGGGCCGAGCTCGTAGTCCCAAATTTTGCCACGCTAAGCCCACTCATATATACTAAAGTTGACCAAACAAATAGAAACACTAATTTTAGTAATTAATAAATGGATAATAATACAATTAATAATAATACAGTTTTTCTTGAATATTGTCAAGTACAAAAGTCTAATCTTTGAACATTGACTTATTATAATCCTTTTTCTGTTGCAATGTATTCAGGTGAAGATTATCGATGGATTACCGATTACAATTGTTGTTTACATTGAGATTTGAAATTGTATATCACTTCGTCCCAAATTAAACTTTTCATGGAATATTATTATGAGAGAAGATTTCAAATTCTATGGGAAATTGGAACGGAGTGATACTAGTGTAGAAGAACCTAGTAAACTCAAGAATAAGAGCAACTTGTCATAGTGTCTACAAATAATATCACAAGTGTAGTGTTTGACGACCGATCAACTGTGCTTTAAGCGAGTGATTATGATCATTTTGAAGGGTCGTCCTCGATTAAAAGAAAGGACCGTTTGATCTTCCGAATTCAACAACGAAAGATAATATATATGCATACATTTAATGCATGTATTCGTGATTTTTACGCGTTACTAAATAGATGTATGCATGAATGCATGATGTTACCACACCGTGTAAGAAATTTGATCGAAGAAATATAAAATGAGAATTATTAATTAATAGTTCCACAGGCCCACAACATTAAGCCTCACTAATTAGACTCGTCGAACCATTTTTTTTTTCCGCTATAACTTGACCCCCAAACAAAAAATCCATTGATACGCCACTGGTGGAGCAATTAAATAAGTAACTTGTCATATATTCATAAAATTTCTAATAAAAACGTTTGAATTTTCAAAAAGGTTCTTGCATTTCTATTTTTTCTTCGAAACAATACATAGATAAGCATAGTTGTATAGTGAAAAGACGGTCATATACACAACTTTCAATCTATTAAAGTGTGAAACTAGAATATGGTGAACAATACCAAAGTAATTAAATGACAATGAGGATCATGATAAATTTTTTTCTTCAACCAGGCCACATTAATTAGGAATTACTACAATTATATGATTTAGTTTAAGATGACTTTGGTTTAAGAGTTGAATATATACTAAGGTTCACATCAACCACGTACTCAATCTATGTATGCAAGTTCTTCATTTTTAGTTATACGACTAGCACAGTACACCTCCAACCCTTATATAAAGGTCGTACCAATAATCGAAGAGGCATCATATCAAATTATCAATCAATAATATAGAGTACACAACATACCCCCCCCCCCCCCCAATTTCTAGTAAAACTGCACAAGTGATAAGCCCTAACTTCAAAATGAAGCAACAAGTCACCCTACTTGTATTTTCATTAATCTTCCTACAATACAATCCAGCACAAACAAATGCACAACAACCAAATCTCTGGGCAACATATTGCGCACCCATAAGCGTGGTCTCCGGTAGCGAAACCGCCTACGCGGCCAACCTTGCTTCGGCGTTCTCGGTCCTCATCACCGCCGCTAGCGAAGGTCAGTCAAAGGGAATCATCGGGTACGAAATCAGTACTCCGGTCGATTTCGCGCAAGTTCGCTACTATTGCCGTGGCCAAGGCTCTGAAGTCACGGCCGCGGATTGCCAAGCTTGCGTTGCAGACGCACAACAAAAGCTTTCCGGCTGCACAATGAGTGTAGAAGCCATAGCCTGGTACGAGGATTGCACGGTGCATTTCGCAAACCGTGACATGTATGGCGTGTTACAGACGCAACCATCTTACCTTGTATGGAGTACCGAAACATTCCCCCCCTTGGATCACACCAGTGATATGAGTGAGTCTATTAGACAACTCACATTCGAAGTCATGAAACTTGCAGCGCAAGATTCGGTCCATGGGTATGCTTATGGTTCACAGCGGATTAGTTCGGACGCATTTTATTACTTCATGGCGCAGTGTTCGGCTGATATAGTCGAAACTGGGAGTGTAGACTTGTGCAACTTTTGCTTACAAACTAACTTGCGTACTCTAGAATTAAACGAAGCCATGGCTCCTCCAGATAGTCAGTTTCTTGCAGGATTGATGCCAAGTTGCCAGATTTTTCTTGGTTATCTACAACCTGATGCATCAGCATCACCTGGTGCACCTTCAACACAACCAAGTCTTGTCCAACCCATCTCGAATTCGACCGCCCTCGCTCCTGCCCCAGCTGCTTAGATCGAGTCATACCATACCATGTGTCATGGATTCAGGTATGTAATATACTTTTAACATGCGCTCACACGAGAAAACCGTTTATGTATATTTCTATCACACAGTACCTTTGACATTTTGTCTTCTGATTTCATCAGGTTGAGGACGTCACTCTAGCTTTTGAACTTAAATTTTAATGTTGGAAGTAAACATCAAATAAAGATAGATTTATATTGTGTCATACGACACAATAAATCATACTACACTGTATATGTATTTGTGTGCAGAATACATAATATATCACCTCATTTTTATGTTTAGACTTTTTATAATGCGATCTCACATAGAACTAATTAATCCCAAAGAGAGATCTAATCGATCGGTATGTATTCTCAAGTTGATGTGACCTTCCCAAATAATATGATCAAGTTATACTAGTATGTTACCACCAGACGATCGTATAATTATAACGGAGTATCTTTTATGTGTGTCATCATGAATCTGAACACTATCCACGATCCAATTGTTACAATGCAAGACTGCACCAACAGAAGACGAGCCACGTATATACTCTCATATTGATTAATGATTGAAGCATTAGTCAATTTGACAGAAATTAAAGGAGTTGAATTTACATCAAATTTGAATTTGCAACTTGCAAGTATATATATACTCCGTATAATCTAATTCATTGTTTCTCATCGTCTTTGAGTATTCAAGTTTGGACAATATCATAGGTCTAAAGTGTACGCATTTGAAAGTGTCAATTAGGCTCTGTTCGACCGCCCTCTTTGCCCTCCAAAAATAAATTTTTTTCTTTGGCTCGCAATGTGGGATAGGCTCCCTACAAGAGCGGGTTTGGCCCAAAGACACATTTGTCCTAATGACGTGTGCACTTTTTGCCCGAGTAGTCCTGAGAATGCTATCCATGTGCTTAAGAAGTGTGTGAGAGCTGTTGAAATTTGGTCGGATATCCGTGTTGTAAAATTTTTTTTTTTAAATACCGACGACGTTCAAGTTTGGATTCTCACTAACCTCTCTCCCAATAACGACCCAAACTGGCCTACTCTTTTTGCTTATCTTTGTTGGAACCTTTGGAAAAGACGTAACTCGTGGGTCTTTGAATTAGTTGATGTTCCGACTAATGCTACTGTCACTATCTCCCAAACACAAACTGCAGCCTTTTCCGCCTCTGTTTCTCAACAGAACCTTGCTCACCTAACCTTCACGGCACCATATACCCCTCTTAAACCACCGTTTGTCACCAATGTCATGTTTGTTGATGCTTCCTTTGAACACACGGAAGCCATTGATGGGTTGGCCTGTTGTATGCTAAATGTGGAAGGAAAATGGTTAGCTGGTAGATGTTCTTGGTTACCTTGTCAGATGCAACTACGGCTGAAGTGGCAGGAATTCACCTAGCTTTGAGCTGGATCAAGGAAATGGATTTTAGCAACTTATTGATTCTCTCGGACTGTCAGCTTGCGGTTCTTGGCGTGAACGACAACAATCAGCCGAAAGATAAACTCTCTAACTTTTATAATCTTTGCAGAGAGTTGCTAAATGAACTAGACGAGATCACCTTGGATTTCATTGGTCGCAAAGATAATGGTATGGCTGATATTTTGGCAAAAAAGGCGAGAAAGACGTTGGACATTCACCAGGTTGTTCAAATGTGCGTCCCTGATGATGAAATCAAGGAATTTTTTTATTCCAAAAAAAAAAAATTTAGGCTCCGTTTGATGGGACTAGATCTTTCTGGACTAATATAATGTGATCTGAATGATTTTGATCTGATCTAAGTTTGTTGAAAATTTGATTGAATTTCAATGAATTAGTATTGATATGAACCAAATACATCGATAGTTAATTGAGCATTTCTGATCTGATTTGATCTAATTTGAATGACTCTAATCTGTTTTGAATGATTTTGAACTAATCTGATCTGAATACTACTTCTATTAAGTCCTATCAAATAGGGCCTTATTAAGCAATGATTTTAGTACACTATCAAAATTTTACTACTTACACAAATAATTTTACTACCAACATAATAAATTTTACTACCTAAATTTTTTTATTACAAATTAATTTTACTAGGCCAATCTTAATTTTACTATTACACACTCAATTTTACATTATTGACAAATTAATTGTGTCTGGACTGTAGACTTCCAGCAATTTGCTTCAAGTTTATCATTCCTTTTTAGAACTCAAAGCCTTCGACTTTCGGACGTTCTTTTATATGACACTTACCAATGGGTCGTTAAACCATCTGCATTTGTTTGCACAAGGACTTTTTTTGGGCCAATTTTGCGGCCTAAATTAAAAAACCAACTTAGGCCATGAGAGCACACCTCTAATTCCCGAAGGGTCGTTTGTTTGAGGGATAACAAGGTGAGATGGAATTAGTTATCCTCATATCTTAATTTCCCAGGTTTGGTATATAGGATAGTAGGTGATACAGTTATCTCGGCCCCATAATCGAATACCTAATGGGGCAGGTATTAGAAGTTGGGATAAAAAAATGACAAAAATGACATATTTGCCCTTATTTAAGTGAAAAATAGACCATTTATATTTCGAGGACAATATTGTCAAAAAACAACTAATTAATACAATAACTAAATATATAATCCTCTCACACGCCAAATAAGGGATGAGATAAAATTATGAAATCTCACGCTCTAATCCTTCTCTTTATCCTGTATTATAATCCTAGTCCAAACGACCTCGAAAAGAATAATAATATTGTGCCACCATCCCAACGAGCGGATTATATGCCCTGGAAATTAACATGATCCAAGCTGGCAATGGCCGGTTCAATTTTGGAAGAACTCAAAGAAATCGAACGAATAATAGGTTTGTCTTCTCCTCGTTTAAGTTTCGACGCATAATCTCACGATATTCAACTGTTAATGCTGTCTAAAATTAACGCCTGATTCATGTTTTCCGTTTTGTTCAATCTTCGAGCTAACGCTTTCGTCGCTTTGTTTTCGCTGCCATGTTGAATTTTTCCCATATTTCTGATTGTAAAATTAGCCTTTGATCGCTACCCAAGTTCATATCTTAGTAGTAAATAGTCAGTTATTTCTTTTCTCTTTAATTGTTGTAAATGATTTCTATATAAGTACTTAGTAAAGTTGACACGCGACTCAACAATGAGGGTCTTGAGATTTAAGCTTTAGGTGTACAACAATGATAATAGTCATTGAGAGAATTTTGTCACCATATATGATATTACCCCGCTTGAATACAGATTAAATTGAAATTCCGAGTCTATTTGGAATTGGGACAGAGGCATGTATGAATAATTTACATGTTTAGTACATATTTTATTCTGCAATGCAGCAATGCAGTCTATCAATTTCATTTGATTCTACGGCAAATGGTTTTTCCATTTAGTCTACAACTACTCTCTAACATGACAACTTAAAACTGTAAAAAAAAAAAAAAAGGAAAATCTCTTTGAATTAGAGGAAATATGAAATATCTCGTTAGATATGTTCTCACCGTGCTCTGCCCACGATAATCACAAAAGCATCTGTATAACAGCATAGGGAAGCACTTTTCTGAGTTTCATCTTATTTTTCATCCCTTTGAATTTGCGAAAATTCAACATCCCCAAAAATCTTAATGGTTATTATATGTTTCAGGTTATGGTACATTTGTCCAATTCTGAGATAGTGTGTGGTGTCATCTCAAATTTTGATCTTCATCACAATATTGTTACAATAAGTGTACCATCTACGAATCAGTTGTCCCGCTTGATCATAAGTCATTAGCCTCATGGAACAATATGATAGCAGTTGGACGCAATTAGAAACTTTGGAATTAATGACTTCTTATGGACAAATTCTGCTAAAAGACAAGGCATTTAATTCTGAGGATGTTTTATCTTCAAGTTGTTGTGTGTCACTGATAAGAGATATTTTTATTATAGAACTTTTTTTTCTCTTGGTGTATTTTGATTATATGTGGCTAAGACATTAGTTTTATTTACCCGTCATAATATAAAAGGATTGCTCTTTCACCTTTCTTATGCTTTTGATTATATGCTGGCTAAGACATTAGTTTTATTAACACTCCCTTATATAACCAATTTTTTTGTAAAACAATCCCAAATGAACATTCCCGACCACAAAAAGTCAACTTTCCGGCGTGACCACCGTCTAAGACATGACTTTAGTTGGATTAATTTTTTTTTTTCCTTTTCACCGTCTTAGATGCATTTTGTCCCTCTAATTATTGAAACGTGAAAAGAAGAGAGTGGAGGGATATGTAAAAAAAAAGGCAAAAAAGAAAAAGAAAATTAAAAGAAAAAAGACAAATCCGATTGAAGTCAACAAATACTGTTGGTTTTATCAATCAAATTCCAGAATGACGAGCAGCAGCAGGAGCGATGATTACAAGAGAACAACTTTGGCGGGCTTAGAAAAACTAAACTTATACCGGTCCCAGAAAACGTGATAAGTATGGATTCCAGGTACAAGGAGCCGGAGGGGCTAACAACTTTATCGCAGTCAAGGTAAGTAGCGATTTTTCCGAAACCCTCCAACTCAAATCATATTCCTTGTGTTGCAACAATCTTGATGCCGACATTGTATCAGCTCCCTTTAAAGCTACTAATGGTCTTAGCAATGCTATTTGCTTAGGTTGGGGGTTTAGGTGATGATTCTAATCAAGTTTTTATCTGTAAACTCGATTCACATGCCGAATTTGTTCATGGCGCGTCTCTAAATGCCGGTAAATGGTTTCCGATTCTTATGTCCAAGAGTACTCGTGTCTTCGCCCTATCAACTCTACTCCGTCGCTCTAACGTCAGTCGGGATTTCAAAATTTTAGACCCTCCATGTGAGATGCTCGATTTGGATTCTCAGAGTGAGGGATGGCATGGACTTGCCCCCTTCCACCCTCGCTACCCATTGATGAATTGCCCATCATAGGTTACGCAGCCGATTTGTGTTCAAACTCGTTTTTCCTCTCCTTACGTACCTCTTTCTTCGATTCTAAAGGGTTGTGCTCTCTGAGGTATCTGTGGCTCGGTAAAATTTGGTCACGTCGTCACCTCCCTCTGCCATTCTTTGGAGAAGCTAAGTTTTTTGACGGACTGTGCTACGGCTTTCTCTCTATTAAAGAGAAAGATGTTCTCTCTGTTTATCGACTTGTTCAACACATGTCGTCATTCTCTTTTGTTCATCTGATGAAACTTTCGTTCCCACCACCTCTTGATCCATGTTTTTCATCTTATTCGAGATCCCTCGTTGTTATATCCCAAGACACTGTCTGCGTTATATATGCAATATCTGATGGCTTTCCTGATATGCCCATTCTTCAATGCCATTGATGTCGACAAATCAGCATGAGACCGCCTAGTATACCTGTTTTGTACACAAAATATACGTACATTGTAGATTATGCTAACAAAATCAACAACAATGCCAGCAAACATGCACGTCATACAGTAAACAAGAGTATAAAGAGCTGAAAATTAAGAAAACTTACGAAACAGATCATACGTACGCGCAAATCGTAACAGATAGTTGACCACAATATTGCATTGTTTGTCCACTCTCATTATACCATGATCATGAATCGCCCAAATCCAATTACCTTCCTTCAGTTCATCTTCACTAAATCTCACACTGTGAAAACGTGCAGAAAAAGGAAATGCAACGACACAAATATCCTTATCGAGGCTTGCCCTTGATAAAGAGCATGTTTTCACTACGCCGTGGAATGTTTAATAAATTTTCAGAGAATGTTTAATAATCAAGTTGTTGTATTTCAACAAGAGATCTCGTCTCCGGTTCCAATGGCAATAAACGATGTGTTCGCCTTTTCGAGTGTACACATCAAATGGACAACGTATTACAATATTAATTTTAAATGGACAACGTATTACACCTAAATGGTGATTACAATACATTCTTATGGGATACCTCCAATCGAATCGTCAAACATGTTTGGAGTGGAACAAGGGTCGTGACATGTACATGGTCCTTGTATTGTTTTGATGTGTTTTGTTGGTATAGATAGGTCCCGGATATTGTCTAAATGTCACCATTGGTTTGTATTGGGCAAGGTAAATCGATAAGTTTAGGATTAACAGGTTCAAACATACTACCAAGGTTTAATGATGAGTCAAAATACTTCGAAACAAGTTCTAGTTTTTGAAATTTTTTTAGTTGTTTTTTTGTCTTTATTGATATTCTGTAAATGTCACCATTAGTTTTTATTATTATTATTATTATTTCCCTCATTTTTTTTCATTAATCAATATTTTTATTTTGTCCACAATTTGGTTCTAAATTATTCGCATATTTGTCTAATCAGTATTTCATCTAACAATTTCTCTCTTGATGTGCTATTTCAGATCTTGTTGGCTGAGACGCTGAGAAGCAAAAAAGTGAAGCATGTTTCAGCATTCAAAGAGCAGGTAATTAGTGAAAAAAGCTAAGAAGTTGAACCTGTAATTAGTGAAGAAATGGTGGGTAGGAAGAGCTGCTGCTGCGAATCCCATAATAATTAAATGAAGATTTTCAATTTATGGGATTGCGATTGTAAATTTTATATATGAAGTTTTAGAATTTCTGATCATAAATCAGAATGGCAAATCAATACCTTGACAAGTGATGTTAGGACAAAATAAGTCAAATGCCATTTCTTTTTGTCATAGTGAGAGTGAGTGAATGAGTGGTCTGAATGAGTATGGACGAGACGAGTGTGTGTGCAGGGCTCCCATTTACAAAGATATATGGACTAAAATACATGGTAACTATACATGAATCATAGAACAAACAAAGTACATGTTCATAATACGTATACAAACACGTGTGATCAGTTTTTTGATATTACTATAATAACTACGTTTGCGATCTCATTGATGTAATTATCGAACATTAGGATCGTCTAAGCGCACATTTAAAGCGAACGAAGAAAGACTTATTGAACAAGTTTCCATCTCAATCCTTACATGTTTTAGAAACAAAAGATAGTTGGTCATTAGCAACATCGAAAAGAAATTGCCAATTGGCTTGTTGATAAGCCCCAAAGAAGCAAGGCCCAGGCCCACCGATTGGCTGGATTGCCATACAAAACCCACTATACCCTCCGGGCTTAATGAACACGTTACTCTGATCCAAAAGATGGTCAACTTCTCCACTTTCATCAAATGATTTTACAAAATTAAGGGCCAGGGTCGGGTATGTTTGGCCCGCCTCTTCGTCTAGGTCCGTCGGGAAACAAAGGTCGAAACCCGAAATAGACGGGCCGGGCTCCAGTTTGTACTTTGAAAAGTACTTGACCATACTATCCCTTAATACGGTATGTGGGATTTCGGACAATAACGTAAACGGTACACCCGGGTCTATGAAAAAGCCCTTAGTATAATCCTTATCATCTAACTGCCAAAATGATGGATCAATGGGTAGCCTTTTTCCATCTAGTGTAATACCGGCCAAGTACAAATGGTAACGGGCTTGGTAATTCATGCGAATTTGTTGGACTCGTCTCGCATCGTCCCCTTTTATTTGAGCATCATCCCCAAATGCGATTATGGTCGAGGTTGCATCTGGGTCCTCCCATGTTGGAACACAATAGGAAAACCGGTTTTTTATCTGTGGCACTAATTGTACCAATAACGAATTTTGACCAGGACCAAGCCCTAAGAACCCAGCCACCGCGTTATCATCCTTCCACGTATAATTGTAATTATTCATCCCACATCCGAATGCCACATTTGGTGAAAATTGGGTTTCATTTTTAGGGTCGGAAAATCGAAAAGTGTCCGTGCCTAAGTAACCTTCCGTATAACCTTTACCAGCAGTTTCGGAATAGTTAAACCCGCAAGAACCTTTGTACGTATATTTTGGTAGACAACGCTTATCGTTTGGGCTCAATACGATATACGTAGTGGAGTCCTCGACCTTCACATTTCCACTTGATATATCGAAACATGGGTCACACCCGGCACATTGGAACCAAGTCGTACCGGAGCTAATGTCGAACAAGAGATATCGGCTATACGCGCTTTTACCGCTTCCTACGAATAGTTCCGTCACGTAGAATCCTGTACCAAAATAGAGACGAGAGCTTATTGAATTCGGAGATTGATTTGCATTTCTTTTGTTAGCAGAGAATGCTCGTGACACCCCGATGTCGATACGTAATTGTGTACGCTCGTTCGTGGTTAGGTCCTTAGGAACTAGATGTATTTGAGGTGAGTCAATTGGGGTTAATTTGATGGAGAAGCCATTTGCTTGGTAAAGTATTGAAATGAGAAGTAGTAACGGATTAATAAATTTGGTTAGCCTCATTTTTTACCAAGATGAAGCAAATGGGCATTGAACTATTGAAGTAGTATACATTCCTATATAATGCATATTAATTGTGGATCTGATTTTGGTACAATGAATACATCCTAATTATTACAATTTTTGATTTATTTTTAATGTTTGAAAAACGCTGAATTTGGTAATGTTTGATTCACTTTGCAAAAATGTATTTGAAAATGTGTAGGGATTGATTGTTTGATAAGACCTGTAATTTGTTACCAAAGTATGAAAAGTTAGCATGAAGTTGATTTCATTCCTAATATAGACAAAGATAAAAGAAACGTTTCTATTGAAAGTAATTATCTTATGTGGTCAATTCATTTGGATGCACAAATTATGAATAGAGTTTCTTGAGGATTTAATAATTTATCTATAGTTTTTCGATTTTTCTAACATGTGTCCATAGCGTAGATGATAAGAGGTAATATATTTTCTTAATTAATTGGTGATTTTCTCAATTAATGAATGAGATCGCATGTTTTGTTTTTTCAAGTAAAAAACTTACTTATTAATCAAGGAAAGAAATTAACTCTTATCATAAAGTTTGTAACTTTGACTTATCAAAGAGATATACGTTGGGTAAAGCTAATTGAAAACTTGTCTAAGAGTTCTTCAATTCGCATAAAAACATATAAGTTCCGATTTGCGAAAAATAATTCATTTAATAAGTTCAGTGGAAGATCACCGCATAATGTAATCTGGACTTAAGGTTACTTACTCATATCGTCGTGTACACACTTACACATGTCGCATACCTTACGCTAAGTTTTAACTATTCCAATAATATGTTCTATTGTAAGTGTCGTTTGGTTATATCAATGGGATTCTGGTCAAATAAAAAATGACAGAGTATGTTTTATTGAAATTTCAACAATTAAATATCAATAATCAAAGGTACGTGGGAGTGGTGTATATTTTCAGTGTTTTAGGTATGACATTTTCGTAAAGAAGGTCACAACCGTCTCATTTCTAATGTTTGTTTAGCCTTTGCATTTCCATTCCAATAACTTGGAAATTACAAACATAGTTCTCTACAAATGCATGCCTTTCAAAAGGCACTCAAAGAATTAATTTTAGATGCCTTGTTTTTATGATGTCTACTCCTCCTCGTGATTCAATACACATGTCTTTTGTTATCTTCTAACCTTCTAAAATGCGGATAGATAATAACATTACTAAAATTAAAACATCAACATACTTGAGAAATTTTCAACACTTAATATTATCATCGTAAATCATGCTACATCGATGATACAAGAACGAAATCAGGCTAGACATCACCCTTACATGTTTGATCAGAGACGAAAGACAATTGACCATTATAAGCGTCAAAAAGAAACTTCCAATTGGCCTGTTGGTAAGCCCCAAGGATGGAAGGCGCGATGTCATTAAGTGGCTCTATAGCCAAACAAAACCCGGGTTTGGAAGGTATAAAGACATTAGTTTGGTCCAAAAGGAGATTGACTTCCCCACCGCCCTCTAATGTTTTCGTAAAAATGAAGGACATAGTTGGATACGTTTGACCAGCGTCCTCGTCAAGGGTGTTGGGAAAACATAGGTCATGCCCTTGACCCGGGGCTGATTGGTTCAACTTGTATTGTGAAAAGTAATTTATTATCGCGTCCTTTACTAACGCATAAGGTTCTTTATTGAGAACCGTGAAGGGTACACTTGGGTCAATAAAGAAGCCTGAAGTGTAATTCTCCCCATCCAACTTCCACACTGTTGGGTCAATGGGCAACCTTTTTCCATCAACCGTGATACCGATCAAGTATAAGTGGTAACGGGCTTGGGAATTCATAGCGATTTGTTGAACTCTTCTTGCATCGTCCCCTATTATTTTAGCATCATCCCCAAACGCGATGGTAGTGGAGGGGGCATCTGACCCCGTTGCGTCCCATGAGGACACACAATAAGCAAACTTGTTTTTGATTTGTTGGGATAATTGATCAAAGAACGATCTAGGCCCAGTACTAAGCCCAAAGACCCCGGCTATTGGGTTTTCATTGTTCCACACAAAGCCCGTATTTTTCATCCCACATCCAAAGGCCAAATTTGAGAAGTATTGGGTTTGATTTTTGGAATCGGTAAAAGTAAATGTGTCCATACCAAGGTAGCCTAAGGTGTGACCTGGTCCGTAGGTGTGCTCGAACCCACATGAGCCCTCGTAAATAAGTTGTGGGACACATCGTACGTCGTTAGGGGTCATTCGGACATAAGTAGACGAGTTGTCAGCTTGTACATCTCCACCTGAAACGTTAAAGCAAGGAGAACATCCGGCACATTGAAACCACGTTTGATCGGCGAAAAGGTCAAGGACAAGATACCGGCTGTAAGCCGTATCACCCATCCCAACCGAGACTTGAGTCACGTAGAAGCCTGGTACATGGGAGAGCTGTAAACGTATAGAATTGGGAGATAGATTAGCATTTTTTTTGTTAGCATATAATGCTCGTGACACCGACAAGTCGATACGTGATTGCATACGCTCTTTCATTGTTAGACCTTGAGGCATCAGATGTAAATGGGGTGAGTCTATTGGGGTGATTTTCATGGTAAATGCATTAGCTTGGCAAAAGATGGAGAAGATGAGGAATAGTAAAACATGAACAAGATTGGTTAGCCTCATTTTTACTCAAGTTGAAGCAAATGGGGTTGTACTACTAATCTCCTATATTATGATTTTTTTTTTTTATATAATTGTGTTATTGTTAGTACAATGAATAATGAATTTTCAAATCTGGAGATTTTGCATGTATCAAACAAATAGATTAAATTGGAAATGTCTGATTCATTTACAAAAACGTATGTGATCATAAAGGATATTTAGGTGTGCATTATCACTAGCTTTAATGATGATAATTCCTTAAATTTAAAGCAGAATATGGTAAGTCGGATCAGGCTGATACTTACTTAAACTAGTTTGTTGACCCATTCAAAGCATATGCATATTTTCATAATGCATTAAGAGATATAATTCATTTGTTTGTTTAACACATAATAACTTCGTATCATTAAAATAATTCATTTAAACTTATAATTTAATTGATTTCTAAGGATTTGATCTGAGGGGTATAGGGAGTGAGACACAAGAATGAGACATATGATCTCCACTCCCCCGCCCAATCGTTTACTACATTAATTAAAATTTAATATTACTCTCTCTAATTTCTCTCTACCATATACGCCCTTTAATTTGTTCCATATTCTTTCCTTTCTTTTCCTTCAAATCACTCTCTAGTCTCTACCATATACTTGTTGAGGAAGCTGTGTTGGATCAATTACTGAAATTGTGAGCTTTTTTGAACAAATTTACACAGTTTTGTGAGGATGGAGAATGTTTTCGCCAATATGATCGTAATAAAATCGGCCTGATTTCGATCAATTTTGAGCGAAATCTTTTGTATATGATCTATGTTTGGATAAAACAAAATGGTGATTATTGTAGGATTTTGCTCTCGAATACACTGTTTTGTTGTTCAAATAGAGTATTATAGGAGAGGCTACTGCAATTTCTGATTGTTTTTGGTTGAGTATTGCGGAAGTTTGATAAAGTTGGATCATTTTAGGCTGATACCATATTAGAATCTATGATTAGGGAGGCTTTTGAGAGGAAATGAAAGAGGAAAACATTGTAATTTTTGTATTAATTTTCCATGAAAGAAATTCTGTTACAATTCTCTTAAAGGAGCTCCAGCTGTGAGTGTCCCACATTGGAAAAAAAGGAAAGAGTTGAGTCGTATATAAACCAAGGAGGTACTCCTCCTATTGCCAATTGGTTTTTGGATGGAACCTCCTTGGATTTATGACGCGGACTCTCTCTCCTCCTACCGGGTGTGGCTCAGGCCCGATCGTGGTTTAACATGATATCAGAGCCCATGGTTAAATATCTGGGACTCAAGAAGGTGAACTGGGCCTGTTGCAGATGGATCAAGTTTACGCAACCGAAGAGAGCTAGGAGAGCCCCAGTTTACGATGCCTACCAAAGAGAGCTAGAAGAGCCCCGGTGAGTCCGTGAAGGTCCAGTCTGCGTAGATGGGCAAGATATGTGGGAACCGAAGAGAGAAGAGTCCCGGTTACCCCCAAGCCTAGTCTGCTGAGTAAAAAAGGGAACTCACACGTGAGGGGGAGTGTTAAAGGACCAGCTGTGAGTGTCCCACATTGGAAAAAGAGGAAAGAGTTGAGTCGTATATAAACCAAGGAGTTACTCCTCCTATTGCCAATTGGTTTTAGGATGAAACCTCTTTGGGTTTATGATGTGGATTCTCTCTCCTCTGTGCGGGTGCGGCCCAGGCCAGCAAAACCTCTTCAAATCGGAATAAACCCACCAACCAAACGACTTACTAGTAATTTCCACTGCAAAGTAATGTTTTTTTTTGTACAAAAGAGGGCCGAAGCCCAAACACTAAAACAAACTACTCATGAACTATCCTAGGCCACGCGATCCCGAGAGCATCTTCGCGGAGAGAGGAACGGAGCTCAGCCGGAAGGTATTGTAAGATGATCAACTTTCGGTTTTGGATGACACCCTGATTTGCAAGCCAATCAGCTGCGTTATTCGCCTCATGATAGATGTGCTCGATGCAAATTTGCCAAATATGTTTTCGGATTAAATTCTTGCACTGTTGAACCACAGTACGAAGAGGGCTTGATGAGGGATTGTCGCTCTTGATCAAATCAACACAAACCGAGTTATCTATTTGGATTAAAAGTACTTCCAATCCTTTCAGAAGAGCTAGGAGCTCTGCTTTCATGGAAGAGAAAAATCCGGCAGTACGAGATGAAGGCTTGGACGAAATTACCTGTGTCGTCTCGGAAAATTCCTACGGTTCAAAGAGATTTTACTATTTCTTTTTACAGTTTTAAGTTGTCATATTAGAGACTACTTGTAGACTCAATGGAAGATTCATTTGTCGTAGAATCAAATGGAGTTGGTAGACTGCATTGTAGAATAAAATATATACTAATTTTTGCAATAAGTGAATGATTCATTTGATATAAAATGAGCTCTTAACATGGCAACACAAAACTGCAAATAGAAAGAGGAAAATCTCTTTGAATCAGATGAAGTACATACTAGCTATAACTTTTGCATCAGAAGGAGTTGGCTTCTTCATATTCACTACAACTATAACATTCACATTTATATTATACTCTGTTTTCTACGCAAAACACAAACACAAAATGGCACCGAGTTGCGAGAACCAACTTGTACGCAAGATAGCCTACGGTGTTCGTGCACTATTGGTTATTGTCATAGTCGTTCTCATCCTCGTATTCACCGTCCCACGGCACACTAAACACTTCGGCAACCCACAGAACAACATCACATCAAACTATCCCCAACCAAAGTTTAAGTTGTTAGACGCTAGGGTCTATAAACTAAACCTCACAACTACTTTATCTGATGAATTGAGCATGCTGGCCAGGATAGAAGTCGAGGCAACCATCTCATCCGACTTCGGCCTCACTACATATGGTAACTTTACCGGTTTGGCTATTTACAGAGAACAAAGTGTTGCAACATCTGCCACAATTCCACCTACATAATTCAATAAGAAAGAAGCGTTAGTGACTTGATTGCCGTTATTCCAAGGTGAGTTTGTCCACATCTCTTCTTCTCTTCGTTCTCAAATCAAAAAAAAATTCAATCGGGAAATTTACACCTTATAATGATCAATGCTCCATTAAACTTGTCACATCTTACTCCATCTGCCCACTATATTCTTCCTCTTTTATTTTGGTGTTTTGTCTATCCATGTTGGGGGCTATTTTGAGATTAAATAACTCGTTCAGTTGTTGTAAATATTAATAAATATTTAGCTCTGCATTGCATATGGTTAGTGTTTGGATCACATATGGTACTGCGTAATCAAGGCATCAAGTATGGTTCGTAGTTTAGTATTTGGGTTCTATTTTATCCCTATATATCAACCCTTGGATCTAATTGAGATGGATGGTCCAATAATGTAGGTTGTAGACAATTTTTCAGAACATCAGTTATCTGATACAAAACACTCATCATCCCATAAATTTTCTTGAGTTTCTTCGATTTCTGTCCGATACAAACAAACACAATGAATACTTGCGAGAAGAAGCTTGTACGAAATATAGCAATTTCCCTGTTGGTAGTCCTATGCAATAGGTAAATGTGTAGTCTTTGTGCAATATATGTTGTTTTATAGCCTAGACTTCACATTTTTTTCTTTGCCGGTATAAAATCTTCCTTACACGTCCCACGAAATGTGAGAAACTTGCTCAGCTGCTCAAAGCGATTATTTTAACAAGTTGAATGGTAAATTGGTACTTCCTACAATTTTTTTTTTCCAGATGATGACCTATTTTATTATTATAAGACTCGTTTGAATAAAATGTAGCTCATTTAGAATTGAATGAAGGGAGTAACTAGTAAGTAATAACGGATTTTATTATTTAAGATTAAGGTTGTGGCAATTACCACAACGGGTCAGTTGTTTGGAAATATCACGATGGGCGCATTTTATCGAGAAAACAACATTTCACCTTCTTCCGTTATGCCTCCTCCGACGTACCACGACAACGTTCGGTTCGTATCTTGGTCCTCTATGGTACGAGGTAATCCGAAGAATCTCTCGTCTTCTCAAAACTCTGAGATTCTAAATGACATCAAATCCAAATATTTGTCATTTAGAATCTATATGAATTGTCGCATCAACGCTTGCGACCAATGGTACGACGTCAACAAAAATTGTACGGTTGTTGTTCATATCCCACGCCAAGAGGGAAGGGTGGTAAATTTCAACTGATCCTGTTTGAACGACTCTTTTATCCTGTATTCCGACGGTATTATTGTTTCGACGTTTTAAGGTTTTCTTTTAATCGTACATTACAATAGTTATGATTATGTAAAAGTTGCTTGTGTAATACTCCGTATGTTCCATCGCGTATTATTCTTAATCTACGGATAAGTTATATTGTTTGAATATGTCACATGGAGGATATTTTAGAGTGAGGTTAAGATCATGCATGATTCATGAGTAAAAATTTACATTTTTTTTTTTATTTCTATCATCTATTTCATCTTTTCAATTGTTAGAGAAACAAATTAACCAATTATTTTGCCTTTTGTTTCCATAAAGTCAACTATAAAGATGTAAAAGTTCATATATAATGTGACAATCGTAATACTCGAAACAAAGTGAGTTTTAGTTGATTTCGATGTTGGTTATGTATTTATATGGAACTTGAGTTTAGTTGATTTTGATGTTGGTTATGTGGAACTTGAGTTTGATGTATGTGAAGATTTTTTAAACTAATAATTTATTAAAGACTGTTAAGATTATTATGATACTAATATCTCCTAATTATGTTAGGCTATCATTATTATAATCTTATTGTAATATTCTTGTGGACAATTAAGGTAGGATATCCCTATAATTTTGCCTAGATTTATTCTGTTCTCACTGTACATGTAGAGGTATATATACCCTATGTAATTGTTCTATGCGATATACAATAATACATACAATTTCATCACATGTTCATTTATACCTAGGAGTTAACACAGTGAATCTGGATCACTCAAATGAACTACTCGATCCTCATTTCCTCACTAGAATAGCATTAATATTTCAGTTGAATTTTTCCATCGGAAACGAAGTAACTTTTAGAAGCAAGAAAAAACTTAACGATAATACGAGTCATTCAATTCTATTTACGTTTAATACTTCACCTATCTACACATTATTATAAGCAAAAAGCTAAAATCAAACTTTTTTTACATCAAAAGTTCAAATCAAATAAACGAGAAAAGTCATTCATATATACAAGCGTAGGTGTCACAAGTCACGAGTCACAACCCATCCCTTAGAACATTTTTAGTGGTGTTTTTTACATCTACTTAAAAGTAGGGTCAAACATAAAAAAATCAAAAGAAAGAAAAAGTTGGAGAGAGAGAGTGGTACCTTGGCACAAGTTTGTACCAGGTTATTCGACCCGGGTAGAGTTTTTGTAAGTGAAAACGGTGGGGTCAAGAAGTGAGAACTCTGAGAAGTGGGGATGGAAAATAAAAGAATAATATACTAAATTAAATATTAAGAAAGAGAAAACTTATACCACGTTTCAACCTAGTAGTGGTTAACAATGCTCTTAGTAAGGTAAAAGCAAAAGCAAGGACATTTCACCTGAAATTTCACCAGACAAAAGAGACGAGGAAAAACACACACATTCGCATAGCAGTAAAAAAAACTGTAAAAACTCAGTAACTAATGCCTTCTTCTCCACGCTATCTACTGTCACTCTCTAGAACCCACAAAAAAACACAACAAACATTGTTTTATATTTTCTTAAAACATTTACTATTTCCCAACCCAAAAAAAAAGGAAACAAAAATACAAAAAAAAAAACAAGTACTTGGAGACCAAGGCAAAATCTTCCTTCCACCGCCTTCATCTTCACGCTTCTTTACCGCCATTATATAACCCCCTCACACCTTTCTCTCTCCTTAATCCTCCCCTTCACCCCCACCCCTCATTCTCTCTCCTCTCTCCTCAAGAAACCATGATGATCGACGATCAAATCAACAACAACAACAACAACAAAATCATGGAAATCCCAGTAATATTCTACGACGGAGAGAGAGAAATCGACTTAGGAAAAGTCGATATTACCCCTATCATGACCTTCAAACTCTTACAATCTACCCTGAGCAATAAAATCGGCATTTCTCCTAATCATATCACCATCTACTTCGACCGTAACAACATCCACCACCACCACCAAAACCACCACAACAGCCACCGTCGCCGCCACCCTGTCACCAGCAAGTTCGACTTTTCCTCCGTCGAACCAGGGAGCTGCTTTTTCTGGGTTGTTCTCAAGCGTGGCCGCCGTAATCGCCGCCGTCGGAACGGTAAAAACGACGCCGTTGAGAGCGGGCCGTTTGTTCTGTTGAGAAGAGGTGGTGGTAGCGTGAACGATACGGATTGGGATTATATTAACAGGTTAAGGATGCTTGCTGAGTTGGAGAGAGAAAGGGCAAGGTATTATATGTCTCTTAATTTGAATTCCAATGTTTATAATGAATTATCTGGTTATAATCATAATCATAATCATAATCAGATTAACGCTAATTACAACAATTACGCTGCTAATTATGATTATGATTATAATAATAATGGTAATTATGGTGGGGGAGGAGGGATGAGTGTGTTGAGTAGGAGCAGTGGTGATGATTATGATTATGATGATGGTGATATTGCCACGTGTTCGTCATCAACTGGTGGTGCAAGTAGTGAAAGGGTGTTCTGTGATGTATGTAATAATTCCCCTCCTGCTGGTGGTGGTGTTGGTGATACGGTGCCGTTTCATTGGTGTAAGAATGACGTTGTTGTTTCGACTGGGTTCCGGTCGCTTGTGGGTCCCATTGCTCCACCAGGGAAGAATAAGCTTCTTCGTTGACTTTGTTCGCTCTTTTGTTCTTTCCGAGGGGAGGATGAAGGTTTGAAGAGTAGTAGTGTGAAGAACAAGTCATTGGGTTTGACAATGTATAAAGGTGTTTTTAATTTATTACCCATGTTATAAAAACAGAGGAAAAAACAGAGGAGAAACAGGGGAAATTATGTGGAAGAAGCTCTGTTTTTTGTGTGTAATTTTTTGGTGGGTGAATAAATTGATGATTAAATGAAGAAAATGAGGGTAATCAAGGTGAAGGTGTGAAAGGGGTTTGGACTGACTATCAACTTAATTATTAGGGTTTATCCTAATATTACTATCGTTTTATTATTATTTGTTATTAGTGTTGTGGATCCCACAGAAAAAAAATTGAGTTTGGGTGGGATGATTTAGTAGGAAATACAATGATGTAGGAAATTGGAGTAGCAAGTACTAGTATGTATTGCTGCAAAAAAATTGATGGTAGTTTTTGTGTTCTTTTTGAGGAAAAGGGGCCTCCTTTTTTTTGTGTGAAAATGTTTGGAGGTTTTAACCCTTTTATGATATGAAAGTGCGAAATGTAATACTCCGTACCTTAATATTAAGGTAATGGATGATGTATCATTGGAATAAAATGGTTTCTTTTGTCTTGGCTAAGTGTATTGACGCAATGACGCGTTTATTGACACTATTTTTAGTAAAAGGTTTGGTATAACAAACACGCCTTTGAAGTTGAGTATAGTTTCAAGAATAGTTTTGTCGAACAATTGTATATTGTCACATTAACATTTGTGTTATCTACATTACCATCATTGCCTGCTTACAAAGTTGTAAGCACACCCTCAAAAAAAAATAAAAATTATCAAGTATGAATATGCTATAATTTCAACACAATTTCTATGATCAGCAGTTCAGCACATTGTCGGAGTAGAAATGTTTGGCACTTTCAGGGAACTTTCTAGTACTCCGTATTTGTTACCCTGGCTTGGTTGGGTTGTCAATGTCATACCTTTTCTCCTTGCTTTCTACTTTTCTCGGAAAAGGCTTGAAACTTGTTGAAGAATTCTCCAAATTCATTTGTCACATTAACATTTGTGTTATTTACATGACCATCATTCTGCTATAATTTCTATGTTCAGCACACAATTGTTATAATTTGTCCTCAATTTGGCATCCACGGGGCACTTACTATTTTGTTAGCTTTTGTGTTGGTTTGTCGATGTACTTATGTTTTCGCCTTGGCTTTCTAGAAAAAGGCTTGAAATTATACAATGTCTTTCGGAATTTGTACTATTCAGTTTCGTCTCAATTTAAATACTTCGTATTCAATGGATTTTAACTTTCGAGAATTTTAGTTTATGAGAACATCATAGCTTGTAGCCCAATCAATGAAGTCCAATCCATTTCTTTTAAAGTTCAATGTTTTGGACCTTTTATGCATTTGCAATTTTGCATGACCCAATTGATACCAATTCCAAGCCTAAGCATCAATCGAACTTATTGATATCGCACCATTAAGTTCAATTTTCTTTTTACTTAGCGTATGTAAGATGTCTTTAGTATGACGTTCTTTCTTAAACTTAGAAGCCCCGACTTATGGGTTCAGATACATATTTTGCTCATGTACTCCCAAGTCGACTTCTAACTCGAACTATATTACTATAAACATGCTCAGTTACGAACCGATAATTTGATTTTGACCAAAAGAAGACCAAAACTAATGTTGTCACGATGTCACGTGAGAGTCTAGTACGACTTCTCCAACTCAATGACATCATCAAAAATACAACTTCCCACATTTTTACTCTCTCCTCATGCTAGTACTATAAAAGCACGAGGGGCGCAGAATCCCTGACAGTCAGAAATGAAACAGTATGGCTGACAGGGGCATATTTGTCATTTTGGGCCAAAAATTGACACTATTTGGGGTTAATTTTGTCAATTCAGGGCACAATTTTTTCACAACCAGTTTTCAACCTTCTCCCACCAGTCAACAACCCAACCCAACCCACCGGAAAGCATGAACTACCCAGAAATCCGACGAACCAACCTACCCAGAAATCCGGAATCAAACGACACCCTAAGATGGGCAAGGTGAACCCCTTCCCCAAAAAAATAGAAAAAATTAAATTGGTGAAGGGTGACCGAAAAAGGGTTTAGGGTCCCCCTTTTCCGGTGTAACCTTACCGTGGAGGACAACCCCTTCATGTGATGTTGTTGTTGTTGTGGTGATCAATTGATGATGGTGCATGTGATGTTGATGATGATGGTGATGCAGATCGCCGGCGATTTAATCGAGGGTGGTGGTGGTGTATGATGTTATTGATGATGATGATGGAAAAAAATATGGTGGTGATGATTGATGATTTGGGCGGTTGATTATGGTGGTTTGTTTTGATGATGATGATTCTTCTGGGCTTCGATGAAGATGGGAGTGAGAGACAGAGGGCTAAGAGAGAGAGAGGGGGGGGGGGGGGGGTTAAAAAGTGGGAACCAAATAAGGTAACCGGGTAATTGGGGGAAGGAATTGAGCAGTAATTTTTTTTGTCTTTTTCCTGTCATTTGCACTGTATAATTAATGACAGTCAGGGATTTTTCGTGCCTCTAAAAGCACCCACGTAAAGTCAGTTGCAACAAAGAACCACTTGTACAGCTCTGTTCTTCTTGAAAATAATAATGGAGTTGGAAGACGGAGAACAATGGCTTCCCTCATATTTTCCCATCAGAAAATACTCAAACTCATCATCAACGACCTCATCACAACCGTCCCTTTTCTTTTACGGGCGATCTCAGCCGTCAATTTACCAACCGTGGTTTTCATTCTCCTAGCACTACTGCATCCTATTACTCCTGCCCTGTACGTTCTCCTATGACTATAAAATAATAATACGCCGATAGTAAAATTGTAGTACGGTATAATAATAAAAATTACGTTGACATGAACCGACTTTTAGTGTGTAAATATCATGTCTTTAGCATTCTTCCAAAAGAAATAGTAATGGTCACCAATTATATTATACCCATCTTAGAGTAATTGAGTTTTTTCTCTTTATTTTTTTTATGTGAACTTGAGTTTTTAACTCAATCCAAATTATATTAATAACATAATCAGTAGATATGTTCGGGACACATATCTTTAGTTACCTTATCTTTCGCTCATTAAGATTTAAAAGTTTTCATTCGATTGAAACTTAAAACTATAAGTACGTGAAATAGTTGTTATCTTGTTTTTGACGTCTTACCTAAACGAAGTTGTGTGTAACCGTTGCGCCTAAATTCTTTTACTAAAATGCCACGAAGGAAGCACAAACAAACGTGACGAAAAAGAAAGGAGATCGATCGAATTCTGTTACCTAGTTTACCGCCACATTTCCGAAATGCGCAAATCTCAACGGTAACCATTTCTCCACCTTCTTCCCCTCTTTTCTCTCAATTTCCCCCAAATTTCACCTCAAAACTCAGAATTCGCCCTAATTCTTTAATAATCCTCTCAATAATACGAATCAAAATCATAAAGATTGCGTAAATCGAAAGCTAAGTAGAAAAAAAGAGGGGAAAATGGTGATAATGGGAGTGGCGCCAATGGCGACGGAAACCCTAGGAGAGAGAGTGACGCTAATTAAAGAATCGCTTTCGAAGAGTCAAATTATTACAGAGAGTATGGTTACGATTCTCGGATCCTTCGATCATCGCCTTTCGTCGCTCGAAACCGCAATGCGGCCGACTCAGGTGGTTTACAATTCATTTTCTCTCTTCTTTTTTTCGAGTAATTTTCGTTGTTGTTTTTGTGATTGATTTTGGATTGTAGATACGGACGCATTCGATAAGGCGAGCGCACGAGAATATTGATAAGACATTGAAGGCTACTGAGCTTGTTTTAGGTCAATTTGATCTTGCTCGCAAGGTGAAATCTTTACTCAATTTGTCTGTATGTCTTTGATTTCTTAATGCTGATTGTCGCAATTTTATCCTGTATTTTGTTGTTAAAATACGATTGATTTTTTCGATTTTAGGGAGAGTAGCATAAGAAGATGTGATAATTGTGTAACTTGGCTCAATGGCTCTTATGTATGTTCCTTTTTATGTGACATCTTAGATTGTAGTGGTTATGTGTGACACAAAGAAAATGCGATTTTGTTAAATTTTGCTTATAGTTGTCGACTTGTCGTATGAAGCAACTATAACTTTGTCTAGGATGTATTTAGATGAGTGAATAACATGGTGAAATTATTACGTACTATGAGTAACGCGTTGCTGAGTAATACTCGATGTTAAATGTAATTCAGGTTCCTGGAACATCACAGTTGTGAATTGGGGTAATGGTGGACTGTGGTGTATTATTACTGATAGATTATTATTTTTTTTTATTTTTTTTTTGAAAATGAGGACTTGTAGAACTTATGTTGCATCAGGCTTGAGAGAGTAAATTTATCTGCTTTGAGAAAGAATTATATGCTATTTCTCAAGCTAGCGTAGTTAAGCATTTGAGCTCCTTGGAACATCAAACCAGACCTTGTGGGATTAAGTTTCGACCCTCTTAATCTCCTAGGATACAATAACTGCGGGAATGTTGAGTGGTGTATGATACAATAGCTATTCTCAAACCTGCACCAAATGCACCAAACACCGCTTTCTCTTTCAGCATTTATTGAGATCATTGGGTTGATTGAATGCTCTGTTACATACTTGAACTTTGCACCGGGTTGGCCGCTTCTGTCATACTTAGGGAGTTAGGATCATGAACCCTTGCCCTTGAATTGGTCTCTTCATACTTATATGTATCCTTCTTGAAAGTAGGTGCATTGTACTAGTCATACTTGTAATATAAGGTCATTAGGTCCTTAATTTGTGAATGGTGAATTGGTGTGCATGAATGGTGAATTTGCTCTTTATGACCTAATTTGTGCACCTTCAATCTGACGGGAATGTTTCAGGGCTTCTTTGGAAACTCTTGTAATGTACTGGAATTCACCATGTGGCCTCTCCACGTTAAATATGTCTATGTCAGTCAAAAAGTTTTGTGGCTATAACTTATAATGTTATATTATCCGTTCTTTTTGGAAACAGATGAGGGTGCAAGCTGCACAAACTTTTTTTTTTTTTTTTTTTTTTGTTAAGCGTTGTTTGCCAATGGTTGAGTTTGTCTAGGATGTATTTGGATGAGTGAAGAGCATACAGATATTTTAGTTGGTATAGATAATGCTGGCCTGCTTGGAAAGAGTACAACTAAATCTCAAGCATAATTCATCTCCTTGGAACATCACAGTTGTGAATTAGGGTAGTGGTGGACTGTGCTGTATCAATATTTCAGATGACAGATTAAAGTTTTGAAATACTGATCTTTCCATCCCTTTTTTTTAACGATCTCTAAGGCAGAATTTCAGGACCCTCAATAGTTATGTTGCATCAGGCTTGAGAGAGTAGAGTTGTCTGCTATGAAAAGAATAATACTGATTCTCAAGTGTAATTGAGCTATTTAGAACATCAGAGTTCACACCACATGGCATTAGGTTTTTGTACTCTTAGTCTTAACCTTTCAGGATTGTGGCTGCGATCATGTTGAGTACTATATGATAGAATATGTATTCTCAACCCAGCCCCAAATACACCAAACCAGTCCTTTCTCGTTCAACATACATGTATTTACCTCATGATAGGCCGTCTCCACTCTTGTGCCTTGCGATCATTAGGTTGATTAAGTACTCTGTTACATACCTGAAGTGTGCACATATAACCCTGGATTGGCTGTCACTCTTAGGATCATGACTTTAGCCCTTTAATTGGCCTCTTCATACTTTTATGTTATTCTTCATTGTTACATTCAAAGCAGGTGTCTTTTACTAGGGAAACATGTTAACTTCATTGCCATGTTTCTGATGTATAAACTTATACTCCGTATGATTTAGACCAATTTCCAACAATAATCTTACAAATGATGTACTGTAGTCAATGCCAACCTTTTATCTTAAACCAAAATGGTGATATTGCTCTTTACCTTTATTTGTGCACATCCAATCTCACTGGTGTGCTTCAGGTCTTCTTTGGAAACCGTTGCAATGTACTGGAATATACCCTGTGGCCTCTCCGTATTACAGACGTTTTGGCCAGTGTCCTAAGTCTGGTTATAGTAGGCACATTCTTTTTGGGAATGGGTCTGCAGGGTGCAGAGGCTTCTTTTTTTTTTTTTTTTTTTTTTTTGAAGTGTGAATCTTTGTTTGTCAATGGGATAGTTGGTTGTTTACTCGAGCTTTTACCATTGGGGTTTACATGCAATGAATAGGTTTGTACTTTGTTGTGGAGCCGGATTGTGATGTTGCTTTATGTATCTTCTTTCAGAAAGGATAATTCTCCTAACATCAGAGTTCAGCCCCGTGGGATTAAGTCTTGACCCTCTTGGTCTTTCAGAATTATGGCTGCGATCATGTTGAGTGCTTTATGATACAATAATGATCCTCAACTGCGCACCTAATACAACAAAACAGTCCTTTCTCTTTCAACATTATTTTATTGCCCTCAGGATAGGCCACCTTCATCCTCCTGTGTTGCGATCATTAGATGAAGTACTCTGATACATACTTGAAGTGTGCACATATAGCCCTGGCTTGGCCATTTTTGACATTCTTAGGATCATGGCCCCTTTCCCGTTAATTGGTGTTTTCAGACCTATATTCACCCTTCACTGTTACATTTCAGCCAGCTGCTTTTACATTTTTACTGGGCTTAAGTGTCAGCTTCAAGCTCAGCTTGAAAATTGTGGCGCATGAATGGTGACTTGGAAACTATTGCAATGCACTGGAACCTGTGGCCTCTTTGGAAACTATTGGAATCCAATCTAATCAGTGTGACTCCTCCACATTACATGCTTCTGTCAGTGTCTTAACGAGTCCAGTTGGAAAATCTTTTGGTTCTTACTTATAAACTCAGAATACCCCCACTCCTTTTGGAAGAAGATTGGGGTGCATGGTGCACATACTCAGCTCTTTTTTTTTCCAATGGGCTAGTACGTATAAGGGTGCAGGGTGCACATTCAAAATTTTCTTTTTTCGTTAAGCCTTCTTTTGTCAATGGGATAGTATGCTGTTTGCTTGAGCTGTCGCCATTGGGTCATGCAATTGGAAGGATTATAATGGAAGCAGGATTGTGATCTTGTTTATGGTAAATTGAGGTAGTCGAGCCATCTTTGAATCATTTTGATTTTGACTTGGCTTTGCAGGCAGAAGCTAAAATACTGAGAGGGCCACACGAAGATTTAGAAAGTTACCTTGAAGCTATTGATCAGCTGAAAGCTGTCCTCCAATTTTTCAGCGGCAACAAAAGTTATAAGAGTAATGATGGTGCTCTTACTCGCGTCAACAATTTACTTTCAAAAGCCATCTCAAAGCTAGAAGATGAGTTCAAACAAATTCTAATGTCTCAAAGGTTTGTTTCTTAAAGTCTCATGGTAATTTTGCAAACTGTAGCATCTCGGACCAGTTTGAAAGAGTTGGTCGTACCCTTAAACCCATAATACTGTTTCCTTTGACAGAAAAACCTGTTGTTTTTTATGCCCCTGGAAACTTGTTGAAAGATAGCAAGGAAAATTTATATAAAAGTTTGTTGTTGTTGTTGCTCCCTCCTCCCCCGAGTTACATTTGATCTGTTGTGAAGTATGAGGATACTGCACTTCATGTTTATTATGAGCACATTGATTGAATGAAAGTTTTCCTTGTATTTTTTTGTTTCAGTAAACCTATCGAACCTGATCGTCTATTTGATTGCCTCCCAAATTCATTACGGCCAAACTCAACAGCGAATCAAGGAGAAGGTGCCTCTTATGCTTCCACTGAACAAAATGATAAAAGCGCAGAAAATACAGCTTATAAAACTCTGCATCTTGTTCCACCCCGTGTGCTACCATTGCTTAATGACCTGGCCAACCAAATGATTCAAGCTGGTTACCAACAGCAAGTGCTTAGTATTTTCAGGTATTGGCTTTGATTCACTAGTTATAGTTCATTTAACAGAACTGCCAACTGCGTCTTTGTGAGACTCACAAGTCCCTTGGGAGACTTGCTGATTTGAAGTTTCCCTGTTGCTTATTGAAGAGGGCAGTATTTTCTGGTTCAAATTCAATTCAATTGAACAAAAAAAACAAAAAAAAAAAAAAGATAAACATTATGGATTTTGTGATTAATGGTATTGTTTGGGTAAGTGGTAAAAACGTATTTCTGATATGTGCTAACAAAGATTTGCATTCAAATATGCTATAACCCTTGATGGTAGAAGGTCAATTTGCTTTGCCTTCGCGGAGTGTAGGATAAAGAACCGAGGAATTGTGGTTTATGTACCAATGTGCATAAGGAAGAATAGGAGGACAAAAAATTCAATTTTCGCAGATTTGATGACTGTTTTACATTTTTCACTCCAGTTTAGGACTTCAGGGAATCTTCTAATAGAAAAGTTTGATGATAAGGGATTGCTGTTCCCATATAATCCATATTGATAGATGGGAATGTAGATTTGCACAGAGCTGGGAGTTATTTTGTTTCAATGGAATATCTTTTTCTAGCTTTTATGATTATGAAAATAGTAATTGGTATATGAGCTAAAATTTTGTTTTATATTTTTGAACACTTAGGGAAACACGTTCATCTGTCATGGAAATTACACTAAGGAATCTTGGCGTTGAAAGACTTACCAAGGATGATGTGCAGAAGATGCAGTGGGAGGCTCTAGAAGCAAAGATTGGCAATTGGATCCATTATATGCGTATAGCTGTATGAATTTTATCATCTGCAATTATTAGGCATTTTCCTGTCATGTTTTTGATGTTGTCTTTAATGAAATGCAGGTTAAACTGCTCTTTTCTGGGGAGAAAAGAGTTTGTGATGAAGTATTCAAAAACATTGAAACTATCCGAGTATTATGTTTTGCAGAAGTAACCTCAAGTTGTGTCTCTGCACTTCTGAGCTTTGGTGACGCAATTGCTAGAAGTAAGAGATCACCAGAAAAATTATTTGTTCTCTTGGACATGTATGAAATTATGAGAGAACTGCAGCCTGAGGTAAGCGTAGCCAGATTATTCTCATCTGTTTGTCTAATTTCAGAATACCATATACTTCTGTAAACCTGCAAAGCCTTGTTTTGATCTAATTTTTTCTTCAGACTATAATTTTATATCATCCAAACGTACTACCATAAAGATTTCAGTTGTTGCTGATATTCTAAACTCAGTTATATGAAATTAGATTTTCTTGCTTTTCTTGGACCTTAGGTCATATCTTTGTCTGCAGTGCATGTTTGAGTGGTACAGTTAGCGTTTCTCTAGGTTTTGGTATCATTCTGTAATTCAGTCATGAGATTCAGTCATGGGATTTACAACTCTGCCTCTTCTAAATCTTCTTTGCTAAGTTGGTTTAGAAGGCGCTCTGAAAGAGAGTTACTATTCTGAAAATACATATTTTGAGATATGCTATTTCTATTTTCTGCATAACGTCAGTGCTATCTTCTACATAAGCTGTAACACTAGTAAATGAATTTTTTCTTTTTAATCTTTCTGTTATTAGTAATTGTAAATATTCAGCTGGATACAGTTCAACATATATGCTTGTCATGGACAGATAGAAACTATTTTTGAGGGTAAACCTTGCACTGAAATGCGAGAATCAGCAGCAAACTTGACAAAGCGCCTAGCTCAGACGGCCCAAGAAACATTTGGTGATTTTGAAGAAGCAGTTGA
Organism: Spergularia marina; assembly: GCA_963680865.1. NCBI lineage: Eukaryota > Viridiplantae > Streptophyta > Magnoliopsida > Caryophyllales > Caryophyllaceae > Spergularia > Spergularia marina. The sequence continues at coordinate 700,885 of OY804555.1, read as the reverse complement.
GAAAGATGCCACAAAAACCGCTGTCATGGATGGAACTGTTCATCCTTTGACAAGCTATGTGATCAACTATGTGAAGTTTCTGTTTGAGTAAGCCAAGTGCTTCTACCATACTGTAGCATTTGCTTGTGTTTTACTGATCATAATTGTTTGGTGGATTACATTGACCTGCCTGGTCTAATATTTGAACAGCTACCAGTCTACTCTGAAGCAACTTTTCCAGGAATTTAGTGGAGAAAATCCAGAATCCCAATTGTCTGCAGTCACAGCGCGCATCATGCAGGCACTACAGAATAATCTGGACGGGAAAGCTAAGCAGTATAAAGATACTGCCTTGACTCAGCTGTTTCTTATGAACAACATTCACTATATTGTTCGATCAGTTAGGAGGTCTGATATTACATCTGTCATAGCCATATTTTGAAATGAAACAAACATCTCATTCCTTCTTTTCTTCAGCCTTAAACACCTTTGATCAGATTTGTATCCTTTATTCATTTGATAATAGGTCAGAAGCAAAAGACTTATTGGGAGATGATTGGGTTCAACGACATCGGAGGATTGTCCAACAGCATGCTAACCAGTACAAGAGGGTTTCTTGGTCTAAGGTATTCTTTCACTTGTTACTAAATCCAAAAAGTTTTTTTTTTTTAAGGCCAGTGACCTCAGAACCTCCTGTGCGAAAAATCAGAGAGCTAAGATTCTGAACATCTTATGCTACATCTGTGGGTGATACTTATGCTGACTGACGTATAGGTTTATTTCAGGGGTTGCAAGTCCTGTTGTTTGTCTTTCCAATTCTTTTGATGATGTCTTTTTCGTCCTCTAAAGTGCATATCTAAACATATCAGTAGAAGCTAGTACCATCGTAGCATAAGATGTTCTGATGAGTCTTCCAAAGATCATGAAGTTTGTGGTGTTTCTCTGTCACTGTCACAGTGTCACTATTGCTATTCCATCTGAACTTTCTCTTTTTCCTGTTCGTTTGCAGATCCTGCAATTCCTCACTGTACAACCTGCTGAAGCTTCTGGCGGTAAATCTAATTCAGATGCCACTCCTTCACTTTCAAGGGCAATGGTAAAAGAAAGATATAAAAACTTCAATTTGCAATTCGAGGAACTTCATCAAAGACAGTCTCAGTGGACTGTTCCTGACAGTGAGCTCCGAGAGTCTTTGAGGCTGGCTGTAGCAGAAGTCTTATTGCCTGCCTACAGGTCCTTTGTTAAACGTTACGGGTATGTCTTGCTACACCTCTTGTACATTTTGTGAATGCTTTTCTTTTCTTCCTCGAAGTCAGGGTACCTCAATTACGCGTCCACTGGTTGTAGGCCTATGATCGAGGGTGGTAAAAACCCGCAAAAATACATAAGATACAGCACAGAGGATCTTGAGCGCATGTTATCTGAGTTTTTCGAAGGAAAAAATTGGGGCGAGCAGAAGCGGTAGAGACATTGAAGAATGACTGGCATTGTACATATACTGCAGAAGAGCAACTACTGTAAGTTTGATATCTGCTCTCTCATCTCTTGGGTTGTTTGGTATCTTCATTTTCACGTCAAAGTCAAAATTGCTGAATTCAAAATTTCTAACTTGTTTTTAATAATAAATTTTAGATGACAAATGGATTAAATTCTCTTTATTCGAAACCAATTTTGGAGTGGTTTCTTGTGATGACAGTCTATAGATTTTCGTTGGTGAACCCACAAAAGTCGTGTCAATTCAGTTTAATTCATTTCAATACATTCATTTCAATTCTATTCATCAACACCAAGTCGAAAATAACAAATTCTTAGGACTCCCACTGTCCCACTGATGTTACATACAAACTGTTGCGTGTTGCAACAACAAGTTCTTAGGACTCCCACAGTCCCACTGATGTTACATACAAACTGTCGCATGTAGCAATATGTTTTCATGAATATTTAACAAAAGATTCTGGAAACATGTTTATACAATGATTGTAGGAGCACCGTTAGAGAGGAATTTTTGGACTGTTGTACTGTCTGTCAGCAATTAGCATCGAACCTTCATCGTCGTAAACCTTAACTGCTTCCATTTTACAAGAATGTCCGCATTTAATAATTTTACGCACATATTCAAACCAACCTTATAATTTCGAGAACTATATAACAAAAAATTAATAAACGGCTCCACCGTAGGGTGGTTTACTTTTATTTTTATGATTTTAATTTACCCCAAATAACCGTAGCATCATGGAATTATTATGTACATACTCATTCACATGCGACGTCTTTTTCCTGTAATATATTAATATATTACTGTATACAACATGTTACTATGGAGCCAATGTTGACTGAATTTGGTGTAATTTTATATGCTGATGGATTTGATTAGGGGGGAAGTTTCAAACCTCTAACATAAACAAGGTTTTAAGTTGTCATGATAACAACCAATATTGTTCTTTTCTCGTGGTCTCTTATACGAGTGTCTTAACTTCTTAAAATAAAATTTTACTATGTGATAATAGTAAATCGAGGACAACCTCTTTGTGATTCTCATTGATTCAAGGAACTCGGTTTTGTTGCAAAATTATAAAAGTAGAAAAATCATATATCAACATGTGGTGTCTGATCGAAAAGTTCGTCTAATGTGCAGATTAGGTATCTCTTCATAACATATCTTGCACACAAAGAAAGGAAAGAAAATGAAGGCCACTTCTACAAATTATAACATTGCATATTTGAATGGCATCAACGGCCAATTATCAAATTATCCACATCTGGTTCTTAATTAATTTAGACGACGCACCATTAATTAATTAAAGGAAGATTAGGTTGGTGGGTGGGCCCAGTGTTTGGGCTATTAGGACCAATGGGTCCTTTTTACCAACTTGGAAGCTTCTCTGTCATAACATTTGGCCTTCTTCGTCTCATAATTCCAAAATTCCAACTAAACTTGTGTTTTTATCTGAAAAAAAATTGTCCACTATTTTCCTCAGTCAACAACCACAACGAGAGGTCGAGATCATTGCTTCCTCCCTCAAATTTGAGATGCTCATGTTGTTACAAATTAAATTAAACTCAATTTAGCCTTTTTCCGATCTTATCCATTGGTTACCAAGCGGGTGTCGTTGAGCTTGATAGAGTTGTTGAGTACTCCATATTCACGATCAGAATTATAAACTGATCCATTTTACCATATATAGTCTCATTTCGCCTACAATTCAACAAGCATAGCCCGTGAATATTTTGAAATGGGAAAGTAGAAAAAAGGTGATACCAAAGTGGACTAAATCTCGAAAGTGTAAAGTCATGAATTCATACGTTTTCAAAGTTGATCAAAAAGAGCATAGCCTGTGAATATTTACACCGTGTGTAAGTGTTAAAATATGATCATTATAGTCAAAAACAGCATAGGAGTAACAAGGAAGAAAGTATTCCATAAACTATAGAGTAGAAAGTGGATGGGACACACAATGCCTTGACTTTACAACATTCTAAGCTAAGATTTACACTGATCCCTATAATTATATCGCTTACCAACCCAAAAAGAGTGAAATTCTTCTTAAGCATGTCCCTTTCTTTAGACTATTCTATGCATTTTGTGGATTACTCGAGTTATTTTTATAACTTGTTTACATTTTAACTTTCTCGTAGGTTTAATACAAATTTCGGGTATCATTATATATTTAAGATTTCTAGGAGCTATACACCGACGCTCACATAAATTTTAAACTTATACCCTCCAATATAATTAAAATGAACGTACGTACATAATTATTCTAATTAATCTAAGTATTCATAATTATACGATCCTAAGCACATGACAATATAAGTAATGTTCCCTTAAAAAAACAATATAAGTAATAGAAATTGAAATTTTGGGAGGACAAGTGTGGTAATGGTTCTATAGTTGCAACCTAGTAGTAAGGCACCAACCATAAATTAAAGGGTACGTCTAATTAATTAAGACTATACCCATGTTACTATACACCATTATTTTAGCTAGAAACAAACACGACTTAGCTTGTGCAATTAACAACCCATACACAGGAAGTCTTTTTAGTCAACTCTCCCATGCACCTTCCTTACGCCTAACACTCCCAAGTCCCAACTATTTATGCATAATTACTTCATGTGAAGTGAACCCAAAACTTCTTCTACACACCAATACAATTCATCATCAACATCCTCCCTCTCCTCTTTCCCTTCACAAAACACTTCCAACTTCTTCTCATCCTCAAAAATACTCGAGAGTATATAGATACTATGGGTATAAAGGATTGCGGCCACCACGAAGACAAGAAGAAGAAGCTCATACGCCGGATAATTATCGGTGTGGCCGCCACCATCTGCCTATTAGGTCTCATAGTTCTCATCATTTGGCTCGTGTTTAGACCCGCTAGCCCTAGCTTTGTTCTCCAAGATGCTACCCTCTATAGCTTCAACCTCACGACTCCGTCACAGCTGAACTCGGTCTTTCAAGTTACGGTCCAGGCTAGGAACCCGAACGCTAGAGTCGGGATTTACTACGACAGGCTCCTAACCTACGCATTTTACCAAAATCAACAGATTACCCTAGCAACGGCTATCCCACCCACTTATCAAGATACAAAAGGTAAGAACGTTTGGTCTCCTTACCTTCAAGGCCCATCCGTACCTATCGCTCCGTACATAGGTTCGGAGATCAGTCAGGATCTTGCTATGGGAAGCGTGCAGCTTGTGATCAAGATGGATGGACGGGTGAGATTTAAAGTTGGGACCTTCATAACTTCATCCTACGGTATTCATGTAAATTGCCATGCTTTTATTCCCATTGGAAACCCTGATAGTGGTATTTACGTCTCACATAATGTCATCAAATACACACTCATCAAGAGCTGCGACGTTAGTGTCTGAGAAGCTAAGGTCTGATCACTTCATGCATGCATAGGATGTCGATAGAGCGGTATCCGGTGATACTATACCATTTTTTTTTCTTAAAACATAGTGTTTCATTTTTATTTACGATCCGATATTAGCGGCTTTATTTTCATATATTATGTCACATAGCAAGCTAAGGCATCTCTATATATTTATTTTGTAAATCTTGCTCAATTGCAAAATAATATGTAATTAGGGAGCAATTGGATAGTTATATTTGAAAATACGAACATTTTTACGGTACATTCTTATTATTATTGGTGATAAAGGTGTTTTTATTGGTTTGTGATGATGATCATCATTAGTTCATTACTCGATTTTTTAATTGAATGATTAGGGAAATGATAATGGAAGGACAAAGCTAATGAATAATTTAGAACATTTTTATTTAAATTTGGGGTTGTTTATAATTATTCAATACAACAGGTTGTCAATTTGTATGATTACGTTTGGGAATTTGATTCTAGCATTAGCTGTATATATGTAGAATATTTGAGTTGTTAGCGATTTCTTCGTTTTTTTTTTGTTCAAAGAGGGAGAAATCGAGAGGAAAGTTACGTACACATAAAGTTAACCTTGTGGACCGTCGGCCGAGTAAATGAGGAAGCATGCATGCATGCATGATCGAAATCGATCGTAAATTCCGTTTGTAACTTTGTATGTACGTCTTTGTTAATTAGTCGCTAGTGAACTCTTTTAATTTTCTCCCAAAGTTACTATTTGATTTGTTTCATATCGTAGAAGTGTTGATTTTATAGTCTTGATGAATAGTATAGGTTATTTACGTACATCTGAAGTCATATAAGTTTTTTTTATTATTAATTATGTATAACCGATTAACCGATGTTCTAGTAAACCTTAGCTTAGAATGAAGTTGGTACCGAACAAGGTGCATAATTAAAATGTGACATATGAAAACGTCTCCTATGAATGTTATGTTTATGTGTAATTACGTTAGAGTAAAAGTTGATCAATATATACCCTCCGTTAAAATTAATTAAGCTAGTCCAATATATTTGTGATAAAATTAAAAACTCTCAGTTTACCGTCACGGATACATAATTTTGTTGTAGAGCTCGATCGGTTAAAAATACAATTGAACTATCTTTGCGTGAAATGTGATTTTGTACGGAAATGCACAAAAAAATAATACAGAGAAGAATATTTTTTCTCAAAAACGAGAAGAATATAGTCATGTATCATGAAGAAGAAGATTTAGAATTGCTGATGTGAAGGATAAGAAAGGAATGCACGGCACATATCATAATCACCTTGAATTGGTGGCATATCATGTGGGCTTGCTTTGCTTTCAACGCAGACTTTCTTAATTTTGTACTCCGTCATAAAGAAGCCAGTATTATACATTTCTTAGCATTAATCAGAGCTATAGACGTCTTGTTTAAGCGAATATGAGAATTCACTCCCGAGTAAAATCGTCTGTTAGATATGCAAGACATGAGATATATATACTACTTATTTGTATGTATTTATCGATGGGTTGAGGAACAAATCGATCTTTGTGATTTTGCGAGTTACGAGTCTTGCAACTAGCTCCCTACGCCATTAGTGTGGTTTCGATTTAATTTGATTACATTTGAAGGCTAATTAGCAAATTAGACTTGCAAATTGATAGAGGTCTTTAGTTTAGACACAATTAATTTGTCTACAATGTAAAATTGAGCTAGTAGTAGTAAAATTGAGATCGGAATAGTAAAATTAATTGTAGTAAAAAATTCAGGTAGTAAAATTAATTGTGTGAGTAGTAAAATTTTAATAGTGTAGTAAAATTATTATGGATTGTAGACACTTTTGGGTGTCTACACTTTAAACCTCTAGCATTGTCCATTAGACTTACACAGTTAATTATAACATCGGATTATTTTTTATAGAGCTATTAGTAAATGGATTAAGATTTTATTTTCTTTACCTGCACCTTGATTGTGTCGATTCTTAGTGCGAACTTGGGAAGATGCTTTTATATATATGCATGTCAACTATTTTATATGCACAACAAGGGAACAAGTTTCCGATCGTCTTTTTAATTTTTATATGATTGTGACTTTAGAATTGGACGTTGATTAATCAACTATCGGTCTGGGGTTGACTCTTTCTTTGTGATACATATGTATCCCATTTGTTATTGTAGACTAAAATTTATCACTGAAATTTAATGTCACCAATAATTCGAAAAATTCGGATTTTGGCCAACGTTATTGACAACTTATGAAACGATAAGCAGCACGTGTTAGAGTGATACTTAGACGACCTTCACATCTAATAAACACCGATTTGTATGACAAATATCGACACATAAATAATCACATTTATCTGGTAATAAATTAATAATACTAAATTACGAAACAATAATTTTTTTTGCAATCAATCAAGACTCAAGTCCGTCATTTTCTGACAATCGGCACTTCGGCAGCGTAGAAACATCGAACTTGGGAGTATTATTTTCATTCAACGGAAGTTTCTACAAATTGGATAGCAGGGTTTGGGTGGTGGACTAAGAAAATACTGGGCCGGGCCACAGTGGTTAAGACTTTCAAGGTTGGCCACCCAACATAAGTTAGCCAATAATATGTTGGATGCCAAAGAATTATAGTTTTTTTTCTGGACTTTGATTCATTGGAGCAGCTAACTGTCTAACGTTGCGGAATGGATACGAGGATTTAGCTAACGTTGCGTGGGTGGAGATCCAATAATTTAGCTAATGCTGCGTAGCTTTACTTTATAATATTAATATAATACTTCACTGGTCTAGTAGTCTTGGCAAATGCAGGCTTGATGTTGTATTGTTCAATCTTCACCCACACACCATTTCAAAGACTCAAAGCTTACTAGTTCTTGAAAATGCACATGGACAAGCTCATGCAATGCTATCTTTTTATTAAGGACTCTTTCTAATTATGTCTTCAATAATACCAAGTCCCTTAAAATCCAAACTCATTGATTGAATTAAGAATGATGTCCATTGCTTGGCCAATTCCTCCAAAATTCCAAATTCATATAGAGTTTAGCTTCTAGATGTACAGTCTATGTACCGCTAAAAGCTAAATCATACTTGTCCCACAAATTCGTAATCATTATTCACACTATGTCCACATTGCTACACACTTATGATTGTCTCCTCCATATAATTGATGTGAAAATCACTTCTACATTGCATTTTCACATCGTCAGTATTTCGTGAAAAGACAAAGTGATACAAAATTTGACGTATTCACGTGTTTGCCCTATATAACTATCATAGAGAGTTTATCTTCTAGATGTACGGTCTACGTACCGCTAAAAGCTAAATCATACTTGTCCGACAAATGGCATGGGCTAAAAAGTCTACTACTTCCGAACCCATCCAACACTTTTAGCTTCTTGAAAACAAATCCTCTACCAAACAGTAGGCAAAAAAAGAGAGGATGTGCCCATAATTTCACATTAAAGACGAGCAAGAAATAGAGCCGTTACGCAAACGAAAAAATCTCATAAAAAGCAACACCAAGTGGCACTTTTCATTATTAATTAATATATTTACATAAAAAAAGCAGTAAAAATCAAACTCAACTAACGGTCATATCATTGACCAAGTCCAGGAAAAAAAAAGTCAATCCTGGCCTACTTATTTTAATCCCCTAATACAATCAACTAATCACACTGATTAATCAATAAATCAAATAATCCCATCATAATTCTAATTCATACCAAGAACAAAAGAACAAATTGAACACAAAATCAACCAAACTAAGAGTACCGATCACGTGACAAAAATCGACAAAAGGGTGGTACTAAATATCGCCCAAAATGAAACCGCTAATAATAATAGCGGCACTTAGTCTCCTCAAACTTAAGGGCAGTAGTTTTCCCTTCCAAAGGAACTTTAAGATCACACTTCACTTTAGGCTTCCAAGTTCCAGTCTTGAACAAACCAACCTTAAATCTAACTTTCAGATGAAGCTTCACCTCAATCTCGTAAACCCCATCATCAGTTTGCTTTAAATAATCCGATTTATCACCGTCTCCAAGAACAACAATGTTCTGACCCTTAAATTCCACAGGCCCAAACGACGTCGTATTCTTATGACTTTGGTAGAACGTGTTCGCTTCCACGGTTTTCAGCCTCTGTCCGCTGTAGATTGCGTCAGCTTGAATATAGTCGTAGTAAACCCCAACACGACCGTTCGGGTTGCGTACGTTGAAAGTTACCGCGAGGTCGTAGTTGAGGTTGTTGGTGTTGCCGGGGGTGAAGTTGAAGGTGGTGAGCGTGGCGTCGGTGGCGTGGAATTTTAGGGCGTGGGGTCGGATGATGAGCCATAAGACCAGAATGATCAAGCCAATTACTATTAGGATTGAGAATATGACCTTAAATACGCAACCTAAGAGACAACACCCGCAATCGCAGAGGCAATCGAGGAGGCAACACCCGCATCCTCGCCCACCTCGCTTCCCGGGGCGATTGTAGCCCCGGGGAGGTTGAGGTGGGGGGATCGAGGGGCCGTAGTAGGCCCCATTGAGCTCCGGCTGTCTTTGGTATGACATAGTGGAGAGTCTTTGTAAAATTACGGATTATTCTCGTTAAATTTTCCGCTTTTTTTTTTTGTCACGAGTTTTTGTGGATTTTGAGATGAGAGGAATGGGAATGTGTGGATATTGTGATTGGTATGTGGGGGTGTTGTGGGTATTTATATGGGTGAGAATTGTGATGTGAGGAGATGGGAAATTTCTTAAGGAGCCGTCAATGAGAAGCTTTATGGTTTTAAAAAATTTGTAACGGAAGGGATTTGGGTCGTCTAAGGAAACGAAAACGCGGTAATAAATAAAAAATGATAAAAGTGTGTGACTTTTTGGACGCGTTGTTGTCGAACTTCATTATTGTGATGGCCAGTTTTGGTTTTGGTTCGGCCCACTTTTATAATTCTTGTTCGAAAGGTTATGATCCATTTACGTCTTACGGCAATTCCGTCTCTGTACCCGATTGGATGCAAGTAGGGTTGGCAAATGGATCGTTGGGTCGGTTCTGGCGGGTCGGTTTGTATTAGGTCGGGTCATACCGGGTCAGATGATCTTTCGGGTCGGTTTCGGGTTGGGTCGGTTCTATCGAGGAAATTTTGTGCCAGATCGGGTCGGATCACAATTGGTTTTAGTTACTGATGGTCATTTATGGACGTTATTTCAATTTTTGTCATCACTAGTCGGGCCATTGTCGGGTAACAGGAGGTCGGGTCGGTTACGGGTCAGGTTATCATCGGGTTGTATCGGTTCGGGTCATCATCAGGTCGGGTTTTGTTGATCACAAATCGGGTCATATTGGGTCAGATTCTCGGGTCAACGAATCGGGTCGGGTTTACCAGTCCCAGATGCAAGTATATACTCCCCTGTGTTTCATTGGGTTATTTACGTTTTTGTTTAAAAAAAAAAAAGAGTATATATGAAATCAAAGTTGATTCACGTCCGAAGTTTTGAGCTTATGGTAGTTGTTTTCCTTATCTCCTAATACATTACATTAGGATCAAAGTTGATACTGATCTCAACTAAATAAGGTAAATGTGTTATTGTTAGTACAATGAATATTGAATTCTCAAATCTGGGGATTGTGCATGTGCCAAAACAAATTGATAGATTTGGAAATGTCAGATTCATTTGCAAAAACGTATGTGATCATAAAGGGTATTTGGATGTTCATCTCTAGCATTAATGATAATTACTTGAATTTGGAGCAAAACATGGTAAGTAGGATCAGGCTCATTATTACTTACATGTACAAAATGTGAGTGAATCAAAGATTTATTAACAGAAATTCCACACATGGTTTGGAAAACGCTCAATTCATTGTATTCCCAAATCCCAATATATACCATATGGTGTATGTGTAGTAGTACAGCACTCTAGCCCATCTCTCCTTTTTTTTTTTTTTTTTTTTTTTTTTTTTTTTTTTTGGCGAATCTAGCCCATCTCTTGAATTTGAGCAAAAATGAAGATAATAATCAATCTTCTTGATCTGCTACTACTCCTCACATCCATCCTTGCTCAAGCCAATGCATTCTCGATCAAATTTACCGCAATAGACTCACCTCAATCACAAATTTTACCTCAAGAATTAACTACAAAAGAGCGAACTCAATTGCGTGTCAACATATCCGTTTCTCGAGCATTGTATGCTAACAAAAGAAATGCAAAGGTATCTCTTAATTCATTAGGATCAAAGTTGTACTATGTACCGGGTTTTTATGTAACTCAAGTCTCCATCGGAAGTGACAAAGGCACTTACAACCGTTACCTAGTCCTCGACCTTTATTCTGATCAAACATGGTTCCAATGTGCCGGGTGTGACCCTTGCTTCAACATAACAGATGGAAATAAACGGGCCGAGGACTCGCCCTCCTATGTCCGAATGACCTTTGATGATAAACAATGTGTCCCGCAATTAAATTATGAAGGGTCATGCGGGTTCAATTACACTTTTGGTCCGGGTCATGTTGAAGGTTACCTAGGCACGGACACCTTTACTTTCTAGAACGCTCAAGGCATATCCCAATATTTCCCAAATTTGGCCTTTGGATGTGGGATGCACAACACGGGCATTGCATGGGAAAGTGACAACACAATAGCCGGGATCTTCGGCCTTAGTAGTGGGCCAAGATCCTCGTACAATTAACAAAGCAAATTAAAGATCGATTTGCTTATTGTGTTCCGGTCTGGGGCGAGGCCAAATCGCCCACTTCCACCATCGCATTTGGGGACGATGCCCAAATAAGTGGGGATCTAGGGAGAACAGTCCAAACAGTTGCTATGAATGCCCAAGCTCGTTACCATTTATACTTGAACGCGATTACGCTAAATGGAAGCAGGCTGCCCATTGACCCATCAGTTTGGAAGAAGGATAATACGGACTATTCTTCGGGCTTTTTTATGGATCCAAGTGCACCGTTTACGGTATTAGCCCAAACACCTTATTCTGTACTAAAGGATGCGGTAGTAGCCTACTTCCCGCAGTATGGTATTGAACCAACACCCCCAAGTGAAGGCCTTGACCTTTGTTTCCCAACCATACCCGATTCTTTTCCGAGATTGTCGTTCAACTTCTTAAAATCATTAGACGACAGCGGAGAAGTCGACCTATTTTTGGATGTGCAGGCTGCCTTCTTACTACACGACGACGGTTCCGGATTTTGTTTGGCAATACAGCCAATCCCGGATCCTGGGCCTTGTATTTTTGGGGCATCCCAGCAGTCCAACTTCAAGTTTCTTTTTGAGACTAATGCTGGCCTATTATCCTTTGTCCCTCAATATTGTGAGGAGAATCCTTAGGGTCTGATATCATTATATCAAAATGATATCATGAGAATTAATAATGTTTTCTGTAATCGAAATGGCTTGAAATTGGTATCAACTGAGTGATGCAAATCTCCAACAAGTTCAGAATGTCGAACGTTAAAATGAGATGGATGGCCTCTTTTCGACCTTGATATCCCTTCGATTAGGGCCGACTTGACCTCTTAGAATAATCACTAGTTTATTAGCCCGTGCAAAATTGCACGGGTTGTTATATAAACTTGGTTATAACTCTATTTTACTGCTTATACTTAACGCAAAATATTAGAATCGTAAAAATTTAACCGACCAAATGTTATCCGTTGTTCAAGGTTAATAGCCCATTTTTTCCCTGATCAAGTTCTGGCCATAAACAATTCGAACCCGTTTAAACCACTATTCTACTGGTTTAAACTTGAGATGACCCGTTGTCCCAATTTTCTATAATTAAGACGGAAAAAAACATATTTAATTTGGTATCATCTTAGAAAAGTTATGTTTGATTAATGAAAACAATTTAGTAAGTATAGCGAATTTATATCATTACTTTATGTTTATGTAGGAATTACAATTTTTGACCCGTGACCCGTTATTTTCGGGTCCCGGTTTTGTGAACTGTAATTCGTATTAACCCCGACTACTTTTTAACACACTTTTTTTTTTAACTCTAACCCACCCGTTGACCCGTATTTTGAGTTAAAACGAAACACACGCAAGCTGTGTTATTTCCTAATATATTGCGCCTATATATATTACTTCCTAAATTATCTCCAAAAATAAAATGATTTGATATGATTCAAATTATCTCGTCCAAAATTGTTTGCGGAATTATCTCCTAAAATCTTATAACCTTTATATATAACTTTGTCAATAAAAGTATAAAAAAAATCAGTTACCCTAGTGGTTGTATTGTTGAAATTGTAACTCTAAGGTTACAGGTTCAAACCTTCACAAGCTCATTTTTTATGAGCACATACAATAATGAGGTGGCGATGACATCAGCAGTGATATCATTAAATGAGTAATATTTGTACAAAATAGAAAAAGAGAGAAGCCACAAGCTATGATGTTCTCGAATAAATTTCTTAGCGAAAGTTTTGATTGAATTGACACAACCGTACGAGTATAATACAAAATTCGAGAGACGTGTAGTTTCGAGTATTTCTCTAGATAGCCAGAGAGAAAAGATTCAAGATTGACAATTCAACACCAAGGGCCGAAGGCTAGCAAATAGTAAGTGCCTATTGAGTGCTAAATTGAGGACAAATTATGACAATTGTGTGCTGAACATTGAAATTTTGCTGAAATTACAGGCATTCATACTTGTATAGTTGTATGTAGAAAAAAATAAGGAGACAAGGTATGACAGATACCAACAAAAGGGTAACAAATAGAAAGGGTCCTGTAAAACTTTAAATGCCAAAGTGCCATATTGAGGACTATCAAAAGTTTGTACTCCATCCATGATGGGCTGATCATAGACATTGTGGTTAAATTAAGCAACAATGATGGTCATGCAAATACACATGATAACGTGTGACAACTCTTCAACTAAGTTTTGACAATTTATTGTTGTAGTTAAATCTACGTTCAATTCTTAACTGACGTGTTCATCTTACCCAAAATTTCGACAACAACCCAATCTAAAAACGCGTTCATTCACTTAACCAAGACAAAATGGACCATTTTATATAAAGGGTATAATGAATTAATGATTTATCATCCAATACCTTAACCTACAAATATTTTCACAAAGAAAGGAGGCCTCTAAAAGAGCACAAAAACTACCAATTTTCTTTTGTAACAACTAGTTGAAGCGATCCGCATCACTCGACTTTTTATTATGGGTATAGGAAATATATTTATCGTTATTGTCTATTTAATTTCTAATAATCACTAAGGTTTACATTGTCTTTTACATATACTCATTTCGGTCATTTTTGCTTATCTCCGTCTTTTCTTTTGGTAAGCTGTTGGTGCTTATTGTGCTCTACAACGCCATATTTTTTTGTCGATTGTTATTCTCATTCGCACTTTATAAAATCCTAAAACATAAGCTAAAGAAAAACATTTTTAATTTCTTTATTTATGCATCTATATATGCCAATCCCGTTAAAAAAAAATCTCAAAACATTGTGCTAATATACATGAGAACTTCTAAGTAAACCGGAGAGAGAATTTATATGAATACTTTCGAATTTGGGAGTAAACTACTTAAATTTTACATTAATCAAAGTGCTCGCATTTGCTTGAAATAATCTAATATATATATATATATATATATATATATATATATATATATATATATATATATAAAAGCGAATAATTTGGAGCGCATTGAGGGTGTCGGTAGGTCAAGAAATGGAGAGAGAGAGAGTCCAAAATTTGTTAAACTCTCACCTAAAGTGTTAAAGTAATCCACATAAAACATTAAAAAATGCACCCACAGAGTCCAATATTTGTAAAACTCTAATGTAATAAATTATCAACATGAAACATGATATAACTCGGGCTATGCATATCATAATATTACAATACATGTATCATTTATTTCGTGTCGAAATGTATGTCAATATAAGATTCATTTACCCATACTTTTGAAAAGTTAAGAAACTAATAATTTAAAAAGCATTGAGAGCATCAAGAAGTCAAAAAATGCACAAAGAGAGTCCAATATATGTAAATTCTCACATAAAATATTAAGATAATCCACATTAAATATTAAGAAATGCATGCGAAAAGAGTTCAATATTTGTAAAACTCTTACGTAATAAAGCTATCAACATGAAACATAATATAAACTGTTATAACTCGGGTTACGTATATCAAAATATTACGATACGTGTATCATTGACTTCGTGTCAAAATGTGTTTCAATATAAGATCCATTTACACATACTTTTGAAAAGTTAAGTATGATTTTGGTAGAGATACGTTGACAAGTTTAAGATTTTTGTGAAAAATAATTTAAAAATAAACAAAAAAAGAATGATTAGGAGAGACCTTTTAACTAACAAACATTTAATTAGTTATCATAGTTTACTTATTTATTTTGAGATTAACTTAATAAATAAGAATAAGCGATTATGATAAAGTGTACCGTGCAACGCACGAGCGTTTCACCTAGTATCATATAAATATAATGGCGGAGACCTAATTTTTAGACTTACGTCGTCTTCCTCCACCGTCACAAACTTCTTCACTACACCACCCCTACGACAAAGTTCATTGCACTACACACTCCTACGAACTTTCTTTTGCATCGTACCACATAACCCCGACCCTCCCACAAACTAATCTAACACACTACCCCTCCCACTAAACACCCCACCACACTACCCCTCCATGTCCCATCGCAGTACTCCTACGATAAACTATTCCACCGCAAACCGCACTGCCCCCTCTCCCAACAAACTTCTCCGCCGGACTACCTACAAAAAATCACTCGCGCCCCCTCGATGCGGTTCGCACCGCACTACCCCCTCTTACAAATTTTTCTACCATGTTACTCGCACTCCTTGGACAATCATCTCCACCGCCACCGCATTCCACAAACCCAAAAAATCTCATCCATCAATCAGAGGAATGATGTATCAACAAAAATAATTTATAGGACACTTCAAAATTAATAGAAAAAAAAACGAACATAAAATTTAATATCACAGCACCCAAATTTATACCAAAACAATAGAAATACGTAATATCCGAGAATTAACCCCGACCCTCCCACAAACTAATCTAACACACTACCCCTCCCACTAAACACCCCACCACACTACCCCTCCACGTCCCACCGCACTACTCCTACGATAAACTATTCCACCGTAAACCGCACTGCCCCCTCTCCCAATAAACTTCTCCGCTGGACTACCTACAAAAAACCACTCGCGTCCCTCGGTGCAGTTCGCACTGCACTACCCCCTCGTACAAATTTTTCTACCATGTTACTCGCACTCCTTGGACAATCATCTCCACCGCCACCGCATTCCACAAACCCAAAAAATCTCATCCATCAAGAAAGATGTATCAAACAAAAATAATTTATAGGACACTTCAAAATTAATAGAAAAAAAACGAACATAAAATTTAATATCACAGCACCCAAATTTATACCAAAACAATAGAAATACATAATATTCGAGAATTAAATTAATGAAAAACAACTTAAAAACTTTAAAAGAAGGACAAAAATAAAGAAATTGAAGTGAGACATGAAAACATGAGAAAAATAGAGAAGTGGAAGCTAACATGTGGAAAGGGCGCACAAACAAAGCAAGTACAAAAATACTCGAAGAAAACGACAAAGATGAATGCAAGTGAAAAAATGATGTGACTCAAAATTAGTGTGGCAAACTCGTAAATAAAAAAACCTATGAATCAATTTGAGGGGCAAAATAGGGAAGTCAACCTCCAAGGCCCAACCCCCAAATCTCTTTCAGATGAGTATGTACTCTTTCCGTTCGGCTTTAAACTTTCTGCATTCTATTTAGGGGTGTTTATCTTTAAACTTCATACTTGGAATATTTCCTTATTTGTACATATAAATACCAAAACACCCTTATTTTTTTATTAAAAGTGCAAGTGGGACATACACCTATGTGTAATTTTACACCAAGTAGACCCTAAAACTCATTCTTTATTTTATTTTTCTTAAAAACTGTGTTGCGACCTTACGCGTTTTATAGCCGAACGGAAGGAATAGTAGATACATGCACGCTACTCCATACATTTTAGTTGTCCCTATCAAATTATCCCTCACACATGACACACCCCTTCACAACTTCGTCATATATAAGAATAAGATTACCTTCGCTTCATTTTCTTCATCACAATATAACCATCGTTTTCTTCATTAAATCATGAGTAAATTTCTAACTCCTACCTTTTATATACCAAAACTTCCAAAATGCTACCTTATTTTTAAAAAGTTTCTAAATCCTACCTTATAAAACATTTTTTTTTATCAAATTCCTACCAAATCTTCTACTCCGACGGGTTTGACTCTATTTTCCGGCATTGACCTTCGACTTGACGTGATTTCCTTCGATTTGTTTCGTATTCCTTCCAATTTATTCCTCAAATTTCACCTTCTCTCTCCTACTTTCCACATTATATCACATTATACTCCAATTTGATCTTCTCTCTCCTATTTCTCACATTTTGCGATCAAATTGGAGTGTAATGTGATATAATGTGGAATATAGGCGAGAGAAGGTGAAATTGAAGGTAGAAATTGGAGGGAAAACGATACAAATCGACGGAAATCGCGTCAATTTGAAGGTCAATGCCGAAAAATAGAGTCAAACTCGCCGGAGTAGAAGTTTTGGTAGGAGTTTGATAAAATTTTTTTTATAAGGTAGGAATTGGAAACATTTTAAAAATAAGGTAGGATTTTGAAAGTTTTGATATATAAAAGATAAGAGTTAGAAATTTACCCTTAAATCATCGATTAAAGTACCCACCGTAGAGAGGTTTTCTTCATACTCTGTTTTTCTTTGGAAAATTCCCCTGTTTTCCCTCTGCTTTGTTTGAAATAGGGTTAAAAACTTTATAGATTGTAAAACCAAAGCTTCTTCTTCACACTACTACTCTTTATCATCCTCCAAAGAACCAACTACACAACGTCACAACTTCTTTCTCTTTAACACAATTGCGATGACGAGAATGAAGTGAAAGAAGAACTTTTATATAAAACACACTTTCTTTCGCTAGAAGATATTACAAACTTTGGAATCGCTTTTATTTCTTTTCTTTCACTTCGCTTAGGGTAGTGGGCATAAATCACTTAGCACCAAAATTCCCGAATGCATGCATCCTCCAAGGGTCCTGTTCCACAAGGGGAGGATATAAGGGTGCGAGGTGGTGATCAATCCACCCCCATAAGTACGTACAGTATAGTAATAAGACCATTACGGTCGCCCAATACCCGAGTCGATCCGCTTAGCCGACATCGACCCCTCTTTATATACTTTAAATACACTTTCTCACTTTCAGATCACTTTCTTTCTTTTCGGAGCGTTTCCCTTTTTCTTGTATTCGCAAAACGGTATAATTTTATAGAATGTAAAACAACACTTTCTAATATACTTTGAAATCATGGTGGACAAAATACATCTTTCTCAAATAATTCAACAATTGAATGAACAAATATCGCTAACAGGAATGAGAGAAATCACTTTCACTTATCACATGGCAATTTGAACAACTTTCCATTTCACGAAATCATTCAAACACTTAGCGTACACGTAGCATACCTGTACCAAAACTCTTTAGAAAGAATAAAATAATTTCTTACCTGGAACAAACACATTTACTCAACTAGCTCAACAAGTCTCTTAGACAAGTCCTTCTACGAGTCTCCGATTGTTCTTAGCTACCCCGAACGCCCCATATTGAGAACTAGGCATCCAAAACCTCCATGTATCATCCCCCAACGAAACCTATAATAATATAGAATCAAATTAGACACATTATCATTCAACTCCCCAAAAGTCTCCCAAATAAACCAACTATAACTTGCCCAAATCTAATAGAACAATAGGCTGCACTCTCTTCATTTTTCAGAATACATGACTGCTGTTTAGATGCTCATTTGGGAAAGAATTATTCATGATTCAGACACAACACCAACTGGACATTATAACACTTTCTCTTAGGAGTATTTCAACACATCAAACTTCAACTTTCATTCTCTATTCAAGGATTTATAGCCCAAATACTACAAATGCTCCAAAACAGAGAACCATATGCGTATCCAACTTCTAGGGACTATATCGTCATCATAAAGACAGCTTTTAAAGCATTACAAAAGCCTAACACCAAGAGCTTGAAACTAAGTTCAACTTAGGATTTTGTTTCGATTAAATACGTGACCAAATAATACTATTATGATCAAATTACGAAGACCCTATGTTCATGATACTAGCAGGAAGAACAACGAAACAAGGGTTCACTTTAACCGATTATTTAGGCAACTAAATGATAATTAAAATGATATTAACCAAGAGGAATATGTTTCCATATATATTAGGAGTAAATATAGATATTAATCAAAGAATGATCTTACCAAACAAAAACGTTATGACCAATATACCAGAAGTGGTCCGGCCATAACTGCGCGTAGAAAGACACTTCACGGTCCTGGGTACATTTGGTGATTATAATCAAGAAATATGGAATCGAAGCTTTCTACAAAGTTGTAGCCATAAACGATTCGATGAATTTAGGCTTTTTTTTTCGCCTAATTTGGGTGAGAGAAGAATGAGAAAAATGATGTTGAAGATAGACCGGCTGCAGGTCATTCTAGCTGCAAGCAGGCAGGTAGCTCCGTGGCTCGTTCTAAGGCCCGACTTTGTCGACTAAACACCAAATTTGGGCTCCAATCATATATAAACATGAGGTATGATCATCTAGGATTGATTATGTACTTCCGGTACCTCGTTCTTACGAAATAAGATCGGTTTCTAGTCCCGACACTACACACAAATTTCTGAAATTGTGTAGGTTAAGATTGTGTAACTTGAGAATGAACTAATAACTTGTGCTATTCAACCTCATTTATTAGAAAAAGCTCCTCAAATGACATAGCGGAACAATCACTATTTTGTTCCGGGTCTGTAGTAAGAGATTACTTTGCGACTATGAAACGTTTCTTCACGATTAAGAAAGCTAGCAAAACGCAATGGATTGAGAATGTAGCCGATATTCTTTCAATAAAAGATCCTCAATAAACTTAGTGCCATTAGCTATTTTCATAATGGATAACACTTATGGTAGATTAGGAGAGTGACTAGCCTAATCAAGGTGATTAAGAAATCGGTTGTTACAAAATGTCACACAATGTAGGGCCCGTTTGGTATCACTACCGTTTTCAGTTTTTGGTTTTGTTGTAGAAAAAATTTAGTTAAATAAGTTGCAAATAAATAATTTAATTGTATGTTTCTGTAATAGTCATACTGAAAATAAAAAATAACAATTAAAAACTGAAAACCACTTTTTTCTGCTTTTCAAAAAAACTGAAAACTGAAAACAGAAAAACGATACCAAATAGACCCATAGTTTTTAGTTTTTACTGAGTTTGTTTTTTTAGCTTTTACTGTGTGTTATGTAAAAGATGTTATGGTTCTTTTTTTTATATTTAGTTAATTAAATTAAATGAATTTGTGGTAATTTATTTTATGTTAATTTGTGTTATCCTAATTCGTTTATTGGTCTGACATTTTGGTAATTCGTTTGATTCATTTGTGGTCAATATGTACTTCGTTTCTTTAACTTTCAATTGAATATTCTCGGATTTTTTTTTTCTTAAAAAAAAAAAGATTTTCTTCAGTTGTTTTGGGGGAAAAAAACATGAAATCCTTACTAAACTGTACTTACTAAGAATTGAAGTGACATACTAGTATGAACATTGAAACGAACACTTAAACTTTTAAAGTAAAAGTCGTCAAAGTTGGATTCGCTAAATTATATGTAGGCACTAAAAATTCGTTAACGGAAATTAAATTAATTAATTATTTATGAGTTACTATCAAATTTTAGCTCGATTTAATTAATTTGTCCCGATAAATGAAATTCGGGTTGATTCGATTATTAATTTGGGTATACGAATCCTAGTCTAAATAAAAGAGGGAATTGGGCCATGTCACGTACGAAGTCCATGAAATGGACCCGAGACTATAAACCCACTAGAAATTAGGGTTTTCACTCTATATGAATACATTGAAACTCATTCATTTGGAGGTTGGGAAAAATCATAGAATAAAAAAACCCGCAAAGGAATTCTCTCCAAACTCCCAGGCACACACAGTTCAAACATCCCCTACGATTAGAGTTGGCAGCGGGCCGGGCCGTGTCGTGCCTCGTGCCGGCCCGTCGTGCTGAACCACCCCGGAGGCCCGGCAAGGGCACGAGCTTTGTGCCGTGCCCAAATTTTGAATATTGGCCCAAGCATGGCACTAGGCCCACCGGCACGTCGTGCTGAAGCCGGGTCGGGTTTCGGCTCGGGCCTTTCAAAATATGAAGGAATTTTATTCTAAAAAAAATGGGATAAAAACATGGTAAATCGGGCTTGCGTGGGCCGGGTCCCTCGTGCCTTAATTTGGCCGGGCCATCGTGCCTCGTGTCGGGCCGGGCTCGTGCCCCGTGCCGAGCTACCTGCGGCCCGTGAGTCGATCCGACCGAGTTCATGCCCGTGCCGAGTCACCCGCGACCCGAATTGCCAACTCTACTTGCGAGTTGCGACCCTCTCAAGAACAACGACAACGCATGCGGACGACGCGTGCAACCCCCTGTAGCACGTATGCTACCTCTTACCAGTGTAATGAGGGGGAAACACACTAACAACGTAAGCATCATTTGAGAAAATATAGAAAGAAAGATCACTTTGGGGATTAGTTCATGAGTTATTGCCAATGTTAGGGGAGGAGAGACCGAACGGGAGAGTCAAACCCTATCTCATACGCCCAAGCGGAGTTCTATGCTAAAACCAATTGGCAATGTGGGACAAGGCTCACACGTGTTCCAACAATCTCCCCCTCATGTGTGAGCCCATCAAATTCTCTCCCCCTCGAACCAAATGGGCCAGACCACCACCAAATTGTAGCGTCTAATCTGATAAGGACCTACCAGAGTTGTTTGTGGCGCCCAATCTGACAAGGGCCCACTAGACGGTGTGGTGTCTTCACCCAAGCTCAGGCCGAACCTAGGGCTATGATACCACTTGTTAGGGGAGGAGAGACCGAATGGGGGAGTCAAACCCTAGCTCATACGGCCAAGCGGGGTTACATCCTAAAACCAATTGGTAATAGGAGGAGTAACCCACTTGTTTATATAGGTAGCAACATCCCACTTATTTTTCAATGTGGGACAAGGCTCACACATGTTCCAGCAGCCAAGATACTAATTAGAGTAATTTTGAAAATGAAAAGATTGAAATTTGACTATTTCATGAATTTCCATGAAACTTCAAGTAATCTGATTGAACTTTTTTATATTAGACGCGGTTACTTAATCATCTATGAGTTACATGCATGTAGGAATTTCCTAGTAGTTTCACACTTGAGCTAAGACTTTGCTCATGTGACCATACTTTATTTAGCAATAAACATTAACAAAAATAGCCTCGTTAATTTCATATATAATTTGTAGAGCAGAGAAAGTATATATGGTGATGAGAAATTTATCATAAACTTGGTTTTTTGTTTATCGTTCTCGTCTTATATATGAGATCTACTTTCTACAACAACGTCTTATACATGCTTCTATTACATTACAATACTACAAGTTATGAGACGATTTTGATTTCGTACCATGTTTTTGGTCCTAATTTCAAATTAATCCTTGCAAACCTCATTTTGGAAAAGGAAATTAGATTAAATTACATGATACCCTCATCAAACTAGTTTAACACTCATGAACTGATTTTCTGTAAGTGATAGTACCTAATCTAGTACTAAAATGAGTAAGACCCAACCCATCATTTTCAATACAGATTAACCAGCCATACTAATTAAAGTGGCAATGCAAATTGCAACCACATCATATGTTTTATGGTAATGTAAGGCATGTTCTACCATGCCAAGTTTCTAACACCATACTATGTCACAAAACTTGAAATTGAAAGTATACTAAACTTGTCAACATCGTACATACTTAATTGAAATTTCTTTTCAATTTCATCAGTTACACTGACATACCTATGAACGCGTATCATAAATCATTTGATTTGCTAGTCACCTCTAAGTAACAGTTGGTGTACACTCACTTGTACACTTACATTATACCACTACCACTTGATTTGCTAGTCAATAAATCCCTTCTTACATTTTTCTTTTTCCTTGTAAATATTTTGAGCAATTTCTTGAGTATCGGCATTAGACATTACACTACGTGTTAGACGCTCTGCTTTATCAAGGGCACATACCTATGAAGAGCATTTTTGGGACAATGCTTTGTGACGCTGACGACATTGTTTGCTATCTCTTTGAATTAATTTTTCATGCATCGGTGTCTTGTCATCTTCGTCTCGCTCAATTCTTACCTCATTGTATGACTTTGCAATTTTGGTCCAAAATTGAAAACGTCTTTGCTTGATTGATGTTTCTTGATCTTCAGTAAGGTGTGAAAAAGCACTTAGCATTACTTTGTCCTCTTCGACCGTCCACATTCTTCTTTCACCTATAGTTGGACTTCTTATTATCGATGTTTTAGATTGGACCACAACAACTTCTTCACTCGAATTGTTACATTCTCTTGAAAAAATATTACGAACAATATTATCACGTCCCACCGAACTCACTTGAGATGGACGAGAATTTTGAAAAGGTGAAAATGCACTCCCATCTTCGGACATTTGAACTTGCTGAGACATTGAATATGTAGCACTATGTGGAGGTGTTCCGAATAATTGAGAGTTGGAATATTCTTGTGATGAATAATTTGGTGAACTAGAAGAAAAATTAAATGGTTGCGATTGGGAAAGAAACGGGGTGATAAAATTAAGATTAGGAAAATATTAATATTTTCTGGATTTTCTTCTTGTACAAAATTATGATAGTTTGGATTTTTATCGGATGTCTGATTTTGAGAATGTTAGTTGCTACGAATATAAGGATTACTTCTGCTATTTGGAGGAATTCTGTAATTAGAGTTATTACTCATATTGAACTTAATTTGAACCTGACATTCATGCTGGCAACTAACAATCCCAACTACCATGTTGGCTTCAACTACAACTCCGTCAAAGTTACAGCTTATTATGAGAAGCAAGAGCTAGGGACAGTGTCCTTCCCGGCATTTTTTCATGACAACAGGTCCGAAATTATCTTTGATCCTATCAATCTTCAAGGTGAAGCCAAAGGAATTAACCGGGAAAAGTTTCTTCAGCACAAGAATGTAGGTGGTTTCGTGTTCGAGGTTGAAGTGGATCTTGTTCAAACAAGGTACAAGTCTCTACTAACCTCAATTATTGTCCCCAAGAAATTTGATCATGCTGTGTATTGTCAAATGAAGATCGCTGTTGGTAACGGCACCGGAATTTACCGTGGCTATACGTGCTCCGATGGACCGGATGTTAGCTTATCTAAGTGGTTTTGACATGACAATTGATTTACTGTTGGATTAAATTAGAAGTCTTCTGAATCGATAGATCATTTTGAAGGGAAATAATAAGCTAAGTTAATTATAGGCTTTTCTTTTTTAGGTCAAGGTTAATTATATGCTCGAGTATGTTATGCTGCTTCATTAATTATGTAATTGTGCGCAGGCACAAATCTAGTGTTGATTAATAAGATTTGAGTGAGGTTAATGAGAGAGGTTAATGATGTGTTTTCCATTAATCAATATTGAGCCACGTATAGGCTAAGTACAAGACATTGGGAATAAGCTAAACTAAAACTTTCTACAAACTAGAACTTTCTACACAATACATTGCTTGGGAATAAGCTAAGGATATACAAGAACTTTCTACACAATATTTACACAAAGTACAAAGATATCGCAATCATAATACTCCCCCTCAAGTTGGCGTATGAGGATTGCTAACGCCCAACTTGCCAAGGAGAAAGTGAAATTGATAATGTCCCAAAGCCTTAGTAAAAATATCAGCTAGCTGGTGAGAAGAACACAAATGAGCGGTAGAGACATTACCGGCCATAACGTGTTCACGAACAAAGTGACAATCAAGATCAATGTGTTTCGTGCGTTCATGAAAAACCGGATTGGAAGCAATATGAAGGGCAGCTTGATTGTCGCAGGAAAGACGCATTTACTGTGTATGAAAGACACCAAGGGACGCCAAAAAGGACTTAATCCACACAAGTTCACAAGTAGTGTAAGCCATTGCTCGATACTCGGCTTCGGCTGAGGATCGAGCAACAGTAGGTTTCTTTTTAGTCTTCCAAGATATTGGGGACTCACCTAATTTGATAATGTAACCGGTCAATGATCGTCGAGTAATAGGATATGTAGCCCAATCCGCATCACAAAACCCGAAAAGCTGTAGTGCACTATCAGCCCGAAGAAGCACTCCCTGACCAATTGACCCTTTAAGGTAACGACACACCCGAACGGCAGCATCCCAATGTTCTTTCCGAGGAGACTGGAGAAACTGGGCAAGGATATGAACAACATAACAAAGTTCTGGTCTTGTGATGGTGAGATACACGAGCCGCCCAATTAGACGACGATAGGGAGCATGATCATCTAAGAGAGGACCTGAGGCTAAAGCTAAAGTATGGTGCTGCTCCATAGGAAAGGTGGCAGGCTTGGCACCACTCAAACCCGTCTCTAAAAGGATATCAAGTGTATACTTGCGTTGAGAAAGAAACAAGCCAGTAGAATTCCGATTCTATGCCCAAAAAATACTTCAATGCAACAAGGTCTTTGATTTGAAACTGAGTTTGAAGATACGCGTCATTTTTATTCGAGCCCCAGAAGAATCGCGCACAGGTCTGGTCAATGGTTGTGAGAAGCCATTTGGGAAGGCATATGGCTTGCATAACATACCAAGGGATGGTAGAGAGGGTCGATCGAATTTATACTACTTTCCCTGCCCGGGAGAGGGTGTCGCTTTTCCAGTTGCTCAATTTGGCTTTAACATTGTTGAGGATAAAGGTCTGTTTGTTTTTGGATGACCGATTGTCACACAGGGGGTACCCTAGGTAAATACCTAAGTCCTCACTCGCCCTCACTCTAAGGGTGCTTTCAAACATGCTCCGCTCATTCGCCCCCGTATTCTTGGATAAATAAAGTTGGCTTTTTCGAGGGTTCATTTTCTGACCAGAGGAGGCAAAAATGGTGTCGAGGGTCGAGGTAAGGCTAGAGAGGGTATCCGAATTGGTCTCCCCTAAAAGAAGGACGTCATCTTCCATGCCGTTGTTGCCTCAATTAGTTTTCTTTTCCTTTTTTTAATACCCCTTGCCCTTAGCTTGGAGCTAATACCATGCCACGGTGGGTAGTCTAAGTACGCAAAATGAATGTGGAAACACTCCAATCCACCTAATTAAGATGACATTCGATCATCAATGAACGCCATATAATCGTTAAGGTAAAGTTTCAAATGCACATCGAAAATAAGGAAGAAAAATCTTAGTTACTCGTATAAAGTTGGTGACCTTTTGTAACTCCTTAATTTTATGTGACGGTTTTCTTTTTAGAAGAATGCTAAAGAGTAAAGTTTAGATACTTATCCATGTTCACGAGTGACATACATATTTTACGTAACATTATTAGACACATAGTTTACTTCAAATCACAGCTTTTCGTTTAAGGTCGCAAATTAACACAACATTGTACGTTCTTGTGGCTTTGCTCTCAAAATGAGGACACTTTGGGCATTAGTTTTTTTTATCAGTTGCCAAGATACTAATTAGAGTAAATTTAAAAATGAAAAGATTGAAATTTGACCATTTCATGAATTTCCACGAAACTTCAAGTAATCTGATTGAACTTTATATTAGACGCGGTTATTTAATCATTTATGAGTCATATGTAGGAATTTCCTAGTAGTTTCACACTTGAGCTAAGACTTTGCTCATGTGACCATACTATATTTAACAAGTAACATGCATCAACAAAAATAGTCTCGTTTAATTTCATGCATATATAATTTGTTGAGCAGAGAAGGTATATATGCATGGTGATGAAAGATTTACCATAAACTTGGTTTTTTGTTTATCGTTCTCGTCTTATATATGTGATCTACATTCTACAACAACGTTTTATACATGCTTCTATTATACTACATTACTACAAGTTATGAGACGATTTTGATTATGTACCATGTTTTTGGTCCTAATGTCACATTAATCCTTGCAAACTCATTTTTATTTGGAAAAGGAAATCAAATTAAATTGCATGATAGTCTGTATGTAGGTGGCGTATCAAACTAGTTTAACACTCATGAACCGATTTTCTGTAAGTGATAGTACCTAATCTAGTACTAAAATGAGTAAGACCCAACCCATCATTTTCAATACAGATTAACCAGCCATACTAATTAAAGTGGCAATGCAAATTGCAACCACATCATATGATTTATGGTAATGTAAGGCATGTTCTACCATGCCAAGTTTCTAACACCATACTATGTCACAAAACTTCAAATTGAAAGTACACTAAACTTGTCAACATCGTACATACTTAATTGAAATTTCCTTTCAATTTCATCAGTCAAAATCAATACAGTGACATACCTATGAACGCGTATCATAAATCATTTGATTTGCTAGTCACCTCTAAGTAACGGTTGGTGTACACTCACTTGTACACTTACATTATACCACTACCACTATAAAAGCACCCAATGTTTCTCACAACAGTTGCAACACAAGGTCTCACACAAAACCAACCAAAATAATTAAGACATCAAATTACATCACACCAAAACAATGGCTTCTTCATCAAGCTTTCCCAACACAAAAAACAACAACCCTGTGATCAACAACACCCAAATTAAACCAAAATCCCTGATCAGAAAACTCATATGTACCTTGCTCAAGATCGCTGGATGTTTCTACATTTGCTTTGGTTGTTTGTACGTTATATACATGGCGTTATTCGGCTTCCCGGGTGATGTGGTTTCATTCTCGCCCTCGGACGCTTCCCTCGGCGATTTCAGCCTTACTTCAAACAATCAGACCCTCCGCTACAACCTCACATTCATGCTGGCAACTAACAATCCCAACTACCACGTTGGTTTCAACTACAACTCCGTCAAAGTTACAGCTTATTATGAGAAGCAAGAGCTAGGGACAGTGTCCTTTCCGACATTTTTCCATGACAAAAGGTCCGAAATTACCTTTGATCCTATCATTCTTCACGGTGAAGCCAAAGGAATCAACCAGGAAAAGTTTCTTCAACACAAGAATGAAGGTGGTTTCGTGTTCGAGGTTGAAGTGGATCTTGTTCAAACAAGGTACAAGTCTCTGCTAGTCTCTGTTGTCTCCAAGAAATTTGATCATACTGTGCATTGTCAAATGAAGATTGCTGTTGGTAACGGCACCGGAATTTACCGTGTCTATATGTGCTCCGATGGACCGGATGTCAGCCTCACTAAGTGGTTTTGACATGACAATTGATTTACTGTTGGATTAAATTAGAAGTCTTCTGAATCGATCAGTTTGCAGGGAAATAAGCTAAGTTAATTATAAGCTTTTCTTCTTTAGGTCAAAGTTAATTATATGCACAAGTATGTTATGCTGCTCCATTAATTATGTTATTGTGCGTAGGTTCAAATCTAGTGTTGATGAAGCTAACTAGATAGATAGGCATGATATTGTCATTTGATCAAGGCATGATATTGTAATTTGATCATGTTATGTTTTTATTACTGTGTGTATGGAAAGTAATTTAGTTTAAGAATCGGGGTACGCTGAAGATTCTAAATTAAATCACCATGGGTAACATACAGAAACTTTTTCATCTAGAGCATTATTGAAATTGTATGTATAATTTTGTTACGTTAATCAAAATTCTCGAGATCAAGTGAAAAGTTAACATTATAATGCGTTTTCTCTAAATCTCATATTTTACTACGACCACAATTTGGTGAATTGTCATAATCTACCCGTTTCGGATTGAGACGTGCAATTGGTGAATTTGGTGACATAACAAATTTGATAATGCTCCAAGATTTAAGCGCATATTTGGACCACCTTCGATCTGCAAATAATAATGGCCTAGACTTCTTGTGACATTCTATTATTTTTGTGTGACGCGGAGTCTGCGATTCCCAAAATAACTCGTGGTAAAAATTATAGGTCCAAACTTCACAACCTTTACTCCTTGAGACCTTGACATGTAATTGTATTATACGTCATGTAAAGATGCTTAATTTCGTGCCTGTTATTAAAATGATGCAATTTAAGTTTGATTGAATATAATTTTGGTAATCTAAGTATTTAACTGGCCACAATTTGGAAAAATGTCGCAAGCAAATTTTATTGATCAAACAACGACTACAATCTTATGACTAATTTTATCAGCTTATCCTAGAAGCTAGGGAAAAAATTGGTGATTACATCATCGTTCGTGTTCATCCTTCTTACGCTACTTTTGCCTTTCTTCTCGTCCCACGTTTTGGTTTTAGGATCATACAGACGAAGTAGACGACCTAGTCTGAGCAACAACTTGCCATTCTCAAGGACATCGATCACATTAAACGTCGGAAGTGTGTTACGAACAACCGTACGCAAGCTCATGGTCGTCAATTTTTCCCAAGACTCTTGCACTCCGTACTCCTTCATCACCCAAACCGTAATAAAGAGTGTATCGCCTAATTTATTAAATCCGCCATGATCTAATACACAAATTAATCCATGCAATGCATTTAGATGCATAAAGACGACGTCGTCGTCGTCCTCGTATGGCAAAGGAACTAAATCAAATTCCTCCTCGTCAACGTGGAAGCGAATCAACTGGCTTCTTTTTGCACCTTCTAGTTCTGTTAGCCAATGTATAGCCCCGTGTAATGGCAACGGACTTCCAACATAAGGCAGCATCTTCGAGTAGAGCTTTTTACAAGTTAGCCGATTGGTTTTAGAAGCAATTGAACAACTTCTCCAACAAGTATTCTCGGCATTGTTAGGGTCTACAGTGAGAATACGAATAACCGTGAAGAAAATCAAGTCAATCACCTTGTATAGCCGCGTATTGGAGCTATAACCTAACGCATACTTTTCATAAGAAAGGTTGGAATCGAGAAGCTTTACACTGCTCCTCGTGATCGGATTTACGAGATGCAGCGATATGACCGTGTCGTCCATGTGGCGATGAGTTGTACTTAGTAGAAGTAGGCCGTTGCAACAACCCACGATCTTAGATACACTCGACCTCGATTGGGTTTCGTGTTCACGAAACAATTTCGTAAAGTCGAGTTTGATAGAGACGATACGATGATTACCATGGTGATACTCAACAATTTGGACTTGTTTCGCACCTATTGGGTTATTTTCATAGGATTTGGTAGCCACGAACAATGATGTGGATCGTCGTAGGGGAGACTGGAGGTACATGCGTTCGAAATCAGGACGCTGCATAATGCTAGGAAACACAAGTCGAAGTTTCATGATGGAAAGCCAAGGCAGCCTTGAGAATATTTCCATGATAACTTCTTGTGGAAGATCCTTAGTAATACTCCAATCATATTTTGTCATCGACCTCGTCTTCATTATGTGAGCCCTTTTCTTAGGATTTGCTTCTTTATCATCATCACCGTAAACTTGGTTTCTCTTTTTAGATTCTTTTAACGCCATGAAGATGGAGTTATAGAGCTTGAATGTGTTCAGGGAATCGGTGTATATATTCACGACTTTTTCGACCTAATAATATCTAGCTAGGTCTAGGGCTAGAACAGACATTCTTAATCCTTTCCTAATCTCAATTTCTAATGAAAAGGATATTTACGTACGCAAAACAAAATATATCCGCGTGCGCTCTGCTCTTTTCTTTATTCTGATACATCATCATCCATATATGAGTGGAGTTTTCTATACGATTTTTGGAAGGACCGACGATTGGGTTATTAAAGTTTCGAGAAAATTTGACTACTTTAAAAAAAGAGTCAAAGCTAGTCAAAATCGAAGTAAACGATTCCGCAAAATGGCGCTCGAACAAGATCACCCAATTTTAAGTACATGGGGGGGGGGAGGTCATTCACATCAGACCTAAGAACTTTTAATAGTCACGCATGGTGTCCAAAATCAACGAAAAACACAATAATATCCCGTATTTTTTTGGTAATCTGTACCGTATTTTTTGGTAATATTCCGTAACTTTAGATGTAGAATAGGTAATTTTTTATCATATCGTCGTATCACACAAATTATTTTATCGATTTCTTGTAAGTAAAAATAGTTTCCTTTTTGTTCTCCACTTTTATTTACAACTTGATTATAATGAGTTACTAGTTTGATGCCCAGGCTACGCCCGAAATATATTTTATCATTTTATTTCTTTGTAAACAAATAATTTTATCAATAAAATTTATCATTTATAGAACTTTCACTCTTAATACAGATGATGTGATTCTTCAAATAAACAATAAGGAAAGTACGAAATAATAAGGTAAAGATGAAATCAATTAATAGTAAACAATGTATGTATTATCAATTTATCATTACTAAAAATTCAAGCATAAAAAGAAGTACTATCACCATATTAAGACGCAAAAGAATATGCTTGTGTATATCGAAACAAAACATGGCCACTCGGAAGATTTACATTGGCAGCGTGCTCTCAAAAAACTTCATTGCTGATCACTAAAAAAAAAAGATGAAAAAAACTTCTTCAATTGTGATCACTAATTCACAATCATCCTAGAAGCTCTGATCGGCCAAATACAAGAAATTAAGCTAAAAGTTTGTGATCACATCATTTTCACTCATGTTCACATCCGTCTTTTGGTCCAAGCTGATGTACACTTGCTCCTTGGCATCATATAGACAAAGTCGAGAACCTATTCTGAATTTCTGAGCAAAAACATGTCATTCTCAAGTACATTGATCACATTTAACATTGGCAGGCTGCCACCAACTTTGAGTAAGTCTAGGGTCACCAATCGTGTCCAAGACTCTTTCACTCCGTACTCCTTCATCACCCAAATGTTAACCACGCAAGGGTCCAATTTAAGCCAGTAGTAACTTGGTGCTTTATGCTGTTAGCCAATGTATAGCCCCATTTAAAGGTAAAGGATTTCCTAGATCTGAAACCAATTTTAAGAACTCGTCACAAGTAAGACCATTCTGTTTAGAAGAAACTGAACAACTTCTATTAGATTTGTGTTTACAGTTACGAATACTTGGTTTCCATTCTCATTAATAATAGGGTGGTATTTATACCACAATATTTTACAAGGTTGGGCTAAACCCTAGCCGCCCGGAATATCTCATAGGATCTTAGGTGTCGTTTGGATACACTCGGGAAGTTGGAATTCCCATGAACTTGCAAATCCTAAGAATTTAGAAAGTATGGGAATTGAGAAAAATTGTTTGGATGGACAAGGGAATTCAATTCCCATGGGAATTTCTACTTACCTAGCCCCCCCTAGGTAATTAAATTCCTATACTTTGGAGGAATTGGAAATGCCTAGGAATTTCCAATTCCTACACTTTAGGGTAACCAAACAACTCATGGTAATTCAATTCCTAGGAAAATAAAATTCCTATGGATTTTCTATAGATTTTGAGGGTATCCAAACGACCCCTTATTATTTCCTAACTAGCGGAATATTCTATTCCGACATATCTTATTTACTTGGTTGGAATTGAATATACTATTCCCAAACATATACTCTAAGATACTCCTATTACCCCCCCCTCAAACTAATGGTAACTTGTCAAAGTTTCCATGGGTTTGAAATTACAACTTATTGGAAGAAGAGAAACAAAAATACATCAAGAAATCTTTGTACGAAAATCAACCCGTAATGCATCTTGCTCAACCTATTCAATCTTCACGCCGATTGTGAAACAAGACTCTAGAATACCCTAAAAATTGCACCAAATCACGGTCGATTGTCAACGCCCAAATACCAATATTACCGCGGTTTAATGGAACCGTAAAACCAACAATACTATGAGTGAGTCGAAATTGGTTCGGCAACATTCACACAAGGTTCGAAATTGGTCCAAACCTAAGATGCAGGGAGTACACTCCACGACTTGTACATTGACCACAAAAAATACTTTTAGTGATCGGCAATGGGACACACGTACGTACGAATTATAGATCTTGATGAACACACTTTTTATTTTTTTTGGATTTGGAGGGTGATAGTATCTAAGTATGATGTAATGAAGATTTAAAAAATACTAGAGCAAAAAACTTAAGAGAAGATAAGAAAAACGCCAAAACGGTCATAAATCCATAAAAGTGACGAACGTCGAAACGCCTGAAATACTTCACAAAATGAGGTACCAACAATCAAATCCAACAAATATAGTCATAGGGTATCAACAGTAATGTTGGAGAACATTTGGCTTGTTTTAAAAAATTGATCAAACTTAACCTGAATCATAGTACATAATCCACGGTTTTTCGATAAAATGGCTCCGGAACAGAAAAGGCTCAAAATTTGCTGGTAGTCTCTACGTATGATGTAATGAAGTTTTTCAAAATATTAGAGCAAAAAAACTTAAGAGAAGATAATGAAAACGGCCGAAACGGTCTTTAATCCATACAAAGTGACGAACGCCGAAACGCGTGAAATACTACACAAAATGAGGTACCAACACTCAAATCCAACAAATATAGTCCTAGGGTATCTTCAGTAATGTTGGGTGGACATTTGGCTTGTTTCGAAAAATTGATCAAATTTAACCTGAATCATAGTAAATAATTCACGGTTTTTCGATTAAATGGCTCCGGAACAGAAACGACTCAAAATTTCTGGTAGCCTCTAAGTATGATATAATAACGATTTGCAAAATATTAGAGCAAAAAATTAATAGAAGATAAGGAAAATGGCCAAAACGGTTATTAATCCATCGAAGTGACGAACGTCGAAACGCCTGAAATACTTCACAAAATGAGGTACCAAAAAATATAGTCCTAGGGTATGTTAAGTAATAATGGGAGGAAATTTGGGATGTTCCGAAAAAATGATCAAATTTAACAAGATTCATAGTAAATAACCCACGGTTTTTCGATAAAATGGCTCCGGAGAAGAAACGGCTCAAAATTTTGTGGTAATCTATAAGTATGATATAATGAGGATTTGCAAAATAATAGAGAAAATATCTTAAGAGAATATAAGGAAACCAGGCAAAACGGTCATAAATCAATACAAAGTGATGAACGCAAAAACGCCTGAAATACTTCAAAAAATGACGCACCAACACTTAAATCCCAAAAGTATAGTCCCAGCATATCTGATCTTCATTAGTGTTTGGGGGATATTTGACTTGTTTTCTAAAAAGAAACAATTTTGATCAGAATTGCAGTATATAATTCATGGTTTATCGATTAAACTGATTCAGAGCAAAAAGGGCTAAAATTTTGGTAGTAGTATGAAAGTATGATATAATGAGGATTTGCGAAAGATTAAAGTAAAAAACATAAGAGATAAGGGAAACAGCACGAACGGTCATAAATCCATCGAAGTGACGAATGTCGAAACGCCTGAAATAATTCACAAAATGAGGTACCAACACTCAAATCCAACAATTATAGTTCTAGGGTATCTTCAGTAATGTTGGGAAGACATTTGGCTTGTTTCGAAAAATTGATCAAATTGAACAAGAATCATTATACATAACCAATGGTTTTTCGATAAAACTGTTTCGGAGCAAAAAAGGACTCAGATGTTAGTAGTAGTTTCCAAGTATAATATAAGGAGGATTTGCAAAAGATTCAAGTAAAAAACTTAAGAGAAGATAAGGAAAGCGGCCAAAACGGTCACAAATTCATCGAAGTGACGAATGTCGAAATGCCTGAAATACTTCACAAAATGAAGTACCAACACTTAAATCCAACAAACATAGTACTATGAGTATCTTCAGTAATGTTGGGAGGACATTTGGCTTGTTTCGAAAAATTGATCAACTTTATCCAGGATCATGGTACATAATCCATGGTGTTTTTGATAAAATAGATCTGGAGTAGAAACGGCTCAAAATTTAATGGTAGCCTCTAAGTATAATATAATGAGAATTTGTAAAAGATTAAAGTAAAAAACTTCAGAGAAGATAAGGAAAACGGTCATAAATTCATCGAAGTAACGAACGTCGAAACGCCTGAAATACTTCACAAAATTAAGTACCAACACTCAAATCCAACAAATATAGTCCTAGGTATCTTCAGTAATGTTGGGAGGATATTTGGCTTGTTTCGAAAAATTGATCAAATTTAACCAGAATCATAGTACATAATCCACGGTTTTTCGATATAATGGCTCCGGAAAAGAAACGGCTTAAAATTTGCTGGTAGTCTCTAAGTATGATATAATAAGGATTTTCAAAATATTAGAGCCAAAAACATAGGAGAAGATAAGGAAAACGGCCAAAACGGTCATAAATCCATCCAAGTGACAAACGTCAAAACGCCTGAAATACTTCACAAAATGAGGTACCACCACTCAAACTCAACAAATATAGTCTTAAGGTATCTTCAGTAATGCTGGGAGAATATTTGGCTTGTTTCTAAAAATTGATCAAATTTAACTAGAATCATAGTACATAATCCACGGTTTTTCGATAAAATGGCTCCGGAACAGAAACGGCTCAAAATTTGCTATTGGTCTCTAAGTTTGATAGAATAAGGATTTTCAAAATATTAGAGCCAAAAACTTAGGAGAAGAGAAGGAAATCGGACAAAACGGTCATAAATCCATCGAAGTGAGGAACGTCGAAACGCCTGAAATGCTTCACAAAATGAGGTACTAACACTCAAAACCAACAAACATAATCCTAGGGTATCTTCAATGATGTTGGGAGGATAATTGGCTTGTTTCGAAAAATTGATTAAATTTATCCAGAATTATAGTACATAATCCACGATTTTTCAATAAAATGGCTCCGGTACAGAAACGGCTCAATATTGGTTGGTGGTGCGTAAGTATGATATAATAAGGATTTTCTAAATATTAGAGAATAAAACTTGGGAGAAGAGAAGGAAAACGTCCAAAACGGTCATAAATCCATCGAAGTAACGAACGTCGAAACGCCTGAGATACTTCCCAAAATGAGGTACCAACACTCAAATCCTACAAATACAGTCCTAGGGTATATTCATTAATGTTGGAAGGACATTTGGCTTGTTTCGAAAAATGGATCATATTTAACCTGAATCATAGTACATAATCCACGGTTTTTCGATAAAATGGCTCCGGAGCAGAAACGACTCAAAATATGGTGGTAGTCTCTAAGTACGATATAATGAGGATTTGAAAAAGATAAAAGTTAAAAACTAAAGAGAAGATAAGGAAAACGGCAAAATTGGTCATAAATGCATCGAAGTGACGAACATCGAAACGCCTGAAATTATTCACAAAATGAGGTACAAACACTCAAATCCAACAAATATAGTACTGGGGTAACTTAAGTAATGTTGGGAGGACATTTAGCTTGTTTCGAAAAATTGATCAAATTTAACCAGAATCATAGTACATAATCCACGGGTTTTCGATAAAATGGCTCCGGAGCAAAAACGGCTCAAAATTTAATGGTAGTCTCAAAGTTTGATATAACGAGGATTTGAAAATGATTAAAGTAAAAAACATAAGAGAAGTTAAGGAAAACGGTCATAAATCATCGAAGTGACGAACGTCAAAACGCCTGATATACTTCACAAAATTAGGGTATCTTCAGTAATGTTGAGAGGCTATTTAGCTTGTTTCGAAACATTGATAAAACTTAACCAGAATCATAGTACATAATCCACGGGTTTTCCAATAAAATGGCTCCGGAACAGAAACGGCTCAAAATTTGCTGGTAGTCTGTAAGTCTGATATAATAAAGATTTTCAAAATATTAGAGCAAAAAACATAGGATAAGGGAAAGAAAACGGCAAACACGATCATAAATCCATCGAAATAACGAACATCGAAACGCCTGAAATATTTCACAAAATGAGGTACTAAACACTCAAATCCAACAAATATAGTCCTACGGTATCTTCATTAATGTTGGGAGGACATTTAGCTTGTTTCGAAAAATTGATCAAATTTAACCAGAATCATAGTACATAATCTACGGTTTTTCGATAAAATGTCTCCGGAAAAGAAACGGCTCAAAATTTGCTAGTGGTGTCTAAGTATTATATAATAAGAATTTTTGAAATATTAGTGCCAAAAACTTAGGAGACGATATAGAAAACGGCCAAAACGGTCAAAAATCCATCAAAGTGACGAATGTCGAAACGCCTGAAATGCTTCACAAAATAAGGTATCAACACTCAAATCCAACAATTATAGTCCTAGGGTATTTTCAGTGATTTTGGGAGGATATTTGGCTTGTTTTGAAAATTTGATCAAATTTAACCAGAATCATAGTACATAATCTACGGTTTTTCGATAAAATCTCTCCGGAAAAGAAATGGCTCAAAATTGGTTGGTGGTCTCTAAGTATGATATAATAAGGATTTTCAAAATATTAGAGCCAAAAACTTAGGAGAAGAGAAGGAAAACGGCCAAAACGGTTATAAATCCATCGAAGTGAGAAACGTCGAAACACCTGAAATGCTTCACAAAATGAGGTACCAACACTCAAATCCAACAAATAAAGTCCTAGGGTATCTTCAGTGATGTTGGGAGGATATTTGGCTTGTTTCGAAAAATTGATCAAATTTAACCAGAATCATAGTATCCACGGTTTTTCGATAAAATGGCTCCGGAACAGAAACGGCTCAAAATTTGCTAGTGGTGTCTAAGTATTATATAATAAGGATTTTCGAAATATTAGAGCCAAAAACTTAGGAGACGATATAGAAAACGGTCAAAAATCCATCAAAGTGACGAACGTCGAAACGCCTGAAATGCTTCACAAAATAAGGTATCAACACTCAAATCCAACAATTATAGTCCTAGGGTATTTTCAGTGATTTTGGGAGGATATTTGGCTTGTTTTGAAAATTTGATCAAATTTAACCAGAATCATAGTACATAATCTAGGGTTTTTCGATAAAATGTCTCCGGAAAAGAAACGGCTCAAAATTGGTTGGTGGTCTCTAAGTATGATATAATAAGGATTTTCAAAATATTAGAGCCAAAAACTTAGGAGAAGAGAAGGAAAACGGCCAAAACGGTTATAAACCATCGAAGTGAGGAACGTCGAAACACCTGAAATGCTTCACAAAATGAGGTACCAACACTCAAATCCAACAAATAAAGTCCTAGGGTATCTTCAGTGATGTTGGGAGGATATTTGGGTTGTTTCGAAAAATTGATCAAATTTAACCAGAATCATAGTATCCACGGTTTTTCGATAAAATGGCTCCGAAACTGAAACGGCTCAAAATTTGCTAGTGGTGTCTAAGTATTATATAATAAGGATTTTCGAAATATTAGAGCTAAAAACTTAGGAGACGAGATAGAAAACGGCTAAAACGGTCATAAATCCATCAAAGTGACGAACATCAAAACGCCTGAAATACTTCACAAAATAAGGTACCAACACTCAAATCCAACAAATATAGTCCTAGGGTATCTTCAGTGATGTGGGGAGGATATTTGGCTTGTTTTGAAAAATTGATCAAATTTAACCAGAATCATAGTACATAATCCACGATTTTTCGATAAAATGGCTCCGAAACAGAAACGGCTCAAAATTTTATATTGGTCTCTAAGTTTGATATAATAAGGATTTTCAAAATATTAGAGCCAAAAACTTAGGAGAAGATATAGAAAACGGTCATAAATCCATTAAAGTGACGAACGTCGAAACGCCTGAAATACTTCACAAAATGAGATAGCAACACTCAATTCCAACAAATATAGTCCTAGGGTATCTTCATTTCTGTTGGGAGGACATTTCACTGATGTGGGAAGGATATTTGGCTTGTTTTGAAAAATTGATAAAATTTAAGCAGAATCATAGTACATAATCTACGGTTTTTGGATAAAATGTCTGCGGAAAAGAAACGGCTCAAAATTTTCTGTTGGTCTCTAAGTTTGGTATAACAAGGATTTTCAAAATATTAGAGCCAAAAAGTTTGGAGAAGAGAAGGAAAACGGCCAAAACGGTCATAAATCAATCCAAGTGAGGAACGTCGAAACGCCTGAAATGCTTCACAAAATGAGGTACCAACACTCAAATCCAATAAATATAGTCCTAGGGTATCTTTAGTGATGTTGGGAAGATATTTGGCTTGTTTCGAAAAATTGATCTAATTTAACCAGAATTATAGTACATAATCCATGGTTTTTCGATAAAATGGCTCCGTAACAGAAATAGTTCAAAATTTGCTAGTGGTCTCTAATTTTGATATAATAAGGATTTTCAATATATTAGAGCCAAAAACATAGGAGAAGACATAGAAAACGGCCAAAAAGGTCATAAATACATCAAAGTGACGAACGTCGAAATGCCTGAAATACTTCAAAAAATGAGGTACCAACAATCAAATCCAACAAATATAGTCCTAGGGTATCTTCAGTAATGTGGGGAGGATATTTGGCTTGTTTTGAAAAATTCATCAAATTTAACTAGAATCATAGTACATAATCCACGATTTTTCGATAAAATGGCTCCGAAACAGAAACGGCTCAAAATTTTATATTGGTCTCT
The DNA here is from genome assembly GCA_963680865.1 of Spergularia marina. Classification (NCBI taxonomy): domain Eukaryota; kingdom Viridiplantae; phylum Streptophyta; class Magnoliopsida; order Caryophyllales; family Caryophyllaceae; genus Spergularia; species Spergularia marina. Next base: position 661,478 of record OY804555.1, on the reverse strand, counting down.
AAGTTTTATATTATAAGGATTTTCAAAATATTAGAGTCAAAAACTTAGGAGAAGATATAGAAAACGGTCATAAATCCATTAAAGTGACGAACGTCGAAACGCCTGAAATACTTCACAAAATGAGATAGCAACACTCAAATCCAACAAATATAGTCCTAGGGTATCTTCATTTATATTGGGAGGACATTTGGCTTGTTTTGAAAAATTGATCAAATTTAACAAGAATCATAATACATAATCCACGGTTTTTCAATAAAATGGCTCCGGAACAAAAACGGCTCAAAATTTTCTGTTGGTCTCTAAGTTTGATATAATAAGGATTTTCAAAATATTAGAGCCAAAAAGTTTGGAGAAGAGAAGGAAAACGGCCAAAACGGTCATAAATCAATCAAAGTGAGGAACGTCGAAACGCCTGAAATGCTTCACAAAATGAGGTACCAACACTCAAATCCAATAAATATAGTCCTAGGGTATCTTTAGTGATGTTGGGAAGATATTTGGCTTGTTTCGAAAAATTGATCTAATTTAACCAGAATTATAGTACATAATCCACGGTTTTTCGATAAAATGGCTCCGTAACAGAAATAGCTCAAAATTTTCTAGTGGTCTCTAAGTATGATATAATAAGGATTTTCAATATATTAGAGCCAAAAACTTAGGAGAAGACATAGAAAACGGCCAAAAAGGTCATAAATATATCAAAGTGACGAACGTCGAAATGCCTGAAATACTTCAAAAAATGAGGTACCAACAATCAAATCCAACAAATATAGTCCTAGGGTATATTCATTAATGTTGGGAGGAAATTTGGCTTGTTTTGAAAAATTAATCAAATTTAACAAGAATCATAGTACATAATCCACGGTTGTTCGATAAAATGGCTCCGCAACAGAAACGGCTCAAAATTTTCTGTTGGTCTCTAAGTTTGATAAAAAAGGATTTTCAAAATATTAGAGCCAAAAACTTAGGAGACGAGATAGAAAACGGCCAAAACGGTCATAAATCCATCAAAGTGACGAACGTCGAAAACGCCTGAAATACTTCACAAAATGAGGTACCAACACTCAAATCCAACAAAAATAGTCCTAGGGTATCTTCATTGATGTGGGGAGGATATTTGGCTTGTTTTGAAAAATTGATAAAATTTAACCAGAATTATAGTATATAATCCACGGTTATTCGATAAAATGGGTCCGGAACAGAAACAGCTCAAAATTTGCTAGTGGTCTCTAAGTATGATATAGTTAGGGTTTTCAAAATATTAGAGCCAAAAATATAGAAGAAGAGAAGGAAAACGGCCAAAACGGTCATAAATCCATCGAAGTGAGGATAGTCGAAACGCCTGAAATGCTTCACAAAATAAGGTATCAACACTCAAATCCAACAAATATAATCCAAGGGTATCTTCAGTGATTTTGGGAGGATATTTGGCTTGTTTTGAAAATTTGACCAAATTTAACCAGAATCATAGTACATAATCTACGGTTTTTCGATAAAATGTCTCCGGAAAAGAAACGGCTCAAAATTGGTTGGTGGTCTCTAAGTATGATATAATAAGGATTTTTAAAATATTAGAGCCAAAAAATTAGGAGAAGAGTAAGAAAACGACCTAAACGGTCATAAATCCATGGAAGTAATAACGTCGAAACGCCTGAAATGCTTCACGAAATGAGGTACCAACACTAAAATCCAACAAATATAGTCCTAGGGTATCTTCAGTGATGTTGGGAGGATATTTGGCTTTTTTCGAAAAATTGATCAAATTTAACAAGAATCATAGTACATAATCCACGGTTTTTTGATAAAATGGCTGTGGAACAGAAACGACTCAAAATTTTCTGTTGGTCTCTAAGTTTGGTATAATAAGGATTTTCAAAATATTAGAGCCAAAAACTTAGGAGACGAGAAGAAAAACGGCCAAAACGGTCATAAATCCATTGAAGTTAGGAACGTCGAAACACCTGAAATGCTTCACAAAATTAGGTACCAACACTCAAATCCAACAAATATAGTCCTAGGGTATCTTCAGTGATGTTGGGAGGATGTTTGGCTTGTTCCGAAAAATTGATCAAATTTAACAAGAATCAGAGTACATAATCCACGGTTTTTTTATAAAATGGCTCCGGAACAGAAATGGCTCAAAATTTTCTGTTGGTGTCTAAGTTTTAAATAATAAGGATTTTCAAAATATTAGAGCCAAAAACATAGGAGACGAGAAAGAAAACGGCCAAAACTGTCATAAATCCATCGTAGTTAGGAACGTCGAAACACCTTAAATGCTTCACAAAATGAGGTACCAACACTCAAATCCAACAAATATAGTCCTAGGGTATCTTCTGTGATGTTGGGAGGATATTTGGCTTGTTCCGAAAAATTGATCAAATTTAACCAGAATCATGGTATCCACGGTTTTTCGATAAAATGGCTCCGGAACAAAAACGGCTCAAAATTTACTAGTGGTCTCTAATTATGATATAACAAGGGATTTCGAAATATTAGAGCCAAAAACTTAGGAGACGAGATAAAAAACGGCCAAAACGGTCATAAATCGATCAAAGTGACGAACGTCGAAACGCCTGAAATACTTCACAAAATGAGGTACCAACACTAAAATCCAACAAATATAGTCCTAGGGTATCTTCAGTGATGTGGGGAGGATATTTGGCTTGTTTTGAAAAATTGATAAAATTTAACCTGAATCATAGTACATAATCTACGGTTTTTGGATAAAATGTCTGCGGAAAAGAAACGGCTCAAAATTGGTTGGTGGTCTCTAAGTATGATATAATAAGGATTTTCAAAATATTAGAGCCAAAAACTAAAGAGAAGAGAAGGAAAACGGCCAAAACGGTCATAAATCCATCAAAGTGAGGAACGTCGAAACGTCTGAAATGCTTCACAAAATGAGGTACCAAAACTCAAATCCAACAAAAATAGTCCGAGGGTATCTTCAGTGATGTGGGGAGGATATTTGGCTTGTTTTGAAAAATTGATCAAATTTAACCAGAATCATAGTATCCACGGTTTTTCGATAAAATGGCTCCGGAACAGAAACGGCTCAAAATTTGCTAGTGGTGTCTAAGTATTATATAATAAGAATTTTCGAAATATTAGTGCCAAAAACTTAGGAGACGATATAGAAAACGGCCAAAACGGTCAAAAATCCATCAAAGTGACGAATGTCGAAACGCCTGAAATGCTTCACAAAATAAGGTATCAACACTCAAATCCAACAATTATAGTCCTAGGGTATTTTCAGTGATTTTGGGAGGATATTTGGCTTGTTTTGAAAATTTGATCAAATTTAACCAGCATCATAGTACATAATCTACGGTTTTTCGATAAAATCTCTCCGGAAAAGAAATGGCTCAAAATTGGTTGGTGGTCTCTAAGTATGATATAATAAGGATTTTCAAAATATTAGAGCCAAAAACTTAGGAGAAGAGAAGGAAAACGGCCAAAACGGTTATAAATCCATCGAAGTGAGAAACGTCGAAACACCTGAAATGCTTCACAAAATGAGGTACCAACACTCAAATCCAACAAATAAAGTCCTAGGGTATCTTCAGTGATGTTGGGAGGATATTTGGCTTGTTTCGAAAAATTGATCAAATTTAACCAGAATCATAGTATCCACGGTTTTTCGATAAAATGGCTCCGGAACAGAAACGGCTCAAAATTTGCTAGTGGTGTCTAAGTATTATATAATAAGGATTTTCTAAATATTAGAGTCAAAAACTTAGGAGACGAAAAGGAAAACGGCCAAAACTGTCATAAATCCATCGTAGTTAGGAACGTCGAAACACCTGAAATGCTTCACAAAATTAGGTACCAACACTCAAATCCAACAAATATAGTCCTAGGGTATCTTCAGTGATGTTGGGAGGATATTTGGCTTGTTCCGAAAAATTGATCAAATTTAACCAGAATCATGGTATCCACGATTTTTCGATAAAATGGCTCCGGAACAGAAACGGCTCAAAATTTGCTAGTGGTCTCTAACTATGATATAATAAGGATTTTCAAAATATTTGAGCCAAAAACTTAGGAGACGAGATAGAAAACGGCCAAAACGGTCATAAATCCATCAAAGTGACAAACGTCGAAACGCCTGAAATACTTCACAAAATGAGCTACCAACACTCAAATCCAAAAAATATAGTCCTAGGGTATCTTCATTCATGTTGGGAGGATATTTGGCTTTTTTCGAAAAATTGATCAAATTTAACAAGAATCATAGTACCTAATCCACGGTTTTTTAATAAAATGGCTCCGGAATAGAAACGGCTCAAAATTTTCTGTTGGTCTCTAAGTTTGATATAATAAGGATTTTCAATATATTAGAGCCAAAAACATTGGAGAAGGAAGGAAAACGGCCAAAACGGTCATAAATCCATTGAAGTGAGGAACGCCGAAACGCCTGAAATGCTTCACAAAATGAGGTGACAACACTCAAATCTAACAAATATAGTCCTAGGGTATCTTCAGTGATGTTGGGAGGATATTTGTTTCAATAAATAGATCAAATTTAACAAGAATCATAGTACATAATCCACGGTTTTTTGATAAAATGGCTCTAGAACAGAAACGGCTCAAAATTTTCTGTTGGGCTCTAATTTTATATAATAAGCATTTTCAAAATATTTGAGCCAAAAACTTAGGAGACGAGAAGGAAAACGGCCAAAACGTTCATAAATCCATAGAAGTTAGGAACGCCGAAACACCTGAAATGCTTCACAAAATGATGTACCAATCCTCAAATCCAACAAATATAGTCCTAGGGTATCTTCATTAATGTTGGGAGGACATTTGGCTTGTTTTGAAAAAATTGATCAAATTTAACCAGAATCATAATAAATAATCCACGGTTTTTCGATAAAATGGCTCCGGAACAGAAACGGCTCAAAATTTTCTGTTGGTCTCTACTTTTGATATAATAAGGATTTTCAAAATATTAGAGCCTAAAAACATAGGAGAAGAGAAGGAAAACGATCAAAACGGTTATAAATGCATCTAAGTGAGGAACGTCGATACACCTGAAATGCTTCACAAAATGAGGTACCAACACTCAAATCCAACAAATATAGTCCTACGGTATCTTCAGTGATGTCGGGAGGATATTTGGCTTGTTTCGAAAAATTGATCAAATTTAACCAGAATCATAGTACATAATCCACGGTTTTCGATAAAATGGCTACGGAACAAAAACGACACAAAATTTTCTAGTGGTCTCTAAGTATGATATAATAAGGATTTTCAAAATATTACAGCCAAAAACTTAGGAGACGAGATAGAAAACAGCCAAAACGGTCTATCCATCAAAGTGACGACATCGAAACGCCTGAAATACTTCACAAAATGAGGTACCAACCCTCAAATCCAACAAATATAGTCCTATGGTATCTTCATTAATGTTGGGAGGACATTTGGCTTGTTTTGAAAAATTGATCAAAGGATTTTCATAATATTACAGCCAAAAACTTAGGAGACGAGATAGAAAACGGCCAAAACGGTCATAAATCCATCAAAGTGACGACATCGAAACGCCTGAAATACTTCACAAAATGAGGTACCAACCCTCAAATCCAACAAATATAGTCCTAGGGTATCTTCATTAATGTTGGGAGGACATTTGGCTTGTTTTGAAAAATTGATCAAATTTAACCAGAATCATAATAAATAATCCACGGTTTTTCGATAAAATGGCTCCGGAACAGAAACGGCTCAAAAATTTCTGTTGGTGTGTACTTTTGATATAATAAGGATTTTCAAAATATTAGAGCCTAAAAACATAGGAGAAGTAAAGGAAAACGATCAAAACGGTTATAAATGCATCTAAGTGAGGAACGTCGATACACCTGAAATGCTTCACAAAATGAGGTACCAACACTCAAATCCAACAAATATAGTCCTAGGGTATCTTCAGTGATGTTGGGAGGATATTTGGCTTGTTTCAAAAAAATTGATCAAATTTAACCAGAATCATAGTACATAATCCATGGTTTTCGATAAAATGGCTCCGGAACAGAAACGGCACAAAATTTTCTAGTGGTCTCTAAGTATTATATAATAAGGATTTTCAAAATATTACAGCCAAAAACTTAGGAGACGAGATAGAAAACGGCCAAAACGGTCATAAATCCATCAAAGTGACGACATCGAAACACCTGAAATACTTCACAAAACGAGGTACCAACCCTCAAATCCAACAAATATAGTCCTATGGTATCTTCATTAATGTTGGGAGGACATTTGGCTTGTTTTGAAAAACTGATCAAATTTAACCAGAATCATAATAAATAATCCACTGTTTTTCGATAAAATGGCTCCGGAACAGAAATGGCTCAAAATTTTCAGTTGGTCTCTACTTTTGATATAATAAGGATTTTCAAAATATTAGAGCCTAAAAACTTAGGAGAACAGAAGGAAAACGGCCAAAACGGTCATAAATCCATCAAAGTGACGAACGTCGAAACGCCTGATATACTTCACAAAATTAGGTACCAACACTCAAATCTAACAAATATAGTCCTAGGGTATCTTCATTAATTTTGGTAGGACATTTGTCTTGTTTCGAAAAATTGATCAAATTTAAACAAAATCAACCACGGTTTTTTGATAAAATGGCTCCGGAACAAAAACGACTCAAAATTTGCTGGTGTTCACTAAGTATGATATAATAAGGATTTTCAAAATATTAGAGCTAAAAACTTTGGAGAAGAGAAGGAAAACGGCATAAACGGTCATAAATCCATCAAAGTGACGAACGTCGAAACGCCTGATATACTTCACAAAATGAGGTACCAACACTCAAATCCAACAAATATAGTCCCCTATGGTATCTTCAATAATTAAGAGAGGATATTTGGCTTGTTTCGAAAAATTGGTCAAATTTAACCAGAATCATAGTACATAATCCATGGGTTTTCGAAAAATAGCTGCGGAGCAGAAACAGCTCAAAATTTAATGGTAGTCTCTAAGTATGATATAATGAGGATTTGCCAAAAATTAAAGTAAAATTACTTTATAGAAAATAAGGAAAACAGTCATAAATCTATAGAAGTGACGAACGTCGAAACGCTTGAAATACTTCACAATATTAGGTACCAACACTCAAATCAAAAAAATATAGTCCTAGAGTATCTTCAGTAATTTTGGTAGGACATTTGGCTTGTTTCGAAAAATTGATCAAATTTAAACAGAATCATAGTACATAATCCACGTTTTTTGATAAAATGGCTCCGGATCGGAAACAACTCAAAATTTTCTGGTGGTCTCTAAGTATGATATAATAAGGATTTTCAAAATATTAGAGCCTAAAAACTTAGGAGAAGAGAAGGAAAACGGCCAAAACGGTCATAAATCCACCGAAGCTAGAAACGTCGAAACGCCTGAAATGCTTCACAAAATGAGGTACGAACACTCAAATCCAACAAATATAGTCCTAGGGTATCTTCAGTGATGTTGGGAGGATATTTGGCTTGTTTCGAAAAACTAATCAAATTTAACCAGAATCATAGTACAAATTCCACGGTTTTCGATAAAATGGCTCCGAAACAGAATCGGCTCAAAATTGGCTGGTGGTCTCTAAGTATGATATAATAAGGATTTTCAAAATATTAGTGCCAAAAACTTAGGAGAAGTGAAGGAAATCCGCCAAAACAGTCATAAATCCATCGAAGTGAGGAACGTCGAAACGCCTGAAATGCTTCACAAAATTAGGTAACAACACTCAAATCCAACAAATATACTCATAGGGTATCTTCCTTAATGTTGGGAGGACATTTGGCTTGTTTTAAAAAATTGATCAAATTTAACCAGAATCATAGTACATAATCCTTGTGTTTTCGATAAAATGGCTCCGGAGCAGAAATGGCTTAATGGTAGTCTCTAAGTATGATATAATGAGGATTTGCCAAATATTAAAGTAAAAAACTTTAGAGAAAATAAGGAAAACGGTCATAAATCTATCGAAGTGACGAACGTCGAAACGCTTGAAATACTTCACAAAATTAGGTACCAACACTCAAATCTAACAAATATAGTCCTAGGGTATCTTCAGTAATTTTGGTAGGACATTTGTCTTGTTTCGAAAAATTGATCAAATTTAAACAGAATAATAGTACATAATCCACGGTTTTTGATAAAATTGTTCCGAATCAGAAACGACTCAAAATTTGCTGGTGGTCTCTAAGTATGATATAATAAGGATTTTCAAAATATTAGAGCCTAAAAACTTAGGAGAAGAGAAGGAAAACGGCCAAAACGGTCATAAATCCATCAAAGTGATGAACGTCGAAACGCCTGAAATATTTCACAAAATAAGGTACCAACACTCAAATCCAACAAATAAAGTCCTAGGGTATCTTCAGTATTGTTGGGAGGATATTTGTCTTGTTTCGAAAAATTGATCAAATTTAACCCGAATCATAGTACATAATCCACGGTTTTTCGATAAAATGGATCCGGAACAGAAACGGCTCAAAATTTGCGGTTGGTCTCTAAGTTTAATATAATAAGGATTTTCAAAATATTAGAGCCAAAAACTTAGGAGAGGAGAAGGAAAACGGCCAAAACGGTCATAAATCCATCGAAGCTAGGAACGTCGAAACGCCTGAAATGCTTCACAAAATGAGGTACCAACACTCAAATCCTACAAATAAAGTCCTAGGGTATCTTCAGTATTGTTGGGAGGATATTTGGCTTGTTTCGAAAAATTGATCAAATTTAACCAGAATCATAGTATATAATCTACGGTTTTTCGAGAAAAATGGCTCCGGAACAGAAACGGCTCAAAATTTGCTGGTAGTCTCTAAGTATGATATAATAAGGATTTTCAACATTTTAGAGCCAAACACTTAGGAGAAGAGAACGAAAACGGACAAAACGGTCACAAATCCATCGAAGTCACGAATGCCGAAACGCCAGAGATACTTCACACAATGAAGTACCAACACTCAAATCCAACGAATAAAGTCCTAGATTACCTTCAATAATGTTGGGGGAACATTTGGCTTGTTTTGAAAAATTGATCAAATTTGACCAGAACCATAGTACATAATCCATGGGTTTTCAAGAAAATGGTTCTAAGAATTAGCTCAAAATTTTGTGGTAGTCTCCAAATATGACATAATGAGGATTTGCAAAAGATTAAAGTAAAAAACTTAAGAGAAGATACGGAAAATGGTCATAAATCCATCGAAGTGACGAACGTCGAAACGCCTGAAATACTTAACAAAATTCGGTACCAACACTCAAATGAAAAAAAGTCTAAGGTATCTTCATTAATGTTGGGAGGATATTTGGTTTGTTTCGAGAAATTAATCAAATTAAACCAGAATCATAGTACATAATCCACGGATATAAACTTTCTCCGGAAGAGAAACGGCTCAAAATTTGCCGGTGGTCTCTAAGTATGATATAATAAATATTTTCAATATATTCGAGTCAAAAACTTAGGAGAAAAGAAGGAAAACGGCCAAAACGGTCATAAATCCATCAAAGTGACGAACGTCGAAACGCCTGAAATATTTCACAAAATGAGGTACCAACACTCAAATCCAACAAAGATAGTCCTAAGGTATCTTCAGTAATGTTGGGAGGATATTTAACTTATTTCGAACAATTTATCAAATTTAACCAGAATCATAGTACATATGTAATAGCTCGAACCACCGTCCGTCGCAACACAACCCAATAAGAGGGGAAGCTACCATTTAGGCCCGAATATCCTCTCGTGGGCTCTAAAAGGTGAAGGCCTTGTTGGTAGTATTATGGTAGGAATCTATTATAAACTGATCATATGAGCCTTATTTTCCCAATGTAGGACAAACGAACTCCATAATCCATTTTCCATATTCCGTAGTGTTACAAACATAATCCACGGTTTTTCGATAAAATGGCTCAAGAACAGAAACGGCTCAAAATTTGCTGGTAGTCTCTAAGTATGGTATAATAAGGATTTTCAAAACATTAGAGCCAAAAACTTAGGAGAAGAGAAGGAAAACGGCCAAAACGGTAACGCCTGAAATACTTCACACAATGAAGTACCAAGACTCAAATCCAACAAATATAATCCTAGGGTAACTTCATTAATGTTGGGAGGACATTTGGCTTGTTTCGTAAAATTGATCAAATTTAACCATATAGTACATAATCCACGGGTTTTCGAAAAAATGTGTCCAGAGCAGAAACGGCTCAAAGTTTAATGGTAGTCCCTAAGTATGATATATTAAGGATTTGCAAGTGATTAAAGTTAAAAACTTAAGAGAAGATAAGGAAAACGGTCATAAATCCATAGAAGTGACGAACGTTGAAACGCCTGAAATACTTCACAAAATGAGGTACCAACACTCAAATCCAACAAATATAGTCCTAGGGTATCTTCATTAATATTGGGAGGACATTTCGCTTGTTTTAAAAAAAATTGATCAAATTTAACCAGAATCATAGTACATAATCCACGGGTTTTCGATAAAATGTCTCCGGAACAGACGCGGCTCAAAATTGGCTGGTGGTCTCTAAGTATGATATAATAAGGATTTTCAAAATATTAGAGCCAAAAAGTTATGAGAAGAGAAGGAAAACGGCCAAAACGATCATAAAGCCACCAAAGTGAGGAACGTCGAAACGCCTGAAATGCTTCACAAAATGAGGTACCAACACTCAAATCCAACAAATATAGTCCTAGGGTATCTTCATTAATGTTGGGAGGACATTTGGCTTGTTTCGAAATGTTGATCAAATTTTACTAGAATCATAGTACATTATCCACGGGTTTTCGATAAAAGGTCTCCGGATCAGAATCGGCTCAAAATTTTATGGTAGTCTCTAAGTATAATATAATGAGGATTTGCAAAAGATTAAAGTAAAAAACTTAAGACAAGATAAGGAAAACGGTCATAAATCCCTCGAAGTGACGAATGTCGAAACGCCTGAAATACTTCACAAAATTAGATACCCCCAACAACTATAGTCCTAGGGTATATTCAGTAATGTTGGGAGGATATTTGGCGTGTTTTGAAAAATTGATCAAATTTAACCAGAATCATAGTACATAATCCACGGTTTTTCGATAATATGGTTCCGGAACAGAGTCGGCTCAAAATTTTATGGTAGTCTCTAAGTATGATATATTAAGGTTTTCAAAGTATTAGAGCCAAAAACTTAAGAGAAGAGAAGGAACACGGTCAAAACGGTCATAAATCCATCGAAGTAACGAACGTCGAAACGCCTGAAATACTTCACAAAATGAGGTACCAACACTTAAATCCAACAAATATAGTCCTAGGTTATCATCATTAATGTAGGGAGGACATTTGGCTTGTTTCAAAAAATTGATCAAATTTTACCAGAATCATAGTACATAATCCACGGTTTTTCGATAAAATGGCTCCGAAGCAGAAACGACTCAAAATTTGTTGGTAGTCTCTAAGTATGATATCATGAGGATTTGAAAAAATTTAAAGTAAAAAACTTATGAGAAAATAAGGAAATTGGCAAAAACGGTCATAAATCTATCGAAATGACGAACGTCGAAACACCTGAAATACTTCACAAAATGAGTAACCAACACTCAAATACAGCAAATATAATCCTAGGGTTTCTTGAGCAATTTTGGTAGGACATTTGGCTTGTTTCGAGAAATTGATCAAATTTAACGAATCATAGTATATAATACACGAGTTTTCGATAAAATGGCTCCGGAGCATAAAAGACTCAAAAGTTTTTGGTAGTCTCTAAGTATTATATAATAATGATTTGCAAAATATATATTAGAGCAAAAAAAATTTGAGAAGATAAGGAAAACGGCCAAAATGGTGATAAATACATACAAAGTGACGAACGCCGAAACGCTTGTAATACTTCACAAAATGAGGCACCAACACTCAAATCCAAAAATTATAGTCCCAGCGTATCTTCATTAATGTTGTGGGGGGTTTTTGACTTGTTTTGTAAAAATGAACAATTTTGATCACAATTGCAGTACATAATTCATGGTTTTTCTATAGAACTGCTTTGGAGCAAAAAGGGCTAAATTTTGGGTAGTTGTATCTAAGTATGATATAAAGAGGATTTGCAAAAGATTAAAGTAAAAAACTTAAGAGAAGATAAGGAAACGGCCAAAACGGTCATAAATTCATCGAAATGACGAACGTCGAAACGCTTGAAATACTTCACAAAATGAAGTACCAACACTCTAATCCAACAAATATAGTACTAGGGTATCTTCAGTGATGTTGGGAGGGCATTGGCTTGTTTTGAAAAATGTATCAAATTTAACAAGAATCATAGTACATAATCCACGGTTTTTCGATAAGATGGCTCCGGAACAGAAACAACTCAAAATTTGGTGGTAGTCTCTAAGTATGATATAATGAAGATTTGCAAAATATTAGAGAAAAAAACTTAAGAGAAGATAAAGAAAATAGTCATAAATGCATTCAAAGTGACGAACGCCGAAACGCTTGAAATACTTCACAAAATGAGGTACCAACACTCAAATCCAAGAGATATAGTACTAGGGTATCTTCAATAATGTTGGAAGGACATTGGGCTTGTTTCGAAAAATTGATCAAATTTAACCAAAATCATAATACATAATCCACGTTTTTTCGATAAAACCCAAGAGGTTCTATCCTAAAATCAATTGGTAATAACTGGAGTAATTACTTGATTTATAAACTAGACAATTTTTCTTCTCATTGCCAATGTGGGACACTCACATATAGAGTGTAAACGGGCATTTCAACACCCTGATGGATTTTTGAGAGTATTTAGCTACTTAACAAAATGCATATATGTGGTTAAAGTCGGCTAAAGTTGAAGTATTATTTAACAATTGCTGGTTCAAATGACATTAGAACAAAAATTGTCAATTTAAGTACAGGATTGGCTCCTAAGCTAGGAAGTAGTCATCCTACGTGTGGTGGAGAATATGTATGATAAGATCTATAATCCTATGATAGGTATGCAAAATCAGCTAAAAACCACACGCTAGTGCTACCGTGTGACGAGAGGTGGAGGGACTTAGCTTGTTAACGGGTGACGGGACGGAGCGGAGGGGCTTAAAACCCCCCAAACGCGATCATATTATATATTGTGGCAAAATATCAGAATTGTGACCAAGGCGTCCAATTTAACCCGAAATCAAGTCGTAAAAATTAAAATTCTCAACGTAAATTAAAGTTTTTAGCCGTGCTGCATTCTTGGGGGCCTTCCCTTGGCCTCACTTTAAAAATGCATTACATGATATTCCATGAAACTTCGAATCATGACCAAACTTGAATTCGGACGCGGTTGCTTAGCTACGTGTAATAACAAGTGGAAATTCAATTTATTTTCTTGCTTTGTTGTAGTTGTTTGTTGTAACTTTTTATTTTGTTGTCTTGTTGGTTTGTATTAATTTAGCATTCTCATTTTATTTCTATCTATAGGCACCGAATTTCCAAAAAAAAAAAAAAAATGTTCCTAGTAGTTTCACTTAAGATCACTTAAGTCATACTCCGTATGATACTATATCTAACACCAACAAAATAATTTCAATAGTTTAATTTGTTGAGCAGAGTTCAGAAAATAAAGTATGATGAGGAGATCAAACTTGGTCTATTGTTTATCCCAGGGCAAGAACAATGCCAATCAATTGAAAAAAAAAAAATAAACGTACAGAATAATTAATTAACAACGACAAATTATTTGTAGTAAAAAATTTAGGGTTTAACACTGAATGAATTTATCCTAAGATAAGTCGACACTGAACTATTTCTCATGGGTATGGCTCATCGTATTTGCATGGGATTGGGCCACCTATCAAGTTCCCATGCATGGAATTATTACCCGACGGTGAAAATCCAACTTTTAAACCTTGACAATTAATAGTCATATCAGGCTTAATATAACTGTAGTAATAATAAAATTTACCACGGTGAAAAAAAGTACTATTATTATTATCAGGATCTGCAAGCATCGAATATTGACCCGAAAGCTTGACACCCAAAACAAGTTCCCGTTGGTTTGCTATATCCTTAGTCATCGCATCGGCAATTTCTTGACTCAGTTCCGAAGCCGTAACGTTCATCCCTTCACGTAATTCCTTACGGCCGTGAATGACTTGTGTCGTGGGTTCGATCTTCGTTGTCGAGATAATATCGGTGCCATTGTAATCGAGCGACATAGAGAAGGACTCAAAAGTTGTGGCGTCCTTGGCGTTCACGGAAAGAGTCACGTTTACGATTGCTGATGCGAAATCAGTGCGGTTAGTGATTTTGATCGAAGTCACCTCTAGAGAATCGACTTGAAATTGATAACTGCTATCGTGTTCGCGTTGTATAATCTTGTCAGTGTGCTTTATAAAAAGAATAAAGCCCACAATTAGAGCAGAAGTTATAAGAGCACCCATGACAATAGCGCAACTCATACAACGTGTTTCGCCGAGGTTTCCCATCTTAAGCTTCGACGTAAGGTTTTTGTGAATGGGCTATGTTATGTTGTGGAGCAGTTATTTATACTGTCTTGTAACATTCTATTTGTTTCCAAATTAGATTCAGGGAGCGTGGTAATTATCTATTAGTTTCCTAATTAGATTATACGATAAGTCGTAATTATTTATTAGTTCCCTAATTAGATTCGGAAACTAGTAATGACTTGAGCAAACAATATAATATTTGTTTATTATTGTAGGGAGATGAAACTGTTGAAACACAACAGTATATACATACGTACACACTACAAGAGAACAGCTGTTTAGCTACCATTTTTGAGACCGTTGTGTAATCGGTTGCTAATTTCTCAAATTAGAGACCGAATTTAGAGACCGAATTTAGAGACCAAAGGTTCAATTAGTCTCTAAATTGGAGACTAAAAGTAGTTAGTAGCTAATTCAGAATCTAATTTGGAGACCAAATCTAGATAATAGCTAAATTGGTATCTAATTTAGCTGATTTGCTACCAAAGTCGTGTAGTTGCTAATTTGGTAGCTATTTTAGCTACCGTTTTTGAGACCGCCTTGTGATTGATCTCTAAAACAAGGAATTAGAAACTGAAATTAGAGACGGATGTTAGTCTCTAAATCAGAGACTAGAAATTTTAGTAGCTAGATTTAATGAAGCTTAATTTGTGCGTGGCAATGAAAGAAGAACTATTCGTGGCCTGTGGCCATTAATTACCTGTGTTATTAAATAGTATGACAAATTTTGATAAGCTTCTAAAAGAAATCACTGGAAGAAAAAAAATCATTGAAATTGTTTATAACACTTTGAATTTTGAAGAAAATAAACAAAACTTTGAATTTTGAAGAATGAAAAAGAAGTGACACTTTGGTTAATTACGCGAGTCGAAGATTTAACTGAAGAGTTAAATCGAGTGGTGCTATTTTGTTACGCGACTACTTCTCATAAATTGTTGCTTGTGTTTGGCTTTGTGTGCTGATGAAGCTAGCATAATGATATTGTCCTTGTTCAGATCATGGAACGTTTGTTGACTTCTCTTTGGTGTGCAGATCATGGTACGTATAATGCTGCTGCTCGTTTGGTAATATTGAAAGAAGCGGCCGGTTGATAATCAGACTTTTCATATGAAGAAAAGTGAGGAAGAAACAAGAGAATTAATGGAGATGATATAAATTTCAAGAAGGCAATGGATCGGCTTTGTAGTGAACTCTCCATCCATACTCCTCAATTTGATCGACATTCCAGCTAGACGACGCATCGTGGAAGACTAGAAGATATTAGATTATTCCTTTTTATTTTTTCGTTTTGTTTGAACTAGTTGATTAGTCATTAGAATTTGAATTTGATGTGGGATGCCCTATTATGTTAGTGTTTGAAGATGATGATATGTAATTTTTTGGATTATTCAAATTATTTTATAATAATGTTAAGTTTAATGACCAATGTCTTTAGTGTGTAACGATTTGTCTCAAATTCAAGTACTCGTGATACGGGGTCCTGAATGTAGCGCCTAACATATAGTCGCCAATCACAGATCAGACTAGCTACCGATCAGTATATATTGGTCTCTAATTTAGCTACTACTATATATTAGTCTCTAATAATTAGCTACTGAACATCAATCGCTAATTTAGCTACCAACAATTAGTCTCTAAATTAGCTACCAATTTATTAGTTGCTATATTAGCAACCACAAATGGGACGCTAAATGGGTAACTAAATTTGCTACTGTCAGTCGGTTGTTAATTCGGTAGCTAAAGTCGGTCTCTAATTCGGTAGCTAAATTAGTGACTAGGTTTTTAGCTACCGACCACATTTGATCGCTAATTCAGTAGCTAACCTAGTTAGCTACCGAAATTTGATGATTTAGAGACCGAATTTCGGTCTCTATTTCTTGAGCTAAAATGACATTTGATCGGAGACAACTAAAAACACCTCTATGAAGATAATAAAGTAATTAAGAAGCACATCAATTCATTTTTTTTTTAAAAAAAGGCTTACAGTAATCGATCAATTGAAAAAACATACGCAAAAATCACCTGACAACACGCTTCATTAAGGGTAGGTAAATGTCACGGCATGAATCAATTGATCCACACTCTTTTAATTTGTGGCACCCTTTTCCTTAATCAGACATGTTAAAGAGCCAACTCAACCAAAAGTCTAGACTGATGGTTGAAACCCAATAATTGGTTATATCTTAACACTCCCCCTCACGTGAAAGCCCTTTGGGCTTGAAACGTGGACTGAAACCACTTGAAATGTGGATGATAAATACACAACATTGTGCTAAAATTCCACTTGAAAAGGAGGGGGCTCCCAGGATTTGAACTTGAGACCTCAGGGTCACTGAGGCTCTGATACCATGTTGAAGAGTCAACATGAAAGCCCTTTGGGCTTGAAATGTGGACTGAAACCACTTGAAATGTGGATGATAAATGCACAAACATTGTGCTGAAATTCCACTTGAAAAGGAGGGGGCTCCCAGGATTTGAACTTGAGACCTCAGGGTCACCGAGTCTCTGATACCATGTTAAAGAGCCAACTCAACCAAAAGTCTAGACTGATGGTTGAGACCCACTAATTGGTTATATCTTAACAAGACACATAGTATATAGAAATTGCCAAACGCTAGATAGAGCATTGTGATCGAATTTGTGCTCCTAAGGAAAAATCAAGCATGAATCTTATTCATTACGCTAAATAGCCAAATAGGAGATGTATATCCATGCATCTAATTCCTCCTAAAATGACTCCAACAAACTATATAATCCTAAATAAGACTCTGACTGAAAAAAAAAAAGTATAAGTACATAACAACTACACATTCTTAATGTTCCTGATTAGTTGCAGCTATATTTTGAATATATCTTTACAAACAGAAGTTACATAACAACTACATTTATTTACGCGAATTTGTACTATTTTTTGCCTCATTTTGATATGTTATACTCTTCGTAGAATCCAGTGGTACGTACCTTGTCCAAAATCGAATAAAAACTCTCAATTATATCCGTCTTAACTAATTGGTTTCGCCTCCAATCATAAATCTTAGAACTGCAATCACGTAAAACAACATAAGTTTCTTCAACAATACTAAATTACAATAATAACAGATTTCTTGCTTTCAACAACAACCAAAAAATACCTACAATAAAAGAAACAGGAATTTCGAGTGCATAGTTAATTAGAGTCATCAAGCAAAACGACGCGAGCTAAACCTTCTCATCAAGTGAAACAAACTTAATTAGACCATAATTCTTAATCCAAAATTAGCTCATAAAAGTCTAATTGATCGATTAATTCCGGAGCCACCTACTTTAATTTAATAAGTTTACTTCTAATCCAGGCAAGCCCAAAAATATGATTTTCCGTTGATCATCGGAAAACGCGTACACATAGCAGCTCATATGTATGTGCACTTCACTGGGCTACCATCCATTTTCCCGGCAATCACATTGTTATACGTTGTTCGAGAGAACCGAACCTTAAGATCTTGACAAGTAATTGTCATGTAATACTTATGAAATCGATAACCTTGATAATCAGTGTCCCAATACCGACCCCAAACCTTAATACAAAAAAACAGGCCGTGTTGCTTCGTGATATCCTCCCTCATTGAACTCGCAACTTCTTGTTTAAGCTGGGCATCCGTAACATTCATGACGACATGAAACTTCTTCACGTACTGAATTACTTGTTGCGTAGGTTCGAGATTCGTGGTGGAGATTATATCGCTTCCGTAGTCTAGAGAAAGTACGAGAGACTCAAAGGTTGTGGTGTTTCTAGGCTTAATCGAAAATGTAACGTTCACGTGAGCGGAAATCGAGCTCGTTGTGACGTTAGGGATTGTCATAGACGTGACCTTAAGTGAATCGACGTGAAATTGATACATGATATTGTGTAGACGTTCGCTAGCCTTTGATTCCGCATCACATAATACCATAAAGCCGATTAACAACCCAACGCCGAACATAAAAAGAGCAATTTTGGCACATCGTTCTCCGCAGTCATCGTCTTTCATTATCCCACTATATGTGCTTTGCAATATAAAAAAAAATCGATTTGGAAATGATCTTCGTACTAATGGTGAATTTGACAAAATAGGGTTTTGCTAATAAATCATAGCGGGACCTTAATCTATTGGGTCGAAGTTAGGATTTGATCTTCATCGGAACGTGGATGATTTCGAAAATTCCAAATGAAAGTTATTGGAAAAAGTGGACTTCAAGCTATGAAAAAATGTGCATGCATGTTTCATTATAAACAATGAAGCCCCAATTAAAATAAAGTATTACTGATAGTACGGTAACTCCTAATAACATGCATCAATATTTGACGAGAAGCTAGATATTTGGACTAATTCTGAAGCACTAATCAAACCCAGCCCCCTTTTTCTCCAAGTTTGTTAATCTCCAAATTAAATTTAAGTCTATTAATCTTGTTTGATTTTATATTACGGCCTGAAATAATGAGGGATCCCTCATAATGCATAGTAGTTGCATTGATCATACGAGATAATATGTCAATGTGGTGTCATGGCTGCTTCATCGAATTTGATCTGTATAATGATATATTCCCTTTGTCCTTTAATTTGTTTTTTTTAAGAGGTGAGCGGAGTGTTCTAGCTATTAGACTAGACGAGCCTCATCCTATTCAGGATCGTGGCTATATATAGCACATGCTCATCCGATGGAAGAGAAAGCGGAGGTAAGGGAATCCTCCTCTCATTCGAAGATAATCAGAAGGACTGATTGAACTTGTGACCTCAAGGTCATAATGCATGTTCATCATTTCCTACTAGACCAAGCCTTGCTTGGCCCTTTGTTCGTTTGTATTGTCAAAGTTTTGTTTGTATAATTCATCTAATATGGAGTATATACACAAATTGTTAACAACTCAAGATGATATGACGATATATGTCCGAATACTGTATGCTTTGGTCATGTTTAAACACCTCATATTTTTCGACGTTGTACCAAAAAAAAAACACCTCATATTGAAAACACCTCACCTCATACCAATCGATTATTCAATTTCCAAAAAAAAAATTGCATGAAGTCTTTGTTATAATTTTTATCTAACCCGCTTTGTGATTTTTGTAAAACTAATAATTAACAGATTTGTGTGTACATTTTCCTTACCACAGAGGCATTTTGAGTATGAGGTGTTTAAACTTGAACATATGATGTATTATATTTTATAAAAGTAAAAATATTTATCTTACTTTTGCTAGCCGTAAAGCTTATACGGTAAATCTTGGGCAATGATAACGCCATGGGCCGCCTAATCAATTGTTCCACGATAAACGTAACTTGGCGTGTTTAGTACACGCATCAAACTGTATTTGGTGTGGACCAGTTGATTGGACCCGTGACATTATTATAAGTACCCTTAATCTTTTACTAACGAAAATGTACGTTCGAAATGGAACACATAAAAAAATCAAAAATTTATAGTAAATAGATATGATACTAATAATAGAAAATTCACGTGGTGACCCTGAGTTTTGCAAGATTGCACGTGGTGACCCAAATTTTAAGTTTCTGCACACGGTGACCCTGAACTATGCATTTTGTGCACGTGGTGGCCCTATATGTTAATGTTGGTAGAAGTCCGTTAAGTTTTTGTCAAATTAAGTTCTAATATCATCTTTTGGAGGTAACAGTTAGTTACTTACACCTCATCCAACATTAATTTAATATCGTATAAACACATAGGTAACTTCAATTAATTGAACTTTTTTTATTAAAAAATTATAGATTAGAACTTAATTATGGCATAACTTAACAGAATTCTAACGGTGTTAAAATATAGGGTTACCGCGTGCACAAAATGCATAGTTCAGGGTTAACGTGTGCAGAAACTTAAAATTTAGGTCACCACGTGCAATCTTGCAAAACTCAGATCACCACGTGAATTTTCCGTACTAATAATATTATTCCTCTGACCTCATAGACGACATATTATCCTCATTTCAGAAAAAAAATAAAATAAAAACAAAACAAAAATAAAAATATATGCGTAAAAAAAACAAAAACAAAACCTAACAATTGTCATAATATAATATTATAAAAAAAAACGTGATACTCCTAGATATCGGGCATGAAGATAACAACAACTTAATATATGCATAATAATAACAGAATTTTTATATCCAACCCTCCCTAGAATACTCACCTGACTCCAACTAATAAAATCGTGGGCTTATAAGAGTCTATCATTAGAACACTAGCATATATCTTGTGATTGAACCATTTCTAACCCTCAACAAAATCCGAAATTTGATCAAACAATCATGGCTCGGGTTCGGCAGCGGGCTGCATTCACTCCACAGCAGAAGTCGTCGAAAAGAGCGCCACCATAAGAAAGCCTTATGCATGGGCTACCAACCAACGTGCTGTTGTACAAAGTTTGGACTTCTTGATTGACAATGGCATCACAAGTATTACAGGTACATGTATATATATATATATATATATATATATATATATATATATATATATATATATATATATATATATATATATATATATATATCATACCGTTTATGTTAGGCCGCCGAGGAATAAAAACCTCGCAACTATTTGCGAGTTTCCGATAAAATGGTTTTATAGATGCCAATATATATTTTATAGTACGTACGTCAAGCTTTTTAGTTTGATCGGTTTTGTAACATGATAACCTATGAATGAAAATGAAAATCTTGTTTGTCGACAGTTTTGGTTGGAATGGTCTTATGCTTATTATACACTACTATGATAGGACGAATTTGTAATTAAGTGTTAATTCATGTTAAAACTTACGGTAATGATTTTCTGATTATCTTAATTATTATGAGTTTTAAGTAAAGTGGTATTTTGCTCGCTAATATGCTACTCCACATAATAATATGACGATAGCAATACTAATATAATTTTATCAAGAGTTTTGGAGTTTTGATTGAAATGAACTTATACTACTAATTATTCAATTCTATGAGAATTTGTTAGGGTTTTATTTTTTTTTGGAAATTCGGCGTCAATAGAAGAAACAAAGGATAATGTAAAGTTAATACAGATAACAAGACAACGAATTAAAGAGCTACAACAAACAACTACAACAAAGAGGAGCTCCCAGTAGCTGGTCCTCTAAAGGGCATGAAAATGTAGTTTTCATCAAAAAATTTCTTGATTTCATCATCAGGGACGCACATTTGAACAACTTGGTGAATGTCCAACGTCTTTCTCGCCTTTTTTGCCAAAATATCAGCCATACCATTATCTTTGCGACCAATGAAATCCAAGGTGATCTCGTCTAGTTCATTTAGCAACTCTCTGCAAAGATTATAAAAGTTAGAGAGTTTATCTTTCGGCCACCTTGAAACTTAAATTTTATACTCAAATGTCCAGAGTTATCAATATACCCTAGCAATGATTATATACGTATTTTGACGTACCAGGAAATGTTGAATGCAAGAAGTGTGAGAGGAGGTACGAAATTTCTTATGCATTGCAAGAGAAGTTCAATGAAGTCGCAAACTTTATAATCGGAAACATGAACGACATGAACAATCGAGCACCAGATTGTTGGATGAATCCTACACTGCCCGATTGCAAATTTTGCAACCAGCGCAATTGTGTGAAACCAGTAATCACAAAGAAGAAATCCATCAATTGGTTGTTCTTGCTACTAGGGCAAATGATTGGTTGTTGCAAGCTCTCGGAGTTGAAATATTTTTGCAAGCATACTAATAACCATCGTACCGGCGCCAAAAATCGCCTTGTTTATTGTGCCTACCTTGTTCTTGGTAGACAGCTTGTTCCACAAGGTCCATTTTGAATTCAAATAGTTTTAGATGCATTATTATTGTTATATATAATGCATGGTAGATTGCTTTAAATATGAATAGTAGGATTTTGGGACTTTTAGATTGATAATAATGTCATTTTACGTTCGTAGTACTCCGTATAGTGCATTGGATTCAATTCCATCGTACAATTTTTATGGTTTGATGCATGTAACTTGTAATGTAAGTGTGAAATTCCTTCCTCTTTGCTTCAATTCTGTTGGCCTCGATTAAAACCATACCGCCGGAAATAATCAAAAATCTAATTTCAACTCCGAATTTACTTTGTATATGTTTGGCCTATTTTTTCAAAGTGTTTTTGGTCCCTAAAATCAGAAACTTGTCAAACATAAAATTTATTAATTAAAGGGTTTTTGGTCGAACTACACCTATTAAAACTAAAATTTTGTCAGACCACACCTATTATAATTCTTTTTGTCCAAACACACCTAATAAAATCATTTTCTTTGTTAGACTACACCTTATATTAAAGTCCGTCTTTCATCCATCCACTGCCGCCACTTACCCACCCACTGCCGCCGCTAGCCACCTATTGCTGCCGCCAGCCACCCCCACTACCACCACCACGAATTTTTTTCCCCCCAAATTCGATTTTCTTCCCGGCCCCTACATACAAAAAAATCGATTTTGGGGAAATTTTTGGAGAAGAAAATCGAATTTGGGGGGAAACAATTCGTGGTGGTGGTAGTGGGGTGGCTAGAGGGGGTGGTGGGTAGGTAAGCGGCGGCAATGGATGGATAAAGGCGGAAGTTAATATAAGGGGTAATCTAACAAATAAAATGATTTTATTAGATGTGGTTATTAGAAAAAACAAATATAATAGGTGTGGTCTGACAAAATTTTAGTTTTAGTAGGTGTGGTTCGACCAAAAATCCACTATTAAAAGTTTAAAACTACACCGTATTTAATAAAAACTCTAACTCAAATATCGACCCTCAAAAACAAAAGCACCAAATTGGTGTTTCTGTTCTGTTTCTCTAAGATTATTTATTTTATAAGATATTTTTATTTTGACAGGAAAAAAAAAAAGATTCACATAATAAATAAAGCGTTTTCATATTATGTTAAACCAAACACACATTTTTTCTCTATCTAAAAAATTAAAAGAATTGATTGAGATTAAAATAAACCTAATAAATTTCATATCACAACATTGAGATTATTCTAATTGAGGGAATTGATTAGTTTTTCTAATGTTAAGATGATTTTTTTTTCCCGTAAATTCATGCACATTAGATTTTACAATTGTGCATCAGTTGATTGTAACTTTAATATGATCATACCTAATCTGATTTTACAAATTAGGAAATGGCATAATGGCTTAAATTAAATGGCTATATGTAGGATTAGCTAAATAGATGAACCAATACAGATTATAGATTATTTTTCAAAGAGTTAAAGATGATCAAATTCTTATATATATTTTTCTTTAAGTAACAAAAAATAATTACTTCGAATAAAAGATTGTGACCTTTTAATTAGCGCAGACGTGTAGATTAGAATCAATGACCAAGTTTGTATGTATACTAGTTTATGTACCCGTGCAAAATTGCACGTATTGTTATGTAATGTAAGCGATTACTCAGCTGTATACTACAATTTAAACAAAGAAAGAATGACTAATTCTCATACTACTCATTTATAATGTGACAATGAGTCATTTGTAAACTACGTCAATAACTCATTAATGGATGCACATTTTTTTAGCATTATTTCAAAAAATCGTTCTGATTTAGAAGAATATTTCATTAATACAATGATAATATATAAGAGTTACTGACATGTTTGCTATGAAATTTATTCTTCGTTCTTGGAATCAAGTAGGGACTATTTTTTTAATGTATACCTTTTCACAACATTAATTCTTTGAGAAAAGAAAAATAATGATGATAATAATTCATAATAAATATGATACTAATAATATTATTCCTTTCACCTCACAAAAGATAAATTATTCTTCATTACTACAATACTAATAATATTATTATTAATTTATTGTCGTAATAGTAATATTAAAAATTAAAAAAAAAACGTGACACTCCTAAATTTAGGGAATGAAGCTAACAACAACTTGATAATATTTGCATAATGACAGAATTTTTATTTCTCACCCTCCCTAGAATTCTCACCTCACTACAACTAATCGTGGGACTCGTGGAATAATATATACTTTCTACAATGTAAGTGAAATGAATAAGCTTAATGCTTCTAAAAGTTTTTCACTAGAACACTATAATATCTTGTGCAAAAAGTCTAAGATCAACCCAATTCTAACTCTCAACAAATTCTGAAAATCGATCAAACAATCATGGCTAGGGTTCGCCAGCGGGCTGCATCCACTACACAGCAGAAATCGTCACAAGTTGACGCGACGGAGGCCGAAAAAAGCGCCACCATAAGAAAGCCTTATGTATGGGCTACTAACCAACGTGCTATTGTACAATGTTTCGACTCCTTGATTGACATTGGCATCACAAATATTTCAGGTACATATATATATATATATATCATGACGTTTATATATGTTAGGCCGACCAATAAAAACCTCGTAACTATTTCCGAGTTTTCGATAAAATGGTCTTATATATGCCAATATATATTTTATAGTACGCACGTCAAGATTTTTAGTTTGATCGGTTTTATAACATGATAATCTAGGAATGGAAATGAAAATGTTGTTTGTCGAGAGTTTTAGTTGAAATGCTGGGAGATTTCGGGGGCCAGGCCGAAAGTTGTTTTGGGGGCCGATCAGGGGCGAAGCCGGCCGCCACCACGGCGATGATTTTGTTTTTTGTGTTTTTATAGGCTAGTTGTTTTTTGCGACTTCAAATAATCAATAGTTGCATTTGGCCTAGTGGTTAGTATAGAAGAGCTTTACCCTAGAGGTTACTGGCTCGAATTCTTGCTACGGCATGTATAGCATTTTGTTTTTCAGTATTTTCGGCTTTATTTTCTCTAAATACAAAAACTTATCTCTATATACTATCACTAGGATTCATACCCGCGACCTAATATAGGTAACTTGTAACAACAACCCACCTGATACAAGTAATGACCTTATGATCAATTTGTGTATTTAATGCATTTATAAGTAGAAAGGGAAAAAAAAAATTATATCTATTTGGTTTGCCGTCTTTATTTTCTTAATACGTTTACCGTTTAAGTTTACATACCCAAATTAAATAAAACTAAATAATTACTTATGTCTCTACATACAAGTAACATGATTTCTTCAAGAAAAAAATAGTTCAAACAAAGGCCGATATGTATCGGTTTTGGGTTTAGCCGATATTTCTGATGTCATAAAAAGGAAAAAAAGCGACTGATATGTCTAATATGTTAACATTTAGCCTATACATATGTTTACGACATTCTTCTGACCAAACCGAAACCGTCACCGAAATAGAAATTTAAATCCGCCACCCCGGATTTGAAATCCTAGCTTCGCCCCTGGGGCCGATATGTTGTAACTTGTAAGCATAAATAAAATATTTTCTTGCTAACAAAGTTGGAAATTGATGATTAATACTACATTACTATATTGAAAAAGTCCAATATACCAAAAAATTAATTAATAAGTAATATATATATTTATATATATAAAGTAGAATGTCAAGGTTTGATCTCACGCAACCTAGAACAATCTGTCATTCTAATACCAGTGAGGCAACTTATGTAACGTGAATAATATTGCATGTTAAACTTGTTATCTATTTGGGGGTCCTGGGCGAAAGCCCATGTCACCCAAGCTAATAGCTACCGCTGCATATAGTGAGAGTATTTAAGATACGAGTACATATATGTCCGTTCTTTTATATTCCAAATAACGTTATATTTAATACCTTAACGGCGAAAGTGGTGATTTGCCCCCTACATTTTCATCGATTGGGCAATTAAACACCCTAACTTCTAATTGAGTAATTTACCACCTTAACTTTTTAATTTGTCCTATTTTACACCTACCTCTATTTTTCAACTAATTTTGTAATATATTTTTTTTCCTAAATTCACAAAATATATATAAAAAAGTATTTAAGTATATTATAAAATAGCTTTAGCCGTAAAAATACATTACATATTTTAAGTATAAATATCGTAAATTTTGTATATAAAAATATTAAAAAAATCGTATAAGTTGTATAATGTACAATATAAAATCGTATTTTTGTATTAAAAAATATTTAAGTATAAAAATCGTAAATTTTACATAAAAATAATACACTTAAGTATATAAATCGTATTTTTTATTTTTACTATATAAGCCACTGTATAATATACTTAATTAAATGATTTTTCTTACATATTTTGTGAATTTAGGAAAAATATTTATATTACAAAATTAGTTGAAAATAGAGGTAGGTGTGAAATTGCACGAATTAAAAAGTTAGGGTGGTAAATTGCTCAATTAGAAGTTAGGGTGTTCGAATGGAACAGATATCATACATTTGATTCCTAAGTTAAGAAGACTATAAATAAGAGGATCAAGGTCGGCCCAGTGGTTAGGAACTCAACCTGTCTGGAGGATGTCCCGGGTTTAAATCCTCGTACTCCCGCAATGTTGCTTCTTTGTACAGAAAAATGGAAAAAAAGACTATAAATAAACCGAAAAAGTAGCACGCCTAGGCTACACAAACAAGATTACAGACGGCGGTCATGATCGAAGGCAATAAAAGAGCATTAAGTTTATGTGAGTGACTGCCCTCAGTAATCATGTCACACAACCCCCCCTTCACCCCACGCCAACGCTCTCTTCTCAATTGTTGCGCACTCACATCAATGTCTTTGTCAAAAAATTTTACATACATACATGATACATAGATATGCGACCACTTCGCCAAAATACATACATATCCAACCAAAATTTATTGCCAATTTTACTTGTATGACCAACCTGAAATTGAAGCAACTAACACGTACACATTATTCAATGACCACAAAATACCAAATTGACGTTACTCCTACACCTCCGAATCAACAACTATTCCCTACACTATTCTCAATCAAGATATATCCCTTCATTTCATTGACACAAAATCGATATAAGCGATTACGGGTCCGTTTTGAGCAACGGTTAACTAGTCTATAGTAAAAACCTTATCGAGTTCTCAAAAACCATATATAGTGTATGTCGTGATTTCTTTCAAAATGAGTATTATTTGTGCAAATAAGTCTAGATAGTACTATGAGCGGACAAATAACAGACAGTGATATCGAACGATTAGAATTGACCATTACCATAACATAATAATAATAATAATAATAATAATATTACTCTCTAATTTTTCATTGAAGTAAAAAGAGTCATTAATACAACTAACGACCTAACGTACAACCACTCTACTATACAAAAGCTAGCTACTCACTAAGAATAACAAGGCCACATTTTACCCAACTAACAATATATAAAATTCCCACATACACGGACATCCGGCAGATTCTCCGGCCACCGCCGGCGGATCATTGCCCATCCCTCGGCGGAGAAGACGACGGAGTGAAGTAAGATGGGGACCCACAAGGTGTTAAGAAAGGCGGTTCGAGTTCAACGTCGAAATAATGATCCTCATCACCCACCATGAAAATGACATGATCATTATTATTATTATTATCCAACCGTAGAGACTTTTCGCCGAAACGCTCACTCAAATTCATAATATCAATCTTTGTAAAATCAACATTATTATTATTTTCGGACAATTCTTCTTTCTCGGCCTCTTCCTTGATGGTGAAGAGAACTCTTGATGAGCCGTACAAGGACTCTAACTTAAGTAGCTCGGATTGATCGCCGAAGGTGTCGAATGACGGATTTGACGTGAGTGGTGGTGGTGCATGGGGTTGGGTTGGGATGGTGGGTTCAATGCGGTTGGTTTTCCGGTGGCGGTTACGGCGGCGGCGCCATAGGAAGTAGAGGATTTGGGAGAAGAGAGCTAAGAGAATGAGTGAGAAGAGTGAAGTGAGAACAATGCCTAGGTTGCTCATGCTACTACTCATTATTGTGAACTTGTGGAGAGTAGTGAAGTGTTGTGAGTGTGTTTTTTCTTTTTTTTTCTTAGTTGAGCTTGTTGTGAAAGTTTGAGGTTTTGTTTGTTGGTCTCTAAAAGAGGGAATTTGTTGGGTGTGTTTTTGTGAAGTGTTGATGATTGCATCACATGTGATATGAGCTAGGAATTGTGTCTTGTAGTTGACACAAGCTATAGAGAGGATGTGCAATTCAGTTTTATACTCTGTTTTAATTCAGAGGTTTGTTAGCCCGTTATGGTTTTGCGTATGTAAGACAAAGGATGTATATATGGTAGAGTTTTTCATCCAATGATCTACCATTTTTCCTTTTATCTTACGTGTGTCAAAGTTCTAATGGAATGTTAGGCCTCATAAAACTCGTCTTTTTTTTTATGTTATTTCGCTTTCATTTTGGGAGATTTTTATGATATGATATGAAAATGAGTTAGAGACGGAAGGTTACGATTATAATGATTGTAGATAAGACACGAATGAGGCAAAAGAATGATTTATACAAGTTGACCCAATTAAGAATTATGAAAAACTTATGGGCTGTTTGGTTCAACACAAAGGAGGGAAAGGAATTAAGAAAGAGAAATGAAAGGCATGAATCAAATATTATCAAAACTGGAGTATATAATCCATGTTTTTGGCAAAATAAAAAATGGTCCAAGGCCAATAACAAACTCAAACTTTCGTGCAAGTCTCTTAAGGACATATTTTGGGTATTAATATAAGAGTAAAACTAAACTTATATGACATATACACTCAAAAATGTATATGGGGGTTAAAATGGTATATTCACCACTTTTAATAACTCACATCTCCTCTTCTCACTCTCAAATGCACATTTATGGGTCACAGAATACTATTCATGAAATAAAATGTCAATTCATATATGAAAATGTCAATTCAGAATACATCAAAACAAAATCACTCAAAAATGATGATGTCAACTCAGAATATGAGATTGTCAGCTCAAGATATAAAATGTCAATTCAAAATATGCTTAGAAAAAATGAGATTTGTAGGGTTGAGGAGAGAGAAATTGGTGGATATATGTTTGGTAATGTATATCCATATACATTAAGCCTTTCTCTTAATATAATGTTTGCTCCAAAACATATGGTAAATCCAATTAAGAAAAATAAAAACGTACACTAGCCTTTATAGGTGACATGACACGAAACACTTCTGCAACTTCTTAAACAAAGACACTAATACTCGCATAAATGGTACTTTAAATCCGTTCCTGCTACTTTTTTGGGAGTATTTGGACAGTGCGGATGACATGTCCCATTTTCGTATCGCACTCCATGTACCCCTCCAATCACGTGCTAGTATATACTCAACGATTTTTAGCCGCAAAAAAAAAAAAAAGAAAATCTCAGATACAAATGACTCAAACTATTGCAAAAGTCTCGAAGGGTCAATTTATCAGTTTATAGGTATGACTTGATATTAACTCAAATTGTTTTGATATAGATATTATGAGAAAATTACAAATTTGGTGTTTTGTTTTTCTTTTGCAAATTAGTTTGGTGTAGATCGAGTGATCGACTAAAATGTTGAAATGGAGTTTGGTGTAGCCGTGTAGTCCGTAGCCATAGGAGACATCTGGTCACTGGGCTGGGTCAGGGCTGGCTCTTTAAATCTAAAATTTGGATTGGGCTTTCAAAAATATCCCATGAGCCACACATTGCCCAATAATAAAATCACTCTCCAGTCCTGCACCTTGAGTCTTGAGTCTTGACCGATCTCAATCAAATTACACTGCATGAGAAATTAAGGAGCTCTTTTTTTATTTATTTCTTTTTCTTCGTTTTTTTTTTTTTTTGACAAAGTGGAAAAGAGCAGAAAAAACCCGAAAGAAAGCTACTCGAACTGAATTTAGAAGCTAAAAGGCAGGACACGCCCCTGGCCGCACGCAGTGGCAAGAGCGTGCGCCTGAGCTACCGATTGTCGTGGCACTTTGAAGACCCCACACCAGCGGAATTGAGCAGCCAGGGTACGTATTTGTGAAATCTGACAGGTAACCGAGATGCTACCTTTCCCTGTTCCATGTTTTCTTCGTTTTAAATTGTTAAGTTATCGGTTTTGGAGAGTTCGACCTCAGCCGGAGAAATAGGGATCCTATAAGATTGTTCGTTGTAACATTTCTCTTGAATGTACAAGTTGAGCCTAGGGTATGTACTACCGTACCAAGGATCACAAGATCGCATGTTTGGAGCGGGCACTAATAATTGTTGTTGTTTATAAGGCGTATTTTGTGGATAATTTCACTTCTATATATATACTCGTGGAAGTTAATTAATAGATAAATACGGAATATCTTTTAACATTGATTGTTTTATTTGTAAGGTTCGAGAATCAAACTTCTAACTAGAGGTTCAAGAAATGAGAATATGAGATTGCCATGAATACTCCGTTACTTATACCAAGTAGCTGTTATTTGAAGAGAGAATGATTTGTAAAAAGGCAGCCAACTTTTGAGTCCCAAAATTTACTCAGATATGCTCTTCATCATGTGTCCAACATTTAGAATAAATGAATAATACACGGATATGTATGAATATATGTACATCACATAGGGTGTATGATTGAATAATGCATGGCAGGCCTCTTTCCTGCTTTGTTACCTGAACCAAGAATCAACAAAAGGTGCTAAAAAAGTGTGTATTTCAAGTGACATTATCAACCTTCAAATTCCTAATTATTGTTATTAACTATTGATATTATATTCAAGATAAATGTAAAGTACTCTAGCATTATGCAAAAGAGGTGCTAAACACCAGCCACAAAAGTGTGAGAAAGTTTAGAGCTTTTCTCATAGAAAGGGACACCCCCACTTTCTGCTAAATATATACCACATTTGCACATTTTTTTAAACCAAAATTAAAGCATATCTTTATCTAATTGTATTGGGTCTCTTTAAAATATCCATACTAGTACTTCTTCAAGTATAAGTGCTCATCTAAAATATATGTGTTTGAGACCGGTACCGTCAATAATGATAGCGTGAAGTGGTGTATATATACAACAATCTCTTGCTTCTCCAAAACCGTATCTATAATTTCAATTTGAAGACGCGGACACAGTCTGGTTGAATATTAGACACAACTCACTAGTCAGCCTTGAGGGTTACTATGTTTAGCTAGGTTTTCAAAACTCAACACTCTTCTTACAACCCTCTTTAATTGCCTCTCTAGATCTTCCATCTCTAATAAAGAAAATGGGTCCAAAAGAACGATTGTTCATAAGGATCTATGATCACAAGCCTATCCATCTCCTAATGCACAAAACACTACAATCTCTAGCTAAAATTGTAGCACGCCAACTCCTAATGTACGGTCAGTACTTACCTATATATGAGTCTATGATTATGATGGCTTCTTACTTCTTAGGTTGTGCATTGGGCTACGTTACGTATATACATGCATGTCTTTTCGATAAACGCATTTTGCCTCAAGAATAAGTTTGTCCAGGACTGAATTTGACATATTTGATTACAAATTAATTTATTATTTCAATCTCAATTTTACTATTACAAGGTCACGTACTCACGTGCTTTTCAATTTATTACCCATTGTTTTCAAATCAAATCAGATTTATTCAAATCAAATCAAATCAAATCATTTTCATTCAAATCAAATCAAATCAATCAGTTTAGATCAGATTTATCCAAATAACAATCAATATAATCTAGTCTATTTATAGTTTCTAATTCGTCTAAATGCAATTAATTTATCAATTAATTCAGTTCAGATCAATTCAATTCAATTCAATTCTAATCAAACCAATTTAGAAAAATGCAATCCAATCGCAAAGTTTCTAACTCAATCTTATATTGTAGACAAATTACTTGTATCTACACTATAAACATCTAGCAATTTGCTACAAACTATATACAAAACTGAAGAGTGGGTTGTTTATACAATGATAGATGAAACTTGGATCAAAGTATTCTACGTTCATAAATCAAAAGATAAAGAAATTATTAGTAACATACATGAGCTAGCCTACACAAACCATCCATTTCTTCTAAAAAAATGCATGAAAAATGATGATCAAATCATCACGATTCTTGACGATTTTTGAAGATTATACATCTATCAACCGAAGCAAGAAGACCGATTTCATCTACGGATCGACTCTCAACGACATTATTATCATCATCATTGATCGATATGTTCAAATCTAAGGAGACACTTCTAGGACTCGTCGTCTCTTTACCGTTGCTTTTATTCAACATTGTACGATCATCGTCTTCTTGGGGTAATACATCAACTTTCTGCTTTGTGGAGGGTGAACATGCCCTTGATCTCGAGCTATATCTTTCACAACTCAAAATAACAATAGCATCTCCAAAACTAACCTCTTCACCACTTGTATGATTCCAAATTTTACCTCTTTCGATTGCCTTCTTAATCCCCATTTGCGAGCAATAATCAACTTGTTCGATATCCTCGACGAAAAACACCCTACGATGATCTCTCGATACCTCCTCCGCGAACCTCTCAATGTAGACACAATTACGCTCATCTCTAAGCCTTTTGTTCCTAGAATAATCTTCCAAGGAAGAATACTCAGCTCGCGTGGAGGAGAAGTTGCTAAGGCCAATCGACACAAATTTGTCAATTGATCCGAAAACGAGCCTTGCAATTTCCCTTGCAATACTTTCCTTTGCGTCTACATCAAATCCTTGGAAAAACAACCATGTGTCTTCCTTAACATCACCTCGCTCATGATTGCTCAGTTTCCTTCTAGAAGAAGCAGACCTACATTGTAATATTGTGCTTGCTATATCAAAGACTATGTCCTTTTGCCGAGGGACCTTCTTCTCAAGCGCATTGCAAAGTGCCCTTAGATTATCAGCATTGTACTCCTTAAACATATTTCGGGCGCAATGTGATTGGTCAATTGGTTCATTGGCATCACTTGAGGAAGTTGAGGTTGGTGTTGAATTAGGGTTTGAGGAAATGAACATGTTGGTATGTCTATGATGGGGATGGTTGTTATTTTCGCGGTCTTGGATAGACATTGTGATCCTTGGTTCACTGGCAAAGAAATTCTTTGGCTCGAAACTTTGGTGGGTATGTTGCAATTTCATAGGGTCATATGAGAAGTTTGAGGTTGAAGAAGATGGTGAAATAGATGAAAGACTTAAGCTTCTCTCAAATGATGGTGATGAAGTAGTCGAAACTCGAGAAATATTGTTGCTCCATCTTTTGCAAAGATCTTTTACTGGTAAAGAGTCCTAGTGAATAGTTAACAACGACATAAGAAAAAAGAATGAGTTACTTTTGCTAAATTTTTACATGGATTATAATCATAATTAGTTCATTTTATTTGACTTCTTGTCTAAGCTTTTGACAAAAGTATTAATCTAGCTAGTAAGGATAAAGGATTAGCAATAACCTGATCATTATTATTGCTAATGTTGCATGATCTTTTGGTATTCTCATCCTTGTACTGTTGGAGCCATGAAGGAAGAGTTGTAGTGCTGGTCTCACTAGTACAAGGCGTACACTGGCGGCTTCTGTTGTCGTCAATCCTACCACCACCGCGAACACCATCCATCGCCAGCCAGCCACTTCCACTGACCTCGATTTTCTTGTTTGTCAACGGACTTCGTACATCACTAATTATACAAAGGAGATCAAACCAGTTTAGCAAACGATTAACTAGCAACTACAAAACACCTACTTGATCGATCAATTATATAGCAACTAAATCGTATAAGATATATATATATATTGTTAGGAGATGCTGCATGTATATATCCGACCCTCCTCTAAGTTAATTACCTCGTTTGGAGCGAGAGCCTCTTTAAAGACATTAATGATAATAATAAAAGACGACGATTCCTAACTATAACCAAGAAGATTAATTCATGGTGAAGTAACAAGAATTACCTGTCTGAGATTAGACTCAAGCCCAAGCTATCAGCAGGAATAGTGATGGCATGAAGACCCCAAAGATTCTCAAGTGAAGGTTGGCCACTTTGACATCTCATATATGTTTGGAAAGTTGCAATTCCAAGAAGCCATAACTTTCCATTTTCAGCATAACTCAACACCAATTTCCCAATCTCCATGATCATATGCTCAATAGGGCAATAATAATTTCTCCTAATTGGTTGATTTTGATCATCCAAAACAACTATATTATTACTACTTGCCCTAAACTCATTTGCCCACTTAAGATCATCCAAGTAAAAAATCAACCCTTTATAATTACTATTACTATTATTATCTAAACAACAACTCTTAACAAGGGATTTAATCTCCACAACTCTTTGATCAACTTCTTCTCTTGAAAGATGACCAAAAGAAGAAAATGAAAGTTGAACACATCTTACCTCTTTCAAAACCTCAGGAACATCATTTCTTTCAACTCTATTCATCACTTCCTTCCCTAGACTCTCCATGGTTGCTATACACTCCCCAACAATCACCGTGTTTCGCTTTCGACTGTTCATCTTCACTAAGCTCTCTATTACTCTCACCACATCCTCATTTCTCACACCTTGATTATGGTTATGATTATGATTAGACGGTAATAATCTTGGTTTTCCCATCATCATCTTCACTAATCCTGGTTGACCCATTGACAAAACTTCAGTATAACTACTATTATCAACACCACCACCACTAGTATTATTAATATTATTGTAACAATCCTTAACCTTGATATTAGTATTAGTATTGGTATTATTATTAATATTTGAATTATTACTAATATTAGAGTTACTATTTGGAGAATTATTTGGGGAAAGTGGCTCAACAGAAACAGCTTGTTCAACCTTCCCTTTAACCAAGGTGCTAGAAAACCCAGCTTCTCTCATAACCCTACTTACACTTGGGTCATCAAGTATAGAGATGATAAGTTGCTCAAGCTCAATCTTCACAGCTAAGAGAGGCTGCTGCTGGGTCTCTACGGACCCACGTCGCTGGTGAGCCTGGGCCCGCTTGAACGCGGCCACGAGCGCGTTGGCGATGCTGGGGTGGTGGATTTGGGACGAGTGAGGGCCGAGCATCGGGCTAGAGGTGGACGTAGGGAGCCGGTTCAAGGCCACGTTGAAGCACAGCTCAAGGGCCCGGCACTGGAGAGGGTGGGAGTGAGACTGTAGGCATGCGGCCCGAAGTAGACCCGATGAAGCCGATAGCATGGTGTGCGCTACGTGGAGTGGAGTCACCTGTGCATGGCCTCGCCGCTTTGCTAAGCCTACCGCTTGCTTAACCACCGCGGCCGCGTCCGGTGTTAGGGCTTGTTGGATGGTATAACCTTGTGACCTCATTTTTTATACTATGATGATTTCGATATTGGACCAAATTTGACAAATACTAGCTCTCGTAATCTAAGAGCATGTACAGAACTCAACCTCAAAGTTTCTGAGACGACCCTAGATGACTTAGCTCATAAGAGATATGAAATGAAAAACTTTATTAAGGTGGATATCATGAATTAATAAGGGAGAGGTTGGAAAATTCATGCCACTAAGGAGTAGGAAGTGTTTATGTAAAGAGTGTGAATGAGAGTGATATAGTGTTGTGGAATTATATGATGGGAAAATTATAATATAAGGTTTCAAAAATAAAAAGAAATATATACTTTTCTTGTAAGTGAGGTAAAATTAAGGAGGTCCAAAGTGGATTGAGTAGTGGAAAAGTGGAATGCATGTGGTGACAAGCAGTACGAAAAATATGATTCAGCAAATACACAAAGGGAGCTCAGCTTTGCGCGCTCATATACCTTTTTTCATATAAGTAAGACGCTTTAAACAAATGAATAATATCGCTACTCATTTATAATAGATTAAAAAGATATATATTTGTATCGCCTCAATAAGCTCTCTATTTCTACTTTTTCACTAGGATTTTGATAAAGAAGTTAAGTTTAAAATGTGTAAGTAGTGGGTCTCTTCCTTCTATGCGAATGTATGGGAAGATTTCGAATAATGGTTTTTTCATCGTCGTCCTAGAAACCAACACCCTCCTCAAAACTTAAGAGCACGATCAAATCTTGGGGGGATCTTTGAGGATGATCTCCTATCATTTTTATCTAAATTATATGATGAATATCTTGGAAAAGCATCGTGATCAAGTTCTTATGATACCAATGCAAGTATAATCTAAGTTTATTTAAGTTAAACTTTAAGTTAGACCTGCAAGCGAAAGATAACGTAAGCTAAAACTTAGGTTATGTTCTCTTTCGCTTGCAGATCTAACTTAAATAAACGTAGTTCATAGTCTCTTCAATTTAGCAAGGAGTAAATCTTTCATTCATATCAGCGGGAACACCCTCCCAAAGGTTATTCACAAAGCAAAGACCCAACATTGAAATCGCGCATTTGCTAGATGTTTTCTCAGCTCAACCGAGCTCCCTTCTTTTGTTGACTTCTAGCACAAGCATTCTTGGCTTTCATAGAATCATACTGCCCTGTATTTGTTTTACACGTCTTGGACCTCTAAAATGGAAGTATAACCATGATCTTTATTTTAAGGGCATCAAAATGACCTGATTAAGAATTAGGTTGCAAAGAAATGGACGTGTCATTGTCTATGTTGAATCGTACGGTATCAGAATTACGGTACATACAGGATCTAAGGATATCTAAATGAGGTATCTCACATTTGGAAGAAAAAAAAACACACACACACACACCTGATTTGAAACAAAACGACTTACATGTTATTCATGATCATACAACAGATGTACTCGTGAATACATAAGAGGACTAATCATCTCGAACATATTTCGACTCAAACTCATGCAACAATTCCCAAATTAAACTGGAGTTGATGCACTAAGCCCCCTCTACAAAACAAGACCTCAAGGCTAAATTGATACTCTCGAGGTTTACTAACCCCAACATTTTGTTTGGGTCGAGCACGCACAAGACAAGATAAGAGAAACTGTAAGATTTTCAACTAGTGGCCTGGCCTACCATTTCCTTCTTTGTCTTATGCGTGCTCGCCCTAAAAGAGTGCCGAGGCTTGCAAAACTCGATCTCTTAACCAACAATTCTCTAATGCTTCATCATAAAATAACTCACTTTCAATACAAATCTATACAAACAGGTCAGAGCCACATCGCAAATAGAAGTAAGAGTCCACTTCAAAATAAAAAGGAGGTTCCAGTTCCATCCCAAGCTGTACAAGGATTAATACAACAACAACAATAACCAAGCCTTATTCCCAAAATGATTTGGGGTCGGCTAACATGAATCGTCATCTAGTAACCGTCTTGTGTACGCCATGAAATTCCAAAATGTTGTAAACCTTTTTGGAGTAATTAAATATTTTCAAAGGAAGTTTTATAAAGTCGTCAAAATAAATTCAAAAGATTTACAAAAGAAAAAAAAAATATATATAGAACCCAATGTGAGATCGAGCCCTAGGAATGAAGACCGACAAAGTGAGGCTATGTTCTCTTCCACTTGCATAGAGATGGTTCAACTACGTAAGCTAGCTAGAATTGATTTGTAAACTATCAACCTAGGTCATAAGCATGAACCATACTCATTAACCAATTACCATGTCAAATCCATATACTATCAAACTCCATTCAAATTATTGGTACACTATTTCTCTTTCTCTTGTTCCTCATAGAAACCCTGGAGCTTGATCATCTTTATGCTCATTTCATATGGCATATGCACATGAGATACGATATACGCATACAGTCTCAAGATACAGAGCTCTTAGTATAATTTTCAGTGAACCAATTCTGATGTGAACATCCAAATTCAGTTGGTAGTAAGATAACACCCTAATCATAAGTCATAAATTGAGTATCTTCATCTTCATCATTTTCAAATAGGTTAATAACTCGACGCATACCTAGAAATAAATTGTTGGGATTTTTACTCCCCCTAATATATACGAAAAACCCTAGAGTTTTGAATATACATATCTAAAATCTAATTAGAAAAAGTAAAGGACTTTGATTTAGCCTTGTATTTCACAAGAAGGGGTAGCCTACAAGTAAGTTTGTGGTCAAGTGGACCTAAGAAAGACCATAATTTGACCACAACCTTTTATTTCCATTCTTTTGTGTTTTTCTCCAAAACAAGAGACATGAAGAATAAAAGAGATAAAAGAGAGAGGAGGAGAAGATTTATCACTTTTGGTCCATCAGCCAACTCCCAAGGACCTGAAAAGAGAAGTGGGGAAACTCTTTTTCTAAAGAAATTGAGAACTGTGTATCAAATTATTACTATAATTTTCATGTTTTCTATTTTCCAACTCTCCCCAACTCAAAGACAAGAATAAAGAGCATTTTTTTTAACTTTTCATGGAATAAATAAGTTCTGATTAAATGGTCTAACACAATTAGTACAATAAAGGTTTTAAAGGTTTTGAGGGTATGTTTTTAAATGGAAACTTAAAAAAAAAAAAACTCATCTAAAACCTGGTATGACGATCATGTCTGATACACCCTCCGTCTCAATATAAGCTTTTCACTCTTCCTGCACAAGAAATAAGGAATTCAGGATATATAGAAGAGTGAAGGTGAGTACAAATTCACACGAGAGGGAACCCGAAAAACACGCGTAGTATTATGAGCAAGAATTCCTAGAAAAGGATTGCATGAAAATTAAATAGAAATTACAGAAGTATTAGTGATGCAGCATAATCCTGTCTAAAACATTGCCTATAATTTGTTTTTTTTTCTTTTCTTTTCAGCCATCTAAGCTAAAAAGCAAGGAATAAAGTGATGTATTTTCATCCCAATCGATTGATTGCCATCTAGTACACTTGACACTTTGAATGCATAGGGATTATGAACTGAACCCAAAAACATTCCTCCCTCTCTTTAGTCTTTAGTCTTTACTCTCTCCCCACATTATTTCATAAAGTTGAAGCTTTTGGACCCTCATTCATTCAAAAATAAAGCCATCAAATGATGAATATTGGTCAGGGAAAAGAGGAAATTTAAAGAGCAACTGATCATAACGAACTCGAAATACAATCGTCACTGTACCCACACTTCAAAGTTCCGCCATTTTTATCATGCCTCGACTATTATTGCTCTCATCATGTTACTAGAAAGGGTGAGGCATTTTGGTAGTAATGTTATTAGCACGGCAAAGTCCCATAGAAATTCAAGAAACGTATTACAGTAATCCAGTCAATTGACTGGGTCTAGACCATCAGATATAGGTACCTAAAGTCATCAGCTGTGATTATTAGCCTGACCTTCAACATATGAGAACTAAATCAACCATACACAATTACAGACATACTCCATCACTATTTCTAGGAACCATGAACATGAGAA
This sequence comes from Spergularia marina, assembly GCA_963680865.1. Classification (NCBI taxonomy): domain Eukaryota; kingdom Viridiplantae; phylum Streptophyta; class Magnoliopsida; order Caryophyllales; family Caryophyllaceae; genus Spergularia; species Spergularia marina. The sequence goes on along the minus strand of OY804555.1, from coordinate 621,899 downwards.
TAATACTACAGAATTTCTGAGTATGGCTTAACTCCTCACTTTCTCGACTAATCAAGAAAAAATGAAAAAAAGAAAACACCAAATGATAGACATAGCGACCATTTTATCAAATACTAGATATATGACTACACCTCCCTCGTCCCCCCCCCCCACAAAAGAAAGATATACAAGTGTATGAATACAGTAGGTTATACGGAGTATATAGCTAAAAGTTACTACGAATGCAAAACCTAATTTAATTCCAAATTTATTGAAATAAGATGTACTCCAATACTCCTATCGAATTTGTTATTCCAAATGTCCAAAACATTTGATTTGATCACTTCTCATACTAGCTGGAGAAAATGAGTATAAAGGTATTTCTACTCTTATTGTTTTTCTATTCTTTAACTTTCAATTCACCCTACTAAATTTCAATCTGTTTTAGTAAAACTAACGCCGTATATTTCTCAAATGAAAATTTCTTATCTGATTATGAATTATACGAAATTTAGGACTCATTTAATTGGATCTAAACTGAACTGATCGTTTTACGAATTGTACAAGACCTAACCCACCCATTCATACACTGCTATTATAGTGTAATTTAACATGCAGAAGAGGACGGGATTAAATATTGATTAAGCCTAAAGGGTTGATAGATTCTGCCATATCAGTAGAAATAATGTTGTCTGTCATAAGAATCTCGTTTTAGAACTTTTCCTAAAACTAATCAAATTTAGTACAAAATGAATTGCCTAGGGAGCCTAATCCTACACTAAATAAAAGTGAAACAAAAACTTGTAACTATTAATTTAGTATCTAGGCCAGATTGTAAGAATCTTAAACAAAAGCCTACTGCTCTGATGCCTTTTAGGGAGGGAAGTCCTGTTTAGGGTTCTTAATTTAGGAAGGTATTCCTAAGCAATGCTCTCTCGCTCGTTAGGAGTCAAACTCAAGTCCTCCAATTAAGGTTCTTCAGATTTCTGCCAACTCAAACAAGTGTTGTACGGATTACACTCGTTTAATCTCACATAAAAGTTGTTAATAACTATTTTATCATAAAAGAAGGGTTATAAAAAGTCATTTAACCTAGCTTAAAAGCACGTGGTTGAGTTAGCAAGGGTCTCCACCTATATACTAAAGGTCTTGGGTTCGAGCCTTGAAAATACAACCTAACTCAAATACAGACTAAACTGAATGATGCAAACCGGAAGAAAATAACCATTTAAAATAAGGAGCTAGCCGTTCACTTTTGAATTCTTTCTACGATTTGTTGTGGACCATATTGGGTTGCTAGTCATATTCTTCAAGGTAGCATGCCTTTGCATGGAAAGGAGAGAAGCACCACTATCCACCTTATCAAGGAAGAATAGCATGAAAGGAAGGAGAAAAAGGTAAAAATAGCCATCGCCATTTCATTGATCACTACGTACTCTTTTTCCCAACAAACGAGAGATCTCCCTGTCATTCCTCAATCATCTTCGACTTTTACTCGAATTTTTACCCCTAAAAACAAAGACCCATGACCAAAAAATTTGGTGCAACACTTTTTTTATTTCTTTCATGCCCACATGTCCTCTGCCTAGAAAGCATCTGAAGAATGAGGAAAACCCGAGTAGCTTAGGAGAGCCCTACTTCAGCAGGAGAATAATGACTACCTTATATCATGTTATTAACCGCAAAAACTCCGACTTCTAACGAATGATTTAGGCTCCCATCAACTAGAGAAGCATAAAGATACGTTTTTATAACCAAGTGTAAAAATCAATCTAAAAAGCGTAAAAATCGCATAATCTGTATTCTAAGGCTCCACCACCAGCAACACAAATATAGTAGGTCACAGGCATTTTATTCCAAGTCCAACCAGCAGTATGTTAGTGTCACGATGGTGATGTACAATGTAATACGTCCAAACATGAGTACATAGCATGCCACATAGCACACAAGAAGTTACCAGGAGAAAAGCTGCATGCCAAAAATTTACCTAGAACTAGTACCAACCATAAATAATAAAAACATAATCATACGCTATGACAAATCATGATGCATAGACAATTGTATCAAGAGTTGAAGAAAAATGGGAGGGGAAATGGGAATGGAATGTTAAGCAAATAGCACAACAGAAAGAAGTGAAAGAGAGAGCTAGGAATACTCACAGAACAGAAGCTAACTTCATTTTCGCGACCATCATTGTGTAACTTCAGAACTTTAAAAACATCTGTCTGTAATGAGAGGAAGCGGGATCCAATAAACGCAGCCTAGAGAAAATGTATCTGGATAATCCAAAATGAAAATTACGTCAAGAATGACGTCAACCAACTGGTAATTCACAATATAAGAAACGCAAAGACTCATTTCAGATCATTCTACCATATTGCAAAGCTAAAAATAGTAAGCTTTTACATATATAAGAAATGGAAATTATTGTCATTGTGCATGTAACTACAATCGCATACATAATGAACACTTGATCCTTCGAAAGATGACAGAAATGACAAAAGATCTGTCATCTTTCTTTCTCGAATCCATCTTAGTTGATAGATAACAGAAACAAAAAACTAAAGAGGGTTTTGTTGAAGACCATTCCAGACTCCTCCGAAGTTGAATGCAAAACAAACTCCAAAGGCACCCCAAGGAAAGGTAAACACTACACAAATTCAAATAAAATCTCATCCTAAAACTAATTGGCAGTAAGAGGATATACTAAGGATTAAACTTAGGTATTCTCACATTTCCTATGTTGTACAGAGAATTAACTTTCCTATGTTGTGCAGTCATACTTTACTATAGACAATCAAGAAGCTAAGAATTTTCAAGCCTTTCTTTTCTCTCTACGTTCCTTTCACAACAAGGTAATTATAACAAGTACATAATTTTTGTGATCAAATTAAAGGCTTTAAAGCTAAGTAGACATACACAGGCAAATTGCTACAGGATAATCTTCCTGAGCACACAAATTTCTGGCAATTATGCAAGTCTAATGTTTTTTCGCTGCTAGTAATTGCAACTTTTAGGATTCCAGATATGGCATGATAAGCAGGTGTAAGATAAAGTATAGAATACATATGCACAAAATAGATCTTAATTATTATGCTATCCTTTTTATGATCTCATTACAAGTGAAAAAATCCTACGTGTTTCTCATTTTCTCAAAGAGCCTTCATGGTCCTCACTCAGTCAAAAAGCTTATATCTTTTCTCGGCATAAAAAGACATACAAAGGCATCAAATAATTTGAACAATGAACCATAATGCAAAAAAGCCAGAAAAGGGGAGTTTGAACCATACAAGGATATATAACAGTTGCTTTAAAAAGAACCCACCTCTTTTTCACCCTTAACGGTTAACTTGTTATGTAAGGGAAGCTGCTCATGACTAAACCAAAAAAACCCACCCGCAGCTCTTGGTTACCAAATCCATGAAAGAACAATACACCTCCACAAAAGTGCGTGTCAAAGAAAAATTATGCTCCTCACCTTTCCTAAAGCATTATCAAAATAATTGTTGCATTACTATCACGGAAAAGTTACTCGGACCGTTCATTTTAACTTGATACATTACTTCTCTACTATGTATGAATTATGGCATTTTAAAGTGAGTTGAGGATCAAAATCGGCCTAGTGGTTAGGAATTTAACCTACATGGGATATGTCCAAGTTCAAACCCTCATATCTCCATTCTCGCAACATTCACTGCTCCTATGTACCCCCAAAAAAAGGCAGAGTTAACTGCCTAAAGGCCTAAAATAATTACAACATGGCTCCATCCCTAATTATCGAACATGGTCTTCCATACAAAATGAAATCTGGTACTTTACGGAGACATAATAACCAGCAAACTTTGTTTCTCACCATGTTGTCTTCCCTCGACCATATATAACGAACACTGAACACCCGAACATCATATATACAGATATCGGACATTGAACACCCAAACTGAGTCTAGTACCCAAAACATACCTCCTTCAAAACCTAACAAGAACAAAGTTTACAGTCATCATCCGCTCCAAACCCGAATGCCCGATTGTGAAAAATGGGAACAGACAGTGTTTAGAGGCCTCAATATTACATCACCTTTTGCTTAAAGCAAAGCACTCTACCAGAAAAGCAATATTAAAAGCAAAATATGGCATTATCTACTCAAAAGAGAGACTCATTTTTATGCTTTTAAGCTGCAAACAAGCATCTTGAGCAGATACGTGGCCCATGTGGACGAAAGCAATATCCAATTGCAAGAAACTCAGAGCAGAGAGAGAGAGAGAAGAGGAGAATACTTAACACTTAACACAGTGTGTGGCTGGCTGGGACAGACATTAAAGTTTAAAACTTTTTTGCATGAGAGTGAAAAAGTTGCTCTAATTTTGACATGACAGCTTTGTTAATGTAAAAGGTGATGGAATTACGTACCGCACACTCCTTTTCCTAAAAGTTTTTATTATTTCCCTAATAAACAAAAACAAGTGTTTGATTAACTCTACAAAAAGGCAGCATCAGCAGCATCATGAGAATATATAAAATTCTGAGTTTGCTTTAATTTGTTCGTGTCCTTTTACCACCAAACTTCTGGTAAGATATGTAGTAAGCTGATATAATCATATAACCTATGTTTTTAATTCATAGTACCACAAAAGGATTCCACAACACAGGGAAGCTAGGCCATTTCTTGACCAATCCAGATTTTAATCCCTATATAATCCACATGCAAGACCTGTTCACTTGAGGATATGCCACTTTACCCAAAAGCAGGACTAGGTAAAGGTTCCTAGGGTACGAAAATATCTTTAATCTTAGCTACCCGCATAATATCAAGTACTGTAATAATTGGTAGAATGGTGATCAAATGTAAAGGGGGCTATATTGACGAGGGTATTGGGTGATGAAGCCGTTTCCTTATGAGCCTATGCGTTAACGCTTCCCTTTTGGATGGTAATGAGCAGTAATGCATATGAACGACAGAAATTTCCGGGTTTTCCTATGCCACCAACTACATTCAATCCGACTGGCCATTGGAGGGGGGCGGGGAAGCTCACCAAATCTCAGCACAGAACTCATAACTATCCTCTTATTCTACCACTCAGCAGCTCAGCTGAATGGTCATCCTTCAATTTTGACAAAGCCTTATACCAAACCTCAAGATAAGTTGTCCTAAAGTTTGGACTTGAAAGAGACTATATATGGAACCTTTAGCTGTTTAGGTATTCGGCTTCCTTAATCGCCTCCAAAAGTATGTTTTACGTGTCTATTGGGACCAGTTGTTTATCTACCAGCAACTCAGTAAAGATCAATACCTAAAACACCGATAATGCATCGCATTTGAGTCTAATAAAACAGCCAGATGTGCATGCACATCCTACTCAGAAAAGTTATACCACCTTCTATAAGATCCACTTTATTACAAGTACATTAAAAAAGGGCAAACAATACAATCATATGTTAGGCTACTTAACATCCACTAATGTTATCAGCATGTCAACATTATTCTTGAAGAAACGATACTCGTTTTCTTTTTAAAGATAAGGTACACATACTTAAGGTTTAAGGGATTTAGGAGAAGGTACATGTATATAGGGAAACAAAAAAAGAAAAACAAAAAAACCAAGTCTCACCAAAAACATATACCATTCTTGTTAGGTCAATATTTAGAGGCGAAAACTTGTGTAAAAAGGTCCGTAGGATGAGGATTTTATAATTTGATGTGAAATTTCATAGTCCTGCCTAAAGATCATCCTATCTGCCTTCCGAAGATGAAGAAAAAGTCATCATATCTCGCTGTAACACCATTTTGCAGAAGTTTTTAGGATCCAAATAGCTTAATGTTTGATTTTTCTCATCTAGTGTCAACAATGATATTGGTAAGAGAGGTGTCATTTGTTATCAACGTTAAATAACCTAACCTATCATATTTAGTGACAAAAACAACCATGAAATAAGTTCTCTCAAAGTGCCCTACACATTATATAAACATTAGAAAGGTCTTGAACGATTCTGACATCAAAAAGTTAGCGGGCAAGTTCCTCTTCATGATGGACAGCAGGGTTCAATGCCCAGGTTCGAGCTAATACGCAACTTAAATGGTCTTGCACTGTCAAAAGTAACGAGTGTTCATTGTCTATAACTAAGGCCTCTTGAGCTGAGCTTTAAAATCGCCTTTTACAACTGCGCTATTTAATCATTTGGTCAATTACGACTCGAGTACAAACAGGTTGATTAAAAGTGCTCATAAGGTCATAATACGATCCAAACCAAATTCAGAACACTAGGATTACACTGTGAATGATTGAAGCAATCGCCCAATTTAAAACATAAACACGAACAAGATTTAAAGAAAACAAACAGGAATTACCAGCACTGTATGACGGAAACTTTACTGACCTCAAAGTGCTGTCTAAATTTAAGGATAGTGATCAGATAGATATGGAGCAAGTAAACTCTCCACAATAGATCGCTGCTTACTAGTTTCTTCAGCTATTAGCAAACTAGCTGCCTCACATGCCATGGTATCAGGAAAACCAAGAGTCCACCTAGCATCTGTCTGACAATAGGAAGTGTTTGTTTTGCTCCTTTCTGATGAAACCTTGGGAGTGGTGTCCCTGACGTGAAGATGCAACCATGTTGCCTGTAGTTCATCAATTTTCGGCTGGGAAGGGCAAAGGAGAGAAAGCAAAGTCAGGATGCATATTAGATGCACAAATTCCAAACTCAAAATCTAATTCAAACACTGAGAAAAAATAGTTTTCAGTAGGAATGATGTACTCCTGGGGGTATGAGTCAAATTTCACCCCCAAGCACTGTAATCCCGGAGTCTTTGCAAGATATGAGGAGTAGGGTATTTCTTTTTTATTACTAAAAACTGGGATTGTCAGTGTGTGGGGATAGTTGGGGGGGTACTACTCCTGATGAAAGCAGAGTTTATGACAAGATCAGAACCACCTCACAGCTTAAAGAGATTGCTCAAGCTCGATTCCACTAGTCTATCTCCAACAAATTCCATTCTGTTTCTTTATGTGATACAAATCAAAGGCCACTGAAACCTATAGGATCCTTTAGCGTATTGAATTATTTGGTAGGAAGTCAGAATACAAGCCATAAGCTCTGAGATCAATAATCGTCTGAACAACTTACGGTTAATCCAGCTAAAGGAGCTGTAGCAAAGACGATTCCACGTCGGGAGTGAATAGGATGTTTTTCTAGCAGAAGCAACTTTCCAGAAATCCCCTTTGCCACAGGTACCACGAAGATATCCCGTAACCCCACTTTTGAAAAAGCAATCTTGCATGGAATTCCTGAGGCTATTACAATGATATTTATGAGATGGTAACACTTGAAAATTAAAGTGAGCTTACAGTGATTCAAACATACGGCATACCTAAAGGTACCTCGGCGCCGAATCTGGCTGAGGAATCTAAACTATCGTCATGTCTGGGATTAATCAAAGAGGTGCTCTGCGATATTTTCAAAGGATCGCAGGGTAGACTTCCTATTAGTACATAGGCTTTCAGCTGGAGGTAGAGAACAAATATCTGCAATGAAATCGATGAAGTGAAGAACTAGTTAGCATCACATTACACCATATATAATGATGAAACTATATTTGCAACAGCAGAAGGGAGTAACAGTAACAAGGATCAAGCAGTACAAAGGAGCTAAATAACGGATAAGGCGATGATTATGAATGGCAAAAGCACACAGCAAAATAAGAAAGGGAACAATAACCCAGAAAATGCAATCGGTAGATGATGACTCTGCAAGCTATAACACATCATGAGCGAAAACAAATACCATGAAAATACTCACTCTCATATTTCTTCTATTAGTCTGCATTTCTATCATACAGCATTGAAGTATAGAATTGATGAAAAGACACTGACTACATTGGTGTGATATCGAAGAATTTCAAGATCTACGTAAGACCATATTGAAGGTAAATGTTCTACAGAATGTTCTAGAGAAAGATGCAATCAGATAATTAGTGTAGCTCCACTAAATTAGATCAACATTAATAATGTTAACAAAATTCACAGTCTGGATTATTGTGTTTACCAAAGTGATTTTTGAAGAATACGAAGATCCACGAACGAAACAAGATAAATTAGTGGTTGGGTAAGACAGGAAACTGAAGGCTGAAGTTCTGGGGAATCATGCAATATATATCAACATCGACTATGCTAACAAAAATTTCGACTTTCCAGAAAATAATTTGTGAATAACTTCCAAAGAAACACAATAATCCGTTCAAACGAAATAGATCCAAGAAAACAAACCACAGGAATCAATAAACCAAGCACAAAATGCAACACAAATATTTGTTCTACGATATAGGTGTCTGCTGTCCATTTACACACTGTTCTCAGTTCTCAGCAGTGTTGACGCCTTAAAGAGAGCAACCCCTATCTTTATGATAAACTCATCACAAATATTTTTGCTGTTTCGTCAACAGCAACACAAAAGATAAAAAAAAAAAGCAGTCTAAGAAATAAACATAGGAATTTTCTGGAGCCACGGCAAGAATATCCTCCAAAAATTGATAGGACAACTGCACCACCTGAAGACACTCAAAACACCTACTGCAGGGTATGAAAGGGGTGAATAAGGGAACTGCGAAAACTTATAGCTCAAGGAAAATAACAACCTTGACCACATCAACCATCCTTTGCCAAGCATCAATTCCATTTCCTGCAAAGTACAAAAATCATTTGTGGCAGCTCAATTACAGTCTCCCAATGGACAGAAAAAAAGCTTTTTTTATACAACAACCAAGCCTTATTCCCAAAATTAAAAAAAAAAAAAAACTTTTTTTATACTGGAACTTTTATTACCGTCTGAGAACTGTTGGCCAATTGCTATCTCCAAAAGAAAGAAGGGGTCTTTGTTGCTACATGACTCCTCTAGAGCTGCAATACCACACAGATTCTGTGTGAACATACTAACAACATACAGATGAACAATCATATCTATTCCGCTGATATAGTAGATCAGCACTGATATGATAACTAATACAATAATGAATCAATTTCCTGGTGCAAAAGCATCACACACAAATTATTATCAATGAATTACAAAACAGCTGTAAACTAACTTAAATAAAGGAAATTGTCTGTAAGCTGCATCATGCCGGTAAACCGGTACGCAATAGTAAATCTGAATAAAGGAAGTTACATACCTGTTCTGCAGCGAGTCCATTCTTTTTCAAATGTATCTGGAATGTAATCAAACCAGGATCTACTAAGTTCAGTTAAAAGGCATTCCCGAGCACGGTGAAATAAATCCTGTAAACCAAGACATGACCTCAAAACGTATTACAAATTTAACACTTTTTCCACAAAACCCTGCCGATAGTATCTCTTACTTGCAAAATAATTATTCATGATACAACGCTACAAGACAATACAAGCTTCTCGAACCAATTCCAATACTACAAGGAAGTGTGAATTACTAAAGCAGAGGTGAAGCCCTCTTGACTAGTAAATGTTGTTTAAAGAGCTTTAAGCTCTTGAATCTCACACCAAAAATTCAAACAATTCAGTCCCACTTTTGTTGACACAACAACAATCCTAAACCCAAGTAGACTCATCCAGATAAAAAATCATGCCGTTATCATTAGCGACACCAAAATGACTCAACCAACGCTATTTATCATAGATTTCAAAACATTATCAATCTTTAGGAGGCAATAAATAATGGTTACATACAAAACAAAACTTGTCCCTTACATGCAGCTGAACGGTCACATTATGAAGAAGCAACTCTTGGTGAACGACCGTTGATTTTCGTACATATATAAGCTTCAAAATAAACCATCCCACATGCCACTGAATTACTGGAGATGGTCGTGTGTTTGCCAAGACATTCAATAAGACATTGAGAATCTGAAGAAGAAAAAAAAGGTAATAAAGGCACAGGGCTTCAGTCATGGTGTAACAAATTATTTTACACGCACAATCTGGCTTTTGAGCTGCAGTACATCACATGTATAAGAACTTCAGGCGAGATTCTTGAGCCCAACAGAATTCAAACCTGAGGCAGGAGTTCATTGAAGTAACTCTGTTTTGATGGTTTAGATACTGCAGCATCATCTGTCTGCAGGACATAATGCGTCTAGGACCAGTCAGAACTATTAAACCCAAACGAGAGTCAATAGAAAAGAGTAAATAAACTCTATGAAGTCCATGTTTGGTTTCTAATGAAAGAAAATTGACAAAAAGAAAGAAAGAACAAGAGCATTTTCTTCACAACAGTCAGTCTTATCCATAATGGGATTGAATATGTAGGTCTATATGGGGGGATGACACATGAGGAGGCTTACAACAACAACAACAACAACAACAACAACAACAACAACCAAGCCTTATTCCCAAAATGAGGAGGCTTACACATGTCATAAATTCCTAACAGTAAAGCTACTAAAGACTAAAGAGTGCCAGGCTCCCAGCAACAGGCTAGTACACCTCTAAACAAATGACTGAATTCAAGATCACCAAGCTCTTCAGAAACCAACAAAGACCAACCGAAAGAACTTCTAGAGTGATGCAGGAAGGAAAGAGAAAACAAAAAAGGAGAACTGCCAGGCCAATGCTTGCCAATAGGCCACTAGCTGAACCATCTGGAAGTTTTACTGCTTCAATATATGTGAAGGAAAATGATAATACTTTCAAAATTTAATCCGAATATGATACTTGCAAGTTGCAACTATGTAGAAACAATCTGCCATTTCCATTGTCTTAATAAAACATGAGATAGACGATAGTACTTCCAAGATTTAATCAAAAGGTGTTTGATTCCTCAGAAACATCACTTCAGGCTCAGTTACAAAGGAACACCTACGCACTTGATATCATTAGGACGATAGAAAGGTAAATATGTTGGTGGGTAATTACGGACAGGAAGTCTAGTTTTCCTCACAAGTACATGTTTCCATTAAAATATTTTAACCATTTGCCGAGAATTTCAGTTATAATTTTGAAGAATGCCAAAAGGAGGAGTTAAATATACTATATCTTTTACAAGTTGATTGAAGTCAAGATTTCAAGAAATAAAGCACATTAATCACCTTACTGGATATCTCATTGAAACCGAACACTGCAGCCAGAGTGGTGTCCAGATCTGTCAAACCCAACAATGGAACTTACGTAACTGGAAACTACTGCAAAGATATCAATAGAAGCCAAAATATTCAAAATAAAATGAAATGTACCTTCACTTTCTGCCAAAATCAGCAATAGCATCAATGGCGCCAGTAGTAGGTCTAGTTTGTCAGAACAAATTCCACAACTGCAAAAGAAAGGGGTATTCATAAAAGAAAAGATAGAAATGCAATAGGTGATTCATTAGCCATACGTTAAGCATGAAAACAACCCCAACGGTAAAAAGAGAGATCATATTTTTCCATCATGTGATTCGAACAAAAAAAGAAATAACTTTTCACAAATACTCAACAAAGTAATTATTTCCACCTATTATGTTTTGAGAGTTAAAAAAAGGACCAAAGGAACTAACTGGAGTGCCTGTTGTGACTACCTCTCCTGCAAGTTATCCAAGTAAATGCCAATTAGATGACGAGCTGATAACTTGTGCTTCAGGGCATGCCCAAGCATTTTCTCCTTGTCTACTTCTCCAGGGTCAAAACTAGAGCATAAAACTATCTTGATTTTGTTTAAATACTCAGAAGATGGCTTGATTTGGCAGCCATTATCAGCATCTGCTTCAGCAGCATGTGCAGTAAAAGCAAAACGGGGATAAAGAATAAGATACGCCACAAAGTCCACCATCTCTTTCTTATCAAGCACTTGCAGAAAACGAGAAAGAAAGTATAGAGAAGTAACTGCGGAAATGTCGACACCCTGTGATATGGAAAAAAAAAAAATTGTGAAGGAGTATAAATAGATTAACCCAAACTAAACCCAAAACCTCAAGCAATGGCAACACCACAGATCATGCACATATGGTAACACAGTATATTAGGTCTAATAACATATATAGCCAAGTTGCCTTTTCCATCTTTGTAACAACCCAAAAAAAGAAATATAAACAATATGTTCTATTATGAATTCGATATAAGCCTTAAGTACAGATTTTATTACGACATAAATCAAAAGCACAGACTATAAGACATAAAACAGATTTGACTTAAAACCTGAGTCTAAAAAGACGCAGAAAAACATTAAAGATATTTTCTTACATCAGTTTTTTCTAGGTCCAGCAACTGCAATACTATGGGTACCACGAGCAAACCAAGAAACTTTTCAGTCACCAGATTACTCAAGCAAGACTTGCCAACACATAACAAGTCCTTGATGTAGAAAAGATTGTCCAATAGTTTATCAGATCCAGATAAAAGCTCACTCCTTTTGTCAGTAATACAATTTTTTCTGCAACATAACAGATAAACCAACACTTATATTGTACATTCAATAAAGCACGTGCGTGAAACACTGAAACCAACCAAATAAATCTTCACTAAACCGACTGACCTCATGATACGGAGTGTGGCATCTAAATGAACACACTCCTCCTTCAACTTACGAACCACGTCTGAAAAGTACTCGGATACAGGTGGTGACACCAGAAACTGATAGACCACATCATCACTAACTGCATAACCAAAATTACACTGTTGCAAAATGTTAAATTCCTGTATATACACGCCACTGATTCCTAGTAAAGTAGAAAGGGTGCCAGAAAATCCATACCATTGTATATCCTGAGAGTAAGCGAACGCACGGCTATCTGTATCATCTTCTCCCCGTGATGTGCAAACTTAAGAGCCTCTGTATATAGAGGAAATGATGTCACAACACCCTGCCAGTGTAAAATCAGAATTCCTAAAAAACAACAATTCTAAAAAAACTAGATCAACTACACTTGAAGTAAGCATTATATGTAACAACCAGCTACCATTACCTCTTGGACTTCTAAAAGAAGACAAATGGTATCTCTGTTCAGCTTCCCACTCACTGCTCTGATATCCATTTAAAAGAAAGAGTAACAATACCATTCAGAATAAACTTTTATACTTATGTCATGAACTTCAAAACCAAAACTGTGAGAGTCACAAAAAGCACAAAGTACTTCTCATAATCTGGAGGTAAGGGGAGATATAAGATTGAGACCTCAAAAGTGAGACGTAGTATAGAACTAAGTCACCATCATGGAACTCGTAGTCATGTTTGATGATGCTGTTGATATAACCATTGCTCAAACAGTAATCTGCAAACATACTGAAGAAACTGATGCTATAATCAAGAAGAGGAAGGCAGATTATCAAAGCAACATTTCATCTTTGTCAGACAACACTATATATACCATTTTAGTTTAATAAAGCGCGCCTAGGCGCAGCTGCCATCGCCTCAGAAGCTTGAGGCAAACAAGTGTGCCTCAGGCGCACAAGGCGCACTGAGGCGCAGGCCCTGAGGCGCACGCAAGGCATATGACTGTGGAATTTCCAATTTCTTTCTCTTGTATCCTTACTACTACCCTTCCCTTTGCCCCTTAATCCCTAGTTTTTACTTCTTTACCCATTGTCCCTCTTAAATACCATAAAAGGGGTAATTTATTTGCAAAATATGGTTTTGAAAAATAGAAGTTTGTTCGTTAAATGAGTGTGCCTTATGTGCATGAGGCGTGCACCTTCGCCTAGCGCCTCATCACAACAGCCCCCCAGCACCTTGGTGCACCTCGGGCCTCCTTAAACTAAACATACCATACATATACTTAGATGATGAAAGCTAAGAATATTAAGCTGAGAATGAGACCAGATTTCTTACATATTGCATGTTCACTGTGTAAATTCTGTATCATTATGCTAAGGTATTGAAGCACTTTCGCCTGGATCCTTGAGTTCCTACTTATCTCGAGCATGCGAACAAAGTCTGATAAAACCTGGTGCTCCATAAAACATCTGTCATAGTTTGAGCCACAATACTTAGTAAACTATAGAAGAACGACATACAACAAATGCTGTGGGGCAAAAACAAAAACATGGCCATACTCGAATATTGAAGGATCATGCTTGTCACCGAAAGTAATTATCTCTACTATGGATTGTAAAAGGTCTACAACGATTTCCTGGAAAGGAAAAAGTGATTCAGGTTAGCAGACACGATAGCTGTTACTCTGTTAGATCACCTAACACTTAAACGCAGTATGATTTATAAAAATTCACGGAAAAGAAATGCCAGCCAGATAGAGTGTACCCTATTGAATGTGTCAACATCTTCAATCCCTTGCAATTCATTAATTATGTACCTGTGAACCGATGTCAGATTACTCAGATAAATCATTAAGTCACTACTCCCAAAGGAAAGGAAAGAATTAGATGACTACTTGCACAAGAAGTGAATTACAATCGTGCAGGATATCTGAACTTATAGAATCCTAAATCACAACCAATCGACACTTACACTGCAGACAGTTTCCCTGGCCAGCCAGCCTTTCATGATCGTTTGGCAAACAATCATACCAACCAGGCAACGAGTCCTAAAGAGCAATGTGAAGAGCCGATATAAAAGAAGTTGCATGTAGAATACAAGTCCCTCTTCCTTGAAACAAGATATATGCCCCTCAATCCAATATCTAAACACGTCTGATCCTCATGAAATAAAGTCACATTCCCTGATATGTTGCACATGATTACTGTACATATCCACACATTTGTAAGTTTACTAGACTTATCGATTAGGCATTGTTAATTATACACATTCGTAAGTTTCTATCAAGACCAAGTGCCTACCCATCCGGTTGTTATACGTCTCTAAGAAGTTACCAAACCCCTAGTCTCCTCTCAATGCCCTACCCTTAACGAGAAAATGTACTCAGCAAACAATCAATCAGGTACATAATCTACAACACCGACAGCAACACCAGTTACAACGACAACATCACCTACCCCAGGAAGAAACCAGAATCCATCCAATACACAACGTTAACCTTCCCTTCCGGAAAAAGAAGAAAAAAAAACATCAATTGCACAACTATCTCATTCCAGCGCGAATCCTACAAAAACAGCTACTCCTATATATTTCAGTCACAGCATTATACCTTCCAGCGCAAATCCTACACTCGAGCTACTCTATAAATCACAATCACTGCATTATACAATCCAGCGCGAATCCTAAACTCTAGCTACTCGACTACTCTATATATCACAATCACCGCATTATACCTTCCAGCGCGAATCCTACACTCGAGCTACTCGGCTACTCTATAAATCACAATCACCGCATTATACCTTCCAGCGCAAATCCTACACTAGAGATATACTCGGCGACTCCTGTATACTAGAGCCACTACATTATACATTCCAGCGCGAATCCTATACTAGAGTTATTCGGCTACTCTATACATCACAATCACCGCATTATATATTCCAGCGCGAATGCTTCACGAATACGCGACACTCAATTGAACCAGAAATACGCTCAACTGAAATTCATATCTTCATATCATTTCATTTCCAAGAAAACACTTCAGAATTAAATAGAATTCAAAATTCCGGCGCACATTGCATAATATACGAATAATAATGTGATAATCACAAGAAATCGGATGATAAAATCAATTGAAAAAAAAAATACCGAAAACCTAATTAAATTCGACGATGAATTAAAAATTGGGGGAATCTTACTTGAAATTGGAGAGAGAAAAGCGATCATCGGACCGCCAGAATGAGCGGAGGAACATGACGGCCGTCAGATTGATCGGATCAAATAATCAGATTATGTGAGAGTTGTTGGATTGGGATTTGGGGCCGATTTTATTATGATCATCAACAGAAAAAATGAACAAGAAAGTTGCTTTTCGCGGCAAAGTGGAAAACCCGACCCGATAAAATTGATCTGATTTTTGGGCTTTGCTTTTGGTTGGGAGTTTCATTTTCGTATGGTTTGATCTCACATATGCCCAAAGGCCAAAACCGATCTTGTTTGGTATCGTTTCTGGTTTTAATTTCTCGTTTTCTTTTTTTTTTAAACTAAAAATCGAGTTTGAAAAGAGTATGCGATTTAATATGTTAAACGGAATTATAAGGGTATATACATCAACAAACCTACACGAAGTAATCTTTAGGAGTGAAAGTTGTTGAATACGGAGTAGTCTCGTAATGTAACACAAAACTGTCAAAACGCAAACCTGGATCAATATTTATAAAGGCTTTATACATTCTCAAATTTAATCCGAAACGGTAACCTGAAAAGTTTCTCGAAGGTCACTTAAATTGCGTTTAATATGCACCAACTCATTGACTCATAGTCATCCCGCTACTACATACCCTCATCACGCTTGAGGTGTTGGTTTGCAATGGGCTTCATTTCAGGTGACTTTGGGATTTGTTTCGACATGGTTTTGAGTTTTGACATCAATTAAGGCACACGAGACGTATCAAAATAGTTTCATATACGGTGCATGTAATCTATTTACATCTTCAAGAAAGCCTCAAACTTCCGGGAGGCAAATTCACAGTAGTAAATTAAGAATTTTCGATCTTAACTTATACGGAGTTTGTTATAACCTTTGCGACTCTATACAACTATTTCAAACAACAAAGTGGTCAGTTAGATCAGACAATTCCAATTACACTACTGTGAGCTCTAAGAAAAAACATCTTGCTCTATTATTATTATTACCTTTGGCCTTCAATTTTGCGTTACCATTAATTAATTGTGGCAAATACAAAACTTCCAATTCAATACGATGCTGATCTGACAAAGATTTCTTTGTCTGCGTCTTGTAGTTCGTGTGGACGATACATTACGCTTCCCCATTTTCACGTGAATTTTCGTCGCCAGCCACAACCAACATATTTTCCGGGCTTCTTTTGGATTGTGGTCTGCCTCTTTACGACCGATATTGTCTACTTCTGCGTGGCCTTCACATACTGTACATATTACCCCAATAGCATGAGTATATCGTGGATCATTTTTTTTTTTTACTTTTCTTACTGGGGTTACTTTTTTTAGCTAGCCTTAAACATGCATTCTAGATAACAGATAACAGAGGGTTTATTTATAATAAGATTCGGTTACTCCTACATGAGAAATAAAGTTGACCACCATTTATATGTTGTCTTATGAGTGCACTATATATGTTGTGTGTTGGGA
The DNA here is from genome assembly GCA_963680865.1 of Spergularia marina. Classification (NCBI taxonomy): domain Eukaryota; kingdom Viridiplantae; phylum Streptophyta; class Magnoliopsida; order Caryophyllales; family Caryophyllaceae; genus Spergularia; species Spergularia marina. The sequence goes on along the minus strand of OY804555.1, from coordinate 604,829 downwards.
TCGACAAGTCTTCATATATGACACGGGACGTCGAGACTCGGTCACACCTACATGGAACGATTCGCCTTGCAAATCTAATGAATTTGATTGAGATTGCATCACAAAATCAACCGGTAATGAAAGGTGATTATGAGACAGTTTTATAGTATCATTTGTCACGCACACAAAATTAAGATTCGAACCCAAAATATCCCAAAATATCCCAAAATATAGGCCTATAAAAGTAATCTAAAGAGTCTTTCTTCGATCACATGGCTTCAAGGAGACAAGGAGTCATTCCTCTTGATTAGCCACAGCAGCTAATGTTCAGCCAATCAATCCCAACATTATTTCTCTATTTGAACGGCTACATTGACTTCTTTCATGAACTTAATTACCTAATCCATCATAAACAATTACCCCAGATTCTGAGCAACTAGATCTCATGCAGTGTCCAAGTGAATACTCTTTATCATTAGTTGTGTAGGCGTTTGAGAAAATACCGAATTGTCGTGATTTGAAGTCGATATCTCATCATTATCATTAAGATTTGATATAAAACTAAAAAGAGTTATCTCGAGTTTCTGACCCAAATCTACATTCTTACCGTCGATTACGGCCAAAACATCAAATTCATCAAAAAAAAAAAAAGACGGCTAAATTAAACATGCTTTTGCATGTCCATTCACCCACAAATCCCTCCTACAATACAAGTCACACTTAACATAGTAACATTAACATTCACACTCCACCGAAATCGAGCTAGATAGATATTACTCATGCATGATTATTGATGAGTGACCCACACTTCAAGTAGAAGAAACCCAACGTACACATAACAACAAGAATAACGAAAACAAAACCCCGCAATTTCAAACAAAAAACCATTAACACATTTTTAGTACCTACCCAATAACAATCATTAATTCTACTATAAACTTTTTCTTCATCACTTGCCAAATAACAAACAAAAGCCAACTCACAAATCACAAGAAACACAACCCAAACAACAACAAAAAAAAAAAAGCAATGGCCTCTGTTTTCCTCTGTTTTCTCCTCTGCTTCTCCTTCACTTTTCTTATCTCTCCCTCATCTTCAACCACCATCACTCTCTCATTATCCCCGTCTTCGAACCCGAACCCGAACCCGTTGTCAAATTCATGGCAATTCAGCTCCCACATTGCGAAATCGACACTCGAAAGAGCTCATCATCTTAAACACCCTAGGAAGAAAACCAAGCACTCTCTTCTACATGGAACTTCCACCTCTCCACTCTACCCACGTAGCTACGGTGGCTACTCCGTCTCGCTCGCTTTCGGCTCACCACCGCAGGAAATCCCCCTCGTTTTCGACACCGGTAGCAGCCTCCTGTGGGTCCCATGCACGTCCAAGTACGCTTGCTCCAACTGTACCTTCTCCCACGTGGACCCCAAAAACATCACCACCTTCAAACCCAAGTTATCCTCCTCCACCAAAATCATCGGCTGCCGGAACAGGAAATGCGGGTGGCTGTACGGGCCCGACGCGTCGGCCCGGTGCCCGGATTGCGGCCCGAAGCTAGCCAACTGCTCAAAACCTTGTCCTAGCTACCTTATACAGTACGGCCTCGGAGCAACCGCTGGCGTGGCAATTTCGGAGAACCTCGATTTGCCAGGTAGCGTGATTCGCAATTTTTTCATTGGGTGCTCCCTTTTGTCTCTGCAACAGCCGCAGGGGATCGCCGGCTTCGGGCGCGCCCCTACGTCGCTGCCGAACCAACTCAAGCTTAAGAAGTTTTCTTATTGTCTTCTGTCACACAAATTTGATGACACTCCCAAAAACAGTAAGTTAATACTCGCTGGCGTTGGGAAAATATCCAACGCCAGCGAAGGTATTAAAGGCGTGAAGTACACGCCTTTTCGTAAGAACCCAAAAATGTCCCCTTACGATGAGTACTACTACATTAACTTGAGAAAAATTACCGTGGGTGAAAAGCAAGTTAAGGTGAAATTACCTTCTAAGTTTTTAACCCCCGGGCCTACCGGTAGCGGGGGAACCATTGTGGATTCCGGGTCCACCCTCACCTTCATGGACCGGTCCGTGTTCGAGCCGCTTGTGAAAGAGCTTGCGGCCCAAATGGGCCATTTTAAGCGGGCTGCAGAGACTGAAGCCCAGTCAGGTTTTGGGTTGTGTTACGACGTATCAGGGATGAAGAATATTTCTATTCCCGAGCTTGTTTTTCACTTCAAGGGTGGGGCAAAGATGGAATTGGCTGCCGGAAACTACTTCTCGTTCATAGGAGATGTAGGTGCGTTGTGTTTAACCATTGTGTCCGACACGAGTCCGGCCGGGCCAAGCGGGCCTGTTGGCCCGGCTGTGATACTAGGGAATTACCAACAGCAGAATTTCTACATTGAGTATGATTTGGCGCATCAGAGGATGGGTTTCAAGAAGCAGAAGTGTGGATAGTACGCTAACATTAGTTTAGTTGTTGTTGTTTTTAACAAAGGTTATGTAAATAAGTCAACTAGTACTTAAACTAGATTGGTACATAACCTGATATCTTTTTGCATTCATGTTAATTGAATTGGTGCATTTTCAATTAAATTGCATCTTCATCATTTTCTTTAACAATGAACTTAAATTAAATTAATTTAGTAATAATCTAAAATATTAATAAGAATCGTTTTGCAATAAGACAGATTTAAAAATTAGACTAGCTAAAGTCATGATAGTAAAGGACTTTATATACATGTCTTTGCTAATTTGCGAAAAATTGAAAATTAGACTAGCTGAAGTCATAATAAGGACTTTATATACGAAATACTTGGTTGTCCCTCTCATTAATAATCGGGTGGTATTTATACCACAATACTTTATAAGGTTGGGATAAACCCTACCCGCCCTCAATATCTCATAGGATCTTATTATTTTCTAACTAGCGGAATATACTAATCCCAGACATATACTCTAAGATACTCCTAATAGAAATGAATCATACTCCGTATGGTACATAAATACTCGAATTATCGTAGCACTTTTGCATGTTCGCATATCAAATCAAGGCTACGTACGCCCTCCAAAAGTGAGACAACATCAATGATCATATAGCTAGGTACGAGCTGATCAAATAATGTGTACACGAAATATAGAAAATAGAAGTTTTTTTATCACTCTATATGCGAGGAATCTGCATATGATCATCATTATTGTACAATTTTGTATGACTACTCATCGAACTTTTATCATTTGACATAGATATTTATACGATAAAAGTGTATGGTATGTAGTCGTAGGAGCAATTGTTGCCCTGATAGACTGAAGCACAAAGCAAGAGGTCAACTATATATTACAGGAAATGTGAGACAGATGGATGCATATATGGTAATTAAGCAAGGACAATATGTGTAGCTTTTGCACATGGGAGATCATTTGGGTGGAGACTCAAAATCATTTGGCTTGGAAATTAGTGGATTACGTACATTTTAGATAACTTTTAGGATGTCTTTTTGTTGCAACTAGTCTCGAGTCTTTTGAGGGCTTATTAGGGCTTAGAAGTTAGAACAAGGAACTGTACAAGGGAACGGGAAAAAAGTATAGGATATTAGGATTGGAATTCGGAGCTACCTCGTCCATCCAAGAAACTCGTTCACCAAAAGTACTTGATTTAATGATTTAGGAACTAAAGTGGATTAATGTGAGTGACACAGTGTCACGTATTCTCACCGTTAATCAAGACATTATCTATCATTATTATTATAATTTTTTTTTTTTTTGGTGACTTGAGTCCACAAACTTGTGTTTACAACATGACTATATTGGGCTTCCAACATAAAATTGACCCGATCGAAAACGTTCCGGACCAGTATTAATCAAAATTTGCAATTGACCTGGTCAATGACCCAAACCCGAATCCTAACCTGAAAGGTTGACATAATTTATCTCGTAGATCAAAAAGCTCGGGCCCATGCTTAAATACGATGTGCTAAATTACATACTTTCAGCCCATAAAATGTCCTCTTTTGTTTTTGGTACTGAGCCCACAACATTGTTGTGTAATTGTGCTGAACCTAAGTGTTCCCAAGTCCATACAAAATCCTTTCCCACGATTAATATGTACCCCTTACATTTTTAGACAGACAGTTTAAAATGCAAATTTACAATAATGTCCACAAACTTACCGCGACAAGGTATATTCATAAGACTACATACTCCTTATATTTTATTCAATTATTTACGTTGGGTCGGGTTTAATGAGTGGAACACTGGAACCTAAATCCAACGTAAACAATTAAATGATATGGAAGGAGTACTTGATTTAAGTGCTCCTTAATTTAGGTGAGCTTATACCAAGAGTTAGAGTAAATATATTACCCGATCGTCGGATCAACATTCACGTTCGAATCAAGTAATTCCGCAATTACTCAACATTTCATTCTGTCATTATTTTGTATTGTCCTAGTACGAAGGAATAATGTAATTCTTAACGAAAGGATAATATATATGGTGTATATTTGATTGTGTGTTCGACTGTTCGTAAAGATGAAAGAACAAGTCTTCTTCCAAGTCTTTAACGTTTCTTTCACGACTACCACATAGTCACATACAGACATTTTACTTGCAATATGAATACTTGATGGGACGACGAACTTTCCATAAATGTTTTCTGCTTCTAGACCCACGTTTATTTTACGTAGGATGACTAGGATCCCATGGGTGAACCCACACGGGGTATTATATCTAAAGAGTTCAATTAACTCTATTTATGTCTAGTTCATTTTAACATTTGATTTAAATATGCAATAGAATGAATTTTCAAATAAAATACGACAAATATGAAGATAGAGGGAATAATTAGGAAATTGAGACCTCGAGGACATCCTTGCATTGAGAGGTTAACACCAAGTGAAATTAAAGAACCATGATCAAATAGTAACCAATTACGGTCCGACCAACCATTGCGGTTATATCACACGTACCATGTATCGATATACAAAATATGTACACCTACATTAGATTAGATTAGATTAGATGATATTTCTTCCTTAGAGAAGTTCTCTCTCTCTCTAATGCTCTACCATCAACATCACAAGTAGTTGATCACAAATAGAAAACATCAGAAGTAGATTTAATTGAGTTGAATTTTCTAACTGTTTCTATAACTCGTATCCTCATCATGCCATTTCCAAATTCCAAGTCAAAGTACGTAGCCTATTACTCTTTCAGTCTTTTATTTGTGTGCGAACTTCTTAGAAATTCCCAACATTTTTCATTTTTGCTAACTTATAAAAAGACTTATTCTGCTCGAATTATTAGACACAAAAATACTCACATATCAAACAAATTAAAGAAGAAACATAATACAATAATCAATATGAGAATTTCAAGTGTATTATCATCCTTGTACCTCTTCTCAATCTTATTCATCACCCCTTCACTATGCTCAACCCACATCACTCTTGCACTCTCCAAAACTAGAAAGCATCACCATCACGCAACAACCAAGCATATCAACACACCCATCAGCAACGGCGTTCGTCTTTTCGCCACCACCCCACCCGAAGTTTACACCATCTCCCTCTCTCTCGGCTCACCACCACAATCCATCCCGGTCCTTTTCGACACCGGGAGCAACAACATTTGGGTACCTTGTGGCACTAACTACTCTTGCTCCGACTGCTTCGTCAAAACCTCTAAAATCGTCACCTACAAGCCACATTTATCAACATCCGTGCAAGCTACCACGTGTGATGATAACAAGTGTCAGTGGCTCGACACCCCTCAATTCGCAGGCAGCTGTCTCGACTGCAACAACGTAACGAGCTTATCGAACTGCTCTAGTCCTTGCTCCTTCGTAGGAGGTTACGGCTCTGGCGGCACCACGGGCCAAGCCGTCACTGACAAGCTACATCTACCTAGTCAAGTTGCGATTGATGATGTTGATGACCTTTTCTTCGGCTGCTCGAGCGAGTCAATCGAACAAGCTGAGGGAATCGTCGGGTTTGGCCGTCTCCCTGCCTCGCTCCCAAGCCAACTCAAGCTCAGTAAATTCTCATACTGCCTCGTATCCCACAATTTCGACGACGATAAAAACGTGAGTAGCAAGCTAGTGTTGGGAGACTCAGGTGAAATAACTATTCCCGACGTTCGGTACACCCCTTTCGTTAAAAACCCGCCTATGTTACCCTTCAATACTTACTACTACGTGCAAGTAACAGAAATTACCGTGGGTGGAAAACACGTAAATTTACCATACGGGTTACTTCTTCCTAACGCTAAAAGTGGTAACGGGGGAACTATCGTTGACTCTGGGACTACCACTACTATCATGACATCTGCCGTGTACGGGCCCATCATGAAAGAGTTTAACGCACAGTTGACCCCGGATCAGCTAAACCGGGTCGTTCCGGCTGGTTCGCTGACGTGTTTCAATGTTTCCGGCGAGCGTAAAGCGGTTTTGCCGGAGGTGGTTTTTCACTTCAAGGGTGGTGCAACGATGGATTTACCGGTGGAAAATTACGTGAATTTAGTAGAGGATGTTGCCTGCCTACCCTTTGTCAATCAGACGACCGCAGTCGGGTCAGGTGGAGCCGGACCGGGTATTATATTGGGAAATTATCATCAGCAGAATTTCTACCTTGAGTTTGATTTGAAAAACGAGAGGTTGGGTATAAAGAAGCACAATTGTGCGGCGTAATGTACAAGGATCATACGTACGACTTTAGGCTTTTGTAGGTCATGTCCTACTTGATTGTGTGCTTTTTTCTATACTTGTGTGTTTTGTACGTCATATTTGATTAGTATTTCCAAGCCAATTATCTAGGTGTAGGCTCCTAATATTTTCGTAATTATACTACCTTACATCACATATTATTAATCTCTTCTTTTTCCTCTCTAATTTCCATTTTTGATGACTTCTTTTTTCTAACTTCTTGCAATCACGCATTTTATTTGCTGATTACCAAAAGAGCCATAGCCAAATTCTAAAGGTTTAATGTTGACTTTGACTTCATACACTAATAACGAAAATTTACGATCGACAATAATTACATTTTGCTTCCTAATTCAATTTTACTACTCGTACTTAAGTCCCTGACTTAGTTTTACTGCCAAGTGTGAATTATAATTAGAACGTCATCGCCGATACAAAATCTATAACGGTAACATCCAAAACATCACCCGGTCCGCTTTCTACCCTAACCTGGGTTGTATAATCAACATGACAAAAATGAGTCGACGTGTGAGCGGCTTTATTACGTAATTTACATATATGACGAAAACTACAGGACCGAAATCTACAAGAAAAATTGTAAACATCTGAAACGACAAAACCAAAGTAAGAAAACGGGAAATAACCGACTTTAAAAGCACAAAAAACTATTGATGTACTCTGTATACAATTGATGAGATCATTATTACTCTAATAAATTCAAATTAGATAATTTCATTATAATTTTTGCCAATTATATTTATTTAGCTACAATGATTATTTATTTATTTAGCTACAATGTTTTATTTTTATTTTTTTGGTACAAATGAGCAACTAATGCTGCGGGGGTGAGGGTATGAGCATTTGAACCCGGGACAACCCTCAGACAGATTGAGTTTCTAACCACTAGGCCAACCTTAATCCCCTAGCTACAATAATTAATAACACTATATTCAATTTATCTACTTGTTAACTCCTACTCCCTCCGTTCCACAACTATATAGAATCTCTATTTCATTTGAATAATATATATGAGAAATTCCGTTTTCAAATTATCAAATGGCAAATTTATTATGGAACCGGAGGAAGTAATATTTTTCCACAACTATACGTACAAACGGCGCCACACTATGACTTCTCAATATATGGTTCCTAAACTAAATTGAAGTGCAGCAAATATTTGTCTCAAACACGTACATTTTTCTAGTGGCCCCTAGTTAACTAGGCATACTTCATACATACACATGTGAGACGAAAAGATATATTTTGACCGTTGTTTTCATGAATATGAATATAGAAGTCGTCTTCAAGTCTACGACGCATCACCCGCACAACCACATACCCCGATCCATATGTAGCAGTCTGCATGCAATAATATGACCACTTGAGATGAGAACCAAGAACATCACGTAATGAATTCCGCTCCTCTTCCCACATCTATGTCCCTATAATTTGGTTAATGGGCAAACACATCAATTATATAGTACCAGAAGAGTTCAACTGAACATTCTACGAAATTAACGACACATAATAAATGATTAAAATTGGCCTACTAGTTAGCAAATCGACCTGCCTATGCTTGAAGTTGTTCGTGGTTCGGATAATCCTCATGCTCCTATATATATATATATATATATATATATATATATATATATATATATCAAAAACGAAAAATAAAAATAAAAATTTGAAAGTCAAAAACAGGCTTTCCAACGGTTCCATTGTGCAACCGTTCTCTAGACTAGGTTACGATACGTAAAGGCTAAGAGAACGGTTCCAAATTTGTCAAGTAAATTTGTCACATTTCGCTTTCGATGAGATGAGACTTAGCTTCTTCATTTGACAAGCTCTAAAATTCAATCAAAGTTATCAAGCAGATCTAATTTGAATTTTCCAAGGGTTTCGATGCTCCAAGCTAATAAGTTGAAATTGTAGTCTATAATTACTCGTATATATGTATATGCAAATTGATAGAGGTCTATAGTTTAGACACAATTAATTTGTCTAAAATGTAAAATTGAGCTAGTAGTAGTAAAATTGAGATCGGAATAGTAAAATTAATTATAGTAAAAATTCAGGTAGTAAAATTAATTATGTGAGTAGTAAAATTTTGATAGTGTAGTAAAATTATTACGGATTGTAGACACTTTTGGGTATCTACACTTTATACCTCTAGCATTGTTCTATGTATATTATGTGTGTTGCTTAGTGCTTACCAAGTCTAGAAGATATTTGCTATATAAGAATCCTCGATCTTCTGCTTTTATTAGACACAAAACTCACAACCAAATCGAAGTTATATATACTTGCTTAAAGAAACATACAATATGATGAGAACTTCAAGTGTAAGCTTGTCGTCGTCCTTGTATTTACAACTACTTGTATGCCTCTTCTTCTCCATGTTATTCATCACCACTTCGCTCAGTCGCTCAACCCACCACACGCACAAACCCAACGGTGTCCGTCTTTTCGCCACCGGCGGTGAATACACCATCAACCTCTCTCTAGGCTCGCCCCCACAATCAATCCCGGTCCTTTTCGACACCGGAAGCAATAACATTTGGGTACCCTGCGGCACCAACTACTCTTGCTCAGACTGCGACGACGTCAAAGCCTCTAAAATCGTCACCTACAAGCCAGACCACTCTTCATCCAGGGAAGCTGTCACATGTGATAGTAACAAGTGTCAGTGGCTCGATATCCCCGAATATGAGGGCAGCTGCCTTGATTGCAACAACCCGGCAAGCTTATCAAACTGTTCCAGCCCTTGCTCATATTACAGTGGTTACGACTCTGGCTACACCACGGGCCAAGCCTTCACTGACAAGCTACGTCTACCTAGTGAAGTTTCGATTGATGACCTTTTTTTCGGCTGTTCGACCAACACAACTGGTTTTAACGTGGGAATTATCGGGTTTGGCCGCCTCCCGGCCTCGCTCCCAAGCCAGCTCAAGCTCAATAAATTCTCTTACTGCCTCGTATCCCACGATTTCGACTACGATTTAACCGTGAGTAGCAAGCTAGTGTTGGGAGACTCAGGTGAAGTAACTATTCCGGACATTCGGTACACTCCTTTCGTTAAAAACCCGCCCATGGTACCTTTCAATACATTCTACTACATTCACGTAACAAAAATTACCGTGGGTAAAACACACATAAATTTACCGTATGAGTTACTTGTTCCTGACGCTAAGACTGGCAATGGTGGAACGTACGTGGACTCCGGAGCCACCCTCAGCATTATGGTTCCTGCTCTATATGGACCCATCATGGAAGCATTTAACGCCCAGATATCCCCGGGTCAGCTAAAACGGGTCGTCCCGCCAGAAATAAGCGAGCTGCCGTCGTCGCCGTGTTTCAATGTCTCCGGTGAGCGAAAACCGTCTTTTCCGGAGGTGGTTTTTTACTTCGAGGGTGGTGCAAAGACGGATATGCCGGTGGAGAACTACTTCGACGATGGTGATGGTATTCTCTGCTTACCTTTTGCCAATCAGACTATCGATGCTAATTCGGGTGGGGCCGGGCCAAGCCTCGTCTTGGGACATTATCAGCAGCAGAATCACTACCTTGAGTTTGATTTAAAAAACCAGAGGTTGGGTATAAAGAAGCACAATTGTGCGGCGTAATATACAAGCAACATACAATAATCCAGTATACTATACGAGTATAACATAAAGCTTTCAAAGCCAAAATAATCGGAGCACTTGGGGATATACATAAAACGACTATATATGTTGATCGATACAACGACTATATATGTTTATCGATAATTTCACATGGTTTTTGCCTGTATTTGCATATGCAAATTGATAGAGGTTTATAGTTTAGACACAATTAATTTGTCTAAAATGTAAAATTGAGCTAGTAGTAGTAAATTTGAGATCGAAATAGTAAAATTAATTGTAGTAAAAAATCCAGGTAGTAAAATTAATTGTGTGAGTAGTAAAATTTTGATAGTGTAGTAAAATTATTACGAATTGTAGACACTTTTGCGTGTCTACACTTTAGACCTCTAGCATTGTCATTTGCATATACATGCAGACATGCAGTACGTCAGTACTATAGAATTATGATGAGTATATGGAATACTCCAATTACTACGTCTGTGTCCACGCATTTCAATCGATATACATCAAGTGCAGTAAATAAATTTGATAATTTGCTGTAAGTTTTTGTCAACGACAGTAAATCAAGGAAATAAATCTATCAATGGACACAAAGTATAATTTGATTTGTTTTCAAAATTGTTACTTCTTAATTTACTACACATTTCATTTTATTTACTACAAAATCCTACCAAAACTTCTATTCCGTCGGGTTTGACTCTATTTTCCAGCATTGACCTGCGAATTGAGGCGATTTCCTTCGATTTGTTTCGCTTTTCCTTCAACTTTTCCCTCCAATTTGCAAAGATGTGAGAAAAGAGAGGGCAAGATGTGAGGATAGAGAGTGCAAGATGTGAAAAATAGGAGGGAGAAGATGAAATTGGAGTGCAATGTGATATAGTGTGGGAAATTGGAGAGAGAAATTGGAGGGAAAACGAAAACAAATCGTGCCAATTCGAAGGTCAATGCCGAAAAATAGAGTCAAATCCGCCGGAGTAGAAGTTTTGGTAAGAGTTTGCTACAAAAATGTTTTATAAGGTAGGATTTGAAAACTTTTAGTTAGGAGTTAGAAATTTTTCTTAATAAAATACAATAAACACGATAATGGCTAGGTCTCTTTAAATGATCCTGTTTGTCTGCTTGACTTCTTCTAATGCAACTTGGAGAAATCCGTCAAGTTCAGATCGAACTTATCGTCTTCCTTACGGGCCATCACATGTCACGGACTTAGCGGCCCAAAATATCTGATACAAGCCCTAATTTTACTACTAATAATTAGAGCATGATAAAGGTATTTATTACCATTAATTAGCTTCTTATTTGTTTAGTGAAGCTTTCACGTTGTCCACTCTCTTTCTCGTCAAACTCGACAACTCTATCGTACTAGAAAATGCAACAAATTTTTTTTTTTTTGTCGGAACAAATTGGGATTCTGGGAGTTAAGAGATTATTCATTCATATCAAAGTATAACATGGCTATCAGCCCATCACTCCCTCCGACAAGATGCATTGTTTAATTTGCAAATAGCATGCAAATACGGTTCATCGGGAAGCTAGTCTAGCTAATTGGCTGCACTGCATTGCATTGCTAGACTAGCTTCTTCTCGATGAACGGGATTATAATTATTTCATTGCTGCAGCAAACTCCTAGAAACTCAAGAATATATTAAGCAAGTTTTACCATTTCACAACCTTCTTATAGTTATAAGAGTTGGGAATACACTGAAAGTTCAAATTTTACCGGTGGCTATGGTACGATTAGCAGCCTACAATAATTGTAATAAAATTGACCTCAAAAAAAAAAATGTAATAAAACACGATAATGGCTAGGCCTCTTTAAATGATCCTATTTGTCTGCTTGACTTCTTCTAATGCAACTTGGAGAAATCCATAACTTTTTTTTTTTTTTTTGGCTTTGATTCTAGAAAGAAAACATTTCTTCCTTTCTGAAGCGCAAGTGCAACATCTATCCTTTGGCTCTCACTCCGAAGCTTCCTGTCTTGTTGGGTTCATGACTCATTTAAACAATTTACTTAACGCATCCATGTGAAATTATAATTCCGTAATACCCCTTATTTCAATAGAGATTAAATATCGTGAAACTATAACGAAGTATTTTATTACATCTCAACGCACATTGTACGAAATTGTAACATTGAGATGGTATCTGTAAATTGTAAAATTTCATTGAATTAGGTGTACGCTAATCCGTCTTTCTAATTGTTAACGTACTCTTTATACACTTACACTTTTATCAAGAAAAATGAAAAACAGTATTTAGCTTTATTACACTACTAGAATACAATAATCGTAAATGATTACGAGTATGCTTTTAAATAACTTTAATCCAAAATAAATAAATAAATAAAAAGCTGTCTATTTTGAGAAAGGTTGTCGTAGTTGGGTGCTAAGAAATTGACCACATAATATCCCCTATAAAAACCCCTTCCATTTCCCATCACAATCCAAACTCATCAACAACACACACAAAAAAAAAAACACCCACAAACAACAATGGCGTCACCTACACACTTCCTCTGTTTACTAATCCTCTGCCTCTCCTCTGTTTTCATCCTACCAACATCTTCATTCTCACTCTCTCTCAAACTCACTAACAACCTTCAAAAACTCCATTATTCCCAAAATTCACACGAATTCATCTCCACAGTTGCACAATCAACTCTACACAGAGCCTACCACATCAAACACCACCAGAAAAACCCTGCATCCACCCCACTTTTCGCGCGCAGCGCCGGCGATTACTCAATCAACCTCTCCTTAGGAACACCACCACAGAAAATCCCCGCATTTTTCGATACCGGTAGCAGCCTCGTGTGGGTCCCATGCACGTCGACATACTCTTGCTCAAACTGCACGACCAACAATTCTACCATCACTACTTACAAACCGAAACAATCCTCTTCAAAGAAACGTATAAACTGCGTCGATAAAAAATGTCAGTGGCTTGATCAACCCGGTAACCCGGTTAGCTGCCCGTCTTGTAATCGGACCCTTCCGGGTGATTGCGTAAGACCATGCTCTTACATTCAGGAATACGGCTCGGGTGACACTTCAGGCAATGCCTTGTTCGAGAAGCTAAACTTAAACACTAAAGTCGTACCCGGGTTCTTATTCGGGTGCTCACTCTTGTCGGATTCTATGCCGGAGGGAATTGCCGGGTTCGGGCGAAACCAAATGTCACTCCCGACACAACTCAAACTTACGAAATTCTCACATTGTTTAGTATCGCACAAGTTTGACGACACGGTAAAAAGTAGTAGTTTAATCCTCGGCGACTCCGACGTTGTCGCCGGAGTCGCGTACACTCCTCTCCTTAAAAACCCACCTACACTGCCTTTCAACGGTTACTACTACGTCCAACTGGAACAAATTACCGTGGGTAAAAAATTCGTCAAGTTACCAAGTAAAATTCTTTTTACCGACCCGAATGGAAACGGAGGGACAATAGTCGATTCCGGGTCGACCCTTACAGCTTTGGCTCCGGGTTTGTTCGGCCCAGTTACGAATGCATACACGAATCAAATGCCGATGGGGTTGCGGAATCGGGTCGAGGTTGGGCATTCTTCGTTAGGTAATTTGCTTTGCGTGAATGTTACGGGTGGTGAGAAAGGGGTAAATTTTCCGGAGGTTGCGTTTCACTTTAAGGGTGGGGTGAAGATGGATTTAACCGTGGGTAACTATTTGACGGGTGGGCCGGATCTTTTGTGTTTACCGTTTGTTAATACGACGTTTGCGGTCGGGGAGACGGGTGCTGGACCGGCTGTGATATTGGGTAATTATCAGCAGCAGAATTATCATGTTGAATATGATCTTAAGAATGAGAGGTTTGGGTTTAAGCAGCAAGTTTGTTAAAGCTTCGGGTTTAAGTTTGGATTTCTTTAATTCTCATTGATTATTTTTTTGTAATTTTTTTTTTTATGTTAATCGTGATTAGATTTGTTTTGTATTCGGTGTTTTTAAGACATTTGTAATCATTGACATACGGAGTATAATAATAATAATTACGATTTGTTATTTTAATTTCCTTTGAGTACGAATCGAACAAGAATGTAAAATCGACAATAATCAATTAGCAAATTGATAGAGGTTTATAGTTTAGACACAATTAATTTGTCTACAATGTAAAATTGAGCTAGTAGTAGTAAAATTGAGATCGGAGTAGTAAAATTAATTGTAGTAAAAAATTCAGGCAGCAAAATTAATTGTGTGAGTAGTAAAATTTTGATAGTGTAGTAAAATTATTACTCATTGTAGACACTTTTGGGTGTCTACACTTTAGACCTCTAGCATTGCCCAATCGATTATCAGCTTAAGATAGGCACCATTGCAAGTCGATCTGCAACTACTTCCGAGTTACCACGACTAGTTTGACCCCTTGGTTTTCTCCAACAACAACGAAAAGACACGGTGAAATTAAGTAAAACCAACATTATGTAGTATTTATAGTTAACTTTTAAATTGTTTGTTTCTATAATAGGTATATAGAAAATGAAAACTAATAATTGAAAATTGAAAACCACTTATTCTCGTTTTTCAAAAACGACACTTTGGTTTAAAAAAAAGAAACAGAAAACTAAAAACATAAAACGGTACCAAATAGGCCAAAACAGAGCATATATATCACTTTAAACATCACACCATAAACCCATACACATCCACCTCCACATCCACCCATATGATCGTACAAAATTGTTTTCAATATATAATACACTCACTCCGTCCAAGTTTAATCACCTCAATTCAATATACTCTTTATTTAAGATGTACACATTCCAATAAATTACGTACATATCGAGTTAGATAAAAGAAAATTAACTAACTCTGCAATACAATTTTATGTAATGAAGTATATATACTTACATTCAAGAGTAATTTCGTAATCTTGTTTCCTTCGATTATTTAGTATTATTTTTTGTTTTATATGATACGTACCAAACGAGTCCTTAACTTCTTCATCCACATATTTGCTTTTTCAAACCCAACCTTTCATTTTGGAGATCAAACTCAATGTAAAAATTCTGCTGCTGAAAATTCCCTAATACTATAGTCGGTCCAACACCTCCAGTATCTCCAGTAGTGTTCACAAACGGTAGACACAAATACTTTCCCGTACCCTTGAAGTAATTGGCCGACGGTAGATCCATCTCTACGCCACCCTTGAACCGAAACACCATATCCGGGTATCGAACCCGTTTTGGCTCACCCTTAGTATCCACACAGAGTACATTGCCCCCTAATGTACTCACCGCCGAAAAAACGACCCGTTTTCGTAGATCAGGTGACAATTGAGCCATATACTCTTTAACGATCGGGTCAAAAACAGTCGAATCCATAGAGGTTAAGACCGACCCGGAATCCACAATGGTGCCTCCATTTCCCTTGGAATCAGGGATAGAGATTTCATGTGGTACGATGATAGTTTTCTTACCGACGGTAACTTCTTCGAGGTGTACGTAGTAAAACTCATCCAAACGGGGCAGTGGCGGGTTTTTAAGCAGAGGTGTGTACTTTACTCCACTGACCCCGCCACTGCTCCCTCCGAGGATGAGTTCACTCGTCTTCGGTGTGTCGTCGAAACGATGTGAGACGAAACAATATGAGAATCTCTTGAACTTGAGCTGACTTGGGAGTGAAGTCGGGTTACGCCCGAACCCGACTACTCCCAAGTCTGGCCGAGAAAATTCTAGAAAGGAAGAACATCCTAGTAAGAAATCCGGAACAAGGATTTTGCCTTGCAAGTTAAGGTTGTCGGAAATCACGTGGCCGGAGGTGTCGGTTGATGCATAGTATTGAGTGTACGCACACGGTGAACTGCAGGTGCTCCGGGAACAGCTCCGGCAGCTTGCGGTGAACGTGCTACCGTCGAGATTGTCGAACCAACGGCATTTTTTGTTGCTGCAGTTGATAGACTGCTTTGTAGAGGATAACTTGGGCTTGAAGGTTGTTGAATTAATGCCGTCGGTGCACATATTGCACAAATAGTGAGACGTGCATGGGACCCACACAAGGCTGCTTGCCGTATCGATCAAGGCAGGGATGTTCTGTGGAGGAGTTCCTATTGAGAGGTTCATCGAGTAATAGAAACCGCGGGCGAAAACACCGGTTGAGGATGCGGGTGCGGGTGCGGATGGGGTTTTGGTGTGATGTTTTAAGTGATATGCTCTGCTTAGAGTTGAATCAGCAATGTTCGAGATGAATTCTAAGGAATTTTGTGAAGAATTGTAATTATTTTGGTTGTGTGACAGATTAAGTGTGATAGTGTTTGAAGATGAAGATAAGATGGAAACAGAAAAGAGGCAGAGGAGCAATAAGGATTTGAAGCTGGTAGAAGACGCCATTGTATTGTTGCGTGCTTTTGAAGATTTGAGTTCCAATTGAAACAAGAAAACAAGGTGTATGTCTTATAGTAGAAATGTAGTCAAATGTGTACTACTGTTTTTTTTTTTTTTCCCAGGTCAAATGTGTACTACGTACTTTTCAAAGGGAGTATCATGATTTTTGTGGCGCTGGGATTAGATCGATGATTTTTGTGGCGCTGGGATTAGATCTAATTCTAATTTCTAACATGTGAAATGAAGCTTATTAAAATTCTCTTTCGACGAATTGTCGAAATGAATAGGAAAAGGACAAATTGTCAAGTGGAGTAGACTTGTTTAATTTCTCTCTAAGGCTAACCAAGTAGCTAGGTTACATTACCAGTACTTTAAGATTGCGTGTTCGTGTTCGGTATAACGTCGGATACTAACACCAAAAGGATATTAAAAGTTTATGTCTTGGACATAATCGGTATCCCTTTTTAATTGTACGATATTTTTTCGGACACATGATATAATAGCATAATAGTTTCATTTTCGTTACGTATGTAATGTATTGATTAGTTAGTTGGT
The DNA here is from genome assembly GCA_963680865.1 of Spergularia marina. NCBI lineage: Eukaryota > Viridiplantae > Streptophyta > Magnoliopsida > Caryophyllales > Caryophyllaceae > Spergularia > Spergularia marina. Next base: position 587,649 of record OY804555.1, on the reverse strand, counting down.
TTATATAAAAACAAGAAGACGGTGATTAACACTTTAATTGTCATCTAATTCTAATTTCTAACATGTGAAATGAAGCTTAATAAAATTCTCTTTCGACGAATTGTCGAAATGAATAGGAAAAGGACAAATTGTCAACTACCACCTCATATATACAACTGTTCGTCAAAAATCATCTCATAATAATTTCATGTCGAATCCCATTAAAGAATGTTGCATGTAGTCAGGCCCAGCCAAATGACCCACTAGTTCAGGATTGGGCAAAAGGAAACCTGCCTAAGAATCTTGGGCTATAACTTTGTTTAGGAGTCCATGACTTGTGTGGTCTACTATTTGGGCTCGACAAAACCACAAAGGTATAAAATTCTGCTGTGAGCATTAATTATAAGTAAGGCTATTTGTATACGGTGTATCTGGAATACATTACAAAACATGTATGAGGGGTAGTTTTGGTATCTTTTATAGTTTTATGTGGTGAGATTGAGGGGAGAGAATTGGAATATGGTAGGATATATGAATAAAAAATTAGGGATATACATTATAGAAATGTATATGGTTATACATAAAGACTTTCTCATTAATTATCATCAATTGAGAATTTTATTTGTTCTTTCACATGGACATGGTCATGGAGATTATCACGAAGTCAATGATCGATGGGTGATAGTCAAAAACGGTATTTTCGATCGAATCAAAATCAAATGCTACATTTTAGACGGGCAAGGCGATCTACGAGAACTGGTTCACCTTTTCGATTGACAGCCACATTTTAGACGGGCAAAATCAAATGCTACATTTTAGACGGGCAAAATCAAGTCAAGGCGAATCAAAATCAAATGTTTAGTAATTCGGGTTCAATTTGAATTTGTATATAAACTTAATCTAACTGGTTGCATTGTAAATGAGTTGTAACCTCCTACTTCACCTTTACGATCGATTGACAGCCACACTAATAAATCACGATCTAAAATCTGATTACGTTAATTATATAAATTTTAAATAAAGAATATTATACTTTTAGCGGGACATGTGATCCGTACCGTAAGAACGTGTAGAGTGTGTCAATAGCAAATAACGAATTTATTGCATCGTAAAAACGAATTTATATACTAGTAGAGTGTAAAAACGTTAATTTTATGTTAATGTATTGTCAAAAGTTCTTGTTTCAGATAGTCAATTCATCCACACCAAACGTGATCAACAATAATGTACGTACGTATCAATAGAAAATAACGAATTCTCACAAAGCATGATACTCCCTGTATGCTTCTAAACCAAATATTGCGACTGATCCTTAACATATGGCATGTGCGTCAACATTACGACCCGCTAATTGCGAATGTTGAGTTGTCGATAAATTCTTACAAAAATTAAAGAGAATATTTTCATCGTTGGAGTACTAAGAATGGACTAATTAATTCGAAAATGGACTACACTTCACTATAAAAAAAACTATTCAATCTCCTCCAAATATACACACAAAAATCTCAAACAATCCTCAAACAACTACTACTATGGTACCTCCAAGTTTTCTTTGTTTACTGCTCGGTCTCAGTCTCATCTCTGTCACATTCATCTTATCCACGTCCTCCGAAACCATTACTCTTGATCTCATTCGAAGACCGAAAATACATCCTCCAAACAACCCGGATGACAACATTTTCAACCTTGCGGAATCAACTCTTAGGAGAGCATACCACATAAAGACTTTACACAAAGATTCATCCACCCCCTCTACCCCTCTTTTCGCCCGCAGTGCGGGCGACTTCTCCTTCAACCTTGCCATAGGGACACCCCCACAAGAAATCCCGGTGTTCTACGACACCGGGAGTAGCCTTGTGTGGGTCCCATGCACGACTAGCTATCTATGCACAAATTGCACCCAAAACAATGCTGCTAAGATCAGTATCTACAAGCCGAAACGATCCTCATCAAAAAAATCCTTAAAATGCAACGACAAAAAATGTAGTTGGCTCGACCGTCCTCCCGACCTCATGTCAAGCTGCCCGGGATGCGATCCACGCATCTCGGGCAGTTGCTCTATGCCTTGTTACTACTATCAAGCCTACGGTGCAGGAGACACCACGGGCAAGGCGATCTACGAGAACCTCAACTTAGGTGGCGGGCAGGTCATCAACAAGTTCTTCGTAGGTTGCTCCATACTCTCGGAGCTGATTCCGGAGGGAATCGCCGGGTTCGGTAGAAGCCCAACATCACTACCGAACCAACTCAACCTTAACAAATTCTCTCAATGTCTCATTTCCCATAGTAAATACGACGACACCTCCAAAAGCAGTAAATTAATCCTAGGTGGTAACTTGTGTGATACGGTAGGCATGAATTACACTCCTTTAGTTAAAAACCCACCTATGGCCCCATTCGACGAGTACTACTACGTACAACTTGACAAAGTTACCGTGGGTAAAAAAACCGTAAAGATACCACTTAACATTGCCGTTCCGGCGGGTGAAAACGGTAACGGAGGAATTATAGTGGATTCGGGGACGACATTGACGTTTATGGGTCCAACCGTGTTCGAACCGATTGCGGAAGCATTTTATGACCAGATGACCCGTACACAGCAGAAACGGGCCGGGTTAGTCCCAGTGCCAAACCGCGGTAATGTACTGTGTATCGACGTTTCAGGTGGACTGAAACTGTCTTTTCCGAAGATAGTTTTCGACTTCCACGGTGGCGCGATGCTGGATTTACCGGTGGATAATTACATTAGTGGTGGTGAAGATATCTTGTGTTTACCGTTTGTGAATTCTACGATCGCGGTTGGAGAGGATGGGAGTGGACCGGCGATGATAATTGGGAATTATCAACAGCAGAATTTCCTTATTGAGTACGATCTTCAGAATGAAAGGTTGGGTGTTAAGAAACAAACTTGTGGGTGAAGCTAAACTCGCTAGTAATGTTCGAATTATAACAAATGAAACTCCATTCATAGGTTTTTTTTTTCCATTGTTATTGTGTAGTTTTATTTAATAAACAAATCTAATTTTCAGGGAGGGCCTGTTTGGTATCGTTTTCTGTTTTTTTTAAAAAATTAAACTCCCGTTTTTTAAAACCAGAAAAAAAAATGGTTTTCTCAGTTGTCAGTTTTCATTTTCTGGATGACTATTATAGGAACATACGGTTTAAATTAATTTTTACGACTTATCTAGCTAATTTTTCTACGCAAAAAAAAAAAAAAAAAAAAAACTGAAAACGGCAGTGATACCGAACGGCCCCTCAGTTTTTACCCTGGTGTATCAAAAAATGAAAATATAAAAATAAACATCGGTCGAAACTGTCAGATTCATGTTCTCCATGTATCCTTCTTGTGTTAATGTCGATATCGTACTTGTTGTCACAATTCCCAAAAAAAAATGTCCTAAAATATCAATGCAAACAAGTACATAAAATTTCGTTACTCTGTAAAAAATAAAAAAAAAATAAAAAAAGTTCTTTTTCTGTAGGCCCAACTTAAAAGTCAAACAGTTTAGCATTGGGCTAAGGATAGCCCGCCGCCGCCGGTCAAACCTCATGGCTTGACTGTTCAAGTATCCTTGATCGTCCCCACTCTCAGAATTGAATTAGATGGTCTGGTGATCGACTCTGGTAGTAGTCTGGTCTATTAGTGTAGTTTGTTAAGATATACTAGTACAGTTTTAGTATTTTGGAATTTGGAGTATCCATGACGTGAGCATCGATCATGTCTTTAGACTTTTGGTTTCACATGGTCATTTAACTCTAAATTAGAAACGACCTATATATGAATATGAAGGTTTTCGTGAAGTCAATAATAATAATTGGGTGATAGTTGAAAGTGACTATTTTGGTCGATCTAAATAAATTTAAATTTTTGACATTATTTCACAATTTACAGTGGCATTTGCTTGGTGATTACGGTTCATAAATTGGTATAAGTACCCAATCCTCCTAGTTGTGATCTGGCCACCTATAGATATCTTATAGACGGTTACACTTACGAATTATGATCCTTAATCTATTTAAGTTAATTAGTTATATATATACAATTTACTTGAAACCCGGATAAAATTACTATACTTTGAAATTTGAATCCGTTGATATACTAAAAATGATAAGTTAATGCATTGTGGGAATTAAGTTCATATTTGAGATAGTCAACGATCCACACCAAACGTGATTGATAATGTACGTGATCGATCAATAGAGAATACTCGTACGGTCATACGAAACTTCACACAAGCATGATACTCCCTGCTGTATGCTTAGCTTCTAAACCAAATTGTATATGAGTAGAGTATTAATAGTGGATGATTTTGAACATTTTGACTGACTGTAAGTGATCCTTAACATATGCCATGTGCAAAAACATTACTAATTGGCTAATTACAATTTACAAATGCCGAGTTGTGTGTTGTTGAATTTTTACAAAAATCAAACACAATTTTTTCATGCGAAGAACTAATTAAGAAGTGAAGGACATACATACACTTCACTATAAAAACTAGTCCATCTCTTCCTAAATATACACACAAAAATTTCACTCAATCGTCAAATAACTTCTAAAATGGTATTTTCTAGTCTTTTTTGTTTACTATTGAGTCTGGTCATCTCTGCCGCATTCATCTTAACCTCGTGTACCGAGACAATAACTCTTGATCTCGTTCGAGTACCAAAACAACATTCCTCAAACAACCCGAAAGATATCATCTCCAACCTCGCACAATCGACCCTTCAAAGAGCATACCACACGAAACAACTCTACAAACATTCATTGTCCACCACCTCTACCCCTCTTTTCGCCCGCAGTGCGGGCGACTACTCCTTCAACCTTTCCATAGGGACACCCCCACAAGAAATCCCGGTGTCCTACGACACCGGGAGTAGCCTTGTGTGGGTCCCCTGCACGACTAACTACGAATGCTATAACTGCACCCGAAACAATGCTCCTATCACTATCTACAAGCCCAAGAAATCTTCTTCTAAACACTCGTTAAAATGCTACGACGAAAATTGTCGTTGGTTCGACCGGAATAACATTATGTCATACTGCCCGCTCGAATGCAATAAACATCACAGTCGTTGCTCTAAGACCAAATGTTCCTACCATCATTACTACGGTATTTGGGGCACCGCCCGGACCACGGGCCAAGTAATCTTCGAGAACCTCAACTTAGGCGGGAAGGTGGTTCGCAACTTCGTCATAGGCTGTTCCCGAATCACGGAGCAGATTCCGGAGGGAATCGCTGGGTTCGGTAGGAGCCCTAGGTCGCTACCGAACCAACTCAACCTTAACAAATTTTCTCAATGTCTCATCTCCCACAGTAAATACGACGACACCTCCAAAAGCAGTAAATTAATCGTAGGCGGTAAATCGGGTGAAACCGTAGGCATGAAATACACTCCCTTTGTTAAAATCCCACCTGAGTCCCTATACGATATTAATGAGAATTACTACGTACAATTGGAAAAAGTTACCGTCGGTAAAAAAACCGTAAAGTTACCACTCAAAATTGTTGTTCCAAGTAAAAAAGGTAACGGAGGAACCGTAGTAGATTCCGGGACGACCCTTACCTTGTTGACTACAACCTTATTCGACCCGATTGTTAAAGCATTTTATACCCAAATGACCCGGGCTCAGCAGAAACGGGTCGAGTTAGTGACAGTGTCGTAGGCTGGTAGTGACGGTGATGTACTGTGTATCAACGTTTCGGGTGGAGTGAAACTTGTGTTTCCGAAGATAGTTTTCGTCTTCCACGGTGGCGTGGAGGTGGATTTGCCGGTGGCTAATTATGTCCACGTCGGCGAAGATGTGTTGTGTTTGCCGTTTGTGAATGCTACGGAAGATTACTTCCATGGGCTTGGTTGGTGGGGACCGACGATAATTTTCGGGAATTATCAGCAGCAAAACTTCCTTATTGAGTACGATCTTAAGAATGAAAGGTTGGGTGTGAAGAAACAAACTTGTGGGCGAAGCTAAAGCTCATTTCTCTAGCTAATTTGATTTCTATGTTTTGCATTTGATCGAAAATAATCCCATCATTTGTTCTTTTGAATTGTTTTCGTGTAGTTTTAATATTTAATATAGCTGAGAACTAAGATTATTATAATAGTTAGAAAATCAATTTGTAAGTTGACAATTAAAAAAAAAAAAAGTCGTCTGAAGATGGTTTTTCGATTTCGAGGTAGCGTGTAGTTGAATCTACCTGTGGCGAATTACATTAGTGGTGGTGAGGATTTCTTGTGTTTACCGTTTGTGAATGCTACGCTCGCGGTTGGGGGCGGATGGAAGTGGACCGGCGATGATATTGGGGAAGGTTATCAGCAGCAAAATTTCCTCATTGAGTATGATCTTGAGAATGAAAGGTTGGGTGTGAAGAAACAAAATTGTGGGTGAAGCTACTACATACTCTAATTTAATTTCTACGTTTAGCGCATTTATCTATTACTTAAAATAACCTCGTCTCCACAAATTTTGGGGAATATGCACATCAGGGTGTAGCACACATTTTTCTTTTCTTTTTTCAAAGTTTTGAAAGAAATTATGTAATTCCGATAATATGTATTTCGTATAGTGTTTTATGAGACAGTGTAATGTATTAAACGGACATGCCTCTAACAACGTTTTTTACTCCATATTCTAAGGTCATGAATAGTGAGTGCACTTCATCAGTGAGAATATTTGTTGCTCACATCGACCAACTAAATAGGAATGACGATTTTAAATACAGTAATCCAGACCTACTTGATTTTTATTGATTTCCCCATACCATAAGAAGGTGAGTCCATGAACTCTTTAGTTTATCTAGTAAGCCATAATTTTCTTAATTTCTTTAGCCCAAACGCCCGAAACATAGTGTTGGGTGTCATGGGCTCATTGCGCAAATAATTCACATACAAGATTGCAGCAATTGAGCCCATTGACTTTTCCATTAAACTCCCTACAAATTCGCCGTAAGGCCCATCAAACAAAATGATTCTATCTTTGTTGAAACTATCTGAAATCCGATTTAAACCAAAAAATATTATGATGAATGCATCAAGGTTTATTTGTTTCATACATTACAAATATATTTTCATGTCAACAATAGCCGTCGGGTGAGGCCTCTGAAAGAAAGTGAGAGATACCAAGCTCGATCCCTAGACATTGGGTCCGGAGACTTTGTGGTCTTTACCATTAACCCTCGAGAGAGCTCATAGATTTGACGGATTTACAATTGTGTTGCTGATTGTTGATAACGGTTGCACACAACGACTGTATTCAGTATATGGATACATGGATAAATGCCTACAAAAACCGATTGAAGACTAGTCTACACTTTTAAATCAATGCATAATAACTCTATTACAAGTTTCTTACAAAATGCAATCCAAGGGATCGAATCATATAGCATCATGCATTCAACACATTGTTCTGTGATTATCGAATCGAAGAGTGGTCAACTTTCAGCCAAACAACAAATAAAATTCTAAAAAAAAAATTAATAAGGCTTGAATCACAAGATCATGTACATACTTTTCTCCTTGTCTTTTTGTGTTTACGGGATCACAAATTATTAGGTACCCCGGGGGTACCTAGAGCTACGTACCCCCCAGTTAACTGTTCACTCATTATATTATACATTATACTCATTATATACTTTCACTCATTATTTTACAATTTTCACTCATTATTTTTCAATTTCACTCCTTATGTACTTTCACTCATTATTTTACAATTTTTACTCATTATTTCTCAATTTTCACTCATTATCTTCCGATTTTCACTCATTATATATAACATGATAGTCATTATTTATTTTCAGTCATTATTTCTGAATTTCCAATCATTATATACAACTTTCTTCCAATCATTATTTCCCAACTTTCACTCATTATTTCCCGAATTCCACTCATTAATTTCCAATTTTCACTCATTATATACCACTTGAATTTGGGGTACATAGAGCTATGTACCCCCGGGGTACCATATACCGATTGTTACGGGATTATATACCACTGATCAATAATCAGTAATCGGATATGCAATATATGACAACTGTTGAAAGTGTAGTTTAATTGAAAAAACAAAGATTAGATTGTTGTCCACTATTATTATTTTTTTCAAGAAAAATCGAATATAGTAATTTTACTATAAAGTGTATGAACCAACAGAATCGAAGACCAGGATCTTATAAATCTATATTTTACGTGATTCATAAATCTTAGGCTCAATTTTAGTAATTGACATAGGATCTCTTCTATACATTTTTAGTTCTACGTAGTTTTGTTCATAATTATTCATCTTCCAAAATTTTTTAGTCCTTTGAAGAAGATGTGCCCTTAACGTGTCCATAAGTTGTGTAGTACAAGATTTGCTTACAAGTTCAAACATTCTATAATATCTACACGATACATATAGTTTTACATTGAAGATAAATTGTAGAAAATTATTGTTTCGATTTTCTCGATCATATCTTATCCAATAACCATAGATTTGGAAAGCAGAGACGAATTTCAGGGTATGTGCAAATTCAAGTGATATTTCATGAAAGGTCATTTCTTCGAACAAGAAGTGGTCAAGAATTATCGATTAGTCTCATAAAACAAGAAGAAGAAGAAAAAAAACAGGGTAAACTAATAGATCTACCACTCGAGAGCTCCATTTTGATCGACATGAACGACTCACAAGAGCGATTTTAATGCTAACAAATATCGATTTCAAATTACGTAAACCATGGAGCACATTATCTACCAATTATACTAGTTTTGATGTGAGACATGCATGAACGTTTGGGTCATAAATGGACACCGGATGCAATGTAACTCTCTCTTTTTTTTTCTTTTTTTTTTCTAGTTTGTGATATAGTTCAACGTAATTTTACTCCAACTACACATATTACCATTTACCAACCCGCGTCACACACATAGAGGTAGTGGTTTAGTCATATGGCTTCAAATCAAGATATAAATCAGCAAAATCAAGTCATTTACCACTCTATATGACTCCTTATTGACTAGTTTAACACAATTTCTATTGTGCCTATCCATCTAGTTTACCGAAATTTCGCTCTAACTATATCTAAATTCAACTCATATTATCAGTTCAAAAATAGTATATTATCAACCACAAGATTTCAAATTAAGACACATATCAACAAAATCAAGCCGTTTACGACTCGATCCAACTCCACATTCACATCATCAAATCAAACATAATATGGACACATAAAGAAAGAAAAAAAACCATACCCCATATAAAAAAAAAATGGTAACTTGACAGAGGCGTTACCCACCAAGATGGGTCCAACCCAACTATATATTTATACATTCATTCCACAACATACAAGTGCAAAAATCATATCCCCACTTTGTTCTCATTCTCTCTTTTTTTTTCTCACACTCTCCCTCTCTTCCTTGCTCTCCTGATTTCACAACTGCGTATTCTTTACTCATTAAATCCAACAATAAACAAAAAAAAAAAATGGAAGAGACAAAGCCGTCAAAGTTCAAGAGGGTTTGTGTTTTCTGTGGAAGCAGCTCTGGCAAGAAGTTGAGTTACCAAGAAGCTGCTGTTGAGTTGGGCAATGAACTGGTAAATAAATTCTCCCATTTCAAAATTTTACTACTATTATTGGTACTTTGTTAATGTATAATGACAGCATTATGTGATTTTTTTTTTCCTTCACATAATAATAACAAAAAGTTGCAATCTTTGAAAGTTTTATGATTATTTGGAAATATCCCAAATTACCAAATAAAATTACCTTTCATGTGTCAATTCAAATTCATTATTATTGTACCAAAAACGGTGCAGCATTATTAGTTAAAGTTAACCATGTACTTTCAACATTATTACCAAATATGAAAAAATTTCTGTGTGAAAAAGACACTTCCTTTACACACTTTCCTGCCTTTTTACTGCTTTGTGAGTGATTACCTGTGGTTAAATTGATGCGGGTATTCCTAAAAATTGAAACTTGATGGAAATTTAGTCCCAAAAAATCAGCACTTTTATGATTGTTGACCCACCTCAAACCCTCTTATACTCTGTTTGTAATTTGCTGCATTTTTAATTTATGAATTTTGATGATTTGTATGGTAATTTTTTATAATTAGTTGGGTAAAAATTGTTTAAATTTGAACTTTTGTGCTATGTTTATTGTTGAATTTTGGTGGAAAAATGGAGAGAAAATAGGAGGTTATTTTGGGCATGAGAGAGAAAATATGGTGCTAGCTGTAATTTGGCTGTCAGTGAAGCAGCCTTCTTGCATGATCTCTCTCCCTCTAGAATTTCACCCTCCATTTCTGGGTTTTTATGTTTTTATTACAATTCTTTTTATTTATAATATGATTATGAGACAGAGTTTTGAGAACTCTGAAGATGAAAAAGATTACAACTTTTTGGATGGGGGATAGGGGATAGGGGGAGAGGTTTTGCGAAACGCTCGAATTCGGACTAAACTGGATGGTTCGGGATAAAGTATCGAACTTTGGGTTGGGGGCACCCTAGGAATAACAAACGTGCTTGTTGGATATAATGACCCATAAAAGCGTGGGGTGGTGACTTATGGGATTTCCAATTACTTCCATTTGAAAATTGTATTCTAAAGAGAAATGTTGAACAACAAATTTGGTTATGGGACATGTAATTATCAAATGTATATATCATGACAATGATCAACTATTTTATTAGTTATATAAGCGCATTCATATGGATGGATTACCAAGCTTAGATAGGAACATATGCTTCACGACCATTTGATAATATGATTAATTAAAGTATATGAATTGTATTTTGCATTTTATTTCTAATTTTGGTTGATGATGGTGAAGTGGGTTTGTGACACGTGTAATGAAGTTTGCTTTTTTGGAAAAATTATAATGGGTGGGTTTTTATGTTTTTTTTTTTCATGGGATGTGTGTTTTTGAAGGTGGGAAGAAGGATTGATTTGGTGTATGGAGGTGGCAGCGTGGGTCTGATGGGTCTTGTTTCTCAGGCAGCTCATGATGGTGGGCGCCATGTTCTAGGGTAATGCTTCCTTACTCTCTCTCTAAATTTATTACTGTGCAGTAAATTTTAGTAGTATAGTATGTCTTTCTAGCTTCTATTGATGAGTTGATTGGATGTTAACCAATAAATAGAGTGAAGGGTAAGTTTTCCAAAGCCAAGCATCATCATTGCTATGCCCCCTAACTCCATAATTACCCTCTTTTTTCTCCCTCTTGTGTAGCTTCTATGACTAGTTTAATTCTATACCTTCTCCTAGCTTTGATCATTGTCTGGAGTGTAAATTGTAAATATTGTGTCCTTACAAGTTACAACTAGCTCTCCTTTACAGTGCACTATGAGTGTCTTGCCATACTATGTTTTACGTCGTCCCCTAGCCTGGCTAGGATCGTTTTATCCAATGTGTATAAATCGTAAGTGTAGAGTCGGAAGTGCTCTCGACTCTTCGTGCATATGCTAGAACAAGAAGAAGAACATTTGACTTCTTCTTGTGATATTTATGAAGCCATAAAAAGTGGAGTGATGGTGAATTGTTACCCATGTAAAGAACCTAAAAGTTACTATTTGTTATACAATGTGATCAGTAAAAAGTTGGGTCTTTTTACCCTGTCATACAGTAGTTCAAACAAGCTTTTTAGTTTAATTTGATAAGTTGAGAAAGTGAAATCCTTTTTGGTATTTGCTCATGTCAGTCTATTTACAGTATATCCTTGTGTCCATACATTGTAGACATGAAAAGGTTTGGTAGAACTTGGAAGGAATAACTTTGTTCCTGTTGGACAGATGTCATAATAATATCTACAGGAGTACAACCTCTTTTAGGCCTTCATTTCTATGATATCCTTTATGCCTTGTCTCTATTAAAGGCTCTATCTTATATTATTATTATTATTATTATGCTGTGGAGTGTAGAGAGCATCATCCTACATGCTATATTCCTCCTCTTCACTACCTGGTAGATGTAGTCATGTAGATGATGTAATTTGTAAATGACTAAGTCTTCAGGAAGCTTAGAGCACAAGTCTAGCTGCTATAAACATACTTAGACCTTTTACATCGGCGGTGTAACGACTAAGGATACTCTTGGAGAGACTTCTGGTACTCTCCCGTAACATTATATTACCTCTGCTAAACGAGTGTTTTGGACTGCCAACGGTGACCCTAAATAACATGATACCCTAAGAGACTCAGATTCGGGTAAGGATCCTCTAGAGTTTGTTTTTGGTAGAGTTGGTAGAGTTTACCAAAACAAGTAATAAGACAAAAAATAAAGAATTTTGAGAGTCACAAATAAATTGTTAAAAAATTTATTCTTGCCTTTTAAAGCAAACTCTACCAAGTAGAGTTCATTTTCAACTCTAGAGGATCCCAACTCCTCAGATTCATAGTGTTATCTAGGGGCTTCTAACTTGGCAAAAGTGAATAGAATTGTTGGAACAAAAGTGGCTTTTTTTTTATTAGAAATGAAGAAATTTAAGCATAAGATGGAGGAATACTCTTGATCCAATTAGTTTGTGTCAACAAAAGTGTGTTGCTATTCGGATTCTTTAATTTTCTTTCTTCTCTGGCTTCAATTGGTGAATTGTAATTGTCTCTGCTCACATTACTTTCTTGGCTATTCTATATGAAATGTTTGAATAACCTTAGTTGAATTTGGATAAAACTTGAAAATTATTTGGAGTAGTTCACAATGATGCTGTCCAAATGCTTTATGCCGAAACTTGTCTGATTTATCTCCTTTTCGTTGTGGTGTCATTGCAGGGTCATTCCGAAGAGCCTTGTTTCTAAAGAGGTAAGAACCCGATTCTCGTCTCAGGGACTTTCTTCATCTGTCTGAGGCTCTGTGCTTACATAGGCCATGTCATTGTCTACAAAAGGAAAATGAGTAGATTGCTTGTTTTTCCAAACTTGTGTAGCATTGTCTCTTCTCGTTTGCTCTAAAGCTAAAAAGCGGCTTATTTATATTAGTCAAAGCAACAAGTAGACTACTTTTCTTAATCGATAAACTAATTGGCTTTAATTTATCTCTAAGGCAGGATTTAGTCCACGTCTTGTGTCACATCGAGTTAATTATTCCATATCACACAACGGATGCTGTAATGTTTTAATCTAAAAATCTATCATGTATTACATCATATATCGAGTTATTTTAATCTTAATCATGAGTTCGAATTATTTTGAGGCTAAGACTTCGTTTTTAAGGTAACTCGTGTCACAAGTTTTCACAGACGTGTTCTCTAACCTGACATTTCATGGGACAGATTACTGGTGAAACTGTTGGGGAAGTGAAAACAGTCTCAAACATGCACCAGAGGAAAGCTGAAATGGCACGACAAGCTGATGCGTTCATTGCATTGCCTGGTACATATATACTTCATTAACTTTTAACACAAACGCGCATGAACAGGACTTCATTACGCTACCTATCAAGAGCACAAAAATAAAACAATTACGCTAAATGCTTTATTCAATTTGGTTCCCTGTAACAGGTGGATACGGCACTCTGGAAGAACTTCTAGAAGTGATCACCTATGCTCAGCTCGGAATACACCGTAAACCTGTATGAATCCGTTACCATGAGTTTATATAATACTGTTTTCGTATGTGTTTTAGATATTGTCACCTTTTAGACGCACCTTAGAAAGTAGGCCAGGCTTAATAATAGATTTATGCACGACAATGCCAACCACCCAAGCTTTTTTGAGAAAACTGTCCCAAGAGATTGAAGCAACCTACAGGTGTGTAATCGGATTGAGACGGTTGGAATCTAACTTTCCGTTAAGAGAATGATTCCTTCCTTCATGATGATTCCATCCTTCTTTTTGACTAGGTCATTTTCCGCGATTGTTTGGTTGAATAAGTTCATTGTTGACGACTGTCACGAAATTGTGTACATTTACAAGAGTCTGCTACTCTGCTAGTCAACATCGATCTTTGCCATACCGACCATGGACCGTATGCAAAGTTACATGAACTTTAAAATAAAAAGAACAATCTAATTGAAGAGATTTTGTTCAATAATTCTTGCTAGTGACATTTGATGCGGATAAACCGTAGCAAGGGGCATGTGATTAGGTTGAGTCTGTCCACATGAAAACATGCTATGTAAGATTTGGTATTTCATAATTTATTTGGAAGGTTTCCACTTTCCTGACGGTATCCTTCTTCCGGATGAGATTATTAGAACAATTTCGTTGCGTGTGTTGAATAATTTGTTGGTTTGGATGACATAATAAGACGTTTCTTTGATGATTGTCGTCAGAACATCTTAACTCCTTACCATGATTAGGAAGCGTAGTAAACAAATGATCGATGTATGTCGTGTTGATGTTATAACCTTGAATAAACAACATTACATTATTAAGTAGTAAACATCTTTTTAATTAAGGTTTGGTTAATATTTTTATGCAGGTGGGTCTGTTGAATGTTGATGGGTATTACAATTGCTTACTATCGTTCATCGATAAGGCCGTTGATGAAGGCTTTATCTCCCCAACAGCCCGTGGCATCATTGTGTCCGCCCCGACAGCCAAAGAATTGTTTACAAAGCTTGAGGTAATTAATCAATCTCCAATAATTAACCTATAACTAACCTAAGATGTTTATTAATCTACCAGACTTGTTCTTGGAAATGGACCGGTAGTGGGGATGCATAGGAAATCAGTGTATACATATAAAAACTTGAGAGTAGAATTCATCTAGGATTTGATTCCACCCTGCTTGATAGTACAACAAATCGTCTTATGATCGATATTTATTCTCTTCAAAGCTCTTATTTAATTGTTATGTTGAAGTAATCAAATCGTGCTATAGTACTCGTTAATAATTCGGTTTAATGGACACAGGAGTATGTTCCTGAGATCGATGAATTGTCGTCAAAGTTGATATGGGAGGAGATGGAGAGGCCGAATTATGTTCCCGAATCGGGTGTCACGACATAACTATGCTCATATGGGTGGTAGCAGGATGAAAGGCAGTTTTTTGGGGGCAGTACTATTAGGCATACACAGAGTACAGTGATATGTGATGCTGATCATATGACATTATGACAAAATGTCTTAGTATAGAAGAAGAAAGGGGCTTTACTTTTTCTTTTTGGGATCTTAGAACAAGAACAATTGGCCTCTCCATTTTGGTTGTATACATGATTAGGAAGTTAACATTCCTAAATGAATGAAGGTGGAAAGAAAATTAGCTTAATCACTTTATTAATCTCTTGTAGCCACACATTTCAATGTACATATTCGGTTTTATTTCGGTTTTATTTCGGTTTATACGTTCATCTACTTAAGGTGGCTAACTTTACGAGCACGTCGTAGACCGTTCTTATTAGTTACATGTATTCTCAACTTTGAACTTTGTAAGATTTGTACTAAAAAGACTTGCATGTAAAGTAGTGGACACTTTTGACAATCTGGCTCTTAAGTATTCAGATGCTGAGAGACCCCGAAGAGCGGCTGAAAAATTCCATGAACCAAGTCCTCAACCTTTACTATGTGTTTGTATCGTTCGATACTCCGTATATGAATTCAAATTGAGTCAAATTATGAAGATGGTATGCGTTATTTGCGAGTTTAAAACGTACAGTGTTTAAAGAGTCTTGAATCCAATCGAACGATTTAAGGATTAGCCCAAGAGAGTATCTTTTTCATCCAAATGGTACATACTTTGCAAGTTAGCATATCCTCCAACGATGGTATAAATCAAAGCATAGATTCGAGTCAATTAAGATCACATGGATGATGGTCTTTTTCGAGTAACCTTCCAACACTATTGAGTTAACGGCACACCGAACTCAATATTACTCAGACCTATAATTAAGCTGCATTAGCCCAAGAACATGTTCGATAAGCATATGATTATGGCACTAATACTAATTTAATCAACAGACATTTAGCAAAGGTTGATGGTCAAACTCCAACTGCCAAACAACCGTTGAAGCATAAAATCAGATTATACAAACTAAAGTAACGAATTTATTGAGCTCAAGAAAAAAAGTGGGTCCCACACTCAATTTGTCTCAGTCACCGTCCATCTCTCTAGAATCTGTGAGATTTGTGAGGAGAGAGACAATAGAGGCGTGTTCAGGTGTTGTCCCATTGTTTCGGACCTTCTCTCAGACACTCTCATATTAACAATTAGTCCTGATTTCCTGATCACATGCCCTCAAATTAAAGAAAAGTTGAGTATTGATCACACCACAGCATATTATTTTAATAATTATACCCTAATTTTGTGTATTTAAGTCGTAAATAAACCAATTATGCAATAGTGTAAAACCGGAACTTAAATATAAATGTCTAAGACCTCAAAAACAATAAAATATAAATGTCAATAGGTTGATTTTTGTAGTGGATGTAAAACAGGAACTTAAATATCAATAGGTTGGTCTTTGGAAGTGCTAGTCATTATCAGGGTTCGAACCCCGTCTACATTGACCACCCTTGTACTTGTGAAGTTGTGACTTGTGAGTCACGATTCTCTCTAGTTTTTACCGTAACATTTAAAAGAATACTCATACGAAAAGTGCGTTCAAAAAGCAATGAAGACGAGTGTTGCCCTGGTCGTATTTCACACCCTATTCGAATTGCGACCTAGACCAGGGAAACTCTTCAACATCTTTTAAACAATGAAACCACATTTTGTTAGGATTGATATAAGATTGCTGGCATTTATTCCCTAAAATAAGCTCAAAATTCATGATGGTGTACATATCATGGTACAGAAAATGGAAGGCTTCTCAAGCGATATGAATGTTTTGTAGATGTTGTGTGGGGTGGGGGAGGGCATTACTTAAATCCATGACGCTCTTAGATAGCGGAAAAGTACTCCTTGCTAAGCTTGGGGTCGGGTTTCATCGACTTCTCCCCAGGCTTCCACCCTGCTGGGCACACCTCGTCAGGGTTGTCCTGAACGTACTGCAAGGCCTGCAAAGCGAGATTGGACGAGAGAAGTCACAAAACAGTCTAACAGTGTCCAACTTCAGACCAAGGGTAGGTAGCAAACTAGCAATTGAATGTTTAGTGTACCTGAAGTGTTCTTAGAGTCTCGTCGACACTACGTCCAATACCAAGGTTGTTAATGGTTGAGTGTTGGATGATTCCTTCCTTGTCAATGATGAACAATCCTCTCAATGCAATTCCCTGGTAAATCAGATATGATTAGCGTCATTCACAAAGGTAGCGAAGTTTAATAAAATCTACAGCTTGACTGCTTCCTCACCAAATCAGCCAAGATGAAAAGGTGTCGCACAGTATAGTGAAGGTTTCCATTTTAAAACATCTATATTAACAGAACAGATCGACTTTGGCATCCACTCTAAGATGAAATCACTAATAGCTCTTTGCCTCTTTGTAAACATCAAATCTAGCGAAGCTAATACTTTAGCTCATCAATCAATATACTTTGAAGATGTCTGCAAATCATTCGAATTCGAATACCTCATTCATTGATACAAGTTAATATATGAGACAGTGAGAAAATGTTTCCTGAAAAGTGTATCAATCCAGAAGTGAGAAAATACATAATAAACATACCTGATCTGGGATCAGAACATTGTAGGCCTTTGAGATAGATTTGGTCACATCAGATATCAAAGGATAATTCAAATCACCCAAACCACCAGACTTCCTTTCTGTTTGGACCCAAGCAAGGTGAGAGAACTGCGCCATACACAACAGTGTGTCAATATTATAAAAAAAAATTGAATCTGATGACAGGGGCAAAGATTTTGTGTTCAACCCACCACCCCCACGAGCCCATCCAGCTTAGAGGCGGAGCCTCTTTGGAAGCAGAGGGGGCAATGATGAAGATGAGAAATGGTGTGCATGTTAAGTCTAAAAGAAGGGAAGCTAGAACAAAGGAGCATTCGATGAAGAGCTAGGGAGATATCATAATTTTCGACAAAACTTATCACCACATTGTAATGAGTGAAATTATCATGTCCAGCTTGCACACATATTTCCTTCTATAACCAAAGCAAAAAACTGGGCCCAGAAACCAATTAGATGAGGACTGATAAAGAGATACAGCAAGTAACAAAAAACCACATGGAAGGCTTACTGCAGCCTGAGAAATATGAGAGATGAGACACTTACGACACTGTCAACTGAGACACCCAGTACTTCTGTGTTCAACTTCTCGAATTCAGAATAGCGGTCGCTGAAAGCAGTGATCTCTACAAGAAAATCAAGCAGTGGATATAATCATATAAGTATACAATGAGAACCAATAAATTAGCTATACCATATTCAATACGAGACTAACCAGTAGGGCAAACAAATGTGAAGTCCAAAGGATAGAAAAACAAGATCACGTATTTCTTCCCCTTGTAATCAGAAAGGTTAACCTGCAAGGGAATTCAAGCTAGTCAGCATACTACAATATTCTAGTGTCTGACATCAAAAATCAGCTGATTCTATAATCAAATCTGCATTACTCTCAGCATCAAGAAGAAGAAAACCCTACTGACCCTCAAAAAAATATTACAGAAAAAACAGAAGGAAAAAGTAATACATTAATGAACTCCTGGTCAAAAACAGCCTCAGCTGCAAAATCTGGGGCAGCATTTCCAACTAAGGGAAGTTCACCCTGCAAAATAGGACCAAAAAGTTATGCTTAGATGACTACTAGATTATAAGCAGGCGATATCCAAATTTAAAGCTATCTTGTAACGCAGATGGTTCAAGTCACATGTGAAAAGTTAGACCACAGCAAGTAAACTAGCAACAGTGTAGAAAAGACTGTAAATAATTAACACAAAGCCATTCACAAGCACAAGAATCTTAAAGCCGGATTGTGCTCAACTCAATGATAGCTGTATATTAACATATTCTATATGATAAACGTAGTTTAACGTTGCTATGCACATTAGATTTGTGAAATGTCCAGAAACAGATAGGAAATTTTGCCCTTTCAGGCTCTGAAATAATGTTGCAACTTGTAAGACTAGTAGCAACACACCATACTAGTACATGACCTGAGTATAATTGCTCAAATACGATAAATCTACTGTTCCTATGTTAGAAAAACTGAAATCACTAATCTACCACTTGACCAAAATCCGTAGGCTTATCGTAACCAAAATCAGAAAAGATTCATCACAAAGAATGTTTAGCTAATGCCAAACAGCATTAAGATATACCACAAGACGAAAACAAATCAACTCAGGAAAATTACCAGCTTTCAATTGAAACACAGAGTCCTAAACCTAAAATTAATAAATTCAACATAAATACATGAAAGCAAAAAAAAAAAATAAAATAAAAGAGAACAGAAGTTGGTATAAAGCTTCCACAAGTATATGTCCATGATACTATACTGCAGCAAATAAGATTACATAAGTTCCAAGCTTTCCTTTTTAACTGAGCACGTCGCCACTATAGTGGACATCAGCGCAAAATCATCAATTCAGAAGGTATAAAAGGAGATATGAGCAAAGCTTGTGTACATACTCTCTTCTGAAAAACTGTAATCTATAGCAAGTTAAAGTCACTAATCACCAGCCTTCCTACCAGAACAATAATTTAAAAGATAACATCACATATTCACATCACCAGTTTGAGTTCAGGGGGAAAACCCACAGGAGACTAAATTGGCACTGAAGTAGATTTTAACAAAGCTTGTAATATGTAAACAGCACTTGTGAAAACACAAGCAGAAAACAAAGCAAAACCTTACTGAAATCTATAAACTTGTTAATCATTCACTCGAAATGCCATCATTGAAGTACATTTTAACAAAGCTTTTCAGCAACAATCGCGAAAACACAACCAGAAACCAAAACAAAACCTTACTGAAAAGCTGTAAACTTGTCAATCATTCACTCGAAATGCCATCATTGAATTACATTTCATCAAAACACCATATCTCAATCTCCGAAAACATAATCAATCAGCATAAAGTCACCAGCTTCACCCTCAAAACAACAACATTATCAACCGAAATGAGTGTAAACAAACGAAAAGGCGAAAATCGACATACAACGAAACTTCAACACCCACAAAACAAATTACAATGTAAGAAAACATCCATGAGTCCATATCACACATAAAGTTACCATATTTCCATCAAAAAACAACCACAATCATCCAAAAAAACCCAGCAAAATTCAATCAATCAACATGAAAATTAACAAAGTTAGCATCTTTCCATCAAAACAACAACAATCACCCAAAAAAAACCCAGCAAAACAAAATCAATCAAGAAAAATTAAAAATTATCAAACAGAAATAAATAAAGATGCAAACTTTGGAACAAAAAAAAAAGAGAAATGAGCAAAGAGGGCATACAGCGCGGACGACGAAGGAGCGGCGGGAGGTGGCGGCGGGGGAGCGGACGGCGGAGCGAGGGGAGAAGCGGGGGACGAAGGAGGTGCGGAGGGGGGAGAAGTTGGTGGTTAGGGTTTTAGAGAGTGGAGAAACTGAAGCTGCGGCGGCGGAGACGGTGAGGCGAGAAGATTTAGGGACGGTTGGGGATACAATCGCCGCCGTGGTTGGTGCTGTACACGCCATTGTTTGTTTCTCCGCAAAAGAAGAGAGAGGAGAGAGAGAGAGAATGAGTGTGTGTGCGACTGTGAGTGACTGAATGTGGATTGATTTTGATGAAAAATTGTTGGGGGTAGGTGAGTGTGTGTGTGACTGTGTCTGTGTGTGCGAGAGTGAGTGGATAAAGTGGAGTGAATGAGAGGTCAATGGAGGAGATTGGAGTGTGTCTACGTGAGTCTAGATTTAGTGTAAAACGGAATGGCGTAATTGGGAATTGTAGTCGTGTTGTGGAAGCTCTAAATGGATGATGACTTCTTAGAGAAAATGGATGTGTTTTGGTATCGATTGTGGTATTTGGAATGAAAAAAGCTCTTTCGACTTACGTTATACGACTCATACGGTTGTAAGTTTGGGAAAACGAAAGAGATCCCCGATAACACTCCGAATCTTGTACCTTGTTCGTTGTTGTTGGGATGTTATCTATAGATCCAAGTTTGGAGTTTCGCTCGCATTCTAACTTTATGTTTGTCATGAATAGAAATGGGCAGTAAAAATCCTCTCACCTATTTTAAGCACTTGGATCAACTGATAAGAGTTAATTTCAAACTGGTTACAAATCTTAAATCTAAAACATCTACTACCACGATGATTTCGAATCTCTATAATGAAAAACTTTGCCAATTGAACAAATCTAATCGAGTAACAGCTTCAAACTTGACCAAAAAATACTTAATTACACAAGAACTTCAACTTTCTTCTCAAACTTCTCCAACAAGTTCCTCAAAAGTCAAGAGTCAAGACACACAGTTTAGTTGCTCCTACTTCCACAAGTTCACCCCAGATTTCCCACATCTTCAGAAATCCAAACACAACCTTATCTTTCCCTATCTCTGTCTCTTCCATCCTATTTCTCTCTTCACTTCCTCACCATGTAATTTCCCCCATCACAACTATGCAAGAAACACTCAATTTCCCAACCACAACCGCCACCACCGCCGCCGCTACAACCACCGTCAGAAAACCAACTATCCCCTCTCTCTTAATACTCTCCCGCCACAAAACCGCCAATTTTCCCGCTCTTTCCTCCAAAACCACCACCACCACCATTCTCCAACCTCCACTAAAACCCTCAAAAATCCCACCTTTACCCACAAATCAAAACCACTTAACCCTCATTCCCACCACCCCGGGTTTCAAACCCGAGGCGTGGGAAATATCGGATGTACGCAACCTTACCCCTAAAACCCCGGTCCGGGACTCGGACCCTGACCCTGACCCGGACCAGGACTTCCAAGATAAAATATTTTTCTTAGACGCACAAGGTTTAGACCCATTATCGAATTTCCCGCCATCCGCCATAGCCGCCGCCGCGCCACTACCGGACCTCCACGCCGTGTTCGACTACTTAACCTCACTTGGTTTTTCTCCGGCGGAGCTCCGCCGTGCAATCTCCATGTGCCCACAAATCCTCTCCCTCCGCCTCCGCGAGATAGCTCCTGTTTTCACCTTCCTTCTCCGAGAAGCTAAAGTCCCTACCACCTCCCTCCGCCACGTCATCCGCCGCCGTCCCCGCCTCCTCATCTCCGCCGTGGAAACCCGCCTCCGTCCCACAATGTACTTCCTCCAAAGCATCGGCATACATGAAATTCACAAGCACACTGACTTGCTTTCTTCTTCTGTTGAGGAGAAATATTTACCCAAAGTTCATTACTTTGAGAAAATTGGGTTTAGTCACCGTGACGCTATCTCAATGTTCAGGAGATTCCCGGCATTGTTTGGATATAGCGTGAAGGAGAATTTTGAGCCGAAATTTAATTACTTTGTGGTGGAAATGGGGAGGGATTTGAAGGAATTGAAGGAGTTTCCGCACTACTTTTCTTTTAGTTTAGAGCGGCGGATTAAACCGCGACACCAGTGTTGTGTGGAGAGTGGTGTGTGTTTTCCATTGCCTGTTATGTTGAGGATGAAGGAGGAAGAGTTTAGAGAAAGATTGGATGTTTGTTGTAGTTCTTCTATTCCCAAGAGTTCCTCTCCTTTGTGGTGTGCTGAATTATGATTATTTTTATGTGAAATACTCAATTTAATGTAGAAAATTGTTTGTTACGTTTACTGTGATATGAGTATATATCAATGGTGATTGATTGTTCTATGAGAATTCATGGATTGTTAAGTAGTTTGATTTCTATGTTTTTGTTGTTGATATGATGTTGTGTTATGTTATGTTTGGTGTATGATGTGTTTTGCTCGTACTCCCTCCGTTCCCTTAGACTGTTAACGTTTGGTTCATAGACCCCGTTTGTTAAAAATTGGAGGGAGTGTATGATTTGTTACACCTAATTTGCGTCTATGAAATGATTATGGAAGTTGTCCGAGCTGATTTCTCTCTTTAGAGTATTCCTCTTCTATAAGTGGAAAATGATGATGATTTGTGATTGTTTGTTAGAATGTATAGCTCAGTGGCTTTGTGAGCATTAACCTTTGATCTGTTATCAAACATTAAATTCTAGCTTCGTGACTAGTGAGGTTTGGACTTTGTATTCTTTGATCAGTCGTTTTTTACTCATTTGCGTTGGATTGTTTGCCTGCTTTTGTATCTGTTTTAGCTTAAATGGAATTTTAAGTCTCCAAATGTTGATTAAATATGGAGGTATAGTCATGGATAGCCTTTTCCTTTCTTATGAAGTAGGGGAATGTGGAACATTGTTGAGGATGATTTAGTGCAAGTAGCTTAAGAATGTAATGATTGGGAGACACTAACTATGATCTATGAAGAAAATTATGGCAGGCGTGCTAGTGGAGACTGACTGACTTTAGGAGCTCGAGAATTTGTATAGAAATGAAGTTTTGAGTTTAGGGATTTGATGGAGCATAGTGTTGTGCGATGTGCACTGAGGTTGATATGATGTTGCCTTAGTTCAATGATAAGGCCATTTGGTTTGGAAATTTTTTGTGCTCAATCTCTTGAACAAGCAGCTTGGTCATTGTTGGAAAGAACCGATTTTTATATCATTGCTAGATATTTACTTATCTCTCAGAATAGTTAGCCAATAGAGTGGGGAGATGAAGTGGTATTGTTAGTTTAACTCATTAAGGCTGTAGTCTATGAAATCGGACCATAGTTTCTGTGCTGTGCAAATTGTTTTTCATATCTGAGATTCTAAGTAAAGGAACAGTCTTTTAGGTCGTGGCTCTTTTATCTCTTCCGTTCTTCCCTTCATGCTAGAAGTCTAGAACTTGTTGCTACAACTCTTCATTCAATTTTCAGGAGGGGTTTGAAGGTTTATTTTTTAAAGTGCTTTGCTGTAGTTTTGGCCAAGTTTCTTAGGGTTGTTTTTTGGGTTCAGGCAGCTGGTTGGGTATTTTGAGGTTAGAAGATGCTGCCTTTCCTCAGTGTATGGTTATATACTTCTATAGATTCTTTGTGTTCACAATAAGCTTGGTTATAATTTGGAGAGCAGATTTTTTTTTTTTTTTTAGGTCTAGATTTCTCGAATCTTTGATGGTTTGTCTCACGGAATGTTTGTAGGCGATAGAGTTGAGACAACTTGAGAGTAGTGTAGTAAACTTGTTCTGCACGAAGATTTAATTACAATTTTCTTAGGTTAAGGTGTAGCATACTAGAATGTAGTCTGGAAATACCAGCGTCAGGGCAGTGTCATCGGGCAGGCGCTCCTGAATTTGGCACAAAACTAAAGGTCGATTGTCATGTTTTAGCTCCAGGAAACTCTGCTGAATGTTCGAGCTTTTTCAGCTGAGAGATGCTCAGTTGACCAGTGACTCTGGTCTCTGTGAAAGTGTGAGGCTATTTGTGCAGGATCTCGAGTCTTCATATGGTCATATTCTGTGGTCGAGCCTTAGGTCAAAAGTCCAAAAGTCTTTCTATGAATTGGATAGAGATTAGAGGCATGATGTGAGAAGGATGGTATTATAAGGTCACAGTTTTGTGTTGGAACAATGTGCTTCCTGTCTGCTGAAGTGCTGATAGATTGCATTTATATATTTTCTGATTCCTGAAAAGTAAATTAGATTAGACTCTACTTGCTGAGTGACCTCATCTCAGTACAGTTCCGAAAACTGTCTGTGTGTGTTTTTGGTACCCTGGGAAGTATGGTAAGGAGTTGATCTGGATGGTTCTTTTCCCATATGAATACTGATGCCAAATCTCAACGACCTCCTTGGTTAGGCATGGCAATGGATCGGTTTATTATCGCATTGGAAATGACTCGAATCTGATTTGATTGAATTTGTCCGACCAGATATAGTCATTACCTTAAGACGGAGTACGCGTGTTACAGACATCTTGTTCATTTTCCCAACCAAACAATCATACAGGGTATGCAAAGGCAATTCAGCATTCCACAGCCACAAAAATACATTGTACAAAAGGTGGAAGATTGTACTAATTTTGTCATCTACTTTAACTAACTCATCTCTCATTATCAAAGGAAACATCCTCCTAATTACATAATAGTATACATGAGCAAAAAGTATAACGAAAATAAACTTTGAAAGTCAACATTTCGACTTTCATTCAAATTTTATGACATTTCCCAGTAGATGCGCTTATCTACTCGATTTAGACGTGAAATGAATTGAATAACTCTTTCATTTTCGAAAAACATACTCAAATGCAGTGGCGTGAAACAAAATAGAGTTAAGAAGTGTAACAACTAACGACTCACTTCTTCTTCGTCTTCATCAACAATTGCAAAATCAAAATACAAAAGAGTACTATGATATCAGCATCAATGGAGTTATATATTCCCAATAATAATTATTATCCATAATCAATAGAGCCACCAATCATGCACCCAATGGCAGTTGAAACAGATCATCAACATCATAATTTCGTTGATCAACCCTACACAAGATTCCCACTAATTCTATTATTACTTCTCACAAATTATATTTCCGAAATTAAAATCGAAAACTTGTTACTTTTCCGCTTACGATATAACCAGAAAGTCGTATTGGAGACCAACGTAACAATCAGAGAAAACGAATGGAGCACTAGTTAGTAGACAATAAACATTTGGTGGACATGAAAGCAAGAAAATAACCTAAGATGTCGACAATTTACGTCAATCATTGAAGTTTACAAATCCCTGATATAAGCCACAATCACCAACATCCTCAAACTTCTCTTTTACGCTCTTTACTTTCCCTCCCTCATTCCATTCCATTCCACAACGCTCCCTTTTTACCACCTTTCCTCCCAACTAACACTACTCCCACTATTTCCTCTCTTATCAATTCCAATTTCTCCTCCTTTCCCTCCTCTCCTCTCCTCACACTAATCTTAACTTACAAGCTTCCTCTAATTAACTCATCACCCCCACCCACCCGCCTGCGGAGGAGCGGCTGACGGAGAGGAGGGAGTTGAACGAGAAAATAAAAGAGACACGCACTCTCCTCCGCGCGCGTCTCTTTAGTACTAACATGGACGACAGTATGATCGGAAAAAATGGTCTAAAGCGGCGGAATAGTGTGCCGTCTGCGGTGGTCATTCCGCGGAGACTAAAGAGTTCACCTCCGATCCTTCCCAACGGAAATCACAACCACCACATCCACAACCACAACCACTGCAAGCTCACCGGCACATCGCCGTCACCGCCGACGCTGCCATGCGTAGACTTCGAACTCGTGTCGCTCAAGTTTCCGGCAGCAGCTTCCTACACTTCACTAAAGGATATCATCCCTAATAGTCCATCCTCTATACTATCGCCGGCACCGGCAGCCAACTCCGCCGTCGCCGGCGCCGGCATGTCGTCTCCGTCGTCCGGCTCCGGTTACGAGATCTCCATCCGCAACCGGCTCGTTAAGCAGGCAGCATGGGCGTACCTCCAGCCGACCGTGACGTCATCGCCGTCGTCGTCTTCTCGACGACTTTTCTTCTCTGGCGAGTTTTTCCGGCCGATGTTCGACAGATTCCGGCGGTTGATGATTGAGACAGTGACACGTGTATACGACTGGTTGGTGGACATGCTGTGGCTCATCCTTTGCAGATAACAACAAATGACGGCGCTGAAAAAGTGGAATATCCGGTTGGCTCATTTTGTAATTACACAATATTTTCTAATTTCTACTGAAAAAAAAAAAAAAAAAAAACAAGAGTACAAAATAAAATTGAATTAAGTGTTTCTATTTTTTCTCTTTAAATTTTCATTTTTGATTTTTTTTTTTTATTAATCTATATACAACATTGGTAACTTTGTACAAAAGGTTTGAATGGGTTGAGTATTGGTCAAGTTTTGGACCGCATGAAATTTAACCGGGAGGAAATGTGCTTGGTCTTATCTTTAGTTGGGCCTGTGTAAGACTCTTCATGAGCATGGGCTTGTTCAACATGGACATATTCAGTTTGGGCCTCGTCCAGCTCGACTTGGATCACTTTGGACTTTGTTGGGTGGGCCAGGTCCCTGAACAATGTGGGGAATGTGGCTGGCATTGGGGGTGCACTTGGCGCTGCCTGGTCCATTGGTGCCGGCCACCGTCTGTTTGGGTGCTGTGGTGACTCTGGTGGTGACTCCGGCTTGGGCTTACGTTGTCGTAGGGGCCAAAACCCTGATCCGGATGATGGTGGTTGTGGGGGTGGTGAGCCTCCTCGTCCTCGATTACGGCCATTATTGTTCTGCAATGTGAATCAGAATTTTCAGTATAATGACATAACAAAAACATTCAAATGTAAGCATTCAACTATCAATCGGTATATGGTACCCCGAGGTACCCCCCGGTTCAAGTGGTATATAATGAGTGGAAATTGAAAATTAATGAGTGGAATTCGGGAAATAATGAGTGAAAGTTGGGAAATAATTATTGAAATAAAGTTTTATATAATGATTGCAAATTCAGAAATAATGATTGGAAATTCAGAAATAATGACTGAAAATAAAGAATGACTATAATGTTATATATAATGAGTGAAAATCGGAAGATAATGAGTGAAAGTTGAAAAATAATGAGTAAAAATTGTAAAATAATGAGTGAAAGTATATGAGTGAAATTGAGAAATAATGAGTGAAAGTATATAATGACTATAATGTGTTATATAATGAGTGAACAGTTAGCCGGGGGGTACGTAGCTCTAGGTACCCCCGGGGTACCTAACTCTAGGTACCCCCGGGGTACCTAATAATTTGTGTTCAACTATAGGTCTAAAGACATCAGTGGCGCTATCTCATTTTCCGTGTCCTAAAGCATATCCTCGGCGATTGGATTATAGTGTTATAAAATGACTCTTTTAGCTCACGTGGGGGCGTAAGTGAACACATGACACATTATGTAGTCTAACTCTATAAGTAATGGATAACACACACGCATCTAAATTACCAAACGTTAAAAAGCTTTCTTAGTGGAGTATAACAAATACCAACCAGAACCTGTAGTGCATCCACTATAAGCTCCACAAATCACCAAAATCAGTACCCACTATCCACCAAATTGCTAGGTGACTTATAACAGAATCTTATTTACCAGTTTCTTCAGGTCACTAAAAGTTCATAGGTTGTACTTGTATATTCCTATAGAGAAAATGATCAGACTTGATTCAACAATTTGGCAAAAAAAGGCGACGAAAATTGAGCAAAGATGTACCTCAACAGTGCCGCCCTTGAGCCTGGCAGACTGGTTAGCTATGTACTGAATGACATTGAAGAAGGCCGATTGTCCGAGATCAGTACAGTTTTCGTAGTAGTAAATGGCCAAATCCCATGCTCTCAATCTCAACTCCTTCAAATGTTGGTCGATGTCGGTCTCATGCCTCGCCACCAGTGGTCTCAAAATGCTGTCATAGACATATGAAGTTCCCTGCTCCAAGACGGACTCATCAGTTTCACTCTAATAAACTCAGACAGTCAGACTTATGACAGACGCTTCATTTACAATTCGTTTCAACAGGACAGTCTGACAGAGTTCTTGGTTCTGCTAATCTGGTATTAACAAAATGATAACATACACAAAGTTCTTGGTTTGGCATTTACCTTAGTCTTAGGATACCACAGGTAAATGATAAAAGCCAGCTTCATCTCGCCATAGAGTGGAAACCTTTACATGAAAATTACGAAAAAAATTGTTAAATGTCGAAAAATATAACACCATGATCATACATTTGATGCTTAAACTATCCATCGAAAGGCTTGTTATATATTATACTTACCAAGAAATGAAAAAATCCCCAAATCTCTCGCAAACTGAGAGTACTGCTATAATGATCCTAGAAAAAACATCGTTACAAAACGTTAATTTATGAACAATGATCAGCAGTCGTGCATGAGGAACAAATCTACGACTTTACCCTAATGCCTAAACGACAATTGCCTAAGGTGAGGTTAGGAGATCGCAAAAACGCAACTTGAAATAATCCATACAATGAAAATTGCGTCGAGATTGCACCAGGATCATGATTAAGAGTGTAGAATGCTATTGCAGACTTAGAAACAAATAGTATGGAAATTATTCTAAAGTACACAACAAATCATCACTCAAATAACTTTGTTTCCCATCTTCAAACTTTCATGCTGAACCAGAGAACATAATTTGATACTTAATGATTACTATTGCATTTTGCAAGCATGATTTTCCTTGTTTATGGCTCGTGACATGCTTTGTACTGTTGCTTTGGTCCTAATATAAAGAAATCATTATGCTTCAGCATGTCTCACTTAAAAAAAAAAAAAAAAAAAAAACTACTCAGGTAACATATGATTATACAAACTTTGCCATTAGAAACTCCCATCATAACCAAGTAAACCAACATCTAAAGTCTCGTATAGATAACCATCCCAAAGTCGTATAGAGTTTGGTAGAGTTGACCAACCCTCACCGGACAACAACAAACACGAATTTCACCCAGATGTGACATTATCAAGTTCACTTTCAATAAACAAAACTTTTATATACAACGAGATTTGAATCTGGGATGAAATCTAACACGAACACTACTCGTCTACTAGTAACGATAAATTACTTGCCTACTTTAGTCACCCAAGTTCATAAATGAAGTCACTTATCCCACCCCTTCTAACATAAAGAAGGAAAGAGGGGTTGACATGTCAAAACATTTCACATGAATCCTGATTTCTTGCAATGTCTTCCAACTTGATAAAAATGTACACTAAATTAATATAGCATACGTAATTAGTACATAAGATTAGGCCACATAATATCAACAAATTAATCCACGTTAGAGATTTTGTAAAAGGGGTATTATGAGTTGTAACAAAACATTTGACTTAGCTTCCTCTGTATCTCAACTACTTTTAGGCTAATTCAGCTAACTAAACCACCAAATCTCCATCACATGAACGTTCACCACAATTCCTTCTCTTTCTCATCTTATACACCTCTAAATTTCACTTCAAAAAATCGCCTTGATCGTAATTTTTATATTACATCCTAAATTTCACGCTCTAAAATGAATAAACCGTTACTATACTTAGTAGATTAAATGGTAACATATCGATTACCCCGAATGTACTTGGTGAGCGATATCCCGCATTTTGTAGGTTATCGCAAGACAAGTACAAGCACACTGATAACAAACAATTCGAGCACGATCAAAGTACATGGGAATAACTTCCTACGTACTCAACAAAATCATTAAAAAAGATAGTACTACTAACAAGCATAAATCCCTAAAATCATTGCATAAGAATCGCTTAACAATACCGTTACATCAATTTTATGAACAAATTGAATGTGTAGCACGTTCAAGTTGGCGACAAAAGAATCGAACAAACAGATTCTTAAACCAATTAAATTACTACTACGTATCATTTAGATAAACTTTATACTTTATTACTAGTACTAATTATTATTCATAAATTAGTGATTAGTGCGGCAGTTGGCAACGAGCAATTAATTCCCTAATTCCATTCAATGATTAACCATTATTCCAAATTACGCAAATTATTCAACTTACGTAGTCACGTATTGAAGTAAAGGTTTAATTTGCGATTTGAGAACGAAAAACGTACCAATATTGACACCAAAATCGGAGTTCACGATTGTCAACTTTGTTCCTCTCTACCGTCTTAAAACACTCAAATGCCGGATACGCATATCCTAATATCATACTGCATCAAATTTTCAAACAAATTCCAATAATAAATAAATAAATAAAATCAATACTACTACTTAATATTAATTTATTTACTCGAAAAAATAAAAATTGGAATAAAAATTAATAAAGAAAAAACTTACAAAAGTCCCCTGCTAATGAAATCACCCAACATCTTTAATTTGACGATCAAATTTCACGAGAATTATCCAAATTTGCACATATATCTAAAGAACAAAAAACCCAGAAAACCCCATTAATTAATAATGGAATTGATAAAAAAAAAGGACGGGATTAAATTGGAAGAACAGAGGAAGTAATTGGGAACAAACCTTGATGAAAGTTGGTTGCTTGTGAATGAAGATTGAAGAACAGAGGAAATTAAATTGTGTAAATGGCCAGATGGGTGAATTTAAAATGAATTTGAGGAGAGAGAAAATGGGTGATAATTGATCAAAGGTTTCTGAGAAACTACCAAAGATTTGCGATTTAGAAGAAGAAGAAGAAGAAGTCAGAGTCTGCAAGAATTTTGAGTATAAAATAAGAACAATGGTCAATTTAAAAAAAAAAAAAAGGGAATTTATTTAATCAAATTTGATTCTTATTAGAAAACTTTACTACTGCTGAAAAAATCAAACAAGATAAAAGAATGTATCTTCCTCTTTAAGATATGAGGAGGAAGGATAAAATGGTAAAAGAAAAGAGTGAGACTTGAGAAAGGAGGAAACTGAAACTTAGAAGACACTAGAATTTGTTAATTTTATATTTATATATACAAGGAGTAGGATAATTAGAGTGTGGGATAATGATGTGTTTTAATTTGATGATAATTGTGATTGGATGATTAAAGAGTTGTTTAAGAAAGAGGGAAGGTGGTAACTTGCCGGAGACGCCAACGAATTGAAGATTTATTGAGTGTGAGGAGTTTGGGGTGAACAAGGAGAGAGAAAAAGGAGGGAAAATTGGAAAAAAAAGCAATTAGTGTTGTTGAAAAGAGATTGAGATTTTTATGTCATGGGAGTCATGAGAGTCATGAGACTTGACGGTTATTCTTTCGCTTTCTTTTGGGTTGCTGTTTCTGTGATTTGCTTTTGGTTTCCTATCTACGGAGTATGTGTTTGATCTTGATCTATTCTTGTCCCGGGATTTTTACGGCGCATGTGTCATGTTCATAACATTTTTATGTGGTTATTATGTTCATAATTGTTGCGTTTTCCAAGTGGTTGCACTGTCGCGTGGAATGACGAGTACACCAGATGAGGAACTCTATCTTCGTGTACAAATCCGCTATCAAAAATACTTTTAGACCCTGTTTGATAGGACTTATTCTCAGATAAATTCAGATCAGTTCAGAATCATTTAGATCAGATCAGATCAGATCAGAGTCATTCAAATCAGATCAGATTACATCAGAAAAGTTTAAATTTCTATTAATGTATTTGGTCTATTATTGACACCAATTCGTTGGAATTCAATCAAAATTTCAACACATTCTGATCAGATCAGATCAGTTTAGAGTCATTCAAATCAGATCAGACCAGATCAGAATCATTCAAATTATATCAAATCAGTTCAAAAAGATGCAATCTTATTAAATAGGGTCTTAGTTTACAAAGATCTAATAAGATTAGGAGGTAGTAGAAGTAGTTGTAGTTGATTTAAGGAACGGACGCGGTCAAAGCTAAATCATTAGCCAATCAAGAGAAGCCTCTAGTGCTGCCTTGAGTCATGAATTAGGTCAATTTAATCTTCTTAATAACGATTGATTTAATTGGTTCCTCTTGGGAAGGAGTCTTACTTGCATCTAATCTAAATTAATAAAGGGGGATGGATGATGAAAACAAAGAGTAGAAAAGGTTGGATATCCACTATGCATCATTTACTCTTTATTGAGGCATAATAACATAATCAAGCATATAAAGTTAAAGATAATGACATCAAATTATGACTCCTAATTTGATCGGTTGTGTTATAAGTACTTTATAAGATTTATACATATAGTTTATTTTCATCTACTTTATTTACAACCGTGTTAAAAGATAAGGGTAAGAAGAATCGAATTTTCAGAAATGCCAACTCCCCCACTATCTCATTACTTATACTCAGTACTACAAGCCTTTCTCAATCCCTTGGAAGATTTATTACTCAACACTGGACGTTTCTTAGAAGCTAGTCTATCAGTAATCCATTCATTCTAAAATAATCATACTAAGGGTAGATGATTGGCACTAGGAAAAGTTGTAACAAGAAGACTAGTAGTGCGGCTCATGTGATTTGAATTTACGCATATTTTTTTCCCCTATTTGAAGGGTTTAATAATATGAATACTCCTATGTGGTAAATGGTAACTGAGAATTACAAAGAATCGAGAGATCGATAATGAAATTAAGCCCTCTGTCGTCGATCTATTAATGAGACAAAAAAAAAGTTAAAAGTGAAATGCAATAGTATCTACGTATCCACGTACTCTTCTCTTTACGGTAAGAAGGTAAAAGACAAATGCAAGAGTATATACCTCGTATTCTTTATTCGTCGTAAATAGAATTTTTTTCTTTTTTTTAAAAGACAATTTTAATATTTATCGACTCTCGAACTCGTGACATGAGTATTACACCTCGAAAACAATAACAAATCAGTGAACAAGCACATGGAGTCCGATACGAGAGCAAATGTCCCGGTTATTTGCACGTTGTTGTGGCACTGCCATCCTTTCACCTGTCCGTCCAGCTTCTCCTTCACTCTTCTTCTTGTACAGGTAATCTCTTCAACTTTTCCCATCATCTTCTCATTAAAACTCACTTCAAAAGACCCAATTTATTGTATCATTTACTTCACATTTTTTTTTACTGTGATTGTTTCAGATCGAAGCGTAAGCAACACTGCAATTCTGCACAAATGGGTATTGGTAGTGTTACCTGTGAAATTTCAAGAAAAGCAAGCCCTCGTTTGTGCAATGTTTCTGGGTATATTCTCTATTTCCCCCCTTTGTTTAGCATATGATTGTTGATTAATTTCTTGTTTGTTGTATTTTGATGATAATTTTTGCTTAGTTAGTTGCAAAATTATGCTGTGTTTGGACTGTTTGGGTAGTGCTGATCACCATTTTGTATGATTAAATTTTGTGGGTGCAATCAACTAATCAAGTCGACACCTTTTCTCGCCCTTTTCGTTTTCTGTACATTGTCGAGCAGCTAATGTTGCGGGGATAGGGAATATGAGGATTCAAACCCGGGATACTAAATTCCGGACTTTTTCAACCTTGATACTCTAGTTTCCCCTTTTGTTATTTTAATTGCTATGAACTTTTAATCTTGTTGCAAAAATGTAATGTGTTTGTCTGAGCAAAGAACTATTTGGTGGGTGCAGTCATATGACAGAGCTGCTGGAAATTCCATCTCCAAATCCCACATTGCATGTTCTGTTCATACCTGGAAATCCAGGTTTTTGTTTTTTTCGGCCGAGAACTTGTGTGTTTGTTTTACTATGTTGGGGGAAGAACTGAATCGAAATGTTACTACTTTGACAGGTGTAATTAATTTTTATAAGGAGTTTTTGGAATCATTGTATGAGCTACTTGAAGGGAATGCATCTGTGACAGGCATGCTATGGTTTCCCTTTTGATTTAATACATTACAGTAACAAATGGCGAAATTGCTTAATACGTTTTTTTTTTTCTGTTGACTCGTCAGCTATTGGGCACTTATCCCACACAAGTAAGGTACTTGTTTGTCGATGCCCAGCGCTAAGCAACTTTCTGTTGATATTGATCATTGTTAGAAATATGTATTTCTAGTGTGATTATTACGGGTGCTCAATGTTAAAAGTTTGATCTTTATTAGATTTGCTACCTTTCTGAAAAAAAGAAAAAAAAAAAAAATTACAAGTCCGCTAGAGTAGTGGCTTGATTATATGAGCGACAGAAATGACAAGATAGCTGCCTAAGGTAGTGGCTATAATTCGTGTTCCATGTGAAACCTATGCCTTTGCTTGTATGCTGCAGATAAAGTAGTATTTTGAATACTATGTTCAATAAACCCTTGAATTATTAAAATTTAAGGGTAACAAAGAAGTGGTAGCATAGGCTATTGATTGCCATCTTTGGCACCTGTTGCTTTATTATGTCTGTTTGGATAACTGAATTTGCAAGTTAATCGAAGATTGCTACTTCTGATAGTTTGGGCGTCAATATGGCTAATGAATTTTGACGCATAAGATAATAACTTAGGTTGCTACTATAGTGGCAAGTATTATCTTCTCATGGGTATTTAGATTTAGATTCTGCAACTTGTACATCGCTTAACTCATTTGTGGATGGAGGAAATCTCGTGCTTTGTCCTCGATGTAATAATGCAACCTTTGTTATTCGTGCGCGTCTTTGTTTCAACTTTCAACTCCCTGAGAGGCTTGTTCTTAACAGGACAATGATAAGTAGCTATAGGCCTTTAAATCAAGTCGTGCATGTGTACATTCTTTGATAAAATTTGAAAGTGACACTTGTGTTTGGGTTGATTAAAGGATCCCGACTGTTTCTCTTATCTCATTTCATATCTTTGCTAGGATTGGGAACATGGACGCTTGTTTTCATTGGAGGAACAGATCGACCACAAGGTATATGCGTGGCTTGTTATTATAATGCTGTGTTTTTCTTCATTGCCGGAGAAACTTTATTGATCAACCTTCTTAGCTTCTGGTGTTGCCTAATAAGTAACAATTGGTGAAGGAGCCTGATTTTCTTTCATTTTCGTGTTGATACTTAGCCTGTGGGACTAAATTCTCCATTGTTTTCCTTAGCTAGTCCCCCTTACAGAGTTAGAAAACATGTCATTAATCGCTAACTCTTGCATTACCCGTGTCCTTGAGAATTTACTAGAAACACAAGATTTTATGTCAAACACTTTCTTCGAAAGGCTGTCGACATTAGTGGACAACCTCTGAATGAAATACATCATAATCAGCAAAGTCCATTTGGTTATAAGTCGCCTGACTATGGATTGCTCTATTTCGTATCATATAAGTTGAGGTGAGAAGTGTGTGGCTTGTTTAATAGAGGTTTCAGTGCAATCTTGGGGTCATAGCACCTACAGATATGTCAATCGTTCTGCCTGGGCGCTGGTAATGCTTTATTTGGGTTCAGACGAGCTGTCTGTTGCCAAATTTTTACGAGCGGAACCTCCAAGTTCTTGCTATTGGCTTGTAAGATAGTCAGAACTCAAAAGTTTATATGCGACTTAGCAAGTAACTTTCTGTTGCATGGCAAGAGTCATATATTCTAGTATTTGGTTTGAGATTTGAGGTGAAGTTGTAAGTGCCCGCTGACTGCGACTGGTAATGATGTTTTGTAATTTTGTTAATTTTCGGGCAAACTAACTGATGATTTGTAATACACTTGTTTGTGCAGATGGATTTTATCGCTCATGAGCTACAGAACCATAATATTCCCTTAATATTGGTAGGTACTCTGTTTAAAATTTTATTTAGGGGCCATTTGTTAACAAATTAAATTTTCTTGGCTCAGAGGAAGTTGATTACTGCCTTGAGCTCTTCCTTATGTTACTTAAGTATCCATAGCACCTACCGAATGGGTGTATGTTATCGCTCTTCTGAGTCTTGTCGAAATCCAGAATCATTGATAATTTACTGGACCTATGTGATGAACTCGCATAGTTAGACAGAGGAGGATAGTCGATAGGTGGCGGAAACACCATAGATGATAATCTGATTGATTGATGATTATTTCTCCTAGTGACTCCCCCTATTTATACTACTTTTGGAGTGAGCCCCAAGCAACTAGGGAGTATTTAATGAGTCATTTGCCCTTCCAAGGGTGGGCAATTCTATTACAACCTATAACGCGCATGTAGTTGAACAATTGTGGATGATAGGAGTAGATTGGTTCTTCTTCTTCGTGCTTCAGACTTTCATAGGAAACTCTTAGATCATTGGATACATTTGTTGCCTACACGTATTGCAGTTTAGTGTGTTCTAGGCCTCCTGTTAGTCTTCAGTCTTCAAGTACACGTTCCTCTAACTCTATCATTTGGATTTGCCAAAATTTTGGTGTAAATATGCAATACTGTTTATAACAGGTGATGGGAGCGATTGGTGCTTTTGCTTTGGTTCTGTTGTTTTAAAATACTACTTTATCACTAGTTTAGCATGTGAAATTCAGATTTACATGACAGATTTCCGTGTTAATGATGACATATATGTTGTATCACTTTGGTGTTTTGACAACTTTCTTTGACCTCTACATATTTTTGAAGGTTGGACATTCTATTGGATCTTATATATCAATTGAAATTTGGAAGAGAGTGCCACACAAGGTGCTTACTTTCGCACCCTGGAAAATGTTCAAATTATCTCTATTTATTTTCATTGGCACTCTATTTTCTGAAAGATGATTTCTATTATCCTGAGGCATTTCCTATCTTGCAGGTCGTTTATTTTGCTGGGCTTTATCCATTCGTAACTCTAAATACAAAATCATCAAAGCAGACTTCAATTAAGAAGCTAGCAGAGTAAATATCTATCCTTTTATGTATGGATGATTATTTGGGCTCAGTCGTGTACCATTGTGCTACTTTAGGTTGTTTCAAGTATTTTAGATTTATCTTGTGATCAAACTAATAGACTGCTATCCACATAGTACATTATCCATTGCTTTAGAGGCTCAAACGTCGAAAAGTAGAAAACCTTTGCACCGGTATCTCTGCATTTCTGTATGCATTTGATTGCCATTCTACATTGTCCTAAGTGGAAGCCTTGTAACTTTGTGAGAGGCATAAGTGACCTCTATGGTAATTGGTATTAATATGTAATTTGTAGAAATAGTAGCGAAGGTTAATTCTCAGCTGCAAAGATTTATGAACAAAACATCCCTGTATAAGTGGTAATGGGTTCTGAAACTAGTGAATAAAACAAAATGAATCAATGGAAACATTTTACTGTGGGATTCCGTACCTACATGATGTACAATATTCACTACCATCAAGTTGAATAGTTTCGTCGTTCGCCGATACCAAGCTAGCTGTTGTGTGAATTGTATGAGTATGTCTTGGATATTATCTAGTCTTAGTTGGTCAGTATCTCATATGCAGCAATTGACATTCATCCTTTTCAGGTCTCCATTACTGTGTTCAATTGTCAGCTCAGTTGCTGCGCTGATGGGGCTCATCCCTAGTTGGTCCAGATTTATTGTCAAGAGGACCATAGGTAGCTCATGGTCTGAAACTGCAGTGGATGCTACTTGCTCCCATTTATTAAAGGTAAATGTTCTGAGGCTTAAAGTTAGGTCACGGCAATTTAGTTTGAGAAAAAAGAGAAAGTGTGCCTGTAAAGTTTAAACCTTATAAGTTGTGAAGGGATGCCAACGGGGTTTATTCATAAGTGCAGCAAACATCTAGTTTGACTATATTTTCGTCCAAAACTCTATGTGATCCAAGTGTTCTTCCTTCCCTATGTCATTGGACTAGGAGAGTAGCATCCGTTAGGGGTGCGTCTCCGGGTGTCCGTGTACCGTGTTTTGCTTGTTTCTGGAAAAGAAAAGGAAAACCTTCTTTGCCTGTGAAACTGTCCACACTCATCTCAGTGTCAAAAATTTGTTAGACAAGAGGGATACATAAGAGTTTGAGTAAGATAGAGATAGATCCTATTCTTAGGTCTCCAGCACCTATTTGCTGAGGATTCTTATTGTTCTGGTAAACTGTAGTGATTCGTATCTTACAATGATAAAGAACCAATGGACATAAAAGAAGGCTGTAATTTTCTGCTATCTCAACATGGGTAGACTAATAAAAATCAGTCTGCTTTAACCCACAGCTATTTTCCTTGTGAATTGTGATCCCCACCACTTTTTCAAGGCACTGTTTCATGTCTCCTTTTGTGCTGAAGTGAAATTTACACCGTCAGCACCATTGATTGTTTCTTCACTAAAAATTTCATACTTCATTTTGGCCAATGCAGTACCATACTATACAGAATGTGCTGTTCATGGCTTTGACTGAGTTCCAGAAGGTAATTTTTACTTATTGTCAATATCTTATGCACATGTGACGTGTTAAAGAGTGTGATATCAAATATGATAAAAAGTCGCCTCCTCGGTCATGGTTATAACATCCTTGGAATGAACTTCTTGGCTGGTATAGTTCCTTTTTGTATATGTATGGGAGTCATGCCCTTAGTGTTATATACTTGTATCTAATACAATACTATTATGTATAAACCTGATACCAAGATATTCCTAGGTCGTTATTTGGCACTCTACTATTAGATGGCAAAAGAAAATAACATGATGTAATAAAAATTAAATTTTGGCT
Organism: Spergularia marina; assembly: GCA_963680865.1. Lineage (NCBI taxonomy): Eukaryota > Viridiplantae > Streptophyta > Magnoliopsida > Caryophyllales > Caryophyllaceae > Spergularia > Spergularia marina. The sequence goes on along the minus strand of OY804555.1, from coordinate 548,829 downwards.
CAAAAACAGTGGGTTATTTGCCTCCGGTTTTGTCCAAATTTTGCCATTTTTGCCCCGTTTTTCAATCGAACTAGATGTTCTTAAATTATTTCCATGGACCGTTAGGAATGCCCCAGGTAAATTTGAGGGGCTAATTTCCCCGTTTTCTTGGTCTTTTAAGCCTATGCGCTTCCCATCTTTCTTTGTGGCTATCATTCGTTTTTATGTCGATTCCGGGCACCCATAGATCTAATATTTTGCCAAAATACTTAATATGACTTGTAGGGGCGGCTCAAGAAGTTTCGTCCATTTTTATTACGGAGCGATTTTGGCTTAAAAACTGTGGATGCCTTTGGTTTTGTCCAAATTTTACCATTTTTGCCCCGTTTTTCAAACTGCCTAAATGTTTTTAAACCATTTCCATGGACATTTTAGGAATGGCTCAGGTGTATTTGAGGGGCTAGTTTCCCCTTTTTCTTGGTCTTTTAAACCCTTGCGCTTCTGGTGTTTCCCTTTGGCTATCGTTTTTTTTTTGTCGATTCAGGGAACCCATCACGGGTTTTTAGATCTAATATTTCATGAAAACACTTAATATGACTCGTAGGGGCCGGCACTACAGTTTCGTCCATTTTTATTTCGGAGCGATTTTGGCTTAAAAACAGTGGGTTATTTGCCTTCGGTTTTGTCCAAAATTTTCAAATTTTGCCCCGTTTTTCAGTCCAACTAAATGTTCTTAAACTATTTCCATGGACACTCCATGAATGCCCCAGGTGAATTTGAGGGGCTAATTTCCCCGTTTTCTTGCTCTTTTAAGCCCTTGCGCTTCCCATCTTTCTTTGTGGCTATCTTTCATCTTTATATCGATTCGAGGCACCCAACATTGGTTTTTAGATCTAATGTTTTGCCAAAACACTTAATATGACTTGTAGGGGCAGCCCAAGAAGTTTCGGCCGTTTTTATTACGGAGCGATTTTGGCTTAAAAAGTGTGGGTTATAGCCTTCGGTTTTGTCCAAATTTTACCATTTTTGCCCCATTTTTCAAACTGACTAATTGTTTTTAAACCATTTCCATGGACAATTTAGGAATGGCCCAGATGTATTTGATGGGCTATTTTCGCCGTTTTCTTGGTCTTATAAGCCCTTACGCTTCCTGTGTTTCTCTTTGGCTATCTTTTGTTTTTTGTCGATTCAGGGAATCTATCATGGGTTTTTAGATCTAATATTTCGTGAAAAAACTTAATATGACTCCTAGGGGCTGGCACAAAAGTTTCGTCCACTTTTATTTCGGAGCGATTTTGTCTTAAAAACAGAGGTTTATTGCCTTTGGTTTTGTACAAATTTTGCCTTTTTTGCCTTGTTCTTCATTCCGACTAAATGTTCTTAATCTATTTCCATGGACACTTTTCGAATGCCCCATGTGAATTTGAGTGGCTAATTTCCCCGTTTTCTTAAGCTTTTAAGCCCTTGCACTTGCCATCATTCTTTGTGGCTTTCGTTCGTTTTTATGTCGATTTGGGGCTCTAAACATTAGTTTTTGGCTCTAATATTTTGCCAAAACACTTAATATTACTTGTAGTGGCGGCCCAAGAAGTTTCGTCCGTTTTTATTAGAGCGATTTTGGCTTAAAAACTGTGGGTTATAGCCTTCGGTTTTGTCCAAAATTTGCCATATTTGCGGCGTTTTGAAACCGACTAAATGTTTTTAAACCATTTTCGTGGACACTTTAGGAATGGCCCAGGTGTATTTGAGGGGCTAGTTTTCCCCGTTTTCTTGGTCTTTTAAGCCCTTGCGCTTCCTGTGTTTCTCTTTGCCTTTCGTTTTATTTTTTTGTCGATCCAAGGAACCCATCATGGGTATTTAGATCTGTTATTTCGTGAAGAAAACTTAATATGACTCGTAGGGGCCGGCACATAAGTTTTGTCCATTTTTATTTCGGAGCGATTTTAGCTTTAAAACAGTGGGTTATTCCCTTAGGTTTTTTCCAAAATTTTAAATTTTTGCTCCGTTTTTTAATCCGACTAAATGTTTTTAACTTTTTCCTTGTACACTTTAGGAATGCCCCAGGTGAATTTGAGGGGCTAATTTCCTCGTTTTCTTGGTCTTTTAAGCCCTTGCTCTTCCCATCTTTCTTTGTGGTTGTCGTTCGTTTTTATGTCGATTCGAGGTACCCAACATTGGTTTTTGGATCTAATATTTTGCCAAAACACTTAATATGACTTCTAGGGGCGGCTCAAGAAGTTTCGTCCATTTTTATTGCGGAGCTATTTGGGCTTAAAAACTGTGGGTTATAGCCTTCGGTTTTGTCCAAAGTTTGCCATTTTTGCCCTGTTTTTCAAACCAACAAAATGTTTTTAATTCATGTCCATGGACACTTTAGGGATGGCCCACGTGTATTTGAGGGGCTAGTTTCCCCGTTTTCTTGGTCGTTTAAGCCCTTGCGCTTCATGTGTTTCTCTTTGGCTATTGTTTGTTTTTGTCGATTGAGGGAACCCATCATGGGTTTTTAGATCTAATATTTTGTGAAAACACTTAATATGACTCGTAGGGGCCGGCACAAAAGTTTCGTCCACTTTTATTTCGGAGCGATTTTGGCTTAAAACAGTGGGTTATTGCCTTCGGTTTTGTCCAAAATTTGCCATTTTTGCCCCTGTTTTCAATCCGACTAAATGTTCTTAAACTATTTCCATGGACACTTTAGGAATGCCCCAGGTGAGTTTGAGGGGCTAATTTCCCCGTTTTCTTGGGCTTTTAAGCGCTTGCGCTTCTCATCATTCTTTGTGGCTTTCATTCGTTTTTTTGTCGATTCGGGGCACCAAACATTGGTTTTTGGCTCTTATATTTTGCCAAAACACTTAATATGACTTGTAGGGGCGGCCCAAAAAGTTTCGTCCATTTTTATTAAGGAGGGATTTGGGCTTTAAAACTGTGGGTTATAGCCTTCGATTTTGTCCAAATTTTGCCATTTATGCCCCGTTTTTCAAACCGACTAAATGTTTTTAAACCATTTTCATGGTTGCTTTAGGAATGGCCCAGGTGTATTTGAGAGGCTAGTTTCCCCGTTTTCTTGGTCTTTTAAGCCCTTATGCTTCCTGTCTTTCCTTGTGGCTATTTTGTCCATTCATGGGTTTTAAGATCTAATATTTTGCTGAAACACTTAATAAGATTGTGGAGGCTGCCTTAAAAGATTCGTCCATTTTTGTTGCTGAGCGATTTTGGCCTAAAACCTATGGGTTATAGCCTTCGGTTTTATCCAATTTTCGCCCCATTTTTTAAACAGACTAAATCTTCTTAAATTATTGCCATGGATCACTCTAGGAATGCTCTAGATGAATCTGAGGGGCCAGTTTCTCTGTTTTCTTGGCCTTTTAAGCCCTTGTGCTTCCTGTCTTTCTTTGTGGCGATCGTTGGTTTTTTTTCGTATCAGGGCACCTAACATGGGTTTTTAGATTCAATATTTTGCTAGAACATTTAATTTGACTCATAGAGGCTGCCACAAAAGATTCGTCCATTTTTCAGAGCAAATTTGGCTGAAAAACTGTGGGTTTTAGCCGTCGGTTTTGTCCCAAAGTTTTCCATTTTTGCCCTATTTTACAAACCGACATTCTTAAACCAGTACCATGGACACTCTAGGAATGGCCTCAGATGAATTTGTGGCGCTAGTTTACCCGTTTTCTTTGTCTTTTAGACGCTTGCGCTTCCCATCTTTCTCTATGGCTATCGTTCAGTTGAATGGAGCATATTGCATGATTGAGGAAATTTTATCTTCTTCTTTTTTTCATGTTAATTTTCGTTTTAGAAAAGAGCATCTCTTGGTAACTGTGGCCATTATTTCAGTTCTTTGAAGGACCAGACTGGAAGTTTTTGAGAGCGAAGCAGGATGAAATTGCATTGTTATTTGGAATAGATGATCACTGGGGTCCTCTGACACTATTTGAAGAGGTATGCGATTGTCTCCTGCCTTTGTAACATATGCAAATGGTCTACCACATGGTATATCTTAATAGTTTATCTTCAGGTATAACTGCATTTCATTAATGGAAAAGAGTGTTCCATGGAAGTTAGAAATATTGCTCTTTTGTATTTTACCGTCATGATGCCTCTTAATGGTGTTTCAAGCCTTAGTCCTAAAATGATCTGGGGTCGGCTATGATGTTGTTGTAGTTTGTTGTTGTTGCTGCTTCTTAAAAGTGTTCTAGAAAAGAAATCCTACTGCTGTTTCTATAATCCTATGAATGCTTCATTACATGAAAGGCTGTTGAGATGTGATGGGGAGGTTTGAATGGTTGCTGTTTGTGATCTGTGCGACTGTGCCTTCAGTTTCTTATCTCATGACCTTCCTGAAAATGAATTCATATGTGCACTCCAAGTTGAACATGCCTAGGTGGTGATCATCTGTGTGTATCTCTTCGGCGTGATTCTGATTTGTTTGGCCAAGAGACGACATCTATGTAATCCCTGGGAGTTGTTCTCTGGAAACTTACAACTGCCATGTCATTGTTGTGTGATGGAAGCATGACTTATTACTGTAGCCTGCATGTTTGCCTTGTATAACTTGTTTAAGATTGTTTTGCTGAGAAATCTTTTTTCTCCTATGTCATTCTTTCAGAAGATGAAGTCTTAATCTTCAGATGTGAACATGTGATTATTCGTTCATTACTTGTACGCATCATTTGATTTTTCTGGTGTACAGATTTCCAAGCAAGCTCCGAACATTTCTTTGTTGATTGAAAAGGAGGGCCACGACCATGCTTTTTCATGCACTGTGGCTGGTTCAAGATGGGTTGCACAGCATGTAGCCAACTTGATTCAGAAGCGTTCAGCAACTCTGTAGTGATCTACCCATCCATTTCTGGTGAGAGGACAACTGAGCTCACTCCTTACTTCTTCAAGCTGCCGTCCTTTGGCCAATTCTTGCGCCTTGTGCCCTGTCCATCTCTTGTCCCGTAGGAACGAAGGTGTCAGAAGACTCGGAAGGCAGACTATATTTCTCACAGGTAACTGTCAAAAAAGCTGTTGGAAATCGAATATCATGTAGCTACAAAACTAGAGAAAGGTGTTACACATTACAATGTCTGGTTTCTGGAATGCTTAATCAACTGTCTTATGAGCAATGTTCACAGTTCAGCTGCGCATTTTACTATAATTTTACCAAATGCAAATTTGCGAACATTGTGAGTATTGAGGCACCAAACCATTGTTCAATCCCGGTTTTGAGCTATCTAGGAGACCTCTCATTCATCGTTCATAACCAAAGGGCTTACGCGTAAGCTATTAGAAGAATAGTAGAAATCATTGTTTAGGGCCGCAGGCCCAAAGAATGTGTGGCGCTGGTGCCAACCATCATATGATGGTTGGCTAGCCCAGCCGTGTTAACTTGGGACTTGTGATTTGGAAGTCGGAACTTTAAACCCCTTCACATTTCACGCCTCTATTAAAGCTGAAGATCGAATTATTATTTTCATTCCTTCTCATTTCAATATTCTTAGATATCTAACGGGTCATCATCACTTTTGATAAATCGTGGCATGGGAATATTTTTCCAAACTCAAATTTTTTTATAAAGAAAAAAGATAATCAAGTTGACATGTTTCTCTTACAAAATTAGGAGAAATAAACATTTGGATAATTGTTGTAGTCTAACACGGCACGGTGAGGTAATAAATAAGCCAGCTGATAGCTATTGCATCAAGCAAGATATACTGACATACATATACGAAGATCGTCCCACTGAAATTAAATTAAGCTAAACCATTGACCTAAATAAGTTCGCAATGCGTTATACTCCGTATAATCTTCGTTGCAGACACACCCCCACTGGTAACATTTTCCTTATTGCAAGGAAGCTCGTGTCAAGGCACACGACGGGAGCTCTCAAACTAGTATATGAAAATACGGATTAACACGTTTTCAGAATTCAATATAGCTATTTTCAATCTGTCATCATTATACATATATTTCGTATTAACTGACAAATCATAAAGTGTTATCAATACTACCGATCGGTGGTAAACAAAACATTATACTTTCCGTTTTCCTTTTTTTCATGAACGCAAAACATTTATAGTACCTTGTAGTGTAGGCAAGATTGGTACATGGATTCATTGTTACTCAACATTTCTCACTTGTACAAGATATATGATGAATTCATTATACTTTTAATGATGTCATACATAAATTAGTTGCTACACAATCCACATGCACCTTAGTTGGCCCCCCAACTCTTGGAATTGGTCTCACAACTTCACAAGTCACGACTATGGCCTCAAAATTAGATTTGCTTCCGCCAAAGTTTGTTGATACGAGTGACAATTAATCGCTTGTAAGTATTCTCACCCCTGTAACCAAAAAAAAAAAAAGTATTCTCACCGTTTAATTTACTTAACGATTAGATTTTTGGGTTTTTCATCTGACGTCTATTAATCCGGTAACTCGTATTGCAAAAGTTCTGCCTACTAAATTGACTTTTGTACCGCGAAAAAAGTTATACAATAAATAATATCAACATGAGATACTCCCAACCAGTCGACATGCACAAAATCAATACATAGGCTTGCTTGTCACCTTCAACTCAAACAACCCCATGTCACCCTAGATTATTCATGACTCATGCCCTTACATCTCCACTCACTCCACACATGCAACAAAATTTATATATTCATAATTTCATAGCTTAGTCAAATTCCTACAACCCCAAAATATAAGGGAACCCTCATTTCTCTCACCTCATTCTCCACCCATTTTCATCTCCTCTTCCTCCTCAACTCAACAATGTCTTCTTCTACAAGCAAGAAGAGAATGCTCCTCAACACAGTCACAGTTAACCTAGGTTGCAGTTGTAGAAGGCCAAAACTTTCTTCCATTTTTAACCCTAAGCCAAAATCCAAAATTACCCCTAAATACCACAAACACCAAAACTTATCCTACTCTTACTCTACCAACTCAAGCACTACCACTCTTGGGGACAAAACCGGAATATCACCCTCCTCTAATTACTCTCCTTATGACTATTGTAGCACTACTTACCAAACAAACTCTACATTTTCACCCTACATGGACACCACCACGTCATCCTCCACGTCATCTCACCCGTCCTCCACCGTGGACGGTTTCGGGCGTCGGGTCGGACCCAAGTCTGTTGCTGTGGAGAAGGAGTCAAACGACCCGTATTTGGATTTCAGGCAGTCAATGTTACAGATGATTGTTGAGAATGAGATTTACTCTAAAGATCATCTTAAGGAGCTTTTAAACTGTTTTTTACAGCTCAACTCACCTTCTCTTCATGGGGTAATTATCCAAGTTTTTACTGAGATTTGGAATGGGTTTTTCTTCTCCGGGAAGCCTCACTTTTCTTCTCCGGGTGGTCGGTATTACGTCCGACCTAAATCGTACGAAATTTAGTGGTCGGAGGTAAGGTTTGCGTATATCCGACTCATAGCCGCGTAGTTATAGGCTAGGTAGGCCATCTTTTATTTGTTCTTCTATTCGGCACGTCACGATAAGGTTGCGTATATCTGACCGTACCGTACTCATATATTATCTAAAAATTTAGGCTAGTGTGTTTTATTACTTATTAGAACTACTTCTTGGTCTTTTAGATTTCAAACAAGAGGGAATTCAATAACTTTTGAGTTGTGTTATCAAATATGTAATGTAAGTTCTCCATTATTTTGATTCTTTGCGTTTGTTCGAACTACATTTCACGTAATAATTCGGATAAACGTATAGAATCAGAAGAAACAAAGGGAATAACACTTGTTACTGTACGTGTGACGTGACCTACAATTGTAAAAAGTTTTATATTATAGCATATGGTATGGATTATGGAATGAAATGTATGATGTTATTATTTCTTAGCATAATGTTGTGACTTTCGTGGGAATTTTCAGTCATAATAATCTGAGTTTTTAGTCCTGTCAATATCTTACATGGGAATTGAAATGGGTTGAGTTGCAAACTTCAAGAGTTTCTCCAACCTCCAATCTAGGAGTTGGGATTTGATATTGCCCTTTTTGGGCATGTGACATGATATGTATAATTGGATCCACACTATAGTATATTCTCTTATAGCTTAGGGCTTAGGCCCTTTTTCTGAAATTTCTCTTTTGTCTTTTCTTCATTTTTAGGGATTGTACATTTGTACATAAACTAATTGGAAGTTACTATTTACTCTCCCCTTCATCACTCTTTTTTACTAATAATAATACTACTAGTGTGCCCTCTAAATCCACATTGAGCAAATGACTACATTATACATTATAACTTATGAGGAAAATCGTTGTCAACGATTTGTACACGACTTCGAGCACTTTTACTAAAAATGTGAGCTTGAACACTGCGTATTTTTTTATTTTCCAATGGATTACAACAACATACTCCATAAAACTACATTATAACTTATGAGGAAAATCGTTATCGACAGTATTGTCTCGTCCATCCAGGATCGTATTCTAATTAAATAATGTTGAAATTGCGCCTTTCAACTTTTCGTGGTCGAAGTAGGGAGTGTTACATTAACCTTGTACTTGTATTATTATGTTACTTTAATTTCACATAGTAATAGTGACTTAGTTATGGAGTGACACTCTTGGAGTATATAAAAAAAACAAGAAAGAACTTGGGATTGTCAAAATACAAAGTATTTAAACAGTAATTTATAGATAAATAGTGTAATTTAGACGTGTTGTGCGCAAGAGACAGTGAAATCTCCTAGTTTATTTCAATATTTGTAGGGCCTTGAGCAAAATCTAATTGGGGATGGTCCATATGAAGTTTTGGTCAAAAGAGAAATTAGATAATGTTTTCCTAGTGGGCCTTGGGCTTTGAGTATCATTAAAGCTAAGGATTAAAGTAATGCAACTTAACCTTTTTTCTTTTCTTTTTGGCCCATTATGAGTATTTAAGTAAGTTAACTTTGTTTATCAAACAAAATAGTTGATGAAATAAAGACCTAGGGATTTGTAACAGAGTAATTATATGAACAGCTATGTCAATGGTCATTTCTGAACTTGGTTTAATGCACCATTTATTAGGTGAGTTGTGAGATTAATAAAGGCTACTCTTACTATAGCTAAGAAAAATAGCACTTTGATAAATAGACATCGATTAGTTTAGCTGCTAAAGTTATTGAGACGCGGCAGGATTTTGAATGTAATGCTTGCAACTCTGTTAGAAACTCATAAGGACAACGTTGTCATCCTTGCAATATGATCACATCTAACTTGCATTTAGACTTAATCGAATGGTGCAATGCTAATCAAATTTGTCAACGAGAGTTGAGACATTCTACTCGGAACCTGCTGGCCGGTTTCAACACATCGGCTTTGGCATCAAATTTAGCTATTCTCTAAGCCTCTTATACATGAAACTCAATCAACTTTGTTCAAGGTTTAATTTTGAGTTCAACCTCGAAAATGCAACGTTGCTAAAACACTGGCATGTAGGAACACATTTATCGTCCTACATTCAACTCGATTTCAGATTAAATCAAATAGGAACAAAAACTACTTTTATTACTCATGTTAATTGAATTTGTCCATTTCCCTGTACTTTTAAAAGTTTTATATATGTAGTCCCACTCTTTAAATTGTTACACATGCGTTTCTTTTCTAGGAACGTCTAAGTAGTAATGATGATGAGGAGTAATATAGAGGGGCGCCCTCTTCTTGGGATCTTTTGATGAAAAGGGGTAGGACGGCTTGCGATTTGATTTCTTAGTGTAATGATATTAATACCACTAGTGTTTTATGTTTACTACTTAGTCGACGAAGAAGATGTCAGTTTGTCAGATGAATGATGAATTTAAGCTAGAGGAGCGTAATTGTCATGTTATAATTATTATTATTGTACGTTGTAAGTTGCACTAATGCCTAGCTACTTGAACGCAATAACGCGTTGTCGCAAATTTTCACCCACTAAACCAACCTACCTAGCTAGTAAATACATAAACTTTCGTAACGGCGAAAGTGAATGCGAGTAGGGTGTTTATCTTTTCCTCTTTTTACAAAGTGATAATATTATTATAACGATGAAAGAATTATACAAATTACACATTAGTAATGTTGTATATGTGATGCTTGTCATCGGTCATAAAATGGTTGTAGAGGCGTTATTTCGACTTTTACAGACGATCGTTTTTTCACCTTGTCTCAAAGTATAGTAGTATTAGTGACATTGAGCAGGTTTCATGTGGCAATCAAGTCTAGACATGTTTCCATCTCGACAATGGGAAGGAGGGATTCCCTTATCTCGCACGTACTAACCTTGGGCTAGTGATCCAAGCTAAGCTAGGTTTCTACAGTACAAGGCCCATGCTAAAATACAACTATAGTCTACAGACACGATATGTTGCACTTTTAAAATGTATCTGATCTATCTCAATATATATGGTTCTAAGTTCTAACTACCTAGAGATCTCGAGTTTAAATTCTAAAAAGACAACAGTGTCAAAAAGAACTTTTGTCACACTAGATGGTCGATTATCCTACCGGCTCAAATTCGAATTGATGCACAATGAAGTCTTACGTTTCTTATGCGAATAGCGTGGCGCGAGGTTTATGATATAGACTTCAGAGTTAGATAGATGTGATCACAATATCACATCGCCGTATATTATTTATTTTGCATGACTGAGATGTATAAATCAGACTATCTTCTTAAATTCCTGTGTCTTCAACTGGAAGGCATTAACTTTTTACGTGTAGATTTCATACTTGCATTTCCAGTACTTTCTGTACACAATCTTCATTCCCCTAATTCATCTGATCAGCATAAAGGAAGGTTAATCGGTGATAAAGACGTCGACAGAGATCAATAGGAGTAATTGTTACGTTATCTGATCATTTTTCTTGGATCACTTTCGCTTATGGGAGTAATTTTTACATTCCCTAATGTGAGCATATACGATGTGCAGTGTCAATGTGTTTAAGACTATAAATATGAGAATAATCTTTGATTTCTTAAGAAAAAAAAGGCTAGCATTGTTGCGTATAATAGGAGTTACGGCTCCAGCGGTTGACTTGAATATTTGATCTGTCCGACGAGCACAAATGCGTACCGTAACATGTAGCCTCTTCTCTGACCAAACACAGGAAATAGATCAGAATTAGGCTTAAGAACCTTGCTTGTGCCCTATGAGCCAAACTTATCTGACCCATGATAATGGATCGGCCCTAGAGAAGAATGTAAGGCCAGGCCCGAGTGAAAAGTTAACGTGATCCGATCAGTTGAATTGTTAATGTTTGGTTTAATATCTTCTCATCTATTAACGCGATATTTCGAATTCATTATTATTCTACGTAACCATATCCAAGTAAGATAATCTTCGAATCATATTATTCCACCTGATTTTCTAATAAAGAATCTAAGGAACTGTTGGGTTAATTAATGGAAGAATGCGTGAATGCGTGGTCAGTGAGTACTAGTGGCTAAGTAAGTACTCTCAATTTATGGTAGATGAGTACAGTAGTAATTAAATCTTCATGAACCTGTGCTATCATCCATCACATAGATTGTCCCACTCTATTAAACCTGCCCTTCATATGGAGGACTAGTCAATTAATTAGCAATTAATCACTTGATATAGTAAGTAAAGTAATTAATTCTACCGTACTCCAGTCATCAATTGTACTAATCGTATTTCCTTCCAGGATTCGTCAATTCATACATCCAATGAGATTACATTCGAGAAAACGGTCAGTATATACTAACATGGTTCATGCATGTCCATCCAATTCTTTCGATGTGGCACAAACGAAGCTCCTTACTCATGATTGTTTTAATTTCTAACATATTTTGCACCATCATGATCGAGATCGATTAGGGTCATAATGTCACATCATTGTCCCTTCTTCGGTTGAACGCAACGTACAATCTCCTAAAATTTATTGTATGTAACAAGATTGCTAGTTTGCTACTATATTGTAATAGTAAGTAGTCAATATCATGATGAACAATTGAAGATTACTTCTGTTCGACGTAGAGTGATTAAAGCTCAATAAATTTTCAACATGCAGGACTCAATGCACAGAAATTTTATTATGAAAATTGAAGTCGATCATCACTAGCATGCATACAGTGAATTACCAACAGTTCCAAAACTAAACCACTCTTAGCGTTTCTTTTCATTCAATTCGTTTCATTTTGGAGTACATTCATGTCATATAATCACATTACACATAAAAAGTTCAATTCAACCGACTGACTACTTATATGTCAAGTATCCGGAAATGTAAAATCATCACCCTTAACTTATTAAGGACGATGACATAGTACGGTTGAACTATCACTCATTCAACTTAGAGGTTGGAAGTTCGAGTCTCATTACTAGACGTGGTATCTTCTCCTAGCTAAAGTCAGTTTCGTACAATTAGGTTCTCGTGAATAACCTCGTAACTCCACGGGAGGCGATTCAACAACTGATCTATTAAAATTAATCTACCATGTCCTAAACCCAAATTTATCTTTATTTGAGTTTGTCCAAATAAGATTAAAATTTCAAAAAACAGTGTAGGCTTGGCAATGGACCAAAGTGACAAAAACATGGCATAGAAATGGATGAGAAGGGCTGTTCTTGGACCTTGCTTTCCGGGGAACAATTAATGCAAAAGACCGTTTGAGAAATGGGCCAGACACCAACTTCCATAATTTTTTGTTAATTGTACCCTAATTCCGTAATTAACCCTTTTTCCTCACACATTTCAGCAATATTATTACTGAGATTAATATATAAGTTTCCTAAACATATTAATTTTCTTGGAGATTGGGGTTTTGATCTTGATTTAAGAGTTATTTAACTATTCTTTGTTGGTTCTAATCCACCAAACAGCAAACAGTTTTAATTTTCCAGATGGTTTTTGACAAGTTATAGCCTGCAGATTGTTGGTCTGATAAGTACAATCCTAATTCAAGATATAATTTTATAAGAAAGCCTTTTATAATAGTTTGATCATTTCGTATTAGACACGTTAAACAAGTTTTGGGCGGGTAAGTTACAAGTTCAAGTAATTTTGGGTCCAAATTAAATAGGAAGTCGGTATATATAGGGTACGAGTTAACTAGTCGAGTTTAGAGTTACCAATTAACCCATTTCATGAAACAAAATCCTTTTATCCCATGTTTTGTTTCAATTCGTTGGGGCCTCCAAGCCCACCCAAGTTCCAATCTAAGTTGAGTCTCAAGCCATGGGTTTGGGTCGTAGCTAGCCTCATAGGGGGAGTTTAAAGCCTTTAAACTCATGGTCGGTTTATGAGCGCATCATTCTACACGAATAATTATGTGAAATATATTGTCAGAATTGTTACACTCAAAACTCTTTTTTTTTTGGAGGTCATGTTACATTCAAAACTTACTCGTGTAAGTTAGTAACTACCAAACGACCTAAAATGTTAACTAATTTAACTGAAGAGCATAAGATTTATGCCGTGTTAAAATTAGCCTTTTTCGCAGCTACATATTTTGGCCAAAATGAAATGTGGCAAGTACGTAAAGAAATTATGAAAGCTTGAAAAAACAGAAAATTGGTTGCTCAAATTTGACACAATAAATTCCTCATAGACCCCAACTATTGCCGTGTTGTCTCCTTCAGTTCCAAATTCAAAGGGAAATTGGCAGTGGACAATCCCACATCCTTTCATTTTTATTAATCTTGTGAACACATTCAATTCCTGAAAATCTCACTTGGTTTTTGCAGTCAAATTTTTGGTGTATATATGTTCAAGTCCATCACATGTTTTAAATTGATTTCCCTATTCCGAAGAAGAGGCGGTATGATGAAATTGTTTAGTAAACTAACACATAAACGATCAAATAATTTTATGTTTGCATATGACATCGTAATGTTGTTCATTCGTGAATTGACACCAATCTCGTGGCTTGTGTAACTCAAAACGTATCAGTGTATAAATGTTGTTGTTGTAGCTAGTGATCGATAAACACCCCTAGTTAATCCTAGAAGAATTTGCTAGTGACAAAATGATAACAATTAATGTGAGATTAAATTAAGACATTGTTCACATGATCAATGAATACTTAACTCCACACTAGTGAATGAAGCAATTAATTAAGCGGTAGTAGCACACAGTTAATGAGGGAATCAAGCATTAAAAATGTGATTAAGGCACAAGATTTAGAAGCTTCGCCGTTCAATTTAAGAATCTTTTTACTTAAGTGTCTGAAATTGTTGAAATTCGAGATCTTTAGTGTCTCATCCACTAATAAAATTTCTCCACCATCATGTTTAAAGGCCGTTGACTATTAATTTAATCATTGGGGTAGTCTTTTTTTTTTCTATAAAGGTAAGAAAGTTTAGGTTGATCCACCAATGTAAGACCAACCTAACCCATCCTTTCGGATGAGAGTATTGATTTTTTTTAGGGCAGAAAATATTGATTTGTTACACGCAGTTTAAGATACAATTTTTTTTTTTTGAGGTTAATAATAAATTTAGTTACATCTGTTTATGACAGTTTAAGAATATCTAGCTAGTATTCGGGTGAATAATCAATCCTAGCTTCTCTAACAAATTCTAACCCTATGAACAAATTCGAGAATGAATTTAGTTGAGATCATATAACAAATTTGTGGCGAAAACATGTTTATCAATGTTTCATTCAACTTTATTTCATAAATATAAACAAAACGTAAACGATCGAAAGATATGATATTTCCTTGCAAACTAGTCAACGTGCAGGTAACATCTTCATGAAGAATTGTCCACTGAAAGTGGAAATCACATTCCACCCACTTAAGAAGCAAAGCCAGATAGATAGAACATCAAAATTCTTCCGATCTTGTTAGTATATAGTTGGCCCATTTTTTCGTCCTCGATCAATATTATTAGATTCAAATCTATCGCAAAACATACATATAAAAACAATGGTGTGCCCACAAATGAATGAATACGCTATAAATTTTGTTTTCATTTTCATTTCAAATAGTGCAAACTTTTTCTGGCCACTGAAAAATTCCAGAAATCTAAGTGTTACAAGTTTGTCTCACTCTCAGGTTCTTAAGAATTGAAATAATACGCAAAATCCCAAAGAAGAAAATCTGGCATAATGAAAGCAATACTTTCGTACCATCTTAACATGAAGATCGAAGACATATTGTTGGAAAGACTAGGATGAAAGAATCATCGTAACTAAAAGTCTAACCATGAGGTCGTATACTTGTGTATATTACCACGATCTTATATGGAAATGTGAATAACTCACAATACTGCATCAGCAATACATTGCATCCATGAACATTCTCACATTGTACCTATGATGGACACTCTTGTACCATATACGAAATTAATCACATTGGAAGATATACGGGAATTTTGAAGCATACAAATAATTGGGACGCCTCATCATTTTATTGTCTACTATTACTTTTAAGATGAAACCTCGATCGAGATTCTTATGTGCTAGAGTCTACTTAAAGCTCCGTATCTAAAATCCACAATCCCCCCGCCTTGACATAATAGTATCATAGTCCACGGTCTGGCATCACTTCACGTTTTAATGGCCATTCAGATGTGAATCCCTCCTCCTATTGCTGATTGATTTCGGGATAAAATCGTTTATGAGTATGTGCTAGTGAAACCCCAACAAACACAATTTACTCCTAGATTTACTTTTACCAACATTAGTGGCAGTCAAAAATTAAATGTGATATTTATTGCAGGTGCATATGAGTGCAAAATTTTCTGAAACATGAACAGTTGCTATCACAGACAACGACCATCCTGTTTAAAATGAACGGCCATGATCTTGATCATCTATTCGAGCCAAGCCGATGGCTGTGATGCAGGGTGTACGAGTAATATTTGTGCACTTGTGATGAGGGGAACGATGCCAGTTTCAAACAAGGAATATATTAAAAAAACAATTATACATAAAGAGTATGTCCGCATTAATATATGACAGAATGCCGTTGAAGAAACTCTACACGAAGTTTTAATGGAAGATTACGTATCTATTAATCCACTGTTAATGACGTTCTATGTCAAATTAGTGCCAATTACGATTTATTCATATCGATGTCATCATGTCAACTGATAAGTTGGAGTGCTCGATGTTAGTTCAACGTGTAGACAAAAACAATTTCTAATATGGATGCGGAATATGTCACATTAGCGACTATATAAGAGTTTGATTCCAGAACCGATCATTCCCTCAATCGACCATTCAAGTCGACAAATACTCAACCTTTTATCAGATTATCGACACATGATTGATGATACTATGATATTAAAAATTTATGGTCAAAGTAGACATATTTTCACCTTTAATTGCAATAATCTTAATTACAGTGATCAAATAATCTGCCATGTAAGTGAGTATATACTCTGCTTAATCAAAAAAAAATTAATGATATGAAACAATAACGTTATTATTCACCCATGGTGGCCTCTTTACCTGACATTATTCTGACTTTCTCCAAGCTCTAAAATTCAGTGTTCGTCTTAAAACAATGTCTATTTACTCTGCCACTTTTCAGCCAGTTGTGTCTTGTGTGTGTAAAAATTCCAAGTTCAAACCACAATCTTCACTCTTACACTCCCTAATTTCCATTTTCGATCTCTATAATCAGGTTACACGTATAAATCAGTTTCAATCACACTCGTGTTTAGATTACATATCGTGTCCATTTTTGCCATCTCTAAGTTGTACTAGTAATCTCACCGAACATAATAGAAACATCCTATTCAAGTGACAATATGATATAACTTGGTAACAACCCCTTCCCCAGAATTCACAAATGGCCAAAATTACTATTCACTTAATTGGATTGATGTTGTTTACTCAATTATATATACAGTTATACACTATAATTTGTGGAATAGTGACTAGAAATATTACCTAACACATGAATACATGATAACAAGAAATTAATTAACAAGTGATAACATCATAACAGAGACATGACAAGGATAGCAAAAAAGTCCTAAATTGGCAAATTTACCCAACCTATTTTCACTCATTTCTTAACCAAAAGAAATAACACAAACAAATCAAACATTTACATAATTATATATCATTACTATACTACAAATTTCAGGTTGTTCCCACTATAACAAAAAAATTGCCAATTTCATGTGATGGGCATGTGCACTTTCCTTTACAAGTACTCATCACAGACTTCCAAGAAATCAGAAGTAGGGAGTAATTAATTAGATTCAAATCTAACTTAAATAAAAACAAGAAAAATATTACAGAGAGAAAGATTGTACATTCAATAGGAGTAGATTGGAATAAAAAATTTATATTTCTTCCTTCTCAATCTAGTAGTACTACTCACTAGTCTAAATTTTCAAGATTAGATCATCATCTTGTTAGAGTTGACTCTAAAAATATTGAAAAATAATGATTAAAAATCCTAAAAACCCACTAATCAAATAACTAATCTTCACCTATCATCATGATGAACTTCATTATCAACATCATTATGATCATCATCATGATGATCATGATCATCACCATGATCTAACAAGGAAGATAGAGAAGGGGTTGTAAGAGAAGATGAAGGTAAAGAAAGTGGAGAAGAAGGAGAAGAAAAATTATTTAAATTAGTAGTAGATGAGGAGAGTGAATTTGATGATGTTGTTGTAGTATTTGTAGAAGTTGTATTTGTTGTTGTATTTGAAGAAGAGGAAACAAAAGAAAGCGTAACCAACAAATCAATAAAAGCACCCATAATATAACCATGATTAACTTTTGCATTAATCTTCAAATAACAACCCAAAAGTTCTTCCAAACCTTGCCAATCTTTCAACCCATGGGCCTCTACCATTTCCTCCATGGACCTCCGGAAATCCTCACATGGGTCACTTGAATCCATGCTCATTGCCTCACTCTCCTTGTACACTACCTCACATTCCTCCTCCTCAACCCACCCGTCTTCGCCCGGGTCGGGTTTCTTCACGGGTTCTTGTTGCTTATGCACCAGCTGCTTCTTGTTCTTGTGGGTCTTGTGTTGGTTTTGGCGTAATACTAACGAGCAACTCTGCTCGGGTTCGAAGAAGAGACGGTCAGACCTTAATCCGCGAATGACGGACTCAATCGGGTCACCGGAGATATCGTCGGACATTGTGGAGAAGCTTCTAGAGGAAGATGAAACAGTGAAGGAGTCAGGGGTAGTATTGGTCATTTGATCAGTTGTATCAAGATAAGCTGAGTTGAATGTTCTAAAGTTGTCATCTTTGTAGAAATTACTAGTAGGAGCTCTAAAAGAAAGGGTTTTTATGTTGCCACAAGAGGGAAAAGGCCATGGGGTTGATGGAGGTGAAGAAGAGTCTAAGCTTTTTGATTGAGAAAGAAATGGTATGAGCTTCATTATTACTACTGCTGCTCTTATTATTGCTACCAAGAAGTTGTGTTCCTTGTGTATATATGAAACTTTATTATAAAAAATTTATGTCATGGAAACTTTATTATTAAATGTGGGATGATTTGGATATTATTTTGGAAGGGGGGAGGTGGGTTTTGTGTGAGGAAATTAGTAGGAGGAGAGGTGAGGTGGGGTGGGATGGTGTAGAGTAATAAAGAAGCAAGGGGTGTCAAGTGTGAAGAAGTGTGAGGAGTTAGATTTGGTGAAGAAGTGAGGGAGTGTGTTGTGTTGATGTGGGGGTTGCTTGGTTTTCATTAGGTGACATTAATGGGTGAAAGAGAAAGAAGGGAATGGGAATGAGAGAGGAGGGAAGATTTTGAAGAATTGTGAAAATTGGAGGGATTTTTGAGAACAAAGACAAATACTGTAGGTAGTGTACTCTTATATGAGGGGTGGTTTTTTAACCGTTGCTCTTTTTGGTTCATTTTTATTATTGACTTATTTTAATTTGACCAGTTGTTATTTTTAAAAGATTAGTGTGATCCCCTCAAATTCTAGTGAGATATATAGATCAAGCCGGTACTGTCAATTTTAGGTTGGGTTATCTGGGGTTGAGTCGGGTTTTCCACAAGTTGGATTGTCGTTTGATCTTATCTTGACCCAACATGTTTGTCTTACTATTTAGCAGTTTGAAATCTAAACTCTCGACGATTAACTTACAATTGCATTACATAAAGCCTCGTCGATTTATCAGGTTAGCTCTACATAATTTCAATGATTTTGAAGAAGAGAAGAAAATAAGGAATTTTTTTGAGGACAAAGAGGAGTGGGGTATTTAGAGTTATTTGGATGGAATAAGGTTTATAGTTGGTGAGTAATTGAATTTAAAGTTTATGCAATTTTAATGAATATAATGGACCAACAAGGCACATTCAATTGTAGATGTACTTTTGCTAAGCAAAGCATATGATGATATGAGTAAGAGAAGGTGAGTGATGGATTTTTCTAGGATTGTTTGCATTGTTTAATATGTGTAAGCTGCAACTCATTTATGGTTTTGCGAGGTTGGACACTCAAAGCCTTAAATAAGCTAACCCGCCGTTTTTGTAGGAAATCCATACATATTTTATCAGTAATTTGTGTATAGTTAAATTGGTCCTTACAATGGTGCTATTCTCCCAGGTATAGCACCATTTTGGTTACCCAAAATATTTGAAAATTGTTGTTTGCCTAGGACGTTGGTACGAAAAGTAGAATTGATAAATCGTAGTAAATCGATACGATTTCTAAAAGCTAAAAGCTACAAGTGAGTGAAAAGTTAAAACACAAAGTTTTTCGGTATGATTTTCCTAATGACATGGTGAACTTTCTATGGTATTTGAGGTGAACTTTTAACTTTCAACATTAAAAGCTTGCTTTGAGGTCTTAAACAAGTTGTTTCTGCAAGTTACAAAGTTGATAGGTTAATTTAGACCCAAAACTATTGCAAAATGAAAATTATAAAACATTTGGTTATATACGCTCAAATGAGCCATGACACATGAGTGACCTAAAAGAAATTTCTTTGCCACACAATGCAAGCTCCACCTAAATGAGCAAGTTTTCACTATACTTCTCAAATCAAATTACCTCCGCACTTTGATTGGTGACGAGAAATATTTCATTGACCCAAAATAGCAGAGTACGACCTAAGAGGGCCCCGTAACACACCCAATCGAGCATCAAATGTGCCTCTTACGTAGCACCATGCAAAGGGTGAACGTTTTCTTATGAGTTTAGGGCACCATCGAACGACAAAGCACAACGTTTAGCCTCACTCATTGCTCCACATTGATGCTTATATATGCAATTCAACACTAAGAGGACTACAACAAATGTTATTGTATGCCCTACAGATCTACATGAATCATGGGAAGGATATTTATACACACCCACTAAATTATTTGAGGTCGTCATTCTATAGAAGTTTCAGGAAAATTTTGTCTAGATTATTTGGAAGCCAACAAAGAGCCTACTGCTTGGGAAAAGGATGACAAAATAGTTGCTCAATCGAATATGAAAGACCCCAGAAAAACTGGTTTCTTGGATTTAGACCACACTCCAAGCCTTATTATTGCAAACAATTGAAAATAATGCATTCGTGCCCAACGTATCTTTCTTTTCCCGAAGCAGCCTCTCTATATTCTCAAGCCTCAACATCTGCGTAAGGTACGCATATCCGACCCTATCTAATCCGACCTCAGATAGACATGAGTCTTCGACTTTCGAGTCACTAGATAGTAATCTCAATTAAAGACCATAACTTTACTTTGAGGTGACATTAACTTACTCGTCCCTCCTAATTAAAGAGCAAAGGTGGTGATGACCCAAAGCCCATGTGATACTATGGACATCAGGAGTCTCATGAAGGGCTCAGATCCATTGTTGGTCCAAATGTTATCCAAATCTTGTGTTTTTACCTCATTTTTTGACACCATGGTCCATACCAACCCAATGTGGTCCATTGTCGTTCAAAACTTTCGGGTCCTATTTCTAAACCCCTATCTCTTTCCTCTTATTCCATAAAGCTCTACAATTTCGTCAACAAGTATATGAATATTAATCGAAAATTACATTTTAAATGGATATTTTTTGTACCCGAATCAAGGAAGTCTTGACATACTAGCCACAATAATAAGATTAGGTACCTCAATCTTTATTACGTTGTTCTATTGGGCCATTGGTCTGTGGTCGACCCTCTGTCATAATTTTTAGCCTTAATCTAAGATAAGTAATTAACGGGCACATAAAGGCATAATACACGAAGGAAATCTTACCATGAAAAATCATGACATGTTGAGGCTATCGACGTATAAAATCCACTCGCTTTCTACAAGGCTTCAACAGAATCTGCAAAAGTTGATAGCTAACATAAATTTCACGGAAGAAGGAAATGCTCACAAATTTCTCAGCAGCAAGCCAGCAACACCCCACAACCAATCAACATCTATGCAATTTGACAAAATCACATCCCTCTGACTCTTCCCACCCCATGCAATTGTTCAACAATTATGACAAAACAAGACAAGCATGAAGAAAATCAATATACAATGGTGCCTCCAGCCACCAAGAAAGCGATTTATACTCCGACCATCATATGAGGATTTGCTGGATAAGATCTAGAAAAACAAATTGTGGCTCTATCAATATAAACAGAGAAACACTGAGGACTGCATAAAAACATAACCCAGCATTAATCACACAATAGAATCCAACTCCACCAAGAGTCGATTCGCTTTCGAGGTTTTGGCCATTTGCTTGATGGGGGAACAAGAACTCTCAATATCAATAGAAATATACGTAATTGGACTGCATAGAAACACAATCCAGTGACCAGTATTAATCACACAAGAGAATATCCAACTCCAGCGAGGGTCAATTTGCTTTCGGGGCTTTGCCATTTGCTTGATGGGGCACAAGGACAGCGAGCGAATTGCTTTCATTACTTTAATTCTTAACAGTGTCTGTCGCCGGTAATAACGCCACAGACTTCTTGAATGAAAGACCTTATCCTGTACTCAGAGTTCACTATGCATGAATCCAAGAAATCTCGTTAATGAGATACTTCAAATATTATAGCAAAACAGGAGGTATAAAACTCCATCACAACCTCTTAATGTATTCTTCTAAGCGCCCCACTCCCAACTACTGCTCTTGTTGATGAATACAAATCAGCCTCTTTATCTTGAAAATAAGAAAATTTGATTCATTGAAGTGGGAAGAGTATCAGCTCGATACACCATATTAGAAAACAACAGTAATATGCCACCTTGCCTGGTTATACGTATGAGACTGTAACCTAGAAGCCTCGTCAAACTTATTACTGCTTTCAATCAAAATCATTCTTTCCCTCACTAAACAACTATACTTTTGTTCAAGCATTAGTCCAGTTAAAAATTAGCAGATGCACAGATGGCGATTGTGAAATATTGGAAGGCAACTCAATCATATCCTTTCCAAGATTTCAATAAACGACTGTATAAATCTACTGAACGGAGCTCGAAAACGGACTGAAATGAATAGCTAATATCAGTAATCTTTTTTTCATTTCAATTGTATTTGCTGAAGGAATAACAATACCAACTTCTTGGAGACATACTGCATATGACATGACCAAAACAGAATCAAACACTGAAGTACTATTTGCTATTCCTCTTACCTCACCAAATTCACATTAGTACTATAAACTGATAAACTAGCACATCCATGCAAGTACACCTCACATGTGAAGTAGCAAAAGGCTTAGATTACATATCACCGGAGAAACTTACTGATTACTATGTATCCAAGTACGGCAGACTTGAGTACATACCGTGGAGCCCAGATTCATATCCAGCTGTAGTGAGACCTGCAATATTATAACAAAGATTCATTGTCAGTGTAAAACGACCTATAAGTGGGCACTACCAGGAAAGCAGATACTGCCTCCGACAGGTTCAGTCAGATAGTGACTAACAGTTCCATTACAAACCCCAGCAATTAAGTCACATGCTGCTACCACTAGATTCCCAACTTAAAACAGGTTGAGCAGGGAGATAATGGTAGTCTTCCCCGCCATTACATCAGAACAAAAACATAATTGCACA
Organism: Spergularia marina; assembly: GCA_963680865.1. Lineage (NCBI taxonomy): Eukaryota > Viridiplantae > Streptophyta > Magnoliopsida > Caryophyllales > Caryophyllaceae > Spergularia > Spergularia marina. The sequence goes on along the minus strand of OY804555.1, from coordinate 525,913 downwards.
GATTAAATATCAAGCATCTGCCTACTCCTACATGTATTACGCAAGTCAACCAAATCGAAGGTCGGCATGAATCCAATCAAGCTTTCTACTCTCCAGTCTCCACAGGACTAAAACAGAAAACTTTGCCTTGAATAAAACCTCATATATTTATATAATAGGACTTGGGAAAATGAAGATCAACTGAAGCTGCACCTAGCAGTTCATTGCTAAAATCATACCAAAAAGACAGGAATATAGCCAGCAAATGGGGGAAGTTAGGAGAGGATGAAATTTGTTAACTAATATTACTTTGTGATGCTTGATAACTAAACACTGAAACCCATAAATCCAAATTTCAAAAGACACGGCAGGAAATCAAAGCAGCAGAATCTACCCCCTTTCAAATTAGAGGCCTTTGCCTTATCATCTATTCTGATAAAATCAGCACATAACCAAATTGAAAATAGTATGAAAGTGATGAACATGGAGAATTATATGGTGTCCCGAGACCACAATGCACATAAAACACCTCACATGTGATAAAGCAAAGATTTCAATTACATATCACCGGACTACTAAGCATCCAAGTACAGTGAACTTACCGAGAGAATATGCAACCGAAATGCATACCCAATTGCAGTAAACTGCAAACAATAATATAACGAGTCTGTCAGTGTCAAACTACCTATGAGCGCACACTACTAGGGAAGCAAAAAGTGCCCCATAAGCCATAAGGTAGAGCTAGATAGTAAATAATAAAATTCCTTTGCATACCCTAACAATCAAGTCACATGTTCCTGCCACTGGATCCCCACCTTGAAACTGGCCGGAAGCCAGAGGAAAATCCTAGCCTTTATACTATATAATGAGAACAAATACTCCATTACAATGATAAAGCATCAAGCACTTGCCTGATCCTACATATATTGAGCAACACAACAGAAATTGGAAGGTCAGCATGGATCAACCGAGACTTCTACTCTCCAGAGGTAAATCATAAAATATTACCTTTGGCTAATCAAAAGGAGAAAGGAGGTAATTCTTCGGGGATCAAAAGCAGAAATTTCCTTCGAAGCACAAGACGTATCTTGAAGAATAAAGAAAAGAAGATTGTAAAGACAAGAAACCCAGAGAATAAAAACCTCATATCATAGGATCCAAGAACATGAAGATCAAGCTCAGCAAACAATGAAAATGCACAGATTAGGGTAACTACCTCTTGCCTAATAACAAACACCACTTTCAAAAGCATAATATTTTTTACAGATTGTATGTATATAAACAATTTATCATGGTCTCTCAAAGAACCTGGCGTGTTCAGCTAAACACTTGCTTTCCTGATAGCACATTGATGAGCTTTTAAAGATGATAGCTCTGTTTTAAAAAATTACTGCCTAGACAACGTAAGAGCCAGTCATATGTACACGGCTTTATACATTCATTACATTATCACAACAGAGGCGGCAACAAAACCCAATGAGTGTTACCAGTGCTATATTCCTTAAAAAGAAGTATTGTACAGGAGTAGACTGTTCGACACTGAAGCAATCGCAAACGACGCAAAGCAAGAAACAAAAAGATCATTCGCCACAAACCAAGAGTTGCCACAACAGCAATTGAAGACAAAAAGAGCAGAAACTCAAATGATACATATTGTAATCTGTACGATATCAGGCTATCACACTATCACTAACTATAAACTCAAAAGAAGCAAAGTGGGCTAACGGGGGAAAAAAATTAAAAAAAAAAAAATTACTGATGGAGTTTAAGGTCGGCAACATTCAACTATCCAAATAACCAGCTTGTAACTTCATGGAAAACCACCAAAAAAAAAAACATGGAACATTAAGAAACACACTTTGTTTTGGCAATATCAAAGTGCAAACACGCAAACAAAAATGAGAGAGAGAGAGACTTACAGTGTAGAGCCCATGAGTAGGGCAAGAGGAAGAAGCGATAACAAAAGCATCCTATCTTCCTCATTCATTGCAATTAACCCAAACAGTGAGTATATAAACAATTTATCATGGTCTCTCAAAGAACCTGGCGTGTTCAGCTAAACACTTGCTTTCCTGATAGCACATTGATGAGCTTTTAAAGATGATAGCTCTGTTTTAAAAAATTACTGCCTAGACAACGTAAGAGCCAGTCATATGTACACGGCTTTATACATTCAGTACATTATCACAACAGAGGCGGCAACAAAACCCAATGAGTGTTACCAGTGCTATATTCCTTAAAAAGAAGTATTGTACAGGAGTAGACTGTTCGACACAAGAATGAAGCAATCGCAAACGACGCAAAGCAAGAAACAAAAAGATCATTCGCCACAAACCAAGAGTTGCCATAACAACAATTGAAGACAAAAAGAGCAGAAACTCAAATGATACATATTGTAATCTGTACGATATCAGGCTATCACACTATCACTAACTATAAACTCAAAAGAAGCAAAGTGGGCTAACGAGGGAAAAAAATTAAAAAAAAAAAAAATTACTGATGGGAGTTTAAGGTCGGCAACATTCAACTATCCAAATAACCAGCTTGTAACTTCATGGAAAACCACCAAAAAAAAACATGGAACATTAAGAAACACACTTTGTTTTGGCAATATCAAAGTGCAAACACGCAAACAAAAATGAGAGAGAGAGAGACTTACAGTGTAGAGCCCATGAGTAGGGCAAGAGGAAGAAGCGATAACAAAAGCATCCTATCTTCCTCATTCATTGCAATTAACCCAAACAGTGAGTATATAAACAATTTATCATGGTCTCTCAAAGAACCTGGCGTGTTCAGCTAAACACTTGCTTTCCTGATAGCACATTGATGAGCTTTTAAAGATGATAGCTCTGTTTTAAAAAATTACTGCCTAGACAACGTAAGAGCCAGTCATATGTACACGGCTTTATACATTCAGTACATTATCACAACAGAGGCGGCAACAAAACCCAATGAGTGTTACCAGTGCTATATTCCTTAAAAAGAAGTATTGTACAGGAGTAGACTGTTTGACACAAGAATGAAGCAATTGCAAACGACGCAAAGCAAGAAACAAAAAGATCATTCGCCACAAACCAAGAGTTGCCATAACAACAATTGAAGACAAAAAGAGCAGAAACTCAAATGATACATATTGTAATCTGTACGATATCAGGCTATCACACTATCACTAACTATAAACTCAAAAGAAGCAAAGTGGGCTAACGGGGGAAAAAAATTAAAAAAAAAAAATTACTGATGGAGTTTAAGGTCGGCAACATTCAACTATCCAAATAACCAGCTTGTAACTTCATGGAAAACCACCAAAAAAAAACATGGAACATTAAGAAACACACTTTGTTTTGGCAATATCAAAGTGCAAACACGCAAACAAAAATGAGAGAGAGAGAGACTTACAGTGTAGAGCCCATGAGTAGGGCAAGAGGAAGAAGCGATAACAAAAGCATCCTATCTTCCTCATTCATTGCAATTAACCCAAACAGTGAGTAACCTCAAATAAGAGCTCATGACTCTTGATTAAGCATGTTTAGAGAAATTCAGAGCTCATGTCTTTCATGAAACATGCATTCGGATGTCTATAAACAAAAGGGGTTCCATGATCATGAAATCCGTTCTTTAAGAATCAATCACGTAGGTATGAAAACACAAAGGTGTACTGCATGCATTCACAAGCGGAGGAAACAGTTTCACCAAGTGAGCAAGCGCCAATGCGCCATACACATCAATCAAGATGCTAGACCATTTGTAATGTCACAAATCTCTAATTAAGCAGACATCATATAGCTATAGACTTAAATAGGAAACGAAAGGTGGAATGGGCTTTGAAATTTTAGAGATACTACAACCACTCAACAACCCTAGCCAATCCGGGGATTTGATTTATGAACCTCTTACAGTTCCAACAAACATAAGCAAGGTAATCCAGCATCTACTACTTCCCAACCTTATGTTATGATCGACAGAAAATTAAGTTGCTATGGCTGAATATAGAGACAAAATAAACACCAAGCAGGTCCAGCGCTAATGCAGCTGCAGTTAAAATGTGTTCAAATCTGCTAAAAACCTGAAGAAAAGCTTCACCACTGTTGCTCTTCCTCCTTGATCAATATGGGTGCATGTTCAGTATTCATGCTCCTTGAGACCTTGACTCCTTGTTATGTATACATAATTTTCCACTAGTACAGAAAATATCAACAGATAGAAATCGGTTACATTCAGCAGTCTGCAAGAATCAAGAGCGCCTGATTTCCTGTCAAGGGACTTCAAATGGCCAAAAAATCGCTTCTGGTAATTGCTTTTTTCTACTTTGCTTTTTTTATTTTTTTTTTCTTTCCTCTTTACGTTGCAGGGCAGGTTGGCCTTGCATTTCAAGTGAGGTGAACATACCTGTTCTCAATATCACTGTGGGAGCCAAGGTTTACTCAACCAACTACGGGAAGAAAAGGATGATCTCTAAATGCCAGACTCATCACAGGGTAGCTGATAACATCTCATGAAAAATTCTTCTAGTAACAACGAGCTTTTGATGGCTCGGGTCTAAAATACATAAAGCTCAGTAACCAGAAACTTAAGGCGGCCATTGATTTACAAACTAATATGATCCAACATGTATTTTGAACTAGCAGTGAGTCGGTGCTACAATACTTCAACCTTGATACGTGAGTAATTCCCACCAAGAGTCTGACCTAATAGCCACTCGAGATCAGCAAGATGCAGGATCCAATGCTGCTAAATGCTAATTATACTAGCATATCTCACACCAACTTAGACACTCACGATCACTAATGCTCGTGTAATCGAACAACCCCCCCCCCTAATTACATATTTTCGCAGCAGATATAACAATGCTTTAACGGTCCATCCCACCTTCGAACACACCCCAAAACCCCATAAGTTTTGCATAATTCCATACAATTCCTAAACTTCGCTTTCTATCAAATAGACACACCTTAAAGGTCTCCGTCACCACAAAGTTTTGCACATAAAACAGAATGGCACTACATTAAACTTACCCCGAACAATGTAAACACGAAAAAAACGAGCAAAGACGAGACAACAACCAACTCAATTTAACCAAGGCTAAGAAGGCGAAAATACCCATATACGCTCAATAATAATCTAAAAGATTTACATGATCAATATCAATGTGATTAATTAATTGAAAAAAAAGAGCGATACCTATAAACAAAAGAAGCGTTACTAAGAATCTACCAATCCAAAATACGATCCGGCAAACCGGTCTACACCGCCCACATGCTGAAAGAACCCATCCCTAATCCTCTGAAAAACCAGCCACGTCAGCAGACTATCTGACCCTGCCTGGTGCGACTTCCCAACCGTCCGATCAATCTTCAGCGCCTTCGCAACCCGGTCCAGCCCGCCATAAAGCCCGTTACAGTACCTGATCACGTGCTTCACATCGAAAACCCTCTCTCCGAAAAACACCCTTATCAACTCGAGAAACTCAGTGAGTTCATCCGGTAACGGCCGCCGAGTCAGCAATTTCAGCAGGTAACCGAAATCGTACGCACCGTGAAACGTAACCCACACGACTTCCTCGTTACACACCAACCCGGACGACATGACGAGCTCACAGAAACGCCACGAGTCGACCCCGGACTCGACATTCTTATCGAAATCGATGCCGTTACCGCGCAACAACTCGACGGAATCGGGAGCGTGAGAGTCACGTGATATGTCAAAGTCCTTGAAATTAAACTGCCAGATGAAGGTGAACTTATCCGAACCTAAGGAAGGGAGGTTGCCTCGGGAGTCGGCTAGGGTTAATCCGAACTGAATAATATTCAAAGCGTCGACGTTTTTCTTCAAAACGGCGTAGTTTGCTTTCGCTGGAATATTCTTTCCGTCACCTTCGTTACGGAAAAGTACGCCGGGAAATTCCGTGTCCATTGAGATGAACGGAAAGTCGTCGACGACTGAACGGATTAAACGGAACTCCGCGTCGATGTTGTGGGCCCACACTTCTCGGATCTGGACCTCCATCAATCATATAATAATAATTATAATTAATATTAATATGATGATTGTTGTATACCATGCGAATAAAATTGATTGATGTTTTTTTTTATATAATAATATGATTGCGATTGTGATTATGATTGCGATTGATGCAGATCTTGGAGTGTAGTAGGAAAGGGGAGAGGGGGGAATTGAATTAATAAAATTGGGGGAAGAGTGATGGTTAAGTTTTTTGATTTTTGAAAATTAGGGTTTGGGGGGGAGGAGACGGAGGTTTATAAGAGAGGTGGGGGGGGGAATAAAAAAAGAGAGAGAAATTGGGGGAAATTAATATAATTGGAGATGAACGTGGGTCGTGGGTTGAATTATAACTGGATGAGGAAAATCGGGGAAGTGAGCCAACTTTCTATTTTGCGAAAACAACAAATTATTTTATAAATTGAGTTTTTTTTTTTTGTTAATTCACGTGTTATTCTCGTATTCTGCCGATTTGCACGTGGTACTCTAAACTTAATCCTCATATTAACACCGTTAACTTTTTTTGGGTTAACTCACGTGGTACCCTCGTGCTCGTGTTTTGCCGATTTGCATGTGGTACTCAGTGTTACAAATTTGTATCAAATATCTTCAAGATTTGACTCTTTTTACATGGTATCGTTTCCTTCAAAATTTCGTTAAAGTCGTTTAAAAGTGGATTTCAATGGAGAAATAAAAAATGGTGGTTATGGTATTTATTATGGGTGGAAATGATGGTGGCAGTGGAAAATGATGAAAATGTTGATGACTTTTATAAATTATTTTATAAATTGAGTTTTTTTTTTACAATGTTATTGTATTCATTTTTTGGAAATTGCGGTTTGATAGGACTTATTCTCAAATGAATTCAGATCAGTTCAGAATCATTCAAATAAGATCAGATTAGATCAGAGTCATTCAAATCAGATCAGATCAGATCAGAGTCATTCGGATCAGATAAAAAATGTTCAAATAGCTATCGATGTATTTAGTCCATAATTGATACTAATTCGTTGAAATTCAATCAAATTTTCAACCAATTCAGATCAGATCAGAATCATTCAGGTCAGATCAGTTTAAATCAGAATCATTCAGGTCAGATCAGAATCATTCAGGTCAGATCAAAATCATTCATGTCAGATCAGTTCAGTTCAGAAAGATGCAGTCCTATCAAACATGGCCTTCCTCTTATTGAGATCTACTTTTATATCAAATGAATCATTCACTTATTGAAAAAATTAGTACATATTTTATTCTGCAATGCAATCTACAAATTCCATTTGATTCTACGAAAAATTGATCTTTCATTTAGTCTACAAGTAGTCTCTAACATGACAACTTAAAACTGTAAAAAGAAGGAGGAAAATCTCTTTGAATCGCAGGGAGTAATAGGATAAGAGATCGGGTTTGATTTGTCTTTTTTTTTTGTTGGAAATAAGTAAAGAAAATAAAAGTTCATTTAGGATACAGAGTCGAATTTAGCCATCTCGATCTTATGTGTGAATTCATGCATTTTGTGTTTTTATAGGTTAAATGACTTGTTAAAACAAGTCGTTAACGAAGTGTTGTGGAAAACAATTGGAGGATTGGATAACCATGATAGTGGTTTCGTAAATTTTTAAGGTTTAATCGGGAAAGTAATGGTCTTCTTGGAGCGGCATCGATTCTAGTAAAATTGAAAGTCTTATGAATTGAAAAACAATTCATTTAAGTGTCAAAGTGGTAAGAATCCAACGTCATTACCTCTCCTACTTTTATTAATCCTCACATTCTCTCTCATCATTTTTCATAAAATTACCGCACTCAACTTATTATATCAATTTTTCTCTTATTCTATTACAAATATAGCTCGGGGCGTTTGAGCCGGGACGTAAATTCTTATTTTATCTTGTATTTGTCTATTTCAGGTAAACGTAAATTTCTTTTCACCCTTATAATGTAGGCTACCCTAAAATTATTGTATAAGTTAACCCTAATTATACCCTTATAATGTAGGACTCTTATACGTATAATAATACAATTCAAGCTTTGCTCTCAATCTACTCTTACACGCCTATCGTCTATATAGCTCTTTTGGAAATATATCACTCGCGTGTTTGCACAAAAATATTAATTATATTATACAATGTGATAAAGTTATACTATTAAAGTCTTATTTAAATTAAAAGATCCTGAAAGAATTGGTAATAACCACCAACCAAAATGTACACATGAGAATCAAGGTTGGTCTAATGATTCGGGAGTTGTCCCAGGGTCAAATCCTCATACCGCCCACCCCAGCATCATATTTGGTTCCTTTGTACAAAATAAAAAAACCACCGTATACCATTGTCCTTTATCGTCCATTATTGACCAAAACTTTATGAATCATCCTAGTGTTTTGGTCAAAAATCTACACCATGGGCAATATGGCCTATATTCGACTTAGGGGATATATAATCATTGTACTACATAGGGAATCGAATAGTTTGGAGTTGGGCTATAGTTCCATACATTTAGGCTGTAGGATTATGCCATTATGGGTTAGGGGCGTAGGATAATATATCGGAGATACATGATAACGAATTGAGGATGTTAGATTTTGGAGGGGTAGGATTTCGTATAAGCTAGTAGACGTAGATAATACAAAAAATAAGAAATGGAAGGAACAGTTGAGAACTCACAAAGAAATGAAGGAACTGTTGATAAGAAAACAATGTTGCTTTTGTGCCTTGATAATGTTTGTGAGTTTAGTAACTATGATCATGTCGAACTTATAACTTAGAATTAAACCTTTTGAGTTGTTGGTTATTGATGTGACTTCACGTAAAATCATATCATTTTGTACTATAATGTCGTGGTACATTATTCCTCCATTGAAGCGACACACATGAGACCTAGTTGGCCCTAGCCAATCCCCATGACTCTGGTACAGTGTACACTTATTACGCAAACCTTGTAAGCGACTAATCGAATATTCGATGCTGGGCATGAGTAAAACAATCTTCAAATGTGACAACTTTAAAATTTCAAAAACCAACCAACCAACAAATTCGTCGACTTTTTACTCCTCCTTCCTTTCTTATGGGTGTGACTGCGTGAGACAACATCAGAACAACATTGCCAGTTGTGCACTCCTCTAATGCAACATGCTGAAGTTCCTCCCCGACTTAGATAGTCCAAGTCCGCAAATTATAACATGCTTCCGGGAGCACAAGAAGCATTGTGCCCCTACTCACAGTATAGGGGTGAGCCCCATGAAATAAACAATGAAAAATCATTTTAATTACCATGCTTATCATGCTACCGGATATAAGCATTGGTCCAAGCCCTAGTGTTTAGGAGCTAGAAATCCCCTAGAATTGCTTTTTTTTTTTTAATACCATAAAATGATTAAGTAGTGTCAACAGATCAACGATTCGGCCATCACTCAAAGCGTATACATACTCGAGTCCAGGTTAACCATCCCTAAAAGGCTAAAACATACCCAATCACTATCGGTGTTGTCGTGTTGATGTAGCTTCCAAATCACGACTCTACCATCTCACGAGCCAGTGAACCCACGAATTCATCCACGGCCTCTTCTTTCTACTTCTCTTCCTCTCTCCTCTCTCTTTTCAGGTGTGTCGTGTGTGTGACGACAACATGGGCAACTCCCAGGCATCATCTGCTGACCCGCGTTTCACTTCTGCCACCAGGTTAGCTCTCTCCCTCTTTCTCAATCTCACTTATCTTCTTGCACACGCAACATTTTTGATTGTATATGATGATCATATGACAGAACTTTCACACAGCATGAATTGGAAGAACTTAAATCGTTATTCGAGTCACTTGCTGCTCAATCTAACAGTAATTCCCAATTTATCTCACCTTCCGTTTTCAAGGTGTGTTCTTTACGATTCTAACTAATTTTCCCATCATTTAATTTGGAATTTGAGTTGGGTTTTTCTGGGTTTTCATTGTTGTTTATGTAATTGTGTTTTTATAGGGGTACTTCAAAATTCCGGGTTCTCTTGGAGATAGGATGTTTGATTTAATTACCCAGAAACGGCATGATGAAAAATTGACATTTGAAGATCTTGTTATTGCCAAGGTAATGATTGTATGATGGAGATTGTAAATTTAGGAGATGCTTTTGTTTCTTTTTACGGGTTATTCGGACGGGTGATTGCGATTTTCGATTGATTGAGGTTTGATTAGGATGTGAATTTTTGTAGGGGATTTATGAGAAAGGGACTAAAGAGGAGATTCAGGAGTTTGTGTATCAGTTAATGGATGTTAATGATGATGGCAAAGTTTGCAGGTATTATTAATGAAACTTATTATGAGCTTATATCATGACTTGTGGTAATTTTCGGCATGCTTAAATTTGTTACTGATGCTATGCTATCTGATTTACCGGTGAAGTAAATTGCGTGAGCTTGTATATGGAGCTTTAGTTTAGTAGTTATAAGTATGAGACTAAATTGAGCTACGAGAGAGTAGAGACGTGGAAATTGAATGATTGGTTTATGGCATTTGGCGTTTTGCCTTGTTGTCAACAGTGTAGTGAAGGTCTGTGATGAATTTACATAGGTTGATAGAGGAGACAACACGATAGAATTGTTAATTTGTCACGGTGGTAGATAGGTCGCGAATACGCCATAATAACGATAGTAGAGGACGTTCGAGTGGCCTCACACTCCTAAATGTAAAACTGAACGATGAACTGATACAATGATAATCTGATTGCATAACTATTAGTCTATTACTCCTCGTGACTCCCTTTTTATAAGCTCCTAGGTGGATTGATCCCCAACACCCCAAGTAATACTCTTAACTAAATGACAACAATGCCCTTTCCATTGTCTTCTAAAAAGCTAGCTAGTAGGGGGCTGTTCTAATAGAGTGTCATTGCTTTGATCGGCTATAAAGTGGTGTTGGTCTTTGTGACGTTCCAATTCAACTCACAGTTTGCCAGGTCTGATGTGCAAGCCGTTCTGGCTGCTATATTGGAGGACTTGTTTCCACCCAAGGACCGGGAGTCTGCATTAAGCTCACATCAGGGCATTATAGATGATATCATAGAGGCTACCCCATTTACAGAGGACGGGGGAGATAGGGGCGAGAGAACTATGTCATTTGAAGATTTCAAGAACTTGGTTGCCCATTTGCCATCTATCAGGAAGTACCTTAGGGGCTTGTTGGTGGCACCTGATGCAGGTTCTGCCCTTTTTCCTTTACTATTTCTTGACCTTTCTGTTCTCTTAATTTTGTAACTATGAATCCTGAGGCAAATGATATGCTTTGGGAGTGGGGCGGGGGCTCTGTGTCGCAGTTAAGGGCGGATTTTGATCAGTTTTCCTAGGGGGTCTGTAATGCTTAATTTGTTGATAGCATAACAACTATAAGATCAGAAAATGGATGTTAGCCGAGGGGATTCCATCATTTTTGCAAGGGCTGTGTAGACACTCTAGTGTCCAAACATGCAATTGTCCAAAGCTGCAAATGCTCACTTTAAGGACAGCCTTCCTTCTGTTTGCCTGTTTCGCTGTATTTAGTTTCACCAATTGGTTATATATTATGTGTTTTCAGCTTTATTCCTTTCTGTCTGTGGGTGGATCAATAATGACTGAATTTCTATTGGATGTTACTGTGTAGGGAGGACAGGTTCTCAAGTTCCTCGTCTGTTGTATTCTGAAAGTTACAGCTCCAACATACTCATGAAAGAGGAATATGCTTGGCTGATAGGTGGTCTTCTTACTCAGCCAGAACTAGAAGAATGGAAACTTCTGTACCATAGCTCATTTCATGGCCAGAGTTTCAATACATTCCTGGGCAATATTTCGTGAGTGGTCTTTCAGCTTTAACTCAACAGTGCATGCTTTAAAGACTTTAAATTTTGTGACTCTTCAAATGTGCCTAATCATAGAAAACCTTCAGGCCTTCAAGTTTGTGTTCTTGCCATTCCTTCTGGGATAGGGTAAATTCTCTTATATTGTTGCTACTTTAGAATGAAGAGTGGTTATATGAATACCCTTCGAATTTCTCAACATGCGTAGGCAACTTTTTTTTTTTTTTTTTGAGCTATGGTTTGAAATCTTGAGGTTTGTTATGTTTCTGTGTGTGGCCGAGGCTTTGCTTTCGCATGGATTGTTTCATTTGACTGCTTGAATCTAAAAAGTCAGTTATATTGCTGCAGAAACGACGAAGGGCCGAATTTGTTGGTAATCAAGGACAAGGAGGGTTGTATATATGGAGGTTATGCTTCTCAACCGTGGGCTAAGCACAGTGATTTTTACGGAGATATGAAGTGCTTCCTGTTTCAGCTTCATCCAAAAGTGTTTACGTACCGGCCAACTGGAGCAAATAATAATTTGCAATGGGTATGGTAATCGAATCTTTCTAAATTTAGCGCATTTAAGAAGTGTGTTGGTATCCATTCAAATTGCTCTCGTTTCCCACCAACTATAGAGGACTTAAATTTTTTTTTGAAAGCTTCCCTCTCCTCCCAACCTCCCCCCACCATACAATTGTCGCAAAGCTCACCCAATGCCTTCGACCTTCCAAAACTTGTGTCTTTACGAGTCTCACAAGTTCTTGAGGGCATCACTTTCCTTGATGCTAGAAGTTTCTCTGGTTATTTTTTATGTTATGGTCTGCATCTTTTGTACTTTCCAGGTACTCCACGTGTCTGAGCTTATTTGGGTAACTCTTTTCTTTGTGTACTACCCTTGGGATAAATTGGGCCAATCTTGGGTTTAGTGAGGAGTTCAAAACTACCAGTCCAACTGGCTGCTTCAGCATTGGAGCATACCAGAGTAAAAACTGATTTCATGTGCTCACCTCCTGTTTTAAAAATGTTGTTGGTTTTGCTCTTGACAATAGTTCTCGCTTGCTCAGTGTATTATAGAATGTAGGCATGTTAGTTTTGGTGCACTCAAACTTGCTCTCAAATCGAGTTTGTAGGTGGTTGTTTCTTAGGCTGAGTTTAAATCATCTTTTCTCTTTGCAATAAGCAGAGAAAGTAACTAAGTATAGCCTGTATTGTATGTCGCTGTTTATGCTTTTATATAATATTTCCTTGTTCGAAACAAAAATAATGATCTGCCTTGTCATTCTTTGTTTGTAAACCTATCAAAATTTACAGCTTAGTTCGATCCTTTAGTTATGAATTCTTTCACCAGCCTTGCATGTTATAATATTTCCTTGTTGTTGCCGTCTACAACTGCAGTGTGCTGTAAACTACACCTCGGAGTCTATCCCTAATGGAATTGGGTTTGGAGGACGGGTTAATCACTTTGGTCTCTTTGTGTCAGCCAATTTTGATGCTGGGCAAACCTTTGAGTGTACCACATTTGGAAGTCCTTGCCTTTCAAAGTCCAACCAGATATGCCCAGAAGTGATTGAATGTTGGAGCGTTTTTCCAAAAGAAGTGCAGGAAAAGAGTACCTCTGCTCTCAAAGGTACTGTATTAGAAAGATTCAAAGAAGATCGGAACATGCTTAACATGGTAGGGCTTGCAAATTCCAGTGCCTAATAAAATGTGCAGGAGAAGAGTAGCTCTGCAGCTGCTCCCTAAGGTACTGTATTAGAGAGATACAGATGCCATGTATCGGTAATCTTTCCACTCCGAAAGTCTGTTACTCCTCTTTGCCTTTCTTTCTCCCATGTCTGCAGACTGCAGTCATACCCATTTTGCTTGTTTATATCACAGAGGTCGTACAGCGAACATCCGTGTGTATATTTCAGATAAAGAAATGTAATATTGTGCTTTAAGCTGCTGATGTGAGTAATTATGTTTTTGCTTGATAGTTCAGTCTCCGTTTGCAGAACTTCATCCCTGTGTTTTTGGGATTGTTTGCTTTTTTACTATACCGTTTTACTGAGAAATTACTATACCGAAATGGTAGAAAAAGTTCAAATGTTTTTGCATTACTAGTTTGCCAGTGATGCCTAATGGTGACTGTCGGAGCCTTCGAGTCATGAACTCATGATAAATTGTGTGAGTCTTGCCATGTCGTATGAGCAAGATACTCTGGAAAATTGTGGACAAATCGTTTAACAAAATGAGTTCTGGGCTTTTGGCATCACCATTCACCAGAAAGATCGAAACCTGTCTTATGTCCACTCGCAACTCAGTTTGGCCGCTCTGGGGTTCCTTGGGCTTCTTATCGTTCAACTGATCGACGACTATGTGGCCTGCGGGTTAGGACCCCTATCAACAGTAGTAAACTTCAAGTCTCGTATGGAACGTGTCCTCTTCCTCTCCCAAACCTAAAGCCAAACTCCTAATACAAATATTCGGACCACACAAACTTCGATAATTAGAATTTAGAAGCGGGTATCCTCTATTGAAATCGACTCGATTTGGTTTTATAACCGCCATCCACATCACTGAGCTATAACAATACCCACCCGTACTTTAACCGAACCCATAAACAACACGACACGATACATCCTCCGCTCCATCCATTTCCACCCCATTCAGATACTCGTGTTAACCCATTGTCGTAATCGTAACAATTATTTTCACATGAACTCACCGTATTCACGCTCGATTTGTGTAATTTTGCATTGTCTTATCGCATCGTCCCAATGTTTACAGACTCTCAGTCCACTTACCCACCCACACAAACAACCCGGCCCAACAACACCAAACCCTATAAACCCACGAAGAAGAAGCTTCAACAAGAAGCTCAAATAACAAAACCCTAAACATATAAAACCCACCCCACCCATCTAAACCGCAGCCTCCATTTTCATTTTCTCTCCCAAAAAAAAAAACACAGAAGAAGAAGAAGAAGCTTCACCAAGAAGCCACATCCAGCAGCAACCATGGGGCGCGTCCGCACAAAGACAGTGAAGAAATCTTCTCGCCAAGTGATCGAGAAGTACTACTCAAAGATGACACTGGATTTCCACACCAACAAGAAGGTTCTAGAAGAAGTTGCAATCATCCCATCAAAGAGGCTCCGAAACAAGATAGCCGGGTTCTCGACCCATCTGATGAGGCGGATCCAGAAGGGCCCAGTCCGTGGAATCTCACTGAAGCTTCAAGAGGAAGAAAGGGAAAGAAGGATGGACTTTGTTCCTGATGAGTCTGCTATTAGGACTGATAGCATTGAGGTTGACAGGGAGACTATGGATATGCTTGCTGCTCTTGGTATGTCTGATTTGCCTGGTCTTGCCGTTGTTGAGCCGGAAACCGCCCCTTCTGCCGCCGTCGCTGGTGGTTTTGGCCGTGGTGCTGGTGGCCCCAGGAGGTACTAGGTTTATTGTTGTTGTTCTTGTTGTTTAAGTCTACTGTATTTGCAGAAGATGAGATGGGGGCAGGTCAGACTTTATATTATTAGTAGTGGTTGGTTTAACGTTATCTTGTTGAGAAAGTTTGAAACTTTTTGAGATTTTGGCTGTGTTTTGAGCAGGATTTTGTTATGTTTTTACTGTTAGAAATGAAGATAATATCGGGCTCGATTTTGCAATGCTATGTTTAGTTTGTATCGTAAATTATTGGATGAGATGTGATGATTGCTGCCTCTTATTGGTTAAGTAGATATGACAGAATTCTCGGCATTGTCGAATTTTTGGGCTTTGATTATGTTTGTTAAGTTTTGCGAATCGTTTTGATGTGTTTAGTGGTCGCAGTTTAGTTTGAAATGAGCGAAATTGTCTGTTTTTTGTTGATGATTCCGTTAGTATGGTTTGTGTTCCTTTCAGTGTTTGGTGCAGGTTGGTTGCGGTTGCTGTAAAATCGATTAGATTTGTGACTGTGTCTCTTTTACTCGTTTGCGTTGCTTTTAGTTTGTAAGTCATTGTAAAAATTTATGGTCGAGTTTGTGTGGCATTATCGATTGGAGTGTGGACCTTTTTGAAGGAAAATGAATTGGGTGTGCTTAGTTCTTTGTTGATGTAATCGTATTTCTAACCATCGTTTGGAAAGTGAGGCCACTAGTATTCTTAGGCTTGTATTGGTTTTGAATTGCGGCACTTCTATATGGGAAGATTATGGGAGTCTTTGTTTGGTGTGTCCTCCTTCTTTGTTGATGTAATTGTGTTGTCAGCTTTCGTTTGGAAAGTGAAGCCACTAGTGCATTGTGTTGTTGATATTCTTAGGTTTGTATTGGTTTTGAATTGCGGCACTTCAATATGAATGTTATGCTCGTCTTTGTTTGTGTTCATTCTTCTATGTAATCATGGTTCTCTTTGTTGTCTTGGTTTCTGAAAGGGGGCATTTAGCTGACGAGTTGCTGTATCATGAAGGGTGGTGCTATAGTGTCACTGCGTTTTGTTTTTTTGTAGTTGCTGAAGTTATGGTTGTGGGGTTTGATAGTTATCTAGGTTTGTATCTAGAAAAGTGATCTTAAATTTCCAATGTGTACCTGTGCAGCTGTTAATGAGGTGTGGCAGTTTGAAATATTGTTGATGGTTCATGTCTTGTGGCGTATTCCAATGCAGATTTGGGTTATGTGTAGGATATTAAGACATATATGTGGGTACTGGATGAAAAGTGAGTAATTTTCTGGTTTTCATTCAGAATCTGTGCTTGGTCTAAAAGGCAGGAGTTCAGTAATAGTGATTGATGTTTGAGGTTATCGGTTTAAGGGGCTGGTCTTTCAAGCTGGATGACAATGGGATGATTTTAGGGTGATAAGTTTTGTTTTTGTTGTGAAGCTAGGTGTTCTGTCACTCTGTGTGTATTCGATGAAGAAATTTGAGGGTTCTTCTGAATGACTTTGTTTTTGTGGCAAAATATTCGGCTATTGTTCTTTGTTACCTGGTTTTGGGATTTGATTCTTCATGTATTTTGAGAGATTGATGAGCTTTTTTTGGAATTAATGTGTTTAGGAGGTGAACCACATATTAGATGAATAGATGCTAGCTCCTTTTTTAATGTATGCTGCGGAATCAAGGGTTCTTATATAAGGAAAGATGACGATGGTATTTTAGAGTCAAATGAGTAACCTGTGCTTCACGTTATTATTAAGAAGTTTGTGTTTTTTGGAGTGCTGTTAATTTTCTGTAATTGGAGCCAAGACCAGTATACCACTTGCTTTCAAGTTGGTTATCTTGCTGTATGGATGTGTAATTTCGTTTTCAGGGCCTGAATTCAGTTTTTAAATTATAAAATTTTGTTATGTTTGTTGGTGAATGGTAGTACATTGTGGACATTAATTTATATGGTGTTCTATGCTTGGTGTTATTGGTGGATAATTACTGTAACCGATGAAGGCTTACCAGCCATAGTGAAGCTAATGGTGATTGGCGTTGTATGTCTACGATAAGGTTGTGTTCCCAGTGTTTTAACTCAAGTTTAAGATGACTTCCGGTATCATTTACAGAGTGTGATCCTGTCTGTGTGTATTCAATAAGGTTGCTAGACCCTCACTCTCAGTTTTGTGCTTGGTATATAATTGTGTGAGGTATTGGTACTTTGGTAGGACTTGTGTAGGGGAGTCCTTGACTAAATTTTTTTCAACGGAACTGAATAGTCTGTAGTTTTAGGTTTTTGCTTGTGGATGTGTGGATGTTTGGAACAGAGGAACTGAGTACTGAATTATATCAATAGATCTTCATTGTTTTTTTACTGTTACTCCGAGTTTTAAGTCTGATGTGTTATTTAGAGTCTAGGCCTTGTTGGTGATGCCGAGGTGGTCTCAGGTCTGACTGTCAGACGATTTTAAATCGCTGGTAACTTGAGACGAGTTAAACCAGATACTCCAATCTTTGGGATTGTGTCTTGGTGGTTTATCTCTCAGTATGGCTTATGGCCTATAGCCCTCTCGAAATGCTTGTTCTGTTCATCTTTCTGTCCGCTTGAATTGGTTGATTGTGTAAAGCGTTCATGTTGCTGATCGTCGCTATTTCGTCTGCATTCTCTGCTCGTAACTGTTTATCCTGGTACCTGATTCTCGCTATTTAGTATGCATTCTCTGTTCGCTCCATACTCCATACAACAGCGATCCTATACATGAACTACGATCATAAACGCTCTTATCACGTAATTTGCTATTACTACCAGTTCATATTCTCGAATAAAAAAGGGTGCGGTCCATAAACATGAGACGAGATTCATGGAAATCACGGTTTAACTAGGGTTCTCGAGTATCAGCCATGGAAGCTGGTACACAGTTTTTTGTGACTAGTCTATTGAGTTGCTATTGCTATACTAGTACAGTCCTAGACAGCTCGTCGTAGGCATTATGCGTTCATTGTCGGCGAGTTTGAAGCCATTGAAGGCCATGTTGAGCGTGCACGCTACGCAATGCACAGGCCATTTGGCTCATAATGAAAACTTGGAATGGTCATCTATACATTGAATTTGAAGGTAATGTTAGACATAGAAGTTATGTCCCGTTGTAGTGTTGTACAGCACTAGTTTCACAGTATAGATACTACTCGACAGTCGACAGGATGGACATTTCCGTTTCTTCGTCTACTATGCCTGCAGTTTTGGGGCTTCATCTTTGGTTGTTACTTTGTTAGTGAATCTGAACCCAACGCAGGCACACCCGCTTCTCGCACCTCTGCTGAATTGCTCCCAGAGTTTGCCATTACAAAATGTCAGCATGAGAAACTTCACACGTACCAACCTTCATTCTGGAAAAGAAATGAGAAACTTTTTAAGATGAACATGGAGAAACACTACAAAAGCCCAAAATCAAGCAGACAGATTATAGATAAGCAAGGAAATCAAATAATGTCACCTGCTCATACAGAACGCTCTTCTCAGTTCTCACTCTCATCAGCTGAGCAAGCAAGATCGTACGAGCCTGTTTAGGCATTACGGACTTGTTAAATGGACTGTCACACCAAAAGAAACAGTTGAATCTTTTCATGATAAACTTCAGTCAAACATTGTCAAAAAGCAGCAAGAAATTGGGCACTCAAGATTGTGACTTAGATAGAAGCTTTACTAATCACACCACCAAAGAGTTCAGGTTCTGACAGAAATCGAAAGAAAGAATATGAGCATATCCGATGCAAAAAGAACATGAGTGAATAGAAAGCTATCTAAAAACTTAAAACAAATGAGTACCAGAGAAGGTTCAGATGCGGATGTTCTAAATGGAAATAACTTCTCATTATCTCAGGTATATAGACAACTTTATCTATTTGCTGAGTAGGTATAATTCAGCCCAAACTTGTCAAGAGGCAGGTCTTTCTGAAAAAAATTGTTTACCTAGCACCATTCCAACTAAAGCAATTCTTTCAAGTTTCAAGCTACATGAATTTCATCAGAATGGCATCTACTTTGACAGAATAAAGCACTTGTTATACTATGATAGACAGAAAGTCAGCCGAATGAGACAGATAGAATGGAAACTCCACCTGATTACTGGCCTCCAAAAGCTTGTCGTGAGCCAGCTGAACGGTGTTTACTATGCAACCGATCCATCAATCCGTTATAGGAGGCAATATCAGGAAGATAGTCTCTATCCAACATCTCCTGAACCAGGCGCTCACCCTCTTTTATTTTACCTTCCATTGTGTATCCAGCAACTAATATGTTAAAGGCCATTGCATCGGCATCCAAACCCTTGCTGGAAGCCAGCAACCTCAATTTGTCACCTTCAGCAGTTTTTCTCAGACGAGATGCATCTTGAAGAAGACAATTAAATGTCACACTATCCAAAAGTATGTCCTCCTTTAGCATTCGTTCAGTCAATTTCAGGGCCTCTTCTATCATTCCATTCTTCCTCAAACCTTCTATCAAAGTGCTGCAGGTGATGAAGCCAGGAGTTTTTCCCTTCTTCCACATCTCGTCCACGACCTCAAGTGCTCTACCCACATTGGATTCACAACATAGCTTTTCAATGAAGTCTGAGCAACCAAACCCTTCTGGCAAAACCCCTTTCCTTGCAAAGTCGATCAGCAGATCACATGCCCCCAATGTTCTTCCTACCTGGCAAAGCCCCTTCACCAAAATCTCACAAGTCACGCTTGAGATTTGGCAGCCCAAATCAATCATTTCATATGCCATAGCAACCCCTTCCTCAAATTTCTTATCTTTGAAAAATCCTCTTATCAAGGTATTGAAACTAACCACATTAGGCTCACAGCCCTTAGCCTTCATCTCCTTGAACAATTCCAACGCCGCACCAAACATCGAATTCTTGCAATAGCCACTAATCAATATATTGAAAGTAAAAACATCTGGCTTTACTTGATCCTTAAGAAGTCTATCGTACAAGCTTAATGCCTTATCATGCTGGCCATTTTTCACAAATCCATGAATCAAGATATTATACACAGCAACACTAGGTCTCCCATCGATCAGTTTCCGCATGGTATCAAAAGCAGCCAACGCATCATCCAATCTCCCAACTCTGCAATAAGAATTGATGGCAAACCTAAAGATGGGTTCAATCCTTGGACAACAAAAGATCCCATCAGAGCAAGGGCATGGCTTACAGGGCATGCTTTCAAGCAGAACAGCCCGGAGAGCATCAAACCGATCAGAAATGGCAAGGGTCCTGACCATCCATTCATAAATATGGTGGTCATGGCGATAAGAATCAATGTTGCTAGCCCACTGGAAAATGTGGAAGTCGAGGTGTGTAAACCTCGGATTGTAATGGAGCTTGTTCTTGAGGAAATGCAGAAGGGTTTGAGGAGTGATTGGTGGGCGCAAATGGGTTCCAATGAAGGCTAAAAGCCGGGGCTGTGTTGTTGACGAAACGAGAGAAACTGTGGGCAGTGGGGTGGGAAATGCTTCAGCCAAAGGGACCGAAACCGGAGCAAGAACACCTGAACATGGTGTTTGTTGAAGCTCTTTTGATTGAGGCCTTATGAGCTTCCTCATTGCAGTTCTCATACCTAAAAATTCCCGGGTTTTGGTCTCAATTACAACTTCTCCCTTCCCTCTCCCCCAAATCAATTGGGCAATCACCAAAATTCAATCTTTTCCTACTGATACTAGCAAAATACAATATTTTTCTTCTATTTCAGCTCTACAGCTCTCACCAATTTCCGGGTGTTGGTCTCGATTTCAACTTCCCCCTTCCCTCTCCCCCAAATCAATTGGGCAATCACCAAAATTCAATCTTTTGCTACTGATATTCCCAAAATACAATCTTTTTCTTCTATTTCAGCTCTACAGCTCTCTCAAATTTGCGGGTTTTCGTCTCGATTCGATTTCCCCCTTTCCCCTCCCCCAAATCAACTAGCCAAGCACCAAAATTCAATCTTTTCCTACAGATATTCCCAAAATACAATCTTTTTCTTCTATTTCAGCTCTACAGCTCTCACCAATTTGTCAAACTATCAATCAAAGGAGTAATCAGTTAATCACTCAACAATAACCACAATTAAGTTGAAGAATCATACCCACTAATCCATCATACCAACATATATCAGACTATATTGAAAACAGTAAAGCTTCACTATTACGACATCAAGTAAGTTAGAATCCGAAATTAATGAGTGGAGAAGACAAAATCCTCTTTTGGAAAAAAAATGCGAGCAAAAATCTTATTCAACAATGAAATTTTTACCGGAAAGTTGTTCGCAGGCGAGCAGAAAATGGGATCGGCGGGAGAAAAATGGTCGGTAAAAAGTCTGAAAACACACCCGGGGGTAAAAAAAAAAAAAAACTGAACCTATATTTTTGGTCACATGATTGAGTCACGGCTCGTGACTACGCGAGTGTGGTGATCACGCAATTGAATTCGCTAATGGAACCCAAAAAAATGTAAAGAATCATCCGAAAGTTAATAAGGTGCATCAAACGACACCAAATCCTATGGCACGGATGAGAGCCTGGTGTGCACGTCCACGTCCATGACATGTAATATATTGTGGACACGAGTAAAAACACATCCATATCGTTTCTCGTGGAAATAGATGTGCCGAGGACAAGAGCACTATAAATGAACCACAACAGGCACTCACAAGTCACAAGTCACAAAGTGACAAGGTACCGTTTTTTTTTTCACCGTCGTATCGTATGCCTGTATCTACAAAGATCGATCAAATAATCGTCGTCGAACAAATACGAGTACGCATGTGGATTATTCATTATTGTCTCTCTGTCTATCAAGGAGCGTGACCGTCACAATTACTCGTATTTGTTGAACTACTACTAGGCAACTAACTAATAAAAGCAATTTCAAGTGAAGTGAAATATCTGTGAAAACCCATCACGAACTGTGCTGCCCCCTCTTTCTCTCTCTCCTCCTTCGCACGACCCATCTACTCCGCCGCGCCACCGCCGGAAAGCCGCCGTCGTGGCCATAGCTCCGCCGTACTAAGCAAGTACTTCTCTCTCCTCTTTCCCTCTATTTGTTCTAATCGAAGTTTATCGTTTTTTTTTTTAATTTGCTTAATTTAATTCTTGCTGCTGATTTTTTGCGAAGTTGAGAGGAGAGAGAGAGAGCAGAATCTTGTACTTGAAGATTAATTTAACCACCGCTGAAGATTTCTCAAGTAAGCCTACTACTATTATATCCCAGTTTCTTATTCTTTACGTCTCTGATTTTCACGAATTAATTCAGCGTTGTTGTCCGTCATCATCATCATCGTCGTCGTCCTCGCAATTTTCCCCAAATTGGAGTAATTATTAACCCTAAAGTTTCGACATTTATCGATTTTGTTTACAATTAAAACACTTGAATTAATAATCGGGGGGTTTAATTTTACATTTATTTTATTAACGTTTTCACTAATTTTTGCAGGAGGAGATGAAAATATACTGTAAAATTTTGTTAATTTTGTTGATTAAAGTCAACCAATTGAAGATTTTAAGCTGAAAATAAATAAATAATAGGAGCAAATTAATCTGCATTAAAAAAAAGATTTAATCTTGATCTGCTGTAATTCAATATGTTTATGGCTTGCAACCGGGATTCGCAGCTCCTCGATTTTTATTGAATTAATCATGCATTGCCTTGTATGGTGGTGGGATTCTCTTAGATTTGATTTTGCCTAAATTTGGAGAGTTTGGGGCGATTTCCGGGGTTTATAAGTTTATTGGCTCCAATTTGAGCTAGAAATTCGGAACTAGCCTGAGGATTGATTGGGACGATTTGAAGAGAGGGGGAGAGTGAGTATCTGCAGAGGAATTGAGTGAGGAGAGAGGAGAGGAAAAGCAATGAGAGGGGATGGTGAGTTAACTGTATTGCCACGTCAGCAAAATTAGTCGTTGGGTCTTTACCGGAGAAAAAAAAAAACGTTGAGGTCATTAACACAGAAAAAAGTGAAACTTTAGACCCTCAACTGACACTTAACTCGTGAAAATTAGTTAACTTGGAAGTTTGGGGGTTGCTCTGTGTCGAATTGATGTTGGATTGATGCTATATATGGTATTTGTTATCTTGTTATGAGATAACAAAGGGAAAATAGGGTAAATAATGGTCATGAGGCTTCTCACATGTGTAAAATAGTCATGAGCGGCTGTCTTTTAGTGTGATTGGTTGTGGAACTTTTGGTAATGATTTGTGCGATGGTACTTGGTAGTTTAGTGAGGTATTCGTCTGTTGTAATAATGTCGTACTGTGATATCCGGGTTGTTTGGAGTTTATCTCATATAGTCATATTTAGGTAGTGACTTGAAGTTATCCGACCCCTTCTCCCTTTCGCCACCTTTAGAGGGAGCCTCTTTGAAGGGACTCGATAACAATGACGATGAAGATTTATAGAACAAACACAGAGAGGAACTTTTAGCAAAGCCCTACTAAGTTCCCTCTTTCAAGCATAACATAAGAAAGGTTTGAACCTCTAATTCTTGAAGAGAACATAGAAAGACCTGAACATTAAGGGTATCTTTATAGCCAGTAATTAGTACATAGTCCCGCATGAAGAAAATTCCCGTGTCCTACAGACATACTAATATGGCATCATAAGTCGACCTTATACGTTAGTTTTCCTTCAATGTGTTTTGTTCATTAGCTTAGTTTCTGCCACATTGTCCAACTTATTACCTCGTTGAGAGTTTGAGACGTGTTGCGGGAGTGGGATTGGATAAATCTTATTAGAATAATGCCAGAAAACAACAAAGCATAGAGATCTTCAAAACATATTTAGTCAAGCACATACCAAAAGAACTTCTCAATATTAATGCCGGCCAAGTAGTTACTCAAAAGGTATAAGATGACATGCTGTACTTTTTAGCCAACTAATTAAAAAGTTTCTATTATGACTGTCAACTAATGTCGATCACTTCTTGGGATTGAAAAGGCTAAAAATCCCATTATACTTGTCAGTTTTCCTTTCACTTTTTTTTTTTCATCTTCTCTCCTGTCTCTTCCTCTCCTTCCGATCTCTTTGCCCCCCTGCTCGTTCAAATCCTTCCCTATGTCTGTGCTTTAAAACCACCACAAATGGGTATAGAGAGTTTGCAATTTGGAAGTATCTCTAGACCTATGAAGGCTTGACCATGGACAGGCGATGTCATGTTGCCTAGACCTCAGATTCTGTTTCTGGTACTTTAAGTAGGTTGTCGTTACTTGTTAGGCTATCAAGTCTTGCTGCAATTTATTTTTCGCAGAACTTGTTCTATCTGAAATTTGTCACGAATTTTTCTCGATCTGATAATTGGTAGTTTTTCTATCACATCTTTCTCTTCTAAATCTTGCCCTTTCATGTGTATATTTTAAATTATTTCTGCAGGCGGTGTTGCTCAAGAAAGTAGGGAGTGAGTGATCTGCTGGAGAATGGCGATACCAGCTGCGGCTGTGATGGTACCGCTGGGCCTTCTCTTCATTCTCTCTGGGCTTGTCGTAAATGCCACTCAAGTATCTCTCTCCCCCTTCTTTACTAGATTCATTTCATCTCCTGCTGTAATTTCAGCTAATTTCTCCATTCTTCCGCTCAAGTTTTATTATTTTATTTCTTCTCTGTTTTCTTTTAGTTACAGTTTGCTTTCTATGAGTAAATAATATTGGTGTAGTCGCCCAATTATTACTTTTTTAAAAATATTGCAAAGAAAACTCGTAGGCTTTTGAAGTGTTGAATTAGTTTGTGCTTACCCATTTATGTGAAATGTTGGGAATTCTTATATATGGGATGCAAAGGGGATTGATTTCAAATCAACTGACAAAGTATGTCTCCCTCTACCCAGGCAACCTGCTTTGTTCTTGTGAGGCCTTTGTCAAAGAACAATTACCGACGCATCAACAGATGGGTGGCAGAGCTGTTGTGGATAGAGCTTGTTTGGCTTGTTGATTGGTGGGCTAGGGTTCAGGTGAATTTATGAGTTTAAACTGCTTGGCTCTTTATTTTGTGCAAAATTGCCATATACTATGTTTAAAACACGTGACATTTCATTTTGGATGCGGTACAATATTTGAAAGGAGTGATCAAATTCGTTAATAAGTATCTACATGGCATGTCTCTTTAACCTATTTTTCGTCCTATCTCTCTAATTAAGTCTTGATGGCATTTTGATACAACTACACACTCGACTTGATGATGCAGGTATCATCTCTTTCTTCCTAACCAAAGGGATGATACCGTAGGAGGTGCCCTTGAAAGTGGACATGTCGTGAAATAAAGTAGACTTCTGAAAAACAAAGTTGTTGCTCTTTTAGTTACCTATGGTAGCTTTGATGCATGATGCATGCATTATTTCTGAAAGCATCTCTTATTTTATTATCATCTTTTTCTTGCATGGACATGCTTCCCATTGGTGTCATCCTGTTTTCTTAAGTTAGTTCTTGCAATTTTGGCAGAACCCTGACATTCTATGTTTCTTAGTCCCCTTGGTAGGCAGATTAGATCTTCATATAATATTGACATTTCATAGTACTGAGAGACCAAGACCTGTGGTTACATGGATTCACAAATTAGAATAATGTCGTATTTGAGCATGTCTTTACTTCAGTGTGGTCGCATCATGTTGTGTTGGATAACTTTTCTTTTCTTTTCTTTTTACATTGGACCTTTTTGGTAATGCTTTTCAAATTTAAGGCATCATGTCAATGATTTGAACTAATTGGTTAGCTTGTGCAATGCAGATCACAATTTTCACGGATACCGAGACACTTCAACTGATGGGTATGTACAAGAATTCGTGGAATATTCTGAATTTACTTGTTGAAGTTATTATTATTTGTATATAGAAGGGTTAAGAAGACCTTAGAAGACTTGAATATATTACTTGAGAACGGTATGGATCTATTTTGGTTTGAGGGATGTGAACTTAGGCCAAGCATACCATTTTGTTTCTCATTTGAGGGTACAGTTATTTTTATTTTTCTGGTTATTTTCTTGGCTTATCATTCTTTCAATGTTTAAATGGATAATAACACCTTGAATGTATGTGAAATTAAGTGTATTTTGAGCATTCATGATGATTCCTGATTTTCCAGGCAAAGAGCATGCGCTATTGATGGCAAACCACAGAAGTGACATTGACTGGCTTGTGGGTTGGGTGTTGGCTCAGGCAAGTAACATCTGCTGCAATTTTTTACTAGCAGGCATTGAGTTGCCGTAGCTCAAGAAAATTTCCATCTCTTTTATTCTGGCAGACCTGTTGTGAATTTAAGGCTTAGAGATTTGGCTAAATTATTTAGCTTCTTAGCTGATCTAGAATGAATTTGCCAGCGGGCAGGTTGCCTTGGTAGCGCACTAGCTGTTATGAAGAAATCATCCAAATTGCTTCCGGTATGTGTTCAACAAAACATTGTTTTTTTGATGTTGGTGTGGTAAACTTTGCTGACTGGCCTATATTCTAAGAAATTCTATCTTCCTAGTCCTGACCTGCGTGGCTGCGTCTCTGCAGGTAATAGGTTGGTCAATGTGGTTTTCAGAGTATCTTTTTCTGGAGAGAAGCTGGGCCAAGGATGAAAACACATTGAAGGTATATGTGCATAGATGATCTAAATTATCGTGCATCTATCCGTGATTCTTTCCTTACTTTGATCCATGTGACTGCCTGCAGACAGGTCTTGAACGACTCAAGGACTACCCTCAGCCTTTCTGGTTGGCTCTGTTTGTTGAAGGCACCCGGTTTACTCAAGCTAAACTTTTAGCAGCTCAAGAATATGCAGCTTCAACTGGGCTACCTGTTCCTAGAAATGTTTTGATCCCACGGACAAAGGTATCTGTTTATTGTTATTTTTTTGCCTCATGTATGCCTTGAAATATATATTTGGCTGAATTCCATTAATCCTGCTAGTCTGCTCTGAAAAAAGGAGAAAAGAGGGAAATATGTTGTTAGATTGGGCAAGTGCTGGAGTAAACATGAAATTTTGTTTTAATTAGTCGCCCCAAAGATTAGACCGTTGTTTTACTTCTCATGAGCATGTTTGTGGCCTTTATCATGTGTAGACCTTAGAACGGCTCGATATTGTTCATTTAATGGAGGCCTAATTGCTTTCAGCACTATATGTTTGATTCCAACTAGGATACATAATCATGTTATACTTTTTCACTTCATTCCGGCAAGAACTCTATTATTACAACTTCCCATCATCTAAAGCTCAATGAAGTGGTGCTGAGTATTTTGGCAAGAGACCAACCCTCCATTGGCATCATGTTTATATTTACACTTGTTGCTTTCACATTCAATATTGTATCTTGCTCTCAGTATGGATCCTCAACCTCTTAGGATGTTGCCACATTTGTATACTTTGAGAGGAACACTGTTACTGCTGGTAGCCAAAGCAAGTTGGTGAATTGAAAGTATAAGAGAGGCCTTCCCCTGAATTTCTGTTTCTGCATCTATCTCTCAAGCCGATGGGCTTTTTGGGGGCCCTAACCTGAAATTCTTGATATGCACGCAGGGATTTGTTACAGCAGTTAGTCACATGCGCTCATTTGTCCCAGCCATTTATGACGTAACAGTGGCCATACCAAAGAGTTCTCCCCAACCTACAATGTTGAGGCTATTCAAAGGGCAGTCCTGTGTGGTAAGAGGAAATACCCCCGTGGATACTTTGATTAGAATTATGTTTAAGAAACTATCGTGTATGTGCTCAATTTATGATGCCATGTTTGATGTCTGGTGTTCTACTACAATCATTTTTGGCACATCTGCTATTCTGCTGAACTTTGCCATATGGTAAAAGAGAGTCTGAGAGAGCGGCATGTGGCATGTTTTACATTTGACCTAGGAAGGGTGTTGGAAGGGCTTCATTTGGAGTTGAGATGTATATTTCGTTCTAACTATAAAGATGCCTGTAGTTTTCACCTTCCCTAGCTTCTAGTGGCATATACAAATTATGTGCTCAAAATGTCTTTTTGTGTTTTCGTGTCCTATGTTGAAATTATGACGCCCGAACCCATTTGGGATTATATGGTTGAAAGGAAAAGTCTTGTTAGGCTTTCCCTCAAGTTGATGTTTGCTTTAGGTCCTCATAGATTATTTTTTCATTATTATATTGCACGAGTTCAGAGGCTTTCTTTACAAGCAGGATAAGAGGGAAAGGATCAGACTTACAGGGGGTAAGGTGCGGTTCTGACATATGCAACCTTGCCCTTGAGGTGGTTTTGCAATTGACGCTGAACTGAAAACGAAACGACCATCCATTACAAGGAACAAGGAGCACTAACAGGCCACACCATTTATCTAAATTTGTCTTCTATATTCCAAAACCAAAAGAACAATTTCTCATTTATAAAAAATAAAGGCTCAAACCTCCTCCTTCCCGCCATCCTGCTTAACAAGGGACATTTGGATTGCTCTGCCTCTTTGCTGCATAACCGGAGAGAAATCCTGAGCATGCGATGATGTTGAGACTTTGTTTCTGTTTCTTGAGCATTTAAAGGGCTTTATGTGTCTTTTTTTGGGGGGAATGTGGAATACGTTTCAATGTTTTGAGGAATATATTATCTTTTAAATGTTTACAGGTCCACGTGCATATCAAGCGACATAAAATGAAAGATCTTCCTGAAACAGATGAAGCTGTCGCACAATGGTGTAAAGATGCATTTGTTGCCAAGGTTTGATAATACATTCTCTACCCTTATTGTGTAACTGCAGAAAGATTTGGGCTAAGAGAAAATATGGTGTTGGAGGGGGCAAAATGGAGGGAAAGAATTCGTGTGGTTGGACATATTTTTGGTCTTATTTGTTTCAATCTATTCTCTTTCTTTGTTTTCGAACGGTATGTCGTTCTTTTGAACTTTTTCTCTGTTAACTTCACAAATCACAATCTTCTATCGCTTTGATTTTATTTTTTGTCAAACTTAATCTTCTTTAAATCTCATCTTAGTTTTCATTCAAAAAGTATTCCATCTTTTTATGTCATTTTTATCGTCCTCTCTTCACAATTTTTCCTGCTTAACCTCGTTCTACTACTATGTTTCTCCATTCAACTTTTCAATATATTTCATTGTTCATATGCGACTATGCGATTGATATTAGCTGATCTAAAATCGTTCTGAAAGTAAGGCTCAAGTTGTTGGTTCTGCATAGCATTCCGGTGCCTTACTGTCTTATATTTGTCTCCCCCAATAGGATGCATTGCTGGACAAGCACAAAGTCAATGACACTTTTGGCGATCAATACATTCAAACTGTTTCTCGACCATGGAAGTCCTTTGTGGTAAACTAATTTGCTATAACTCTTAATCCCCCTGTCCACCCCTTTTGACAGAAACTAGGTTGGTAACTGCAGCATTTCTGCCAACAATGATGTTTTACTTCTGTATCTGGTGAAAATCTCAGGTTGTATCCTCTTGGGCAGTTGGTATTGTTGTTGGGATGGCGAAATTCCTGCAGTGGTCATCACTTCTGTCCTCATGGAAAGGGCTTGCCTTCTCAGCTGCATCGTTGGGAGTTGTTACTGTTGTTATGCATGTATTAATATCATTCAGTCAGTCGGAGCGTTCAACCCCTGCTAAGGTGGCGCCAACAAAACAGAAAGACGTAGGAGATTCATCGAACTCAAAACAAGATAAGCAGCAGTGAAGGCACAACACTTTATATGAGCGTATAGTCTTATTTATTCTTAATCATATCATACATGCCAGTTCTCATGTAACGTTCCATTATTTTTCATGGAGTGTTGTTCATTGTTCAGGCCCAAAATTTGTTCAATTTTTATGCTGTATTCCTTGTCGTCCCAGAAATCTCAACTGTAGTGGTGTAGTGAACATTTATCATTATCGTCATTTTGCGAATGTTATATGGCTATCACTGTACCTTGTCTCGTTTTTAATCACTTCTCGGCCCCCCGTCTCATGTCCCCTTGTTTTGGCTAGAACTCGGGGTAGGCGGAGCAAGGATTCAAGGTGGTATCGCGAGCTTTTAGAATTGTAGCGAGTCCATTGCAGCAAATATTCCCATCGGATCCTGTTTTTCGGCTTATTCTGGAACAGAATGCAAAATCTTCACTTGTGGAAGCTTATTACTCACACTTACCAGGCTAGCTACCTAAGGTGCTCTTACCCATTTATGGTTAGATTCCTCCCTTCTCGTTTTTCCTGCACAATTTCTGTTCTCGTTCCCTTGTAAGTTGATTGATTATTCGATAGTGTCCGTTCATTGTGCAATCACTATCTTTCACTTCATTTACTTTAGCCGAAAGTGATACAATTGCTACTCATAATTAAAATCCGGTGTAATAAAAACCGTGCAAAATAAAAGTATGTTCGAAAAAGGATTGAACCAGTTAAATTAACATTTTGAGAACTCCTTCCAACTCTAACACATACAAGTGATTCAAGTGAAGTATGTTCATAATGAAAGTCGAAAAGAGGCAGAAATTTGTCTATTTACTCTACCAAATATGTATCTAAAGGTTCTTCTTCACGCAACAAGAAAAGAAGAGGATGCTAAAACTCAAAATGCCCTCTTAACTTCAAGTGGTGAGCATATGCAATAAGATGATTCAAACATCTAAAACTCTATGGATAAAAGGCAAGTAGTTGAACTTCCCCTATAAATTCACACTATCTAGCTACCAAGCTATGTATATCCACCAAAACTACATGTAATCTCAAAAATTGTTCATGTTTTCGATTATTTCGCGTTTTAATAAGTTTTTTAATGTGTTTTACGTGTGTTCGAATCGAATGAATAATGAGAAAATTGCAGAAATAGGGGTTCCTTGCAGTCCAAAGCAAGTATAACATGTTACACTACTTGTTACAAAGAAATGATGTTATTTGTGTTTATATCATCCATGTTTATGTTGTTGCACTGTGGCTTTGGACTGAAGGGAGCTCCTATTTGTACTCTTTTCTCTTCTGATTGACGATGAGGTGTGGAGCATGACAAGAATATGCTGATGGGGTACAAAGTTTATGATTTCATTTCAACATCTGCGCGAAATTAAGGTCTTGTTCTCTTCAACTTATTGTTTAATGAGTTTATATCTATTCATATGATTTATTTTTAAATAGAATATATCTTCTGTTGTAGTGTAACACTTACGTCCAACGATACAAACTTACCCAAATTTTGTAAGGCCATAAAATTGTACTCGTTACTCGTAAGACACCAAACATGCCCTATGCTACGCATCTTGTAATTACCAAATGAATTTGCGATATAAAGGACCCTATCAAATCTATGATGGGCCAACCATAATAATTTGGGTGGCACTCCCATTTAAAGGCGCGAATCCCATCTGTCTGGTCAGTCCAATATCATTTATAGCTAATGGGTTTGTAGCGTAATAAACCTAACTTAATCCAAAGTTTAACTCACCATTCAAATTTCAAATGCATTTTTCGTTTAATAGTATAGGCATTAGCAAGGAGATTGCTAAATGAAAAGAAAATATTATCAAATTTTGTTTTCTACATTGTGTTAGTGATACAGTGATAGTAATAATTGTAACAATTAAACAAGCCCTTATCTTTGTAACATAAAAAAAAAAAAAAAGTCAAAATACATGAGCAATTGACTCTCTTGATAGCGACAGAGCTATATCACAATTAAGTCGTACTCCCACAAGATTCCAATACAACCCCACATCATTGGAAATACAAAGATAAAATCTTAGGATCATTTCATAACCTAACGTGATTTCGATAACAATACAGATCCGATTGGAATCAAGTTTATACTCCGTAATAATTAACTCAACAAAAGAACTTATTAAAGGCCATAGAAAAAGAAGGATTAGTAAGACTATAGCCACCATCAAGCACCAAATTAAGGCCACTAACAAACTTAGCCTCATCACTAGCCAAGTACAAGGTAGCGTAAGCTACATCTTCAGCTTGAGGAACCACCCCTTTGAGCACAGCAGACTCACACAACAACTCATTCACAACCTCCTTTTCCACCCCGATCGCGCCGCTTAGCAACGGCGTTGCCACCCCACACGGTGATATAGCATTAACCCTAATCCCATACCCACCCATTTCCACACACAAGTTCTTCATCAGCCCCACCACCCCGTGTTTCGACACGGTGTACGCGTGTGGCGACTCACCACCCATCACCGACGCTACGCTGCCGGTAAACAACATGACCCCACTTTTCTCCGGGATCATCACCCTCGCCGCTTCCTTGGCCAACAAGTAACCTCCCAACACGTTGACGTTGAACACGTTCTTGAAGTTTTCGGTCGTTGACCCGAGTATGGTGGGGTCCACCTCGCCGGAGATGCCGGCATTGCTGAACATGATGTCGAGTTTGCCGTGTTTCGTAACCGTGACGTTGATTAGGTTTTTTACGTCGGATTCGTCCGTGACGTTGCAGTGGACGTAGGAGATTTCACCGTCGTTGTCGCCGCCGTGTGCGGTGGTTGAAGAAGAGATTTCCTTGCATACGAAGTGACCTTTCTCGTCTTGTACGTCGGCGATTACGACTTTGGCGCCGTGGTTGACGAAGAGTTTTGCTGTTGCTTCTCCAAAACCGCTCGATCCTCCTGTTATTATTGCCACTTTTCCTTTGAGCCTGCATGTACCAAGCAAGTTTCGTGTAAAACCGTCTCACGAATAAATTATATCTCTTTTCGTAAAATTATAAGCGACCTCATCATGTCACAAATCGAGAACAAACTTCCACAATGATTATGGTACATTTAAAAATAAGTCAATTTCGTATTTTTCAAAGCGAAATAATAATGTAAGTACGTGCTTAGTAAAAAAGAAACGCACCTTTTTGCGACGAGATCAACAGAAGTAGCTGATGATTTGCCATTCATGATTTTGAATTGAGCTCTTGTGTATGGGAGCAGTCACTACTATTGAGTACTGATGACCTAATTAATTTGGTATCTTCTTTCTGAAGCCAAGAGGTGTACTGACTACTGAGCGTTTTGTGACCAATGCCAACTTATTAATACCAATATAGTATCAATTTTGACACATTTATTTCACAAAATGTCCTCATGCATGTATTTATACTAGTGAATGTATATTGTTGGAAGGAGTTTCTATACCAGAAATCAATATTCGCCCATCATCACATTAAGTTGTACCAAACGACCCATTCCAATCGATTTATTACTAGCTAGAGCTACCATTTTTGCACCCATATTTCGTCATTATGCATGTTAGGTTAACTTACGATACATCGATAGACTGTCCTTTTTTCTTGGTTTGATAAAACGATTCCATACCTACATGTTTAATATCGTCCCTCGATTTCTCGAAATAATGAAATTCATTCGATATTTATATATTGCCAACAATCCAACATAGTCAATGTATGACATGGGTCATAACTCATAAGGAATGTATATATGATCTACAAAATGCAGCAAAACTCTCACGCTAATCTTTTTAACAAAATTGAATAAAGTTGAGAGTTTATTATTTTACTTCAATGAAAAATGATGGGAAGTTAATAACATTGATTGCATGATTTATATGAGAGAGATAGCAGGGACAGGGACAGGGGCCTCTGCAAAATGCAGTCAAGCTGAACAAGGGAAATTATTTGTGTGCTACAAGATTTGTGGTCCGTCAAATGAATTACATACAGCCAATTGGCCAACCATACCCCAGTGAGGCCATCTAATAATTCTAACCACACCCAATAAATGACTTACTTGACTATGAATTATGATAGCAACTTCTCATGTTTGATCTTGTAATCGTCATTCGTCGTTTTTTACAACGAGAATGAGACGTCTGATTAAATAGGAACCAGATAATTTCCGCAACATATAGTATCACTTACTCTTTCATAGCCTACCGCTACCATTTATCCATCCTCGTAACTTCGTAAGTCACGTGTTGAAGTATAAAACCATCGTTTGTGCCCTAACTATTAGTCTACACTTTTGACTTAATTGGTTTCTAACATAGTACCAGACCCTCAACGATTCTGAGGTCTCAAGTTCGAATACTGGTAACCTCTCCTTTGTTGTGTTGGACCTTTAATAAAAGTTGGTTACTAACATCACGCGGTATATATAGCCATTGAATTTTACTCGTAGAATATAATGCTTAGAAAAAAAATAAGTATAAAAATCATACCACTAAATTCGTATCGAAAATTGTCCACGATGTCCATATGGAAATTCGGTAACCTGAGGGGTATCCAAAATTGTAGCCCCAATTTCTATTCCTCTACGTTGACCATATGGCATATGGACCATTTATGTAAATGGATTATAATTTTGACGTGGGTATGGTCAATTGGGCCGAATCACAAATGAGTTTCCGGGTCGGATCCAGAACTGAGCCAACTCGGTCGAGAGTTACTGAGTCGAGCAAGAGAACCCGAGTTTTTTGAGTGGTTGAAAAGGGTGAGAAGGAGGATCCATGAGTACCCAGAACTTGGATTTGAGAAATACCGAACGAGTCAACTCATAAGATCCGAGCTCGACTCACTTGGGATTCAATATACTTGGCCCGTTGCGAAAACTGAGGTTGTTGGGATAATCGGGTCCGGGACACACCCTTGGTTTGCCCTTCGGGCTGATATGGATGCCCTTCCTATTCAGGTGATCTCGTTCTCTCTGCCTTCGTTATTTTCTCACAAAATTTTCTTTTATTACGGTTTTTATAACGTGTGCGCTAGACGCATGTGACTTTATGTCAACGGTTCTTGTAACGTGTGCCTTTAGCGCACGTGTTAAAATGTCAATTCCTTAGTTAATTGAGACCGCAACTTATAAAAGCATTCTTTTGCGAGACCACACTTTTTTATGTTAAATTTTGCGAAACTGCACCTTTTAAGTTATATTCTTTGCGAATTTTTATTTTCGCAAGCTTTCCTTTCTTTTATTATAAGAATACTCCTATAAGATACATAATCTTTTATTGGTAGACTATGGCCCGACTATAGACGGGACCTTTTAAGGCATTAGGATTTAGGGTGATTGGGTAATATTGCCGTTGGTATTGTCTCATATCGAATAAGAAACCGGAACACACATACATACAACATGATTTATGACATACAATTAGAATTTTGAGCAATTTTTTGCGGCTCAAAGGGACAAATACGCATTGTCGCACTGATATGAGCAATTTGGTATGTAGTACTACTACTATAGTACTATGTAACACTATAGTCATATATACTTATATAGAGTTATAGATACGGAGTTGGTATTGTCCAATGATTTGTTAAACTTCTTTGATCTTTTTAAGCGAAAGTTTTAGGTTAAATTTCCTAATTTTCACTTGCATATGATACCATAGGTCAAAAAATGAGATTGGTGTAACTAAGAAGCTTGTGCTAGGAAATGGTGGAAGTTTCTGAGTTGCTGTAAAAGTGAAAACATTGTAGCAATGTTCGGTTTTACCATATTGTTGTAAGGAAGCTTCTGACCTGCTGTAAACTAATGTGCTAGGAAATGGTGGAATGGGAAAACAAGAGCAAGATAGATGGTAAAATCCACGCGTATGGCCATGATGTTCATGTCGCGATGCTTCTTGGGGCTGCAAAGTTGCTTCAAGAAGAACAAAGAGCACTTGAAGGTACTATGTTTAAAGACAGGAAAAACAGGAATGTCCTGAGAATTTATCAGCTAAATAGACTCGATTTTCGACGACTTACAGGGAACTGTGAAGCTAATTTTCCAACCAGAAGAAGAAGGTCGTGCAGGTGCATACTCTATGATACAAGAAGGCGTGCTTGACAACGTACAGGCTATATTCGGGCTACATGTCGTGCCTCAACTGCCTATTGGAGCAATTGGAGCTAGACCTGGAAGGCTGGAACTCAGCTTGCTGCTTCTGGCAGGTTTCTTGCTATAGTCAAGGGAAATGGTGATAATAGAGATCCTGTTCTTGCAGTCTCCACCATAATCTTGGCTCTGCAACAGCTTATTTCTCGAGAGACAGACCCTTTAGAAGCCAGAGTGAGTTCTCTCCTGCTAATCATACATAAATTTCTACATCCATAGTAAATTTTACACCATTTGGTCTTTGAGTAAGTGGAAAAGGACCAAATTTCGAAAACAAATTACAAAAGGGAGCCCTTAACACCACGCTGAAATCAACTAATCCACGCTCTTTTTTGTGCCTGGCAAGTGATAGACCCGATGCCTGGAATCGGGTTTATGACTTTCCAGGCACATATTGCGGATTACAGGTTACAGAACTGCAACCAGCAGTGCATCAGTGTGTCGCGACAGTAGACTTTATAGAGGAAGAAAGAAGGCATTATCCTGCAGTTGTCAATGATGAGGAAATGTGTGAACATCTGATGGACATAGGGAAGATGTTACTTGGTAAAACAAATGTGTTTTACGGCACCAGTCACCATGGGAGCAGAGGATTTTGGGTGATTACCGTATATTTGTATCGAAATAACATGAATACCATATATTCTAATGTGATCCAAACATACTCGATTATTCGAGTGATTATTCTAATTTGAAATTCTCTCGCATCATACTTTTCAAAATTTTAGCCACTTGCAGATTAAATTATTATTTGGATCTTTTAAATCTACACTAGTGTTATTTACTTATTTGCACTAATTTGTAGCCCCAAATTCTATTCCTCTGCGTTGACCATATGGACCATTTATGTAAATGGATCATAATTTTGATGTGGGTATGGTCAATTGGGCCGAATCACAAATGGGTTTCCGGGTCGGATCCAGAACTGAGCCAACTCGGTCGAGAGGTACTGAGTAGAGCAAGAGAACCCGAGTTTTTCGAGTGGTTGAAGAGGGTGAGGAGGAGGATCCATGAGTACCCAGAACTTGGATTTGAGGAATATCGAACGAGTCAACTCATACGATCCGAGCTCGACTCACTTGGGATTCAATATACTTGGCCCGTTGCGAAAACCGGGGTTGTTGGGATAATCGGGTCCGGGTCACACCCGTGGTTTGCTCTTCGGGCTGATATGGATGCCCTTCCTATTCAGGTGATCTCTCTCCCTTTGCCTTTGTTATTTTTGTCAAGGTATAAAATCGATTTCTCGCAAAAATTGTGATTTTTTTGGTGTATCTAACTTTATTAAATTCGTCTTTGTACCCCGCCTACCTTTTTCAAAAAAGAAATTTTACTAGGCGTAAAGTATTGTTGTTTTACTCATATTTTATTACCAACATGTTGTTTTGTTGTTTTAAACAGAGTCAATATTGAGCCAGTTCGACTAAAATCGGCTCATTAGTCATTTACACCCTTGTCAATCGTAACAGCGATACTAACGTATAATCATTTTTCGTTAATATTTCTTCTATCAAATGATCTTTTATGCTGCTTGTTGTAACAATACACTAACAATCTAACATGTACGTCCGAGGTGGGAGCTTTTGAGGCATTGGGTGATCGGGTAAAGTTGTTGTTGCTGTTGTACAGTAGCATGATGTGTCATATCGAATGAAAAAACGAGTACATAAAACATGATGACATGCAAATCACATTTTGAGCAATTTTTGCTGCTGCTCAAACATGCCCTAATATCAGCAATTTAGGATGTGACAATACAGTCATATAGAGTTAGCTAATTTTCATTGAATATGATTGCTCATCAGTTTAATTATTAGCTTGTTCCGAAAGTTTGCTCAACCTGCTTGGTACCTATGTACTTGTTGAATTGTGTGATTTGTGTCTATTGGAATGAATAATCAAGGGTTAAAATTATTTAAGCAAAGGTTAAATTTGTTAGATTAATAAGGCCGGAAAGTGTGAGTTCAATTTCCTCTTGAGATAATACCAGGTCAGAAAATGAGATTGGTATAAGGAAGCTTGTGACCTGCTGGGTAAAACATTTGTGCTAGGAAATGGTGGAAGCTTCTGACCTGCTGTAAAACATCTCATGCTGTATTTTTTTGTCGCAATGTTGAAAGGAAGATTCTGACCTGCTGTAAAACATCGTGGTAGGAAATGGTGGAATGGGAAAACAAGAGCAAGATAGATGGTAAAATGCACGCGTGTGGCCATGATGTTCATGTCGCTATGCTTCTTGGGGCTGCAAAGTTACTTCAAGAGAACAAAGAGCACTTAAAGGTACTATGTTTGAATTTTGATCGGCAACAGAAAAAACACGCGTTTGGTGAGCGTGTATCAGCTAATTAGACTCTATTTTCGACAATTTACAGGGAACTGTGAAGCTAATTTTCCAACCAGCAGAAGAAGGTCGTGCAGGTGCATACTCTATGATACAAGAAGGGGTGCTTGACAATGTACAGGCCATTTTTGGGCTACATGTCGTGCCTCAACTGCCTATCGGAGCAATTGGAGCTAGACCTGGAACTCAGCTTGCTGCTTCTGGCAGGTTTCTTGCTATAGTCAAGGGAAATGGTGATAATAGAGATCCTGTTCTTGCAGTCTCCACCATAATCTTGGCTCTGCAACAACTTATTTCTCGAGAAACAGACCCCCTTGAATCCAGAGTGAGTTATCTGCTGAATGCGGATCATACGTACATGTTGCACTCTCCACCATAAATTAAGAAAGTACTCATCATCTTTGCATTGTGCTTATTAGTCCCCTATTGTATTGCCTTATTACTAGTCTTATGCTGATGTGACAAAAAAAAAACCCGAAAAGTACTGATCCTATTATTTGGTGTTGTGAATGTTGCAGGTGGTAACTGTATCCTTGGTAGAAGCTGGCCAACTAGGAGATATAAGTCCAGAAACTGTCAAATTCGGAGGGACTTTTAGGAGCCTGACTTCCGAGGGTATGTCTTTCCTTATGACGAGGATTAAAGAGGTAAGAATCTGTCTAGTCTTATCAGTCAAGCTATGCAGTTCCATGACAAATACTGTATTATGAAATATGCAATTTAACATTTTGCGGATTACAGGTTACAGAACTGCAAGCAGCAGTGCATCAGTGTGTCGCGACAGTAGACTTTATGGAGGAAGAAAGAAGGCATTATCCTGCAGTTATCAATGATGAGGAAATGTATGAACATGTGAAGGGCATAGGGAAGATGTTACTTGGTGAAACGAATGTGTTTACGACACCAGTCATAATGGGAGCAGAGGATTTCGGGTTCTATGCACAGAAAATACCAGCTGCATTCGTTTTTGTTGGGATCAAGAACAACAAGACCTTAAAATTAAACAAGCCATTGCACTCATCTTACTTTTTCGTCGATGAAGATGTTCTCCCAATCGGAGCTGCTCTTCATGCAACTGTTGCAATGTTTTACGACAAATTAGAGAGATTCAAGTCTATAACAAGTTTCCTAGATTAAAGGTCAAGTCGACATAATTGTAAGGGACACTTTCATTCTATTCCTTGTCCCACATAGAAAGCAGAAGCATTTTTGCGTAGATTACACGTTCCGAACCCTTTAGGTCCCGTTTGGGACACATTAAAGAGTTTAAGGTTCGAGGAATGAGTTTTGCTCAATTTTTCCTACGATGAGACGATAAGGCCTAAAGTTTTTGGAAATGGTTCTACCCGAAATTTCATGTTGTTTGTTTGTCATTGAGTTGTGTGATAAACCGATAATCTCCTAATTTAGGGCTCGTTTGGTATCACTGCATTTTTCTGTTTTTGGTTTTTTGTGTCACAAAATTTCGTTAAATAAGTTACAGAATGAATATCAAATTAGTTGGTTCAATAATAGACTATAGAAAATGAAAACTGACAACTAAAAACAGAAAACCATTTTTTCTTATTTTAAAAAACGGAGCTTTGTTTTCCAAATCAACTAAAAACTGAAAACCAAAAACGATACCAAACAGGCTCTTAGTTTTATGTTTAGCTTGAATTTTGATTGCTAAATGTTCAGCTCCTAATCTCCTAATCTCTCGCTAATGTGTGAAAGGGAGGCCCCTGATTCTCATTCCCAACTGACCTTTTTCCCCGGCAAATATTTAGCGTAATTGTACTAATATTGTAGGCGAACTTTGGAGATACTGAAATTATATCGTTGTATTATTACATTTTCATATATAAAAGGGACACAACATATTCTTATAAGCTTTTTTTTTTTTTTTTTTTTTGCTTTTTTAGCCATACAAAATCACAACAGTTGAATCTTTCAAGCTATTGCATATTGTGATTCATACAAATTTTGGCCATTGAATTCCAAAAAATAAAATTAAAAAGGTTTTGCATTTGATATAGAAAAATTGAGCAACTCCAAAATCTTCATTTTTTGTAATATAAATAAAGACATTGATCTTATAATGCACCCTCCACATGAAACTGCACCGGTCACCCTACAACCTGAACAACCCATTGCGCCATCGTCACCCTCCGCACCGCCGTATCCAACGCCACCAGGACCGCAACCGGGGCCACCCTATGAGCCAACAAGACCAGAGGATGAGGTTCATATGGGCTATCCAGCACCTGATAAGAGACCCACAACAACTTTTCGGGCACCTGAACCAACACAATGGTCCACGGGTCTTTGTGAATGGTACTCTAACATGCCAAATTGTAAGTTTTTTCGACATTATAATTGGTGCATTTGAATACGTTTTTTCTTAGACCAATAATTTGTTCAAATGTTAAAGGTGTAATGAATACGATTGGGCGTGTTTATTACCTCGAGTGTTAAAAGATTAAGTAATGTTATGTGTCTAATCTTACCCGATTTGTTCTCTTGTTTTTTCGTTTTTGTTTTCCATAGGTTGCATGACATGTTTTTGCCCATGCATTACCTTTGGGCAATTTTCGGAGATTGTTGATCGAGGGTCATCATGTGAGTTCCTAATACAAAATGATATATGCATCCAAAATTCTCTATTTTATGGGGGTGTGACACAATTTTAATTGTGGATTTTATGAGAACAATCTCTTCATTATATTGATTTTTCGAGTTTTCTTGAATGAACAGCTTGTCCAATAAATGGATTGATATACGCGGTGCTTCTCACCGTGTTTGAGTGTGCATGCATGTATTCGTACCTGTACCGAGTAAAATTAAGGCAACAATTTAATTTGAAAGGTAGTCATTGTGAAGACTGTTGTATTCATACCTGGTGCGAAGTTTGTGCTCTCGCCCAAGAGTACCGTGAGCTCAAAATCCGAGGTTTCGATTTGCATTCAGGTAAATTTAATTTGTGACATAACGACTTTTAAGTTTTTTACATGACATTATATTTAGGTAGGTTTTTTTTTTACAACAATATATTTAGGTAGTTTGATTAAGCAATTTCAATGTTTTAGGATGGCAAGCTAATGTTGAGAACCAAACTGCTGGAACCTTGATGATGGCGCCACCACCAATGCAAACGGGGATGAGGAGATAAAAAGCATAAGAACTATGTGAGATTTTTCCCACACATACACAAATCGCCGCAAAAGCGTCAATCACTGTTGTAGTTCGAAGACTCGATTCCAAGATAAAATGTAGAAATGTCAATTACTCTTATATTCCGAAGTTTCGACTTGGAGATCGAATGTGAGTACACTTGGGAACGGCAAAATCTCTTACATTGTACGTTTTCATTGTAGGCACGTGAGTCGGGTCATTGTAAGCACATCTTCAATCAATTCAATTACGCTCTCCCTCTAATTCAGCTTTTGACTACCATACATGTGATGACTTTAAACATGTTGCTTTTATCGAGCGACATTCTTAAAGATAGAAATCATAAAACTTGAATACATTGTGCAAAATGGTAATATCTATTAGACCGTACGTTTTCAATGTGGTGATAATTTTGAACACCATTTCAATAAACTTGTCCCCATTTTGATTATTCCGTTTGTGAGGATTTTAGACAAATTACTTATACAGAGTATGTATTATCAGTACATAAACGTTTCAAACTTACGTTAACCGAAAACCGTAAAAGTCAATCCGTAAATCCACCCGTAACATTCCATTTTACAATTGTGTTAATTGTCAAACACCAACTTTAAATTTAACTCGGTAAATTAGTTGAGCTCGGTAATTTCGCCGCTTCATGTTCGAATCAAGCTTATTTCTCCGTATTACTCTAGACTCCCAGTCTAGAAACTTCAGTGTAACGCTTCCAAAATCCAAACCTCATATACCGTCTCCCCCGAGAAGAAATAACCACCACCTGCACCGCCCTCTCTTACCCC
Source organism: Spergularia marina (assembly GCA_963680865.1). Classification (NCBI taxonomy): domain Eukaryota; kingdom Viridiplantae; phylum Streptophyta; class Magnoliopsida; order Caryophyllales; family Caryophyllaceae; genus Spergularia; species Spergularia marina. The sequence continues at coordinate 483,702 of OY804555.1, read as the reverse complement.
CAAAATTAGGGTTTTCTCACTCAATTTTCCCCCAAATTCTCCCGAAACCCTAACCCTAAAAACCTGAATCAATGGCGGAACATCTCGCCTCAATCTTCGGCACCGAGAAAGACCGAGTAAACTGTCCCTTCTACTTCAAGATCGGCGCGTGCAGACACGGCGACCGATGCTCGCGTCTCCACAATCGCCCGACAATCTCGCCGACACTCCTCCTCTCCAACATGTACCAACGCCCTGACATGATTACCCCCGGCGTCGACGCGCAGGGCCAGCCGATTTCCCCACGCGCTCTCCAAACTCACTTCGAGGAATTCTATGAAGATATTTTTGAGGAGCTCGGAAAGTTCGGCGAAATCGAAACCCTAAATGTCTGCGATAACCTCGCCGACCACATGATTGGGAATGTTTATGTTCAGTTTCGCGAGGAGGATCAGGCCGCGGCGGCGTTGGCAGCGTTACAAGGAAGATTCTACTCCGGTCGCCCGATTATTGCGGATTTTTCGCCGGTGACGGATTTTAGGGAGGCCACGTGTCGGCAGTATGAGGAGGAGAGCTGTAACCGTGGCGGTTATTGTAATTTTATGCATGTTAAGATGATTGGGAGGGAGCTGAGGAGGATATTGTTCGGCCGGTATCGTAATTCGCGGCACCGGAGGAGCAGAAGCCGAAGCCGAAGCCGGAGTCCGAGGGGAGGTAGGAGGGATAGGGAGAGGGATGGTGATCGGAAGAGCCGTGATAGGGATAGGAGGTATGATAATGGAGGCGGTCGCAGTGGCGGTGGGAGGAGGAGGAGTAGGAGTCGTAGTCCGAGAGGGGGAAGGGAAGGGAGTGAGGAACGTAGGGCAAGGATTGAGCAGTGGAATCGTGAGCGTGAAGCTCAGTAGTAATTATTGTTGGTTTGCCTGATTGGTGATGAATGTTGATTGAGTATTACGTTTCGGAATATTAGAAGTGAAGTGATATTGTTAGTGTAGTTCAGCCTGTAGTGTTTGTTTAGGGTATTAGTATGAGAATTATGATTATTATTATGACTGTGTTGTCGCTTTTCGGCCTTCTTAGTTTGGGAGCGTTTATGTGCTCTTCTTTTGCGTTTGTTGTGATGAAGAAGATGGTCTGGTTCCAATTGTTTGCAGACACTTTGTTATGAAATCAATGCAGTAGAATTTCTATTTTTATCGCGTTGTCAATTGTTTCCTTTTGATGCTGCAGTGCTTTTGGCTAGTTATACTAATCGCTGTTTGTAGAGTTTATTCAGTTGAGTTGATTCAAATTGTAGAGTGTAGTAGTTCATTCTTCATCTTTATAGCTCGAACACCTAACTGCGTGCGTAATGGTCACTCGTGGCTAAAATTATGTCAACAATCAAAGTTTGGCAAATTTGAATTGGTTGTAGTGGCTTGTCTTATGAAAACTTACGCGCAAATTTTATTATGTTCGCTTTTGTTGAAGCCTGTTGCTAATTGTCTACTTCGTATATTTTGAGTAAGGGAATTGATATGATCTTTGTGTACTTCGTATATTTTGAGTAAGGGAACTGATATGATTTTTAGGCTTGTGCCTTAGCAGTTCGATTCTGAGAATGCTGGCATCTACATTTTGATACTTTATTCATACTCCCATTGTTGTCAAGTTACATTGCTACTTATTATACCGAAAGAAATTAAGAGAAAAGGGAAGTCATCATGGTTCTATATATCCGTGACCTATGTATACTTCAGTCATCTTTTCAGTCTGTTGGGCTGAGTAACTGCACATCTCCTTCAGAGAGTGACTTCTTGTGGCGCGTACTTTTGCCAAAATTCTTATCAAGAATTCTCGATGAAGTTACTTGAATTTTGAGTTTCATGGTATCCAGTGTTTACTCTGCATGCTTGTACGGATGCCAGATTAATCTTGCATTCATATGAATTGTTTAAAGAGACTGTTAAGGTCTGTGATTATCGTAATTCTAACTGTAATGTCCTTCAGTTGTAATGGGAGCCTGGTTATCTCTGAAGTCTGATGATCTTGCTGGTATCTCACCCTGTTTTATATGCACAGATTATCTTGGTATATGCAACATACTGTGGTGCAAGGTCCCAAAATTTCTCCTTCTATGCACCCATGTATTGATGTACACTTCTACAAAACTGGGTGATCAAGCGTTATGTGTGCAGGAGGTTACCAGCCAATATTAGTATTAGTATTGAGCACTCAGGAAAATATGAGAGAGAATAACTAGTAGAACTACAAACACTGTCCCTGCTAATCTGCTATCGGTTTAAGTCCAGATCTATGTGACGTATCCTACAAGGCCACGAGCCTAGTAGCTTCTGATTTGCAGGGAACTATACAGCAAGGATGAATGTGAAACAAGAAATGGAGTAGACCCTGGGCTGTTCGTGTAGCAACTCACTTTCTGATGGAGATTAATGTCTGCGCTGCTGGCCTGCTGCTACCAGGTGTGCATCTTGTGCCTTGGATTTGATAAATTGATTTTTTAGAATCTTGGTTACATGTGAACTTTTGTTAACCCTGGCATATGTTTCAACTTCAAGGGATTGCCTGGAATGGTGGTAATTATTACTTGGGTAATAGAGGCTATAACAAGGGAAAGTGGGAGGAATGGTGGTGATGATGGTGGTGGTGGGAGGGTGGATGGTTGAGGGGGAACTGTTGCATTACTCCTAGGGCGAAGGTTTCCTCTAAATCTTTGAGCTTATGCTTGCTAAAGTTTTATCTTAGGTAGCTTAGATATTTGATACTTAAGTTGAAGTATGTTACTCACTTATATGATTTTACCCTTTCTTATTGGCCCAATTCACAATGTTCTTCCCCTTGTATGTTAGTTGTGGACTTGTGGTTAGTGTGATATATGTCCCCATATCTTATAACATGCCATAAAAAACATCCAATATGAAAGGGCAAGAAGATGTAGAATAGGAGGAGTATGTTTTGCCATCAACTAAAATATTAGTGATATCTGCTTAAATAATTAGACAATTCTATTAAGGGTATGATCTGGAGGTTCCTGGAATGTTGTTTGCTTCATCTATAGACAATTATCATTTTCCCCTCTTTAGTTGACCGTATGTTGTCAGCATATTAACTTTTTTGGTTTCATTTCTATATTTTGCGTTCTTACTGATTTTCACGAGGTGACTAATTTTTGTTACTTTTTTTTTTTTTTTTTTTTCCGAATGCTTGGCTCTTAAGAAGCTTTTATGAAATGGGTTATTGTTCGTATTAGGATGTTTCATTCATTCCGAGTAGACTAGGCAAACTACCCAAACTGAATTGCTAGTGATCTAGTTCATAAAAAAGGCGCACGTCAAGGAACTGTGGGTAATTTCCCTTATACCTTAAGGCAAAGTGATTTTCTTGAGGTAGAGCTGAACTAGCCTACGGCGCTTGAGGCGCATGTTGTAAACTTCATGAAACAGAACAAATTTAACTACGGTGGATGACTTGATCGCATTGCATGCTTTAGTTGTCCTGTTCAGGATTATGTTCATTTTATCAATTGCTGTGCTTGGACAAAATACAAACAATGAGCTCTGCCAATACACACAAACACACATGGTTATTTGGCAGCCTGAATTTTTGCTTAATGTGACGCAGTTTTATACCATGGTTATACCTTGAGGGTGGCAATGGAAAGTGATGGTCCATGGAAACTGAAAATTCAATTGTGGATTTAAAAGCACAAAGGCAAGATTTTTTTGGTTTCACTCTTCATGTCTGCATAATTAATAATTTGGTATGGTAATTATGCTGTTGGTGTTGCTTACTGGTAGAGGGCTTTAGGATCATATCTGGTACACTTTTTTGACTTTGTAGTCTTCTTTGCGTCATTCTGTTGTTGCTTCATTGTTTGGTGGAGAACACATAGGCGGAAGGAACAGGGGTGTGAGTCCTAGTTTAGCCGGGAAAGGGAGTGATGAAAAAGGGCAAGGAATGAGCAGTAAAGGTGAGCATGACTGCATGCCAAAACGACTGTGGTTTTGGGTTGTTGACTTGCTGGTGTTCTTTGGGCAAGTGATTGAGCTTGTGTTTTGGATTTGGTAGTCATAGAGTGATAGTAGTTTTAGTGAAGTTTAGGTTATAGGTTTTGCATTATGCTTATGATTCCACTGGGTGGCCTCGGAATATCTTGTTCTTCTCTGGTGCTCTTTCCCTCAATATAACATCTTTCAGTTTTGAACGAAGCCTTGTGTTAGTAGTCAGAAGGATTTTCTGGAACTCATTGTGGATCAAAGAGGAGCTCTGTTTTGGGATTGCAATTTGAAGCATGGTTTACACCTTCTGCAGTGTAGAAGTAGAAAATTTGTCTCTCACACTGTTTTCTAAAATGATATTTTTTTTTTTTGAAAGGAACCTACCAGTTGGCTACTGATTCATTTGTATCTACAGTGACGACAATGTGGTGACTTCACAATGATGTAGATTCTGGAATGAGTGTCATGTCATAATTTATGGGTCAGAATCAGTCTTTTATAGGGGTCGTGAGTGTCATGTCATAATTTAGGCCCTAACTTCTTTCCACCCATGTTGACTACGGGAATTAGAGGTCAACTCCGGTGACCGACGAATGTCAGGAGTTAGAGGAGACCGTGGTGCATAAATGGATTCCTGTTGTTTTCTGTTTTCCTGCTTCTTGTTCTACTAGGGCGAGCTCATCCTGTGCTGTTTTACTGAGCTGTAGCCCTGTAGGTGATCACTGCGACCATGTCGGGGCTCATCTCGTGTTGTGCTGTACTAGGGCGAGCTCATCTTGTGCTGTTTATCATTATTATTAATGTGAGAGCTCATATCCTGCTGTTAATTTATTTCCAATACACTTTTTTTTATTGACTTTTGGATATGGCTCGGATTTGTTATCTCATTTTTGGGGCGCCACTGTTTGATCATTATCGGATTATCAAGATATCGAATCATGTGTTAAGGTTGGTATGGTTTTGGTTCATCACATTTTCGGGTTCTATTAGATCCGAACTCTAATCGTTTTCTATGTTCCAGGGCCCGTAATTGTCACATACCGAAAATATAACTTTTTACTCTCTCAATTTTACACTTGATTTGAATTCTCATAGGTTCTTTACACTTAGTTTGAATTCTGCTCAAGAATTCAAACCAAGTGTAAAGAACATAAAGTTGGGTGAGAGAGAAAACTAGAGGGGTGAGTTGTGGTCCTTGTGGGGTTTGGTGAGGAGAGAGAAGAAATGGAGTGAAAAGTGTTAATAATGGCAAACTATAAGGGTATTTTGGGTAAGTTGGAAGCATCAAGGACGTGCTGAGAATGTCGCATACGTCGAAAGTACCTTGGAAAATGTCTCTAGCATTTATGAATGTACGTACAGTTTGCATGAACGTCCAAATCTGTCATATTGACATAACTTTTTATGTTGTCCCAACATCTAACTCAATTGACAAACATCTCTCCCAAGATAAGAAAGATGAAGTTCAGGGGTTGCTTTCTGTTGTTGCTGCTACAGCTCACCATAGTACTGAGCCACCTTAAATGGGCTAACTCAATTGGCTCGGATCAGGAATCACTGAGCCAAGAGCTGTTGAACTCAGCGAGACAGCCCGAGTTCTTCGGGTGGATGAAGCGAAACAGGAGGATGATTCACCAGAACCCGGAACTCGGGTTCGAAGAACACGTTACAAGTCAGCTCATAAGGTCTGAGCTTGACTTGTTGGGTGTGGAGTATTTATACCCCGTGGCAAAGACTGGTATTGTTGCCACGATCGGGTCGGGTTCCAAACCTGTCTTTGCTCTTCGGGCCGATATGGATGCTCTTGCCTTGCAGGTGTGTCTTTTCGTTTGGTTTCCTGTGGCCTGTATGAGTCAGATTATACGCAGTAAATCAGTAATTAATGGCTAATATGGTTAGCACTTTATGATTTTCTTGTCTCCTTTTCTGGTTTGCACCTTTCAATTTGATGTAGTACTAGCTCAGATTCGAGTAGAGTAGTACCATTTGAAACGGTTTAACTGCGTAATTTTTAAGTTTGTTGAGTTTGAACTCGAGTTCTTGTTCGTTTTCTTGTACTAGGAATTGTAAAATGCAAACTACTCATTATGCAAATTCTAATCGGGTTTTGTAGGAATTGGTAGAATGGGAATTCAAGAGCAAAATTGACGGGAAAATGCATGCGTGCGGTCACGATACTCATGTCGCAATGTTGCTTGGGGCAGCAAAGTTACTCCAGACAAGGAAAGATCAGCTTAAGGTGATTTTCTGTGTTATCTTAATAGGCTCATATTAAAGCTCATGTTTACGCTTTTGGTTGATTATGACTTCTTTTTGTGAATTGCTGGCACTGTGAAATCTGCAAAAAACAAGGGTACCGTCAAGTTGGTTTTCCAACCAGGAGAAGAAGGCTATGCTGGAGCTTACCATATGCTGAAAGAAGGCGTTCTTGATGACGTTGATGCAATCATTAGCCTACATGTTCTGCCAACATTGCCAACTGGTAGTATTGGTTCCAAAGACGGTCCAGTTCTTGCTGGTTCAGGGCTTTTTGATGCAACGATTACAGGAATTGGTTCTCATGGAGCACAGCCTCATTTAAGCAGAGATCCTGTTCTTGCTGCCTCCTCAGCTATTGTTGCTCTTCAGCAGATCATTTCTAGAGAGACGGATCCTCTTGAGGCAGGGGTGAGTAAATTCTTATCGCCTTCACATGTAATAGTACTTTCGGTAGAAAATTAGATTCTTAATTTAAGCTTCTAAACATCAAAATGCTGAATGCTTAATGCTGACTGCTGAATCATGTTTGTAAGGCCAAAAAAGAAGAGGGTTTTCTCAGTGTCAAAGGCGAAGTAAGACATGGGGTTGGGTGTACGCAACCATACCATATGCTAAAAGCATAGGGAGATCGTTTTCAATTCAAATGAAATGCGTGATAACTGGCTGCTATTTCACTAGTGCCGACAGAATAGTGTGCTTTTAGGAAAAAGGATGCCTTCAACAATATTGTTCATTCATGTTACATACAGGTGGTATCTATTGGGTATTTACGAGGGGGCGAAGCAAGAAATGTGATCCCAGAGAAGGTAGAGTTTGGGGGTACCTTCAGAAGTTTGAGTACAGAAGGCCTATACTACTTGAAAAACAGGATTAAGGAGGTAAAATCCCGGATCTTTCTACCACATTTCTATAACTTCCTGTCATCCTGATCATTTTGCTGCAGTATTATCCTGTGGCAATCAACCTGAGCAAAATGTGATCTGAAACTGTACATGATAACAGATCATTGAGCAGCAATCTTTGGTGCATCAGTGCCGCGGTCAGGTGGACTTTTTGGAGGACACTCCCATGCCTTGGCCAGTGATGATCAATGACAGGGAACTTCATGAGCACGGGACACAAGTCGCAGAGACATTAGTCGGAAAATCCAAGTTGGAGGTCTTTCACCTCACAATGGGAGGAGAAGACTTCAGCTTCTTCTCTCAGAAGATGCCTGCGGCCATATTTGTACTCGGGATACGAAATGAGACCCTGCAATCAAATAAGCCATTGCACTCTCCCTACTTCTTCGTAGATGAAGAAGTGTTTCCTGTAGGAGCTGCTTTCCATGCCGCATTCGCCATTTCTTTCTTGGAGAATCATGCCAAGTCTAATACAGTAAGTGCTTAAGTACAGAGGCTGCTCATTTCAGACTTCATTGTATGTGATGGAGGATGAATATAGGAATAGTATCATACTAGACATGATTATAATTGTAGTCGTACCACATTTTACGAATGGTCTAGAACGAATACTTAACCTTAGTAGTTATTAAGTACGTTTGCTTATTGTATAATACTGATGTCTAAGTTGCACATATGAAATGAGATTAGAAACTTATGATCATTTTTATTATATATCTATAACAAAGCATATGCTTATTTTTCTGTCTACAAACAAAATTGTTTAGGCAATTTGACCATTCTTGGAGCAAAGCTCCCAAACCCTGTTGTTCTTGGTCAAGATTTCTTCTATTTGCTCGACCGTAAAATCCTTACTCTTGATTGAGACATATGTTATAAGAGCGTGGCATTGCCTTCCCATCTTCATCAATTGTCCGCAACAGTCGTTTGTTACCGTCTTTCCAGCTCCAAATATATAATGGAATATCGAATCACCCCAAGTGGTGGTTAGCTTGCTTCCGCATTCTTTTAAAGCGTCTTTAGCATTAGGACTAGGACTTGGTGTCTCAGCGATTGCTAGCGTCGTGAAAAGCAAAGCAAACACGATGGAGAAATTGATCATTGAGATTGTTTTAGACTCCATGATAGTGTACTAAACTTAGAGAAAAATGAGTGTTATTTTTCTCTATATGTAATGAAGAATGTCTTTGGTGACTTGGTGAAAACTCAATATAGCATCCTGTCTATTTATAGGTAACAATTGTAAAAATGAAGGGAAGCGTTGCAAAGTTATTAATTTTGTGATTAATTAAACTAATTAATCGATACCTGCATTTAATAGAACTGTTGATTACCATTGATACTTAATTACTTATGTAGTTATGTTTGTAGTAAGTAGTAACTTGTCAAGAAACATGAAATCATGAATGCAGTTTGAAACTCTTTTATTGTATAGTATAGCTACCCAACTATATTAGTTGCGCATGCAGTTTGAAACTTACTTCACAATAAACTCATTATATATTTCACTTTGGGTAAAGTACCGAGATGGTAAATAGATTGTGGCAGATTGGGATCGTGTTTAAAGAGACATAGGTTGACGATCCTTGGTCCAAACATAATTCATGAGTATAAAGGAAAATTATAATCTCAACTTAACCATTTTATAAATAAATCGATCGACTTTTGACATTTAACGTATTTTTAGCTTCTAAGTTAGGATCTAAAACATTGACTTGAATATCACCTTTGTAAATACACTCGACACAAACCTTGTAACTTTCGGGTTAGGTTTAGGTCAAGTTTGCGACTGGACAGACTTCTATTAACACTAGACTTTGGTACCACTGGCACGAATTAAAACCCAAAGTTTTGGGCTTCCGGGTCATTATAGGCTTTTTTTTTGTGCAGCCTTCAAAAACACGCTTTTGAAAAGAAGAGGAAAATGTTTTGGGCGTACCCTCCAACACGGCGGCAACTGATTGCGACGGCGGTGGGAGTGGCAGCGGGAGTGGCGTTGATGTCAGTAGGGGCATACTTGTCATTTTCCAACATCGAGCCACAACAAGCTCGCGCCAAAGCTCGTAGCGATTTTATCAAGCAACGTCTTCGCAAAATGTTGGATGACGATTGACCATTTTACCCTCCACCACCACCGCCCTTGTTCTTCAATTTTTTAGGATTTTTTTCTTTAAATTTATGTATTGATTTGTACTGAATTTTTTTTAGTGTCAATTGATTTGTATCATTTTTAGCTTCAACTTGAATTTGCTCCAATATGGGTCAAGTAACTCAGTCTTAGTGACACTCGTAAAACATACAGAAAATGAGATTGCGCCACCAAATGTAATAATAGCGTCACGTCTTACATGTTATGAAATGTGTTGGTTGATCAGGTTGTGGAATAATATCGAGTATGTATCATACTATCATATATGTTCCCATATCAGACATCAGGATTGTCCCTGAGACCTCGGATTCTACAACGTCGATTTCTAGTCCTCAGCCGAGAACCTGAAGATCATGTAGACTGTCCCAGTCGAGCCTGAGAGTTGAAACCACCAAACAGATGAATGAGGCTTTCTGAAAACCACAAAATGAATAACCAGAAATGTCTGTTAAGTTATTGGCCTTCAGCCCTTCAATTAAACCTTGTCTACCATCAGTCGCGTAACCTGCAGAAACTGCCATCACCTGTCTACACTTTACAGAATATGCAGCAAGGACCATTATACCTGAAACACTAAAAATGAGCAGAAATCGCGTAATCTGTAGACCAATTTCCAAAGTCTTTCATCTCTCAGCCGAGAACCTGATCAAATATGAAAGTAAACTCTAGAAAGTGAGCTAATGACAGCATCTAAGGTCAGACGAGCTATCATTGCTGCAACAGAGTCCATTATACCCGAAACACTAAAAATGAACACCTCAAGACTAACTCCGAAGGGTAGAAGCACCCTCACATTGTGGAGCTCATATTTCCACACATTCTATTCAAGGGCGAAAGTCAAACAAAATCAAGTAGAACAGTGAAAGAGCCGATGATATTAACCAACTATCTTCTCAAGATCATGTTCAGAACACCAAAACGATGCCAAAATTAAAATCTCATGTACAAAAACCCAGATTGTCAAAAGGGCAAGGTGCTGAACGTGACAGCATGACATCCACAGGCAAATAACGAAACATAAGAAAGGTTAAAATTCTTATGAACACACCATTAGCTAGTCAGACAGACCTGAGCAACAAGACAGTTGCCGACAGACAAAAATTTACAGGTATCATCTTCTGGATCTCCTTGAGTTTTGGCCTTCTACTCTGTCTTCATCATACCTTCCTCTCATTCCTATCCCTTCTGTTGTCATGTGTCTTTGCAATGCTGCACTACACAGCTCCCGTGATGGCCAGGGTGGACCCCGCAGATTAGATGGACCGGCAGTTTCGCGTCCTATTCCGAACCTAGAACCAGGCAATGGCTGATCCCGGATACTCTTGACTAATTTCTGCCTCTGCAACTCATCCCCACAACTTTTCCTGGCGACCTGCTTGTTAATTTCATGATTAGAACCACTGCCCCATTCAACAATATTGGACACACTTCTAAGTAAGGAAGTGCTTCTTCTAGCCACTTGATTAAATATAGATTTCCTCCCTTTGATTTCTTCATCAACTGTGAGTCCTTTTGAATTTCTAGGTGTCATATTCATAGAAGCCAACTTGTAGTTTCTGCTTGGATCATTTATGTTCAATTCTATGGAATGAAGATCACTATCAGGGGTATTTTCACCATCAGTGGTATCTTCAACTTCTCCCCTGTCACTTCCCCTCGCTTCACTTTGACAAAAAGCTAAATCTCCGTCCCGTCTATGGCAGACAGAGTTGTGTCCATTCTCTTCCATGTTGTTGCTTCTAAGATAAGCTTCAAGCTCATTTCTTATTTTATCAACAGCTGCATTTTTCTCCTCGAATTGATGCTTAGCATCTGAGATTTTCATTTGAGCCCTCTCCTCCCGCAGTGACTCAGCTATGTGAAGCATTTCCCTTTCCCTCTCAATTTCTTCTTGCATTCTCAATGTTTCTCTTGTCATCACTGCTACTTCAGCTCTATCTTCACCAATATTTCCAGCTAACTCATTGCAAACTTGCTCCACAATTCCCCTTGCTTGCTTCTCACTCTCAAGTTCTTTCACCGCCTTAAGAAATGATGCCTTTGTTTCTCCCAGTTCTTTACCAAGCTTCTTGTTTAGGCTCTCAAGTCGCCTCCTAAGCTTTCTTTCCATTTCCAGCTCTGCTGCTATGGAGTCAACTGCAGCTTCAACTTCCTGCTCTTTAATTTTCCATTCTGCCTTTTCCTCTGCAAAGCGCTTAGCAAGGTAACTGATCTCTTTGTTATCTGAATGCTCGACCTGTATCAACTGATTGATCTGCAAGCGAGCCCTTTCAAGCTCAGAATGTAAGGCGGAGATGAGCGACATGCTTGATGGAGGTTGTTCTTCTCGACCCCACATACGGCATATGATTTTCAGCAGCTCCTTTGACGTGGTCAAAGCATTACTAACATCCTTCAAACGGGATTTGTTTCCAACTGTTGATCCAGAGGGGGTCTGGCAACGGGATCTAGTTTCAATCTACATTTTTAAACAAAATATACGAAGTTTAGGCACCCCTTTCAGTAACTTCAGGGCATGATGCTTTTGTTGGCGTGTATCATGACCTAGAGACATTAATGACAGAAAACATATAAATGCAATTCAAACTCTCATCACTAGCAATCTCTATTCCAGTCGGCCCTTCCCCCCATCCCCAGTCTGGCAATCCTCACCCTCTTTCATCGGACATCAACGCTCATAATAAATAATGTTGGACGGAAGTGCATTTTTCCTTATAATCAGCGTGAGCTGCTACATCTATGAAGATCATAATCAATCAATACTAGTTGCATACACATAGTCGCCAAGAAAACTGATCGCATACATAGTCAGTCAAGTCCGCTCTGTAAGCTGTTGGGAAAACTAAAACAACTCCCAGCAAGACATAGAGGGAATATTATATGTGGTAACTAGAAATTGCTAGAGTCAGATTATAGACTTTGATCGCAGAGGCCAGAGCCCTAAAATAAAACATCGGATCTGCCGATGTAGTAACTATAAGAAAGAGTACTTATTTACCTCCATGAAACTAGCATTACTGACAGTATCAAATTGGTCAGACTTTAGCCTCCTAGATATTGATGATTCTCTTCTCCGGTGACTACCTGTTCCTGATCTCTCCATTCTCTGTAAAAACAATAGAAAGCGAAATACAATCATCAGTGGGCTCCTATATTGGATCCACAAATCAATTTCCTGAAATCAAACTGATAGGGTAACTAACATGTACCTGGGACGACAATGCCTAAGAAATAAGATTATTTCCTGTTCGGACAAACATGATTCTTTCAAACTCAAGCTAACAATTCAAACTGAATTACACACAATGTAAAAACCAAAAGCCGGTACCTAACAACGTGAAATCTGAAGAGCCTTGTAGAAGTCACATTACGATGGATGACATTGAACTAATTGCTTAGGTATTACAATAACAACATGGGAACCTTCTTCTAGATCAGAATTTCAGATCGAAAGGTAGATCAACTTAACCTACAAACTCAACCCATACCAAGAGAGACTCTTTCGCAAATATGTTTAGCTGATGAAAATTAAATTGCACGTATTTTTGGAGTTAGAACTCCCACAAGTAAGAATGACATATAGTCAACACAGGAAAAGACAAACTCAGAATCCACAACAAAATAAATTGCATCAAGCCAAATCCAATCGGACACATCATTACAGCAATAAACACAACCTTCAAGTACATCCCTAAACAACAAAAACATAATCCTAAGCCCCCAATCTAGTAAGCCACGTTCCTTTTGCGCATTTCTAAGTGGTCGTTTGGCTGACAACTATGTCCGGAACAATCGGATTCTAACACTAATTCGATTGCCCGAACAGTGAGTGTCACTCCACCAACAGAAAAAGACAATGCCATAATACATACACACCAACTGCAACAATGTGACATCCTAATAATCCTATTTTAAGTAGTTAATCAAAGGCTATATCCAATCAAATTCCAAAGTACAAAATAAGACCAAAACCAAAAATGATTCAGGGTCGGCTAACATGAATCGTCATCTTAAAACTGTCAAACGTGATACAATAGAAACTTAAAAGAGAAGTTAAAACAAAAGAAGAAGAAGAAGAAAAGCACCCACCTCAGAAACAGGACTATGAGAAGGATCAGACAAATGTGGAGGTAAAGAACCTGAATTATTCAAAGACCTCCTCACTTTCTCTCTCCTCCCAACCCTAATCTTCTCCCTTAAACCCTCTTCATCTTCTTCAACCACCCTAGGAGATGGCACCTCATTCATCTCCCACAATGTAGCTGCCAATTTACGGGCAGACACCGGCGGCTGCCCGGACTTTGATCTGCCTGATAGACTAGGCGGGTACCTCGGCGAGGCCGCCGTGGCTGCCCGTAAAATCACCGACGGAGAGCGCGCCCCCACCATTCTCCACGTGGGCACCGGCGTAGACGATCCCGCCAAAATTGCCCGCTTAAACCTGTAATTCTGGATCACTGAAGATGCTGATGAAGATGGTGAACATCCTCCTCTCTTCCTAATCTTTGTTCCATCTCCCATCATCATTTCCTCCATTATAGTTTACGCTACCACCCAGTATTGTATTCAGCTCAATTTTCACCTAAATTAGATCAATTTACGCCATTTTTGGAGAGAGAAAGTTGCCAACTTTGGTAAAATTAGATCAATTATTGGGGAAAGTTTTGAACTTTACTTGATTAGAACCACAATTAGAAGATTTTACCAGCTGGGATTTCGTAGAAAATAGGAATTAAGCTCAATTTTCACAAAAATAATCAATTTAAGCCATTTTTTGGAGAGAAAAAGTTGCGAACTTTGGTGAAATTAGATCAATTTTGGGGGAAAGCTGTGAACTTTACGTAATTAAAATTAAAATTAGAAGATTTTACCAACTGGGTTTTCTTCGAAATGGGGAATTAAGCTCAATGTAGTGAAATCTTAGCTAAAAAATTGAAAGAAAAAAAAAATTGATCTTTTTTGAGATTTTTTTGCTCTTCTGGGGAACAGGGCTGAAAATTGAAATTTACTTTACTAAAATGTAATGTGTCAGAAATTTGGGGGAATGTTGGATCAAAAATCTGAACTTTTAATCATCAAAATGTGGGCAGAATCAAATGAAATGATTGATTAAATTGGGGGGAAAATGGATGTTGAAGAAGAAATGATGAGAAGAAAAAAAGAATGTGAGAATTATAGTGAGCTTCTTCTTCACATTAGTATTACACAAAGAAACGTGATGAGAGCTGGCGTAAAGAGGAAGTTGGGAGAGGAAGAGGATGAGTAGAGGTCATGTGAGAATGATGACGTGTCATCATGTGACTGGTTAGATTTAAAAGTCAAAGTTGCCTTTTTTGGGGGTCTTCAACTCTTTCACTTTGATGCTCTGTTTTTGAATGATTTTGGGCAGATTCTTTGATCAATACAACAAGCATGCTTCTCTCAAGACTTGTGTTTGTGTGTGTGTGACACTAGTAGTATCTTTTGTGCATCATGCAAGGTTGAGGCCATTTTCGATTTCAATGAGGCTGGATTTATTAGATAATAGTTAGCTTCATATGTTACTCTTTATGGAGTTGTAATTTGTATGAATCTTACTTTAAAAAAAAATAGCAATAGTTTAAAGATAAGGTTTGTAAATTACACGTAAGATTAGAAAACTTTATGTATTATTCGTTGAACTGGACATAATGATGTTCACATAGGTTGTATATTTGAGTACATATCATTTAGTTTGCGAGTGATCCACAGTACTCCCAAATCCCATTGTTTCTGGTAAGTATTCCCTCGACTTGGTCATCGGTGTAACCTTTTGACTTGATTGTCACGATCGTCAAAAGACCATGGCATTTCCTTCCCATCTTTAGCAATTGACCACAACACTCTTTTGTTACAATACTCTCTCTAATTCCAGCTCCAAATACATAATGAAATATTGAATCACCACAACTAGTGCTTAGCTGATTTCCACATTTTTCTAGAAGATGTGTAGGATCGATGCTTGGACCTGGTGCGGAAGCATGTTCAATGTCTGGTTCAGCAATTACAAGTGTGGTGCACAATAGGACAAATGTGAAGGAGAAGTTTATAACTGAGACTGATTTGAAATCCATAACTTTGAACTATTTTTTGTGTTTTGGTTTTTATTGTGAGATCAACCTATCAGGAATGAGGAGAATGAGTTAATTGTGGTGATATAATCAAGCATTGATGTCAATTTATAGGTAAATCTAAGAAAAGGTGAAGGTCTAAGAAGAAATAACGTCTACTAAATATTAATAGAATACTCGCATTGAAACTGATAGATTGTATAATACATTGTACTCCGTACTACTTAATGACCAAATTAATATTCGTCGTTTTGAAATCTACCATAATCCAACGATTTTGAGAGCCTTGGAGTACTCTTGTTGGGTGTGACTCTATTGCCTTCTCTAATACGAAACGTATTCAACCTCTTTCGACGCATATTACTCGTTAAGTGCTAGCGTGCGTTTTTTCCAAATTTGATCGAACTAATATAAATTAATTAATTTTTACTAACTACTACGACTATATAAGAATAACCAATTTCATCTCGAAAAGCACCACGTGAATTTTCCGAAAACTTAAAACAAAGAATTATCCTCATTCGCGCCTTTTTCCGCACCAAGTAAGTCGAATTCACAGTTTAATGGAAATTCCTTTGCTTAATTTCGCGTTAGGGTTAAATTAAATTGGGGATTTCGTAAACATAGGGTTTCCGATCAAATTGATTTGGGGAAAATCATCATCTTATGTTTGTATCTGATATTTGAATTATGTCGTTTTTGATTGAGTAGTTCGAACATGGTGAATTCGTATTTTTAGGGTTAAATTCTAGATTACGCAATGTGTTATTGATCATCGCAATCTTCGATTTTTTTACCGGTTAAATTATGCTTGTCAATTCAAATTATAGTTTTGATAAATTTCGTAAACCCTAGATTAATTTCTTGATAATTCTGTATGTTGTGTGTCTCTATGTGTGTAATCCGGCCGAGCGCTGAGCTAGTTGTTCTTGTAATTCCTCGAATCGCAATACTCGATTTCGTGTTGTTGGTGACGTACAATACAATACATTGCAGGTGAATATGGTGATTGGAGAAGGTAGTATATGTCTTTTATTGTTGTATCGGAAGGCGGTTATTTAGGTGTTGATAGATACATTGTTGTTGCGGGTGCTGGACTCGTGTTTCTTGTGCTGATTGTTGGCATTGCCGTATTTGCTTGTGGAAATTGTTAGGCGTAGAGGAATTTCTGGTTGTCGATTATCATAGGAATGTCGTTGTAGCTCATTGCTAAGGTTATGCCTAGGATTTCTGTTGTCTACAAATAAGGCTTTTTACTGATCATGATTCATGCGTATCATGTAAGGAATTAAGGATCGTTTAGAAGAGCTGTTTGGACTTCTGTTGTCTACAAATAACGTTTTTTTACTGATCATGATCATGCGTATTATGTAAGGAACTAAGGATCGTTTAGAAGAGCTGTTTTTTTGTTGACATCATATAGTTTGATTCACAATATCATGATTCTTAGAGTTAAAAAATCCGTCTCCATTTGTCCTCTGCTCCTGTGAAACTTGTCTAATAATGCCCTCCTACATCTCAAAATACTGCAGAACTTTCAACTGAGTCGCGACTGATGATGTCTCTTTCAACTGATTGTTCTGATGTATGGGGAGTCTGAGATGTGTTAATGACTAATGTATTCCTTTAGTCCTATCACTCTATCAGGTTCTGGTTGTACTCGCTTTAGTTGGAGTTTTTGTTTCCGAGTTCTGACTCTAATGTTAAAAACTTGCAGGTTCTAGGTTCTAGGTTCAAGCACTTCCAACAAGTTCAAGATCTACTGCTGTCTGGTATCGAAATGGAAGTTGCAGACTTTTTACCTATGAGGAACAACAAGAACATCAGAAAACGTATTAGTTGACGAAAGTGAAAAAGAGGATCACAATGAACAGACTTCGAGTTCAGTCGTGCATGGAACTAAAAAGTCTTCCAAATCTGACAGCCCCTTGTACTTCTCAACTGGACCATGTAAGCAGCAAGCATCTGAATCAACAGGGGAATGCGAGACTGCGCTATTTCAGTACAAGTCATCTAAGGAGATTCAAGTTCAAAATGATAGCAAGGCTACAGCTAGCCTTGAAACAGAAACCGATTTTTCAAGAGACCAAGCTGTTACTCCGAAAAAAGCTGGTGGCTCTCATGGACCTTTAAGAGCCTCACCTCATATTAGAGTATCTGTCAGATATGACTATCAACCTAATATTTGTAAAGACTACAAAGAAACTGGATATTGCGGGTATGGTGATTCATGTAAGTTTATGCATGATCGAGGTGATTACAAGTCCGGATGGCAGATCGAGAAAGAGTGGGGGGAAGTTGAGAAAGCAAGGAAAAGAAATTTGGCTATGGGTATCGATTGTCGGAGAAAATGAAGAGGATGAGCATAGTCAGAAAGTTGATGCAAGCATTACTTGTTTATGGTAAATTAATTTTCTCTTGTCATTGTTATTGTTCAAAGCGATTTTCTGACCTTTATGAAGTTTAATAAATTCGCCTAACCCGATATGGGTAGGATAGTTTGATAACCTATAGAGCCCGAGTTGATGTTACATAATGTCATTTATATATCCGACCTATGGTGACCCCAATCCAACCCGAACTTAAACAAGTATACCGTATTTCATAACAACAACAATTTGATGTAGGCGGGACGATCACCCTGTTACATGATTGGTCCGCTATTTGGTCTTTCACTTGACCAAAACAGAATCCCATTTGCAACAAGAAGTCAAAAATAGACCCATGGTTGGTTTCCCTCTATATATTTCAGTTTATTTGCTCAACTTATTCATTTTTCTCTATTCTCATCTACCTAAGTTTTCCACACGCCGAACACGCCATAACGTGTATCAGTGTATGTAACACATACTCCATTGCATATTTTTAAATTCACTAGATTATGGCATTTAGGTGCATAACTTATGAATGCATTTTTTCTGTGTTTCTCCTAATACTCTTGTTACCAATATCCCCTGCATTATCCAAGCTTCGGCCGAGGTTCCCATCTTCGGTCCCCCGGCCAGAGGCGTTGGCTCGAATTACAAGGAACGGGAGCGTCAATCCTTACAAGACAAGGTATTTTACACAAATACTAGATCATTTTAACTATAATCCACAGAGTTACCAGACATTCCAACAGAGGTACTTGTTGAATGACACCCATTGGGGTGGAGCAGAGAAGAATGCCCCAATCTTTGTTTACATGGGAAATGAAGGAGATATTGAGTGGTTTACTCATAATACTGGCTTCATGTTTGAGAATGCTCCTCACTTCAAAGCCCTTTTGGTTTTCATTGAGGTAATCTTGTTTTTACATTTTATTTGATGATAAGTTACTAGACTACTGTAGATTCTTACTCCTTACGTTTCATTTATTTCTTCCCATCCGCCTTTGAAACAAATTTTTTACCCAAAGTTGGAGGAATGGAGGCTGGTAGAGAGGGCAACACAGCCCACATGCGAAATTTCTCGAATAAGAAAATGGAAAGAATTAGATAAATGTGACCCTAAATGGGTGATGGATTTGCGGGTTTATGTCATGTATATCACCTATCTTTCAATGCGGTTCAGTTATTAAAGTTCGAAATTTAAAGTAGACTTGTAAGGAAATACTCATCCAAATGACAAACATGTACTCTGTACTTTATTATATTTTTTATAGCCAACTCGAAATCGAGATAATAATAATAATAAGAAATTGTACATAGGGAAGTAAAAAACACGAATTTGAGGTTGTATCACATGTAGAGAACAAAATAACATGTTTAACTTTTTTTGTCTTTACAGCATAGGTTCTATGGGAAGTCTATCCCATATGGAGGAGACATAGAAATAGCATATAAAAATGCAAGTACACAAGGGTATCTTAGTTCAACACAAGCATTGGCTGATTACGCAACTCTCATACTTGACCTCAAGAAGAATTTGTCTGCAACAGACTCCCCTGTGGTGGTCTTTGGAGGTTCTTATGGAGGAAGTATGTGCCAACCTCTTAATTCTCTCCTCTCTTCCTATACATGTTTTTATGTACATTTTCGCATGTTCTTTTGCCGGGGAGTGGTTGTGACCTGGCTGCAACCGTTGCACACCATTATTTATATGGAATGGATCAATATACGAAATTCTATCACCAAGAAGTCCATCGTCTTTCATTAATGTTTTGTCACCGGTAGACTAAAAAGTTGAAGACAAAAATAATATATTGGTGACAAATCTTAGAAAGGAAAATGAAGACAATAGACAGTCACTACACTGTTGATTTGAATGACCTCTAGTTAAGCTGATTGATTCACGTGTCAACTTTTTTACTTGCTCGTTGTTTAATCTACTTATACGGCTTAGTTCTATATATAATATATTGTGATTTATTAAGAGAAAGATGTGGCATTCTGCAGTGCTAGCGGCTTGGTTTAGGTTGAAGTACCCACATGTGACAATTGGAGCTTTGGCATCTTCTTCACCAATACTTAATTTTGAGAACATCACTTCTCCATTCAGTTTCAATGATATCATCACTCAAGATTTCAGGGTATCTCTTTAAGCTTTTTCCTTCTGATAATCTCATCTTGCCACATTTGCTGTAAAAAAAGTCCATTCTTGTAGGTTACATCACTAAGAAAAGGGTTTTGTGACCAAAAAGAAAACTAAGAAAAGGTTTTTTTCCACAACCAGGCTTGTGACCACCAATATACCGGTTGCAGATTCGTGATGAATTCAATTAAGAGAAGTTTTTTTTCTAGACGACCAATCCAAATTATTTACAACCAGTCCAGTTTCGTAGCCAAAGATCGTTTTCCGATTGATTTAGCGACCAATCTAATTAGTTGCAAAAGGCTTATTTCCCTATTTCCCTTGGTGCATTATTGTTTGTAGGTCCTTATTATGGCAGAACATTGTTAATGGGAGACCCATAATTTGGTAGTGACATCGAAGTAGTGATAGCCAATTAAAGAAAAACCAACAAAATTATGGGATTACTTTACAATAGACACTACAAAGACGTGAAAGAAAATCCCATTCGCTTGTCCATCTAAAACTTCCAAATGACTCATTAATCATCATCAACTAAAGATACCCTCTTAAGCCTATTAGGATTTAGAAAACAAACATCAATTTTTTCTTCACCGGTCCATGTTTTTTTTTCCCTTTGCTTTTTTTTTTTTTAAATCAAGGAACACATCTTATGTTTTGTTCTCAAGTATCTTGATGTCTACGGAGTATTAGTTTCGTATATATATGGACTAATAATTCGGACTGTGTAAACTCCAAAAACCTTGCTCGTGGTGGTAGTCTATGGACAATTTATTAGGATGTTTCAACCTTTTTTCTCACACAAAAGGATCGTTGTTTTTTTTTAAAGGTTAGCGTAGATAACATAAAGAAAAGAAATACAAGTGTCACACAAAAGGATTGTGTTGTATCATATTCATTTCGAATTAACCAGACACTACACTCATTAGAAGGGGCCTAGAATCTTATTCAGATCCTTTGGAGTCCTTTAATATGTGATTTTTAAGTTCAGATCTGACCCTATTATGTTAACGTTTAACGTCTCGATTGAATTGCTCTCACATACTGAAACAAAATGTAGAAACGGAAGAAGTAACTCGTAAGTCGTAACTACTGATTTTTTTATTTTTCCTTTTGGTGAAAATCCAGAGTGAAAGTGAGAACTGTTATCAAGTGATCAAAGGGTCCTGGACAAAAATTGAAGAAACTGCAAATCAAACTGGAGGAATTGAAAAACTTCGGTCATCATTCCACATATGCAAGTAAGATTTTATCTCATTGAAAGAGATTAACAGAAAGAGGAAAAAAAACAGTATTAAGATTTAAGACTACTTACTAGTAGTGGCAGACATATATTTGAAAATTCTTCTTTTCAGGTACTTCTCATGCATGTTAATTAAGTTATGCTGATTTGTATGTAGGGACGTTACATTTACAGCTGATGATATTGATACTTGGTTGATGGTGGCTTACACATATACATCTATGACTGATTACCCTACTCCTTCCAATTTTCTGAGTCCCTTGCCAGCCTATCCAATTAAACAGGTTTCCTTTTATATATACTACGTTATTGTAGCGATATGAAGGGGCGGATGTAGACTATGTTATGCATAGACTGATGACCCCGAAACACGGAAAAACATTAGAAATGTTGCATTGTATTTGCTTAGAAAATCAATTTTATCCTTAAAGATATTTTGTCAAACACTCCCTTATAAAAGGTTGGGTTTGTCAAACACTCCCTTATATATATTTTTTTTGTTAAACACTCCCTTATATAACCATTTTTTTGTCAAACACTCCCAAATGAACATTCTCGGCCACAAAAAGTCAACTTCCCGGCGTGACCACCGTCTAGGACGTGACTTTAGTTGGATTTGTCTTTTTTTTTTTCCCTTTCACCGTCTTAGATGCGTTTTGTCCCTCTAAATATTGAAACGTGAAAAGAAAAGAGTGGAGGGATATGTAAAAAAAAGGCAAAAAAGAAAAAGAAAATTAAATGACAAATCCGATTGAAGTCACTTGTTAACGGTGGTAATGCCGGAAAGTTGACTTTTTGTGGCCGGGAATGTTCATTTGGGAGTGTTTGACAAAAATATGGTTATATAACGGAGTGTTTGACAAAATTATTTATACAAGGGAGTGATTGACAAACCCAGCCTTTTATAAGGGAGTGTTTGACAAAAAATCCCTTTATTTCCAATCAAATTCGCTTAGATTATAGAATTAACTTTCTTACATATGCGTTTGACACTACTCTTAACCTTCTACTCATTCGCCACTATTGACAAGCTAAGCTTCGAATGTTTTACTAGCTAATCTGAGTACATTGCAATAAGATAATGGGCGACATATATATGTTAATTAGCTCAATTAATGGAAATATGATTAGGGCAAGAAACTTGTCTATTCCTGCAGAAGTATGTTATATGAGTCATGAGTGTGATTTGTTCTTGATTTGTTATTATGGCAGATGTGTAAAGCAATAGACAACCCAAAGCTGGGGGGTGACATATTTTCAAAGTTGCATGGAGCAGCCAATATTTACTACAACTACTCAGGCAACTCAAAGTGCTTTGATTTAAAGGGTAATTCTGACAATCATGGTCTAGATGAGTGGACTTGGCAGGTAAATAACTTACATTCGTCTCTTAGTTTGTTATTTCATTTACTCTGGTGATTTTGTTGGATTTTTTTTTTTCTCTAACTCCTAGATTAAGTAATACTCCGTATGTAATAGGTTGTCAGACCTAACAAACGAGAATATTCATGACTCGTGACATTGTCTAATACACGTCCATGTTAAGATTGTCCTTGTATCTCTAATTTATTTAATGCCAGTGATCATCTAAAAAAAAAAGTTTTTTTTTCCCTTGATTGAGGGAGGAGATTAAGATTATTCTTCTATAAGGTATGGACTATGGAGTCAAAAAAATCCGTCTACCTCGGATGAAAAGTATTATACTATTATTAACCAGTTAAGTTTTCCTTGAATCGTTTTATCATCGACCTTAAATATAAGCGTGTTTTATTTAATTTATTATTGCACTAGTATTAGTTTAGAAAAAAAGAACTCTTTCAAACGTCATTAAGTGCAAAGGATTTTGTTCTACAAGAATGATAATCATGAAGACTAGTATATAGCAAAAGTGTAAGTTTTCTATACTTTAGGGCCCAATAAACTTTGTGACGTTTAGTCGATTTCATAGATAAGCAGATTCCATGGCTTTGCTTTGCTTGTTCTTTATACATAGTGGTGAAAGTAACATGGACGTATGATTCCTTAATAATTCGGTAGGAGCCAAATAATGATTCATCTCAGATTCTGAGTGCTAGTATAAACATCACTTCTTTTGTGACACTTTACTGCTGCTTGATAAGATTAATTAACATCAAAGAAGTTTCCTCTCGTATTGATGGGAAGGTATAAATCCACGCCATGATATGGACTGCTCCACGGCGCCAACACAACCACGGGCAGTGGAAATAACACTACCCATATTTTTCTTGGAAGACCTCAAAGCCTGAAAGCGTGCCAGTGTACTACGGTTTTTCTACTATATAATCTTTCCGACCAAAAATCTTGCCTTTTTTTTCGAATTATGCATATTCATATGTCCGAAATTTCAGTATCAAGATCCTCACATTTGATGTTCTTATCTTGGTTCGGGTGCAAACAATACGTTGAGTTATGTTTGTCGTTCCAAGTTTGAATTTAAGATAAACTTTTTAGTTAAAAGATATTTGTATTAGTTACGCTATAAAACTTTAGCAATTAGCATGTAGCATTTTTCATGGATATGATGAATGGGTTCTCTAACTTCTTCCTACCGGGTTCACGAGAAATGTTTTTATTAGTCCTACTAGGCTACTACAATGTTTCAAGAGGACAGTGATTTTTACATTCCACATATCACCAATTTCCTGTTCCTTGTACAAATAATACTGAAGTTAAGTTACTTGAGTATAATGCAGGCATGTACAGAGATGATAATGCCAACAGATGGGAACAACAACGAGAGCATATTTCCAGCTTCTACCTACGACTACCACGACCGCGACACTGCCTGCTTCAATATGTATGGCATTCACCCTCGACCTCACTGGATCACCGCTGAATTTGGTGGCTTCGTAAGTCTAACACCTTAAAACTTCTACAGTCCTACTTGGGCTACTTCAGTATGTTATGTTGTGATATATACGTCACTCGGAAGTTATAAGTCTTGTAACGGCATTAGTAACTTGTTTGGGACAGGATATACACAGAGTGCTAAGACGGTACGGCAGCAACATCATCTTCTTTAATGGCAAACGTGACCCATGGAGTGGTGGAGGGTAACTATTCTATCTCACTCAGTCGATATTGCAGGCCCACTGGGCCGTCATTGCATTATTGCATTTTTACGGTTGGTCCATGATGAATAACTTGGACTTATTAGGTTTGAAGCCTAAAAAAAACATGTCTTTGAAAGTTTGAATGAATTACGGATAGTGGAGTTGACCTACTACTGTCTTCGTTTTATTGAATTGTTAACCTTTGGTTCGAACACACTTCGTATATTCTAACCCAATATCAACAATTCAAAAGAACGGCAAAGAGTACTAGCTAACTAGTGTTCATACGTTTGTTATGGCAGAGTGCTCAAGAATATCTCTAACAGTTTGGTGGCCATCGTTGCAAAGGAAGGTTTGTCTTCATTTAAAATAAAATAAAAAAATTATGTAGGATGATCAATGATGAACCCGAAATTGATATGTAATCGATTTAATTTGTCCTAATTTCGACCACTATTGTCGAGTTCTCGAACCAAAACTTGAAGAGGCCATGGTAGACGTTTGTATACCTTAGTATTATCCACGTTACTCCCTCCAATTCTTTAGAATTATAATAATTTCGACTTCACATGTAACCGAGGTATTACTTTGACCATCAATAAACGCAGGTGCTCATCATGTTGATTTGAGATTCTCAACAGAGGAAGATCCAGATTGGCTAAAACAAGTGAGGAAAGAAGAAAAAGATCACATCAGCAGTTGGCTCTCTCAATACTACAGTGACTTGGCTCTCTTCTCCTAGTGAGTGCCGTAATAGTATAATACTCATTTGTAACCACTAGATATATGATCATGGATATTATACATAGCTTGATTATTCACAAGAGCTTCAATTTTACGAAGAAATATCATCATTGATTTTTACTATTATATCATGATTCATGGGTAAGGACTAAGGAGTGTGGGAATAATCGCTTTCTTACACTATGGTATTCATCAATAGGTATATGATTATATGAATCGAAACACAACACTCAGTGGCGGACTTAGGGGGGTGCACGGGGGGCACGTGCCCCCCAATTCTCATCTAATGGGATTTTACACAGGCTGCTGTGATTACCACTAGTAAGGTTTGAACTCTAGACATTGCACATAATACAATGCCTACTACTCTACTAGACCAACTAATCTAGTTGAAGTCTTTGACAAATATAAGGTAATTATAAATTTTATTTATTTCCATACTGCATTATTAATAGTTTTGATTCTGCTTTTTTGTGAAAAAGATTCCCGATTACACGTATATCGGTAAACAAATAAAGCCAATTTTCTTTTTTAATTACCCGTTATTTACGTTTATAAAACTCGCGTTTTGGTTCATAATTTTGTGCCCCCGAATCAACATCGCAGCTGGGCATGCAAGTTTGAGAGCAAATCTCGGCGGAGAGTATCATCGAACACTGATCCCCACTCATTTGCGATCTAATGTTGTTGTCGGCCCCGAATACAACTACAGAAAATTGATAGATGAGGCTGGGAAAGCGGTGTGCAGGGGGAAGAAAGAGTATCGGCCACGGCATTCGAGCCAGTACGACATTATCAAGTGACGACAACTTGTCATCCAATGGAAGAAAGATGACCTCAGAGCCAGGATTGGTGTTCTTGATGTGGGAGTAAGAGACGCAGAGCTTGTTGTAAGTAGTACCACGGAGATAACGTGTGTAGCTCCCCATCCATGCCACTATCTACCCAAACCATGAACGAGTCCTCACCGGTAAAACAAAGTCGGTGCAACCTACGACTAATTGAGTCGACCGAGGGGAACTTCCACCAACAACAAGTCATCTCTTCTTCTTCTTCTTCTTC
Source organism: Spergularia marina (assembly GCA_963680865.1). NCBI lineage: Eukaryota > Viridiplantae > Streptophyta > Magnoliopsida > Caryophyllales > Caryophyllaceae > Spergularia > Spergularia marina. Next base: position 457,691 of record OY804555.1, on the reverse strand, counting down.
TTCTTCTTCTTCGAGAAGAAGATACGTGCTGGGAAAGGGTACCATAAGTATCTCAACCTCGTGTCCTTGAGCAGAAGCAGTAGTCTGGATGTTATATAGAGAACTCATGTAGAGACCATTGTAACAAAGGTAGACGATAACACACTCGCTCTGGCTGAGGTCTGAAACGGATATCTCGAGGCGGCGGCCTCCTTTTGTAAGGCGGGTAGAGGGGGTGCAGCCCAAGAGTTGCTCCAAAGGCAGAGGTTTGCAGACCTCATCAAACTTGAGCTTACAATACATTTCCCTGTAAACAGGATCCAACCTCATCTTGACCTCCTCGTCTCGTAGCCCCACACCATCATCCATCTCCGAGTCATCGCTGGTTCTGCTGCTGTTGCTGCATTTACCATCAGGACGATCCATGATAATGATAATACAAATCAATGGGGGATCAGATTCAGATCGCAAACTGCAGACCTTCCGACTAATTTTGTGATTTAAGATTTGTGATAAATAAAAGAGGCAGAATATATATATATATAGTGGTTGACGACCTGGTAATTGGGTTTTAGTCTTATGTCGGTGGATCATGGGCCCTAACCGCCACTGGATCTCGTTTCCTCTTTTTTTCCTATCAATCTTTATTTTTTCGGAAAATGCACGCGCTATCCCTGTACTTTGGAGGTTTGCACACGGTACCTCTATACTTCAACTTAGTGCACACGGTACCCCCGTACTTTTAGGAAGTGCACAGTATGCCCTTTTTTTAACTTCGATCTCGTTAGTTTATGCTTAATAATGTTGACATGACTACAATTAACTTAAGTTAATTACCAAATAATTTAAAATAAAATGATGACAATAATTAGAAAAAATTAACCCTCACCCCTTCATTTTTCTCTCTCCTCTCCCGTTTCCACTTCCCCTTCCTTGCCCACCACCGCCACGTACTAACTAACAAATTAGGTTAATGTGTATTAAGAGGGATAAGTTAATGTTAAATGCGTAGTTAGTATGTTAATGATATAGAATAATTGCTTAAATATAGCACTAAAAAAAAGTCTCTAATGATGTTATGAGGGAAAAAGCAAAAAAGGGTATGGTGTGCAGTTTTCAAAAGTACGGGGGTACCGTGGGCACTAAGTTGAAGTATAGGGGTACCGTGTGCAAACCCCCAAAGTACAGGGGTACCACGTGCATTTTCCGTTATTTTTTCCCTAAACTAATATGGTAATTGCCGACGTGTGCCGTATGAATGAGTGAGTTGCAAAAAAAATGGCCAAGCCGAATACTCCCCTCCGGTCCAGATCAAACTTCTCATTCTTTTTTTTAAGTTTTCTTTTTTTTTTGGTCGAGTGAATAATTAGGGAGGCATTGCTAAATGAATCATTAAGAATTATTTATTAATTTTCCTTTTGAAGTGCGCAAAAGGAAGTGGGAAGTTTAATTTGGACCGGAGGGAGTACTGATTTACCCGAACCAAAAAAAAAATTTACAGGTCTAGTTCAGTTCAACTCATAGCCCCCAATCTCGTCGACTGGTCACTCATGCTTGAAACAAAAAGAATAAGCGTAGCAGTTGTCCGTGTCATGACCAACTCCGCCGGAATGCTGAACCAGGAGCTCCCTGACGCCACGAGCTTAAAAAAACCCAGTAACCGCATTATTAAAATGCGGATTAGGGTCGTAACTTTGTATGCATGCGATTAACCGACTCTAAACTAAAATTGGACATATTACTTTATTTTCACTCAATAGGTTATAAGTCAACTAATTCACAGGTATAAAACAAGATAATTAGTCTCATACTATCTAATATTATACTATATATATTGGTTCAGGTTCAGGTAGGAACTTTAGTTATATGAGAAGTTTAGGAACCATTAATACCCACTAGATTAAATATAATCTAACGGTCCTCCATCCATCCACACCACTTTAGGCATCATTTCTGGAAGTTACCATCTCCTTCCAAATTTACTCTTCTTCCCCAATCATGCCTTCCCCAATTCCTGGCCACCACCTTCCCGTCCCCAGCCACCATCCACACCACCTCGCGTGTGACTTTTCCCTCCATTTCTACCGCCTCTACTCCCTCTCTTCTCTATAGTCAATCTACTCCCTCGCGTGTCACTTTTCCCTCCATTTCTAATGCCTTTCTCCAGCAAAATGCAGAGATATATATGCAGATGACAACCCCAACTTAGTGCCCCTCTTAAGATCTTACGGAGTTGACACATATTACATTATAATTAGAGTTGTGATAATATGAACGATTCAAGGGCCCTTGGCCTCAAGCCTATGACATTATTGACATAGATGCTTTCAACTCACGAGGAAGATTAGAGATGGCAAACTAAAAATCAACGAAGCTAAAAATCTTGGCCGGGTTTAATAAGATGAATACGTGGCTGTGAGATTTTTAAGCATTGGTGTGATGTATGATTTTCAATGTCAACATATCAATTATGTAAGATAGGAAATCGTGTGGAAGGCTAGCACAAATCAACAATGGTTGAGAATCGTCTCCTTTTATGTTTTCCTGGGTGTACTTCGCTCAAATGAAGTAAACCATACAAAAGCAAGTATGGATCAGTGAGCTAAAAATTTGTAGTCATCAAGAATCTTTTTGTTGGTTTCTTAATTAAGATATGTATATATGTTGTGCTCAAAGTACTCATGTAGCTATTCTTCCAAGTATCAAGTTCCAAAATTTAACTATTTTGATCTTCGTACTGGCCGTTGTGATGCCACTGCTGAGCAACAAGTGTTGAAAGTGACGAACGAACCACATTTATATATAACTAAACCGATAATCGGTCACAGTCCCGTGAACAAAAACTAGTTTAATTTATTATCGCATTAGTATTAGTTTAGAAAAAAAGAACTCTTTGAAACGTCATTAAGTGCAAAGGATTTTGTTCTAGAAGAACGAAAGTTATGAAGACTAGTATATAGCAAAAGTGTAAGTTTTCTATACTTTAGGGCCCAATAAACTTTGTGACGTTTAGTCGATTTCATAGATAAGCAGATTCCATGGCTTTGCTTTGCTTGTTCTTTATACATAGTGGTGAAAGTAACATGGACGTATGATTCCTTAATAATTCGGTAGGAGCCAAATTATGATTCATCTCAGATTCTAAGTGCTAGTATAAAAATCACTTCTTTTGTGACACTTTACTGCTGCTTGATAAGATTAATTAACATCAAAGAAGTTTCCTCTCGTATTTATGGGAAGGTATAAATCCACGCCATGATATGGACTGCTCCACGGCGCCAACACAGCCACGGGCAGTGGAAATAACACTACCCTTATTTTTCTTGGAAGACCTCGAAGCCTGAAAGTGTGCCAGTGTACTACGGTTTTTCTACTATATTATCTTTCCGACCAAAAATCTTGCCTTTTTTTTCGAATTATGCATATCCATCCCTCGTATGTACAAAACTTCAGTATCAAGATCCTTACATTTGATGTTATTATCTTGGTTTGGGGGCAAACAATACATTGAGGTATGTTTATCGTTCCAAGTTTATCGGATGTTAGTCGAAAGGACTTTCGGTGCTAGATTTTGAACTTCAAAGACTAGTAACAATTGCACTGCAAAGCCCATAGTCCATCCCTGGCCCAAGTTACATACTACTAGTCCACTATCCACTAAGCTTACGAGATACATTTTTTTTTGTCATGCGGCCCATCTTTGTTGAAGCCTCGAAGGTATAAATTTTACAGGGCCAGCCCACAGGCAAAGACAAATAATATTTGCGGAAATAATTCATGAAATGAATATGTAATTTACGAGTCATGACCACCCCAAGTCTCACATGAGACGGTCTCACGTGAGACCACCACACTGAAACAATAAATAATTATATTTTATATTTCAATTTTGTGTGCGTTGGTTGCTGAATTCATGAAACAAAGATATATACTTCAAAATATTCGAATTTGATTCAGTTTGCACTGATGTGCTGCCGAAAACACCTGGGGAAATTAGGGTTCTGGTTCAAAATATGGTCACTAAAATACGTACCCTATTTGAATCTAAGATAGACTTTTTAGTTAAAAGATATCTGTATATGTATTAGTTACGCTATAAAACTTCAGCAATTAGCATGTAGAATTGTTCATGGAAATGTTTTTATTAGTCCTACTACAATGTTGTAAGAGGACGGTGATTTTTACATTCCACATATCACCAATTTCCTGTTCCTTGTACAAATAATACTGAAGTTAAGTTACTTGAGTATAATGCAGCATATTTCCAGCTTCTACCTACGACTACCACGACCGTGACACTGCCTGCTTCAATATGTATGGCATTCACCCTCGACCTCACTGGATCACCGCTGAATTTGGTGGCTTCGTAAGTCTAACGCCTTAAAACTCCTACAGTCCTACTTCAGTATGTTATGTTGTGATATATACGTCACTCGGAAGTTATAAGTCTTGTAACGGCATTAGTGACTTGTTTGGGACAGGATATACACAGAGTGCTAAGACGGTACGGCAGCAACATCATCTTCTTTAATGGCAAACGTGACCCATGGAGTGGTGGAGGGTAACTATTCTATCTCACTCAGTCGATATTGCAGGCCCACTGGGCCGTCATTGCATTATTGCATTTTTACGGTTGGTCCATGATGAATAACTTGGACTCCCTAAAAAAAACATGTCTTTGAAAGTTTGAATGAATTACGGATAGCGGAGTCGACCTACTACTGTCTTCGTTTTATTGAATTGTTGACCTTTGGTTCGAACACACTTCGTATATTCTAACCAAATATCAACAATTCAAAAGAACGGCAAAGAGTACTATCTAACTAGTGTTCATACGTTTGTTATGGCAGAGTGCTCAAGAATATCTCTAACAGTTTGGTGGCCATCGTTGCAAAGGAAGGTTTGTCTTCATTTAAAATAAAATCATCATTGATTTTTACTATTATATCATGATTCATGGGGAAGGACTAAGGAGTGTGGGAATAATCGCTTTCTTACACTTTAATCCCTATCAGATATTCAAATATTAAAATAATATGTGGTTCGTATTTTGTTAACGACTTTTGGTATCAAAATGTACAAAACTCAAAACCATATTTAGCGTAATTGTTTTTTTAGACTACGATCCACTCACCTCGTTGTTTGACGATTTTTCCCATTATTATTACTAGTTTACAACTAGGTTGTAGACGAATTTGCCACCAATCATAATATAATTGGTAGTTCAAACTCAAATTGTCAGCATATATGGTATCCATTGTGTAGTCACATTAGCAGCCATTTTTAAGAGAGAAGATAAGGATAGGGGGGGTGATGGGTCGTCGTAAGGTGTTGCCGTATAGGAGGTATGTCTTAAAGTTAATGGACAATGAGAAAAAAATGAGGAATCCTTTGGTATTTATTTTTCAAAAGTTAGGCGTCGAATATGACACATTTCAGGTCGGTCCATATTCCACATACCCTTCACCAAAGTTTGGGGCTCTTTTCATCATCATCGATTTGCACCTTTATGAATTATGCTTTTGACTTTGGAACTCTTTTCTTATGATATACTACTCATGATATGATCTATATCACTTCATTTTGTGGCTTGTATTCGTTTTGCTAGTGGGAGGATAATTTGAGCAAAATCACAAATGCAATGGACTGCAAAGAAGATATCAGCACTAATCAAAAGGTAAGGTAAGATACATAGGATGAGACTATGAGAGGCCACTAAGATAAAGGTATAAGTAACTCGGGCCGATCCAAGCTTAGGTTTAAATCAGCTCGTTTACACGCCTGATTGACACTAATTCGACGTGTTTACTTGTTTGGGGTTAATTGTGTTTGAGTTTGATCCAAGGCATTATCTCATGTTTCACATTCTATTTCATGGAACTAATCTCTAATTCTCTAGCACTACAAAGCCAATTGTGTGAAAAAAATTGTCTTCTAATGAAATGAAAATCATATTGAAAATAAACAATGTACTATATCAATTCAATAATCATAATATCGACATTATTTAGACCGTTCGATATATCTCAACACAAACTCTTTATCGCGTTAGAAACGAAAAAAATACTAACTCTTTGGAAATGCCATTCAATTTAATCGGAGTAAATGATACCAACAACAACATTTTTTTTGTGAGGGTATATATGATGCCAAGTTGCCAACAACATGAGAATTGACAAGTGAGCCATCTTTCTAGTTAGTTAGTTTTATATTAAGAATAAATTATTAGAAAAATAAATAGATTAAATCACATGGTGCATGTGGGAATAACCCATTAAAAAGAAGACTACCCTGCATTTTATGGCACACTGGGCGGAGGAAGAGATATAATAAAGGGCCAATTTGGCAATCTGGTCTGTGGAAAAAGAGTGTTGCCGAAAAAAGCCCGTGGGCCCATATTAGTAAAGCTGAATGGGGCCCAAATAATCAGCATCTATTTCTGTGGGCCCCCAAGCCCAATTGAGTAGTAGTGCACGCATGCCTCCATTTCTCATCATCTGATTATTGGTTAAAGTTATTACTTCTCTTTTACACTTTTCATATTAATGCAGCTTTACTTATCACGTTTTATAATTAAACATTATCTAAGCTAAAATTTTCAAATAAATAAAAAAAAATTATAAAATTAGGCATTATATTTCTAAATTTTTCATAATTTTTACATTATTTATCATTGTAGATGTCGAAAGTTAGGAGAATTGTCATTTATAAGACTGGATATACTCCGAATGCATATATTTCCTTTCTTATCGATAATAAGTTGATAACTAATTTTAGTATGGAGCATCATCAAACTTGTGTATTAGACTTACGGTTGCCTTTAGCTATCGATAACAATCAAAACATTGATTTTTGTAGATTTGGTTATTGTTTAAAGATTTTCCACGTACTATGACAAATGAGTTATCAAAATTGGCAACTGTAAACCGATATAATCAGTACCATAATCTTAACCATTTCGTCAACCATGCAACCACACTAAAGGCCGGCTGTGACCAGTGACACTTGGCTAAGCTCCCTTGAAATATCTTCACCCTCTAACAATACAATGTATATATGCTGCTTTTTTTTCATGGCCACCTGTGCTGATGAATTGTACTGTACTACTCCCTACAATACAACATTACATAACATGGCTTGGGAAATTGGTATATGATGCCTGAGTGCTGCTATATATATGATTTTCCTGATTGATTGCTGATCGATCTACCTATCCAAAACAATAATATAATGTGGCATACATTATGGGTTAGTTTGGCAGATATAATATATATAGGGCCTAAATAGTAAATATAACACAGTTTGCATGTTCAGTGGTGTTCATTGTAACGCCTAGCCTCTACTTTTTTTTGCTAGATCATAGGCCATAACAAATTATGTAATAATAACTCTTATCAGAAAAAAGAACATATTGTGGTCCTTTGATCTGATCTTCCAAGTACTTGCATTTTTATGTAAAGTTATCGTCACTTAATTCTAGCTTGTACTCTTCATCATCATCTGTATGTTTTGATCTGCTCTTCATCTCAGCTTGCATATTAGCATATACTTACGTTATGCTGGTGTCGAGTTTTAATTCGTTTAGTGTCTCTCTCCGACTCCATGAAACATATATAACTCGTAATAACTTGAATAGATTATTGGAAATTTGGAATCATAAAGTACAATAGTCAGTTTAATTATTACCTTGCATTCTTTAGCTTTACACGTCTTTCTAATGAATCTTTAGTTTTCTAGAAAGAAAATATATATGACCAGATGGACTTATTATATAAGTTATATCATGTCAATTAAGCATTTTAAAAAACCAAAATGGCCGGACGATGTTGGAGGTCTACATGAATTAGGATTATATGAAGTTAGATATCTCATCGTTCACCTAATGAAATATCTAGGAAATTCTACAAAATTGGAATTTGTGCATTTCAGGAGCTCAAGCCAAATAGTTGCAAATTAGTAATTAAAAACCCTTGATACATGTAGTATCAATTAAGCTAGCTGGCTAGGAAAAGTACCAGAAATTTAGAGTCAACCCCTACCCAATATCATGGGTCTAACATATCGGCTCAATGCTATACTATGGAGTACATTACATACAATAATATTGGTCCCACCCTTATTATATACACGACTTTAGCATAAATTGCATGGCATTGTATTAGCTTTGCATTTTGTGGTCCATCGCGTATGATCGAGAATACCCCTGTATGAATACCAAACTTAGGTCCTCTTTTGGTCTATAATAACTCTTTTGGAAACTCGATCATGTAGAGTTTGCTAATAAGCCAGTTCTTAATTACCATCGGCTCGTGCTTGGCACCGACGCGTTCAATGAGCCAAATTAACCTCGACGACGATGACTTGCGATTGGCTTAAACCCGAGTACTGATTATCAAAATGTATGTAACAACATTATAAGGGCAATTTTTTTACCCCATGAAAAATTCAGAATAACACAAGTGTGTGTTGTGATGACTGATGAAGAAGGACTAGTGTACCTTGCAAGCTCAGCATTCTATTTCTATGATAAATTAAAGGGCATTGGCAAGTTCTATTTTCACAAGCAAACTGCACACTTGCTTTTAATTTCATTATTGTGAGACGATTGGTAAAAATAGTACAGTGTCCCTTTTAATTTGGGCAGGCTGCATGTCTTGCTTTAATTTCTAAGTGCTGCATGCATGGCACCGTTTCAGACTTTACGTCATTTTTTCTTCAATTTTATCTTAGCTTCTTGGGTTAATTTTCAGGTACGAACGTATAGTAGTACATAAAGAGATCGCATTTATTTGAATATAGCTACAAATTGTCTATTTAGCTGGATATGGAGTATAGTGAATTTCATGCAAGACCGAATTACCTGAGAATCGGTCCAAATATATATAAGCCAACAAGATACATGCATTATTACTCCACATATATTTACACACACATTTACTGATTTACGTTAACAAATGGTGGAACATTTTAACAAGGAGCAGTTCTATGGTACATGACCGGTCTCTTGTATCAATTGAATTAGTATGCATACCCACAGCAAGTCCAAACTCGTATCACTATCAATACTACTTGTCCTAGGTGCAAAGATATACCAAAAGCGACATGACACGATGACCCGACCCGTTGAACATCAGATAACCTGCTCTTGATTGCAATAACCCAAACAACTCATTATAAACCTAATATGACATTATAAACCTAATATGACGTGATTTGAATGACTCGTTTTCCGTTTATCGAGTCTAGACAAAGGATAGAGTAGGAGGTGAAAGATGATCACAGGGGGAGGGGAGGCGTAAGTAACGAGGAAGATTTGGAAAAGGTATGCATTTGCGGGAATTCAGTGAACCTTGTCATCTTTCAATCACTATTTGGGGGGTACCTTTCTTGCGAAGGTCAAGTACCCCAGAATATGAGAGAATAATACTTCTTCTGCAATCAGATTTTTTTACCCGATTCTCTCTCTCCTCTCTCCCTATCTGCTACCTGAAATCTCATCAAGTTATCGATTAGACAAAACCTGCTTATACACATAACATTACCCCCTTTTTCATGTTTTTTGCTAACGCCCATAAACCCAAAAAAAAAGTACCTATTTCATGTAATGTAACGTTTCATTTCATATCATATCATATCACCCTCACTTTGATACAATATTTGACATCATATGTTGTTGTTACTTATTAGCATGCCGAACTATATCTACCAATTTGGATTTCTACACGTGCGAATTTCGAGGAGTGATTTGGATGTACCTCGAATTGAAATTTCATAATTTCGTTGACTTATAATAAAAGATGTAATTTTGTATAACGAAGTCTAGCTAGTTCAATTTTACCGGTTTTTAGTGACTATCTACTTGATGGTTGAACCCCAACTTCACAATTGGGGATATAAAAGATCACTATATGAAATGGAGGGAATCTTTACAACGATAATAACCTTCTTACAAAGGTTTACTCGAGTTCATATAATGTAGTCTGTATGTACTTTCATTCACATATTCTGTTAGTATTATCTCGTTGTCATGTAATCGGTATTTTACCGAATCAAAAATATCGCAAATTAGGAGACAATATGATCAAAAATATATCTCCATGTCGAATAGTAAAATATTAAGTGATTTGTTTGAGAAGATGTGCACTGTTTTGGGTCGCGTCTCACCGCTTATTCGAACAGATCAGGTCTTGTTCTTGATTGGACCCCGTCCGTTGCACTGCATCAAGTTTTTATCCTCCCATTATTTTTCAGTTTTTATTTTTATTACTACTGAAAACCAAACCAAATCTTATGATTTTAAATTTACACTTAACATGCAAGTTTCCAAAGTTTTAATTCATCCAATCATGAAATTCATCTCCTTTTATAAAAAAAAGTATATATTTAATTAGTAGATAAATTATTTTAATCATTGGTTGTCCCCCTTTTCTCACATTTCTGTGGATGTTTAATTTTAATTTAATAATAAAAGGAAATATGTATGTGGACTATAGTGATGAGTCGTCTCATGGTTTTTGGTCGTACAAATACCAGGTGTGATCTTCTTAACTTGGGAAAGGAGCAAATCCAGATATGGTCAGACAAAACCAGCCATTTTTTGCCTTTTTAATATACTTGAGATTTGTTGCTAATAAGACTTCATTGCTACTTGTAGTTGATTTGGTCATAACTCATATGCATGCATGGTTCATGATTGCCTTGTTGAGGGTGCAATTGGGTGAGTCTGGTCGGTATGTGTCTATCCTATTAATATATGACCGCGTTTGATTAATTAGATTGGGTCAGTGTCGAGTCCGGCAAAGTACATGTTTATTGTGACAAAATCGTAGAGAAGGGGAACATATGGTACTTGATCGATAGAGTACTGTAATTGTAGTATACTACACATAGTGTAGTCACATTGGTGGTCATTCCCCGAACCCTGGACAAAAGCCGGACCAACAAAAGTCGTTGTTAGTGGTTCGTTTCATCGTCCAGGTTCGGGTTTCTACTATTGTCATTAATTTCTTCACTTTGTCAAAAAAAAAAATTAATTTCTTCAAATGCTATACGAGTATTATATTCTAGTATACGTAGACAACGTACTACATACTAGGCCACCCTTTGGAGAGTGACTGAGATCTGAACCAACCTGGAAAAAAAAATACTTGAGGTGGGTTCTTGTCTCCAACCCGAGCTTCATGGAAAAGAGCAAAACACACAAATTAATTACCAGGTAAATATCTGAAAGTTCTTGTATTATAAACAAATTGTGAAAGATATATGAAATAAATTAAATTAATAGAACATGCCCTGAGAAGGCAGACCCAGAGACAGAGAGATAAGTCTTAGAGGGTCCAGCACACCAAATTGGGAAAAAATAAAAATACATAAACTTGTGTATTTGTAGTTAGTACTAAGTATTAAAATAACACTATGAGGATGAAATTGTCACACGACAGTTTGGAGTTTTGGACTCTCCCAAAAAAAGGTCTCAATTGGACAAATCTTATCTCATCATCTGCAAAATCTTAAATGGTAGTACGTATGCATATTGATACAATTAGCATACAATGGCTACTAGTTATAACTTATAAAGTTATAAGAAATATGGGAAATGGGAAGATATACAAGTCCAAAAGATTAATAGAACTGAGTCGAGGTTTTAATGCTATCCCAGACTACCAGAGTACCCATTCCAGATAATTTAAACTAGTTAGGAATGGGTGAGATACTAATTACACTGACCCCGTTTGGACTTCAGTCATTATCTAATGAAAAAACCGACCAAACTAATCAAGACGGAGTTGTAAAGGCTTGAGATTCAATTTAGATCGGTTCTCTGTAGATTTGACTTAATTTCAAGATTATTGGAATCTTTACCATTGTGAAACTTATAGTGAGATTCTAGGAGTTATAGTAACTCCGTGACTCGACTGACCTTAGAAATCTGATCTGGACAAATTAAAATCAATCGGTTCTATTAGAGAGATCTAAATTGAATTGAATTGAATTACGTTGAGCTGAACTCGAGCTATACTAATCTCGAGAATTAAAGTTCATATAGAGCGAACTAATCCTTTCATTTACGCCCAACTTCGATACCATATATACACATATGCTAGAGATATGATTGATCATCTTAACTAGAAAAAAGGCATTTAGGTTAGGCTTTTAGAGAGGGGAAGCTCTTTATCAAGTAACATGGGTTGCTTCCTAGATAGAGCATTTTAATTTCATTTCTTTATCAAGATTGAAGAAGAGAGCATACATGTTGAGCCGTTTATAGCAACCAATTGATTACATTTATGCTTCTACCATGAGTTTCATTAATTCTCTGTTCAACTTGTCACTTGAAAAGTGCGTTTATATCCTGCAAAAATCAAAACAATTCACAATCCCGGAGTTTGTATCAGGGTTAACTTTACCAATCGGGACATTTATTGCTCCAAATGTTTCCAGATGACTAATATTTTGGCTTCTTTCCAAGACATTGTTTAATTTTCACCTTCTATTCATGAAATCACTAAATAGGACTAGCATATACGACTGCGCATAGTATTGATTATCAAGACAAGTAAAAAGGAAGAATCGTGCAAGAAGAATTGAAAGTTATACATGAGTAGTGAATCGAATGTCTTAAAGATACTGAATTTTAAGTAGTTTAAGTTTCCCTTATACAAGTCAAGTTGGTCGCAAGTAGAGTGCGTTTTACCTCAAAAAGTTGTATTATGACTTCTAAATACATAAAAGTTCAGCGTATAACAGATTGGTGACCTCAAAATTACGCGTTTCAATGTGACATTATGTCATTGGCACCTGCAACATCGAAGACAACAGTCTCCATCCTTGAACACCATAGCAGCATTATAAACAGAGAGTGACATAAGCACGATATATAATAACCAAATGCAGAATGAGCAAATCGGTGTACGCATATACGTTTCAGATATTGAACAACATATATAATATTGATCTTCAAATTCAACACGGAACATGTGTAATATACAACCATATAAATTCAATACATTGTGCCTCTCTGCAAGAATCTAAGTTCCACAAAATGGAACCCTCATTGAAAGGCTTTAATTTACAAAGAAGGATAGATCATACCATTAGCAAGTTAAAATTGAAGATAAGAATTTACTTGATCTATCACTAATAATCCAATGTTTTGCATATACATGCCATGCATAAAATGAATTACAAGTAAAAGTCCACACACCCTTTCAAATAAACAACCATACTATGTCAACATTCCACAACATAATAAAAGACAAATGAAACCTAATCACCCAAAAACTAGTAACTCACTAGTAAAGATAGCACTAGTAATAATTTGACCACTTGAAGAAATTAAAAGAGAACAAAAAAGAGAATTGACCAATTGAGGTTGATTTTGGCCAAAAAACCTTAAAATGGTCCTCATGTCTTTCACCTTTTTTTTTCCTCCCCTTAACCCACCCTTTTACCATATCATCATTATTATTATTATTATTATTATTATTATTATTATTAATTTATTATACACCATAATATCATAATAAATATTTCTTTCCACATTAAATCTCCCCCAATTCCTCTTCATATACCCCCTCCTTTCTCACTTCACCTTCTCCTCATTTTCCATCTCTCTCTCTCTCTATCTATCACCTTATCAAACCAAAAATAAATAAAACTTCTTCATCACACTTCCCTCTCTCTCCTTTCATCCCTCCTTTTTTATATTACAAATGAACCAATTCTCTTTAAACCTTCAACCTTCAGACACTCTCTGGTACACTCCAATGGAACACCACCAGGTCCACCACCATCAACAACCACCACCACCACCACCACAACAGAAATCTTACCCGTTCTTTTACCAGAATTACGACGACGCCGATTCCGATAACAGCAGCTCCAATGCGAATAATGCCGATCGATCCGAAACGACGTCGTCGACCACAACCGCTACACTCGATAAGGAGCACATGTTCGAGAAGCCGCTAACACCGAGCGACGTCGGAAAATTGAACCGTCTCGTAATCCCGAAGCAACACGCTGAGAAGTACTTCCCTCTCGCCGCCGCAACAGCCGCCGCCGCGAATGATTCCACCGCCGCCGCCGGTGGTGGTTCTGGTACCGGTGGTTTGCTCCTAGGGTTTGAGGATGAGGCCGGAAAGTGTTGGAGGTTTCGGTACTCTTACTGGAACAGTAGTCAAAGCTACGTGTTGACCAAAGGCTGGAGCCGTTACGTCAAGGAGAAGAAACTCGACGCCGGCGACGTCGTTTTGTTTGAGCGTCACCGTTTCGATTCCGACCGTTTTTTCATCGGTTGGCGCCGTCGCGGTTCGAACCCTCCGGTTCAGCCTTCCGCCGGCTGGACCGCCCGGTCTTCTTCTTCTTCTTCTTACAATTTCAATCAAAATCATGGAAATAATTATCATCAAAATGTGGTGCAGTCACAGCAAAACTACGCCGCGTCACACCAGATTTCCGCCTTCCCAAATTACCCTCATCACCACCCTGAATCTCCTCATGCAGGTATATTATTATTTTATTCCTTTTCTGTTTTATTCTAATTTTAATTTTATATTTTTATTTAAAATAATCGTGAGTAAGAACACGAAGAAACTAAACCCTATCATCGCCTGGCAGTCGTAAATCATAATCTTCCTTTTTGTTTATTTATTTATTTCTTTCCTTTTTTTTTTATTTTTTTACAAAATTAATTAATTAATTAAATTCAGATAAAATTATCATCCATGTTCAGAGAAAAAAAAGGAGATGGAAAAACAGAGAATTTAGACTTCCTTTCCCACTCGCAATGACGCGCGTGATTCCATTCCTTGTACATAGTGCACGGCAATTATATTAATCGCGTTGCGAAACCGTCCTTACAAGTCACGCGTGTCATCTCACGCGCTTAATTTTTTACTTAATTAGTGAGTCCAACAAAGAGTGATTAAGTTGGAATTAGTAGACTACTAGTGACTACGGAGTACATTTTTAGTTTAGCGAGGGGTGGTGATGACGTCATGACTGTGATTAAATTAGGCTTAATTAATAATTAGTGAAGGCAAGTGAAGGGATTTTCAGGTTAATTAATACTACTAACTAACTACTGTAGCAGACAAGCACGTGGGAGTCTAATTAATTTAATCAAATTTAATGTCCACATCATAATTAGTTAGACCACCTCAAAATTATTAATTAATTAATCAAATCAATTTAATCCAAAGTTTGGTTTCATGATTATGCAGCTGTTAACTATATTATAGTATAATTAATGAATGTACCTTTCCTTTTTATAATAGTTAATCAATTAATTTTGTTTACCTGAAATGTGTGATGTGTAGGTACAGTACAAGTTAGGCAAAAGGCGAAAAAATCAGGTGGTATGAATTCCAAAAGGGTGCGTTTGTTTGGCGTAAATTTGGAATGTCAGCTTGAAGATGAAGATGAACAAGTTGTTGTTGATGACGAGCCGTCTCCGCAAACCTCAGACGGCTCGTCATTATCGAGCCAGGGCGGTCACGGTCACGGTTTAGGCTCGAACTCGACTATGGGACATCATACTACCTCCTACAATTACTTTGACTACATGGGTTACCCTCAACACAACCACATGGTACGTACTTAAATTATACGTAGTATATATATAGTACTAATATTCGTAAAAATTATTTATTAATTTACGTTGCGTTTTATTAATTAATAATCCCATGTTGACAAAAATTTAATAATTTTGGTTTAAAATTGTGGAAATGAGTTGTATGGTTTTGGAATTGGGATGGTGTAATTAGTTACTTGTGGAATCTTCTCATACAAATCCCAATTTATTTGCTCCCATAAATGAGACAAAGATCAAGACCTAAAAGTCCTGGATTAGGGTTAGGGGAGGTGTATTATTGACACAACTAAAATTAATCTTTGTAGAAGAGTAGTATTAATTGCTAATTAGCATCTGGGTTCTGACTGATTTTGTCTTGTTGCATTGTCTTTCATGCATAATCTCTGTACTTGTCTGTATAAAATCTCTTGATAATCGAGAAGATATGCTACTATAGTTATATTAGCCTAATTGCCTTAATTAGTATTACTTCACGTTAATCACGGCTACATCTAGTCTTTCATCTAACCCTTGAATGTCGATCATTTTTACTTTCCTCTTTAATCTACACATCTCTGTTAGGAGGTCCGATCCCAATATGGTAATAGTCGATAACCGTAAGTATGTAGTCGGAAATTGAGTTTCACCAATGCCAATTCAATAAAAAGCTGCATCTTTTCAAATATATTGAAAATGGGTAAATTACACGAGTTAGATTACGTGTCTAGATTCGCCTCTGCATGTGCTAATGTGCTTTGTTTCATAAGGTGTACGTACGTACAATCTTGAATAGACACGTCGTGTTGTAGTAGTAATATTAAAGATTATCAACTCTTGGAAGTAGGCAAATTGTCATAGGTTACGAGTCCTTCTCTTTGGTTAGCAGGCGCTAACATGGAGGACAAGTATTATATTAATAAAACTATGAAGAGCATAATATTATCACTTTGATCAAAGTGCAGAATAATATTACTAGTATAGTATCAAGTATGGTTGAAATATAGGTCCATGAAAACGATGGGATTTTTTCCAAGTCATCTAGAACGTGATGAGATTACGACTTGTATGATTACCATGAGCTTTTTGTCACTGTCTTGTATTAGACCAAATAGTAATATACACCCACCAAATTAATAATAATTTTAATAGCTATATTTCTTAGGGCAACAATGCAACTATTTCCCTACAATCTTTGTTTCTAGATCCATTTTCAATTTTCATCAACATTAAACTGAAAACAATTGTATGTATACTAGCGATGTGATTAGACATTTTGTTGAAGAAATGACAAACCATATTTTGTAAATTCTGTATTTTGAAAGATGTTAGAACTAAGAAAATAGAGCTGAGAAACGAAGGAAGTTGTTGTTTAAGGTAGTATATATATTTGTAAACTCGATTTATTATTATTCAAAATATACTATTGGAGTATTTGGATGTGCATGAAAGAGATTAGTAGGGAGTAGAATATTACTCTAAAGAGGACAGAGTGGTGGGGAGGTCAAGGACGGTGAGCAATCACGTTGAACGAGGAGAATTTGGCCACAAATATTTGATAAGAAGTGGGCTTTTCAAGTTTGAATAGAACTAAAAAGAAACCTGCTGACCCCAAAAATAACAATTTCGATTTTAATGAGTATTTGATATTAAGTGATTTTGTTTTGATGAGGCTTCCTTTTTGGGGGGGTTTTGGTTGGACTTGTGTGTGGGGGAAGTGTCAATTATGTCTGCCGTGTGTGAGCTTCCTACATAAGTAACCTCTATACTCTGTGTCTGTGTGAAGAAGGAAGAAAATGATGTCCTTGTCATAAAATGGGGGTATTCATTCATCAGGGAGTGTCTCTGTGTATGTGTGGTCACTGATGTGGGGGCTTGGCCTCATATTACAGGGGGGTTGGAGATTACAAGATTAGGATTGGATGCCAGATTGTGGGGTATCCTCGCTTCATACTGATAGGAAATTGAAATTTTGGCAATTTCTATCACCATCTTGCTACTCCTTGATGGGCATCTGCACAGATGTTGGAAGACTCGAAAATAATCTGAACTGAATATTACGTTCATTGATTTATGCCAAACTCGTAAAGAATTACGGAGTAGATCAGTAGAGTGTAACGTTCGTTTTCCACGAATATAGTAAAATTTTAAACACTTTTGGGGTGGAGATATTCTTTCTTTTTTTGCTTGATTCTCTAAGTGCATAGTGTTACATTTGTTCACTTACTAGATTTCAGGATTGAACTCTTGATCTTATCCTAAACGCTCCTTTGATTAACTTCGTGCTTATTTAATTTGGTCGTAAATCGAAGATATTGCCTAGAGTATAAGCGAATGTAAAATTTGTTTTCCACGTGTATGTCGTCAAAATTTTCAACACCTTTGGGGTGAAGATATTCTTGAAGAGCATATAATTGATTTAGTTGACTTGCTAGAAAACAACTTTGGTTGAAATTTCTCAATTGATGGGAAATGAAGATGTTCTTGAGTAGTACACCAAGTCTTAATCATAACCAGCTGATGAGTGATGAGAGATGTTATAGAAAAGAAAGTTGCTATCCAAAGAGGGGAAAATGGTTGGTTGTGGTAGTAATTTGGGTGGGACTCAATTGTTAAGGAGGAACTCATCAATAATAAATTTTGATCTTGACTAAAGAGTTAGACATCCCAAGTTAACAAACCTGGAGTTTGTTATTACATGTTTTGTTCCTTAGATTGCATTTTTTGCAGTTACTTCCAGGTGATATATATCTGCATCAAATCAGTTGGCATCTATGGGCCCGACTCTTATAATTTCCCTCTGCTACAAGGCAAATGAAATTTAATTTGCCATGCTTTTCTGGGGGGGTTTAGTTTGGATGCATGTGGAATTGCAAAAGGTATACCGATCCTATAGACTGGATTAAGTAATGAGCGGTTATTCTCGCACTTTGATAAAGTGGCGTATAATACAGTTTGATATGAGAGAAGAAGGGGATGTAAGGGTAATTGTTGGAGGCGTCGGCGTAGCCAAAGTTGTACTTATGTGTGTTTTGACAATTCACGCGTACCAATAGATATTACGGATTTATTATAGGGTGACTATTAGAGGTGTCGAAATAGGCAAAGTCGTACTTATGTGTGTGTTGACAATTCACGCCTATCAATGAATTTACATGATCATGTGCTTGGGTACACAGCTTGGGGCATGGACCACGAAGAGATAGGTGGGCTAGTGAAGCTAGTGGGTTCATTAATCACAGCATTAAGAAAGTAATTAGTTAGCACCATAAAGAAAATATCAGTGGTTCAGGAAGAACATATTCATCATGTTCATACATGATCAATAAAAGCTAAAGAGAAAAAGACCATATTGGTCCCTGGTGGTCCTTAGCCTACATCTGGGTAGGCTAACCATGCGCCATACCCTGTGTTTTTTTCAATTGGTTGATGTGTCACTTTTTAGGCCTAAATCAACACCATATTGCCCCAACATCTGTGTCCTTTTGCATTGCAATCCTCTTACTTTCTTACCCTGTACCTGTAGTTCTGTACTAACCTCCTTTCTTTTAAATTGCATTGATGTTATATTTCCACTTCTATGTATGTTGAATTATGAAAGGTGTACAATTTGTGCAATAATGATAGCTTATTCGTCGATCTTTGGCGAAACAAGCTATAGTGATAGCGTCAATAGGCAATAATCAAGAATACTGGAGTACATGTCTACATGTATGGATTAATAACCAAATAATAAATCGTGTCATGACTCGAGACCTATACTATAGAATTATTCCATTTGGGGACATTGGCATGTATGGAAGACTATTAAAACCACTTTTCAACACGTATGACTTCTTGTACTCTCCATTTTGATGGGAAAGTTGAAAATTCAGAATGATGAATATTCATCTAACTATCATATAAATCATGACTTTTATTTTTTATGATATGATCTTAGCATTACTTTTGGCTAGACAATATGTTATGCTTCATTCCCTTTTTCCTGTGTATACTAAAATTGTACTCATTTACTATTGTATGCAAAAAAAAATTTATTCCACCCCCACTTTTTTTGTGTGTGTATGTGACACTAATTAATAATTGAAAAATTGTGGGTGACACAGGATATGAATTTCTCAACCAGATGAAAAATCAGCTAGGATAAGGTGACTGAAATAACAACTTGATAAGGTCAAAGAAAAAGATAAATATTTGAGGATCAAGATGAAGATTGAAGAAGAAGGAAGAAGAGTTTATCTTTTCTTTGACTTTGTTTTTGAAGCTAATGAAAAGGAGAAAATGCCAGGAAAATTCTCAAAAATTATGGCATTTTTCTCTTATTTTCTTATAAAAAAAATATATAGTTTGACAAAAAGAAAAATGTGAAAAATAGAGGAGACCCCAAATGCTAAGGAATGGAGGAAAATTGGACAGCAGAAGAAAAGAAACAGAGGTATGGGTATACTAGTAGCAGAGGAGAAGGGTCCCACCTGAAGAGGAATGTAAAGTACAGAATGCCCATTTCGCCACGTGGCAGACTGGGTCAATTGCTATAAGATTATTTGGCAACTTTTGTTGCCATGCATGCCCTCAAGATTTTTTTGGGACTCCCCAACATTTCAAAATTTCCATTAAATCTTCTCCATTAGTATAGAAGTTAAGTAGTAGAAATGCAATGTTCCTTGAGGAAATACTTTTTGAGTTAAAAATTTCAAAAGCTCGATTATTATCTTCCTTGAAGTCGAAAATGTAAATGTATGTTATTTACATTCTAAAACAAGTTATTATTAACGTCGAATTTTATTAAATCCACACATTAATTAGTTTAAATAGATCAATTATGGTTTGTTATTCTTTTATCTAGCCATATTGCTAGTGCTTGTTCACGTGACTTGAATATATTTAAAAAATTTATATCAACGCTTTAAGAAAATGATGAATTGGTATCCAAATGACCAAGTGTAGTGAAGGGTGAAAAATGGTTAAAAAGAATGTGGGAAAGAGGAAAGTGGCAGTGTAAGAAGTAAGATGATCCTTTTCGAAGAATGAGTAGAGATGATGATGGCAATGATTGTGAAGTGTCGTGCAACACCACCATGCATACTATTCACAGCGTAATCATTACACATCTTTGGGTTAGCACGTGTGTCTACATTCTACTTGGGGAGTTACCCAAAACACCCTCCAACTTTTGTAACTTTTTTTTTTTTTGAGGAAATAGTGTTTTTGTGTTTTTATCAATTATTATCCCAATAAAATCAACGAACCAAATAATTTGAACAATTGAACCCCTGTTCATATGAGCAGTTTGTGCACGTAAGAAACAGAGAGATTGCATAGGCAAGTGTAGCCAATCTAGCCAATATTTGCCTACAAGTGAGCTATAATCCTATTCGTTGAAATACATAAGCTGTGTGTGTAATATAATGAACATGTTTGATAAAATTTTATGATATGACCCTGTTTGGGACTTCATCAACTTGTTAAATTATTAAATATAGTTGGTTGCATATTGTTTTCGACATCTTCCTTCTCAATTTTTTACCGTTTTAGCTTATATATATGACCGGCACAAAAATGAAGACTAAAGCTAAGAGAGCTGATGAGAGTGAGCATATATGAAGTCGCATGGTCGATTGAGGGGGAGGGAAAATGGCTGATTGACATAATTATTTATATAATATAAGACTAGAATAAACTAAAAACGTTCAAAATTCAAGTTGCATGATACTTGTCCAGTTGTCCAAGTGAACACTCCGCTTCTCATCTCATATAAGTTTCAAGCGGAAAGAGCAATGGTATCAGGGGAGTGCATATATATGCAATCGACGGACCAATGTAGATATTCAGTCTCACTTCCGTGCCCCGTTACGTGTGCCATAAGAATCGAGTGGTAGCATTTTAGAAAATTTACCAACACTACTTAATAATCTTTATTAGATCACATTATAGAGTTCTAACATCTGATTAGTAAGATGTATATAATGCAACACAAAGCATGACATAAGATTCTCACTGCGAATGAACCCGTTTAGTAGATATATATACATATGAATGTACGACTACAAAAGATCAATCAATCAAGTAGGTACCAGGCTACCAGCGGACATTGCAGGAAAAGCCTTGTTCCTTTACTCAAGTCCTGAAAATTTGAGAAAAGTAAATCATTCAAGTCCTATGAATCATGAACCGTGGAAACCCCTTGTCAAGCTCTCATAAAACCTTAAAGTATTGTCATTCTCAAGTTAATGTCGTGTCCTTCCTTGTTAATGTAGTACTATATATCAATATATCAATATCAAATCAAATAATTATCTGCTCAAAAATGAACAAAATTGTCCCAGATGAAAATATTGATCAAGAATAGTAAGCTACAATTGCCACCTGCCATGTGATTATGAGGGCCCATAACAAGCTCTTTAAAGTATAGTTGTATGAACCAATTTACAAAAATAATTACATTGACCTTAGGTTAACAGAAGTTGTAGGGATACAAGTTGCAAAAGGGTCCCAAAATACAAAGGGTCCCAAAAAATAAGGGCACCCAATGAAGATTGCTTTCCTTGAAGTTAAGGGAATGGCCTCGCAAATTCTGTTCAATGGGTCTCTCCTCTGTAGTTTCTTTCCTGTGAAAGAATAAATCAATCACTCAAATTGCATACCCTTGAATAGTAGGGACTGTAAAGAGTAATCAATCCCATTTTTTAAGGGACTGTCTTTCCTCTGCTATTAGATTTGTTCTACCTACTTATTGTATTCTTACGTTTGTGCCTTGTTTGCCCTTTTGAATATCTCAGGAGCTGTAACCTAGGGCCTAGGCCTAGACTCTTTGCACATGTGCATCTCCGCATAATCAGTTTAATAGGTTGCTCTATTTTTTTTATATTGTTAACGTCTTGCCGAAATTTATCTCATAATCGCAAGAGAAATAAATTATTGGGTCGGGAGTAGGGGAGGTTTCAATGTCAGCACAAATTTCACAATATTTTTTCTCACAAAATGCTAGTCACATAATAAGATGAAGAGCTGGAACTGTTGTTGGAGTGGCACAAAGATGAGTGTCACAAGTGTAGTAGCACACAACATTCCGCAATCATGTTCATAGAAGTTAGTTTTATCGTGTTATAGGGGTAAGGTTGCGTACATCAGTAATTCATATTGAGGGGATGTTGGTCCAAATGCATGAAACACAGAAGCTAATAAACTAGTGGTGCCAATTCAATGATAACTTTCTTTACTTTTACAGCTGATTTACCAAGAAAGTGAAATGTTCACTCTTTTTTATCTGGAAATTTGAGAGTAATAACAGGTGAAGATCAGGTGTAGGTGGAAAAACAATAATTAATGGACATCATTTCAGAGCAGTGGGAAGTAGGATCCGAGTAACTGTTGGAGAGGAATCTGAGGATCATTGATTTTCATATGACAAGACTATAGAAGTGAAAGCAAACACACCCAATCTTTTACCTGTGGTTTGGACAAGACTTTAGAGCATTTCTAGTCACAAGTACAGCTGATTTACGCAACTTTACCAGTACCAGTAGCAGTTCAAACCCCACTTCTTTAAGAAAGTAACTAAGAGTTTCACTGTGATAAATTGTAATTAGGGTTGGGAAGAATAGTTGTTATTGTCGTGTTATTATTGATGAGGAGTGAACCCCTATTTATATCGTTACATAACTTGTACCGCAAGGCGGAGATCTACTCCTATTATTCCATAATACTATTCCTACCATAAGTCTAATATTCCCTAATCATATTCCTAATACAATAAGGAATACTTCCAAATCCTCTAACACCCCCCCTCAAACTCATGGTAACTTTGCAAAAGTTTCCATGGGTTTGAAAATTACAATAATTGTGTAAAACAAAAAAATAGTATCCGTAGTAGCTTGACTGATCCGCAATCCCTCGTTCATCCTTGTTCGGCAACAGTTGAGACGGTTTAGTGGACACCGAAAAAACCAAATTTGTACGGTTTGTTGGACACCGAAAAACCAACTTCGTACGGTTTAGTGGACACCGAAAAACCAAATTTGTACGGTTTGTTGGACACCGAAAAACCAAGTAGTTTGTTTGTCACGGTTTGATGGATACCGAAAAACCAAATTTGTAATTCAGTTTGGATGGAACTGAAGAAACCAACCATTAATTCGATTTGATGGTACCGAAAAAATCAAATTTGTTTGTAGTTTGTTTGTTTGTTAAGGGTCGAAAAATCGTACGACCGAATAATAGTAGTAAAGGGTAATCGGAGGGGAACAAAGGAATCAGCATGCTTTAGGTTTTGACCGAACAATTCAGGGGGGTAACGCAGAGGAATTTAGGAGTGTTGTTTCATGTTGTGTAGGAATTTGGCTAGACTTTACGTAGGGACTTGGGGTAAGTAAAAAAAAAAAAGTAAATTTTGAAGCTAGAGAAAATTTTGCACGTACTAGTAATAAATTGTAAGATTTTGATCATTAAGAAATTTCACCGGTGGGCGCCATAAATTATCAGCCCACCGGCAGGTAGCGGAAGCGATTTGCAAAGTCCTCTAGGAAAGAGGCTCTGATACCATGTGAAATTACGCGGGCCTGGGCCACACCCGCAAGAAAAAGAGAGAGTCCACTTAATAAGCCCAAGGAGGTTCCATCCTAAAACCAATTGGCAATAGGAGGAGGAACTCCTTGGTTTATATGGTAGACAAATCTCTTCTATTTTTCCAATGTGGGACACTCATATGTGGAGTATTTTGGATGTCACTTTAACACTCCCCTCTCACATATGAGGTCCATTTTAAGGGCAGACTGGCTTACCGTAAAGCCAGCTGCATTTATGCACTGATTTTACAGTGGCCGAATTATCGGCATTTTCGGCCCAGATTAATTCATTGAGTCCGACGACTTTAACCATGGGCTCTGATACCATGATAAATTGTAATTAGGGTTGGGAAAAATAGTTGTTATTGTCGTGTTATTATTGATAAGGAGAACCCCTGTTTATATCGTTACATAACTTGTACCGCAAGGCGAAGCTCTACTCCTATTATTCCATAATACTATTCCTACCATAAGTCTAATATTCCCTAATCATATTCCTAATACAATAAGGAATACTTCCAAATCCCTTTTTTACCTGAAACTTGTAAAAGCTAGTGAAATGCCTATATGCAGGGACATTTTTCTCTACAGAATACAATGTTTTTTTTGCCCAACAAGAGCAATGCTTTTTTTTTTTGAGAGAAAACAAGACAATTGTTACGTAATTGCGAAAGTGATATGGAGCTTAGTTGGTCGAGCTCAGACTCTTGCGACCTTCCGTTAAAAAATCGACCTTAGCAGGTTTTTCATGTGATCTAGGATGCCGTTTTAAGCCCTAAATTTACTTGATCCCTCCAAAGCTCCCCAACTTATCAACCAAAAAAAAAAAGAATTTTTTTTCCCTGAAATTATAGGAGTAACTTATAAATTGGTCAGCAAGCATTTCTTACTTTTTCTACAGTAAACAGGTAACTTTTAACAGTGGGTTTCACACTATAATGCCAAACAAAGATTCAATCCTCTACGAGTTTCACCAAACCAATCACTGTGATTGGCAAAATAGAGCCAATCACGGATTGGTAGCAAAATTTGAGCCACTCCTTTTGCTTTTCCAAAATCTTGTGGCTTACAACATTTGCCCCTCTCTCTCCTCTCCAGCTCTACCACCTGCCTACCACCACTATTTCGGCCCACACTCAACGGAAAAAGGGTTTAGAATGCGGCGTCGGAAAGTGGGATCCTAAACCCTTTTTCCGTCCACTTAAGAGCACTCTACCCTAAAAAGGGTTCACCAAACCCATTCAAACACCCTCTCTCCTTAGGGTGTCTTTTTGTTTTTCCGGCGAAGCCGGAGGTATTTCGGGGGTGGTAGGTGGGTCGCCGATCTGGGTAGGGTTCTGGTGGTGGTGCGCTTGGTTGTCGGCTGTAGCGCGGTGGTCGGAGCTGGGCAGTTTGGGGTTGGCTGGAAATTGGACATTTTTGCCCCTGTGATTGGGTCCGTACACCCAATCACAGTGATTGGTTTATCAGCACTCAATCCTCTACGGAGAAAATTCTGCAGTAAGCTGAAATACTTGCAAAAATCTCCAGCTTTTTGTGGCAGTGCATCATTTCTTATCATTCGACACAATATTTGACCCACCCACCAAAGAAGGGGAGAAAATAAAGGAACCTGTCAGGTTTACAGTGATTGAGGTGAAGTAAAACAAAGTACTATAATGTCATCAACATTCTGCAGTTGGCAGAGATTACTTTAATTTTAGTTTGTAGGAATGGAGGAAAGCTCACTCCAACTACAGTATTTGTACTATGCCAACTATGGCTGTAGGTCCACCTGGTCCATACTCCATAACTACAATCCCGTTCCAAAGGAAGAAAAATGGTAGTATGAACTAATGAAGTACTTAATTGAATGGACTAAGAGTGATTATATTCACACATATCTTACTCGGCCTCGGTTTGAAGGACGATTCAACATTGGAAGTGCAGGTGTCAGACTCGGCTTGCTATTTTATGAAAACTCAGAATGCTTAGTGTCTAAAGTCTGTCTAGAGTCCGACATAGACACACAAGATAATAATCTGAGAGAGTCCATATAACATAGCCTACCATTACACCATGGTAAAGTTTTGTGAACCTCAGGCCACTTACAACAAAGTAGACAAAATCGGCCAAAACAAAACTACAAAAGATGTATAATCCAATGCTTTTAGGTCAACATGAGCTACAAACTTATAATTGGTGCCCTAAATCGACAAATAACACAGCTTAACATCCCTGGAAGACAAGAGGCGAATGCGCTTCGAAGACAAAGGATAAACCTATGAGTCATAATATTTGCTTAAGCAAAATATTAGAACAGAACAACCATGATTGGTGCACCAATTAAATCGTCAAAAGCGCACATCCTCAGTGGAAGACGGGAGGCGCCTCAAATTCAAAAATTGCTATACCATGGTTTTTTTGTTTTGCCTAAACTTGCTCCCTAACAAATATGGTTCAAATTTTTTCTACGAGCCACTTTAATCATACTAAAAATTGCTATTACAAGAGTATTATTTTCTTTACCAAATTACTACTCCCTCCGTCGTATCTCAAACGCCCCATATTCCATTTAGGGATGTCCCACCTCAAGCACCCCATCTATTTTGGGACGTCTCAGCTCAAAGAAAGAAGCAATCAGTGAAACTAACACCTCAAGTTGTTCGAGGACATTTCTAGAGCGTCCATTATTTAAAACCATTTAGGGAGTTTCACTGACATGACAAAAACACCAATAATCCGTCAAAACCTAAGGTAATAATCCACTGTTTTTTCGCCAAAAATTGGACACTAACAAAAATGGCTCAAATTTGTCTAGAGGCCTGATGAGTCATATTATAAGTATGGGCAAAGAATTAATATTAAATTCACATGAGAAGTGCCCAAATTCCACATATACCGCATGGTAACGCCTCGAATTCATCTAGAACATTCATAGAGCGTCCATCTTAATGATTTAAAACAATTTGGTGCGTTCCTATGACGTGACAAAAATACTTAATAATCGGCAAAACCGAAGGCTATATATAATCCACAAATGCCCTAAATCCACAAAAACGAACCAAAGAGTCAAACTAACCCCTAAAACTCTTCGATATCATTCCTAGAATGTCCAAGTTAATCATTTGAAACTATTTAGAGAGTTTCACCGACATGACAAAACCGCCAAAAATACGTCAAAACCGAAGGTTATATAATCCACTAACTTTTTGCCAAACATTGGTCGGTAACAAAAATGGCTCAAATTAGTCTCGGGGGCTCGATGAGTCATGTTATAAGTATGGGCGAAGAATTAGAGCTAAAAGCACATTAGAAATGCCCCAAATCAAGAAATAACGCATCCTAACATCATCGAAAGACACTAGGACAAATCGCTCAATAAAAGTAGCAAAAAATGAAACTATCCCCTAAAATCCTTCAATGACATTCCTAGAGCGTCCATCATAATGATTTGAAACCATTTAGAGAGTTTCACTGACATGAGAAAAACGCCCAAAATTCGTCAAAATCGAAGGTTATAAATTCATTGTTTTTTTGACAAAAATTAGTTCGTAACAAAAATAGCTCAAATTAGTCTAGGAGGCTCGATGAGTCATATTATAAATATGGGCAAAGAATTAGAGCTAAAAGCACAATATAAGTGCCCCAAATCAGGAAATAACGCATCCTGACATCATTGAAACACAATAGGACAAATCGCTCCATAAAGACACAAACAGTGAAACGGACCCCTCAAAGTCTTCAATGATATTCCTAGAACGTCCATCTCAATATTTGAAACCATTTAGGGAGTTTCATTGACATGATAAAAACGCCCAAAATTCGTCAAAACCGAAGGTTATAATCCAATGTTTTTTTGCCAAAAAACTGGTCGGTAACAAAAATGGCACAAATTAATCTAGAAGGCTTGATGAGTCATAATATATGTATGGGCAAAGAATTAGAGTTAAAAGCACATGATAAGTGCCCTAAATCCACAAAAACGCATCCGGTCATCATTGAAAGAGAGTAGGACAAATCGCTCAACAAAACGAACCAAAGAGAGAAACTAACCCCTCAAATTCTTCGATGACATTCCTAGAACGTCCATGTTAATCATTTGAAACCATTTAGAGAGTTTCACCGACATGGCCAAAACGCCCAAAATTCGTCAAAACCAAAGGTGTTATAATCCTCTGTTTTTTGCCAAATTGGTGAGTAACAAAAATGGCTCCAATTAGTCTAGGAGGCTCGATGAGTTATATTATAAGTATGGGAAAAGAATAAGAGCTAAAAGCACATTATAAGTGCCTCAAATAAAGAAATAACGCATCCTAACACCATCGAAAGACACTAGGACAAATCGCTCAATAAAAGAAGCAAACAATGAAACTATCCCCTCAAATTCTTCAATGACATTCCTAGAGCGTCCATCTTAATATTTGAAACCATTTAGGGAGTTTCACTGACATGAGAAAAACGCCCAAAATTCGTCAAAATCTAAGGTTATAATCCATTGTTTTTTTGACAAAAATTAGTTCGTAACAAAAATGGCTCAAATTAGTCTAGGAGGCTCGATGAGTCATATTATAAGTATGGGCAAAGAATTAGAGCTAAAAGCACATGATAAGTGCCCCAAATAAAGAAATAAAGAATCCTGGCATTATTGAAAAACAATAGGACAAATCGCTCAATAAAGACACAAACATTGAAACGAACCCCGTATATTCTTCAAGGACATTCCTAGAGTGTCCATCTTAATGATTTGAAACCATATAGCGAGTTTCACTGACATGACAAAAACGACTAAAATTCGTCAAAACCGAAGGTTAGAATGCACTGTTTTTTGCCAAAAATCGGTTAGTAAAAAAAATGGCTCAAATTAGTCTAGGAGGCTCGATGAGTCATATTATAAGTGTGAGAAAAGAATTAAAGCTAAAAGCACATGATAAGTGCCCCAAATCAACAAATAACACATCCTGACATCATTGAAAGACAATAGGACAGATCGCTCAATAAAGACACAAACAGTGAAACAAACCCCTCGAATTCTTCAATGACATTTCTAGAACGTCCATCTTAATCATTTGAAATAATTTAGGGAGTTTCACTGACATGACCAAAATGCCCAAAATTCCTCAAAACCGAAAGTAATAATCCACTGTTTTTTTTGCCAAAAACTGTCGGTAAAGAAAATGATTCAAATTAGTCTAGGAGGCTTGATGAGTCATACTATATGTATGGGCAAAGAATTAAAGCTAAAAGAACATGATAAGTGCCCGAAATCCACAAAAACGCATCCTTTCATCATTCAAAGAGAGTAGGACAAATCGCTCAATAAACGAACCAAAGAGTGAAACTAACCCCCTCAAATTCTTCAATGACATTCCTAGAACGTCCATGTTAATCATTTGAAACCATTTAGAGAGTTTCACCGACATGACCAAAAACACCCAAAATTTGTAAAAACCGAAGGTTATAATCCACTGTTTTTTGGCAAAAATTGGTGAGTAACAAAAATGGCTAAAATTAGTCTAGGAGGCTTGATGAGTCATAATATAAGTATGGGCGAAGAATTAGAGCTAAAAGCACATTATAAGTGCCCCAAATCAAGAAACAACGCATCCTAGCATCATCGAAAGACACTAGGACAAATCGCTCAATAACAGAAGCAAACAATGAAACTATCCCCTCAAATTCTTCAATGATATTTCTAGAGCGTCCATCATAATGATTTGAAACCTTTTCGAGAGTTTCACTGGAATGACCAAAAACGCCCAAAATTCGTCAAAACCGAAGGTTATAATCCACTGTTTTTTTTGCCAAAAATTGGTCAGTAACAAAAATGGCTCAAATGAGTCTAGGAGGCTCGATGAGTCACATTATAAGTATGGACAAAGAATTAGAGCTAAAAGCACATGATAAGTGCCCCAAATCAAGAAATAACGCATCCTGCCATCATTGAAAGACAATAGGACAAATCGCTCAATAAAGACACAAACAGTGAAACAAATCCCTAGAGTCTTCAATGACATTCCAAGAGCGTCCATCTTAATATTTGAAACCATTTAGGGAGTTTCACCGACATTACAAAAACGCCAAAAATTCGTCAAAACCGAAGGTTATAATCCACTGTTTTTTGCCAAAAATTGGTCAGTAACAAAAATGGCTCAAATTAGTCTAGGAGGCTCAATGAGTAATATTATAAGTATGGGCAAAGAATTAGAGCTAAAAGCACATGATAAGTGCCCCAAATCGGAAAATAACACATCCTGCCATCATTGAAAGACAATAGGACAAACCGCTCAATAAAGACACAAACAGTGAAACGAACCCCTCAAAGTCTTCAATGACATTACTTGAGCGTCCATCTTAATATTTGAAACCGTTTAGGGAGTTTCACTGACATGACAAAAACGCCCAAAATTCGTCAAAACCGAAGGTTATAATCCACAGTTTTTTTGGTCGGTAACAAAAATGGCTCAAATTAGTCTAGGAGACTTGATGAGTCATACTATATGTATGGGCAAAGAATTAGTGCTAAAAGAACATGATAAGTGCCCGAAATCCATAAAAACGCATCCGGTCATCATTCAAAGAGAGTAGGACGAATCGCTCAATAAACGAACCAAAGAGTGAAACTAACCCCCTCAAATTCTTCAATGACATTCCTAGAACGTCCATGTTAATCATTTGAAACCATTTAGAGAGTTTCACCGACATGACCAAAAACACCCAAAATTTGTAAAAACCGAAGGTTATAATCCACTGTTTTTTGGCAAAAATTGGTGAGTAACAAAAATGGCTAAAATTAGTCTAGGAGGCTTGATGAGTCATAATATAAGTATGGGCGAAGAATTAGAGCTAAAAGCACATTATAAGTGCCCCAAATCAAGAAACAACGCATCCTAGCATCATCGAAAGACACTAGGACAAATCGCTCAATAACAGAAGCAAACAATGAAACTATCCCCTCAAATTCTTCAATGATATTTCTAGAGCGTCCATCATAATGATTTGAAACATTTTCGAGAGTTTCACTGGAATGACCAAAAACGCCCAAAATTCGTCAAAACCGAAGGTTATAATCCACTGTTTTTTTTGCCAAAAATTGGTCAGTAACAAAAATGGCTCAAATTAGTCAAGGAGGCTCGATGAGTCATGTATGGACAAAGAATTAAAGGTAAAAGCACATGATAAGTGCCCCAAATCAAGAAATAACGCATCCTGCCATAATTGAAAGACAATAGGACAAATCGCTCAATAAAGACACAAACAGTGAAACAAATCCCTAGAGTCTTCAATGACATTCCTCGAGCGTTCATCTTAATATTTGAAAGCATTTAGGGAGTTTCACTGACATGACAAAAACGCCCAAAATTCGTCAAACCGAAGGTTATAATCCACTGTTTTTTGCCAAAAATTGGTCAGTAACAAAAATGGCTCAAATTAGTCTAGGAGGCTCAATGAGTCATATTATAAGTATGGGCAAAGAATTAGAGCTAAAAGCACATGATAAGTGCCCCAAATCGGGAAATAACGCATCGTGCCATCATTGAAAGACAATAGGACAAATCGCTTAATAACGACACAAACAGTGAAACGAACCCCTCAAAGTCTTCAATGACATTACAAGAGCGTCCATCTTAATATTTGAAACCATTTAGGGAGTTTCACTGACATGACAAAAACGCCCAAAATTCGTCAAAACCGAAGGTTATAAATGCACTATTTTTTTGCCAAAAAACTGTTCGGTAGCAAAAATGGCTCAAATTAGTCTAGGAGGCTTGATGAGTCATACTATATGTATGGGCAAAGAATTAGAACTAAAAGAACATGATAACTGCCTTAAATGCACAAAAACGCATCCGGTCATCATTGAAAGAGAGTAGGACAAATCGCTCAATAAACGAACCAAATAGTGAAACTAACCCCTCAAATTCTTCGATGACATTCCTAGAACGTCCATGTTAATCATTTGAAACCATTTAGAGAGTTTCACCGACATGACAAAAACGCCCAAAATTTATCAAAACTGAAGGTTATAATCCACTGTGTTTTAGCCAAAAACTAATCGGTAACAAAAATGGCTCAAACTAGTTTAGGAGGCTTGATTAGTCATAATATATGTATGGGCAAAGATTTAGAGCTAAAAGCACATGATAAGTGCCCTAAATCCACAAAAACGCATCCCGTCATCATTGAAAGAGAGTAGGACAAATCGCTCAACAAAACGAACCAAAGAGAGAAACTAACCCCTCAAATTCTTCGATGACATTCCTAGAACGTCCATGTTAATCATTTGAAACCATTTACAGAGTTTCACCGACATGACCAAAACGGCCAAAATTCGTCAAAACCGAAGGTGTTATAATCTACTGTTTTTTGCCAAATTGGTGAGTAAAAAAAAAAGGCTCAAATTAGTCTAGGAAGCTCGATGAGTCATATAATAAGCATGGGCAAAGAATTAGAGCTAAAAGCACAATATAAGTGCCCCAAATTAGGAAATAACGAATACGACCATCATTGAAAGACAATAGGACAAATCGCTCAATAAAGACACAAACAGTGAAACGGAGCCCTCAAAGTCTTCAATGACATTCCTAGAGCGTCCATCTTAATATTTGAAACCATTTAGTGAGTTTCATTAACATGACAAAAACGCCCAAAATTCGTCAAAACCAAAGGTTATAATCCACTGTTTTTTGCCAAAAAACTGGTCGATAACAAAAATGGCTCAAATTAGTCTAGGAGGCTTGATGAGTCATACTATATGTATGGGCAAAGAATTAGAGCTAAAAGCACATGATAAATGCCCTAAATCCAGAAAAACGCATCCGGTCATCATTGAAAGAGAGTAGGACAACCTCGCTCAATAAACGAACCAAAGAGTGAAACTAACCCCTCAAATTCTTCAATAACATTCCTAGAACGTCCATGTTAATCAGCTGAAACCATTTAGAGAGTTTCAGCGACATGACCAAAACCGCCCAAAATTCATCAAAATCGAAGGTTATAATCCACTGTTTTTTGCCAAAAACTGGTGAGTAACAAAAATGCTCAAATTAGTCTAGGAGGCTCGATGAGTCAAATTATAAGTATGGGCGAAGAATTAGAGCTAAAAGCACATTATAAGTGCCCTAAATCAAGAAATAACGCATCCTAGCATCATCGAAAGAGAAAGATAAATCGCTCAATAAAAGAAGCAAACAATGAAACTAACCCCTGAAATTCTTTAATGACATACCTAGAGCGTCCATCATAATGATTTGAAACCATTTAGAGAGTTTTATTAGGATGGCCAAAAACGCCCAAAATTCGTCAAAACCGAAGCTTATAATCCACTGTTTTTTTTGCCAAATATTGGTCAGTAACAAAAACGGCTCAAATTAGTCTAGGACGCTCGATGAGTCATATTATAAGTATGGGCAAAGAATTGGAGCTAAAAGCCAATGATAAGTGCCCGAAATCCAGAAAAACGCAACCGGTCATCATCGAAAGAGAGTAGGACAAATCGCTCAATAAACGAACCAAAGAGTAAAAGTAACGACTCAAATTCTTCGATGACATTGCTAGAACGACCAAGTTAGTAATTTGAAACCATTTAGAGAGTTTCATCGACATGACCAAAAAAGCCCAAAATTCGTCAAAACAAAAGGTTATAATACACTGCTTTTTGCCAAAAATTGGTCAGTAACAAAAATGGCTCAAATTAGTCAACGAGGCTCGAAGAGTCATATTATAAGTATGGGCGAGGAATTAGAGCTAAAAGCACATTATAAGTGCCCCAAATAAGGAAATAACGCATCCTAACATCATCGAAAGACAATAGGACAAATCGCTCAATAAAAGAAGCAAAAAATGAAACTATCCCCTCAAATCCTTCAATGACATTCCTAGAGCGTCCATCATAATGATTTGAAACCATTTAGAGAGTTTTAATAGGATGACCAAAAACGCCAAAAATCGTCAAAACCGAAGGTTATAATCCACTGTTTTTTTGCCAAATATTGGTCAGTAACAAAAATGGCTCAAATTAGTCTAGGAGGCTCGATGAGTCATATTGTAAGTATAGGCGAAGAATTAGACCTAAAAGCACATTATAAGTGCCCTAAATCAAGAAATAACGCATCCTAGCATCATCGAAAGACACTATGACTAATCGGTCAATAAAAGAAGCAAACAATGAAACTATCCCCTCAAATTCTTCAATGATATTTCTAGAGCGTCTTGAAACCATTTAGAGAGTTTCACTGGGATGGCCAAAAACGCCCAAAATTCGTCAAAACCGAAGGTTATAATCCACTGTTTTTTGCCAAAAATTGGACAGTAACAAAAATGGCTCAAATTAGTCTAGGAGGCTGGATGAGTCATATTATAAGTATGGGCAAAGAATTACAGCTAAAAGCACATTATAAATGCCCAAATCAAGATATAACGCATCCGGTCATCATTGAAAGAGAGTAGGACAAATCGTTCAATAAACGAACCAAAGAGAGAAACTAACCCCTCAAATTCTTCGATGACATTCCTAGAACGTCCATGTTAATCATTTGAAACCATTTCGAGAGTTTCACCGACATGACCAAAAACGCCCAAATTTCGTCAAAACCGAAGGTTATAATCCACTGTTTTTTGCCAAAAATTGGTGAATAACAAAAATGGCTCAAATTAGTGTAGGAGGCTCGATGAGTCATATTATAAGTATGGGAAAATATTAGAGCAACAACCACATTATAAGTGCCCCAAATAAGGTAATAACGCATCCTAACATCATCGAAAGACAATAGGACAAATCGCTCTATAAAAGAAGAAAACAATGAAACTATCCCCTCAAATTCTTCAATGACATTCCTAGAGCGTCCATCATAATGATTTCAAACCATTTAGAGAGTTTCACTAGGATGACCAAAAACGCCCAAAATTCGTCAAAACCGAAGGTTATAATCCACTGTTTTTTGCCAAAAATTGGTCAGTAACAAAAATGCCTCAAATTAGTCCAGGAGGCTCGATGAGTCATATTATAAGTATGGGAAAAAAATTAGAGCTAAAAGCACATTATAAGTGCCCCAAATCAAGAAATAACGCATCCTAGCATCACCGAAAGACACTAGGACAAATCGCTGAATAAAAGAAGCAAACAATGAAACTATCCCCTCAAATTCTTCAATGACATTCCTAGAGCGTCCATCATAAGGATTTGAAACCATTTAGAGAGTTTCACTGGGATGACCAAAAACGCCAAAAATTCGTCAAAACCGAAGGTTATAATCCACTGTTTTTTGACAAAAATTGGACAGTAACAAAAATAGCTCAAATTAGTCTAGGAGGCTCGATGAGCCATATTATAAGTATGGGCAAAGAATTAGAGCTAAAAGCACAATATAAGTGCCCCAAATCAAGAAATAACGAATCCTGGCATCATTGAAAGACAATAGGACAAATCGCTCAATAAAGACACAAACAATGAATCGGACCCCTTAAATTCTTCAATGACATTCCTAGACCGTCCATCTTAATTTGAAACCATTTAGGGAGTTTCACTGACATGACAAAAACGCCCAAAATTCGTCAAAACCGAAGGTTATAATCCACTGTTTTTTTGCCAAAAACTGGTCGGTAACAAAAATTGCTCAAATTAGTGTAGGAGGCTCGATGAGTCATATTATAAGTATGGGCAAAGAATTAGAGCTAAAAGCACAATATAAGTGTCCAAATCAAGAAATAACGCATTCTGGCATCATTGAAAGACAATAGGACAAATCGCTCAATAAAGACACAAACAGTGAAACAAACCCCTCAAATTCTTCGATGTTATTTCTAGAACGTCCATGTTAATCATTTGAAACCATTTAGAGAGTTTCACCGACATGACCAAAAACGCCTAAAATTTGTAAAAACCGAAGGTTATAATCCACTGTTTTTTGCCAAAAATTGGTGAGTAACAAAAATGGCTCAAATTAGTCTAGGAGGCTCGATGAGTCATATTATAAGTATGGGCGAAGAATTAGAGCTAAAAGCACATTATAAGTGCCCCAAATCAAGAAACAACGCATCCTAGCATCATCGAAAGACACTAGGACAAATCGCTCAATAAAAGAAGCAAACAATGAAACTATCCCCTCAAATTCTTCAATGATATTTCTAGAGCGTCTATCATAATGATTTGAAACCATTTCGAGAGTTTCACTGGGATGACCAAAAACGCCCAAAATTCGTCAAAACCGAAGGTTATAATCCTATGTTTTTTGCCAAGAATTGGTCAGTAACAAAAATGGCTCAAATTAGTGTAGGAGGCTCGATGAGTCATATTATAAGTATGGGCAAAGAATTAGAGCTAAAAGCACAATATAAGTGTCCAAATCAAGAAATAACGCATTCTGGCATCATTGAAAGACAATAGGACAAATCGCTCAATAAAGACACAAACAGTGAAACAAACCCCTCAAATTCTTCGATGTTATTTCTAGAACGTCCATGTTAATCATTTGAAACCATTTAGAGAGTTTCACCGACATGACCAAAAACGCCTAAAATTTGTAAAAACCGAAGGTTATAATCCACTGTTTTTTGCCAAAAATTGGTGAGTAACAAAAATGGCTCAAATTAGTCTAGGAGGCTCGATGAGTCATATTATAAGTATGGGCGAAGAATTAGAGCTAAAAGCACATTATAAGTGCCCCAAATCAAGAAACAACGCATCCTAGCATCATCGAAAGACACTAGGACAAATCGCTCAATAAAAGAAGCAAACAATGAAACTATCCCCTCAAATTCTTCAATGATATTTCTAGAGCGTCTATCATAATGATTTGAAACCATTTCGAGAGTTTCACTGGGATGACCAAAAACGCCCAAAATTCGTCAAAACCGAAGGTTATAATCCTATGTTTTTTGCCAAGAATTGGTCAGTAACAAAAATGGCTCAAATTAGTGTAGGAGGCTCGATGAGTCATATTATAAGTATGGGCAAAGAATTAGAGCTAAAAGCACAATATAAGTGTCCAAATCAAGAAATAACGCATTCTGGCATCATTGAAAGACAATAGGACAAATCGCTCAATAAAGACACAAACAGTGAAACAAACCCCTCAAATTCTTCGATGTTATTTCTAGAACGTCCATCTTAATCATTTGAAACCATTTACAGAGCTTCACTGACATGACCAAAACTCCCAAAATTCGTCAAAACTGAAGGTCATAATCTAACTAGAAACGCACAAAGTGTTCTCCCTAGATAAAAAAAAATTTAGTGTAGAGAAACACAAATTATTAGGTACCCCGGGGGTATCTAGAGCTACGTACCCCCCGTTTAATTGTTCAGTCATTATATAGCACATTATAGTCATTATATACTTTCACTCATTATTTTACAATTATCACTCATTATTTCTCAATTTCACTCATTATATATTTTCACTCATTATTTTACAATTTTTAATCATTATTTCTCAATTTTCACTCATTATCTTACGATTTTCAGTCATTATATATAACATTATAGTCATTATTTATTTTTAGTCATTATTTCTGAATTTCCAATCATTATATACAACTTTATTCCAATCATTATTTCCCAACTTTCACTCATTATTTCCCGAATTCCACTCCATAATTTTCAATTTTCACTCATTATATACCACTTGAACCGGGGGGTACCTAGAGCTACGTACCCTCGGGGTACCATATACCGATTGGTAGAGAAAACAGTTTCTTCTGTTGAATGATGTCTCAAATTGTATACAAATTCTCTTTAGAAAGTGAAAAATGGCTACCATCTTTTATGCTTAATGTTTGAGGCACAACTACCGAGGACAGGTGTCTTCCCATAACCGAGTAACTGGAAC
Source organism: Spergularia marina (assembly GCA_963680865.1). Taxonomy (NCBI): domain Eukaryota; kingdom Viridiplantae; phylum Streptophyta; class Magnoliopsida; order Caryophyllales; family Caryophyllaceae; genus Spergularia; species Spergularia marina. The sequence goes on along the minus strand of OY804555.1, from coordinate 419,769 downwards.
AGAGACATAATGATGAACAAAGATGTACAAAGGAACAAGATATATTATCATTGAGACAGACCAAAAACTCACAGAATTTTCGTGGATAGACTTTAAGTGGACTTCTTGGAATCATTTTCCTCAGGTTTTTGAGATTCAAATTCTTCCTTCCTCTCCCTAACTTGTTGCACGCCTTCCTGGTACCCTTCAATAAAGCTCTTTAAGGCATCTCTGTATGCTGAAGCTCGCGTCATGTATAGCCGCTGAAGAGCAGGCCTTAGGGTTTCCATGCCTCCTCTAGCAGCAACAGCTATTGTCACAAGGTTCCAGAAACCGTGCAATAATAAGCAATAAAACATAGCAAAACCACAACGACAATGTTTTCTGAAACATCAAACATGTAGACTATGGTGCTTTTCAATCCCTAAACCAAAGTGGAGACTGGAGAAGAAATGCAACATGACAATGAGTCGGTTACTCATATCTTATTCTTCAGCAAAAATTATTGTCACACGATAGGAGGAAATGACAGTAACATTGATCTTTCGTTTGACAAGAAAATGACCCATATCCTCAATGTATCTGCCAAAGATGAATCTTTGTACAATTGTACTAGGTATCGAACTAATAGAACCACAATAAATTTGCATTAACTACAGTGCAAAACATACAAGTAATACAATCAGAAAAAAAACCCAATCACTGTCATGAGCCAGTTTGTTAGTATCCTTAGAAGTGCAATTAGACCTTAAGCGAGTTCAGAGTATTTAAAGTCTGAGCCAGCTGGTACAAGGCTTTTGTAAAATTTATAAAATCTTGTGTCCTTATAGACTATTGTTGAAATCATCCAGTCGTTCTTTACAGATTCTTACTTCAATTCAGATAAGAATTATACCTCATAGAGCCATTGAGGACCCTTACAGCAAAAGTACACGTAAATCTATGGGGTATAATCAAAAGGACACACCAAAACAAGAGTTTTATAGGCCATTTCAAAAACATATTGATTTCAGGACAAACAGGCTAACTTAAAAGCCTATGAATCTACACGAATATGTAAAAAGCAGAGATCATTACCAAGATCCTCTAATGTTGTTGGTTCTTTCTCCTTGTCATCTACTCCTCCAAGACCATCTGCAGATTCCTCTTTCTTATAATCATTTGGACGTAGTTCAGGACCAATGTCACGTACCCAGCTGGCTGCATAAAGGCGTGATGCCTCCTTGAGAACCTACATATATAAACAAAAAGAAAATAAGAAAAAAAATTCATCACTTCCAACATAATTCTATGATAACAGATACCAATAGTTGCATCTAATATTTTCCTACAATGGAAGTAATTCTTTAAGAAAGAACAACTCGGTATTATGCTTTTCTATCCTTTCGCAGCTTATGGAGTGAGTGGCTTACTATGATATTCAAAGGCAAATGCCACTGTACTGGTTAATATAGTGAAAGATCATAACCAAAAACTACAGAACAAACTCAACAAAGTAAAGCTAAAGCCGCTGCTTTGCTCCGAACTATTATCAGCAAGACACTAGATGCATTCGAGTTCCTAGGCATATGCTAACATCTACGTATTGCTGGTTCACCTTTTATGTCTTAAGTGGTGCAAACTTACTGACAAGAGTCATGTGATGTCTTCTTAAAGAACTAGTTCCTAATAGCAGGTGAGCATGTTAAGGGACCCTGCTTCAAGGTAACATGTGCGTTTGTGTTTGTGTTGATATGGGGGGTCTCCAATTTGACTGACACCTAACGCCATGTCCTTCATCTGAATATATAAAAATTTGAATCCAAACGGCAAGGATATTGGCTCAGGCCAGCATACGGAACTGAATCGTAAATTCAGAACATTTACATGGTCTTGTAAAGTCTTAATTTCTGATTTTAGACACTTCAAAGTACTAATTTTTTAATATAGGTTATCGAATTTACACCTGAAATTATCCTCAGAAAAAGCAGGGCCTCAAATTGTCAAATTGAGTGTAACTATACTCCTAATTACGAGAGGCCACAAACCAAAGTATATAACAGCATTATTGGCATTAAGAAAAGGAGTGGAGTGATTGTCTTACTAAGTATCGTTCTGTCCAAGTCAATTTACGCCGCTTTTTAATGTGAGGAGGATCAGGCAACGAGGAAGGAAATGCTATTTCTTTCAAATCAAATCGAACATAATCATAAAGTTTCCTGCAAACAACCTTGACTTTCATATCCAATTCAAAGTTTCAGCACATTGACCTGAGAAAAAGGTTGAGAATGAAATCAGGGTTCGTTCATAACTTATCTGACATTTCCCATGGCTTTACAATGAACCAGCATCAACATTGCACGTATCACGCCACGGTTATAATTCTTATAAACTTATAACGCAACATTTGATCAAAAAATGACTAAATTTCTTGTACAATTCTTAAGAATAACAAAGGGAACAGCACCCCACTAACACTAACATTTGATTTAAAACGTGACACGATCATCAATATCGAGCACCAGTAACACTCGAAAGGATTCGGGTCGACTATGATTTTACTAAAATGCACAGCGTAACACAATTGAAACCCACGCGAAAAAAATACACAAACATTTTTTTCGAGTTCGTTCAAGCATTTAAACAAACACTTGGCGGGCACTACATAAACACGAAAAGAACAACAACCCACATCGTCAATGCAATCACTGATTAAAATGTACAACTATAAACAAATGTTACTTCTTGTTAAAGTTTCTTTTTTTTGGGGGGGTGAATTCTACATAATATTAACACAGTAATTTTTTCAGGGGCGGGAAAACATGATGATTGAAAGCATGTAGAGAAGAAATTGTATAGTTTGTGATCAAAAACCTGATGTCTCCGAATGCTATGACTGATGTATGTTGGACGAGTTCAACAATGCTCTTTTGGTTGATCGAAGAAGAGATATCAGCATGCAGTGTAGCGTGTATAAGAAGCTCGATTTCAGGCTTGTTTTCTATATCATTTTTTTTAAACCTTGGTGATTAGGTAATGTCCCGGGAAATAGGTTGATCTTTAAACCATTATGTGACTCAGCGACTTAGTTGTGCAATGTTAACCGGTGGGTTAAATCTCGTGATTGTAAGGGCGTCTTTAGTGATTGTCAAGAAGTTTGTCACAATATTTTCATTCACATACTAGTATAGACTAGAATAACGTGGTGAAAAGTTTTAGCATATTTGTACAAGATGTAGCTTATGTGGTGATCACTACGTACAAAAACTTGTGTACGGTGGTTGTAAATGAGGGTGTGCGGAACGGGTTTTGGTTAACTGTTATCCTTGCTAGTTCGGTTGACCAGATTCTTCGGCTAGGTTGAGTTGGGCAATTAATGTGTATGGTTACACTATTTCAACTACCAAATACTCCATAAAAAATTTGCCACATTAGAGTTGATTCAACAATTCTCTAATTTTGGTTCAATTCAATTAAGCATATTATCTGCTCTTGTATTCTATTTTTGTTCGGTTTCTCGGTTGTTAAAGCCCAGTTCTGTTGGGTTTTTTGCACGCATGTAAATGTTTAACATCTTTTCAAAAAGGTTAACATAGCGATTCCAGTTTAGTGGATTAAATTATTTAAATCCTTTCATCAGCTTATGCTAAATTTGTCAAAAAGAAAAAGAAAAAAAAAACTGTCATATGCTATAAACCGCGCATTTGAGGGGAGATTTTCGTTGTAAAGTGATTTTTCTCAGGCTGTTAGCTTTGGTGGAACTTTAATCTAATAAAGTTCCCATCTCCATATGGGCGAGGATCTTGTAAATTCCTTGCTGGGATAATAAAACTAGGGGGGAAAATAAAAGATTTTCATGATTTTAGTGGGAGTAAAAATCCATCCAAAGGCATTTATCCCAATTTATCTCATCCTCCATACCTTGCAATTTTTTAATTTCGATAATCTACAATAGGTGGGTAACAATAAAATCATTTTAAATTACGCATTTATACAATATATTATTTATGAATTTCTTATTGTTATGGATCCCCAATCCCCATCACAAAGATTAAGCTTTTTCTTCTTTTCTCCTCATAATCCTATTACTATCAAGAAAAAATATGTCTACTCTTTCTCTTTCGTTCTTTTTCTTGTCATCTTCGTTCCTTACTCTTCTGTTCTAAACCCCTTATTTGATCGTCAATCTCGTTTGGCCATTAAATTTTTGTCGGATTCTTCGCGTCCTTTAGAAGGGGATGTAAAGGACGCGAAGAAATCCCAACAAACATGTGACTATTCCAATGGAGATTGGGTATGGGGCAAGAGCTACCGTGACGGGAAATATAACGAAAGTTGTCAATTTCTCGACCTCGGCTTCCAATGCCACCGAAACGGACGTGCAAACATGAGCTTCCTTGAATGGCGATGGCAGCCCTATGGCTGTGATCTTCCCAGGTATTATACGTAACAAAATTATTTACCCCTTTCGTAATCATGAATTTAATGTACGTAGAAATTAACTATGATTTTCAAATATGCCCAAATGAACATCCACCATGCATGAATTGATGTCATATTGACGCTAAATACGTACGTTACTATCATGTATCAATGACGTTACTTTGTCTCCACATAATAATGCTACAACAACTAAAAAGACAGGAAGATTGAATACGAAAGGAAATGTTACATAACGATTTCAAAGGTCAAATGTTTAGTGGTTTCGACCAAATATAATTTTTCGTGTGTTCAAATAGCTGATAATGAAAGACTTACGCTTCTGTTAATTCCCACGTTATAGATTCAATGCAAGCGATTTTCTGGAGAGGAACAGAAACGGACGGATCGTTTTTGCAGGAGATTCGATAGGTAGGAATCAATGGGAGTCGCTACTTTGCATGCTGTCGAAAGGAGTTTCAAACCAATCATCAATATATGAAGCAAATGGAGTCCCCATCACAAGGCACAGAGGCATCCTCATCATGATCTTCAAAGAGTTTAACGTGAGCGTCGAGTACTACCGAGTCCCCTACCTCGTTCGTGTAAATCGCCCACCACCAAATTCCCCCGGCCAAGTTAGAGGAGTTATTCAGCTTGATAAGCTCCACTGGTACTCGGAGAAATGGGTAGGTGCAGATGTCCTTATCTTCAATTCCGGCCACTGGTGGAATGACGATAAAACTATCTCAGAGTAAGCACCTATTCCCCCTCGTCTGTCATTGTTGATTTTAGGCAGCAGGTAGCACCTGTAAATTACTTTCTCTTCCAAGTGAATGGAGACAGCAGACAGCCAAGTGCAAACTATATAAAAGGAAATATGCAGGTATGTAAAATTGTCTTAAAAATCCTGCTGTTTTTTCAGCGGCATATACTTCCAGCAAGGACAGGCCGTAAATGTGACGATGAACTACATGGACGCATTTGGGAAATCAATGGAGACATTGAAATCCTGGGCAGAGCAGAAGTTGGATCCACAAAGAACTCGTGTTTTCTTCCGAAGCTATGCCCCAGTACATTTCAGGCAAGACACTCGTATTTGAAGTGTGGTTGCTATTGACAAATTTCTATGCAAAGTAAACTGTATCATTTACAAAAAAAATGCATTGCAAATTTGTAGGGACGGGACGTGGAATGCAGGTGGTACTTGTAGACATAGTATGGCACCTGAGTCGAACAAAACAAAGCTGCAATCGGTTCCACCTTACAACCAATATAGTTCAGCTGTTGTCAAAGAAATGGAAGCTGGCAAACTGAAGGTCACCTTTCTGAACATTACGTATCTGACGGAGTTCAGAAACGACGGTCATCCATCCATCCATCGCGAGCCAATTGTTCAAAAACCTGTCGTAGAAGACTGCAGCCATTGGTGTCTTCCAGGAGTCCCAGATGCATGGAATGAACTTCTTTACTCGCATTTACTAATGGAAGATTTCAGAATCAGATCAAAATAGAGACTTATACACATGCCGCATGCAAACAGCTAATTCTACGATGATCAATTGATCAGTATAGTCTTTTTTATCAGGTTTCATCTTTGAGCTAATTCGTCAACATTCTCCTCGGGCCTGGCATCAGCAGTATCTATCTGCTTCATTTTCTCCAGCTGCCTTAGCAGGTCCAACCTTTCTGACCCGTATGTCGATGGAATCTGTACAAGTGTAACATTTAGTTGAAAAGGGTTTGTGTGACAAAGCTTAGTTTTAACTTTGATTAAAGGATCTACGAGAACACACCAAGGACGGCACGTATCTTTGGATGGCAGCCAACATAGCCGCATGCCCAACTGCAGTCACCTGCCAGATATAAGAATGAACTCAAGTAAATTGAACACTCTTGTCATTTGCTACATACAGAAATCAGAATTATCAAAAATCTTAATGAAACCATATTATGTAATTTCTTAAGTTAAAGACTTTAAACCTCTGAGTTCCAGAAAGCAAAAACTGAGAATATGTGTCAACCAACTAAAGAGGAAATATTAAGGGGCATTATTGTCGGTTAGCATGGATGTAACTAATATTATAACCTTAGGAACGAAAACATCATTCTGAGTACTACAAGGACCCCATAAAGATCAGAAAAGACATAGTGTTTGTGTTATATCCTAACATCCTACACTAACAAAACTTTACTTATCCAGTAAAAGTAAGGCTAAAAGTAACTCACAGGGAGGAGCATTAGAACTCCAATTGGAACGACTGATGCCAGGTCAGTAAGAGTTCTCCGGAAAAACTTCTTTTCCTTTTCGGTTAACTCGTCACCAATTATTGACCTTCTAAGGAGCCCCGTTGCAGCAGCAGTATCAATGGCTAGAAGTTGAGTGCCTTGCCAAACATCCTGTAATTGGTATAATACACATAGATGATGTAAGTACTTAATCAAGGAACGAACCAACCAGTCGCAGAAGAGTATGCTGATAGACAGACTTTCAATTCAACAGTAGTTTTTCAAATAGTATGCAGTGGAGGTGGCTAAATTTCGTCATCCTAACACTGTTTGTCAATAAAACCATACAGATATCATCAAACAACTGACTTTAACGAGACTCGGGTCTACGATGAAAGTAGGGAACTTCTGATTACTAAGCCTAAGCTCAAATAGAAAGGAGTGTTTAATGTACAAAAACACTGAGCCCTCTTTTGCTTTTGAAAGGGGTTCTTAAATCATAAGCAAAACCAACAACTCCAAGAACAGAGCTCAAAGCATAAACTGCTCAACAGGTGCAGAAAACAAACGCATATGAGAAAATGAACTTTGTACAATCAATCAAGGTGAGGAGTATTTCAGTGGTCTCGAACAAGTAAGACGTTGCAAGTCAGTTTCAGAGAACCACGTAACATCCGTAATAAGGACAAACACAGATAGTACTTATTATATATCCTCATAGGTCCCAGAACGAACGATAGCTTGACTCGTCGATTCAGAAAGCAGGTTTAAAATTTATATAAACCATGTCCAATATTTTAGTTCTAACAACTATACTCCCTACGATCAAAAGAGCTTTACCCGTCAACATCTCAAAAATTTGGTAAGTTTTGGTAATGAGCTTGAGTTAAGGAGCTTTTACGTAGATAGTTGAGCCAAAACAGTTATTCTGCCCAAAAAAAAAAATTCCCTCCAGCCCCCTCCCCAGGTTCTTTGAAGTAATTTAAGTATAAATACATTCACCGTATAATCTATTAAAGGCCACATTTTCAGACAGAACACGTGTAGCTGACTTTCAACATTCATATAACTGTGATGGAAGGAGTGCAAACCGTGGTGGTCTCTCTAAGCTTTTCAAGTGATTTTTCAATTAGGCTCCCATTCTTTTCCACTGGCACAAGTTCAGAGCCTCGAACAACACTGACACACTCAATTTCCTGAAAAAATTAGAAGAAAGCTCCATAAGTATTAATATATAAACTGATCCAAAAAAAAAAATCTAAAACAGAGGGTAAAGTAAAAATCCTCATCACCTTAACCAATAATGACTACAATAGCAATTTTGACTTCTTTTATCGGAATCACACCATCAAATTACAACGGAAGTACATTAACAAGATATTCACGAGCAGTTGAAGGCAGAACATAAAATCGGAAACACATATCTAGACGAGCAAAGAGGATCAGGTTTACAAGAAACTTTAGGGGTTTCTATCCTAAACATCGAGTCAGGCGAGATAGTATGCGATATGCATCTTTAGAAACTGTAACTGATAAACGTCTTGCTGAATGGTTAGCTGACATCACTCACATCAGACACTTAGTTAAGGGAAATGGCTTAAAAATCATTTCAGGAAAAAAAAAAAAAAAAAAAAAACAAGCCTTTATGGATTTACCTCTTCACTTTCAGACTGATTTGTGCTTTTCTGAACCCGTCTTTCAAGCTCCATGAGCTCACTCCTCAGTAGTTCAAAACGGTGAATTTCACAAGAATCTGAATTTCCAGTCTCTGGACTTGACATATCAGACAACTGTAACAATGCATCTTCCTGTATCACAGAAAATGCAAAATTCAGAACACAAATCCTGCATATAAAGCTGAAATGATCAGACACCACAAACAATTACGAAGGTTTACCAGATCCAACTAGAAAACCAGGTAAAAACCTAGAAGAAAAGCATGATAGGCAACAACCTCAACAGAACAGAGAGGTCAGGAAAGAAGGGAGGCCATAATCAAATATTCTACAACAGCAGAAACTCTTACGAGGTAGTGCCACAAATATCATGGCCACACAAGTTTCTAGGTGCTTTAAGACTTAAAACACTTCCTATCACTTGCCAAGCCGCTTCAGCCATCTTTTGTCTTGTGATCTCTTAACGTCATCATTTCACCTCTTAAACCACTTATCTTAAAAGTCCACCCTGCCCTTACTTCTAAACCGCATGCCACCTAATTTGGTGTTAATTCAAATAAACCAGAATTACTTCTGCAATCCACAGCTCAGACATACCTTTGTTGACTTTGACTGCTCATCTAGTATCAAGTATTTGGGATTGCTAAAGGTACTGAAATGTGTGCATTAAAATGGTAAAATGTACAATCCCATCAACAGCATTGTATGTGGTAATGAGGTTGTTTTTCCCCTCATGTTTCTAATACACTTTCGTAAGTGGTAAATTGGCAATGCCATAAGGAGTCTTAAAGAAAATGGATGAAAGGCAGCTCGATCTGGGATGTTAAACAAAGACCACAAGACCCTGAAAACTGGAGAAGTGTTCTGAGAGTCAGAGACCTGATAGCTGAGAAGGCAGAATGCCAGAATCAACAGGGAATGTTAAAGCCTTGATTAAATCCCGGGTCAAAGGGGCAAAATTCAGGGTGAGCAGAGCATACGATTTTTTCAGAGTCAAATACAGAAGGGTTAATGGAAGCAAGTTCATCTGGGATTCAATCAACATGACTAAGCAAAGTCTTGTGGCAAACCTGGCTGTGCAGGACTGCAGGGTCTTCTTCATACTGTGGACAATACTAGCAGGAGAGGTATCGTTATGGTAAACAGATGTGCCCTATGTCTGAAGGCTTCTAAAGATCATTCTCACTTATTCTATGAATGTCCATTTTTAGATTTTCTAAGGAAATCTCGAAAAGCATTCTAAATTGGCTCAACATTAAGCACTCCTGAAACAGCTTGAAAAGAGAACTTCTCTGGTTCACCAAATATGTGAGAAAGCATCATTGGAGGTCGAAATGGGCATATGTAATCTGGTCTTTAGCATTTATAGGATATGGATTGAACGGAATTCTAAGATCTTCAAGGAGAAAGTTCATTCTACTTCTTGGGTGCCGGGTGGTTACCATAATCAGGTACTATGTTAGCATCAGACTTTTGCATTTTATCGAGGGACAAAATATGGATGGAATAGTGGATTGCTTAAATGCCTAATCCTCTGGGGGTTGTGTTTTTGTAAGCTTTTGCATTATGTTCCCTATATGAATGAATAAAATGCCCTAAATTTGCTTGCAGGAAATTTCTGATACCAAACAGCCGGTGAGCTGGGAAAACAATTTTCAAAAACATCCACAGAAAACTTTTCCAGCCACCAAAATTTACAAGGAGATCTTTCGTAAACCAGTATTAGCACTTCTAACGCCCAAAACAGGTAATTGCGTTCCCACTGTCTTTGTTTTCTTTGGGAAAAGAGTTTCATGGAAATGCAATAATATCAATAAGTGCCAATTATTGTTGTCGAGCTCAATGTGCAAATTTACCAAATTATGTGCACAATGTGTGATACTATCTTTGCCTTACCAAGACATAGGATGTATGTAAATGACAGTTTCTCCAAGTAATACTTAGCAACATCATAACTCAACATCATATAAGGCGTATTCCAACCTTCTATGTACTCCCATCTTTTCTCATTTCACGTAATTATATTGGAACACAATATAAGACATGGAGCCCCAAGACTTGTCAAAATCAGATTATCTGGAACCAACTCCCTCAGCCAGAACATTCTACACCTCCCCCTATTCCGCATACAACTCAAGATTTAGTAAAAAGTGAAAAGAAACCATCAAGAAAGAACCACCTACATCAGAAGTCCAATAGAGACATAAAAGTTCTCCTAATCTTAGAATTTGTCGAGGCCAGAACACAAGCCAGAAGGAAACCACTTAAATAACTCCATTAAACAGCAATACAGACGCAGCCAACAACTTCTCACGCAAGCCTCTTAAACCAGACTAGAAAGAGGAGAAAAGGCCCCACATACGACCTCCTACACGAAAACCACGCCGTTTGAACAAGAAAAGTGTTGGAGAGTATCAGTGATCAGATTTTGTATACACTAATCACCAAGTTTCATCTCCCCCCCAACCCCACACTACCAAGGGAAATAAAACCCATTCAGCTTATAAGTAAAAGCGAGGACATCAGTATTCATGCCTCTGAAACCAACCCCCAAATTCCAAGCCGATGCTTCAAAAGCAATCTTCAAGTTAGAAGGACCAGACTCTAGACCTAATCGATTTCCTTTATCCTTCTTTAATAAACTTTCTAGGGTCCACATTCAAACCAAGGAGGCGAAATTTCTCGGTCGGGAATCAAGTGGTTCAGTGGTGCCTAATCATCTGAGTCACGCTACAAATATCCAACTCCTTTCAGACTTCATATAAGTTAAGTGCCAGATTGGGTTGGCACCTGATAGTCTGATACTCTCTTTTCCAGCTCAAGAGGATTTCAATAAAGTTAAAAGAAACAAAAAAAAAAAGATCATAAACATCCAAGAATCACCTATCAGAACATATCATAATATAATTTATACAATAGTACAACCAACCTTAGGAGATTCACGGAAAGCCTTCTTCATAGGAGGACGGACTAGAAAAGCCCACAAACCACGAGGATTACTGAAAGCTCCAAAGATTAAGTTTCACGCGTTAAGCCTTATGTCACATAAAAGAAAAAATTTCTTAAAATACATCAACATTGGCCATGGCCTCATGAGCCTTGATAGACAAAGAGCATGCCTGTTATTTTTCTCCAATCCAACAGCACCCTGGCCACTATCTTTGCCTTTTGTAAATTTGCTTCTGTCACTATTTGATTCAACATCATCATTTTCCTGATTCATAAATTAGGCATATAAGGGCAAAACGTTAACCAAAAATGATATTAGAGACAACAAAAAATATTCTTCACTGCATTCAACAGTAGTTAGCCCAATAACATAACTTATGCAGGTTAAAATCCACTCTTGACTATGATGCGATTAATGGCATCACAAAGATACATTAAAGTTAATAAAAAGAAGAAGGATACAAAGTCTAGACATAAGAAACTGGAACTAACCACACAGTTATGAGCCCATGTTATGTCATATGGGGTCGATTGAACACAATCAGAAAGCTACACGTATCTGCTCAATAAAAGTAAGCATGTTTCACTAAAAGTCGGTTTAAATCTAATTATAATCTTGTTGGTTCAGTGAGGAATTGGTACCATCCCAAAATCAAGGTCAAGGGTGGAATTCTATATAAGCATATAGTATAGTATGACCTATTCATGCTGAAAAGAGATACTTTACCTACAAGTCACAAAATGAAAAACATAACAGTTTCCCGCAATAATATCACACAAGATAGAGGACATGCTGCTAAGAAGAAGAAAAAAAATACAAATCCAATCAACCTCCATTTTCCTTCAGTAGAAACACAAAAATGTACATCCAAATTTCAAGTATTATAGCGGATTGACAACAATGACTAACAATACATGTTATCACTAAAGGTACAAATCTTATACCCCATCAGAAAACAGGGAATGACCAAGCAATTTACAGTCTTCACCACCACGGTACTCCTTAGTCACAGTAGTAGACATATAAATCACATAAATACAGGTAACATATAGTACCACTCTATCCAAAACATAATTGATAATTCGTAAGACATAATACAGGACTATAGAAACACATACGCTCGTAAGGGCACACACCAACACACGTAAAACAATACCTCCTGAAGACAAGCTGCCTTAGCCCTAAAAGACGCTTCAAGGAACTCTGCTTCTTTCTTAAGTTTCCGGATTTTCTCAAGGTCAGAGCAAGCAGCTTTTAGTTGCTCTTTTCCAGAACCAGAACTGGATACATGCATCTCCTTGAGCAACTTTTCCAATTTAACTAAAGCTTCCTCAACATTTTCTAACGCCTAAACAGAATCACAGTTAGAGAAAAGACAAGATAAGTCTAATTTCTTCACAAGTAGGACGGGAGAAAAATCAGTGCGAAAATGTCAAAATGGAAATTGCTCAAATAGGCAACACCAGAATTGATAATCTGGGTGGCAGGTATAAAAGAGAAATCTTCACTAGGCTTACTAACGAGAGCACCTATACAACATCTTTTCCCCAGTGCCTTAAAGGCTCCCGCCATAAGGCGGGGTAAGGGGGGGTCGGATGTGCGCAAGTCTTACCCCTACTGAAACATAGAGGCTGCGCACAGATGACCCAAAATTAATATGCAAAATTAATATGCAATAAGAATCAAATATACCGCGTCAAAAGAATCTGGCTCCTCCCTATAGTTGAAGCTAGAAACCAAACCAGCACTCTGAAAATTACTGGAATTGCTCCGACAAACTTCATCCCTGAGTCATATTTGAGAAACAAATTATGATGATTAGTTCAGGCGACGAAAAGCACAATATAGTAATTAGGTACTTGCAGAAATCCAAGTCACATTACTACAATTCACACTTCGAATTGATGAACCAAGATGCAATTCAAGAAGTCACTAAAAGTCCATGCCAGTTTTCTTGAATAGACCATAAAAGTTAAGTGAAACTAATTTTGTATCTGATGCGTGTGGATGTTATACAAAATCAGTGAACAGCCCAAGACTGATAAGAAAACTGAACAGAGATGTACTGTAGACTCTACAGATCCCACATTCGGCCTCGGGCACGAATGTTACACACAATGAATGACATTGCAGTCCCTGGTACAGCTGTAAGACGGAATCCTTGCCCACAAGAGTATGTAAAATCCAAAGTGAATTCCTCCTCTAGAGGCTAAGAGGGGCACTTCGAGCTTCCAAAATCTGAGGTGGAGCCTTCAATTCAAAACGCTTAATCAAGTGAAATCCCCTCCCCCCCATTGCACACAAGAGGATGTAAATCGTCCACCATGCTCCACTCCCAAGCTCCTCAAACAGTGAGAATTCGTCACCGCCAAAGTCAAAGCAGGAACCTACTTTCTCATGCCCAATTATGTCCATATTGTCCAAACTATATGCGGCAAAAAGATTGTCTCCCGGCAAATCAACCTTTTGATCCAAAAACCAACCCACTCAAAGATAAGGTTAACTTTTCACAAGTTCCAAAAATATGTTTGTTCTAAGCTCCCTGTCTTTCAGTTTTTTCAAATACTTTTGATTTTTTTTATTTTTTTTATTTTTTTCCATTTTGGTAAATGAAAAGGTCAAACTCTGATGAGGTCCGATATGTTATATTTGTTACGACAGAACAAGAAAAAACTGAGTAAACACAAACATATAAACATACTCTTTTGTCGCCAAAAATGTAATTTCGTCAGCAAACACATAAAAATGAAATTGCAAGCAACATGAGACAAATAGTAGAACAAGTGCAGATATACTTAGCTACTTTGAGAGTAACTTTTCCTGCCATGCATGTGTAAAGGAACAAAGACTCACTTTATTAGGCCTAACTCCTCCATGGAACTCCCAAGCTTGTTCACTCTATAACAGAGTAAAAACATGTCACAGTTGGGTATAGTCATAAAGAAGGAAATACATCCAAAGACACAACAGACAAGACACAAGGGCACAAGTACATTTAGCTAATATATTACCCTTTCGATAGAAACCATGCTGCCTTCACATTGGAAGGGTTTTCCACCCATTTACTATGTTTGATAAAGACCCGGATCCATCTAGAGCAAATATCAAATGCCTTTGTTACAGCTTCTGAATTTGGAGGACCTTCAGTTTTGTTTTGGTGCTCGTGTGTGCGTTTGAAGGTGTTACTGTAGCCTGGATAAAAAGGAAGCCAATCCAACTCTTCACAGACGACCTGTAGGATTGAATTTCAGATGTATATAAATCATTCTCTCAGGATCTCATAACATAATCACAACAAAGCATGCTTACTTCTACATACAGTTCATAAGAACTGATTGGTGAAAGCTGCGGATAATACAGCACGCACCCACTAACAAGGTACCTGAAGAAAACATAAGAACAGCAGATAAAGCACAAGCAAACATACAGTTCATCATTGTATCAGTTTGTTGTTTAGTTTTACATTTTGGAGTGTGAGGCCACTCGAACGTCCTCTACTATTGTAACTATGGTGTTTTCGCCACCTATTTACCACCGTGACTCCCTTACTCTATTGTCTCCTCTGTCTACCTATGTGAGTTCATCACAGCCAACTAACAACGTAAAACCGAAAGAAATCTATTTATCATCTATTATAAGACAGACCTGATCAAGCCTTCAATTGGTTCATCAATCTTATCATAACCATTAGCAGCGAGGAAAGAACGTGTACTTCTGCCAAGGGCAACAAAGAATCCAAATATTGCTAGATCCCTCTCTAAAACCTGTAAGGTAATAAGATAAATTTCCCTTCAAACCCTCATTCACACTATAAGAAAGCGAAGTTCAGCAAATAAAACAGTACAAATTTCAGACACATCAAGTCAGGAAAATCACACATCTTTACCACAGCTGACACTTAATTCAACTGTGAACGGATTAAATTGCTGCATTTCCATTACATTTTTGTACGAGAATATCAGTTTAAACATATCTTGCAGCATCATGCTGGCTTTCCTTACTACTAAAGAAATCACAATCTTTTTGTCTACCAATTCGAATCCTCGTTCGCGAACAACAAACGAAATATAGAAGCTACAATTGCCAGAATTTTCGACACGGCCAGAGAGGCATGTGCTGTAAGAAGAAAGGCTGCTTCTTTGAAAGGTCGAGAAATCTAACATGGATAAAGATATGGAGAGAGCATATTTACAAAACCTCTTTAGCTCCGGCTTGCAGAACTTACATTACAAGCCATTAGTTTGAGCAACAAAGATACGTAAATCTTCAGCTCATTTTATGAGACTTCATCAGACTCTCAGCCTCATAAATGATGATTGCTCATGACAGCCATCTTCAGCAATATCATACAAATCCAAGTTAATATCATCATAAGCCATTGTTCTTATGAATTAACCATGAAACTACAGGAGACATGCATCAGATTCATAATATCAATGCAGAACATGAGACACATTACTTGCTAGGTCCTCATCTCATGACAGATTCAAGTTTTACTTGGACATGGTCATGATCCAGAAACCCTTGAGTTCCAATCTCGTAAACTGTAAATTTTATCTGACTACGCATATGAGGGTCAACATAAGCATCTAACAAGTCAGTATTAGACCAAGAAAAATGATCACATAGTTGATCAGAAAATGTTAGAAGATCTACAAACATTCTAGGAAAGGTATACTGCTTTACTGATACAATAGCTTCAACTGAGCCATCTGAAGTCGATGTTAGGCAATGCTTAAAGACTGGAAAAACGAAAAGAAGGCACCAAATTTCAACCCACGGGTAGAACTAGGAAAGCGATGGGCTAAAAGAACAAGGAAAATATTTACAAGGGTGCCCTTAGGACGGAGTTAATTCCACTTTGGTGACCCCACGTTCATAATATTCACCACTTTGAAGCTTAAAGGTAGAAAAAATTACAAATCCATCCAACTTTATGTGAAAATCCACCTTAGTATTACACTTCATGTTTATTTTCACACTTACTTCACAACGAGAAGAAAGTCATCAAGTAAGATGACCTCTGAGCATGTTATACCTCAGATCACCGAAGTAGTACCCCAAAGCACAAGTCACCAATGTGGAGTTTTGTAAAACAAGAAGGCACAAAAGTGGAATTAACCGAAACCTCCCACTAAGCCGAAACCTCTGAGCCTCAAGTGAAAAGTTACTAGAAATACTTGAAAAGGAAACTAAAAGAATTAACTTCAAGTCAATTCAATAGAATTTAAAGTGGCTTAGATTGTTACTCACTTCAATGCTTTCAGATGTGGTGAGCTTTGACCATATTTTTTCTCTATCTATAGCTCTTTGCAGCTGCTTCTGCACAAGATCAACCCAAAATATCATCTCATCTGTCATGCAATCATCTGTTACCCCACAAGCTGCAGCTCTAGGTCCAAAATGAACAAGGAATTCTCCCTGTAGACCAATTTCCTTTGCAGTGTGATAAGCTTCATGTATAGGAACAAGACCAATTAGCACGTCCAACAGATTGCCAGTTACATCCGGGATCATGGAGAAGAACTGTGTGCAAGAAACCTTTGCTGGTCCAAGCTTCGTTATCACAGAAGAACAGACCAAAGCCAGTACAAGAAGTGATATGTCGCCGGTATTACCTGACCCAAGGGGCATTTTTTTTCCAAACCTGATATAAAGAGAGCTTCTCTTAATAGGCCGCATTATCATTTATTTAAGAGCAAAAAGAAGTTCAACAAAGGATTGAAAAAAAAAGGTGATCACACACGTTGTGGCAGCCTTAAAACGAGGATCCCTTTCAAAGTGATTGACAAAAGTTGTTACCACAACTGGTATTTGTTCAGACCAAAACCATTCGAAAAGTTGAGGCTGCTTGCCGGATAACTTCTCCCTCACTATGCTTTCCAAGGGGGCAGACAGCCGTAACAAGCTGCATCACCGGACAACAAAAATATAACATTCATGAGAAGTCCAAAATCAAGAAGAGGTGGCTCATAACCACACAAAGATAATGGAAACGAAGGAAAGACAATAGGAACAGACAAAAGAGAAGTCAATATTCAGATTATGCCCATTAAAGATACCACTGTTCAGGAGCATGGCCAAGTGTGAAGCACCTTTATCAATTGCACTTACCCAGCTGTGATACTGCAGAGTAAGGCAAGGACCAACCTGCCTCTCTGTAAAGGTGGGTAACCCATGCACATAGTGCTTAAATGGGCATTAGAGAAGTTGAGCGTAAGTCTTTATGGTGAACAGAAGGAGCATGAAACTCAATGGATTTACGTTGTTTCCACTAATTAGGGCCAACTAAACGTAGTCCCCAGAATAACAAGGGAGACCACTTGCATAAAACAGTTTCCAGTTATTCTTTGGGAAATAGTTAAATTCTCTGACTTCTCTAAAGACATCCACATCAGTGGTTTAGACAATAATCTTAGAACTTCGAGCTCATTGAAGTAGATCATTTTCTACTTTAAAAAAACAAGAAAAGATGAGAAGACTTGAATGAAGGATTAAAAAAAAAACATAAATATCAACTCAAGCATTGCACAAATTACGATAAAAATATATTACTTATATCTTTACATCCAAATATAATGCTTAAAACAAATTTAATATGGATACTAAACTGAATAAATTAACTTTTGAAAGTTAGAGCATTGAGTAAACAGTACAAATTCATTTCTATGAACTAACTTTTTCGAGAACAACCTGACAGGCTTTGGTTGATGTTGGGTACAGAGTTTCTCTCATATTGGGCCGAATGCAATTTCTTGCCAGTAGAATTCGAATGTCCAGCTTGAGTAGCAGTACTAAAATCCAGCTATTCTAAACATGTACAAACAAATATTCCACTTTACCCTTCACCAAAACTCCTCTCCCATCCAAAATATATTATAAAACTGAGAGACAGAAGTTGACCCAATCATGTTCAACCCTACGAATGATAGCAAGTTTTCCCCCACATTAATCTCAGTGTCAACTATACCTTGAAACTTGATTAGGTTATTGTATCAAGAGAGAATCTAACGCTTGATACCAAAACATAATGTTCAAGCATATGAAATATATAACAAGAGAGACCATCTACCTTTTTTGAACAACAACGTTCACTTCCTTATCTACTCCATCCCCGCGTGATGCAACCTCATGTGCAGCTTGCAACAATGCATAAACAGATGCCTGAAAAAGTTAATACGCAACCAAAATAAATGTTAGCCCGCAATGGATTGAATACCAATGAATGCACAACAATCGTGTACAATTAAAGACTTAATGCAGCTATAGATTATTTTTGCTTTACCAAATGTAATAACATTAGGATGTATCTCAAACATCTTCATCTTTAGCAATAAACCAAAAAGGAGTCGATATTAAGAGACCATCAGGCAACAGATAACAAGAGCCGTATTACTGTCCTAGAATTCCCATCCCCATCCCACCCCCCACCCTCTTTTCCAGGCAGAGGCCATGTGGAGAGAGGATACAAGAACCGGCACAAGAAGACTACGGGAGACAAACCCAGTCTCAAACGAAGTTTCTATTTCCAAATGATGATTTGGTAAACTACAGAAATAGTCCTCCAGAGTAAAAAGGAAAACATGTTGGACAGCCAGTTCCTGGTTACTATCAGTAACATAGTGCAAGAACTTCTTTTCTCATTTTTATGTCGAATTCTTTATGTAAACATTCAACTTAAGGCAGAGTCAGCAGACCTCAATCAAAAAAAAAAAAAAGGCGGAGTCAGCAGCCCAAATCCTAATATGATATCTAAATAAGTCCTTGGGCATTTGATATCATCCTTAAAATCTTTCTTTTGCTTTCAGAGGATACCAAAACTCATACTCGCCAACTGAAACAGACTTTTAGGGCTTGCTTGGATTGGGAGTAATTATTAGGGGGGTAATAGGAGCTAAAATAAGGGAAAAATTAGAGAAAATGTGGTGGTGGAGGGAGGAAATGAAGGGTGGAGGAGGAATCATTACCCCCAAATGGGAGTGATGCATTACCCTAGGGGGGAGGGGAGTAATGCATTACCCCCATATGGGGGTAATAGTTCCTCCTCTACCCCTTATTTCCTCCCTCTACCACCACCATTTCTACCATTTTCCCCTTGTTTTAGCCTCCATTACCCCCCTGATGATTACTCCCAATCCAAGCATGCCCTTAGAGTTTTAGTATATGACAGGACCCAAAAAAAAAAAAGGAGCAGCACGATACTCTAGTTATCGCCTGCAGAGGTCTAACCTAATACTACCACATAAAACAAGACCAAATCCTGTTGCATAAACCACTTAAAAGAAATAAAAGTGTACAACTAAAGAACTTTGTATGCCAACCTGATATGATAGTGCCTTTGCCCATGCATTCTTATCAACACCAAGCCACGCTGCTGAAAACCAGGGAATTTTCCATAAAGAACTTTTCTCTTTAATTGACAGCTCAAAAACTCTGGCAGCATCATATAAAGATTGGACAAGTCCATCGTTATAGTCTTCGTTTTTCAGTGCTTGATCAAGCCTCATCCTCATCGCTTCAACATCTCTACTCGTACTAGCTTCAGGAGTCTCGTTGACCTTTATACCATCATCAGCAGAAGCACAACAAACAATGCTCCCAGTTCGTCTTAATTTATTAGAAAATTGATTTTGCTTCCGAAATCTTAAATACCTACTAAGTCTATACTTCCTATTCCCAGACTCTGTACATGCCAAGATTGTCTTCCCAAAAATAGAGCAATCTGTCTGATCAAAATCTACCACTTTGTACAAGAACTGGACTTTCTTTGATTTGCGTGCAAACAATTGAGTAGAAGTGCTGCCCAAAACGAAACAAATGAGAGCATAGTAAGTCCATATGTTAAACTTCAAAGAATGATTTGAAGACCTACAAAAAGAGTCCGCATTTCAAAGTAACAGAGGGAACTGTGATTAAGCGTGGACTGTAGACACTTATGAATACGTAGCATCATTCTTGTATAATAGCTAGTTACCACCAATCACAGGCAATAACTCAACTCACCCTGAATAAACTTCCATTTCTGAGAGGCAAAAAAGTGACCAAAATTTTCACAGTATAGTTTTTCACTCTAACAGCTATTGATTAGTGGTTACTAGAGCTGCACCTACAACCAGACAATCGGCTATGCCTAACAAGATATATATATATATTTTGTTTTCTTAGGGTGCCTAACACGGAATCCTTTACAGACATAAGCTCGGATGTCTACTCCGTGCTCAACGAAGGATATTCACTGTTTCCGCTTTACAGACCTAGCAGCCTCATTACATCCGTGTGATAACATGACGAGAATCGAGAGATGAACATGTTACTTCACCACACCATCTCTAGACTAATGCAAAGATTTCCATCCTTTTTTCAGGTATCTAGCCAGTAGAAACTACCCATACTCTACATAATTCACATCATCGATTCAACTCTCATCTTCATATCGAACATAACATAACATATCATGTAATATTCCTACAAGGTAAAGAAACATAAACACGCTTCTTGCCTAGATGCTATAACTCAACTTTCGACAACCAAACTGGCGAAAAAGTCGTCTCCAAGTCCAACTTCTAAATTCATAGTTCCAATTTCGATTATACCAACCCAAAATGCAACTCTGAGATTCCCCTCAGTAACTCTCAACGAAAAGTCTCAAATCTCCGATAAATCCGACCGAAATCATAACAACATACTTTCACAGTCTAAATTCCCCTTCTGGCCGCTCAATTTCGACAGACGAAACGTCAAATTGAAGCAACACTCAACTCAACCTCGCTCTATTTGCTCCCGAATATAAATCCAATCAAAAATCATACTCATATACTTTCACGACATCAAATTAAACGCATCAAATTACAAAATTCACTGATTTTAAGCTAAACATCAACATCAACAAGAACAAGAAATCGCGGCAAAATCATCAAAATCCGACAAAACAAACAACCGATTCAACGAAAACAAACCTAATTTCTCCGACGAACTAACAATTCATAAACGACAACCACACTATTCAAAATCGACAAAAAATTAAAAAAAAAACAGCAGAAAAAAAGTAAAATTAAATGGAAAATTAATCAAACCTTGGCGATAAGAAGCTGTGATGGTGCAATTTAACTGACATTTGAAAGAAATTAAAGAGGTAAATTTCGCGGGAAAATTGAAATAGAGTGTGTTTGGAGAGTAAAATTGGGGATTAATGTTGGAAAAAGATAAGTGTTAATTTTGGGAAAGTGGAGAGAGAAAATGGTAATGGTTGGTCGCCGGAGGAGAAGGATGAGGTGGCAATCTTTTATGCGGAAGAGGATTTATCCGCATACGTGTTTTTTACGCTTTCACAATTTCTCACAATAACGGTTCTTTTTCTTTTTTTGTGGGTTGGGATTTCGTGTGGAGTGGGCTTGGGCTTTGGGGAACTTTCTTATTTGGGTTTCTGAGCTGATCTAAGCCTATCATTTGGTTTGGGCCTTTTGTTGGAAAAAAATGGACCTACTTCCTTCGTTCGTTTGTTGAATTATCTACGTTTGATTTGAATATGTGAACGTACGTAGAGAATTGAGGGGAGAAAAGAAAAGAAAAAAGAGGGAGTATGCAATTGTACAGTGAATGAGTTCATCATTCTTTGGACTATTTTGTAAATATTAATTCCCGTGAATAATGAGTTGGCATGCTAGAGATGTTTCTTTGGATTTTGCATCACGATACGCTTAAACCTTCAAACATTTCTCCCATTTGACTGTTTTCTTGTTTATGCATACGTAATTAGGTTGATTAAATTACGAGAGTATTGTACAGACCTTTAGTAAAACTCGAGAATGTAACGGAATTCTTGGCATGAACCTAACAAAAATCTCACAAGAATGCCTGTAAAACCACGCAAACCTCGACTTTACGATTTTAAAAATAATAAATTATAAACCAACTGGACTCACACAACTTCACGCAAATTCAACGTCAACTGAAAATACCCAATATGAGTCATCAACTCATTAATAATTAGTAAACTCATCCGATCTAAATGCAAAATGCTCAGATAATATAGTACTATAAACTATGATAATTAGACGTACGGTCCACACCCTAACATTCAATATCATTTCCATATGAGATGCCATCATCAAATTCCTTTCAGGATATGCATGCATGCAGAAAGGGAAACATCGTGGCACTGCCACGTTTAATTTACATATAGGTGGCTGACTGCCTGCCTGCATGCACAACCAAATCTTGCATCCCCTTCCTTGCTTCTAAATGAAGCCTTGATAAATAAAAATAAAAAGACACAGAAT
This sequence comes from Spergularia marina, assembly GCA_963680865.1. NCBI lineage: Eukaryota > Viridiplantae > Streptophyta > Magnoliopsida > Caryophyllales > Caryophyllaceae > Spergularia > Spergularia marina. The sequence continues at coordinate 397,258 of OY804555.1, read as the reverse complement.
TTTCAGAGCATTCAAGAAGCCCACGACAATCATAATAAAGGTATAATAACTTAACTTGCTATATTAACTCCTTATAATTGTTATGTTGTTTATCATAATTGTTTATCCTGAATAAATTGTCAAAAAAATCACTGGAACTAACCCTGTTCACTTGTTGCATTTGATTACTGATTCCCTTAGCTTCTTTTGTTTCCTTACATTTTTCTTATGCTTGATCACAAAATTAATAGTATTTAGACTCATTGTACGATCTATTATTCACTCCATTTCTTTCATTTCTTTCCGGCATTAGCCGAAATATATATTTTGGGTAATCGGTGTAGACTTATTTAAGTGAGTGATTGAGAAGGAGGAGAGGAATGGGGTCAGAGACATTTGTGGAAGTGATCCTTGCAATCTTGCTGCCCCCTGTCGGAGTTTTCCTTCGCTATGGTTGTGGGGTAATATGCTCTTTTCTTTATCTCAGCTCCTCGTGTTAAATAATTACTGCATGTAGCATGTATGACTGTGGATATACAAGTAATAATTCATAAGTTGCTAATAAAGGTATATATATAAAATCATTGTGTAGATATGATCCAATGATCTATTAGTCTAGTCTAAAAGGTCAATCGTCATTTTCATAAGCAAATTGATAGAGGTCTATAGTTTAGACACAATTAATTTGTCTACAAAATAAAATTGAGCTAGTAATAGTAAAATTGAGATCGGAATAGTAAAATTAATTGTAGTAAAAAATTCAGATAGTAAAATTAATTGTGTGAGTAGTAAAATTTTGATACTGTAGTAAAATTATTACGGATTGTAGACACTTTTGGGTGTCTAAAATTTAGACCTCTAGCATTGTCCTTTACATAATAAGTTACGCGATATTTTTAAGCCTCGATCTAGTACGCTCCCTCTGTTTCATTTGAGTTTATTAAGCTCCACGTGTGAGTGTCCACAAAGACGAGAGATCTAGTTGATTATTAGTACATATCACTACAAGAAAAACGTTCATTTGCGACCAAAATTACGACCGGAATGGATTCTCGTCGCAAAAGGTGTATCTTTTACAACGAGATTTTTGATCTCGTCGTAAAAAGTAATATTATCTACGAAGGTCAAATTTCTCGTTGCAAAAAATATATATTACGACGAGATTCAGTTTCTCATCGTAGATAATAGATTAGCTACGACGAGATTCGGTTTCTCGTCGTAAATAATAGATTAGCTACGATGAGATTCGGTTTCTCGTCGCACATAATAAATTTGCTACGGCGAGATTTAGTTTCTCATCGTAGATAATAGATTAGCTACGACGAGATTTGGTTTCTCGTCGTAGATAATTAATTAGCTATGACAAGAATCTGTTTCTCGTCGTAGATAATAAATTAGTTGCGACGAGAATTTGTTTCTCAATGTAGATAATCAAGTTATTTATGATGACACCCAATTCTCGTCGAAAAAGGCAAAATAAAATCTTCAAAAACTCAAAATTAGAGTTAAGATGTAGAGAAAATAAACAAGAATTATTTTAAACAATTTATAATGTAACTGAGTGCATTGATTTTAAAAGCTTCGATCTTATTTATTGAACTATTTGAAACCACTATGTAATAGTTGATAGATAGTTGTGCATTATAAGGTCAAAATATTAAAAAAATCACAGTAAGCTCTAGGGTCATAAATGATCGTGTAATACTCGAAATTATATATATTGAGGATTTTTAAGAGATTTAAGGGTTTTTGTGAGTGTTTAAATAAATTGATAGTACTAATCATACAAATAAAGTTGGCTTTTCATGTAGGAAACTCATGTGCTAAGAATTCCAAAGTTAAGCGTGCTTAATGGGGAGTAGTCTTAGGATGGATGACCTCCTGGGAACCTAACTAAATCGAATTGCGGGAGAACGAAATACTATCGGTCCACGTGAGAGGAAAAAGATTAATTGTGTAATTATGTGTTCTTGCAAAAAAGAATTACGACGAGAAAAAGTCGTCGCAAAGTATTTGCGACGAAACCTTTTGCGACGACTCGCGACCGGACGGAATTCTCGTCGTAAAAGACCATTTACGACGAGTTTTGGTTGATTTGCGACGAGTTTGCTCCGTCGCAAATGAAAGTGTTCCTTGTAGTGTATAGAATTTACAAACTTAATTATTATCAATTGGTTTTAGGACGGAATGAACTTTCTCGAGTGTATGAAGTGGACTCTCCCCGGCCCCTCGGCCTCGGCCCCTCCCTAACTGGCGTAGCCCACGCCCATGTGTGATTTAGCACCTATTGTCTGAATTTGTGATAGAAATCCAAATAAAAACAATCGTTGTAAATTGTGATTAACATTTGACTGATTTGATATAATGCGATATGCACGTGTTTCATATAGAAATTTTAGTTTTTATTACAATCGAAAGGCTAGCTAGCTACCTCGTAGTCCATCCAGGAGTTGTTTTACTTCTTCACTTGGTTAGATAAGTTCGAAAAAACTAATTATGTACGGAGTATAATGTAATTTGTCTTATATAATTTTCAGGCAGAGTTCTGGATTTGTCTGCTCTTGACAATATTGGGATACATCCCGGGTATAATATATGCGTTTTACGTACTTGTTGCGTAGAACGACTTAACTAATTGATTGATAATAATGTACGTCCTCCTTCGGTTTTGCGATGTAATTTCCGTCTTTCTGGATGATGTATAGTTGTACTCCGTTCTGTTGATTGCCATTCTCCGAGTGGCCTGGCCGGGTTTGTACGTTTCGGGAAGAAAAGGAAGCTAATAAGAGAACAGTGTGGCTAGCTAGATTTTATAAATATGGTCAGATGGACCGATTCTAATTATAAGCACAACACATGCATGCCTACTTCACTACTGGACGTACGATTTCTTTTTTTATGTAATAATATATACTAGTGTCATAGGCTATGTTTGGTAAAACTAGCTGAAATAGTAGCTGAATGCCGTAATATTAGCGGAAAGCTGAAATAATAGCTGCAATAGTAGCTGAAAGTTTTTAGCTAATAGTCATAGGAGTGTTTGGCAAAATTAGTTGATATAGAAGCTGATATATGTATATATATATATATATATATATATATATATATATATATATATATGTAATTACAGAAAAATGCATTATTTATTTTTAGTCTCATTTTGTTATAGTAAATAATTAAGAGTAAAATAGTAATAAAATTATGATAAGCTAACTTATTTTTAAATAAGTTACAGGGGGTAACATCTTAAATAAGCTAGCTTATTAATTAAGCTAGTGGTGCCGTGGTGGTACCAAACAAGCTTATTTGGTCAAAGAGCTTAAAAAACTAGTCAAATAAGCTACTTTGGCCAAATAAGCTAGTTTATTGTGCATACCAAACATAGCCATAGTGTGTTCCTTCCTTAGCTTTGCTACTGTCAAACGCTAGCTCCAATTATTGTTGCTTCTGTTCAAATCGTGTATAATACGACACGACACGCCGTACAATCTTTACTTACTTAACTTGCTTGTCATACGTCCCAGCTGGTAAATGTAAAAATGTTGATAAGGTACCATTGTACCAGCAATGTGCCAATGTACCAATGTACCATGGTTCATTTACAAGCTAAAATAAGGGAGTGTATTATTCGTCCGATCCAAATATGCATACGTACTATATACATCAGTGATATCTTTGTTATCACGCCAATCTTCCTAAAAAATAGAATACAATTCCTTGGATGTGAACATTCTCTGATCTGTTAATTAGTTACTGATGCGTAACTTTCATGTAATGTGTAATCTCACGGTGCATACTACGTACGTACAATCATTTTTACGGCCGGTCCATTTTCCCCCTAAACACATATCAAATGTGTGAGTATTACAGGATCATGCCTTTACACAAACATGTTCCGATCGATGTTAAGATCGATGATGCGGACAAGAATCGAACCAGATCATTGTGTGCTATGTTATATGCTAAACCGTTCGATCATTGTGTGCTATGTTATATGCTAAACCGTGACGATGATGACAATTGACAAGCTAATTAAGTAGGTCATTTTTCCTCTGCATACGTACCAATCTAACAAATTTATTTGACCAAGGCATGGATATATATAATAATCTTTTTTTTTTGCGCCGACGAGATGGTCCGACGAATAGTCTTCTAGTCGCCGCCATGTTCACCAAATCACATAAACCATGATATCCATATCCATATATATACTCACTAAGTCGCTATTGATTGATGGAGCATTATTCATGAATTGTTATTACTTAATTTTAATTTGGATTTTAACTTATCATACTTTAACGAAGAAGTTCGAGTTTTTTTTATCAAAGCTAAGAGTCCAGATCCTGACGGTCAAGTATCATTTTCATATGCCGTCAATCGTCATCATCAAGTTACTTTCATGCAAAAATTATACGTCATTGAATAGTGCAGTTATACATGCATGCAATATTTACGCAATGCGTATGCAACTATGCATCACCATTATTGTTTCCAGCGTTTGTTTGTGAGTACTGAGTAACACGTACTGTGTCCATTTTTCTACGTGATGACTTCAACTCTTCACCTACATTTGGAATTGATTAGGAGGATAATAGCAATATGCATGTAACATTTCATGTACGTGGTATTTAATTAGATATATAGTTTCCTTGCTGATGGAAGTTGATAAATGGTCGGCCAAAAATATAAATGACACTATTGGCGTCATCTTATATATAGGCATATAGCTAGCGATGGATCGACCTTAATTCGCACAAGTTGTCAACTAATTTTGTCTTTCAAGAAATAAAGGAGCCTAGCTATTTAAAGAATACGTAGTTTCAGTTTAGCCAAAAGAATAATTTCGCCATCATCATAATCAAAAAGGTAAATTATTGGGTATACTTGACGATAAACACAATTATACCAATGAGGATCCACTGTCCCATTTGGTGTGCCACTCTCCAATCACAAGCTTGGAACTCATTAAATATATAAAGTAATATGGATTTCTTAAGGTTTTATAATATGAATTTTCAACCTTGTGATTGGAGGGGTACAGGGAGTGGCACACAAAATGGGACAGAGGATCCTCATTGCAATTATACGCGGAGAATCATCATAATCAAAAGTTAATTTCGTACTTGAAACATAAAAAAAACAGATGTTGATGGGATAATTTACAATATGAACGTAAATGCATATATACTCTCCCTCAAATTTACAATATGACCGTAAGGATAGATGTGAGTCATTAAAAGACTATGTCTTTTAATTAAATCTCAATACTCGTGAAAATATTAGGTTAGATAAACACGTAAATCGACTGAAATTGACCTTATTATTAAAACCTCGAAAATATCATAATAGTACTATATACATTTAATTTATAACTCAAGAAAAATATGGGAGAATGGAGCTCGTGCGCCACGAGGTGCAAAAACCTTCTTTGTGCAAAAGTCCAAAGGGATGCCCTCGTTGCCAATGAAACCATAGTGCTAAGAAGCTCGTCAATTTCTATTTATTAATGGTTAGTGGCTACGCCAATAATAATATATAGCTAAAGTAACGGAATTTAAAAAAAAATTATGAAATTAAACTCGAAATCTAAAACTTGGTACTTGGGGACAATAGAAGATCAAATGAAAGGTCAATTATGTATGATCGAGCAAGAATCATTGACCATGTGCCAAATTACCAATTGAGTTTCTTCAAGTCAATAATTTTTTGTCATAATATGAAATGATTATTAGATGAATATAATCAGAATCTAGGCAATATAATTAATATTTGGTTTTGCGTCATCAGTATATATATATTATAGTTCAGAGTATCGTCCGGTAGTATCTAGTATGTGTAATTATTCATTCTTATTAGTATTCTACATCTGTATATCTAATGTTTACTATTATACTACTCAATGCTCATTGTATAATGCACCTCATCTTCCTCCAACAATGAACAATAATGTACAAGTTGCTTACGAATATATTAACTATTATTCATGTGATTAAACAAGAAATTTCAAGGTATGATGAATTTAGATATATTAAAGTAGTTCAATTCAAATTTCAACCGGAATAACTCGTTTGCATATATAGGCACATTATAGGAGAGATCTCGGCAATTACATCACGATTATTGCACATATAAACGCACAAAAGTTCAATTAGCAGATAGGACATTTATTCTGTGAATTGTGGTGGTGAACTGGTGATTGCATGCTTGGTCATATTGCTTCAACTAACAATATGTAATGTACTTATGTGACTGTTTATTGAACATAAAACTACCGCATTTATTATTAGTTAGGGTCCGACTTCCTCCTTTCTATGGTAATACATCGAACTAAATAAATGAAACACATGTACACAAGACGCCGATGCATATTGAACGTTATTCTTTTATTCGATAAACTATACGTACGTTAAGTCCATTTCCTATTTAGTATACCTTTACTATTATAATACTTCCACTTAATTTTATACAACAATTTCAATAATTAAATGTCGAATTCACAAAATTTAATAACCCGTAGATTCAAAAGATGACATACGACATCACAAATACATGCACCATTGTTTAGAGTAGTAGGAAGATTCTATATACAGTACTATAGTAGTTTAATACAGAGTATTTTTTTATGCAAATTGATACTATATTTTTGGCTATTATATGGATCGAATTAGTCAAACGACGTGATTTAAGCCATACTAATTTTATAATGCATGAAAATTAGTATTTTATTAGCAACATTAACAAAAATGAAGGGCCCACTTTCTCACACTTTTCAGCTCCAAACTCCGAACTGGCAGTAGCAAGACTGGCTACTACTCCGTATATAAACAACCTCACACAAGTTTCCTCCCTCCATATTTCTCTCTCACTCTCTAAAACCAAACCAAACCAAACACACAAAAAATGTCATCTAATCCCACCACCGCAATCGCCACCGTGTGCGGCGGCGCAAACGACGTCATCACCACCACACCAACAACACCTTCAAAATTCTCTCTCCTCCCCCATGACGTAATACAAGCTCACATCCTCCCACACTTAGACGGGTGCACCTTAGCTTCCATAGGGTGCGTCACACCGGAACTCCGCACCCTCATTACCTCAGACCAAAACCTCTGGTCCCACCTCTGCCACTCCACGTGGCCGTCAACTAAAACGCCACGTCTTCGCCAACTCATCTCCACATTCTCAGATGGGTCCCGCACCTTCTTCTCACACTCCTTCCCGCCACTCCCTCCCACTACTCTCTCTCCAAATCCTCACCCTCCATCTCCATCATCTCTCCCTGATCAGTTAATATCAGCCGTTGATATATTCTACCGTAGGAAATGCATTTTCTCCAAAGTACAGGAGAACGAAACCGTTACCGGCTGGTTCCGGTGCTCGCCCTTCAGAGTTGACCTGCTAGACCCCAAGGAGTCGGTGCCTACTCCTATAAGACGGCCGAGTCACGATGACACGTGTCGTGATCTTTACGCAGACCTCGAGCTGAGTTGGAAGCTCGTGTTTCCCACGCGCATGTTGTCGATGAGCGTCTCGAGTTTGAGACCGGTGTCGGTTGAGAAGCACTGGCTTAGCGGTGAGGTGCACGTGCGGTACGCCGCGGTGGTGGACAGCGTGGCATTTGTGGTGGATGTCACGTGCGTTGGGTGTGGGCCAGGTGGACTAGTGTTACACGTGACAGAAGTGTGCTTGAAGATGGAGGACTTGGATGGGGTTGATATGCTTGGGAAGGACAGTTTGGTAATTTTACAGCAGGTGTTTGAGAGTAAAAGGGGAAATTGTGGGGGTGGAAAGCGTGGGAGGGTAGAACAGGAAAAGAGGAGATATTTGGAGTTTTTGGAGAGGAGAAATGCGTGTAGAGATAAAAAATTGAAAAGGGAAGGGAGGTTAGACGTAATGTGCGTCGTTTTCGGGGTAGGGTTCGTTGTTGCGCTCTTTTGTTGGTCCATCGTTCTTGCATTGTTGCTCAAAGTAATGTCACTTTTCGTGTTTAGAACTGATCAAATGCGGACTAGGATCAGGTTCATTCCATCGTAACTAACAAGCGACTTTACCCTAATGTGTGTATATCGGACGTGGTAATCGATTGGATTGAAGAATCGGAGTACTGAGTACATACATACGTTATTACATTACATAATGAGCTTCCAATAAAGTTTGAGTTTCGGTCCATTTCGTATATAGAGCCACTTCAATGTAAATTGCGTTAGGGCCGATCGAGCTATATGATTACACGGCATCCACGCCAATCAGCTGTAATAACAAGTTCCGTTAGTAGGAAATTAGGAAATGTAGATTCTTGTTGTTTTAGAATACTGAAAAGGGCACTGAAGTCGAAAACTTTGCTGAAAAAGAGTTGCAAGTTGGAATATTATAGAGCCAACGTTGTCACAGTTCGAAGCAATGAAGAGTTCAAAGACAAAACGGGCCGGGCAATTATAGTGTAGCCCAACAAACGTGAGGTGGAAGCTAAACTACTGAACAAGTAGTACAACACAAATTAAATGAGATTAATACTGGACCAGGCAGATAAACAATTTTTTCTGAGTATCACTGTTTTGAGTTGATCTCTCGGACACAGAGTACGAATACAATAAACAATCCTTACCACAAACTTTTTAAAAAGACATATCTTCCTATTTCCTTGAATTATTGACGTTTAATTCCGCAAAAGAAAAGAATAGGGGAATAGAAATTAAGTACTACGGAGTACTCCGTATACATCATTGACATTTGGATATGGGTTCAATGGCTGGCCTTATGAAGGCAGGCGGCAGCATGAGGCTGCCGCATTTGAGGTGTACGCGTATCTGGCCACACTGATGCAGCGTGAGGGGGGAGTCGCGCTTCTTAGGTTGCTTGAGTGCGGCCACCTCAACCAGTGGCAAAGCCAAGAAGCTTTCACAAGGACGACGATGACGTTAAAATTCTGGCTCATAAGGTTGATAATGCGAGAAAATGCACAGTTAAAGCGAATAAAACTTGATATGAATCTCTCTGACAGCTGATCTGTTCAATGATCAGCATATGATTTTTGAGCAGATCTTTCGCACCCCAATAATTTCAGGTCAGTAAAGATATGGCACGCCTTTCAACTTTCATAAGAAGCCAGAAAATTGTTTTTTTTTTCTTTTCCTTTTATGCCCTCTCAACTTTAAATAAGAAAAAAAAGTGGTAGTTGAAACTTGAAACTTCTAATGTAAGAAATGCCATGGCACATATGAAACTGCTCCACGGGAAAAACGGAGCTAGTGCCTGGCGCGTGTAGACAGAACATATGAACTGCTCCACACGAGCTAGTGTCAGGCAGTATATATGTGCCAGGGCAAGAGAAATGACAGATGAGCCTACTCTTTCACTCAGTTTTATTGCAAAGAGCGTAATCAAATCTCGGGCATGTAGTAATACAGCTGAAATTGTACCCGTGTCTCATTCTATAGCAAGTTCCACAACAATGCAGCAACAACAATCCCAATACAACAGCAATTGTGATTTCATCTCTAGTACAGTGTATGAGATGTATGAAACGAAAACGTTAACAAGTGAGCAGACAGGTGAAATGAGGGGGGGGGGGGGGCAGAGATACTTCACTTTACCATGCAATACCGTGATTCAAATCTCAAGACTTGCTAGTAGCTTGTTCGTATTGAATATGAAAATTAGTTTCACAGCTTTTCGACCTCGAACTGGATATCTAAGGACTTAAAAGGTCGTCATAAGTTATACCTTCATACTTATGTAACAGCACAATATGTAGAGATAATTCGGTGATGTCCAATCTACCAGAATAGGTTTGAGAACGTCAGCAAATTGGGGGTGGTACGGTACCGGTACCTATAATCATGGCTCGAGACCTATTTCCATCGATGGTCCCCTTACTCCTACCTTTGCCCCCTCCCCTCCCCTCCCCTACTTAGACCACTCTCTTTTCTTTTTCTATTTTTTTTTTAAAACTGAAAATCCTGCAGCTAATTGACAAACGATGAACTCAACGAATTCACAAAGCATCTAGACGACAACGATGAACTCAACGAATTCACAAAGCATCTAGACCACTGCACTCATTAGATTCAAATGATAGGCAGCTAGATTATTCCTAAATCTTCAGTAAAAAGTCCCATATGCATGAACAAATCGAGTATCACCTGCTGTCAGGCGGTCCTCGGGCTATCGGCATTCCCCCGCCAAACTCAACCTTTGGTTTTGCATGGTCGACAAAAATGACACGCCCATCTAGTGGCTGCAGTTTAGGCATTTATTAGATTCTGTTCAACATTACTAACAAAGCAAAAGAAGCACCACATAAACATTGAGTACAAATAGTGTAGTATTATAAACATACTTTTCCGTCCATTTCGCTCAAGGCTTTGTCCGCCTCATCTGCTGAAGCATAGGTCACAAATCCAAAACCTTTCGATCGCTCCGAGACACGGTCATGAACAATTTTAGCTGTCAAATGAAGATGAGAGCATTAGTATTAGAAAGCGAATCACTGTATATCCCCTTTGTTTGAATAGGGGTCAGAAGTATTTTGAAAGTACTAGGCTTACCTTCTATCACCTGTCCATATTGTGTAAATGCATCTGATAGTGTCTTCTCTGTTGTATGAAATGAAAGTCCTAGAGTATAGAATATTAGAATTAAACAGATGCCGTTAATAGATACTATCATACTATCGTTACTTTTTTCTTGCTGTCAACAAAGATGAAGACTAACATATCACGAAGAAGGGTACAATATTCATTCAACCTTCAGGAAAAGAAATATGAAATAGCTTCCACAATATCACAAAACCGTAAGCTTCAAAGCAGCTGCCTTTTAGTACTTCTACCTTATCTAGTGGCAGATACTGTATAGTGAAAGGCTATCAAGCTTGACAACCCAATCATCAATAGCATGCGTAGTTATCTTTTATTCCATTGATGACTAACTCATAACTACAAAGTGACCTTAGAAAAAAAAAAAAAAAAAATCCCAACTGAGAAGTTGAAACGCAGTCTACACTAAGCAATTGAACATAAAAGCTTACAAGGGAATTTCGGTTTTGTTTCATAAGCTCGTGATCTCACGAATGATTTTTTTTATAGACCACTAATAACAATTCAAAGTAACCAAAAAGGCTTCCGAAAATTAATTTTGTCAGAGACAGTATCCTCCTCCCTGGACCTCCCACCCCATCTCTGAGAAAGATAGGCTCGAGGCTTTTGTAACCCCCATAATCCTGAGCCTTATCAATAACCACCCTCACCCTAGTTCCTCGTTGGCTCGTTCACACCTTACGTTTTATGAGTAGAAACATGGGTGGGAAAAAAAAAAAGAGAACAACTTGAATTCCAAACAAAAGGACGTGCAAATCACAAACACCAAGTGATCAATCATATGCATTGCTACAAGCAAATTACCTATGAAAATTGATGTTCATGTTAAGTCAACTTCAAAAGTTTGGCAGAGAAAACAATCAAGTATATCGCCCAAAATCATGACCATTAGGTGAACGAGTACAACCATGGCATTTTAGAGGAACTAATTTTAGTTTTAAAATGGAGGATACACCAGAACAAAGTGATAACATATTTCCTAAATTGCTGACTTAAATTCCCATGGTTGCTTGCCACTAGTTGACACAAAATTAGGTGAAAATTGAAAAGTAAACTACAGAAATTTGATCATTTGCAAGAGAAAAGCTTAACAATAAAGCAACCTACCGTTGATCAATTGTGCATCAGGAACAGTGGCATTCACATATCCTATTTATGGTACCTTCAATAGGGTGCTTTTTATACCATTACATGTTGTCATCAAAACACTGATTCAGGCCAAAAGAAAATAAAGAGAAAACATCTGCATAAAACACATATACAGGAAATAGTAAGATTGCATTTCACACAACTTTCGAGAATAATCAGCTCCTCAGCCAATATTAGTAAATTAGTATCCAAACTTTAATTCAGATAATGCTTGGAAAAATGAAAGACCCCATTGAACCATGATCAATACATTAGAATACAAACAAGGCCTTGCTTGAAATCGACGATATTTCCCACAATATCACAAACTACAACAAACCAGCCATTTGATGCCTTGGTAGTCGGTAGTATAAGGAAGAAAAGGCATGAAACTAAAGGAAGCCTCTTGAATTGAAGGGGTTCCAGAACACCTCGAATACGAGCAGGGAAGACATAAGTCTGGAAAGCTGAACTTAATGAAAGCTATGATTAAATTATTCTATCTCACCAACTTGAGTACACACCACAATTTTGTTCCAGTCAGGTATTACAAAAAAAAAAAAAAAAAAAAAAAAAAATCTGCTGTATATCTGTAAGGTTCACAAAAGGTTGTTCATAGATTCAATAAACAGACAAAAGGGCACCTGGATAGTAGGGAACCCTATTTCCCATTTCTCACCGCTTACCTTTCTCAAAAAAAAAAAAAAGACGCTATCAGACATTCTATTTCACCTAATCTGTTCTATGTAAGTAATTTCCAAAAACAATTCCTCCTAGAATCATCAGACTCCATTGTCCAAGGCAGCCAAAAGTTAACTACTCATCTTTTAAGCAATATATACAATAATCATCACACTATCGTCTATCCCTATCTTCCACCTCCAACGTATCAACTAATCGACTCTCAACAAAAAGCACCTTACAGTGCCATATCATCAATGTATCCTCATGAGAGTAGAGCTCGGAGATCCAAAATTGGTCTCGTAGTTTAAATGTCACTAATTCACCACCAATTAGCACTCTATATTCGCGACTACACTCTCCATTTTACAACAATCACATAAATCACAAATAGGTAATGAAATGTAATCAACACACTATCTCTAACTTCCTCATAATCCATACACCTCATCTACGAAACGATTCTCGACAGACTGCACCTCCAATGCAACCTCAATCATTTACGAAAACCTACTTACTAATTCCCACACAAAAAAAAAAAAAAAAAAAAAACATCCCTAATTCCCTTCCAAGTAGAGTCCGAAAATCGGAATCCGAAACTCGAAAGCAACTCCTAATCAATCCGCTAAAACAGAATGTCTCCTTGTTACAACATCAGTCACCTAATTCACCACGAATTAACGCTCTATTTTCACGGCGATAAATCAAATGAAGCAAAATGACCAGAAAACACAAAAATTATAAGGTGAAATCAGTCAAATTAGGCAGCGTAAATTGCACGAACAGCAATTTAATTAGCATCACACATATGAATTTGAGGAGATTCAAGAGCAAACATAAAGTAGGACGAGCAAATTTCTATACAAATATTATGAAATAAAATAAAAATTACCTCCGACGAAGAGCTTGGAAGCGATGCCTCTGTAAGACGTGAGAGAGAAGGTGATCGAATTTGGTGTTTGGATAGGAGAGAGAGTGGAATGGCCGCCGATAATGGCGGTCGAGGTCGTCCTACTGAGTCTTCTGATTAACGCCGCCATTTTCAGGCCAACTTTTTTTTTTTTTCTCTCTTTTCGTGTGAAGGACTAAAAGTGGAGATACCAGGATTTGAACACGGCACAACCTTCATGCGGCTTGTGTTTCTAAATTCTAATCATTAGGCCAATCTTGATACTCACGAATCACGACGTTGAATTTTGGATCGTCAAAAATCACCATCTAATACACCTTACTTTATTAATTTGTTAAGTGAACCCTAAAACTCAATTTTTTTTTTTTTTTAAAACTGTGTTCCGTCCCTATGCATTTTATAGGCAAATAGAGGAAGTATTCAATTAATTGTCTTCCCTGTATCGAGTTAGGTGTGTTTTGTGAGAGGTGGTTACATACACGAGTTACATACACGAGATGTATGAGGAATCTCATACACCACCACTAATGATATGAAAACTTAGCATAAAAAACCTAGTACTTTATTAATAATTGTGATTGACTCAGCAAAAGTAATTAATCTAGTAGGCAATTGTCGTGGGTTCCACCAAATTGTTTCGATACTTACCCTAGAACTATGTAGTAAGGCAAGCAAATTCGTATCCACAGGGAATTAGTTAATGTTAATGTATGTAATGTCGATTGGGTAACCAATTGGGGGGTTGTTTGAAAGTTGATTAAACTAAGCAATGAACAAATAAGTTGGAAATCAATTAAAAGACAAGCCTTGGTTCTTGTTTCAATCCACTACCGATTTATCAATTAATCCTTGAAGATCACTTATCTAATTATGTGAGCACTTTGTTGCGAAACCTAAATCTCTATTCGTCCTTTAGTAGTTATTTAGAATGAATCAGCGTATCATAAATAACTGTAACTATCAATCAATCTAGAACACGCGCCTAGATATATTTCAATAGAAACAATCAGATGTAGAAGAATATCAACAAAGATAGACAATTCAAACACACGCGGTTCAAATCGAAATATATTAATGTCCAGCCTGCATCATCTTATTAGGTCGAGCTTCAATAAAGTGTCAGGTATCCGTACCATTAGCATTGGACGCTTATATTATACGATGGTTTTTTTGACTCCTATGTTACAATCTTGCATCTGCTATAAGTGAATATATTCTGCCATCAGCTTATGTACATCTGAATTTGATTGTCATAACATCTTTCTCCATTTCATTGAAGCCATTTCCTCTGGAACCCCTAATGTGTGTTTCCCCACTGAACTTTTGCTACTTGTCTTGTCTTGTAACCTTTTGCAAGATTTGCCTTTTTTGAGCTCTCAAGCAATATCTAACATTTCTTGAACTCGTGTCGAATTTCAGGATTAAAAGTGGAGATTGGATCGGAAGAGAGCCAAAGATTGAATATCAAAATCTCATGATAGTACGAAGAATAGGGGAAGTGAATTTGTGATCAAGTGTATGTAGTTTAGTATGTGCGTGAACCTGTCATGTTCTTATACTAGTAAGTCTAGTATATACTCTTTCAGATGGTTGTGGATTCCTATCCGAAATGTCTCCTTGTTGAGAAGCTGCGAGCCTGCGACATTATTATTGTGTTTCTGTCGTAACACTGTCTACAATAACATAACTACATTTAAAGAGTTCCAGGAACCAGCAACAGCGTCTACTACAACTATGACTCCGCCGCCGCCATTGTCTGCAGATTGACGAGTCCCGTGATACTCTCAGCTAGATAGGGTTGCCGGATGA
Organism: Spergularia marina; assembly: GCA_963680865.1. Classification (NCBI taxonomy): domain Eukaryota; kingdom Viridiplantae; phylum Streptophyta; class Magnoliopsida; order Caryophyllales; family Caryophyllaceae; genus Spergularia; species Spergularia marina. The sequence goes on along the minus strand of OY804555.1, from coordinate 382,153 downwards.
GAAATCCAATTTGGCGGGCATAACTTACAGCCTTTGGTATCAATTCCATCACCTGTTGAACATCAAAGATAAGCTTACAACAATACTTCATCGAGCATATACTACATAGACAATATGACCTCATAAACAAGGGTGAGCACACATGCATGAGAGAGTGATAAGATTTGGTGGCGTAAGCAATACAATCGGAGTTAGTTACTCACCATCATCTAGCATACAACATTGGGTAACAAGAAGAGAAGCCACTGAATCCGAGGGAGGCAGACAAAATACGTCTTCGCCCGAATCTTCCATTTTTTTTTTTTTGTTCCGTCTTCCCCATCAACCTTACCCCCCTTTTATAACAAGTAAAAGGGTATAATCGTAAACATAAACCCTAAACAAAACAAACAAACAAAAAAAAAGAAAATACAATTCTAGCATGAGACCAAACATATACTCATGAGTATAAATTCTTAATAGGAAACCCAACCTATTCGAGTCAAATTAGTTTGCATGCCCGTGTCATGCGGCACGCCCGCGCTGTGTGTTTATATTGTTTATAAATTAGTTAAAATTTTGGTTTGTCTTTGTTGTAATAAATTACTATAATGATTATTTTCTATAAATTAGCTAATACAAATACTACTTTATAATAATTTATTAACATATCCTAATCGATAATTGTATTTAATGCTATTTTTATGTTCTATCTAATTAATGAATGTCAAGTGTCCTTATAGGAAAGACTTGGTTTCGTTTGTATACCTATCAGATCAATTATTCACCCAGCAGCAGCAACAACAACAACCAAGTCTTATTCCCAAAATGATGTGGGGTCGGCTAGCATGAATAGGCTTCTAGTAACGGTCTTGTGTATGTTATAAAATTTCAAAAACATTGTGGACCATTTAGAAATATTGAGATACTTCCAAAATAAGTTTTAGAAAGTAAAAAAGTTAGAAAAACTAAACAAAGAAAAAAGAGTGAAGTTAAGTCATCCGCATGGATGAAGTCCCTCCACACCATTCTATTCAAGACCATCTTCTCTTCGAACCCTATGTCGCTCATATCAATTCTAATCACGCGCTCATCCAAATCATCTTAGGTCTTCCTCGCTCGAACCCTAATAATATTGTCATTTCTCCACCTTCAACTCTTCTAACTGGCGCGTCACTAGGGATCCTTCTCACATGGCTATACCACCTCATTTCTTAATCGATCACGTCTTGTATGTCCACACATTCACCGTGTTGGGTCACTTCAACCAATCCATTACCCATGTTGGCCATGTAGGCTTATTCCCTGATTTTGAAGTATTGCTTGTCATTTGATACCCCCGCAATCCATATCAATCAAACACAAAATGACGAATCAAGGACATGAACAAAACTCTAAGTTTTTTTTTTTTGGCTATCCTCCTAAACCATTAACTTTTTATTTCAAGAGTGTGTTTGGAAATAAAGATTTGATTCTCAAAACCAAATTTGACACAAATCCCGTGTTTGGAACTCAATTTGAGAATTTGGATCTGTGCAAATCTTTTGGAATTTGTATCAAATCCAATATGGCCAAAAACAAATGACACCTCAAGAGGTGTCATTTTAAAATCTCACCCTTCACAAACATTTGATTTATTTGAATTCCACATTCAGATGATGATATTGAAATGATTATAAATTAAATGTTCAAATCCTTATTTCTAAACGCTACCTAAACCTCACCGAGCAGATCACACCTAGCCAATATATAATCTGGATTCCTACATATGTAGTCAAACAAACGGAACTCTCGACTCCTACATATTTACTCAAACAATATGGCATGGGAAGTACGTACAAACTTAAAATTCAACTTATAAACTCGAAATCCGTCAACGAGTATGCCTAACAATCGAGCTCTATAAAAACCGTTCTGCTTTTTTGGTTTTCCAAATTGATTAGGTTTCCAATTATTGGGTGCGCCTATGCGGTGGTAACGTTCTGTTTTCCCCCCTCATCCCCCTTTATAACACAAGTGTAGGGGTATAATCGGTACAATAACCCAAAACAAGTACCCACTACGTTGTTAAAACGAGATAGCGTAGTGTTGAACTGTTGATTGGTGGTGAAAATTTAGATTACCAAGACTAGTCGTAAAATCATAGTATGGGGTGTTTTAACAACAACAAAAACCGAGTTATTAATACATAAGTAGAGCTCTATAAAATTACCATTTTTATTACGGTAAGACGACAGATTATGTAAGCAAAATACCAAAAAAATAAAATAAAAAAACATATACATAAGTAGAAGTTAATAATATAAGCTAGTTGGCTTATATATATATATATATATATATATATATATATATATATATATATATATATATATATATATATATATATATATATATATATATATATATATAGTACTTTGTAAACTCGAAAAACTAATCAAAAGACAAACTAGCGAATCCTTAAACTCCCGGCTTAGCCTGGAAAACCTTCTTCGGTCTGATGTCATTGCTGCGTCCGCACTTCTTTTTTCGGCAATTTGTGGCCTTTGGAGGAAGCCGAGCGTAGCACCTAAACCACACATACAAACATAATAATGATACAGTTACTTACTTAGCTTATATAAGACGTAACATGACAGAGTATAATTAGCGTTTATAGTGTGATCGAGACCGTCACACAAATATTGTGATTAAAGATAATGTGCAAGTGGACTTACTTGCGACAAATCATCTTGTCTTGATTGAACTTTTTAGCCAAAGCCGCGAGATTAGGCGCGATTCTTATCACACCGTATCCTCCTCCTCTCAGTCTCAACACCAGATGAAGCGTCGACTCTACATGCATACATGCATGAAACACGTAACACGTACAAGTTAGTATTGTGTTTAAAAAAAAAACGAAAATCATCATGTGAATTGTATCAGTACAAATATATAATACCTTTCTGAATGTTGTAGTCAGCAAGGGTACGGCCATCTTCAAGCTGCTTTCCGGCGAAAATCAAACGTTGCTGATCCGGTGGAATTCCTACAATGTTTAATTTGTCGAACAAATATTGAATAAAATTTGGTGTTAGTACTGTGTTCTTTCTCAACAGACTATATTTGAATCTTTCGCACACATTCAAACGTCAAATAACCATGAAAGCGAATGGTGTTTATAGTATAAACGTGTAACAAAATAAAACCGTATCGTATATGTGAAAGTTCAATAAGTACCTTCTTTGTCATTGATCTTAGTTTTGACAATGTCGATAGTATCACTTGTTTCCACCTCTAAGGTGATGGTTTTCCCAGTTAGGGTTTTCACGAAAATCTGCATTGTTCGTTGAGTTTTGAAATTATTTGTTGTAGAATTGAAGTGAGGTGGTTTTAATTTGTGGGAGAATTTTGTTGTATATATATATGATTTATTTAATGGTGGTAATTAGGGGTTAATGGCGTCGTGGGCAGTTTTTAATAGAAGCTGAAAAACCTGTCCCCAAGGAATGTCGAGAGCAAAACCTGTCCCCAAGCAATATCTAAACAAAAACCTGTCCCCAAGCAAGATCTAAACAAAAACGACCTGCCCAAGCAATAATATATAGGAAAACATTTCTCCAACAAGGAATGTTACCTGGAATATTTTGGTACATATGCAACTATACTAAGAAACTTTCCAACAATAATGATGGGTAAAAAACGTGACATTACGTTTCGCTTAAATAAGAAAGGGTGACTTACTGAATCGATTTAGTTTTCAGGTCTTTGATTAGAATTGAAGTTATCTCTATTGCCAAAATATTCAGCACTCGTTCATCAAAATACTTTGGTCTAATTTTAATATAGCCGATTTCCCTTCTTTTGCAATTAGTTTAGATACTTTATACCTTGGTTAACAACAATGTAGCATGATACATAGTCATATATACGAATTTGATAGTCTTCCGGTGTTCAATTAACAAAAGGTATCTAGTTGAGGATCGGACCGAGTTTTTGCTCTCCCCTAGGAAGAAGAGCCGAAGAGGCCGGAACCAACCTCTTGCACACAAGTGATCAATAAGGGATCCTCTCCCTCGGATATGACATTATTCCAATTAGATTGAATAGAGTCATGCATCACATGCATACTCGGATTATTATATTGATTTGATCATGATGTCTTCGATTAGAAGACATTTACATCGCCGAATTCCAATAATAATAAATTCGACAATGGTACGTTTTCAATGTATATATATTTTGGAACGACTTAATCGATTGATCTCCCATTGATGTGGTACAATATATTTGAAACGATAGCTTAGAACATATAATTATTCGCAACTCGCAAGTTTCCACATACATATAATAATGACAATCTCATGATAGACCGTAATACTCTTAATTGTAGTTTATTACAAACGTAACTAGACGAGGGAAAAAACATAATAGAACTTGATAAGCTAGCCGCTTGTATTTTTTATGTTAATATCATAGTACGAATTAACAGACATATATTAAACTAGATATATAATATATTGATGATGCAAAGACTTGTTTGAAAACTATCAGCAAATTAAATCCGATCCTTAGTGATTCGGCCCTTTATTTGCGTAGATAACATTTTTCGGTCTTAGTTGATTGCTGTGTCCACACTTCTTCTTTCGGCAATTCGTGGCTTTTGGATGAAGACGAGCGTAGCACCTAACCACATACACATATATACATGGTGGTTATATTAGTACGTAAAATAGGGATGACTCTAATTCGGGAATATTATTGTATGAGACCGTCTCAAAATTGTACGTTATGAAAAATTACGACCGACTTACTTGCGACAAATCTTCTTGTCTTGATTGAAGATTTTAGCTATAGCTGCTAGATGAGGCGCGATCTTCATCGTACCGGTTCCTCCTCCTCTTAGCCTCAACACCAGATGAAGTGTCGACTCTACGTACATACACACGTACCCCACATACATCAATATTTTACCAAAGATTACTAAATGTTAATTATTCAAACGATAATATATAGTAACAGAGAAGTTACAATTACGTGAATTGTGATTAATATCGATCAGTACCTTTCTGAATGTTGTAGTCAGCAAGAGTACGGCCATCTTCAAGCTGCTTTCCGGCGAAAATTAAACGTTGCTGATCCGGTGGAATTCCTACATATATAATTCGATATTGAGCAAAAAAAAGTCGATTACGTTTTGCATGTATTTGTTTCTCGTATTCAAGCCAAACATCAATAATAATCGAATAAAACGCTATGGCTACTACTCCACGTGACTTATATATGTGGGTGAAAATACGTACCTTCTTTGTCATTGATCTTAGTTTTGACAATATCAATAGTATCACTGCTTTCCACCTCTAACGTGATGGTTTTCCCAGTCAGTGTTTTCACGAAAATCTGCATCTTTTTTTTTTTTTTTTTTTTCTGTGAGCCCGTGATCAGGTGTATGTATGTGTTGGGGAATTCTACCGTATATATAGTAGAGGTAAATGGCGAAGGGGCTGTTTTGGTAAAACCTAGAGAAAAACCTGTCCCCAAGTAATGCCTTAATTACTCAACAAAATTAATAAAATGAAATAAATGTCTTGATAAAACCCCTCCCCACGCAACGTTTAGGAAAACCTTCCTCCAAGGCTACATTATCTAGGAAAATCTTCTTTATTCCTCCAAGGCTACGTAAGTACGTATTACGTGGAGTATTTTGACAACTTTCCAAGTCAATACGGAAAAACGATATTATATTGCATTTAGGCAAGTCCACGTCAAAAATAAATTATCCAAAAGTAACCATAGTGACGGTATCTCACTTCGGGTAGGTTTGTGTTTTACACTTTTGGTAAAGCGACTTCTCCTTTTATGTGAATTGTCTGACACCGGCCGATAGAAACTGAGATATACTCCGTAATAGAGAGTGGGCAATGGGGGATCACTGCTTAGAAAGACATAACGCTAATCCATACTCTAAATGGCCAACAAAGTTGAAACATATCCCAATGGATGCTCAGACTATATCATCTTTGATTAAAAGACGTCTATAACTTGAAATTGCCAATACATTCGACATTCGTCATCAAGTATATTTTCAAACATAAGTGTACTCAGTTTAGTCTGATTCATGATCATCTTGGAAACTCGTTTTACTCATGAAAGATTGACATATACTCTTCCATTGTTCGATGACACGTCTAGGTAATTCTTTAGATGTGAATAAAGTGATACAGTAGAAGTGAAATTATAGCAGAAAATTTGATCGGCGTCAGGATTCAAAGTTTATGGTATGAGCATCGTTACGTTTCGAGCCAAATCTTCGGATACTGCGAGAAAAAGAAACCATTTTTTCTCAAGTAAACTTTATATTATCCAATACAAGCTAAACGCTGTACCCTTGTCTAAAGTGTTGGCTGTTACAGAGTTATACTTCGTTTACAAAGTCTTAAGAAGAAAAAGAATTGGAAATTATTACAGAGCCTGTAAAAATTTACTACTACTTTGGAAGCAATATATGAACAGAACCATAATATGGACAGTTCACTCCGAGCGAGAATGAGACAATCTGATAGTATACAACAGAAGTTAGGAGCCTCTTCCGACAAAGACAGCAGCGTAAGCTGAGAATTGAGCTCCAGGAGATTCCAAATGACACTTTGAGCCGGAAGCAACCTGACCACCCAAGCACGGCCCCTTGTAGAGTTGAGTTTTGACAGTAATGACATGCGAGCCTGAAGTATGAAACTCAAATGCAGCAGTAATGCCTAAGTGCATCAAAGTAAATTTACCGAGCCACGTATTAAAGCAGCCTTTACACTTGATGCACTTGCTGTAGAGCTCTGCATATCATATCAATAAACTGATTGTCCTGGAGAGATGACACATCTGTTTTCAGTCCCCAATTATACTAAAACCTTTCTTTTGCTCTATAAGAAACAATAATTACTCCAGCATCTTGAGATACACCTTCTCCAGATTAGAGAAGTCCTAAATATAAAATAGGGGAGGAACGCACAATCTCAAATTACCAAAATCATTGATTCATCCCACAGAAGAAATGTAAAGAAAACCAACTGTAACATACTGGCTAGTTTGTAGTGGCCTTGGTGCATTATTCGAACACCAGATATGGATCTCAAAATTGCTTTCACATAAAAAGTTTACTCCAGATATTTACTTACTTGTTACTTCCTTTCTCAGAGTATAAAGGTCCCACGAATTACTTGTCAAAAATTCTATTTCATTGGTCATTTAATCAAATTTAATTCTATAATTATTACCCAACCTGCGATTCACAGATCAAGAATTACTGAGCACATTTACAAACATGTTTGCTTACGACTGATACAAACATGTTCTAAACAGATCTAAAGACAAATGCAGATGCGAAAGTACAATTTAGGGGGGGAGGGGACAGTACCTGGACAAGGATCGTAAGAGCTTCACGAACTTTGTCTCTATCAATAACAGGTCCATACGTCGATGCTGCGACATTGTGTGGCGTTAGAGATGGCGATGGGGTAGGCGGCGGGAAAGGTTGAAGCAGTGGAGCACCATATGGCCGTTGCAGAGTCAGGGACGGCTGAGGAGCAACTGGTGGCATTGAAGATGACATAGCAGGGATAGAAACTACTGGTAAAGAAGCATGTGGATTGAAAAATGAAGGTTTAACAAGATTTGCCATCTGATTGTGTCTGTTGGTTGGATCGTGGTGGGCTTGAGGAACAGATGGAACTGATGTGGCCGTAGATGGTAGTTGAAGTGGTCCAGCAGAGGCAGTAGTCAGATTGGATGTGCCTACAGCTGGTGAATGAACACTGGACGGCTGATAAGTTTGCATTGGCCTTCCGGAATACCCATTGTTTCCAAGATTTGTTGCTGCCTGAAATTACAAAAGAAAGGAAGACTGGTTATGTATCACATGTACATACATCAAGCTACTTAGGGGTGCATTAAGGTGCCGAAATCGATATATTTTTGAAATTATCAAGCCTATGGAAATTGTTCAAATACCATTAGCAAAATTCAAATCTATAGGCATAGTTGTACTCTGTATCAATCAAAGAAGATGTGAAAATGTGGATCAGGGTGTTACCAAAAAGTGATATATCTTTGGAATCTAGTAGTTCATTCCCTGTAATCAAATACAAGAACGAAGTTCCCCGACATTATACTCAACACCTTTGTGATCGATAGAATACTAATGAAGTGTGGTTACAAGCTAAAACCCCGATTCATCAAACTTAGTGAAAGGCAAAAAGCAATTAAACCTACTATTCAAACACTTCTATCTTAAACTGTCAAAAATAGTACACAGTCATTTATAAAAGAGCTTGTCCAGCATAGCTCCAAAAAAAGAAAGGAAGCGAACTTATTAAGCCTCCATGGTACTAACCTGAAAGAAATTTGTAAAAGCAGAAGAGATCTCATTAACATCAGCAGTATTAGTGGAAGCTGATGATGGCTCCAGAGGTCCATCCATCACTGCCATAGATGGGACAGGTTCAAGCTCCTTGAAGTCACTGCAGGATAAGAAAGAATATAGAAAAAACACTTAGATGGGGGAAGACCAATCAATGCTCACAAGCACCCAAGTCCGTAAATACAGGTGCTGATAAAAAGCATTTTTGGTCCCTAAGTCAAAACTGTTGAACTTTCTAAGCTATTTTTTCAAGAATTTTTTTCCAATTCATACGTCATATATACCCTAAGCAGTCTATAATTACTAGAAGAAACTCCCAAGTATAAAAATAGATGCTTCATAGGCTAATGGCATAGACTCTCAAGAAATGTTTTGAACAATTCATTATCGATTTAGAGAATGTACTTGTATCACATTACTTTGATGTAGGCGAGTAGCATCCTGCATACACTCTATTATTGGTAATCATGTAAGGAAATCACATATCAAACTGTCTGACAATTATGATCAGCGAGGTTTACTTCAAGTCTACAAGTAGGTTGAAAGATAAAAAGGGTGTTGTAGCATTTTGAGTAACATTATTTTTAGAGCACTGCAGTGCACTTTCAAATCAAAACCTCCGTATAAAAACCTTAAGCGTTGCTATACTAGCATAACCATCTAATAGACAGTCCAAATCAAGTTTTTTGTGCTATAGCTAATCTTGTAATATTAATCAGAGGCTCCAAGACCCCTACCACATCCATGCGCCCCACTCTTGATTTTCTTGAACACACTAGTTGCTACTGTATCTAGTCCAGAGACCAGACATAACTTCTAATATGCTACAGACACATCCTTATACTGAAAGGCCAACAAACTGATGAACTACAGAGCACGGACAATACATGAATTAGAAACCTTTTGGAAGTGGTTTCAAGTAGTTAAGACTTAGAAGCAATTTGCAATACAATTCACGCCAGCAACTTTACTTGATAATTATAAAGAAGTCATTTACTTAAAACATTCCCTATGGACGGCTACGGTTCATTGACAATCATAGACTCAGGAAAGAGAGTCGTAATTTAGTACCTTTTGCTGGACTCATGTGGCTGGGACGGAATCCTTGAATACGAGTCGATTATCCTGAGGACAATATATTAAGAAGTTACAGACAATTCTAAACTCTGATCAGCCAACATAACACATCAAAGATGACGCCACTATAGGATATATAATAATTTGATTCACTATCATATGAATTAAAAAGAAAAACAGCGATGTGAAACCATATCCGTGAAATTTATAGGAAGACTGAAAAATAATTCTCAAGACACAAACACACACTCACACTCACACTCACAAAAAAAACACATCAGCTTTTTGTTCCAACCTCAAGTACATCTAGGACTGCGGTGCCTTACCTGTTGATAAGATTAGCAACTTCTTCACACTCACGTGTATTGTAAAACCAAATGCCATTTACTTCCTGGGCTGCATTTTTGTACAAGAGATATGGTATTTGAATTTCGTACTCAAAGTCTCCCAAGAGGTTCTCGACAAGATTTTCTGCATGAAAACATTAAAAGAAGCAGATGCACATAAGAAGAGATCCTGAAACGAAATCTGAAACTAATTGCAACGGGTTCTGGTTAGCACAAAACTAGACAAGGGCTAACATTTTCTCAAGCACACAAGTATCAGATACTTCCAAAGAGATCAAAATTAAACAAAACAATAAGACTTTAACAAGATATCAAAAGGCAGAAGAACTCGAGTTTATTATTGCATGACGATTGATGATTCTAAAGTACATATTAATCAGACTTGGAAGGAAGTGATTATAGCCCTTCACTTTAAAAGACTATTAGGCCCCAAATTCAAGCTTAAGGACCCAACAAAATATCTATGCAGCCTGAAGCAAGAGATTTAACTTCAAAATAGAAATGGAGTCCCCGCCTTCCACTCAAAAGAAGATTCCAGATGTTCACAGTTTTTGAACTCAATCAGTATGAAAAATATAGGGTAATACTAATAAGCTCTTAAGGGCCGTTTCATTACAAAGCTTACTCTAACAAGTTGTACTAACAAACAGCAGTTGTTAAACAAATGTTTGTATATCATTAATTGGATACAGAACTCGTGAGTACTCCGTATTACAAAATTACAAAGTTGGGCCTTCCAAGATGCCCGAGGCAAAAGTTGACGCTCTATTCTCAGTCATCACTATGAACTAACATAGGTTGAGACAAAAATTGAGATTAAAGAATGATGATTGTTAACAAAGAAAATTAGTAACCAAGAAAAAAAAAAAGTTTCTCAAGGCAGACCTTCAACTTTAAGTTTCCATTGCATAAGACTTCAACCACCCACCATCATCAAAATGCCAACCCCCAGTCTACCAATCATAGGCAAACGAGATCAACAACTCTATGTTGAGTTGAAATTATCAATATTACATAGCCACGAGTGACAATGGAAACCAAACGCAAATTCCGGCAGAAGGATAAATCTGGTTAATATGCTGACTGTTACTCAAAAGAGAAACATATGTAATGCAAAACTTATAAAGAAACTCTTACAATGCCAAAATATCATATTCAAGGAAATTGCTAGATTCCCATCCTACATGACACATTATTCTATGAGTAATTCCAAAAACAAACAAGACGATGATCTGGAAGACATAGTATCCAATGCATTGCACCCTAGTCTCACGAAAGTAGCTCGCCTAGTAATCACACATGGATTCCATATTCATACACACGTCAACATGACTTGCTCCACCGGATTCACCATCCAAGAAGATCAAGTTATCTTAATCGAGAATTACAATCACCACAACACAAAACCAGACGAATCATCATAATAAAAAACTAATTCAACCGACACTAATCCTTTCCCAAACTAATAAATAAACTTCCGAATAAACTTCTCCTACACAAATCGACCATATCACAAACTCGATCTCTCAATCTCCCTCATATAATAAAGCGCAAACATCCACAGCATTTAAACTACCTGGCAACAATTCCGAATGTTACTAATTAAATCAGCCATTACCGCAACACAAAGCCCGACGAGCATCATACATTCACACTCAACTGATTAACAATCCAATACACAAATCATTCTCAGGAAAACGCACAAAAACCGAAAACTCGACTCCGAAAACTAACCTGTATTTCTCCGATTCATTACTATGAACTGATACCAAGGTTCAGCATTCCTACAACAATTTACGCAACAAGCTCAACCAAATTAACCACTACTTAACTAATAACTACACTATAATTAGTTAATCAGCAATTAAAACGCAATTAAATCGGAGCTAATTATACCTCTTTACGACGAAAAGCGATCCTTCAACATCCTTGCGACTCTATAATCATTAAAAGAAACAAAAAAAAAATCAACAAAACGACATTAAAATCGAAAAAATCAACATCAAAACGACATTAAAAAAGAAATTACCCATTGATTTTGATCGATGTTGAATTCGTAGGAAGAGACGTGAGCAGCAGTAAGAAGAATATCTTCAATGCAAGGATCAATTCGTTGAAGAACAGTTAGATTTAGTACTTTTGTTCCTTGTTGATCTAAATTCGGCATTAATTTCCCGCTTTGTGTCATTTTTTTTTTTTTTTGAATAAATTGAATGAATTTGAAACCCTAATTCTTGTAATTTGGGGGAGATCTGATGAGAGAGAGAAAAAAAAAAAAAAAAAAAAAAGGGGGAGGATTTTTGGGGGGAAATAAGGTGGAGATCGCGGTGGTGGTAGTAGCCGCCTATTCCAATGTGGGGAAAAATAAAACTGAATTGAAGTTTTTGGGATTTTGGTGTATCATGTATGGTGAAGTGACGGATTTACCCTTGGTGCTAGATTTTGGGGGGGAGGATCGTATATTGATCACTATCTCATCATCATATAGTGTGGTGGACTTGGGAGTTAGGAGTTGAGAATTGGACTGAGTGAGAGGAGGTGGACAACTGGACGAGCCCATGGGTGTTCTTAATTCTTTAAAAAAAAAATTATACGGTTTTGAAGCGATGGAAAACGGACTTGATTTATTGTTCGGTTTTTGATAAATAAACCGTAGCAAATAAGGGTATGGTGGTATGAGGTTATGGTTTTTGATAAATAAACCGTAGCAAATAAGAAATTTAGATATGTGATTATCAAGAGTCAGTGGGCTATATGGCGAGCCACCTTGTTTGACTGCACGAACATATGGCTAGATAGTAAAGGAATTAGTGTTAATGGGCTATATGGCGAGCCGCCTTGTGTTTCAGTCTTTTTCACCACCCGAACCAGATAGGCTAGCACCTTACCAACCAAAAAGTTTCGTAGTCAACTGTGGATATTGGGCCCTCTCTATAGGTCAAATAAGTATTGTGTGTCTGCTTCTTTAACATTTCTACCCCTCTATAGCATGAAGTGAGAAAAAAAAGGGTCGACTGTACACAAAATTAGTCGCAATTTCCTCAAATTACACTAACATCACAAATTAGAACTTCACAAACAGACACCAAGTAGTGCGTGGGGAACGACTTCCTCTTTACCATACCAATGCCCCAAAAAGAATCGAGCTATTTTAATAAAGATATACGTCAAGGAGAATGACAACACGACATAATGATCATAGTTCCATTACTTTAGTCTCAACCACTGTCAGCTCCCACAACCTCCTAAACGGCTCGACAAGTCGACCCCAACCACCTATCTCTCTCAACACTACGCCTACCCCTCCCACCCACCTCCAACACCGCATCACATACGACCTCAAATATCGACACATCCACCCTCTTTCCCATCACCATGTCTCACACGAGTGTTAACGCTACTACACTTCAAGTATAACGATATTTTCAACAAACCACCATTCTTATCCGAAAAGATGCGTTAGATTAGTCATCATGCCCACAAATACCAAACCTACGTTCGCTAAATGGACTGATGGGCTTCTCTCACAAGCCACAACCTTATTCATTCACAAATCACAAAAAAAGACCTAAAGCCCAAAACCCACCCACCAAACAAAACACGAGAATAAAACCCAACTTCTCGCACAAGATATAAATCCTTTGACAGCATTAGGGTTTTTCATTTCCTCAACGCCGAAGCAGCACAACAAGCAGAAGAAGAAAGCAGCAACAGCAACATATCCGCCGCCGTTGCCACTACCACACAACCGCCGTCATGGGTCGTATGCACAGTCGCGGTAAGGGTATCTCCGCCTCCGCTCTCCCTTACAAGCGCTCTCCACCAACCTGGCTCAAGATCACTTCTCCCGATGTACGCTCTCTCTCTCTTTCCTACTCACTTATTTTCTCCGTCTTTTTCTTTGAATCTGGGTTAAAAAAGTGTGAGTTTTGTTGCGTATTTGTGACGTTTTTTTGGTGGGTTTTATTAGGTGGAGGACAACATCTGCAAGTTTGCGAAGAAGGGTCTGACTCCATCTCAGATTGGTGTGATTTTGAGGGATTCTCACGGTATTGCTCAGGTTAGGAGTGTCACTGGTAGCAAGATCCTCCGTATTCTCAAGGCTCACGGTAAATTTTTGTAACCCTGCTGTAATTTCGTGTTCTAGATTTGATGTTGTGGTAAAAAAATGCATGTTTTTGTTGAGAGTAGTGATTTCTGTTCTGAATGTATATGGTAAATGTGTCATGGATAATAAAGTTTGGATCTTTGTGGTAAATGGGATTGTTTTGGATGTGGAATGATTGATTGCGTATACTTGAAGTTGTCTATGATAGTGTATGATGATTGATTATGTTGGAGCTGTTGGTACTGTGTTTTCTATGGGATTAATTTGTGAAAATGACCAGTGCTGCGACTTGGCGATAATCTACATTTTTGTAGCGTATTTGAATGATTTAAGGATGTTGTTATTTGCATGGTGTGGGTTGGAATCATTTGCTTTATGTTTCAGTGATTGTTTTGGATGAATGTGGCGTTTGTGCTGATTGATTGGGGTGTGTCTTTGTTGTGGAATGTTTCGGTTTCTTGAGGATTGGTTTTGGTGATTGTGTAGCAAATCGGATATGTGAATGATTGCTGCTGGTTGGGCTCTTTGTATGTATGTTATCTGGGAATTATTTTTGTGTAGGTTGATTAGTGCTGTATCTGGCTGAAAGTTGTTTCTTTGAATGCTTGATTGAATATGATGTTTGCTCAAATTTGTGCTTGGGGTGTTATTTGTTGAAATGAATGTGGTCTAATTTTGGGAACTACTGTGTCTTAGGTTTATAAAAACCTTTGGCATAGGAATACCTTTGCAGTTGATAGCTTGACGACTAATGTCATTGTAGCATGCTTGATGGTTGTTTATCAATTCTTAGATCCATTTTTTCTTTGCATTTTGGTCGGGTGTTCTGTTCCGAGACTTGTGTCTTCTGATGGTGTAGATTTGTTGTTCATGGTAAAGTTCCGTCTTTTTTTTTTTGTAATTAAGTACATTGTGCGTCTTCAACCTGTTGCTAACAATATTTCGTTGGTAGTTTTTGATCATGTGTAAGTCTAATGTTTGTTCAGTTGATTCTTAAGCTTGTATAATGTGGACAGCAAAAAGAAATGTTCTCTAAGATGAATGCTTTGTCAGATGGGTTATTGGAATTTTTTTATTTGAGAAGGGAGATTAGTGCTGTGACTTGTTGATTGTTTCTGTTTGTGCAATTCATGCTAACATATCTTTATTCGAGGATCCTGGGAAAATTAGTTTTTAAATGTGTTTTAGCAATTCTCGTCAACAACTGTTTTGTCTACTTGAGGAGAGTGTTGTGTTTTGTACAGGTGTCTGTTGTATTACTTGTGTCTATTGTGAATGTGCGATGTTGAAAACCTTTTTTTTTTCTTTTTTCCTGATGTTCTTCTTTCAATATGGTTTGTTAATGTTTTGATTGGTTGGATCTTTCGTGTTTCTTCTTGGCTTGAAATCTTTTCTTACGTTATTGACAGTAAGATGTTGAATATAGTTGCTTTCTAAAACCTTTTTTCTGATGTTCTTTCAAAATGGTTTGTTAATGCTTTGATTGGTAGGATCTTTCGTGTTTCTACTTCTTGAGTAGAAATCTTTTTTATACGTTATTGACAGTGAGAATTGCTTTTTAACACCTTGGTATAGATTTGTCCTTGTCTGGAGTAATTTACTTAGCTATTTGTTGAAAACCTCTTGTTCATTGTGGACATTTGCTATGGAACTCCTTGGTATAGAGTTGTCTTATCTGGATGAGTTTACCTGAAGTCATTGTTGTGAACCTTTTATTTGATGCAAGCGTTAAACTTCTGGCATTTTAAATGGCTTGTATTTTCATATCTGTGGTAGTGCGCTTATTGCTGCCAATGTATGTTATGTGATGTAGTGGTATGTACTATGACTGTATATTTGTTCACAATTGTTACTTACTGACGGCTTTTCTTTGCTAATGCCTCCTCTTTCATAGGTCTTGGTCCTGAAATCCCTGAGGATCTCTACCATCTGATCAAGAAGGCTGTTGCCATCCGCAAACATTTGGAGAGGAACAGGAAGGACAAGGACTCCAAGTTCAGGCTCATCCTTGTTGAGAGCAGGATCCACAGGCTTGCTCGTTACTACAAGAAGACCAAGAAGCTCCCACCAGTCTGGAAATAGTAAGTTAACAGCATTTCTAATCATTTGTTGTGTGATATCTTTGCTACCTCTGTCCAATATTGCTGTTTATTGCAAGTCAATTATCCTCCATTGTTAACTGATGATGTGCAATCTTTTAATCTCGCAGCGAATCTACAACTGCCAGCACCCTTGTCGCTTAAGCCTGCTCTTTTATTTTGGAACACTGGAGACCAAAGAGATGCTGTTAAAGGAGTGTTCTGTTTCGTTGTATGGACTGTAGCTTAGTATCAACTATCGTTTTAGTTATGAGACTTGTTATGAGACTCTTGTTTTCCAAAACAAGTGCTGCAGCATGAATTTGCTTTTCCATTTGTTACTTGATTTTTGGTCACTGTGAAGAGATATCGATTCCAGTATTTCCCTCTCGTTTAATTTGCTTGACACAGTATGTTCAGCATTTTTCGCTTTTGCTCAACTACACAGCAGTCGGGAATCCACAATTCGTTGCAGGTGTCTATCAGTCTTATCAGTCGTCGGGAATTAACTGTTATAGTCCTCGGCAGTGTGCCAGTTGCCATCCGTAAGCACTTTGGATTAGCAGAAGCAGTCTGTCTAAGCATTCATTTTGCATTCAGGATTTTCTTCGAAATTGGCTATATGTGCGTTGCATCCGTTTCCTCATTTGTTTATAGCTATGTAACCTCCGTTCCATTTTTCACGAGTCGCGGTATCAGCAAACATAGCACACCTAGTTGCTAGCCTTCACTATCCCTGTAGGATGACGACTTTGTCGATTCTGCTTCTAGGGTACGACGTTCCATATGTTGTTTCACATTAATCCGTCGTGTGACTCTGTGGGCTAGTTCAGGCCACAATTTCTTACATCGATCGACTCCGGTGTTATGTAACAACGAGCTACCATAACACCAATCTAAGTATCACCTAATCGATCATTTCCCAAACTACTCTACAATGTGATGGTATGCTAGTAGCTTATTAGAGAATCTTCATGAGGTCAACCTGCCTATTGTAAGTCTCATATATAAAATCTAGTAATTAAAAGGGTCAACCTACTCTATGTTTTACAATTCGTTGTCAAAGCACATAAAATCAGACAACCCAATCCATTCACTCACTCACCTACAATTCATATAATGTACAATCTTCTTTTGAACAAATACTCTAACCAACTTACCCAAACAATTGATCATCATCATACTCTAATTAATTAAAAATGGACCAACTCCACCATAATAAATCAAACTAAACCTCCCTATATGCATGAAATTTATCACAAACTCTACCCTACACCCCCCACTCACATACAACCTATATATGTCTCATGCAAAACTCACCACCATCACAACTCTTGTAATCATCATACTTCTCTTACAAGCTTCTATACTACCATCCTCACTCTTCCTACTACTCTCAGCATCTCTCTTCAAAACTTTGACAATAATGATGAGGAACGGAGACGAGCATCACCAGCAATACTCATCCCTCGAAGTCGAGGGCGAAAGCAGCGACACACGCAATGCTAAGGGGAAAACACCCATCATGGAGACTCCTTTTATTGGGAAGGTTGTTAGAGAAGCTGGTCATGATGAAGGAAGTCGTGGCGGAGCTGCGATTGGTCGAGGGATTGCTATCGTTGATTTTGTGATTAGGTTGATTGTTCTTGCGGCTCTTCTTGCTGCTACTATCTCAATGGGAACTACTAATGAGACCCTCCCTTTCTTCACTCAGTTCTTTCAATTTCAAGCTAGATACTATGATCTTCCTTCTTTCACGTAAGTTCTAATTAATATATGCATGCCCACAAATTATTACAACGACTGTTAATATACAAGTCATTCTCACATTTCGAGACGATTATTTAATTACGTTACAAATGCAGGTATTTCGTGGTAGCTAATGCAGTATCAGCCACTTATGTTGTACTATCATTGCCTTTCTCTATTGTCACAATTGTGAGACCATCAGCCAAGGCACCAAGACTTGTCCTTCTTACTTTTGACGCAGTAAGTTTAAACAATTACTCGATCTTTATAACTAAATTTTACCACCAATTAATATTATTTATTCAAAGCACATCAATTTTACTACTTGCGTAACTATAACATATTTCACGTCAGCATTAGACAGTTTGTACCTCTAGTAACGCCCATTACTTAATAGAAAAGGCTAACTCGACTTTTATTTACGTGTGGTGTAGATTGCGGCGGCCTTGACCACTTCAGCCGCAGCAGCTGCCGCAGCAATAGTATCCTTGGCTCACAAGGGAAACACCAACGCAAACTGGATAGCAATATGCCAACAATTTGGGAATTTTTGCCAGAGGTCAAGTGGATCAGTGGTGGCATCATTTGTTGCTGCCTTTTTATTTATGCTTCTGGTCATTCTATCTGCCGTGGCTCTCAAGACCAATTAATTATTACTACGTACGATATCGTACACTAGACGTACTCCATCTATTTTTACACGAAGTTAACGTTTTCGTTTCAAAATGTTTTCTCGATGTAACGTTTGGTAATTTGGGTTTGTATTGTTCGTGTTGTGAATCTTGTGATTTTAGCTTTGTTAAAGGTGTAAAAGACACCTAGTTTTTCTTTTTTTCCGTTTGGTATTGGCCAAAATTGTAAATGGGCTTGAATTTTAAGGGTTTAAACATATATGAAATTACTCATGAGTTGTATTATTTGCACTTGTTATTACTCCCACAGTGAGTTCTTCAATCTTTCAAAACCTTTTTGGGTGCGACAACGGGAAATGTGATATATTATAACTTAGAGACAGGTGTACCCACTCGATCTTCTCTATAGTGCATCACAAACGAAGTTGTACATAAACATAAACTCATACACGAACAATCGAACATAAACAGTACATAGATTCAAACCATACACTTATAAATTTTGTCACGATATCGAAATCGACACGAAAGATGCATTCACCATTAGACTTTGAATCATAAAGGTTAATTACTGAATAATCTTCACAGCATTGATCTGCCTTTCTCCTGAAGACATGTACTTGAAATAAACTTGGCCGTAATCTTTGAGCCTCTGGTATAATTGGGGTCTCTCCTCAGTCACCAATTCGTGGATAGGGCCAATCTCTTTGTTTGGGCTTGCAAGATAAAGCATGGCTAATGAGATTCGGTCATATTGTGGGCTTATAACCACTTTGTGGGTCGGACTCTTGAATATTCCATTGCTCGCTATCTGCTCATATGTCACATATTAGCCCATTTTAATTACCTTGTGGTATTTTGTTCAACAATACAATTGTGATTATGGGTTTCCCAAGCGTTACTGATGTTCGGTTTGAATTTCTCTCCAATACAAATAGAAGACTAGTAAATATAATATTCAAAGGAAATTTAGCCTAGGTTTGCAATGTCATTTACGTCCTATAAGTAACCTTTTTAATAAACCGGCAAGATTCATAGAGAAGGAGGTATAGATGGAGCCCCATCTACCTCCGAGTTAGGATCTGTTCAGCAAAAGTAACTGAATTGATAGCAAACCCGTACTTCTAGGCGCTAATTTGAAATTTTGCCTATACTCAACAAAAGAATCGTGATAAACCATCATTATTAATTACCTCCATTTGATCACCAACATGGATGACTAGGGCATCTTGGATGATAGGAACCCTAAACCATTTATTATCTTTTAAGACTTGAAGCCCTTCAACCTCTTTGTCTTGTAGAAGAATGGTTATAGCAGTCCCATCTCCGTGTGGTTGTAGACCAATAACTTGATCTGAGTTTGCACATCGAGGATAAAAATTGAACCTTGCATGAATTACATCTTCTTCATCATTTCCCCATAGTTCAAAGAACCGATCTTCTTTCATATTCAGTGAACTTGCCATGGCTTTTAAGAGTGTCTCAAGAACCGTCTTCGTCTTGGTCGAAAATTCATCCAAGGTTGCCCTTTTCAAAATCGAAACGAATCAAAGTTCGTTAGAATATGTAGTAAATGTGAGCTAACGCAATTAGTGATAACTAAAAAATTTATACGACGCGAATCATCCTAGGATTCCTAGCTAGCTAGTCTTGATTGAATTGAACACGAATTAGGATTATATAGGAGTGATGTCGCTACTAGTATCACTTGGTAACGCTTTATCATGATCTTTTATATATATATATATGGATTTTTTGTCAAACACTCCTTTATAAAAGGTTGGGTTTGTCAAACACTCCCTTATATAAATATTTTTGTCAAACACTCCCTTATATAACCATTTTTCTGTCAAACACTCCCAAATGAACATTCCCCGCCACATAAAGTCAACTTTCCGGCATGACCACCGTTAACAAGTGACTTCAATCAGATTTGTCTTTTTCTTTTAATTTTCTTTTTCTTTTTTGCCTTTTTTTTTTACATATCCCTCCCTCTTTTTTTTCACGTTTCAATATTTAGAGGGACAAAACGCATCTAAGACGGTGAAAAAGAAAAAAAAAAAGACAAATCCAACTAAAGTCATGTCCTAGGCGGTGGTCACGCCGGAAAGTTGACTTTTTGTGGCCGAGAATGTTCATTTGGGAGTGTTTGACAAAACATTGGTTATATAAGGGAGTGTGTGACAAAAAAATTTATATAAGGGAGTGTTTGACAAAGTCAACCTTTTATAAGGGAGTGTTTGATAAAAAATCCATATATATATTATAAGTCACGCACTTACTTGAAATTGTGGGGGTTTTGAGGCCAAAACTGAAGTTGGCGCTTATCTTCAGGGTGAACTTGAAGATGAAGCTTGTCATTCCAGTTAAAATTGCCCTTTCGGATTGAATTGTCATTTCCATAGCCTTCCAAGCTGTCTTTTGATGAGTACTGTTCCTTTTCTTGTAGGGGTAACTTGAAGAATTCCTTGCTCATTTCTCTTACTTCGTCAAGAATTGAGATGGATATTCCGTGATTCACAAGCTAAATCAACATATATGTACGATATTATAACCATGCGTAAGAGAATTGTTCTCGAAACTCACAAAATAAGTCTAACTATATATCATATTTAGTTTATCATAAGAGTTAATAATACCTGGATACAACCCCACGAGGTGAAAGCAGAGCGAAGCAGAGCAAGTTCATCAGAAGATGATGATGAAATCCGTGAGAAATCTATGGGTGGGTTATCCATAAATGGAACCGAATCGCGATCACCGACGTCGGAATCATCCTTGCACTGAATGTATCCTTCAGGCACAACTCCGTCTTGGAGAAATTCTTGCACAGGTTTAAGAGAAGAAGCTAACAATGCAGCCATTTTTAGTGAAGGGGCAATGAGTAACTGTATTAATGTGTACAATATTAGCAATATATATAGACACTTCCACCTGGGCCATATATGTAAATTGCTACAGGTCTACAATGTAGACATAATTAATTTGTATACGTGTAAAATTGAGTCAGTAGTAGTAACATTGAGATTAGAGTAGTACGATTAATTTGTAATGAAAAATTCGAGTAGTAAAATTAATTGTATTGAACGTAAAATTATCTGTGAGTAGTAAAATTTTGAATTGTAATAAAATTATTGCTGATAGTAAACCGTAAACCTCGAACATTGTCATTTATGAGTCATTGATTAGGAATAAAGCCATAAAGGTCAACATATGCGAAAAAACGCAATTTTAAGAACTTTACCCGTATGTGACAAGCGAATTGCTAGAGGTCAACAGTGTAGACACAATTATTTTGTCTACAATGTAAAATTGAGTTAGTAGTAGTAAAATTGAGACCAAAGCAGTAAAATTAATTATATTGGAGAATTCAGATAGTAAAATTAATTGTGTGAGTAGTAAAATTTTGATGGTGTAGTTTAAATATTGCTAATCGTAGACATTTTTGGATGTTTACACTGTATACCTCTATCCTTGTGCGACAAACAAATGTAACAACTACCGAGATCTTAACCATAGTTTTGACATTTCTTCAATAAAACGCAAGAATGACGAGATAACTTGAATAATTTTAAATTATATAATGCTTGAGCGATCAACAACCCTAGGAACATCTATGTGATTGTCGTACTATGGTGAGCTAACTTCTAATCTTATCACACGTATGCCTCTAATTGCGCGATTAAACTAATACGTGTAGTTGTAAGTATATATGGATGGATGTGTATAAAAGTATACCATGTAGTAGGTGAACGAGGAGGGCATACTTGGACTTTGATCAAATTTGAACTACATCATACTCTTGCTCTAAGGTACAATAGTATTTATTTTTTGTACTTTATTGGACATTTGACATATCTTACTTTTTATTTTACTACTTGTAAATACGTAATCTTCTCAATCACCGTGTGTAACGAGGATAAAGATTGGTTTAATGGTTAGAATATTAACCCTGTCTGGACATATGCAAAATCGTTTTCTCATTTTGACTAGAAGAAGAAATGTACCTGCGTGGATTAGACAATGCACTGATGCGAGGGCTTAGAGGTGGCCGATCCGATGAGACTGATGCATGTGCTAGGATTTGTACATGGCTTTTGACGAGATTCAAGCGAATTTTGCATAATTAAGTCGTTTTGAGCTTATAGAAAGAGCCCCGGTGTACAATGACATCCCCGCGTCCCACCACAAGGGTGTACAGAGAGCAAGCTTTTCCTTATCACTTTTTGGACAAGAGTCTGCTCCCACGACAATGATCTGATTCACATTACCTTGTTGCGGAAATTGAGCTTAAATATCATATTGGGAGCCATGATTTAAGTCAAAGGAGACGAATGAGGCCACAACCGGTGTGGTCGAGGCGACGAGCGGCACCGGCCATGCACAACAACCTGTCAATTTCATTCCTTTCGATTACAAAGTGAACACGTTATTAAAAATTATTGACTTGCAACAGCTAGATGTCGATGGCAAACGTACGTTAATCACTAAGTATTATTACATCCATATTAAAAACTTGTTTGTCAAATTAAACCATCCTTTTGATCATCTTTGAATCTCAATTGTGCCTAATTTTTTTGTTTTGTTTTTGGTGTGTAAAAAATGATGAGTTCTTCGAATGTTAAGCATATCTCAGAATGCTACATTAGGCCAAATCGTGAGATACACTACTCCAAAAAACCTTTCTACTTAACTCCAATGGATCTATCTTTGCTTCCTACTCCTTACATCGAAATTGGCCTCCTATTTTCGAAATCGTCGAATTCGAGCAACTATGATCGTCATGAGTACTCAACCAATGATTTCGTACAGAAATTGAAGGATTCACTTTCCTCCACACTTGTTCATTTCTACCCACTAGCTGGTCAACTTGTCACACAAGTTAATGAAATGAGCCAAAGTTGCATTATTTATGTAGATTGTAACAAGGCTATCGGAGCTAGATTCGTCCATGCTTCTTTAGACGTGACAATTGATGATATACTTTCACCAATTGATGTCCCCACGGTGGTCGATTTGCTTTTCGACCACCATGGGGCCGTAAACCATGACGGACACACACAACCTTTGTTATCGATTCAGGTCACTGAGCTCGTTGACGGGGTATTTATTGGGTGTTCGATGAACCACTCGGTCGTAGATGGAGCCTCATATTGGCATTTTTGGAATGTATGGTCAGCATTTCACATGGGCGCAAATAGCGACCATGTGCAATTGCCCGTATGCGATGGGTATAGGGAAGCAATTGCGCTCCCCTACACCCATCCGGATCAGTTTATTGGTAGGTTCGTGTCGACTAGTCAAGATATTCAAAAAAGGATGTTCCATTTTTCGCACGAGGCAATTGCGAAAATCAAAGCCAAGGCTAACGAGGGAAGTGGCTCGAGCGAGATCTCCTCCTTACAAGCACTGTGTGCGCTTGTATGGAGGTCAATCGCTCGAGCTAACAACGATCCTCAAGGTCACCAAGTCACAACAACATTCGTACTCGCGGCAAATAATAGGTCAAGATTAAACCCACAATTGCCGAAACAATACTTCGGTAACTACATCACTGGAATGAAAACAAGTACTACGGAAAGTGAGCTTCCTGCACACGATTTTAGGTGGGCCGGATCACTATTACACCAGTTAGTCGTAAATCACAATGACAAAGCTATACGTGATTACGAGGAAAAATGGATACGGTCTCCTCGAATTAACCAGTTGGGTCCAATGCTCAAGGCTAACATCATCTTGCTCTCGCATTCGCCGCGATTTGATGTGTATGGCAATGAGTTTGGGCTCGGGAGGCCCATAGCAATGCGTAGTGGACACGCTACCAGATTTGCTGGGTCTGTTTCTGTGTTCCCGGGTTATGAAGGTGGAGGAAGTATCGAACTCGAGATATGTCTTCCAACTGACGCTATGGACGCTTTACAATCTGACGAGGAATTTTGATTCTTAGGTCCAAATCGGGATTGAAGGAATTCATTCATATTAAGATCCACAAATGCACGTGATTGGATCTTGGAATGAGAGAGTTAGACTCCCTTACGGTCCCACGTTCTTTGGCGGGCACGAGAATCTGCCCGTTTAAGAGTCGGGACGAGACGAGAGAGTCGTTTGTAATGTTTAGTGAATTGATTGTTGTGATTGTAATTACAAAAGACTTTTACATCTGTGTTGCTTGACGAATTTGAGATCACTATGGTATTCACGTAACTTGTTTTTTTTTTCTGTTCGATCGGACTATGATCATGTTTGAGTTAGTATAGATCACTTGAAGACTTGAAGTCTCAAATTGCATATTCCGAATTCTTCTCGGCTCAACACAACTAACGTATTTTCTCACCGGGTGGCAGAATATTATTTTTTTCCCGACAACATAGATAACCCGATATTAAAAGTGGGCTATAGCCATAAATCATACGGAGTAATAGCCAATATTAGATGTGGACTAACCCACAAATTCCATAACTCAGAATCCAGACCCAAATCTTTGATAAAAAACCGACCCATATATAAACCCTTCAAAAACAAACCGAATCATCAAATCCTCTCTCCTCTCTCTTCTCTCTCTGTGTAGCTTACTGAAGAAGCTGGGCAAGTGAAGAGCAATGTCAATGAGGGCAAGTGCAGATGGTGGGCCACCGGAGGTCACACTTGAAACTTCCATGGGTCCTTTCACAATCGAGGTTTTCTTTTCTTCTTCTTAATTTTTTTTGCTAATTTTTTTTTATAATAAAGTTGGGATTTTTTATGTATTGAAACTGTAAATTTTTGGTGGGAAATTTATGTAGTTGTATTACAAGCATGCGCCAAGAACATGCAGGAATTTTCTGGAGCTATCTCGAAAAGGGTACTATGATAATGTCAAATTCCATCGTATTATCAAAGTAAAGTTTCCTTCTTTTTTTGATTTCCTTGATTTTTTTTAATTGTTCTGGGTGTGCTTTAATTAATTTGGGTGTCAAATTAGTAATAAAAGATTGGTTCTTTTGGTTCAATTTATTAAATTTAGCCGACCTCGAATCATTTTGGGATTAAGGCTTGGTTGTTGTTGATGATGGTGAATTGATGGTGGTTTATTTCGAGCAGGATTTCATAGTACAAGGTGGGGATCCTACTGCAACGGGACGAGGCGGCCAATCGATTTATGGGTAATGCACCTTGTTATAAATTGATGTTAGATTACTTTGCTGGAATTGGGATTTTGTGATTGATTGTAATGAACTTAATTTCCTGGCTTCTAAAGTTGTTGAACCTTTAGGGTTTAGGGGAGGTGTTAAAATTGTCTGCGAGTGAACTTGAATTGTTTGGTTATCTTTGTTTGCGTAAGTTAATCGGTAGGGGCTAAAGTTTGATTAATGACCTTAGGGAATGAATGTTTTCAGGTAAATCGATAAAAATGCGATGTTTTTAGTCATGACTCATGAACTAGCTTTTGTCAAGTTAACTCATTGATGTAACACGAAACGACTTCTGTATTTGTGAATAGACATTAGTGGTTGTCATATAATATCAGACATAAACTGGTCTTAAAATTTATCATACATTATGCTGGTTGGTAGATCATATCAGAGACTAGCCGAGATTTTATGAAGGAAAATAAGTTGTTAATTAGTAAAGCTTTAAGGGCAGCTCGGTAGTTTTCTTTCAGACATTGTCAAAGTACATGTGGCTTACTTGTATGGCGTTCTTTGCTAGTTAAAATCTGGAAAGTAGATGAGAAGCCTATCATATCAGTATCCGGAGGTTGAGTGGGTTGACTACAAAATATTGAATTTGTAATTGCTGTTGCCTGTTGGTCGATATATCTCATATATGACAAGGTGTGCTGTACCAGATGCAAGATTTTGGATTTGGGGATATCTTTCCTAGTTTCAAACCCCTTACCTTCCTCTGACAAATTCACCCTTGTCTGCCCTCTCAAAAGTTAAACCAATTAGCTAATGTTTATTATTATAGAATTCAATGGTAGATAGTTTTAGTATATTACCACTAAAATTTTAGCCACTAGCCAGTGGCTTCCCCCCTGCGGCCACCTTTGAATGTATGAAAACACTTCAAGATGTGATAAGTACTTAAATAGGGTCACATGATCTAGCCAACCACATATTCATGTAATCCTTAGGTAAGGATTATGAAAGTTACATTGACATATGTAGGTATTGCCAATTACTGATTCGGAGGGATTGAAAAATGCCACAAGCTATATATCTCAATAAAATGAACGTGGTTTAGCATGAAATTGGATGCAGCAGATACAGAATGGTTGCATTGCTTGGAGACGTTGGAGTCTTTGTCTCTTGTCCTTAATCTGCCTGTTTTGTGACCAAGTGTGTATTATTTTATCTGAATGTGCGTTATTTGGTCATTTCTTTCTGTTAAAAACTTTCTTGATTCTCATTTTCTCAGCAAAACCATTGTACTGTTCCTGTTCCGCTGCCTTTTCAGACCAAGTTTTTTTCAATACCTCTGTTGCCTGTTGGTTCTCTTGCTATTGTAAATTTAATGTACATATACATGACAACATGGATTAAACAGTTCCTTTGTTTTGAGGGTTTGGGGAGGGTGAGTGTCTAAAGAATCTTAAAAGAGAGAAGGGGGAAAAAAAAGATGAACAAGAAAACAAGCTGGAAGGTGAGACAATTTTGTGCAGGCATTAACTAAAGAAAATCTGTTGTAGGTTCTTGAGGTCACACATACTCTAGTATTTCTCCTTTATTATATGTTTGACGTTTGAACATAATGTTCTAGAGGACTGTTAGTTTTGCCTCTGCTTTGTATATTTTCCAGTTGGTCGTTGTTGGATGGGTGTAATGAGACTTGCAAAACTGCATACCCTGAAACTGATCTGTGGTTACAAAATATGTGGGATTCGATATGCCTCAAAAGACTTCTCGCAAGTACTTTTATCTGTTCCATCTCATCAAGGGTTCAGATTTCTTTTTTGATGTTTTACAGCAAGCATTTTGAAGATGAGATAGATTCAAAGCTGAAGCATACTGGTGCGGGTATTTTGTCCATGGCAAATGCAGGTCCTAATACCAATGGAAGCCAGTTTTTTATTACACTATCTCCAACTCCATCCCTTGATGGTAAGCACACTTGCTGGTCTT
Source organism: Spergularia marina (assembly GCA_963680865.1). Lineage (NCBI taxonomy): Eukaryota > Viridiplantae > Streptophyta > Magnoliopsida > Caryophyllales > Caryophyllaceae > Spergularia > Spergularia marina. Next base: position 354,690 of record OY804555.1, on the reverse strand, counting down.
TCTTTAGAATTGCTTTATTTTGATAGAGATGTATTCTACATTTCTTTTGTGTGGTTAGGGAGTTTGACTTAATCTCATGCCATTCATTATTTCATTGTGATTTGATTGTTAAGGATCACTGCTCAGTTTTTATTTTTTCCATCATAAAATTGGCTTTGTAAAAGTACCAGCCTTGAAATGGTTGAGAATTGATGTTTCTGAGCTATCCCTGGTTTGTGATTGGGTCTAGCATATAATCTCTATCAAACAATACTATATTACTATGTATTGTTAACCTTCAAATGGTCTGAAGATGCTAAAATACCTAATGATTTATGACTGACAGCTTTTCTGTTATGCCTGGACCTAAAGCTGCAAGGTTTTGGTAAATTTTCATGTCAGCATTGTATGAACTACTATTTTTAATTATCGAGGAGATTCAACAATAGTTTACTGTCAAATTATAGCTCCGCTCAGCTTGTTTATCAAATAAATATATCGAAGCTCGTTTGGTATTAAAATTTCCTATTATGTGTATGTAGATTGGCTTTCATGTTCTAAGCCTTAGTTTTATATTACCCTTTTATGTGTCTAGGTTGACTTACATGATCTAAGCCATAATAAACTGAACTTCAAATTGCGGCAAGCCAGTGAGTGTATTAGACTATTTGTCACCTCCATCAGTATTGAGTTCTGCTCTAGAGCCATCTACTGCTAGGAGGGGTTTGATTTCTCTATATTTTTAGAATATGTTTTGATTTGTATTAGACCCTTTCCCCTTGTACACTCTTGCTGGTTGTTTTGCTTGTTCCTTGCTGTATTCTTCACGGCCGAACATTACTGAAAAGCTGCTGATATTTTGTCTTTGCTCCTTTTGCTAAATTATTCATAGTTTCTCATTCTATGTTGTTTGACATGGTTTTTTCAGGAAAGCACACAATATTTGGAAGGGTCTGCAGGGGAATGGAAATTGTTAAGAGGCTGGGTAGTGTCCAGACTGATAACACTGACAGGTTTGTCCTTGTCTTTGCTTTGTTAGTTCCTGGCTTTTAATACTCTTTTACATGTCATCCCACGTACACTGCTGAGTAGTCTTAACTGATGCTATTCTAGAATCTAGAGGCATAGTTTAAACGGGATTTTATTGTGGGAGACGATATTACTGATATGTAATCTGAACAACAGAAATAGATATGCAAGGTGTTTAGGCAAAGCATTGTAGATCTCAAGGTGAATTTTTATAATCTAAGCATTCACCTTACCACTTTTAGTTCGTAGTGGGTGCTTTCCCCTGTTACCACCCAAATGAAAAGGATTGAAAATCTCATCTACGCCACTTTCTCTTGCGACATCATCTATTGGTGTCTTGATAAATTCATCTCAGATGCTGTGTTTCTGTGGATATGATTTATGCTGTTTCAGAATTCCAGTTAGCATATAGTGCCAATACATCATCATTTCCGTTTCTGGCTGAAAACTCTGTGTGTTCCAATGACTGATCATTATATGCTTGTGTTTCTTTTCAGGCCTATTCACGACGTCAAGATACTCAGGACATCTGTGAAGGACTGATAGAGGAACAGCATGAGGATGTATCGTCACAAGCCGTCACAGGGCTCTCCACTGTCTAAAGATATTTTTGGCCTTTCAAAGACTTCTTTCCCGGACCGAGAAACTCGAGAAAGAGGTTTTAGTCCACTGTTGGGAAAGTTCCTGGAATGTCTGGTGTAATCTTATTGTGCAAATACTCAGTGGGGGAATGTCACTTTGTATGGATATCTAAATCAAGCAAATAATGCAGACAGTACTTGTCTCAAAAAACATGTGTGTTCGCCCCTCTCCGGCTCTCTCCATCGCTCTTTCAGACTTTGACAAACCTAACCCATTCGACAGGTCAAAAACCGTCCATGACTCCTAATTTAGGTGGTACTTGGAGCCACCGGATCTGTGCAATGACATTGTGTTGGTAAATCATGGTCGACTAAAACCTAGCAAAACTAACCAAGCCGAATCAGCCAAATCTTATGGACAGAGAGACTGAGAGCTATAATTATTGTGTGCTTATGTCGAGAGAAAAGTATATACCACATGAGTTAATCATCGACATCCTTTGGAGACTTCCCTCGGAATCTTTGCTAAGATTCAAATGTGTCTGTAAATCATGGTATTCCCTTATCAGCCTCGATCCCGATTCTCACACACTTAGTCTCGATAAGAACTCCAACATTGCTCATTGGCTTTGCATCCAATCTGACTGTTGGTCGATCGGACAGCATTCTTATCAGGTTTTTGATAAAAACTTTTCTTCAAAGGGAAGCTTGAGCCATACGTGTCCTGTACCCAAAGATTATTCTCCCATAGGCGCGACACGATGGTTACGTGAAGATGTTATTGGGTCATGCAACGGCTTGATATGTATATATCATAATCGTTTTGATACCAGTAAGAATAACGATTATTCGACCGGGTTTACCTTTGGTTTGTGGAACCCTACAACTAGGACACATAAGACACTCGAGTTGTTATCGATCCCTAATCGTCATTCTGACGATACAATTTTTGGTGTCGGGTTTTCGAACAAGGATAGTGATTATAAGGTGGTGGTTGTAGCCATAGACCATAAAGCCCATAATCATGTGTATCTCTACTCCCTACGTGATAATTCATGGTCCGAATTGTTAAAAGACGTGCTCGATTCATCATGGCAAGATTTGTACTACAAGTTTTATGGTGGGAGTGGGACTTACTACAATGGGGCTTTCCATTGGACTTGCATCTTACGACGCGAACCCAAAATTTTATGCTTTGATTTCGACGATAAGATGAGTTTCCGGTTGATGGATTTGCCTTGGGATTACGGGTGTCATCATCGCAACACTTTTGTTCACACTAGTTGTTGGACCGCGCGCGTTGCGCACGGTCCCCCAACATGAGGTGTCATTAAGTGATATTCGGCAGGCATTGTTTTTTTACGAAGCCATATATAGGTGATATTAGGCAATGCCCGTAAAATAATGTTAAATTTGCGAAGCCATCGAAGACTTGGCATGCACATACACAAAATGGGATGCCCCATTTTTAATTTATTGGCGATCACTGAGGCATTGCGTGTAGTTGTAGAGAACATCATAAGTTAGAATGTGATTCATAAGCCCGAACACAAAACAGATCATAGTATTGCCTTTAGACCATAATGACAACAACCACAAGCGCACAAAAATCATTAGGCTATTTGGGATTCGAACCCAAAACTATGTGCCCGATTGCACATTGCTCTACCATTGAACATTTGATAGCCTATAAAGAAGAGTGATCCTACCAGGACATGTGTAACGCGAAAGGTAATCATTCTACCACATCCCGGTAGGAACTCTAAAAGTGAACGCAGCCTAATCGGGAGTAGGAGTAGTGCGTGCCACAAGAGAGCCACTTTCCTATCCCTTGATGGTACCGTCACTGGGATACCAAAAGAAAGATCTAGTTCGGTATATCAGCTTAAAGCACAGTAAAAGAAACCTACAAATGTTACCAAAAGGTACATATAGTAAAACACAGTACAAAAACGCCTCAACCAGAAAGCTCCCACCGAAATACTCAATAGGGGGGTTTATAATCGATTTTATGCTAAAACCAATACGGTGGTTCATCTACGACTGTATCAGGTCCTTGTGCAGTCGATTGCAAATAGATTTGGCCAAGCACCTTCCAAAAAAATTAGAAATACCTCATCAAATCCATAACAAATTAGATTCCAGAAGATTTTTTTTGAACAAAATGGAACTAATTGCAAAGTTGTAAAACCATATGTGAGCAAAGAAACCAAAACAACCATAGGACACAAAAAACCGACCTAGGCACAAGGCAATACATTCCCAAGCTTCAAACAACACTACATATTGAACCTAATGACCATACACATCAATACTAAAAAGTAACCTCACCACCCTGAAACAGCCCTAGGACATCCTCTAAGTCACCCATAGTCAGTTGTAATACTTGTAATGAGTCGTCACAAACAAGCAATATCCATAATTACAAAACAAGGAGCTACTCCTACATTTCTAGTATTATTTTTTTGATCAAAAAGAACCCAGAAGAAAACTGGGCATTAGATTGCCGACCAATTTACTATGTATGAATGTTACCGTTATAATAGATTAGAATTTTCCAATGACCAATAGCCAGAAAAAATACCTTGACTTAAGAGTTCTGTTGGCATGCAAGCACCAAAAGTTTTTTAGGATTCCCAGCAATTAACTCTTAAAAGCACAAATTTTATAAGAATCGACATATAAATCTCACTAAAGCTGAAGTCGGAGATAATTGATATAGGAATAATCTGGAGGCGGGCGTATGCTAATATCTTGAATAATACTCAAAACTCCAATAGCCTTATCAAGCCAGGAAGACACAGAAGCAGCTGACACATATATCGGTGTTTCTAAAATGCCCTTGTAACATTAAGTAGTACATTTCCTAAAAGCAATGATCAAGTTCTTAGGAAATATGTCAATCTACTCATTTATACACAAAAAAAAAAAGTTCATGTATAAGGTAGGTGTAGAGCAGAAATGATAAGCAAGATTTAAGATCCTTAAAACAAACCTCTGGTGGATCCTCTTGGGATGTGTCACGCAGAGCAAATATCTTCTTTTGTAGGAATGCAGCATTGTCATCAAACTTGCATGACCAATTGGTTGTCCGAAGTTTCAGCAAGAGGATTAATCTGTCCAGAGAAGAAAGAAAAAGAAAGGTCAGAAATCAGTTCAACACCTATAAAGCTAGTGAGCAGTATAAAAATACAACAGAGGTTTCCAGTTCCACCTCTAACAATTTGCAGTCAGTTTTACAGAAAAGATTATAAAGCTTCTCCACCTGCTCCATCACAGCTTGTATCTGAGCTGCCTTAAGTGCAAGACCACCAACAATCTTAGCAGCATCTTCGTCGGTGATTCCAGTGAAAACGTCAATAGGCACCTAAGAAAGGCAAAATAGGCAAAAAAAAAACATGAGTCTAGCTTAATCATTTGCAACATAAAGGGGGCGAAAGAATAAGGAAGACAACTACCTTAATGATCATGTCTAGATACTTTTCATCAAGGTCTTCAACACTGGTTCCTCCTTTGCTACAAGAGATTATAAGCTATAAACTAAAAAAAAAAAAAACAAATAGATATAAAAAGAAAATCTGAAAAAAAAAGAGTACTTCAAGCATTGTTATATTCATTTTATAAAGCAGATGAGCAAGTCGTCAAATCCGGAGGACCTGAATAGTTCTTTTGAATCAAACAATCGAGGCTAGCCTATTCGGGTTAGGCTAGGATAAAAATAAGTTCTTTACAATAACTGATGGAAAAAAATAGTGTTTTTGGTGTTATCTCGCAATTTCATTTATCAAAAACGAAAATAGATTCACCAAAATACCAACAATTTATGAATTGGTACCGAATCAAAATCCTCATTGACGACTTCTTTTAAAAAAAGAATCCAAATTGAGGTAACACATCCTTTATATCCAAAAAGAATCCAAATTAAGGTAACACATCTTTTATATTCAAACAAACCAATCAAAAATGGTGTAATACCAGTAGCCCAATCCAATTGTAGGATAAACAATCACTACAGTTGATCCTTCAACAAGTTTCAAAGCTATGTGACTAACTTATCTAAACATGTATCAATGCCAGGAGAAGCATGATTGGAAAGATAAACCAAAGCATTCACATACCAAAGCATTCACATATCAAAGCATTCACATCTACGGTACCTTCTAATAGAATCACATTGTCAACAGAAAAAAGTAAGATAAGGCTCAAGTCAAGGCATATTGGCATACCATATCGATAAAATGTCTAGCCATGCTAAATTCACAAAAAGGGCATAGACTGCGGCATGGAATCTGTTTCTACTTAATTTCCAGGAGCAAGTTATCTTAAGACAAATTATACATTCTCCACGACAAACAAACGTAAGTTCAGTGCAAAGAGAGGGTGGGGGGCTGATTTACACATATAAACCAAATGTCATACAACCTAGATTTTTACTCTAGAAAAAAAACATTATGAATACATAGATTAGAGCTTCACAAAAGAGGTACAAGCAATGGCAAAAATTACATATATCAAGAGTTGTTAATAAAATGGGCATCAGAATAATCACCTTTGATTGCGCTGGGTAGATTGATAAGTGATCAGCGCCGCACGTTAATAAGTCGGATGCTAAGATTGAATGCAACCCACTTCCCATAATGGATCTTAGCCTGCGATTCACATATATCAAATCAAAATACGCAAAAACATAATCCTCCTTTTGTCCATCCTGAGGAAGGGATTAAGCTTCTACTTCTTAGTCACTAATCTACAAATCATGTAAACTAAATAACACTAAAAATAACATGTTAATTTTTTTAACAATCACAAAAAACACAGATTCATGTAAAAGTTAGAACACAAGGATGACTAAAAGTAAAGAGACGAAATGACCTGAATTTGAAATGCATCAAAATCAACAAGAACACCAATCCAAATCCTTTTAGTTAACATTAAAACGATGAAGTAATAAAGAATCAACAAGAAACTTCTTTATGACATCAGTCTCTCCAATCTCATTCTCTTCCCAAGCCTTCCATCATTGGAAACTCATCAACCCTACAAACCCGCCAATTAATAGGAGCAAAGATGGAATTACATTGAATATCAGTCAATTAAAACCATTTCAATGCAAGCCACCAAAAACGCCTAAACTTTCACCAATTAAGCTAACTTAGACCTCCTTGAAACCCTAGACATTTCAGTTCATCACAGGATTGAAATTCCAACAACAAGTCAGCCCTCAAATTAAAACCAATAGAAATTAAAATATCAGCAACAAAAATACCCAAAAAATATAAACGAAAGAAAAACTGGGTGCGATTTCTTTCTTGTAGAAATCATATATTTCAATTCAAAATCAATCACAAAATTCAAACTTTCAAAACCTAAAAATTCCCGATTAAAACATGAAAAACTGCAAATTAACTCGAATAAACGAAATTTAAGAGCGCCGGTGTGAGCTGGTGAAGGAGCGGAGGGAACAAGAGGAAGAATGAATGGAGTGGTGGGGAGGAATGTCCGTATAACATCTCATCAACGGGCCAGATTGCAGCTAGGCACGAAGTCGGCTTACAGCCGCAGGATGCTGCTTGTCCGTGGCCCTGGGATGGACGGCTGTGATCCAAAGCGCCTCAGATCGAACGGCTGAGGGCGTGCAAGATGGTACTGTTCCAATGAACAGTTAACTTGCCTTAGCTATCTTTATAAGGTGTATAGAAGGACAAGCTTGCTTGTTGGGGAAGATATTCTTCTTCAGAGTATAGATTTTGGGTCATGGAAGAATACGGGAACTCAAATTCACAATGAAAAGCTCCCTTGTTTCAAACCTCCATCGGCTATATTTGGTACGACCATTGATGGCAAACTGTTGCTATATAGATCGTTTATAGACGGATCATATCGTTTAAAGGCTTACGACCCTGAAACTAAAGAATCCAAAGAATTACAAGCAACTAAAAATGTTACCTTAGTATCATATCAGGAAAACCTGATGATATTGTAGACACATTTTTTTCGAGTGATTATCATCAACCTTTGGGAGATGACTTCTCGAGTAACCAGCTTTGGACACAAATCGGCTTTACAAAAGCTAAAAGAGTAAGCCACACGTAGTTCTAGAGAGACGAGACCATCGACTCTTAAACACAATGTTGTACTAAAAAATAGGCAAAGAATTACAATCTAATCTCAAGCACAAGACTGGACTTCTAACCTACGGATGCTATACATTCTGGTTTAACGTTTCGTACACAATATCACTATCTCGAGTATCGTCTAATATAACCTAACGGCTCATGGACCTGCCTTTGGCAATACAATAGCTACAATCTATTACTGGGATGAACACTGCGAGTGCACCACCACAGGACACACAACTGGGAAGGCGAAAAAAGAATCGTCAAATACACCCATTAGAGAATGATGAAAATGGGCTGCCTATTATACCACTGAAGCAAAACGTATGCCCCCAGGAACACATCACTTTTCCCAGCACGAGCACGTCCTTGCTTGACCTAAATCCCCTCCCCCCGCCCCAAAAGAATTATGTTCCCTTCAATTGAAAAGATGCTATCAATGAGCATAGCTAAAGACACTGGCTTGCTTTAACCTGTAGAGACGGACACTTCATTGCAACTCTAACCTCCCTCGTTTACTAGTTGCTCAGCTGACAGCCCCATTTTCCTCTGTGGTGGCGAGACTCAAAGTCGGTGGTGGAAGTGGGTTAAAACCATTGACCTTGAGAGGTGGCTCGTCTTTCGAGGTTACAACTCCTACAGGCACAGCACTTGCCTCCTCGGATATGGCTTCCTGCTGCTGTAACATCTCCATGAATTTCAATGATGGAACGTCACCTTTACAGTATCTACGCCAAATTTTCCTATATATTTCTTCCAAACCAAGAGTGAAGTTTGCTCCATCACAGACTGGTGACTTAGCCATCAGATCTCGCATGCTCATCCTCAACTTTGATAGTGCTGCCACATCTGAAGCTAATTGAATTGCCAGCTGAACATATTCATCTTCAGTCTTGGCGACCAAATTGCCTAACCCTGCATCATGGACACAAACAAAATAAGTGCCAAGTCCTAGTGCAAGCCAATGAGACCAGCAATAGAAAACTTGCATTATATTCGCACGCACAAAGGTGGATGAGCTAACCATCTAGTTGCAACAAATCATTCAGCTAATTAAAGGTATTGTCAATTCAAGTGGAGGATTTTCGCAATTTTTCACAGCAACACAGAGGGTCCAAATAACTTTATTCTTGGTTCAGAGTTCTTTAGCAGGCTGTTTTATGTAAACACAGCAGTCCCTCCCTCTCCAATAGCAAGATCATCCCACTTTGTTACCACTCCGGTCCTCCCTCCCTCCCTCCTTTTCTTAGCAAAATCATCCCACTCTTTGTTAACACTCAGGATACTTCTGCTTCCCAATATTGATACCAAAAGCGTTGGACAGTTGAGTAAACAATGTGATCATCCTTCCTTGTTAGGACCCTCCACAGTTTAAACCATATTGAGTAACCGTAGAGGCACCATGCCAGCCCTTTCACATAGATCACATTCCATCTCTTTCTGATGGGAGTCTCTTACTTTTCATGCAAATGAGTTTAAAACTATGAAGCTTTCGACAACTTCTACTTGCAAAACGGGTTATCATTTCAAAGTAGCTTGTAAAGATATTGCATTTTAGGCAAAGGTGCACAGCCATTGAGTACCCTTAGTTAAATGCTTGCAGGCCCACTCGTATAACACGACTGACAATTACACATGACATGACCACTTCTCCAGCATCAAATGAGGAAGGGAGAGGGGGCAGTAACTTCAAAACATAACACTAGTGAATCTGCTTACCAACGCTTTTAAGGAGACTAACACCAACATTATGAGCATGCACATTTCCAGCCATGGTAACACAAGGAACCCCCATGTAGAGTGATTCACATGTTGTAGTTGTTCCAGCATAAGGAAAAGTGTCCAAGCTGCATAGGAGAATAATAGAACACTTAGTATACAAGAATTCAAAAGGAACAAAAATCAGGGAGGAAGACCCAACGCACACTGTCAGTCTGACAAAAATAAGACATCAGGAGGAGGATCACAGGTTGTACCTTATGTCCATAAGGGCATATGATTGCATGTGATCATGATTCAGAAGAATCAACGGCAAAAGATCAACACGCACAGTCTCCACTCCTAACTGCTGTAATGTTGAAAGAAATCTATGTCTAATACTGTCACTGCAGAAAGGCTTGCACTTCACCACCAGACGTGAGCTTGGGACGGCACACAAAATTTTTGCCCACGCTCGCAAGACTTTGGGTGTAATCTGAAAATAGAGTCAAACTTAAACTTAAGTATATATGGTTATGATAAATGCTCAATCGTAGCTTAACCATACACTAAAAATATAAACAAAATGGAATACTAGAATAACCAAACATAACATACCTTCGCTAAATTATTAAAGCTGCCAAAAGTAATGAAACCATTAGCCAGAGATGGAGCTGCAGAAACGGCGCCGGCTTCTGGTGAAGGCGTATAGCAAAGGAAAGAATCTGGTAACCTAACTAATTCCTCAACATGCCTGTCGCTCAAGGTAAGGTATAAACTCACTCTTAGTAATAGAGAGGAGAAGGTATGTGTGCTACAACAAATCACTATCCAGGAAAGGAAATTATGGATAAAAAAAGGACATACTTCTGCCTCGTGTCGGGGGTATCTGCTTGTGCATCAGTAATTCTGTAATCAATCGCAGGTAAACCAGTTGTATTTGGGTAGCCAATCCAGGTCACCTATCACAATAGAAATTCCGGATCAGCTAACAAAAGGAGGACATAGACTACCAGTTTCTGCCAGCTCCCTTAAACCACCAATTATAACCATTATATCCTCGCCAAATAATCAAGTAACCCCCCTCCCCCCTACCTCCTTCCCCCACCCCACAAAGCAAAAAAATTGGAAGATAGATTATGATAAACGATGATCGGATATTACTTAAAAAAGAATATGAAAATAAAGCAGTGCACGTGGATTTTCAGTCTCACCTGCAGTGGAGCAGGCCGGCAAGCCATTGTCCCCAGTTTATTATTGGCAGTATGCCCAGTAAGTTCTACCAAAATATCAACCTTGTCTTCCCTAACCATTTGAGCAACCTTCTTCTCATCTATGCCGTATATATCTCTCCAGATCCCGCCCCTTTTTATCACCCTTTCTCTGAATCTCAAAGTTTTGGCATCTGCCTACACAAAAACAAATATCTTAGAGACAACATCTGATGAAACCAAGATCATATTTTGGTAAGACAAAGGAGGTATTGAAAACTAGACACCATGACCATAAAAGATGAAAATTTTCTTGGCAAAGACAAACCATTCATTAAAGGTGCATACTCAAAAGTCACAATAAAGACATATCACACAAAGCAAAGTGTACATTTCGAAGAAATGAATGAAAATAAGAAAACAGAAATTCAACAGATAGCAGGAATGAAGTACTACAATTGTGGACTTAAGTTTGACACATGTGAAGCTAAACTCAGAGGACAATGTCAAACCAAGAAACAGCCAGTGCCATACTATCATGTGGTAAAAAACAAAAAGACGGATACAATATATAAACTGCTAAAAAACTAAACGTAAATTCCATAGATATGGCATACCTTCACCACTGCTGAATATACTATCACTTTGTAGCTTGCATAGTCATGATGTGCTAGTGGTGCTTCAATGAAGTATGATACAGAATGGGTGAAAAAATCAGGGGACACATATCCAACAATGAGTGACCGCTCTGGATCTTTTGGGTTGTCCCATGATGTATACTGCGAATACAGCCTCATGAAACGCCGGCCCCAGTCTCTGCAGTAGCATAGCTCAAATTCAGATGATGTCTAAGATTGCTTTAAATTTTGCACTGCTGAAGAATTAACTAAACCTCAGATCACATGAAAGAGAACTGACTTTCTATCACATACAAACACCCAGCTTTATTCATTGCCAGAAACTAAACATGCACAGATCTTGAAATGGTACAAAGTTGCCATAAGAACTTCAAAAGAACATAATTCACTTTGCAGTCCCCAACAACATTACCCTTATGACGCTCAAAGCCTCCTGCCATACGGCGGCGTAAGGGGGGTCGGATGTACACAAGCCTTACCCTACGTCGAAAACATAGACAGGCTGCTTACAGATAGCTCGTAATGAAAAATGATTCGAGAATCGCACAAATTGACTGCTACTTTACAATACAAAAGCGCAGACAATTTTGTGAGCCATTTCCTATTAACCCATCTATAAGCTCGTAATGAAAAATGCTTCGAGAATCGCACTAATTCGCTGCTACTTCACAATACAAGAAGCGCAGACAGTTTTGTGAGCCATTTCCTATTAATCCATCTATCCCAGAGCCAAATCGTTAGACTTTTGCTCCACCGGAAATGGAAATAATACCAAGTCCCTAACAAATATAAATAATCAATCTTACGAGTGTGTGACTGTTTTTGAAAAGTGATTAAAAATTGGGGTTTTGTTAATTATAAGTTCAGGTGACTTAGTTATTCTAAATGCTATGTAAATTAAAGTTATAACAAACCTTCACTGTCAAGACTCGTGGTTGAAGAAAATATCTTCAACAGATATCACTTCATAAAATAAGTAAATTTTATTCAGAAGCTAGACACCAAAGAAATAAGCTACCCCAACTGTAAACTAAAGAGTTTTAGACACAAGAATGCCATGTGTTTTCAGTAAATGAAGTAACCAGTTCTACATAAAACTCATCAGTGCTCTCACGCCTCATCATTCATTGTATTGTTGTTAACAGATACACCAAAATCAAAACAGGAGTTGGACGAGTCATCATCCAAAGGGCTTCTTTGATGAAACTTTACCTACTCTATGGCTGAGTGCTTACATTCTATTTCGTTTTTCAATAAAAGAGCGGGGAGATATCATTACTAATCGGCATAGAATGATTGTAAAAGGACCATATGGAAAAGGAAACTACATTTAAAAAAACAAAAAAACAAAAACCAAACACCAGCAGCACTGCATTCAAACTATGTAGGATCAAGTCCAACCTGTGAGCCTCATAAAGCTTGTTATCGTCCCCCTCATTGATGTAGTTCATAGCTAGTAAGCGATTCTGTGAGAACAAACAGAGAATATCAGAGATTTTACAAGATAACAATGGACATATATCTATTTTCTTTTCTCATGAACTTTCCCCTTCCTAACAAGGATGACTAACAGAAAGCCAGAAAGTTCACGCTTGGGCAGAAAAGTTTGAGTGTAAGTGCAGACAATGCAATATAGCAGACCAAACCATATCAGACTTCGTAAACCATAATATTCAAGCAGGTTATAGCATAAGAAAAACAGCTGAACAAAATGGGCTCTACACTGGAAGAGCGGAAGGACTCTAGGTCGTTGATCACATGATCCACAGCCCCAAGTTTATCTCTAAAAGCCATTTGCACAAAGCAAAAGCTCCTAAACAATTACCTAGGTCGAAGGACTCACAAGTCATATCAGAATCCAGCCTACTGCCTTTTCTCCCTCGAAAACAAAGTGGTCTAGTGACAAATTCTCATGACTTTACTTGGGAATGTTTTGGGAAAATCCTTTGGGAAAGGAGTATATACTGTTAGGGTATAAACCCATTGAATAGGATCAAGCATCAGATGGTTCATTCACATGGTATTTTGATGGTTGAGGCCAATTCTATGATTTTATACTTAGTACATTTACTTCATGCCGTGAAGGGCTAAGGCTGGGTCTTTAAGGCATTTTCGTATATTGCAACCAGATAGGGGAACTTGAACTAGCTCTATTACAAAGAGCATCCCGTATTTCCAACTCATTAGTCATGTGTCACTCTTTTGTTTATCTATACAAGGTCCCCTGTACAGAGAGGTATCAAGGTGTATGCAGGTCACAATTCTACAAAGACCACTTCGTATTCCAAGGGTTTCCTACGAATCATATCCTATTATCCTTAGGAGTTGAAAGCCTGAACTAGTCTTGAAATCTTCTAGGCTAAAAATATGCAGATTCAATAATGCAAACACACATGTCTTATGTCTACAGTACTCGTAACACTTACTTTACCCTTCTTAACCTTGATGACCCACAGTAAACTCAAAGTTATTCACAAGTAACCAACTGTACAATAATATATAAAGGAATATAAGCCTTATGGCAAATTACCTGTCCAGCATTCCGTGAATCAGGATCTATCTTGAGACATTGTTCATAAGCTTCAATAGCGCGAGAAATATCTCCAGCATCTCTATACAGAACTCCTGGGAACAAGAACGAAGAAGTGAAATTGTGAAATTGTGAAATTCAGAACAATTTCAAAATATGGATGTGTATTATTCAGCACTAGAAAATAAAGAAACACACACACACACGCAGGAATAAGTAATGTAATCATTGTAACCAAGCATGGGTCGCACAAAGTGAGGGATTACAGATGCGCTAAATGCTGATGACACATTTCAGACATACTGATACTTGTAAGCTCAAAAACGGAGAAGTTGGATACCTAAATTATTATATGCTTCAGCATATGTGGGATTTGCAATTATGGCTTTCTCAATCATACTAGCAGCAGCGTCCATTTTCCCCTGTACTAAGAGCAAAGATCAACACCAAGCATTTACTAGCATAGTGTTCCATGCGAATACACGTCAAGCAATCGAATTGCACCTGGACTGTGTAGACAACACCAAGATTATTCAAAGACTGTGAGAAGTTTGGTTTAATCGACAAAGCCATCTGCAGTACAGTAAGAAGGGAAAGTTATAGTCAATACAAAGATGGCAACAATGGGTAAAGAAATACAAAGATGGCAACAATAAAAAACTGTGATTGCCTGGTAGCACTCCACAGCCTTGTCAAGATTCTCCCGATCTTTGTAAATAACCCCTAAGTTGTTGCATGCTTCTGCGCAATGAGGATTGAAATGGAAAGCAAGTTCATAAAAAACGATTGCCTGCAACCAAAAGAAGACAGAAAAGTTTTCCTCAAGAAAGTGATATTGGAAGGTGAACCCAGATATAAAAAAAAGTCAGCACTTCACAACACACCACATATTCTTAGATAATCTGCAATATTATTTATTATACCTACATATACTATCACTTAAAAGCTAATTTACGCATTTTCGACCAGCCAAGAGTGTCAGAAAGATCTCAATGTAACATATAAACCACCTTGAGTGTAAGATAAGATAACCACTAAGATACATAGATGGGGGAGGGATACACGTCAGATATATAGTCTTAAAAGTGACCAGTCCTAGTGTTTATACCATCTCAGACTACAGCACTTCACCATAACCTACCCATTGCATCAGCGTAATGCCAATTGTAATAGAGTGCAAAGACTATCGGATAAGTTATGTTGTAGCTAAATCCATTTTCGTCTAAAAAGCTACTTGTGCATTTTCAAACAACCAGCCTGATAGATACTAAAGCAACTGAGACACACCTTTAATGCAAGAAATACTACAATATGCTAATAGCCAATCGGCACAACAAGGAGGGGTGAAAGTCAGATATGTTGTATATAAGCTTCAGGCGTAACTTACCATCTCAAACTTCAGCATTTCACCATACGCAACACCTAAGTTATACATTGCATCAGCATAGTGCCAATTGTAATACAACGCCTTCTTATAGTATGCTACACCATTCTCAATATCTCCCTCTAGTTTGACCTGAACAGAACGCTGTAAGTTGCAAATCCTCACATAAATGAATACCAACAGAAGAACTTGTTTAGAAACAAGTGCATAATACGAGAAGAGGGTACAATGGGGTTAAGACAACGAAACAACTATAACCACAATAATTTACACGAAACAAACAGTTATTATAGTATTCAGATCTGCAGATTCACTACAACTGATTGAACAACTGGACTATGTGGCTGAGGTCACACAGACATAGTGTCTTAATGAGAAGTTTTATATTTAATTCCATACTGTTAAAGATGCTTATGTCTCATACTACTCAACAATGTCCCTACAATATCAACCATCAAAAACAATTTTGATTTCGTTACTTTACAACTTTTTCAAGGCCGAGATAAGATTATATGGCAGGGGTACCAGTTAGCATCTAGAACGCAGGACTTATATCACAAATATCCTTCATGAGAATTGAAGGTCGAGATTTAGTATTAAAAGAGTTAGCTGTGACATGAAAATAATTCATACGACCTTAGTTTAAAAAAGCAAGTCTGACAGTCACAAACGTGAGACGTAAGTGGTGACGCCCTCAGCCTACCTAAGGCGACCTAGGCAACGCAGGTTCTAAAAAGGGGCACCGAGGCGAAGGCAAAACAGAGCACCTATGGCGCACGACTATGCAATTTCCAATTTTTTCTTCAATTTGTATACTTCTACCCTTCCTTTTGCCCTTTAATCCCTAGTTTCTACTTCTTTACATATTGGCCCCTATTAAATACCAAAAAAGGTCCAACTTTTACAAAATATTGTTTTAAAAAATAGAAGTTTGTTTGCTAAGAGTAGGCGCCTCGCTTCCATAAGGCACGCACCTCGTTGCCACAGGCCCTCATCAACTCGGTGCGCTTTGCGCCTTCTAAAACTAAGCGTGTGAGCAAGCACCTGATTAGCGATTATCAACTACAAGTCTTGGAAGTAATGCCAAGAAACTACAAAAGCATACTGAAGCAGCAATTACCTTTGTTCCCAAATCTGTCAAAGCTATAGCCATGTTATTTTTAGCAATCTCAAAATTCGGAGAGACTGCCAAACACCTGAGACAGCCAAAGCAGGAACAAATTAAAGAGAGCATCTCCCCAACTACGGCAACGAATTTTTTTTTCTTTACAACAAATGAACAGTAAAAGCAAGGTCTATAACTTATGCGTACACTAAATACATATAAAGCTAAGACCGAAATTAACACCCAGTATCTACAGTGGAATTCTTGCAAGATGCAACAGTCCCAACTCCCAACCACAGAAATCAGAATAAAAAAAGCACACAAAAGATGTTCAGCCACAAAATGCTACTAGGCAAGTTACCTCTCATAACACGCAATAGCAGACTCCAAGTCCCCTCTGTTCTTGAATATGACTCCCATATTGCAATACGCTTCAGCATACATTGGCCTCTCTAGAGCTGCCTTCTCATAACAAGTGAGGGCCGTGTCATATTGCATCATTTCAGAATAGACAACCCCGAGGTTATAATATGCAGGCTGCGGACAAACATTGATAGATATTCAAAACTGAAGCATGCTAAATTTAAGTGTCACAGTATTACAATGTCAAAAGAAGTTGTCTTACAGCATAATGTGGATCTACTTTAAGGGCTTCATAGTACTTTTGTATCCCATCTTGAGTATTCCCAGCAAGCTTTAAACTGGTCCCGATATCCGTAAGTACAATTGCTAAACATTCCGCAGCTGGTTTATATGATGGATCAGCTCTCAGAGCCTTCTGATAAGACTTTGAAAACCACAAAACAACGATTAACAACTACTACAAGAAAAGTAAAGAAACGAGAAGAACAACTATTCCGGACGACTGGCTTTCAACTACTTACCTTTTTGCTTTAGCACGCAAGCACTAATGACTATGTAATGGTGCCCCAAAGGAGAAAAAAAAAAAAGTCAATTTCTAGTCAAGGTCTTGATCATTTTTATTTGAATAAGTAAGATACCAGGAACCCTGGATAGCTAAAAGCACCAAATGGTTGTTCTGAAGCACATGTTCAGACTCCTTCCGTCATAATATCAACCTTCTGCCAGCTAATCCTAGATAGTGGCAAATATAACCTTGAGTCCTAGAGACACAAAGCAAAACACTTCCACCCATGGTTCAATTACCCAATATGATCTTAAGGCCACATCAACAATCAGAATGTTATTTCCTGTCTTCAACTAAATTTCGACAACTAGTTGAAACACACAATCATGATCAAGCCCTTAAAAAAAATGAAAACTACTGTAAGAACTAAGCACACATAACTGTAGGCACGCAGTGTTGCTGAGCTAGATTCTTTGGCACATTACATTTGCTATTATTTTAAACAAATCAGTCAACACATAGAAGTCTCGCTTACATCAGAAATGTGAAACTTGGAATAGTAAAAGGTTGATAGCAAACGTAATATACCTCAGCTGCATCAACAAGTCGACTATCATCCTTGTACAGGATACCACAGTGTGTGAGAGCACACGCATTCTGAGGATCAATCCTTATTGCCTCTGAAAAACACTCAAAAGCAAGCCTTCCTTGATTTTCCATCTGTAAGCAAATCCCTTTCCCTATAAGAGCTTCTACATTTTCTTTGTCCTTCTCCAAGATGTTATTATAAGTTGCAAGGGCCTGAGAGAACTTATTTCTGGTACGAAGAGTGTTTCCATAAGAGAGAGCATCCCTGACATCAAATTCTTTTTCCAAAGAACCATTACAGCTTGCAGAACCATTTTCTGCAGATGCCTTCAGAAAACCATTTTCCCTAGGAGGTTCATTCGGCGGACTGCTACTGACAACTTTTTCCATCCTAGCCGTCTACAATAACCCAGCTTCTGAAAAGAAAAGAAAAAACACTTTTTCAAAGGCAAACTAAGACAACCAGCAACTCCGCCTCTTCATCAATCAGAGCAAAATTTTTATCAAGCAAAAAACCAATTGGGCGATAGACCGAGTCTCTGAGATAGGCTACAGATAAAAGATCGCTACTTCTTGCCAAAATCTAGACCTCAAGCATACATATGAAGGTAATAACTTGACTAAGACGTTCTGATGGCTAAATCTCAGAGCTTTTAGTATATGAGCATGAACCTTTGTCCCTTAGCTCACCATTGTATCATAAAACTTCGCCTAGTCTAATTAGGAGATGGTCTTACCCAAATCTTAGTAAACATGCAAATTAAAACCAGCAACTCTACCTATTTATCACTTTAAACCATAATCTCAATCGATTGAAGAGTCAATTAAGCAAAAGACGAAGATAGGCTGCAGCGAAAGTCTCTACTTTTTCGCCAAAATCAAAAAACTTTTTCATGGCTAAATCTTTGGAGCTAATAAGAGATGAACATGAACATTTTCCATCAGCTCAGCATTGTATCATAAAACTAAGCCTCGGCTTATTGCGATACCGCCACACCTAAGGCGACTGATATAGACTACACTTGAAATCAATACCAAGTTCCTTCTTAAAGAAGGAACAAAGAACCCTAGTTCCAATTAAGCAGAATTAAGGAGAAGACAATACTACTTCATCAATCAAGAAAACAATCTAAAATCATAGTAAAAAGCTTAGTAAATTCCTCAAATTAACCCAAATTCATGACAAAAAAAATACAAGAACAGCAAAAAGAAATGTTGAATTAAAGTCAGAAACTTACAGGAAATTAGGGATTTTGAAATTGAAACCCACATTCATAAACAGCAATGGCTGATGAAGCGTGAAGCACAAGTTCCTTCCTTAGTAAAGCACTCTCTCTATCTCCTGCTCGCCGACACGGTGATGTCGGAGAAAATCTTGCAAACCCCAGAAAGAAAAAAAACCCTTGATTGTTGGATAAATTTCAAGAATTTGGGGGAATTTTTGGAAATGTTGATTACCCAGAAACTAAACCCAGAAAAACCCTTGATTTTGATTGATAAAAGAAAGAGAGAAACTGTGTGTTTGTGTTTGTGTGATACGAATGAAATGAAATGATTTAATGGTGTGCTGCTTCTGTTCGACAGCAAGAAGAGGGTACCAAGTTCATGCGGGTGAGTTAGGGAACATTGTAATCTAAGCCGAGAAAGTTTTCGGTGCAATCGGGACAATTAAAACTTAAAAGTCTTATTTATTAAGTACAGAATATACATGTAACGGGATATCGATATGTGAAAGCTTATTAGTTGAGCTTAGTCAAAGTGTATTGGCAAACACTCATGTGACCGTAGCCTCAAATATCAATAAGACAAGATTTTGCTTATGGGAAACCCGTTACACTAACTTATTTTCTTGCATATTACGGAGTACAATTTCACAAGAAAAAAATGAATCAAGAACGAATTCATCTATTTTTTTGTGGAACAGACTCGTGATCCTATCGTGCACCAACATAAGAGATCGATTTCGTTTACACTTTACACAACGTTTTTTTATCGTTTCCACTTTACTATGGAGTATGACTGATTGACCGAGTCCTTTCATCCCAACTACCACTTTTCCGAGTCAAATTTACCTCCGATGTATGAACAATCTCCAATCTCACAACAACTCCGGAAAGAAAGAGAAAAATTAGGGGCTTGTTCGGTATCAATATTACTATCGTTTTCAGTTTTTGGTCCAACTATAACTCTTGCGAGTTGGTCCAACTATAACTCTTGCGAGTCTCGATTTACCTACGGTGAATGAAAATTTTCCGATCCAACAACGACTCGAAAATAAATAGAAAAATCAAAAACAAGTTTTAGTTTAACCGTTGATAACTCCACTCTATCAACAGTTTGACCGGGAGTCCGCAACAAAGTGTGACCAGTACAATTTTTCATGTAACTTTTTCCCTCAAAAATCACAAAGATCAAAACTTTGGCTTTCCAAATTTTCGATAAATTCTCCTCCAATTTCTCTGCAAGTTTCCCAAATTGGGAAAATTTCTCAACTTGTACAACCATGGCGATGACAATTGAAGGTGTAATCTTTACTCTTTCTCCTTTCTTTTACCCCTCTTTTAATTATTGGTTCATTTTTACTACTAGTTCTGATCAATCGCATTTTCTGCACCTGGATTTATTAATTATTACCCCCAATCTTCATAAAAGTTTGCAACTTTTGAGATGTTTGATTAGGGTTAGTGCTGGATGTTGATACTTAGCCCTAATATTATGGAAAATTGTTGGATTAGAGCATAATGAAGTGGTTGAGGAGTTAATTTCTGAAGGAATTGGATTTGATTAAGAAAATATGAACTTTGGGGAAGATTTGAGTTTGGGTTATTGATATTAAGCAATTTTAATATAAAGTTTTGGGGATAATTGAGTTTGGGTTATTGCTAATTGTGATGAATACTGATTTAATTCGTTTTGTGTGCAAATTGGTGTTTGTTGGGTGCGTTGCTGCCGGTTTTTGCTGTCGAATGGCGCTTGGTTTATCGCAGTGTAAGTATCGAGATGCTTGGAAGTCTTTCGCTTTGATTGTTTTTATATTTTGGGGGAATTAAGGATGGTGTAAGCTGATTTGATATAAAATGTGCAGGCTTGCTGGGCTGGCGTTTATGTTCTCGTCGAGTATTTTGCTGCAGATACTGGTGAGTAGCTCTAATTGCAGGTCTTGGGACGACTTTCTTGTGTGTGTATTGGTCATTGAGGTCATAGTAGTATTCTAAGTAAATGTTCTACTTGATTGTGCATAGGTGCTTACGAGTCCATCAAAAGGTAGCCTTTTACTCAAGTTCCGAAATTTTCGTGCAATCTTAGTTTGGCTTTCTTATGAAACAATCATATATCTTTGTTATTGGGCTGTTATGTCTTGTTTGACTTAAAAGGCAGACTTTTTCTAACCTCAATGTCTAGATTGCTTGCGGCGGTGTTTATTCACAACCAGTTGAGGTCTAGGTTTTAGCTAAAATGGAAAATCCAGTCTAGTAGTAGTACTAGTAGTTGTAGAAACAAAGTATATGGTATTTGGTGCTGCATAACATTAATCTCAGGGGCTCGTTCGTGGGACTTGAGTAAGTATGCAGATCTGTGTGGTGCACCCAGCTAATCTTACTTTTGGTTTTTGGCTTGAATTGAAGTATGCTAGAGTCTGTGCCCATACGAGAATGTCAAATACCCGAGACAGATAGATGAGGTGCTTTATAGTGCCATAGGAGATTATGCAGCATGATCATAATGGTTCAGAAGACTATGCGAAGTCTATTTTGCTTCTGTTAAGAGCAAGTATGATCTTAAGTGAATGGATTTTGTGGACCCTCAACCAAAAAAAAAGAATGGATTTTATGGGAAATTCAAGGGTCATATCAGATGTGAATGTAGTCGTCTCTCTTTGTTCTTCGTAGTGAGATGATTGTCATTTTATCACCTTGGGCTTTTTTAATACTGTATCGAGTTCTTTTGAATCTGAGAGCATTAAGAGGTCAAGATTTCTGTTCAAGGTTTGATGGTGGAGACAGACTTTCTATTTCCAGTTCTTATTTACTCAGATTTTCTAGTCTTTTCATGTGTTTTCTTTTGAATTTGGTAAATCTAGGAGAAATTCATGGAGGGTATCCACAGTTCGGTACCTCGGTCACATGCTGTAGGGGGATGAGGGTGGCCGTGTAGGTTAGCATTTTCTATCAAAACATTTCTACCATGTCACTTTTAGATTTGCACGTGGCAGACTGACAAGACTGCAAGGGGTACGGAAAGGCCTAAAGATATTTCGATAAGGATGATTGAAAGGGATATTGGGTACATGGAATGATGAAGTTGAGTAAAATTTGGCGTTAGAAAGGGCTATAGGAGGAAAGAATTCGTGTGGATGATGAATGTGACTTATTTTCTGTTGTAATTTTTGTTACTTTTCCTTTGTTTGTATCCCAAACTTTTTCCTCTCTTCTCTACTTGTTCTTTGTTGTTTTAACTCTTTAACCAACTTTTTCCTCCTCATTTTTTTTATCAAATTTTCTTGCACTCTTTTGGATCTCTTCTTAGCTTGCATTGTTGTTTATATATTAATGTCTGGAGCTTCTTTATGGCAGGCTTGTGCACTCTACGGCAACTGGTGGCCAATGTTGTCAGGTAGGCTGTAGTGGATATGCTCAATTTAAGGAACAAACTGAATTCCGCAATTGGGATGTCCCTGACTTTGATAACTGTTTTTCTTGTAGCTCTCATGTATGTATTGGTGCCTATGCCATGCTTGTTCTTCGGAGGTGGTTCTACACAATTTTTAATTAGTCGAGATGGTGGAGGGTAAGTTTATACGTAGATATATGCTCTTTTTATTTAGGATATCCTACGATGGTGTAGAGTAGATGTAAATTGTCACATTGTGGAGTCTTCCAAGTACTGGAAAAGACTGTAAACTAAACCTAACTACGTAAGATTATCAGAAAATTGATTATATCTGTTGGGTTAACTATATTTATTTTACCATCTAAATGTATCAATACTGATCATGTTATATGGGAATTACTGTGAACCTGTCCTAGTCTTGAGTGGTTGACTAGGTAAGAATATGGGCACCTCCTTATTAACCGACCAACCCTTCCTAGTGTGTGTGGGGGTGTGGAGACCCATTTTGATGCTTTGCGTTGAACTTGGGAGACTTTGAGTGTTAAATGAAAGAGTTACCGAGTTACTTTTGATGTCGTGCTCTCTGAAGCTGTCCTTTTCATTCAGGATTGACTAATCTAAGTGTGAGGGAACATTTGTAAATTCCCGAATACCTGAGTATTTTGAATGCTATGTTTTCACATGCTATCAAATTATCCCAAATGAGTTGTTTATAGTTTGCTTTAGGTTTCACTTTGTACTACTGTTCAGAACATTAAAGCGAAACCCATGTATCTCTTACCTAACCACAAACATGTTTGCAGCTGGATAGATGCTGCAAAGTTCTTGACAGGAGCTTCAGCCGTGGGAAGCTTTGCAATTCCTATGATCCTTCGGCATGCTGGTCTTATAGAGACAGGAGCCATGGTGATTGAGTTGACGTCTTTCTTCATATTTGCCTGTACCGTTTTGTGCTTCCACCGCGCTACTCTAGAAGATGAATGGTAGAACATTATGAGGTATTCTGGCTTGATATCAATATGAGGTTTGTGATCTTCATTCCAGAATTTGTAAAGTAAATAGTGCACAATGATGCTGTCTATCGAGTTCAAGAAACTCGCAACAGTTCGATAGTAGGAAATTGTATTGGTTTGTGCAGGAAACTTACGAAGGGTTGTATAATGTGTGATGATTGATTGATGACTGATGAGCAACTAAGTGAACTAACTTACAAGACACTGTTGTTTCCTTCGTTATGTTGAATTTATTATTTCCCTATTTCCGCCCACCCTCGATCATCCCTCAGCCAACAAATTGAGAAAGATGCTGGAGGAGAATTCCTCATCAGGGATAGTTTGGTGGCACGCAGACACTATTCTTTGGTCTTAAAATATAAAATGGAATGAAGCAAAACGACTCAGGAAAATGTATGCGGTTGGTTGGTGTATATGCTTGATGCAATTTGCATTGTTTCGACGGTTGGTTGGTGTATATGCTTGATGCAATTTGCATTGTTTCGACGATTAGTAACGACTACTCCGTATTATTCAGTACTCACTAAGGATTCTTGTTCATGACATGGTAACGCTACTACTATCATACCAACACATCATGATTATGATATAATCCTAAGTCTCATATCTCCCTCGTATAATATTCCAAGAATCCATCAAAGTGTCCCATTCCCACAGAGGTGACCCATCAGTCCATGATTGCATGTCCATAAAACCCTCTTGCTCATCATTGTTAGTAGTTGCTTGAGAGGGACCAGCCATTTCATTAGCTTCTTCTTCCCCTGATGATGATGAAGATATGCTTCTCTCGACCACGGTCGTTGTTGTTGTTGTTGTCGTCATTGTACTCGCTGGAGGTTCGTTCGTGGATGTACTGCATGTTGGCTGATGATCATGTTTGGCTTCCTGAACCAATGGAGTTCCGTCAGCCGGAAGCGCAGCTGCCGGGCGCCTATCAAATGCCCGGAAGCATTTCGATTTCGTGTACACTCGGCATAAAGTGAACTCACCCTTGCGCTGCACATATTAAACACAATGCATTCATTAAGATGAGAATTTGAACTCGTCATATAGTGGCATGAAGAAATGTCTAAGAATTATGTCACTTTTCGAGAAATCAAACATTAATTAACAATCCAAAAGACTTGAACCGCCCTTCTACAAAGCACAATAATTTTACCACTCTACAAACTTTATCTAGGCCAAATAAATTCGACGAATTAGTCCTTAACTCGTGTCTGATGACCTTAGGATCATCTTACCTAAAACTTACCGATGGAATAGGAGTCCTTGAAGATGACGCTAATGAGGCCGGGTGATCCACAGGGTCTATAGCCACATACTCATTCATCTTCCACTTGGTTTTCACTCGGTCAGAACTCGTACGAGATCGACCGTGGTAGAACACCATGGTTCTCTTGACGCCGATGGTCCGACGACCATCAGACGAGTAAACAAATGTTGGTGAGCCAGTTGCTTTCCAGTAACCAGAAGTGGTGAGTCTGTTGGGTCGTCCTCCTCTTGCTTCTTTCTCTTGTCTTGGTATGAAGAAAAACCATTCCTCCAATTGTGGGTCTGCCCTACATACCTCTCCTGATAGCTCTACGTACAATTTCATGCATATTAATTAATTAATCAACAACAATAGATGATCAGCTTAATTAATTATGTACGTGTAGAATTGCACATTTTTTAAGAGGTAAATTGCTAGAGGTTTACAGTGTAGACACAATTAATTTGTCTACAATGTAAAATTGAGTTAGTAGTAGTAAAATTGAGATCATAGCAGTAAAATTAATTATAATGAAAAATTCAGGTAGTAAAATTAATTGTGTGAGTAATAAAATTTTGATGGTGTAGTAAAATTATTGCTGATTGTAGACATTTTTTTTTTGTCTACACTGTAGACCTCTAACATTGTCCAAGAGATACGCGCATGGTAAAACTTAATCAAGACGCATGCATCCGAACAAAATGATCGATCAATTGCGATTTTTTAAATATCAACATTATTTGTGTATGCATGAGAATCCAAGTAACTTATTAGAAGAGTAGGTAATAATTAACGTACTAATGAAGATTAGCTAGTAAAGCGTACGTACGTGGGAGCTCCCATGGATTAAAATCATAGATATAAAGAACTGGTATCACACGATCTATTTGGTCGAGCTTCTTCCTTTGAAGCTTCAGCTCAAGATAGAAAGATATCAACTCTTCTTCTGTTGGATCGAATCGAAACCCTGGTGCTATTAACTCATCGCCATCAACCATCTTCATTCTTTGACGTGTATATAATATAATAATGTCTGGTTTTTTTCTTCCGTGTATTATTAACCTAAAATCCTATAGAGTAATACAATTACATCGCTCGTGGCCTAGGGTTTATTTTCACGTTACGTTTGATGACTTTATATAAGCCATTAGAGAACGAAAATGAGCAAATGACTATGACTTATTGACTTGATAGATGATGAGTACAATAAAAGTACGTAAATTTCTTGGAAAATATGTGCAAAAGGACACTTAAAAAGTTGATATATGCGAATGCGATGCTGCATAGGAAGTCTACGTCACACGTTTTTGTGGAACAGCAAAGGAATAAATTTACTGATGTGTACATACTGTGTAAGTGTCTCGTGCGTGTCCGTACAATGACTCGAGAAGACTTTCATTGTATGGCTGTATGCAACTCGAGGATACCTTGATCTATATTCTATACTCAAATCTTTTCAGTTATATATACAAAATTACGTGACAATTACTACTTAATCGTGTGAAATAATTTTAAAGCCGTAGAAGAGAATGAGGATTATAGGATGGCCATTATATGTGCAGCATGCACAAGGGTGAGTAACACGCATATATACTACGTGCGTCTTCAAGGTAATGACTAAAATCTGGTCGAACAATGCAATAATCCGATCAACTCAGTTTCGGGTCATTTCCAATTCGATAATAAGCCGATCCAGCTTACCATTGATATCGGACATATCAATGTGCTTTCGTTCGAGCATGATACATGGTATCTTGCTTAAATCAATCTAACATGTACTCATCTTGTTCTAAACCCAACCTAAGAAGAAATCGTTTCAGCCACAAAGATCTTACAAACTTTTTCACACGACTGCTATGTATTTTGGTTTAGTGGTTTAGATTGCCCGAATATATGGCCTCCCTTAAACAACATAAATAAATAAGCCGAGGTAGGCTTTTTAATCGTCCATGTTATCATCGGTGTACCTTTCAGTACCCTAACCGGGGTAACAAGTACCTACAACCCGCCACCGACCGTTAGAAACAATGTCCAATACCAAAGCGGTATATCGGCTACCAAAACAACTACTTTCAGACGTTCAGTTATCCTATCCGGTGTATCTTACAAGTTACTAATTTCTGGATCAGACATCGCACCAATGTTCAGGCCCAAGCCCAAAATTACACCATGTATGAACCAGCCGCATACATAAACCCTAATTTCTGCAATTACTTAAAACCCTTCACTTTCCCCTCTTTTTTTCTCTCTCTCATCTCTATTTCCTTCTTCCTCAAGCTCCCTTTTCTTCACCATCTCTTTCACAAATTATGGGTTTTCAGGTCTAATTTGGGGGTTGAATATTTCTGCAAAATTAAGCGCAGCCCTTAAGATCGCCTTCCAAATCCTATAATGGAAGCGTTTTGAGTCATAGCCGCGCAAAATTAAATTAAAAATTATGGGTGATTTATCTTATTAGGGTTTTCCTCTTAATTTAATCCCCTTTTTTTATTCCTCTGCCTGAACTTTAATCAACCCATTTTTCCCAGATTTTTAATCATTTGGGTTTTTTAATTTACACCCATTTTGGTGAAATTTGCTTATAAATATTCAGTTTTTAATTAAGCTGTTATGTTTATAATGTTTTTTCATCAAATGGGTGTTTAAGATCCAAATGTTTGGGGTTGTAAATGTGTTGATCTTTCAGGCGTTGAAACATGTATTCATAATTAACTGATATTTTTTAGAGATTTTGGCAAGAATGAGGAGAAACTTATACTTGAAGGAATTGATTTTCCTGATGAGTAATTTATTTTGCTTATTGATATTCTGACTTGCCAATTTACTAATTGTTTTAATGTTTATAAAAAAAATTGGTTTTATGAAAATGATTGTGACTTCCTAGCTAGTGTCCTGTGTAGGTTGTATCATGTATGCTGTTATTTTCGTTTGGTTTGAATTTTTCTCGCATATTCGAACAGAATGTTATTTATTTTTTTAATGAATCGGTTGGAATCATGTTTAGTTGAAGTAAATGGGTTGTTAATTTGTGATTAGTGTTAAATATTTGACCTTCTTGATGATTGTTAGTGTGAATAATACGTCTCTGTGATGCTAGGTGATCTCTGTAGTAAATCATTCGCTTTTGAGTGGATGGCATTTGCTTTCGATTCTCGTTTTCGACACCATGTCGCATTGTAGTATGATATCATTTGGTTTTGTAGTATGATTTCTGTAGTATATCATTCATATTCTTACTGTTTGTTAGTGTGAATAATACGTTTATGTGATGCTAGGTGATGTCTGCAGTATTATCATATGATTTTGATTATATTTTTACGGCGAGAATGATGATTCAATTAGATGTGTGAGGGATTTCCTTATGAACTCAAAACGTTTGAGGCATAACAATTTCTGACTCGCCACTTAATTCTCACCGTGTTTTTTCTCGCATTGTTTAGTCTTTAGTTCTCTGCTCGAACATTCTAAGTTGTTCTTTCTTTTTTGCCATTGTGGTTAGATAAATCGGTTATTGTTTGGATACTTCTTTGTGAAGCTAGAACCTTAGGACCTATCTCATAACGTTGGCTTTCAAATGCATGACATTATTCTTTGTTTTTTATGTTGTATGAATGTCATTGATTTTATGTAATGGCGAGAATGATGATTCAATTAGATGTGTGAGGGCTTTCCTTATGAGCACAAAACGTTTGAGGCATAACAATTTCTGACTCGCTACTTAGTTCTTACCTAGTGTTTTCTAGCATTGTTTAGTCTTTAGTCGAACATTCTAAGTTGTTCCTTGTTTGAATGCTTCTTCAGTTCTCTATGATGCTATGATCTGTATCACAACTTTAGCTGTCATGTGGTTTTATAATGTATGAATGTCATTGATTTTATGAACGGGCGAGAATGATGATTCAATTAGATGTGTGAGGGATGAATTTCCCTATGAACACAAAACGTTTGAGGCATAACAATTTCTGACTCGCCCATTGAACTCAAACTGACTGATTTCTGCTATTGTTGATCTATTCTCGAACATTTTGATGTGTTTTTGTTGATTGCATCTACTGTGACAGATGAAGTTCGTATGTTTAGCTGCTTTTTTATGTTGATCTCTCCCGCTGATCCCATTGCTAAATGTTAATTGTAGAGTGGTTTATGTTGTTTTCTTGTCCCTGTCCATCTGTTTTAGTACCCATGGTTCGTTCTTGTACTCAACGTTGTGAAATGAGATTATTCCTTTGTTTCCGTTTGGTGATGATTAGATTAGAATCGTTCTTGGATTTCATTGCTCTGATGTGTGGCCGGTGGCAAGAATTATGATTCAATTAGATGAGTGAAGGATGTATTTCCTATTGAATTCAACATTTTGAGGCATAATCAGTTTCTAACTTGCCAATGTTTGCCTTTTAAGACGTGAATCTAGATTTTTTTTTTCTTGCTTGATTGTTACCAATTGCCATAGCTCCGAATATCAGGTGCAAGAAAGAGGCAGCTCGGACTCTCGCAGAGATGTCTGATTTACAGTGTGTAGTGCGAAAACAGTTTGATAATTCGTATTGTATTATCTATAGAAGGTCATCACTTTCTGGGATGATGTTGCATTGTTGCCTGCCACTGAATAAAAACTTGTAGAACCATTTTTACTGAAGGTTTCGAAGTTTAATTTTTGATAATTCCAAGTCGCAATTTCAAACCTTATTCTTGAGGTTCACACAACTTGGTTTGTAGCCCTCTGGCCAGTTTGTGAATGTTCTTTGCATTAGACTAGTACTCATTGTGATGTTTGTCTGGCCTCTATTCTTTCGAATGGGCAGTCGATGTATGTTGGGCATAACCTCTATGTTTGCGAATGAGTTCGGTTTTGCCACAATTGTTGTTTACCAGTATCCGTGGTAGCTGCATTGCATATCTGATCTTCAAATATACAGTAAAAAAACACTACTTTGAGTTTGGCACATCAAATGTTAACAACTCCACCCTCAAATAATTCTCGAATTGAACATTGGCTCGGCAGCCATATAGCAGCACATCTGCAGTTCAGCACGCCAAATAGAGCCTATACCGAAGTAGATCACTATCAGGAAGAAGTGCTTCATCTACGTTTGCTTTGTATAACGCTTGGCATTTTACTTTGTTCAATCAAACATGACATTTCGAAACACGGTACGAAATCTAGAAAATGAAAATAAATAAGGTGACAAGGGACAACATACCTGATCTGTATTAATCTCAAAGAAAGGGGTCCGACCAAGTTTTATCTATTGAACAATACATGTTCTTATTCTTTAGTGTATTGAGAAAATGATGTGACATTAACAAACCCAAGTTGCCTTTGCTCTTATTGGCGTTCACGCACAAAAGATCACAAGTGTGTTTGAATTAGGTCAAATAAAGTTATTATGTTGATAAATCACGCGGTCGAGCCCCATTGGTTTTGAGAACAAAGACACAGTTGACGCACCTAGGAGGAGAATATGCTTTTACAAGTTCCTACAAACAAATCTTGCTCTATGCCTCTATCTCGTGCTCTGTACAATGTTCGGGGGAATGTTCTTGATACGTTGAACACTACACTAGTACTTAGAACTTGGTATGATTTGAAATAAGGTAGTTAAGTCCTCTGTGATTAAACTGTATTTTTTTGATCTAATTTGATTTGATTTGAATTGAATTGGTCTGATTTGATTTATGATTTGATCTGAACTGAATTAATCGATAAATTAACTGCAATTAGACGAATTAATAACTGGAAATAGACTGATTTATTGATTGTTATTTGGACAAAACTGATCTGATTTGATTAGATTTGAATGAAACTGATCTGATTTGATTTGATTTGAATAAATCTGATCTGATTTGAAAACATTGTTGAAGAATCGGACATGACTTTAGTGGTGACTCTGGTGAGGCATGCTCTTCCAAATTAGAATGCGGCATAGAAACTTTGAAAGTATAGTTATTAAACACGTTTCATTTTGAACTTACAATAAAGTAAACGTTTCAATCGATCAGTTTTTGACTCAAATACAACCATACCACAAAAAAATATGCAGGGCACTTGTAAATTACGAACCATGTAAATGTACACTTTCTCAAGCCTCATATGATCATATGAGTGGCACTTTAAAGCGGATATTATTCATCTGGTGGACAATGAAACAAACCAACTCATGAATCATATAATATCATGATATGTTGGTGAATCAACTACCAGCAATCTCTATCCAATATTGGATCACATCCTTAACAAGGTTCGTCAGTTATAAAGCATCTCCTCTGGTATATACTAGGACACATATATCCCATCAAAATTGCAACAAAACCGTCACTATTTTTGAATTTTCAATCTCAACAACTGTGGTACATACTCCTATCTTATGTACACTTGAGAGGTTTCGAATTCAAGACTCGAAAATACAAACACGAGTAAATGGAGTCTAACTTAAGTACAAAAATCTCGAAACATAATGATCATCGTAATATTTTAAACATGCATGACATGTAAACTAATCAACAATGAACAATGTTTCTTGACGTAAAATCTAGAATCCGTTACATCAAGTAGAATTAGAAAAGATTGATCCACATTTCAATTACACGTCTCATCGCCAATACTAAGATAATTTACCAAATTACATAAAAAAAAAAGTAAAAAAAAAAGGTGACATTATTAAAAACTAGTCACACACAAAAAAAATCTAGGACTAGTTCTATGCTTTCTTACCTACTTTAACCTTTTTCTTCTTTTTCACAACTAACATTTCTTACGAGTGACAATGAAAGCACCGACCAAAAAACGTACGAGTTACGACTTCCATTTTTCACCACCAAAAGCAACACCACCTACGAAAAAAATTACTACTACTACTCCACTATAATTAATTATTAATTATTTATTAGCAAATTAGGAGGAGATAGTTAATTAATTAATTAATCAAGATTAAGATTAATTAATTAGTCGATGAAGCCAGATTGGCGCCACACGGCGTCGCGAACTTGCCGGAGATCTCTCCCTTTCAAAGTCCTTCCGACGCCTTCTAACACCGATGACGACGTCGTTTTCAGCTTCAACGCCACTATCTCATGCGGCGGCAACATCTCCTCCTCCTCGTTTTCATCGTCGTAAGAATCGTCAAACTCACTGAACTTCCTCGGCTTCCGCATCGCCGGTGGAACATTAACCGGCGCCGAGTTCTGAAACTTCCGACTCGGCACCGACTGAGTCAACTCGCCACCGAGTCTTCCACTCGGCCTCGGGATCGCGCGTGGTCGGGAGCCGTCTTCCGGCAACGCGGCAAGGATACCGGACTTCTCCGGGAGGCGTAAACCCAGCCTTTTCCTAGCGAATTGAGACGGCGACTCGCGAGTCGACTCGGACGAGTCGGACATTGTCCAGAATACCTCCGACTCGCTCAGCTCGTCGGAGACGTCGATTGAGGCGGCGAATTGCTTCGTCGGTGAGAAAATGTCGAGGAAACGGTCCGACGACGGTGATCGCCGGTGACGGAAGTTACGTGCGCCGTTAATATTCATTTTTATTTTTTTATTTATTTTTTCCCTGAGCGTTTTTTCTCGTGATATAAAAAAAAAAAAAAGTGGAGGAGAAAAAAGAGAAAGTGAGAGATGAGAAGGTGAGAAGAAGATGTATTTATACAGAAAAAGGGGGAGAATGGGGGGAAGGTGTTTATATGGATAAAGACGAGTAAAGAAGAAGAAACGTGGCGATGAGACGCAGGGAAGACATTGCGTGTCGTCATCATTTTTGTTTATGACTAAAATACTCACATTCTTTTATTTTATTTTTTTTGAATTTTTTATTATTATATTTTTGATTTGTACGATATTTCAAGGTGTGACCAAAAGTAGTCTTGATCTTCTAGAATTATAAAACGAAAATCACATTATCTTTGGCTTGATGACCTTTTTAAATTCATTTGTTTTGGATTTATATAATCCCGATTTCATTTGATTTTATCTATATCCATTTTATTTATATGTAATGAATCTGGTCTGATTTGTAATATCTGTTGACGATATAACTAAATGTAGACGAATAGCTACGCATAAATAGATTAGATACATTAAGAGCTATTTTAGTGAATATAATTTGATATATATGAGCTGAATTAATGAATACTATTATATGATATAATCACTATTTTTGTAATTTGAAAGACACTAGACCTATATACGAATTAAGGTCATTCTTTAGCGAAAAAAAAATGAATATAAGGAAAATGGTTAAGACTTGAGTAAATTTGGATATTCTTTTGATAACTTTGATAGGTTGGGATATCTTAGAATTATTCTTTTCTCTCCTTTCAAAAAAAAAAAAAAAATCTCCCGTAATTCTAAATCAAATTATCACGCAAGATTTTCAGGGATTCGAGTTTATAAGGTATGTGGACATCTTTAATTATACTCCTAGTACAAAGTAGAATTTTATTAGTGCTTCATTGTATTCTATATGAGATTACATATTAAAGTAGAACTAAAACATGCATGTCAAAACATCTGCCTATTGTTCACTAATATCGATATCAATTGGTTCAAACCTCTACTAAGCTTTACTCAACTTTCATCGCGGTCATCTCATGACGAGTAACTATAACACTCTAGAACACATTAGCTTTGATTGACAAAGCACTACCAACATATGACCTCATCGAAATTGATAGTACTCCATATGAGTTGTTAAGTGTTTTGTAGACCGTAACTTACTCTTAAACCATGGTGTAACAATAGAATCGTTAACAATTGAGAAAATCGAAGATCAGTTGGACTATTTGGAGTGTTTTTTAAGCTACTAGACGACGACGCATCCAAGTTCCAAATAAGAGAGAAAGAACAAAAGAAAGAAGGGAGAGAGTTGATCAGAAGACGAAAAAAAAAGAAGAGGGAAAAAATGCAGTCGCAAAGTCCGAGATCTCCGAAATCGGAACCATTTCTATCAGTTTCAGTGACTGATCCTGTCAAATTAGGCAATGGCGTCCAAGCTTACATCTCTTATCGCGTCATCACCA
Organism: Spergularia marina; assembly: GCA_963680865.1. NCBI lineage: Eukaryota > Viridiplantae > Streptophyta > Magnoliopsida > Caryophyllales > Caryophyllaceae > Spergularia > Spergularia marina. The sequence goes on along the minus strand of OY804555.1, from coordinate 321,076 downwards.
AGGTTCTTTTTCTCTCTCCTCTGTTAATTCCTCCCTTTCTTCTAATTTTTTTGATTTACTGTTTTTTAGGTTTGATTTCGAGTTAATTGTTGATTTATTACTTTATTTTGGTGTTAATTTGGATTTAAATTTGTCGATTGAGTAATTATGTTGCTGGAATTTGGGGATTTTTCCGAATTTAGGTCAAATTAGGGGAATTGTAGATGTAACGATGCCGTTTATAGCTGGAATTATTGTCAATTGAGTTTCAATTTAGGGAGAAATGCCGGAGTTAGGGTTTTTGAGTTTTAATTGGGGAAATTTAATCGTGGCGGGCTTGCATTGATAGGGATGTGGTGTGTGATGTAAAGAGTCGACGAGCGCGTGGTTTAGTTTTAGTTGTTGTTAAGATCAGGAAGGATTGTTTCGTGACGTAGACTCCAGCCGATAATTTATTTGGATGAAGTAGTGAGAACCGACTTTGCGTTGTGTGGTTGCATTGGCTGGTAGTATGTTTAGAGGTGCAAGGTTTGATTATGAAGTTTCGAAGCTTTGAAGATTGAAAGAGATGATGAGAATTGGGAATGACTTTGTCGTCTAAGTTGATGTCGGATGGTGGATGAGGATAGGTGGGGACTCTATGAAGTCTTCTCGGAACTGGAATCTTCCTTCTGTGCTTGTCTTATATAGAAATGTTTTGTTCAGGAGTCGTGGGGAGGTTGAGCTCTCGAAGAAGGATTGTGTTTGGACTGAAAAGTTTTTTTGGTGGATATTATGGTAATGAGAGCTGCTTGAGGTTTAACACATTTCCAGGTCCCATTGAAATTCCGTAAACCACGTTGAAGGGATGCTTTTAGTCAAAGTTTGCCGCGTGTGAGTCTGTTTCAGAACGTGCAGCTTCAAATAGGAGAAACGGACAAAGTCAACACGATGAAATTCTGACTAGACATTCTCAGGTAGAGTAGATTTATGAATGTGCCAAAGAGGGTGAGTATATATTAGGTAATAATAAGTGGCAAATTCACTGTTGATGAGTAAGATTTACTGGGAAATATGCAGTGTCTAGTGGATGATCCGGTGGTCGGGATGTTGGTAACAATGATTTTTGTAAGCCATATGCAAATGTCTTTCTCCTTTTATTTAGATCCTTGCTCCTTGAAGGGATCAACTTGCTGCATAGTGCGTTAGCGATTGATTATCTTCTTCCTCAATTGATTTATGGGGCAGTGGCGTACATTCTGTTCGTATTTTTCTGTTATAAGTACTTTGACGGTTTGACCGGTACTGATAATCTGGTATTCTGGTCGTTTATTTATACTGAAGTAAGCAGCATTTGTTAGTTCTCAAATAAAGTGTCTGGAAATCTGTATAGGTGACCCCTTTTAGGTTTTAAGTGTTCAGGGATGGGTTGGTCTATATGGCTTATCTGTAAGCTCAGGCTTGGTGGTTAGATTATCATGCTGTAATGTGTATGTGTATGCATGGGTGCGTGGGGGGGGGGGAGATGGGGTGGTTAGTTGCTTTGGGAAGTAATTTAGTAAGTTGGTTCTCATTTTTACTGTTTGCTATTGCTGGTTGTTTTTTTTGTTTGACTGCAGACAAATTTACCAGACTATCAAGGGTCTGAAAAGATCGTCATTCGCAGATACAGTGATTTTGTCTGGCTACGTGATCGCCTTTTTGAGAGATACAAAGGCATCTTCATACCGCCTCTTCCTGAAAAGAGCGCAGTTGGTAAGTAAAAGAGTTTTCGTGCCATATATGGATTTATTCTTGAAGTTGCAAGGGTCATGTGACATCGCTTGTTGCGCCTTCGTACTTATTTTCATATCTTTTTCTAATGTCTTTGAACCGAAGGTATTTTCTTGGATTGTGACTTTTTGTCATACTCATAGCTTAGAAGATGCTGTTTTTGCTGAATGGTCGAGTGCATGGCAGCCTATTTTTTTGGTCTGGAGATTTCCTGCATGCCAACATTATGAAAATTAACAATAGAACATACATTTGCGGATGACAAGATACGAGGGTTCTCTGAACTCTGAACATTGTGATTTAGCAGATCATCTAGTTTAGGTAGGTTATAGAGGGACTACAATCAACCTCGTCAACTTAATGGATGAACCTGTCTCTGAATGGGGATAAAGAAATCACCCTTAGCAGTTATACTTGGACTAAGGTATGAACCATGGGGCTTGTGTGTGTTGGCAACTACTGTTTCTGTCATTTGCCTAGGTACAACTGAATTGGTTTGATGATTTTTATTTTATTTTTGGAGGTTAAGTATTTACCTTTCAGTCTTGTTTTACATGGATGCTACTCATCTTGCTGTGTGGGGGTAAGTTCTGCTATGGTGGGGGCTATGATTTTCCACTGCACTAACTTTTTTCTCTGAGCAACATGCCAACATCATACAGATTGAAAATAGAATGTTTGTCTGTGAATGGCGAGATATGATCTTTCTCTGAACCCTGAACATTGTCATATAACGTATTATTCTGGCTTAGGAAGGTTCTATAGGACTATGATGAACTTTTTCAACTAAATGAATAGACGTTTCTCTGATAAGCTTGAGTAACCGTTACGTGGATAAAAGTACCAGGCTTCTAGCCTTAGTTATTGGACTTGGACTAAGTCATGAACCATGAGGCTTGTGGGTGTCGACAACTCCTTTGGTTGTCATTTGGCTAGGTACATTTGAACTGTTTTCATGAAACTTTTTTTTGGGATGTTTATGTATATTTGAAGTATGTACCTTTTGCTGCTGATTTACTTGGATGCTGTTGTCATCTGGCTGTGATGTGGGGGGCTGGGGGCTATGCTTCTCCCAGTAACACTAAACCCTGTTCTCTCAAAATGTTGGCACATGCGATCAGACGAACCACAATCTATTGTGTTGGAATTGACTTTGCATAGGCGTGAACTCTTGAGGTTTCAGTGTCATTAAATCAGACTTTATGAATGATTTATCATGGGTGAATAAAAGGGAGATTTGTTCATGGAATGTCAGGTTTCCTAAGAATAAACCGCATGCTGGTTGTATGGGAGAAATGGTGATTTTGAATTCCAGAGGAGTGAGCCCAATGAGGGTTAATGAGGATCCTGAGAGATTAACTCAGAGTGGAGCACTGATTATAGGTGAAGAAGTGAATTGTATTTAAAGGCTGTTCACTGCATGTCCTTTTGGTTTATGATGTTTTTTTTTTTTTTTCTGCCTGTTGGTTGCCTGCAGCTGTAATTTCCTCTTCTGCATGGCTGGGTGGCTTTTTGCATTCTCTGCTGTCAGCAGCATTTCATTTGGTGTTATTTTTTGCTCTGTGTAGAGAAATTTCGCTTCAGTGCTGAGTTCATTGAAATGAGACGCCATGGACTGGACACATTTGTTAATCGGATAGCTTCACATCATGAACTTCGGCATAGTGATGATCTGAGGCTCTTCTTGCAAGCTGATGAAGAGGTGACTTACTTTATCAGTCATTTGAAAATAACTATTATTGCATTTTCTAACCCCTTGGGAAAACGGTCAAGTGGTAGATATACGGCTATACGCTTCTGAAGCAAATTACTCTTTCTGATGTATGCTGATATGAATGATATATAGCTACTAGCCTAGTTTCATAGTATCCGCATATCTTGTACTGCATGCTTGTGTCAGCAATTTTACACTTCGTTCAATTATTGAAGCCCAGCAGATAATTAATGTTTTGAGATTAATTAGTTATTCATTGAATCAGGCTCTCTTAGGACATTTAAGCAGTCATTTGCAATTTGCAAAGTTTAGGCAAAAGGCTGACAAAAATCACTTAACTAGCATATGGCTTAGTTCATGGGAGAATTGAGTTCCTTGACATTTCTCTAGTTATGTCCCTTCACCCAATGAGCTTTCACTGGTACTTTGGCTTTAATACGCCCTGTCCCAATTATGTTTTGCTATGCCTTGAAATGTGAATGACTAGTTCTAGAGACCCAGAGCCCAAAGGAATTATGAGTTCCGACTCTTATGAGCATATATCAGTGCCAGTCAACCAAAGATGAAGCCTTTCTATTTTTCACCTTTTTTTGAGATCACTCTCAAAGATTAAACTTAAGCATGTAGCTTGAGCCTTTTCTGGACATACACGTATGTTTCCACAAGATCTTGGTTATTTGATCTTTCTTGGTGTAGTTTTTTGCAAGTCCACAGTATTCTGAGATTTTTGTGCGAGGTTCAGACAGCTAAGTTCCCCTAGCATGATTAGGCTTGATTTGGTGTGCCACTGAGAGCTAAAATACGGGAAGAAATTAACTCCCTCATTCATTTTAATTAGGAATGGCAACGAGTAGACTCAAATTGGGTGGAGCATCACCCAATATTATTTCCTCCACCCAATCTACTTGTCACCCCGAAATTTTTTCAACCTGCATTCGAGCCACTCGTCACCCTCGCTCCTCTTAAAAAATAGTGGATCGGTTGGTTAAAAGACAACATGCAATACAACAACATCTACCAAGACTTGGTCCCAAAAATGATTGGGGGTCGGCTAACATGGAAAATCCTCTGAAACTATCAATAGCGAAAGTAGTGAAACACGTTAGAAAAAGTTTTAATATCAAACAAAGGAAAAAGATGACAAAAACTATATAGTTACAGTCACTCACAGTCGCAAGAGGGTGTTAACATTTATTGAATAAGTTCTATTTGCGTGATTCTCTGCTGGTTAAGCACCATTTTTGTTAATTTTGCATGTGTGATCTGCTTTTGAAGAAAAACCAATATTTCAATTGAACTCCGTTTCAGCATTGTAATTTTCTTAACATTTGTTCTGTAAAAGGTTAGCTAATCATGTGGATCTCTTTTCTCAGACAATGGAGAGAGTGAGGGCTCAAGAGATTGGTCTTTTCAAGAAAAAGCCTGCTGACTTGATGCAGATCTTCAAAGTAAGATCCCATTGCCTTACTGTACTTGAGGAGTTGACTAGTTGAGTATATTTGTCTCATCCATTAAAATAATTAGAATAAAGTATATCTTTTGATATGACATTTCATTTCAAGGAAGAATAGAGTGTCTGGAGGTTGTTGATCTGATAGCTGAAGATTCCACTTTATATTATAATGTTGCACATTAATGCTCCTCGTTGTCCCCAGGATATGCAATCTAAAGTAAGTGATGTAGTTCTTGGCAAAGAAAAGCCTGTAGAAGAATCAACCCCAGAGTATGAGAAGATGAAACGTTATATCTTTGAACTTGAAGAGCACTTGGCAGAAGCACAGAAACACGCCTTCCGTCTTGTCAAGCGCCATAGAGGTGAGGGTTTAGTTCCCCAATCTAACTGTAGTTGAAACTATGCCTGATAGAAAACTGCAGTTATGTGACAGAAACCATGCCGTTTGTTAATGGTCCAGAGTTGGGACAGTCATTGTCTGATTTTGGAAAGGCGGTCAAGCTCTTAGGCGCCTGCGAGGGAGAATCTCTTGGGAAGGCCTTTTCTGAGCTTGGCACAAAGTCAGAGGCATTATCAACAAAACTGCAAGCAGAGGCATGACTTCTTATAACAACTATCTCATACGAGTAATAATTACTATTATCTGGAAGCAGGGAAAATAGAATCTTAAATATGGACAATTGGTTCTAAGAATCTCGACTTTGACTAAAAATATCATGCCACATTAATCGCAACTTAAACAGATATTGTTCATAACAACTCCTACTTTACAGTTTGGCTGTGAGAATTTTTGCTACATACCGATTCTGTAACTATTTTGCCAGTGACAAATATGCAAAAGGCTTTAAGGAGTTTTGTTAAAGCATGTTGTCCTTTCAATATAACACATGATTATTTGGGAAGTATCCTGGTGATAGAACGTGTAAAAGTATTGATCCTGTAGTTAGATAATAAATTGTGTGAAAACTTTCTACTGTTGGTTCATACGTTGTGCTTTCTCCAAGAGGAGTTGTAGACTTATATTAGTATGAAGTTGGGACAATTCTGTCCAGTTAACCATAGTTTGCGCTATTCTAATGAAATCCACATGGTTTTGTTCTTCCTTAATTTGTCATTTTTTTTTAATGCAAAGAACTGAGGTTTGTAGAATGCTCTACTATGCAGGCTCACCATCTATTAATGAACTTTGAAGAACCTTTGAAGGATTATGTTCGTGCTGTACAATCTATCAAGGTCAGTTTTAGTCCCTTATGTGACTGATGGAGTAGTATGTGGATCCCTCAGAATATCCTTTTAGCCTAGTTTGCATCACGAGATTATATTTCTGTACATCTGGCTTGTTGAAATGTTGCACTTAACTCTATTTCTGTTTTTTTTTTTTTAATTGAGCAGGCGACTATAGCGGATAGAGCTACTGCCTTTAAGCAGCATTGCGAGCTTGCTGAAACAGTAAAGCTCAAGGAGATCAATCTGTAAGATTTCTATATGCTTTCCTTTCACCACGAGTTGTTTGCATCAGATGACACATCAATTGCAATTCATTACATCCTATTTACTGTGCATATACGTGGCAGTTGAAAAGGGGAAAGGGGAGTGGCATGTGGAGGGAGGGGGACTTGAAAATTTCAGCTGCTTATGTTGAACGCATGTATGACCGACCATCACACTACTAGGACTAATGCAAGTTACAATTGCCTCAATTATAACATTATCAGATGTGTGACCTTGATAACTACCACTCTTTCCACACTCCGGAAATGTAGATGACATTTCCTGTTTGGTTCATCTCAAAATAATTGATCACATCCCATATCTATTAACATACTCCGTATTAGAGTAACCACATTACCTGAGTGCCTCAAAAGCCTTTCCGCCGTCAGCAAGGTAAGTGGGATAAGTTGCATGCAACCTTACCCAGTTACCCCTATGATAAATTGATAGAGAGGTCCTACTCGAGAACATAAAATAAAATTTTGCATCGCCTGAGTGCTTGTTCCATCAAGTTCTAAAGCCAAAGAGTAATGAGTCCATGGCTCCTATGATAAATTGATAGAGAGGTCCTACTCGAGAACATAAAATAAAATTTTGCATCGCCTGAGTGCTTGTTCCATCAAGTTCTAAAGCCAAAGAGTAATGAGTCCATGGCTCCACTAGCAATGGATTCTAAGAATTTAAGTTTCATCCCTAAATCCCCCTCAGCTAAAAAGAATAAGAAATAGACAAAGTCGAGTTTATACATTCATAAAGTGGTGTGGAAAAGGTTTGCTTTGGATTGGGGTATGCTTCTTATCTTGGGAATCATTTCTGATTGAAAGTGATCAATCGTTTCGGCAGGGAGTACTATTTGTACACCTATATTATCTCCATTTTATTGCAATGCTCATCATTAGCAACCAAACTGCTGATAGAATGTGCGTTTATGCAATATATTGAACGTCCTTTGTGTGTGCTTGTATGTTATGCTGTATATGTTTCTTCTGGTTGTTTTCTATTCCTTCTCCATATTGTTTCCACTGAAGTATCGTGGGAAAACTTTTAGTTCACGCACAATGCAAATGATTATTGCACGCTTAGAGACACTTATGCCAAAGTTTTCTTACCAAGTCCTTTTTGTTTTTGATTGGTGAATGTCCGATTGAGACTAGAGTGTGATCTTATAGTGATTACTGATCAGCATTATTGTATTTATTTGCAACCAGAGAAAAACTCTCGCTAACCCGTTCGGATAGATTTGGAGAAGCCGAGAAAGAACATAGAGAGGTAAAAGAACCTACGAACTAGTGCTGGTGAGATTTCTTCATTCCTTCAGTGTCTCAGGCTTTCTTCTTATATTTCAATACAGCTAAAAGAGGAGAGTGAGGAAGCAACTAGAAGGTTTGAGACAATTGTCCGTCACATGACTGAAGAGATGGCACGCTTTCAAGAACAGAAAACAGCAGATATGGGACTAGCATTTCATGAATTTGCGAAAGGACAAGCGCACTTAGCCAATGTCATAGCCGAAGCGTGGAGAGGTCTGCTTCCAAAGCTTGAAGCCTGCTCGTCGTGATTAATTAGTCCACACACCAGCATAACCCAACAAGAATGGGGTGGTTCACAGGAATGCCAAATAGCTCATTGCATCTGCTACGCTTGTAGAGGTTTTTTTAAAAGTTTTTTTTTTCCCTAGTGAATAATATTATTTCAGGAGTATATGCACTTAATACGTTTTAATTCCGAAAAATTCAGCCCGAATAATATTATTTCAGGAGTATATGCACTTAATAAGGTTCTTTTGAGTTTCCAATTTGTTGAGTTAGTTCATTGAGTTTTATGTATTATATATTAATTGCTACATGAAGAAATATTAAGTAGCTAAAATCTAAGATATATTATATTTTTTTTATAAATATATAAAATTTAATAATTTATAGCGCATAAAGTATTAATGTAATCCACATTAAACGTTAAGAAATGCACCCGGAATGAGTCCAATATTTGTAAAACTCTTACGTAATAAAATTATTGACAAGAAACATAATATTAATTGTTATAATTTGGGTTGCGTATTGAGTTTGTGTCGAAATGTATTTTAATATAAGATCCATTTCCACATACTTTTGAAAAGTTAAGTATGATTTTGGTAGAGATATGTCGACAAGTTTAAGACTTTTGTAAAAAATGACTTAAAAAATAACAAAAAATGTATCCGTAAGTGATTTAGTGAGATTGGAAGACATTTTAACTAACTTACATTTAATCGATTATGATTTTTTTTTGTTGAGATTAATAATTAATAAAAAAGAATATGAAAAGTGTCCGTGTTAATAAATTATCATGATTTATTTATTTATTTTTAGATTAACTAATTAAAATATAAGAATAGTCAACTATGATGAAGTGTCTCGTGCAACGCACATGCTTTTCACCTAGTATCATATTGAAAGCGTATAATACATAAAGAAACTAACACTCGGTTCAGTTATGTATGAATAAAAAAAGACAGCGAATAAACAAATACCATGTCCTTTCACAATTATATGAGATTTATTCGGTCCACGAAATAAAGTACCCCGGAGTAAGTTCATATAACTAACATCTATAATCGATATTTCAACACCTCGTATAAATATACTTTCTCAATAAATAAATATATGGCGTTTTTGGATTACGAGGTGAACCTTTGACTTGCGATTCTAGAGAGAAATACACATCGAAAAATTACGAAACATATATCGTTGGATTCGTCTCGAAAAATCCTTTCCCGCAAGTATAATTTTTACTACTATATATTATGAATATGGATAAAGGAGACGTTTCGAAATGTGAGAAAGTCGTGGTTTATGCAGGGAACTAATACTACACAAATCAATAACACCGTGAGTTTTCAGGCACAAAAATTTGTAACTCCTTGAACTCATTCGAATTACATACTTCACATTCAAGCTTGCCTGCCAGTTAGCGCGCGATAGAAATCCCCTCACAAGAAAGAAAAATAAAATAAAAATAATGGGTGCACAAGGAAGAACCCTCGATCCCGAATTCATGTTCTAATTCAGTCTTTGATTTGCTTGAATTTCGTCATCGCAATGTTTACGAATTGAGTTTGCTGTTAATGAATACAATTGGGAAAAAGGATACTCATCCACAGTTCATAAGGTTGGTGAGGGCAAACGTGCAGGGTGTTGGTGGTGTTATGTATTATCTTACCCTACAAGCTAATGACTGCGATATGGCAGTATAAGAAACTTCCGAGCTAATAAGGTGTCTTAATTAGTTCTTACATGTGTCTTCAGAAAGAAGTCTTCTTTAATTTAGGAGGCGTGCAAAGGTTTCCTCGGGCCGGACGGAGATTGGCCCTCGAGGTTAATATATAGCCCATGAGGGAAAGCAAGAGTGTTAATAATGCTCGTCGTTTATGTCAAATTCGATCAAGTGTATATATACAATACAACCTATATATATATAGCTAGTTATTATTCTCAGGTGTCGTTTGGATACCGCGGGAATTAAATTACCGTGGGAAGTATGAATTAAATTCCTAATGTAAATTCGTAGGAATTTGTCTAATTGCGTTTGGATACCATGTAGGAATTTCGGATCCCCTATCATTTTTTCCCATGGGTTGTTTGGATTCACTACTTCAGTCTGCTTGAGTTTGTAGGTGGGACTCTATCGTCTAGCCAGAGATTTCCCCTCCAAAAGAAAAAAAAAAAACACAAGTTTGTAGCAGATTTGATGAATCTCGATCCAGAAGAAACAACTCCTCGGGAGATTTCCCAACCAGAAGAAAAAAACCAAAAGTTTGAAGCAAATTTGATGAACCGCGATCCCGAATTCCTGTACGAATTTCGTCTTTGATTTTCTTGAATTTCGTTTTTGATCGATTTCAATTAAATTAATCTGTTGTTGTTGATTTTAATTTGGATGGAATAATAATAATAATGGTACGTGCAGCAAGAAGTGGGCGGAAATAATTCACAATAAAGCACTCGATGAAGCGGCCAAGGTAAAAGGATCAATGTATGGGCCAAAGGAAGACATTCCTAAGAGATTCCAAAAGTACCGAATGATGGATCGTGCTGATTACGCTACTTACATCCGCAAGTGCAGAGAGAGCGATGTATGTATTTTATAATTAACTATATGCTAATCTCTTTCAATTGCTTGACTCTAATAAAATTAAATTAATTAATGTTATAAATAGGGTTATGATGTAAGTGGCTGCTCTGGTCGTCTTTCTGGAGGAATTTCCGAATGTAAGAAATCGAGTTCGTTAGCATTGTTGGCTGCAGAGTTTGCTGTTAATGAATACAATTGGGAAAAGGTTGGTTGTTTCTTTTGGCTCTTGTTTAACTTTAATTTGTTTATCGTTCTTGATTAGTCGTTTAATTTAACTACTTAACTTAATTTAATTGGTTTGTTGATCGGCCAGGAGACTCATCTACAGTTCATGGGGCTGGTGAGGGCAAACGTGCAGGCTGTTGCTGGTGCTATGTATTATCTTACCCTACAAGCTAATGACTGCGATGGCAGTATAAGAAACTTCCGAGCTAAGGTTTGGCTACAGGTTAGTGGAGAGTTCAACTTAGAAGAATTTAAGAAGGAGCCGAAAAAGAAGCATTCGACAATCAAGAGCCCTTTCAACATCTTTGTGTATGTCCTTTAATTTTACTTCTCGTCTTGCGTGCCAATACTAAAGTACTAGCTAGCTACATATGCTCTCTTGAATTTGATCAATTTTTAACTTTTTTGGTTGTTAATTGTACGTAGGGATGAATTGAGGAAATCGCCAAAGCTTGCAAGCGCAAAGTATAAAAGAGTTAGTTTTCTCTCTGTCTATTATTATTAGTTTTCTTTGTTTATACATCTTTGACGTCTATATACTTTGCGGTAATCGATCGACAGGTTATGAAAATAGCTTCACTTGAATGGAGGAGAATGTCTGATCAAGTAAGTTTGTTCTTTTCATTTGAATTATGATTTATCACTTCCTTAACAGTGCTTTGTTCTTACATGTACGTTTCTTCATCATGATTATTTAGGCGCACACAAATTCATTTATTTTTTGCCATTTTCATTTGCTAATTAAACGAGCGTGCGTTACTCATCTGCAGGACAAAGAAGTATACAGAAAGAAATGTGCTGATTCTGGTCCACAGGATATGGGAACTCAGGTGCGTTAACGTTCTATATGATTGTTATAATGATCGATAATATATATTTGGTTTATTGTCCTGAACACGTTTTTTTAATCTTGATCTTGCAAAGGTTCCTGCTATATTTCCTTCTCATCCTCAATATCTTTTGGTACTTGTGGACTTTGTGGTATTATAATTTTCATTGGAATCGTATTAAGAATTTATTTTTAAGTAGTGTTAACTAGTAGTGATCGAGGTAGATACTACGGAGTATATAATTTTCTTAACTTAGAATCGTATTAAGAATTTTGTTAAATCTATTTTTCTCGCCTGAGTTTAACCTTTTAAAGTCTTACCGTATGATGTCCCGATCGAGCAAAGGTGTAACTCCCTACTTTAAAGTGTAAGACTTCAGTACATTTAAGTGATTGTGCATGTTAATAACTAGTAGGTTTACTACATGCATAAGCCCAAGGTTTAATTCTTATCATTAGCCTATCTTATGTCCGATATTTGGTCATCCGTATGTTTCAATAAGGGTAAGGCGTGCGTGCATCCGACCCCCATAATCCCGCCTTATGGCGGGAGCTTTTAAGACACTGGAGTAAAGATTGTTGTTGTATTGTTGCCATTTACATTGGAAATTTCTGAACGTGCCTTCTCATATATATGCAGGACAACGAAGTAGACAAAAATGAAGATCCTGATTCTCATCCAAACATAATTCTATATCACGTGAGTATCGTATAATTGTTATAGTGATAACATATCCCGTCTTTTATCTGATCGATTGTAATGAATATGGCACACTCAAGGCGAAGTTAGAGCATTATTGGTCCCTTCTCTTGAACCTTAATTTATTTGCTTACCTATGAATCAAGTTTTGTGCAATGTGTGAGATCATGTCCGACTGTTTCTAGGCTTTACTGCTGAAAACACACGCTAAAATGCTTAGTCTTTTTTTTGGCTACAGTCACTATATTAAGTGAAGCCCGACTTAACTTACTAGCTACTAATATATTTAAGAAATTTGAATTACTTATTACATTAGAATGGTGAATAGTATTATTATTTAGGCAAGAAAGAGTAATGGACTAGCATCATCTGGCTGCATAATTAAGATACGACTTTGAAGATGGTTTAAAAGTTTGAAGAAATTGAGGTATAGAATAGAAGAATGTGAATTAAAGTTCATTGTTTTTGGGATATAAAGGATTTAAGCAAAATGGCTCACAAAAGTGTCCGTACTTTTTGTACCATGATGTATTAGTCCGTCATCAATTCTCGACGCAATTTTCATAGGTAGTGATCCGGAAACAACCTTATTATGTTTTTAACATAGGGCTAACGCTATATACATTGGACCCTCGAATACGGAGTCAGCACACCATTGGGGGGAATCTTGGAGACACACAGATAATGTTGTTGTAGTTATTTTGTAACCATGTGGTAGGATGTTTTTGTTGTGAAGTTTCGTTAAGGGAGTTATGAGTTTGGGAGTTCGATGTAGCTAAGGTAAGGGGGGGGGGGGCGGGTTAGATATTATGTGGTGAGAAAGTTCCACTATTTCTTCGTTTCCAAATATTCCACACTAAAAGAGGGAAGGAGGCAGGGGAGCTGGAAGTTTTTGGTGATAACTTTGTCAGCAAATCAGTGAGAGGGTAGGTGAAGAAAGATGGAGGGACATCAAACAACAACAACAACATCCAAGCCTTATTCCCAAAATGGAGGGACATCAAAGTGCTTCCAAATTTCGAGTGCTCGAGGGCAGTCACGCAAAATATGGAGTGTTATCTTCAATGGTGGTCGGATAAAAGGGGCAATAAGGCGATGCAACAATACCGCTATGGTGGAGTTGAGCTCGTGTGGGATTTTTATTATTCTACAAGCTAACCAAAGAAAGAACTTGATCTTAGGGTAGGTTTTATGTTTCCAGCTAATACTTTAGGTACAATAAGTTTGTTGCTTTACAATTGTCTTAAGAATCTGTTGTAGCAGTTTACATTTTCCAGACCCAAGATGACTTGAATGACTTGGATGAGCTGAGGGTGATTAGAAGTGATATGAACTTTTGAATGACTTGAATCTGTTGTAGCAGTTTACATTTATTTACTTTGTGTTCAAAGTTCATATGTTTTTCACTAATTTTCAAACTTTTTATTTATTTTACTGACTTTCTAAAATACCTTTTGAAAGTGTTTCAATATTTACGTTTATGAAATTTTATGGCGTACAAAAGACGGTTACTGGATGACGATTCATGTTAGCCGACCCCAAATCATTTTGGGAAGAAGGCTTGATTGTTGTTGTTGTTGCTGTTGTCATGAGTTTAACCTTTAAATTTTGAATTGTATAATGTGCCGAGCAAAGTGTCGCTCCTACTATTCTGTTATTTGTGGGGTTTTCTTGATTTTTCATTTTTTTTTGTCTCCTGCAGACGTGAAAAATCAACGGTCTGGTTGGTCCTGTGGCGGATGACGCATTTGTGAGGCTGCAGGTGTTTCCCCAATTTTTGTTTAGCGCGCCTCCCGGCTAGATATGTGTATATTGGCTCGAAACTCGTGGACTGATTATGTATGTATTGGCTTATAACTTAAGTACTCTATTAGGTTGCGACTAGTGAAAGAGGAGGTTTCTAATGTATTCCTAATGGAAACTTATGTAAGGTTTATTAACCCCAAGATGTTATTTATCATATTCAACTTTACTCTACATCCTCGACCTTGCAACTAAACTTACTCGGGATCGGCCTGCTTTAATAAGCCAGGGTTTGGGTTTGAGCTTGACCCCTGTTGCCTCCGCTCGGTGTTTATAAAGCTCTTTGCAATGCTTGTTTGGAAACTCTGATGTATGGATTTAGTTTGAATTCGAGTATTTTTCCGAAATGAATGTCTGCTTTGGTTTGGTGTGGCAATATACAGTAACGTCACACCTAAGTTGAGTATAAGGAAATGTCGTTGCGACCTGCAATTCTTAATAATAAGGATATGAAACTGGCATTAACATTTCGTCTCTTTTCTTTTGGAAAAATTGCAACGTAAGCTTTCTTCAATTTTAACATGGAGTACCAACTTCATAATTAATTACAACTACGAAATGTATACATGCATATAGAGTTTCTTCTCCCACAATGACTAGTTTAACCGCGCGACGATGCAACGACGTACACACTGTTTACAACTCCAGACACGACGTCTCGTGTCGTGCCACCGCGTGCTGACCTGCCTTCCTCCAGACACGACGCTGCTTCTCCCACTCGTCGGTGGCGATGAACGACAGATATAGTTGAGGGTGGTGGTTGTGCATGCAAGGTGATGTAGGGCGGGATAAGGGTGTGGTAGTCGGGGTGGGGTCGTGGGGGTGGTGATCGGTCAAGATTTAGAGGAGAGAGAAATGAGAGAAGAGGAATGAGAAAATTGAGGCTGGGAAAATGAGTTTCGTTTTGTTTTCACTTCATTGTTTTTGTTTTTCTTTTTGGTCAAATTATTTAATTTTTGTGATTGTTTTATTTTATAAATTTTTGTTTAGACATTAGTTAAAGTACATAAAAACATGATAAAGTACATATTTGATAAGCACAATTGCATAACCGCTACGATTATAATGTATAATTTAAAAGTGAAATTACATAATTAATACGTTAAAGTTTATAATTTAGATACAACATAAATTTTATAAACTACAGTACATTAAAATATACTCCATGATACAATAAAGTACGAAATTAATATGTTAAAGTACATAAGTGATACGCTAAAGTACATACGTGATTAGCTAAAGTACTTTATAGGTATGTTAAAATAAATAACTTGTACACTCAAATACATTATTGATACGCTGAAATATATAATTAAAATGCTAAAGTACATTATTTATATGCTAAAGTACATAATTAATACGTTACATCATTTATAAAATAGTTTAATTATCGAAATGTAAAAGTAAATAACACATACACTAAACTACATAATTTATATGCTAAAGTACACAAGTGAGACACTAAAGTACATGATTTAGACGTTAAAATATATTTTTTACACGGTAAAGTACACTATTTTTACGTTAAAGTACATAACTGATACACTAAAGTACATAATTTATAAGTTAAAATATATAACAATTATCAATTACTCCGTAACGTGTATAGACGTTAAAGTACATACTCGTAACATGTATAGACGCTAAAGTAAGTAACAAATAAATTAAAGTACACGATTAATATGTTAAAGTACATACGGAGTATTTAATATGTTTTGCACACAATTAAAGTCTCTCTGTACACAATTAGACGGTAAAGTACATGATTTATAAACTAAAGTACATTAAATTTACATAATACGGTGTAATTCATTGTCCTTTTTTTTTTATGTACGTAACTTTTGCACACTGAGTAGGCTAAACTACATAACTTGTATGCTAAATTAAGTAAGTATATACTAAAGTACATAACTTATATCATTATACGCTAAAGTACATAATCAGAACATCAAAGTACATAATTTATACGCTAAAGTACATAAGTTACACGCGCTAATATGAATCATCATTTGTAACAATCTTGCGCATGATCCTTGCGAGTGAGTAAGTGGTGAAAACCCATTTAGCAAATAACGTACACACTAAAGTACAAAATGCTTACGTTAAAGTACATGATTTATATGCTAAAGTACATAACTCATACGTTAAAGTACCATAACATGTTAGTTATGTACTTTACTGTATTAATGATGTACTTTAGCATCAAATTTATGTAAATTAACGCATCATACTTGTTTAGCATATCAATTAATTACTCTACAATTTTTTTTTTTTTGTATTTTCGCTTATTAAAATACTCGTAATATGTATTTTAGACAATCAATCATGTACCTTTTGCATCTAGATTATGTACCTTTATGCGTTAATTGTGCATTCAATATAACAATGTTGGCGAAGCAAGAGCGAAAGTAGAGCGTGGAGATGAGAGAACCTTGGGCGGAGTGAGAGAGGCGATGGCGCGGTGATCGGCGGTCGAGGTAAGGTTGCCTGCGCGAGGTGTCTCCTTTGGCATCTTCGGGGACGGAGTAGGTGGTTGGTGGTCATGGTGGTAGCCGGGAATCTGGGATTGAGGTGGGGCAGGAGAGAGAAAAATTTGTTTATTATTATTATTATTATTTTGGGCCTGTTTATTTTTTATTTTCTGATTTTTGTCCACATCAGCGGGACGTGTCTGCCACATCACCGGGAGTACAGACTCCCGGGATTACGCAATAAATTTCCCCACACCGTAGTATTTAAAAACTCCACTGCATCCTAATCACGGCGTACATATATATACTCCACATCCAAGCGATTTAAATTCCCTCAAAAAAAAAAAACAGTGCGAAGGGAATAATCTGATATGGTTGCAGAAGGAACAACTCGTACGGACAATTCGAAGATGAACCTCGATCCCGAATTCATGTACGAATTTCGTCATCGCAATGTTTAAGAATTAATTAATCTTTGCTCATATCTGTTGTTGATTTTGGATGGAATAATAATGGTGCACTCGGCGGAGATAGTTCACAATGAAGCACCCGATAAAGCGGCCAAGGCAAAAGGATCAATGTATGCGCCAAAGGAAGACATTCCTAAGAGATTCCAAAAGTATCGAATGATGGATCGTGCTGATTACGCTACTTACGCCCGCAAGTGCAGAGAGAGCGATGTATGTATTTTATAATTAACCTATTTCAATTGCATGCTTAGCAGTTTTGACTCTAATCAATTAATCAACTTAGAAGAATTCAAGAAAGAGCCGAGAAAGAAGCATTCTACAATCAAGCGCCCTTTCAACATCTTTGTGTACGTATATGCTTCCTTTAATTTTAGTTCTCGTCTTGCATGCCAATACTATATATACTCGCTTGAATTTGATCAATTCTAACTTGTTAATTTTTTATAGGGATGAATTGAGGAAATCGCCAAAGCTTGCAAGCGCAAAGTATAAAAGAGTTAGTTTTCTCTCTGTCTATTATTATTAGTTTTTTCGTTTATACATCTTTGACGTCTATTTATGCGGTAATCAATCCAGGTTATGAAAAGTGCTTCACTTGAATGGAGGAGAATGTCTGCTCAAGTAAGTTTGACTTACTCTTTTCTTTTGAATAAATTATGACTTATCACTTCCTTACAATTGCTTTGTTCTTACATGTTTCTTCATCATGAATTTATTTGGCGAAAGAGGCAGTAGATAAATATATAGAACATAAACGTTTTACAAGCTTAAATAGCAGTACATAAGCCCAAGTGTGGCATCAAATATTAGAAGAACCATTTTTAAATGGCATAAAAATAAAGTTCTCATAAAAAAAATGACGAAGTCATCAACGGAATCAGGTGAAGCTGACTTTGTTGTAGGGCAAGAGTGCAGCGAGCTTTTTTAGCCATACAAATTAATTTAGGCACACAAATTAATTTATTTGTTCCATTTTCATTTGCTAACTAAACGAGCGTTACTCATCTGCAGGACAAAGAAGTATACAGAAAGAAATGTGCTGATTCCGATCCTAAGGAAATGGGAACTCGTGTGCTTTTTATATAATTGTTATAATGATCGATAATACATATTTGGTTTCTTTCTGATTGTCCTCAACACGTTTTTTAACCTTGAACGCGCCTTCTCATATATGTGCAGGACAACGAAGTAGACAAAAATAAAGATGTTGATTCTCATCCAAACATAATTCTATATCACGTGAGTATCGTATAATTGTTATAGTGATAATATATCCTGTCTTTTATCTGATCGATTGTCATGAATATGGCACACTCAAGGGGAAGTTAGAGCATTATTGTTCCCTTCTCTTGAACCTCAATTTATTTGCTTACCTATGAATCAAGTTTTGTGCAATGTGTGAGATCATGTCTGACTGTTTCTAGGCTTCACTGCTAAAAACACACGCTAAAATGCTTAGGGTGTGTTTGGCCAAGCTCCTGAAGTGTTTCTAGACTGTTTTTGGGTCCTATAAACTGAAAACTGGCCAAACACCCAAAACTGAGAAACTGTTTCCGGATTTTGAGAAGCACTTCTGGTGTAAATTTGTTCATCAGAATTAGAAGCTCCAATCTGGAGCTCCTCCGATCCTCTAGAAACTTTTAGGAGAAGTTGGAGCTTGGCTAAACATGCTCTTAGTCTTTTTTTGGCTAGAGTCACTATATTAAGTAAAGCCGGACTTAACTTACTAGCTACTAATATATTTAAGAAATTTGAATTACTTATTACATTATTAGAATGGTGAATAGTAATATTATTTAGGGGAAGAAAGAGTAATGGACTAGCATCATCTGGCTGCATAATTAAGATATGACTTTGAAGATGGTTTAAAAGTTTGAAGAAATTGTGGTATAGAATAGAAGAACGTGAATTATTAAAGTTCATTATTGATATAAAGGATTTAAGCAAAATAGCTCGCAAAAGTGTCCGTGCTTCTTATACCGTGATAGATCAGAGGTGATCCCAAAACAACCTTATTATGTACGATAATTCTGCTACTTTACAATCGTCTTAAGAATCTGTAGTAGTAGTTTACATTCTTTATTCTCTTCTCATGAGTTTAACCTTTAACTTTTGAACTGTATAATTGTGTCGAGCAAAGGTGTACTGTCTCCCTCCTACTATTATGTTATTAATTTGCGGGGTTTCCTTGATTTGTCATTTTTTTGTCTCCTGCAGGATGATAATATATCAACGGTCTATCTGGTTGGCTAATCTTTCACTGTCCCTGTGGCGGATGACGCATTTGTCAGGCTTAAGGTGTTTCCCCAATCTATGTTTAGCGAGCCTCCCGACTAGATATGTGTATATTGGCTCGTAACTAGGGATGGACATGGGTCGGGTCCGCTAAGAGCCGGACCCGGACCCGGACCCGTAGAAATTTGTGTAGACCCGGACCCGTCGTGTCCTAATTTTCTAGACCCAGACCCGGACCCGTCGGGTTTGGGTCGGATCCGGGTCTCGTGCGGGTCCCTGAAACAAATGGTATAACGCTTCTAACGAATAACATTTTCTAGTTAAGAATTTTATTTGCTCGATATTCCGCCACATACAATAAGCAAAAAGAAATTAGCATGTGTTCACATCTAAAATATATGAAAGACAATTGGATCAAGACAAGAGAGGTGATGAACTTAGATCTTTGTAGATGAAATAAGGACTCGGGGAGTAGGAATACATATAAAACTCATGCGTGACATGCTAGGCTAGGAAGAGTCGCAAATCTTAGATAGAACTTTTAGAATTTTTCATTTTTTTTAAAACTTAGGCGAGTCTGGGTCTCAAATCTTAGACCCACACCCGACCCGTAATTAATGTGTGCGGGTCTGGGTCGGGTCCGGACCCGTCGGGTCCTAATCTTTAAGACCCAAACCCGACCTGGGTGGGTCGGGTCTAACGGGTCCTGGGTCTATGCCCATCCCTACTCGTAACTCATGGACTGAGTATGTGTGTATTGGCTTATTACTTAAGATGTGTTTGGAAACAAACATTTAAAAATTTGTAATCATTTGAATTCCACAATTTGAGATGCTATTTATCATATTCAACTTTACTCTACATCCTCGACCTTGCAACTAAACTTACTGGGATCGACCTGCTTTAATAAGCCAGGGTTTGAGCTTGACCCCTGTCGCCTCTGCTCGGCGTTTATTCAATTTTTTTGTTTTATTGTTTATCAATGACTATGTTTCATCAGATTTTGACTCCATAATCAGGTATGAATTATAATCGATTTTAAAGTTGTCCTCTCCCAAGATACGACAACCAGTTGGATTTCTTCGGATGCAGCAAGAGAAATCCCCGAACCGACGATCACCCAATGCTCAAAATAATAGTTTTACATAGTATATAAAGTAGTTTGTTTATACGTATAGTATGATAAAGATAATACTCGATCATAATAGTGTGTGTACTCTACAAATAAAGCATCTCGTCATCTTCCTTTTGTTACTTCGTTACTTAGTCCAAGCCTTCTGCACACCTTCTTATTATATAGGGTGATGATTTTGCCAAGGTGATGATTTTGCCAAGGCCAATCATCACCTTCCAAGGCAAATATATTCATTATATGGAATAGGTTCAATGAATCTGACTTGGCAGTAGTAATTACTGTCTTGACAAATTATCGCCCATTATAGAGTAGATTTAGTTGCTAGCGTTTGCTAAGTACACGCTCAGAACCACAACCTACGAATTCTCAGTATCAGCCTAATAGTTAGGCACCACATACAACCACCTTTTCACAAAGTCGTTTGACCCCTTAAATTTTCTCCACAAACATTTAGTCAAATCATTTAATTAGATAATAATAATAATAATAATAATAATAATAATAATAATAATAATAATAATAATAATAATAATAATAATAATCTTGATTCTTTCGGCTTGACAATCTAAAAACGTAAATCTTGATTCTTTCGATGTTATTGGTAGATTTTCGGAATGCCTTTAACATGGTGGATCGCGCTACTATGCTTTAGGAAGTTCGTCTTCGCTGCCCCGCTCTCGCTCGTCGGGTAGAGTTCTGTTACTCTAACCCTGCTCGATTATATTATGAAGAGTACACTCTTTTGTCGTGTCAGGGGGTGCAGCAGGGTGACCCCCTAGGCCTGCTGCTTTTTTCTCTGGTGTTGCACCCTTTGGCATGTAAGATTAGAGACGCTTTTGACTTGTGTTTGCAGGCATGGTATTTGAATGATTGTCGGTGATACCTTGGTTGTAGGCCAGGTCTTGGAGCTGATTCAGGCAGAGGGTCCTCGTTTGGGTCTCCACCTTAATGTTGATAAAACTGAGATTTTTTGGCCTACGGAGGATCCGCGGAGCAAGCTTGTTGGTGTCTTCCCTCCTAATATTGCTAGATCTCTCCTCGGGTCAAGTTATTAGGTGAGCCTGTTAGAGTCGATTTTGAGTTTTGTAGTTCTATGGTTTTGCAGAGGGTGGCTAAGACCATTGAATTCATGGACGCGGTTGCTCAGCTTAACGATCCTCAGAGTGAGTTGTTACTTCTTCGGGCTTGCACTGGGGTCTCTAAGCTATATTTCGCCCTACGTACTTGTGCGCCGCGCATTTTTGAGTCGGCCCGACTAGCTTTTGATGCGGCCCTACGCTCTTCCTTGGAGAGTATCGTTGTTGCTTCAGGTCCGGGTTTTGGTGATTGGCAGTGGAGGCTCGCTACTTTGCCTTTTTCTTTCGGAGGGCTTGGTGTCTATTCGGCCGGGGATGCTGTCCATTATGGTTTTTTAGCGTCGCGACTTCAGTCTGCTGACCTACAGTCTAAGCTTCTCCGTAATGCTGGTGTTGTCTCTTTGGGGTCTGCGTTTGCTGACGCTGTTGGTGTTTTTAATCGGACTTTAGAGGTTGATATCTTGGGTAATCCTGGCGAGATCACTGCCCCTCGACTTATGAAACGATTGGCAGATACGTATTTCGCTCGGGTAGCTAGGGATGCCGCTTCTGTTTATTCCTTGCCACCACGTCAGTTGGCTTTGTGGAAGTCTCAGCAGGGTGCACATAGTTCCGATTGGCTTAGGGTGGTCCCTATTTCGGGGTTGGGTCAGACCATGAATGGTCGTACTTATCTTTGCGTGCTTTGTTACCGTCTTGGGGTGCCTTTATTCACCATTGATCGCCCATGCTCTACTTGCTCGCGGGTCTTCGTGGGTGATATATTCGGAGATCATGCTGTATCGTGTACGGGGTTGATTGGCGTTAAAAATCGGCATAATGTTGTTCGTGACACGCTGGTTGACATATGTTATCGTTCCGGGATCTCAGCTGGAAAGGAGGTTGACATTGGTATGATTGGTGCTGATGGCCGACCTCTTCGCCCAGCAGACATGCTGCTTTATTCTTGGGATCGAGGGCGCGGCGTTTGCGTCGATTTGACTGGGTCGTCGCCCATGACTCAGACGGGATTGATGGATTTTGAACTAGGTAAGGCGGTACGGGAAGCGGCCAATCGTAAGCGTGCTAAGTATGAGGCTAGGTGCGCTGCTTTGGGTTTTGGCTTCCTCCTCTTCTCTTTCTCCTCTTTGGGGGAGTTGGAGCCTTCAGTTGTTGCTCTGCTAAAGCGGATCCAGCAGTTCTCCAGGACGAAGGATATCAGGGCGCAGGCTGCAGCTTTTATTTTTACTAGGATTGGTTTTTCCGTAGCAAAGGGTGTGGGGGCTCAGATCGTATCTCGGCTCCCCACCAATTTTTTGTAAATTATTATGGATTTTTAGTATATAATATAATATAATAATAATAATAAAGTTTAAATCACTAAATTTTCCAACATAATGATAATTGCGCAGTAGGAAGCCGGTTGAAATAACTCCCAATCAAGCACTCGATAAAGCCCCCAAGACTAAAGGGACACGGTAGTATTTGATAACCCCAAACACGACGTCTCGTGTCGTGCCACCGCGTGCTGACCTGCCTTAAACTCCACATTGTAGTATCTAACAACTCCACTGCATCCGAATTACGGCGTACACATCCAAGCGATTGAAATTCCCGTAAAATAAAAGAAAAATCATCCGGACAATTCGAAGATGAACCTCGATCCCGAATTCATGTACGAATTCGTCTTTGGTTTGCTTGAATTTCGTTTTTGATTTCAATTAATTAATGTGTTGTTGATTTAATTTGGATGGAATAATAATAATGGTGCAGCAAGATTTCGGCGGAAATAATTCACAATAAAGCACTCGATAAAGCGGCCAAGTCAAAAGGATCAATGTATGCGCCAAAGGAAGACATTCCTAAGAGATTCCCAAAGTATCGAATGATGGATCGTGCTGATTACGCTACTTACGCCCGCAAGTGCAGAGAGAGCCATGTATGTATTTTATAATTAACCTCTTTCAATTGCTTGACTCTGATCAATTAATTAATACAATCTTTGAAATGCACGCTATGCGTGCAAAAGTATATGTAAGACAATATACGTAATACAGTTAAATTAAATTGAAACATGAAAAACAAAACTTACAATACTTCTTGAAATAGAAAATAAAAAAAGATCTTAACATGTAAGTTTACAAATGTTCATCTTAATAAACAACATACATTATGTTAATATTAATTAGCTATGAACCGGTGCCACATTCGTTTTCTATGTACAATATGCATCCTGAAAAACAACACTAACATAAATACATAATTTAGACATAGTAATACAGCCTCAAACAACAACAACAAATTTATGAAAACAAATTAAAGTCCTATATATAAAAGTACCTTCTGCTTGCTTAATCTACATGGTGCTTGGTAGAAAGACTTCTCAAAAAACAAATATTAATCGTGTGATATCCATTTCTTCCATGGAGCTTACCTTTATTTGGTAGCTAAAACATTTGTGGTTTATCGTAACGAATTGAATGTGTTGAAAGTGCAGCATACATTTAATCATAATACACTTCAGGCATTTTGTATTGTGACACAAAATATATCTTACATTTACGAAAAAAGCACGTAAGTTAGAAACTTTGAAATGAAAATAAAAAAATAAAAAAATCAGTGATACAAAAGAAAACAAATTGACAGACCATAAAAAAAAAAGGGAAACTAATGAATTGTTTTCGTTATGAAGAGGATGCTAAGAACATAGGAACACAACAGAGACATTTTAAGATGGAAAACGTGATTATTCTAATTAATCATCTTTCTTAACAAATTATATCAAATCATGAAAAATAACATAAAAATAAAAATAAAAATTTCTTCAAGCAACATTTACTCATAAACTCGACAGGTACTATAAGTCTCTAAGTCTCTAACCCAGGCCACATGACCACACAATCCAATATAAGTCTCTAACCATTCCAAATTTCTCCGGAATTACATGCATTTATTCAAAGGGCATACAAATCTATGTCGTATAAAGTGTATGTAGAGATTTCAAATTGTAAAGAGAAATTGCAGGGAGATGGATTACCTCTCACTGAACACTCGGAAGCTCACAGTAAAATCTGCAATAAGAATTGAGCGCACGGAAAAAAAATGTGTACCGTATTCAATACCCTTGTGATACACTATTTCTAGTTCATAATTTCATTTGTAGTACTATTGCATTGTCACATTTTGGTAATAGTATCTCACCATAGAATTATTGGGGCAAGACAATACGAATATACGATTTACGAAAAAGAAACGATTTAAGAAATGAAAGTCCACACACCTCATTTCGTTCGACGATCACCAAGCCTCACATACCTTCTTCTGAATCCATTACCCTATATATAACGAATTTTTTTTCGAAATAGGGCTCAAAAAATAAATACTGAACAAAATGGGTCGGATTGAAAAATGTTCAATCTTATGGGGTGCACGTCACCCCATTTCAAGTTCGAGACAAAACCGCCAGTGCCCCTGGCGGTTTTAAGTGTCTTGAACAGTAGCTATGGGGTTGTAAATGATATTTTGGTTAGGGTGAAACCGCCATGGGGGGTGGCGGTTTCACTTAAGTGAAACCGCCACCCCCCATGGAGGTTTCACCCTCGGCCAAAATATCAGCCCGATATAACGTCAATCCAAAAAAAAAAAAAAAACTCATAAAACCGCTATGGGGGGTGGCGGTTTCACCCTAACCAAAATATCATTTACAACCCCATAGCTACTGTTCAAGACACTTAAAACCGCCAGCGGCACTGACGGTTTTGTCTCGAACTTGAAATGGGGTGACGTGCACCCCATAAGATTGAACATTTTTCGATCCGACCCATTTTGTTCAATATTTATTTTTTGAACCCTATTTCGAAAAAAAATTCATATATAATTGATTTCAATCGATAGTTCAGAACCATGTATTAATCAAACAATATAAAAAAAAAAGACTTAATGTAAAATTACATATTGACCTTAGACTTAATACTGCAAAATGAGATTCTAGGAGGGTAAATAAGGGAAAGCGAAATTTGGATACCACGAAAGAGGTGTTCTCTTTATAATAGTACATAGATAAATAGGGTTATGATGTAAGTGGCTGCTCTGGTCGTCTTCCTGGAGGAATTTTCGAATGTTCGAAACCCAGTTCGGTAGCATTGTTCGCTGCTGAGTTTGCTGTTAATGAATACAATTGGGAAAAGGTTGGTTGTTTCTTTTGGCTCTTGTTTAACTTTGTGTATCGTTCTTAATTAGTCGTTTAATTGAACTACTTAACTTGGTTTGTTGTTTGTTTATCGGCCAGGATACTCATCTAAAGTTCATGGGGTTGGTGAGGGCAAACGTGCAGGGTGTTGGTGGTGTTATGTATTATCTTACCCTACAAGCTAATGACTGCGATGGCAGTATAAGAAACTTCCGAGCTAAGGTTTGGATAGATGTTACTGGAGAGCTCAGCTTAGAAGAATTTAAGAAAGAGCCGAGAAAGAAGCATTCGACAATCAAGCGCCCTTTCAACATCTTTGTGTACGTATATACATATGCCTCGCCCCTTTTACTTCTCAGCTATACTCGATCTCTTTAAATATAATGCAGCTTTCGATCAATTTTAACTTCTTGATTGGTTGTTAATTAATTGTAGGGATGAATTGAGGAAATCGCCAAAGCTTGCAAGCGCAAAGTATAAAAGAGTTAGTTTTCTCTCTGTCTATTATTATTAGTTTTCTTTGTTTATACTGAAGGAGTGTGTCCTTCGATCAAGTGGTCACATAGTACAGGATTAATTACGAAGGTGATTATTCAATTATATTTAGGTAGTCGTAATGTTTGGCTAGAGACCGCTTACGATTTGTTGGTTCGTAAACTAACTGCTAAATATAATTGAACCTATTGGGTCACACACTTTGGGCCAATATCGGATCAACGTAAATGAACACGGATTTCGGGTTAACGGGTTTGGTACCTGTTATGTCTCACTTGACTAATTGAATTAGTCAGTCAAAAGAATGTCAACAGCCTAATTGATTAGCATAATAATCATGACATTAATTGTGCATCAATTACAATTATGTGGAATCTAATTACACATAATGGCAAAAGTAACAGGCGTTACTTTGTTCTTGGCACATATAAGGAAATGGTTTTCCTTATGATGTAATAGATATATTTTATACCATATTCATACGCACAAAACTCTTGGAGAAAAACAAAGTGAGACACTTACTCTTGATCGTGATTCGGGTTTTGTCCTAGCCGACTTATCGTTGGGTTCGTGGCCTCGTGTGGATACCGGTAGAGGAACAACACTTGGGGTTCTTGCCGTTCGTATTACTATTGTTATTATACTCACGAGGATTATCACGCGTCAAAGGTATGTCTTATACTAAGACTCATGTTATTACATGTTTGTGTCCTCGGGTGTTTTGACTTAATTCCGCAAGTTAGACTTATCAAAACCCTTCAGTGGTATCAGAGCCACATACATGTAATAATTTTGGTCTAAAATTGATATAGCCTTGAATTACGTGTTTTGGTTATACGGTTTAAAATTGCGAGTTTTAATTGGATTAAAACATAGGAATTGCACACTCTATAAATTAAAAAAAAAAATTATCATGTTCTTCGTTTGCTTTATCTGGCCAAACTACTATTGGTTAATTGGATTAATTTTAGATAGTGTTTTGACCATAGCTTATCAGATTCGAAATCATGATAAAGAGGCAAAATTTTGCGAATAATTGGATTAATTTCAGAAATTGTTTGCTATAAGTTGGAAATGATTTAATTAGATTACCTCATGTTCTGACGTCATATAAAATTTGTTGAAAATAATTGGATTAGTTTAAAACAAATTTTACCCAAATTGATTTCGAAAACAAATTAATTGGATTAATTTCGGATTTTCGAAATTTAATTAAAAAAAAACCAAAAAAAAAAAATTTTCCCAAATCAATTTGAACCAACTCTGAATATCAAACTCAACACCTAGTCATTTACCCAAATTGAGATTAGATCTGCAATCATATGAGGGTAACACATACCTTAAAGAAAGGATAAATCATAGTGATGAACAAAATGATTTGTTGTTGATGTTGACGGTGGCGCTGGGTTGCACGCTAGGCGTGCATGCCGACGAGGTGGTCGGGCGCGGCTGACACACAAACAACTTCGGTGAATGTCGACGCTGCTAGGCGGCAAGGACATGGCTACGACGAGCCGGGCTCGAAATCGATCGAATGCCATAAACAGTGGTTTGAATTTGATGTTCTGTGTATTAAATGCATAGAAAGATATTTAAAGGAAGTTTGACCCTTTTTGTTTGGGTAATGAACGCTTATGCGTTCTATTTGATGACAGAAATCTTTTTTTTTTTTTTTTTTTTTTTTTTTTTAAAGAGGGTTCTGATTTTGAGTGGGAGAGTCTTATACTTGGATAGTCTTAGTATTGGGTTAAGGATTGAGACACTAGGTGGTTTCGTTCGTCTGATTATGTGATTCCTATAAGCATTTTAATTAAATAATTTGGAATTATTACCTATAACATGACAAATCGGTAATTCTTTAGTTAATTATTTATTAATTTAGAATTAATGTTTTAATTAGCTAGCGTGTTTAATTGTGTGTTTAATGGTTATATGCATGATATGATTTTAATATATGCTTATATTAGAATTGGGCCATTCACTTTAGAAGTGAATGGGTGAATGATTATGTATGAATGGTTTATGCATGATGTGACTAGTATGGCCTAAAATAAGGATAGAAAATACGGTCTGCGTACCGTTATGTATTTATGTAATCATTAGTTTTACGGTCTGCGTACCGTTCATCTATTGTAATTACGCTGGAGTGGAAACCGTTGCATGGCAAGTCATGGTGATGGCACGTGTATGGTGTGGATGGGATCCAAAGTCGTTCCGGAGTCATGAAGATTAGATCTTTAGGACTAGAGGCCATACTAGGATCACTTTTTTTTTTTTTTTTAATTCTTGCAATTTATTTTGATATTTATTGCGTTTTTTTTATTTATTAGTTTACCTAGCTCGCGATCGTTCACTAGAGTTTTAGGTCAAAATAATAAATCAAAAGTCCCTAATAATATTGAGTTTATTTGCCTTTCCACACAAGTAACACCTATTAAGCTCTAGATCATTAGTGATAGGTTTTGCCAAAGCAAAGTATCACTTCTAATCTTGAGATAAATACGGGTAAACTTATGAAGGGGTTTACAAGTTAGGTGTGGTTGACTTGACAATATCAGTAAGGAGTCCTTAGATGTTGAGGCAAAAGGAATAGGTTGATATTAGATATAACCTATAAACCAGGAATTATATTGGATATAATTAGTAATGGGATTACTTACCTAAATGGTTTAGTTTGGGTGACAAGCCAAAGCTTGCTTAGGCTAACTCATTTGGGATCTTGGAATCATTTTATTCTCTTGGGGCATTAGATTGAATAAAATGTTAAATAACTTGATAATTTAAATTTCATTTATATTCAGGTTATTTATATGATAAATGATTAAAATTTTGCTTTAATAATTGTAGATGATGGCTATCAATTCAACTTTTAACTTGCGTTCCATTCTCTCAAGGGAGAGATTGAACGGCACCAATTTCCTAGATTGGTACCGCAATTTGAGAATAGTTCTCAAACAAGAGAAAAAAGAGTATGTCTTGGAGACTCCTCCCCCAGAACTTCCAGAAGAAGGAGCTACTGAAGATGAAGTCTATGAAAGAGATGTTCATCTTAATGACTCTACTGATGTCACATGCCTTATGTTAGCCACCATGGAACCAAATTTGCAAAAACAGTTTGAGAAAATGGAGGCTATAGACATAATATCAAACTTGAAAAGCATGTTTGAAAAACAAGCGAGGGTTGAACGGTTTGAGACCAACAAAGCAATCCTTGATAGCTCGCTGAAAGTGGGAGAACCAGTTGGCCCATACGTGCTCAAAATGATAGCTCATTTTGAGAATATGGAACGATTGGGTTTTGCCTACAAGCAGGAGCTAGCTGTTGACATCGTCCTCAATTCCTTGCATGATGGCTATGATCAGTTCAGGGTGAACTATAACATGCATGGGATGGACAAGAGTCTCATTGAGTTGCATGGGATGCTCCTCACTGCTGAACCAAGCATTAAGATTGAACCTGCAAAGCATGTTCTCATGGTTCAAAAGGGGAAGGGTTTCAAGAAGGGACCTCAGAAACGTACTGGGTACAAGGGGAAGGGCAAGCAGATTGTCGCTGCCAAGCCCAAAGCTGCTCCCAAGATTGGGAAAAGGCAGATTCCTGAATC
Source organism: Spergularia marina (assembly GCA_963680865.1). Lineage (NCBI taxonomy): Eukaryota > Viridiplantae > Streptophyta > Magnoliopsida > Caryophyllales > Caryophyllaceae > Spergularia > Spergularia marina. Next base: position 291,365 of record OY804555.1, on the reverse strand, counting down.
TGAGAGTCAATGCTTCTACTGCAATGGCAAGGGTCATTGGAAGCGTGACTGCCCAAAGTTCAAGGAAGATCAGAAGAATGGTACTGTGACCATTGCTTCTACCTCAGGTATTTATGTTATTGAAATTAACATGACAAGTTCTACCTCTTGGGTATTAGATACCGGTTGTGGTTCTCACATTTGTTCAAATGTGCAGGGACTAAGAAGAAGTAGAAGCTTGGCGAAAGGAGAAGTCGACCTACGAGTTGGCAATGGAGCTAGAGTTGCTGCATTAGCCGTAGGCACTTATGTTTTGTCTTTGCCCTCCGGGCTCTTGTTAGAACTGAATAATTGTTATTTCGTTCCTTCAATTAGCAAAAACATTATTTCTATTTCTGTATTGGATGTGGAAGGTTTTGGATTTACTTTTAAAGACAATGGTTGTCTATTTTATAGAAATGATGTATTTTATGGTAGTGCTCATTTGGATAATGGACTCTATGTGCTAAATCAAGGCAAAATGATCTATAACATAAACACTAAAAAGGCAAAATCAAATGATTCTAATCCTACTTATTTATGGCATTGTCGTTTAGGCCACATAAACATAAAACGCATAGAAAGACTTCAAAAGGAAGGAATTCTAGACTCATTTGACTTGGAGCCATTTGAGGCGTGTAGATCATGTTTGATGGGGAAAATGACTAAGTCTCCTTTCACAGGAAAATGTGAAAGAGCTGGCACTCTATTGGGTCTAATACACACCGATGTGTGTGGACCAATGAGCACAACAGCACGAGGTGGATATGGCTACTTCATTACATTTATAGATGATTTGAGTAGATATGGCTATGTTTACTTAATGAAACACAAATCTGAATCTTTTGGAAAATTCAGAGAGTTTCAAAATGAAGTAGAGAATCAACTTGACAAGAAGATTAAAGCCCTTCGATCAGATCGAGGTGGTGAATATTTGAGTCTAGAATTTGATGATCATCTAAAGGATTGTGGGATAGTCTCACAACTCACCCCTCCGGGGACGCCACAACTGAATGGTGTTTCAGAGAGGCGTAATCGAACATTGTTAGACATGGTTCGATCAATGATGAGTCAGGCCGATCTTCCAGTATCATTTTGGGGACATGCTCTAGGAACTGCTGCAACAACACTAAACAGGGCACCGTCAAAAGCTGTGGAAAAGACTCCATATGAGTTATGGACGGGAAAGGTTCCCAAATTGTCTTTTCTTAAAGTCTGGGGTTGTGAAGTTTTCGTGAAACGTATGCTTTCAGATAAACTTGGACCCAAATCAGACAAGTGTTTCTTTGTGGGTTACCCAAAAGAAACGAAAGGGTATTATTTCTACAACCAATCAGAGAACAAAGTATTTGTTGCTCGGACTGGTGTCTTTTTAGAAAGAGAACACCTTTCTAAAATGACAAGTGGGAGAAATATTCATCTCGATGAGGTTCGAGATGAGCAACAAATGGATGTAGCATCCAGCTCAGGGTTATCACCAAATTTAGAAATTGGTGAGAATCCGAGTGACGATACATCTGTTTTAGAAACAGACCCCGTTTTTGTTGCAGATGCTCTTCGTAAATCTAGTAGGGAAAGGAAGTCTACGGAAAGATACATTTCGATCTGTATGACTGAAAATTGTGACGTACTACTTTTAGAAAGTAGTGAACCTACAAGTTATAACACGGCTATGGCGAGTAATGACTCCGAAAAATGGTTAGAGGCCATGAATTCCGAGATGGATTCTATGTCTGAAAATCAAGTCTGGGACTTGGTAGATTTGCCGAATGGGGTAACTCCTATTGGGTGCAAATGGATTTTCAAATTGAAGACAGACAAAGATGGTAACATAAGTGTTTACAAGGCTAGATTGGTTGCAAAAGGATATAAACAAGTCCATGGAGTGGATTATGATGAAACCTTTTCACCAGTTGCTATGCTGAAATCCATTCGGATCATCTTAGCGATTGCCGCTTATTATGATTATGAGATATGGCAAATGGATGTCAAAACCGCTTTTCTAAATGGTCTTTTAGAAGAGGATGTGTACATGGTACAACCTGAAGGTTTTGTAGATTCCAAGAATGCTAAGAAAGTATGCAAGCTTAAGAAATCTATTTATGGATTAAAGCAAGCATCCAGGAGTTGGAACATTCGTTTTGATGAAGCAATCAAAGAATTTGGATTCATCAAGAACGAGTTTGAGTCTTGTGTATACAAGAAGTTTAGTGGGAGCAAGACTGTTTTCTTGATCTTGTATGTTGATGACATACTAATCATTGGAAACGACGTTCCTATGTTGAAGTCTGTAAAGGCTTGGCTTGGGAAGTGTTTTTCAATGAAAGATCTAGGGGAGGCGGAGTACATATTGGGCATCAAGATCTTAAGAGATAGGTCTAAAAGGATGATTGGACTAAGTCAGAGTACTTATCTTGATAAGGTACTTGCTAAGTTCCAAATGGAAAACTCTAAGAGAGGTTTTCTGCCCATGAGTCATGGCATAACTCTATCCAAGGCTCAGTGTCCTAAGACACCTGATGAGGAGAAGAAAATGAGCAGAGTTCCATATGCTTCGGCAGTTGGCTCTATCATGTATGCCATGATATGTACGCGCCCAGATGTCTCGTACGCTTTAAGCATGGCGAGTCGGTACCAAGCAAACCCAGGTGAGATGCATTGGAGTGCAGTCAAGAATATCTTAAAGTACTTTAGAAGGACTAAAGATAGCTTCCTGGTGTTTGGAGGGGAATCTGAATTGTTAGTTAAAGGGTACACTGATGCAAGCTTCCAGTCAGACAAGGATGATTCCCGATCGCAATCTGGTTACATCTTCTGTCTCAATGGTGGAGCTGTGAGCTGGAAAAGCTCAAAACAAAGCACAGTTGCTGATTCTACAACAGAGGCTGAGTATATAGCAGCTTCAGAGGCCGCAAAGGAAGCAGTTTGGATTAGAAATTTCATCACCGATTTGGGTGTTGTTCCTTCTATTGTTGACCCAGTGGAACTTTATTGTGATAATAATGGTGCCATTGCTCAGGCTAAGGAGCCAAGGTCACATAGCAAAGCCAAACATGTTCTTAGGCGTTTTCACCTTATCCGTGAGTTCATTGATAGAGGTGATGTTAAGATAAGCAAAATAGGTACGGATGACAATGTAGCAGATCCGTTAACTAAACCTTTGCCACAGGCTAAGCATGAGAGGCATACCTTGGCAATTGGGATCAAACACTTTGAAGAGTGGTTGTGATTCTTATAATTGTTTTAGATATGATTTGGATATCATGATTGTAAGACAATATTTTTACATTTATCATTAATAGAAATTGAATTTCTTGTTTGCTCATTTGATTGTGGTTTAGAATTAAATGATTGTCCTATAATATTATTTCCAATAGGTTGACAAGATGAGGTCTTGGTTATGGAACCCTATTAAGTGAACTGGAATTATTATTATTTAGTCCCCAGTCTAGGTCGTTAATTTTGTTAGCATTGTTATGCTAAGATTGGACACTTTAACGACTTAGTATGACTGGTATGCAAGTTGCTTCATTAACTTTGTTTCATGAGTTTCGGGACTTTGGAAGTCATGGACTTTTGCATGGATATGGATTTGAAATTCATGTTGGACAGACCCGCTGTGAAAATCTTAGAGATTTTACAAGTCATTAAAAGATTTTCACGTTGACTATTGTGACACGGTTCCTAAACCTGAGTATATCATTTGCTTTTGCTAGAAGATTGATAGACTGTGATGTTACTTAACACCTGCTGTTAAAAGGGGTAATAAGGGTGACATTCGGATTATCATGAACCTAGTAGAGAGACTTGAGTGTGCAAGATTGGTGTTGTCCTCCCATTCGAGTGGGATTGTTGTCTATAAGCCTCTCAGAGAGTAGAAACTGAAAATGCATGGCCGTGCTCAAACGGATTGTGGATCAATCGTTTGCTTATACAGTTTCACATTTGGATTTTAATAAGGATGACTTGATATCTCACCTTATGTTCAATTAAGACATTAAGTGACAAGGGAATGTGGTTTCCGCACTTGCTCTAAGGACAAGTGGGAGATTGAAGGAGTGTGTCCTTCGATCAAGTGGTCACATAGTACAGGATTAATTACGAAGGTGATTATTCAATTATATTTAGGTAGTCGTAATGTTTGGCTAGAGACCGCTTACGATTTGTTGGTTCGTAAACTAACTGCTAAATATAATTGAACCTATTGGGTCACACACTTTGGGCCAATATCGGATCAACGTAAATGAACACGGATTTCGGGTTAACGGGTTTGGTACCTGTTATGTCTCACTTGACTAATTGAATTAGTCAGTCAAAAGAATGTCAACAGCCTAATTGATTAGCATAATAATCATGACATTAATTGTGCATCAATTACAATTATGTGGAATCTAATTACACATAATGGCAAAAGTAACAGGCGTTACTTTGTTCTTGGCACATATAAGGAAATGGTTTTCCTTATGATGTAATAGATATATTTTATACCATATTCATACGCACAAAACTCTTGGAGAAAAACAAAGTGAGACACTTACTCTTGATCGTGATTCGGGTTTTGTCCTAGCCGACTTATCGTTGGGTTCGTGGCCTCGTGTGGATACCGGTAGAGGAACAACACTTGGGGTTCTTGCCGTTCGTATTACTATTGTTATTATACTCACGAGGATTATCACGCGTCAAAGGTATGTCTTATACTAAGACTCATGTTATTACATGTTTGTGTCCTCGGGTGTTTTGACTTAATTCCGCAAGTTAGACTTATCAAAACCCTTCATATACATCTTTGACGTCTATATACTTTGCGGTAATCTACACCAGGTTGTGAAAATGGCTTCACTTAAATGGAGGAGAATGTCTGGTCAAGTAAGTGAAAATGGCTTCACTTGTATCTCTTTTAGAGAATGATAATTTATCGATCACTTCTTAGTTCTTACATGTGTCTTCAGAAAGAAGACTTCTTTAGTAGAGGTTATTAGCCCATGAGGGAAAGCAAGAGTGTATCATTAGATGAAGTTGATAATAATGCTCGTCGTTTATGTCAAATTTGATCAAGTGTATACAATACAACCCATATATATAGCTAGTTATTATTCTCAGTCTGCTTGAGTATGTGTGACACTAACCAACTCCCTTGGGCCAAATTAAAGCTTATCAGAGCTGGCCGACGGCTTAATTCTGATCATTAGGCCATGACTTTGAATAATTTCTGATCTTGCTGCAATTTCCGTTTGCTAATTAAACGAGCGTTACTCATTTGCAGGACAAAGAAGTATACATAAAGAAATGTGTTGATTCTGATCCACAGGAAACGGGAACTCAGGTGCGTTAACGTTCTATATGATTGTTATAATGATCGATAATATTTATTTGGTCATCCACTCATCCGTATCTTTCAGTAAGGGTAAGGCGTGCGTGCATCCGACCCCATTACCCCGCCTTATGGCAGGAGCTTTTAAGACACTGGAGTAAAGATTGTTGTTGTATTGTTGCCATTTACATTTGAAATTTCTGAACGTGCCTTCTCACATATATGCAGGACAACGAAGTAGACAAAAATAAAGATCCTGATTCTCATCCAAACATAATTCTATATCACGTGAGTATTGTATAATTGTTATAGTGATAATATATCCCGTCTTTTATCTGATTGATTGTAATGAATATGGCACACTCAAGGCGAAGTTAGAGCATTATTGGTCCCTTCTCTTGAACCTTAATTTATTTGCTTACCTATGAATCAAGTTTTGTGCAATGTGTATAATTATATCTGACTATTTCTAGGCTTCACTTTTGAAAACACTCGCTAAAATGTTTAGTTTTTTTTTTTTTTTTTTTTTGTTCAGTTAGCTTCAAATCTCTGCCTATAGGCTACAGTCACTATATTAAGTGAACACCAACTTATCTTTCTGTGGTTTTCTTAATTTGTCATTTTTCGTGTCTTCTGCAGACGTGATACATAAATCGGCGGTCTGGTTGGCTAATCTTTATTTCACGGTTCTGTGGCGGATGACTTATTCGTGAAGCTGCAAGAGTGTTTTGCTTAATGTGTGTTTTGGTGTGTCGTCCCTGCGGACTAAATATTGCATGTGTATATTGGCTCGAACTTATGGACGGAAGATGTGTATGTATTGGCTTATACGATGTGTTGGGTTGCGACTTGTGAAAAGAGGAGGTTTCGAATGTACTCCTCATGGTAACTTATGTAAGGCATGTTAGCCCAACATGTTATATTTACCATCTCCAACTTTACTCTAGATCCTCGACCACTGTCGCTTTTGCTGGGTGTTAATTACCGGAAAAGATGATTATTATGTTAAATCTAGTATACTCCGTATGTTATATATACTTATTATTTTTTTTTAAATGTAATAATTTTACCACTAAAAATCAATAGTAATTTACAAGAAATTGGTGGGGAGCCGAGAGACGATCTGAGCCCCCACACCCTTTGCTATGGAAAAACCAATCCTAGTAAATATATGAGCTGCAGCCTGCGCACCGATATCCTGCGTCCGGGAGAACTGCTGGATCCGCTTAAGTAGAGTAACAACTGCGGGTTCCAACTCCCCCAAAGAGGAGAAAGAGAAGGGAAGGAAGCCATAACCCAAAGCAGCGCACCTAGCCTCATACTTAGCACGCTTACGATGGGCCGCTTCCCGCACCACCTTACCTGGTTCGAAATCGGTCAATCCGGTCTGAGTCAAAGGCGACGATCCGATCAAATCGACGCAAACGTCGCGCCCTCTGTCCCAAGAATAAAGTAGCATATCCGCCGGCCGAAGAGGTCGGCCATCAACACCAACCATACCAATGTCGACCTCCTTTCCAGCTGAGATCCCCGACCGATAACAGATGTCAATCAGCGTGTCACGAACAGCATTATGCCGATGCTTGACGCCAACTAAACCTGTACACGAAACAACATGATCCCCAAATATATCACCCACAAAGACCCGCGAGCAAGCAGAGCACGGGTAATCTATGGTGAATAAAGGCACCCCCAAACGGTAACAAAGCACGCAACGATAAGTACGACCATTCATAGTCTGACCCAATCCTGAAATAGGGACAACCCTAAGCCAATCCGAACTGTGCGCACCCTGCTGAGAACTCCACAAAGCCAACTGACGCGGTGTCAACGAATAAACAGAAGCGGCATCCCTAGCGACCCGAGCGAAATACATATACTTATTATCTCTGTTTTTTTTTAGATTTAACATTAGGATTAAATAAGTGAGAGAAATTCAAATCGAATGTCAACTTTACAAAAAGTTAATTAGACGGGTACATAGTTTAATTTAATCCCTAAGAATGTTAGTATGTTACTAGCTAGTAGGAAAAAAATTGATAGTGCGAAAATATAAGGGCGGCACTAATTCCACGAGTTAACTATACTAATAGGGTCTAACTAACTGTACCCCGCTCTGTGGATTGTGCGAGGTACAAAAAGCTCATATATATATATATATATATATATACACACCCGAGGGTACGACATAAGAATTACAATACGCTGTGCTCTATTATTCCGATCAGTTCTTCTCTCGCAGTTAACAAAAAACAATAATGGACGAAGACGACCGGTAATCTTCAAGTTTCTTCATCCTCAAAATTTTCATATTGTCAATTTCTAATAATTGTATCGCCTTCCCCAACTTTAAAATCAAGTTCATAATTACGTACTTAAAATTACGAAATTCATTTTGTTTGATTGGACTCTTATACAGGGATAATTGCGTTTGCACAATATACGGGAAATCTTCCCCCAAAGAGACTAGTTTAGCCGCACAACCATGCAATACACTCTTTACAAAGGAAGATGAATGCTGGTATCTTCAACGACAAGTTTTTATTAATGATTGTCAATTATTCTTCAATTTTTATTGTTGATTAATACTATTTTTATCGCCTTGGCATCAGGATCAACAAATTTGACTCCGAAATCAGGTATTATATATTGAATTTTGAATTGAATTTCAGAATTACGATTGCGCTCATATAGATATATGTTGGTGCTGGAATTCTGCAGTCGAAAACGGTCCGAGTTGGCTTTCGTTCAGTCGTTTAATCCGGCCAGGACAAAAGGAACATTGTATGCACCTGAGAAAGACATTCCTGAGAAGTTACGTGAGCATCGCATGATGGGTTTTGCTGATTTCACCCATTACGCTCGCAAATGCGCACAGAGCAAGGTAATTATTAATTATTGTTTCTACTCACTAACTTGTTAATTATTTGATTGACTTTCCTAAAATATTACTCTGTATTGTTATTAGGGTTATGATGTAAGTGGCTGCTCTGGTCGTCTTCCTGGAGGGATTTCCGAGGTTAAGAATCCTGGGAAGACTGGAGATGAATTTGCTAAATTTGCTGTTAGAGAATACAATTGGGATAAGGTTGCTTTCTTTCCCAAATTTTATAACTTTGATTCAATAATTCTCCACTTGTTTGTCGTACGTACTTCATTGTTTTAATGAATTAGCTACTAATTGATTGATCTCATGAGTTGTAAATATTCGCAGAAACGAAAGTTAAAGTTGTTAGAGGTGGTGAGGGCAAATGTGCAAGGAGTTGGAGGGATGATGACATACCTTACTCTCAAAGCTATCGACGATAGAGATGGCATAGCAAAAAACTACCGAGCTAAGGTTTGGTTACATGTTGACGGAAAGTCAACCTTAGAAGAATTTATGAAAGAACCCAAAATCAGGCCAACAATTAAGCGTGTTAGCCGTCCTTTCAATATCTTCGTGTATGCACTCGCCCCTCAGAGCTCGAGATTACATTTAATTAATTTATACGTATATCATCATACAACTGCTAACTATGATTCTTATGATCTACAATTTGGTGTAGGGATGAATTGAGGAAATCGCCAGAGCTTGAACGCGAAAAGTATAAAAGAGTTAGTTTTCTATGTGTCTATTACTGTTATGTACACGAATGTCGTCCTACGATTATGTGTTTATACAATCTTTGACGATAATCTGCACTAGGTTGTGAAAATTGCTTCAGCTAAATGGAGGAGCATGTCTGCTGAAGTAAGTCTTGTCATTTCAAGAGCTTTCAATATGTCCGATATTGTTGCCGTATTCAATTGAAATTTCTAACTGATGCAGGACAAAAGTGTGTACGAGAAGCAATACGCTGATGCTGTTGCACTAGAAATGGATACTGATGAGGTGACTGAATTAATTAATGACTATAGATTTTGTTTTTTCTTATATTCATCATCAACATATATGAGCATATGACACACTCAAGGCAAAGTAAGAGAGCATTGTTACATACCTTGATCTTGTTAAGGTTTGATCTCGATCATGGTAGCTGTTTTTCGTTTACTGGTTTTGATATGATTCTTATCCGAAGATTGATAATTTTGAGTTGTAGTTGCCTTGAGAAGGTATAAGCTTAAGATTGAGGGGTGGAGATAATGCTTAATATTAGAAGCTCATTCATATGTTTTGGTACTTGTGGCATGATAATTATGATAAGAATTTTGTTATTTCGGGGTTTAATTTCTTTCTATGATATGGTTTCCCCGATTGTCATTGTTCTTGTCTTTTGCAGAGTGATGATGAATCGACGGTGTGAAGGTTGGCTAATCTTTCACTATCCTGTGGCGGAAGACACATTTCTGAGGCTTTCAATGTTGGCCTAGTAACGTATGTTTAACGCCTCCATGGGCACTAGATATGTGTATATTGGCTTTATAAATTAAGTACTTTTTCAGGTTGCGGACTAGATATGTGTATATTGACAGTTTGGGTTTGAGTTTTGGCCCCTGTCGCCTCTACTCGGTGTTAATAATTTTCGGGAAAGATTCTAGTATGTACTTTTTCCCTAAATCAATGTTAGTTTTGGTATGGCAATATGATTTTAAATAAGTCGATTACTCTTTAAGGATTATAATTAAGGAGAAGTCGTTGTGACCGACAATCCTTAAGGATATGGGACTGGCATTTCATGAATTTGCGGAAGGACAAGCTAAGCCCGCTTGGCCAATGTCGTAAAGCTTGGAATGGGGTGGTTTGCTGGAATGGCAAGAAGCTTGTAAAGGACGTTTGTTTTTTGGTTTTCAAGTAGTGTATTATCACCAGTTCTGTTCCTAATAATAATAAGAGTAAGGCTATTTGTATATGTGATATACATTACTAAACATATATGGAGGGTAGTATGGATATGTTTTGTATTTTTATGTGGTGAGATTGAGGAGAGAGAATTAGAGTATGGTGGGGTATGTGAATAGAAAATTAGGGATATACATTTAGAAATGTATATGGATATGCATTAAGGCTTTCTCTAATAATAATAATGTATGCTTCAGAGAATGACATATAAAAGGATAACATTTCTGACCAAATCCTGTCCACTGAAAAACATTTCAGTATCTCAGGATCACAGAAATTCTTCCTGCAGTTTCACCCACCCAAAAATACCCTAAAAAATATACAAAAAAAACCCACCAAATTTCTTGGTTTCTCAGAGAATAATGGCTTCAGCAACAGCAAGGCAATTATTCACCAACTCTGATACATTTTGCTGCAGTAAAAAACCCATTTCAGCTCACCATCCTACTTCTGAGACACTATCAGTCAGAACTAATCCAAATGGTAATAATCACCGTCACAATCGTTCCAGTAAATTGTGTTTATTACCCTCCAGCGGCCGAAACCCGAGCGCTGTTGTAAGGTCATCAGCAGGTTCAGGTGGTGGCATTTCTTCTGATGAAGAGGGAGTTTCTCTTGGTACCATGAAGTTGCCTGCAAACACTGACATCCCAAGGTTCGAGACTTTGCTCTTTCAGGTAATATCAGTATACTATCACAGTATCACTCTTACTCGTATCATAAGGGTGTGACAGTCGGTTATTCTAGAATTTTAATTCGATTTTTACTGAAACAGTGGGCGAATAGTTTGTGTCAAGGAGCCCAATTGCCACTGCCAATGCCACTCAAGGTTAGTTGTCGTACTATTTTTTGGTGATGCAAACTTTTTCACACGCACACGCTCATGCACTAGGGTACTACATAGAGTTACATGACATGTAATTGATACGTAACTCGAGGTTTTGAAACCCGTCAAGTTTAAAACCTCGAAAAAAAAAGAATCGCATCAATGTACATAGATGCCAATTAGCTTAGCTGGTATAATTGTGATCATCACCATTTCTTTATATATATTATTTACCAACTTCTTAATGATCAAGCTATTTTATTAATTGATGGATTAGGTGGACAAAATTGGAGGAGGTGTAAGATTAGGATTTGTGGAAATTGATGATGGGAAGACAGATGTTTCTGTGTACATCAATTGCATAGTAATTCCAGGAAACAATGGTTCTGACCCTCCAGTGTTTCAAGCTACCAGAAACGGAGCCTTGAAAAACAAGGTGCCGCCGGGCGAACCCAGAATCATGAAGAGTCTTCTTGCAGCCTTACAGAAGTCTGTTGAAATTGCCAGAGTTTGATCATTTTTGTTATAATTCAACTATACGTAGTCTGGTGTTAAATTCACTTCTTATGGTATTTTTCTATGCAATGCACCAATCTTGCGTGGGAGTAAGCTTGACCCAATAGTCGAGTTCAACATGCCTAAATGTTGTCGTGAGTCCGAATCTTCATATCTCCTTCCACAATGGCATTAGTGGTTTACTTATATAAACAGGAAAAAGTAGGATTACAGGGGAATAAAAGCAGGGGAATAACGTTTCCTCGACAGAAGCAATTTGTGTTCTAATGTTGCGTGAAATATGCCACATCAACGATGATACTTCAATTGAATTACGGCTTACACTAGCAAAATTCATGTCAATGTTATAGCATTTGATTCGTATCGATCCTATTATAAGCACTTGAGGTCCCATTCACAGTGTATCAGACATCACTTTGTTAATTTGGTAAGTACGGTTCTTTGTCCTGCAGATGAGAAGAATGGGCACCGCACGTACAATATCAAACAAATTAAATGACAAGAATGAACTTACTTGAGCACCTGGTGCAGATTACCATGACACATCAAAGATTACACAAAACGATATTGACAGGAGGACGTACACATAAATCGAGTTAGAGAAAACTAACATACATCTTTGTAACTAGTGTACATAAACTCGGGCGCCTTTCTCAATTCTCCCCTACAAAATCAAAAAAAAAATGCATTTAGTAGGAAACAAATTTGATCGAGATCGAACAGATGAATGAGGTATGATTTAGTGGGTTTCCATGATTCCCAATGAGAGTTGTTATTAGGGTTCTTCCGATCCTTCTGCAATAGCGAAGCCAGAATTTCTGAAAACAATTCACTTGCGGTGTATAATTACACTTTGTAATCATGTCGTAGCATAAAACTATTGTTTGAGACTCGACCAAAAAGCCTAGGCCCAGACAATAGTTTTCTGCCTTAACGCCACCTCGTAGATGATCAGTGAAAATAATAATAAACACGTGTTTGTGTATTTGGACCCCCTAGCCAATCTGATTAGCTAGAATCGAGAAGGAAAAATTCAACAACAAATTGAACATGCTATTTGCACGAAACTGTATAGTATAATGTTTTGGTGTGAATAATGAGCTGAGTAAAATTAAATGAACAGATTTTTGTGACACGAATCAAAACTCGAGATTTTTGCGATTATCCAAGAAGTCTCCCATCAGTGTCACATACTCGATCTAGCTACACAGTTGACAGTACACACATAAATAGAGACGGGGGTAAAAAGAAGAGTGAAGCTGGTGAGATGACATAACAACAATGGAGTCATTGAGAAGTTTCTCCTTTTATTCTCCAACCCCCGTCAATTTAATTGCCATCCCTTCTTCTTCCTCTTCTTCATTTTCCCCAAAACTTGCGCGTCGCTTTATCTTCAATTACAAGCTTCCTCGAATCGCCTGCTCTTCTTCTTCTTCTTCTTCTGGAGATTCCGTCGATTCTATTAATGGCGGCGACAATTCACCCAGGTTTTGTCTCATTTCTTATCGATTTTAATTTAATTATTGCTCAATTTCATCTTTATTTTTTCTGGGTTTTTCAATTTTTGTGCAAATTTGGGGGTTTTGATTGTGCTGTTGTGCAATTATTGAAGAACAATCAAATGGGTTTGGGGCAATTAATCTTACATCTTGTTTATATTTCCCATCAAAATTAAGTAAACAATTTTGTTCGAATTTATGAAATAGTAGTAAAGTCGGCATCTTTTGCGCCCAAGTGATCAATTTGTTCATGTTTTTGGACAAGATTATTGTTTTGGTGATGGAGTAATGGTCATCAAGTTTAATTGTTGGAACTTAATGGTTACAATTTTGGCGATTTAAGTGTACTGGGGTAGCGTAAGCTCACGAATTGGGAGTCATTTACGCGGTTTTTGGTTGTTTCGATAAGCTTGGTTTGGGAAGTGAGGGCTCAGGTTAGGATGCCTCGTATGTTCTGAAAGAGTGATAGTTCATTGTTGCAGCAACTTTTGCATTATCGAAGGACCAGAGACGGTTCAGGACTTTGCGCTGATGCAGGCACAGGAGATACAGGATAATATAAGAAGTAGGCGGAATAAGATCTTTCTTCTCATGGAAGAGGTTGTGTTTGTTATGCTCTCCTGGATTTGTACTGTGTTGAATTTTGATGTCTATTTGTCCTCATGGCTCGTCAAGTTACGTAATCTTATTCAATCCCACTTGTTAATTTGCTGATGGAATAGGTGAGGAGATTACGTATACAACAACGATTGAAGCAGATAAAGACTGTTCATGAAGAGAGCTCAGAGTATGAAAGTGAAATGCCCGAGATCCCGTCATCTATTCCTTTCCTTCCTCACTGGGTAAGCCTATTACGGATTAGTAAACCCCTAATTGGTTGAGTTACATATTAGAGAAAAACTTGCATCAAGCATTGTTCTTTGTTTGAAGTTTGAGTGAGGTCACTGCCAAAGAATATCTTAGCTTATTTGTTTGAAGTTGTGTACATATTACTGCATACTGAATATGCATCTTGGTCAAGTTAAGAGTTAGCAGTAGACTAAATTATGTCTTGTGAACTGAACTGTTGGCATACTGAAAGGGCAGGAGAAGATCAACAAATTATATTTTCATCTTTGTGGGATGAATTAGAATTCTAATATGGTCTATATGTCACATGTTCAGAAGAGTATGTTTAACTCGTGCTTGATACAAGCATTTTGGTAGAGAGATTGAGTTATGAGTACATCTTAGATAGTTCTCTCTAGGTTCTCAACTTCTCATTTGCTATGCAAATATACATCACTGCTGTTATAACACTCTTGGCACTGCTTTAATCTCGTTTCCCTTTAATTAGTTTCCCTTTTTATATGCAAATTAGTGTTCTATCTATATGTGCTCTGGAGCTTCTTCCAGTTTGAAGTTTGAGTTTCTTTTTGTTTATTTCTGAATGCAGACGCCAAAGACGTTAAACCAGCTTTACTTTACAAGCTTTTCATTTATATCTGGGATCATTCTCTTCGGGGGTCTCATCGCACCAATTGTGAGTTTATGCAGCCTTTTTCTTCATCCTGAACCTTTTCACTCATGTTGACATTAGGACCAGGGTGATTTCTTGAGGATATGCCGAAACTACTTGCCACTCAGGACCATGGTTAAATCGTCAAAATATATTTTCCCTTGGGGGTGTTGGTTCTTGTATAAAACATACTTGTCAGTAAGACATCTGTGTCAGAGTCAAGGTCTAAATAATACAAACAATCTCTATTAGTGGAAAATACTTTCCATAAACTCTTATGTACTAATCTAAGGTAACACTGGATTGCTGTCCTGTAGCTTCCATTTAATCACATCCTGTGACCTTTTATCTTGCAAAAAGCATGAATTGCTCGCGAGTAAACATTTGTCTAGACATAGGAAAACTACTGAGAATATTTGTGTCTAGCCGTTTTATGTAATGGGCACTTGCACTTATTTCCATGATGCATCTTTATTAGTAACACACACTTGCCCCTACACCAAGGTCAGTGGTAGACCCTATCAAATTATCATGTCAGGAAGAGGTTAGAAAGAAATTTGTTTCATTTCTACTATTAATTATATAAGCCTAGTGAACAAACTTTTTTTTCTCCCTTCCACCTTTTTCTTTTGTGTGTGTGTGTGTGTGTAGCCTGTAGATAACATCTTTAATAGTCTGGTAATATACAAATGTCACTGAAGTACTTATCCTGCTTGTGGCCCAGATTGCCTCTTTTAGTTCTCATATGTCGGTTGCCTCTTTGTAGAGATTGTGTATTAATTTTGAGAAGCTAGACGGATTAGCCTGAAAGACACAACACTTGAGTTTTTGGAATTTGAAGCTAAGATATTTCAATTTTAGTTTTCCTTTTAAAAGATGTAACAGAAGTTTCATGACGAATGTTGTAATTTGTGTTCCAAGTATAAAGATGATTCTGATCCTAGAAGCATTTTATTTGCAGTTGGAGTTAAAATTAGGTATAGGGGGAACGTCTTATGAGGATTTCATTCGAACCTTGCATCTGCCCCTGCAATTGAGGTATGCACTATTGCTCTTAAATTATTTATTTGTGTCGCCATCAAATAGAAGTCTTTTACATGAAAAGCTTTCACATTATTTTCAAGAGCTTGATCTTTTTTACCCTATTAGGAGAAGATTTTAGCTTTATCTTTGTTATTCTTTTCTTTTTTTTCTTGTTGTAATTAAAATTTTGTTATGAATGACCTGTTTCAATGACCATGCCATCATCCAGTCAAGTTGATCCAATTGTGGCATCTTTCTCCGGCGGAGCTGTTGGAGTAATCTCAGCGTTGTTATTGATTGAAGCTAACAATGTGGAGCAACAAGAAAAGAAAAGGTGCAAGTATTGCAATGGATCTGGTAAGCATTGTATTCTCTTTAATTTCCCAGAGCATCAATCCTTTTGTTTTCTACTACTCTTACTGCAACGAACCGAAAAGGTTGACTGGCGGAACGACAGTTCTAAATGGGAAAAAAGGCCATGGGACTTACAGATGAATTTTGTAGAATACAGTGAAGATCTGAGAATAGGAATCTTGTCCATTTATTGTCCCCTGTTCTATCTCTATGCTTTATCTTAATACAATCTCAAATCTCCTATCTAAGAAAAACTGGCAATGAATTAGTAATATACTCTTTGGTCCTTGTGTCATAGAACATCTGCATTATATTCACAAATGGAAGAGCAAACAACATTTTGATGCTATCTAGTCTGTGGGGCGTGGGAGTCGCATACTCTTGTTTTACCGAGGAGACTGATATTGTGGCTGGAGCTTTCGCTACAGATACCAACACAGCAGAGAATAACACAATAATCCTTAGAGATGTAGAGTGAAGACTCCCTTGCATAGCCAGACCACGTTTGCTTGGTTACCACTTACTAGGTGGGAAGCTCCTTGAAGATGGGGTTTTATCCTGAAATTAGTAGAAGACAGAAGCTTTATTAATTGAAGTGTGCATGTTCTATTATCGCATTCCTTTCTTGTTCTTACCAAAATTTGACACCAGAAGATATCGTTACAAGCACTATCATCTTATAGGCTCTTCTAGGCTAGAATTGACACCCAGTGACTCTCCTCTTGGCTAATGGTTATGGAAAGCCTTAAATATAGACCTGTGTTGCCCTATTCTATGTGTACGCATTTGAACCGTAGTTAGCATATTGAGTTGTGAGTCCACATGGTATTCTGCTGTGTGACTGCATGTAGGGTATGCTGTCATGTTCCCATCCTTGCATGACATCGTCGATAATTTATTCTATACCCTTGACAAAATCTTTCAGTAGTTCCGCTTTTTTTTTGTGTGTGTGTGTGTGTGTGCGCGACCCTACCCCGGACCCTCGCTTTGCGGGGACGCCAATGTGCACCGGGCTGCCCTTTGTGATAAAGTTGGATCTCCATTGGGTCTCCTACTACCCTTGATTGGAACAGTAGGGACAAAAGGCCCAACCCATGGAGAGAGAGGGGAGATAAGGGGATCCTCTAATGGGTTGCTAGTGGGGGAGGGTTTGAACTTGGGCTCACAAGGTCCCCAGCTTATCCCTACCCACTTCACGAGTTCAGCTGTTAATTGTTTAGTCCGTATTTCTTTTCAGGATACTTGTCGTGTGCTCGATGTTCTTCCAGTGGCGAATGTTTGAAGACTGAACCTATTTCAATATCCAGTGATTTTGGTCGCCCTTTGCGAGCACCGACTACACAAAGATGCCCAAATTGTTCTGGGGCAGGAAAGGTAGGCGTATAGGCAATCCTTCTGACTCTTGTAAATTGTTATCGTGTCAAAATTATAATGCTTGTTGCCTGCTATCTTCTTGGTCTGTTTTAACTTTTGAGTTATATATTTGTTATTATGCTTTTCTGATTGTTGAAAATTGCGCATTTGCTATATGCCTTGAAAACAAGATCTACTGAAAGAGTTTTTGTGGTGTTTTGTTGTCTGAGATGATTGAAATACGCTTGATATGGGATATAGGGTTTCCAAAATGTACTACGGAGTAGTATTGGTGCCAAGTCAATGAGGATTCTTTGTCCAATTTTGTGTCCCACTCCTTGTACCCCTCCAATCATAAGGTGCGACATGTAACTGAATCATAGGAGGGAGTCTTAATTTTGAGTTTAAAGTGTAGCTGGTGATGAGTAGTCAGTAGCTCGTAATTTTTTTTTCTTTTCTTTTTGCGCTGCCTTCAGAAATACCGAAAAGTAAGATCGAGTCACACTATTATGTGTAGGTCGATTTTATTTTTCTCAGCCCTGTTTATTATAACTTCTACTACACTTGAGGGTTTAACTGACCATTAGTCTTGCGATAGTAATGCTCAAACTTACGGAAGTTTCTTAAAAGCATCCCCATAACTGTAGCAATTTACTATACTCTGTATCTCTATCACCGTATTCGCGTATACATTTAGGCACTTAGCTTTAATTGTTGCCAATGTTAACCTGGTATTCTCTAATGGATATCAACTGCTGTGTTTTGCTTCCTGTACATTACAGGTGATGTGCCCTACATGCCTCTGCACTGGTATGAAAATGGCAAGCGAACACGATCCACGAATTGATGCTTTCGATTGAGATGTCATGTGGAGTAATATAATTAGATGTGAAATAATCAGATGTAAGTCCTATTATATATAATGTAGCCTAAATTGTCAAATTACATACTCACATTGTAAAGTGTTTGTAATAATCAGATGCTCGAACCTAAATATATCTTGTAAAATGATTGTAATTATTCCAATCCTTATCTTTTGTAGAAAATGAAAACTCTTATCGTGACAACGGTACCACAACATTGGGAGGCGTGCATGGGATGAGGTCGAATGTTTTGATTTACGAAGTTGTGTATCAACTATATATAGCAGAATGTTAAAACTCGTCTTCCTTCTAAATCCTTTATCATGCAACAACAACAGCTACTACAACGACCAACTCTTGTTCCCAAAATGACTCGGGGTCTCCAACTTCGCCCAGCAAGGTTTCGTAAAATAATTTAATCGAAAACTCGGATAATTGCGATTATGGGGGAAAGTCACCAAAAGAGGAAAGTATGGGTTAGTGTCAGACAGAGTACATTTATAAAAGAGGAGTGAAGCTGAAGCTGGTAAAGATGATGCTATAACAATGGAGTCGTCATTGACAAGTTTCTCCTTCCATTCTCCATCCACCATTAATATTATCTCTATCCCTTGTTCTTCTTCATTTACTTCAAAGCTCGGGCGTCACTGTTTCTTCAATTACAAACTTCCTCGACACGCCTGCTCGTCTTCTTCCTCTTCTTCTGCTGGGGCCTCCTTCGATTCTATCAATGGCGGCGACAAATTTTCCAGGTTTTTTTTTCTCATCACATTGTTTCTTACGCTGTTTTCTTCTCTATTTTATGTAATTATTCCTCAGGTTCTTCTTTGTTTTTCTGTTTTTTTTTTTTTTTCAATTTTGGGGCTAGATTTTGGGGGTTTGATGGTGCTGTTGTGCGATGTTTGAAGAACAATTAAAATGGGTTTGGGGCAAATTAATGTTTTATGGGGTTTATAAGTTGCATTGATTTGATATATATGTTTATATTTCCAATCAAAATGAGGGGAAATCTATGAAATTAGACAAGATTATTGCTTTTGTGATGGTCAATATGGATATGCAAGTAACAATTTTGTTTGGACCAATGATCATCACATCTTATTCTTGGAACTTCTTGGTTTCGGTTTTCGCGATTCTAGTGCACTGGGGTAGCTTAAGCTCGTTTACGAATTGGTTTGTTTGCTGTTACTGGAAGTTATATGAGGGTTTTTGATTGTTTCGATAAGTTTGGTTTGGAGAAGTGAGTCCTCAGGTTAGGGATGCATTATGTTCTGAAAGACTGAAATTATATTGTTGCAGCAACTTCTGCATTATCGAAGGTCCAGAGACGGTTCAGGACTTTGCGCTGATGCAGGGACAGGAGATACAGGATAATATTAGAAGTAGGCGGAATAAGATCTTTCTTCTCATGGAAGAGGTGGTGTTTGTTATGCTGTATCGAATTTTTATGTCTATTAATCCTCATGGCTTGTCAAGTTATGTAATGTTACCCAATCTCACTTGTTTATTTGATGATCTTAGGTGAGGAGATTACGTATACAGCAACGATTAAAGCAGATGAAGGCTGTTCATGAAGAGACCTCAGAGGATGCAAGTGAAATGCCTGAGATCCCTTCTTCTATTCCTTTCCTTCCTCACGTGGTAAGTATATTGCCGATATTGAAAGTTGAAACTCTCATTTTGTTTTCCCCTGGTCAGGTAACCGCCTGGAACTGGATATCTAGAAACCAGTAAAGGGTTTCTTTGATAAAAGTTGTTGAGTGAGGTCACTGCCAGAAAATCTTAGCTTAAATGTTATCAGTCGCAACTTGTCTTTAGACATTCTGTCCTTATTATTGTATACTGAATATGCATCTTTGGTAAATTTATCAACGAGTAATAGAGTGACCTATATCTTGTAAATTCATCTGCTCGCATATAGAAAAGGGGAAGGAGACAATCAACAAATTATGTGGTTTCATATTCGTGGGATGAGTAGAAATTCTGAATATGGTCTATGTGTGACATTTTCAGGAGAGTGTGTTTTACTCGTCGTTGATGATAATGCATCTTTTTTTTTTTTTTTGAGGTCAATAATATATCTTTAATAATTCTGTATAGGTTCTCATTTGTTATGAAAATATACATAACTTCTGTCATGACATTCTTCAAACTACTATGATTTCATTTTTCTTTAATTAGCTTCCCTTTCTATATGAACATTAGTGTTCTATTTATATGTGCTCTGGAGCTTCTTCGAGTTTGAAGTTTGAGTTTCTTTCGGTTTCTATCTGAATGCAGACGCCCAAGACGTTAAACCAGCTTTACCTTACAAGCTTTTCATTTATATCTGGGATTATTCTCTTCGGAGGGCTCATCGCACCAATTGTGAGTTTCTTTAGCCTCTTTCTTCATCTTGAACCTTTACATCATGTTGATATCAAGAGCAGGATGATTTTATCGAGATATGCCAAAACTACTTGCCTCTGAGAACCTCAATTGATTAGAAAAATATCTATGCTTCCGCTGGGGGTGTTGTTTCTTGTATAAACTAGAATAGTAGATACTTGTAAGTCAGACATTTATGTCAGTGTAAGCTTCTTTTCACTTCTACTTATCTTAAGTCGAAATAAAACAATCGCCACTAATGACTAATAATTTCCATAAAGTCCAATCCATATAGGACTAATCTTAAAGAGATAACTCCAGATTGTTGCCATTTAAGCTCGTTAGTACACTTTCATGTGATCACATTCTGTAACCTTTTATCCCGCGAAGCTATGAATTTCCTAATAAATATTCCCTTAGACATAGGAAAACTACTGACAATATTTGTGCCGAGCCCTTTGATGTCAAGGGCACTCATTGTCATGATGCATCTTTTTGAGTAACAACCTCCAGCCTCTACGCCATAGGTCAGTCTCTGTTTCACTGGTACACCCTATCAAATAATCTTGACAGGAACAGGAGAATTTTTTTCGTGCTCAACACTTGTTTCTATTTGTTTCTCTAGGCCTAGTGAATATCTTAATTGGTCTAGTGATATACGAATGTCGCTGAAGTACTAATCCTGCTTGTAGCCTAAATTGTCAGTTCTCTCTTGGTAGAAATTGTGTATAATTTTCAGAAGCTAGATGGACTAGCAGGAAAGACTAATCACTTAATCTTTTTGGAGTAATCCTTTCAATTTCCAGTTTCTCATTTGACAGATATAACAAAAGTTATGAAAGTTGGAATCTGTATTCTGGGTGCAAAAATAATTGTGATCCTGAAAGCACTTTATTTGCAGTTGGAGTTAAAATTAGGTATAGGGGGAACATCTTATGAGGATTTCATTCGAAGCTTGCATCTGCCACTGCAACTGAGGTAATGTGCTATTGCTCTTGCAATTTTTATTTGCGTTGACATCAGATACGTCTTTTACATAGAAAGCTTTCCCATTATCCTTATTATCAAGAGCATTTACGCTATCAAGTATCAAGCCAAGATTGTAGCTTTATGTCTGTAATTTATTTATTTTTTATTATAAATGAGTGTTTGGAGTGAATAACCTATTTTTTAATAACCCTGATATCATTCAGTCAAGTTGATCCAATTGTGGCGTCTTTCTCCGGTGGAGCAGTTGGAGTAATTTCAGCGTTGATGTTGATTGAAGTTAACAATGTGGAGCAACAAGAAAAGAAAAGGTGCAAGTATTGCAATGGCTCTGGTAAGTGTTGTATTCTCTTAACTCCCCAAAGCGCCAAACCTTTATTTTTCTACTACTCTTACTAGTTACTGCAATGAACCAAAAAGTTGACTGGCTGAATGAAAGCTTTTAATGGGAAAAAAGGAGATGGGTCTTACAGATGAATTTTAAAGAAGACGGTGAAGATACAAGAATATACTTATTGTCGTCTGTTGTGTCTCTCTTTCGCAATACAATTCCTTAACTACTGAAGTACTTCGTAGTATATACTCTTTGGTCGTTGTGTCATACAACGTATACATTATATCTACAAATTGAATAGCAAACAACATTTCAATGCTACTTAGATTGTGGGACATAGGAGTCGCATACTGCATGTTAGCAAAGGTGTCATTTAAGTAACTCATTTCTAGGGGTGTTTGATCTCAGATCGGCTCATTAAGGGGTGTTCCATATTATATGTAACTGCCAGCTCCCTGAAACTGGGGGCTGATAGATATTTGTTTACAAGAGCTAAAGGTTACTTAACTATTGGCTTACAGTATAAATTCTTGAAGGCTTCGGACTTACATTGCGCATTGGGTGCAAAATGAAGGTGCACATAGGTAAAAGTGTTGGTCTGACCTGGTTTTCCCTTTCTTGATTTAAGATCTAACACCTATTGTCACTATAGCAAAAAAACGTCAACACATTATCTAGCATTAGGAAGATGAAGTTTGTTTAATAAAGACCCCTTGGTTAGCTTTATGATTTCCAAGATTAAGGACTCTCTCAAGAGTAGGATAATGTCCATTCATTTATATAGCAAAGTGACTATATCAGTTATGGTGTGGTAATATAAGTTGTTGTGGAGATTGTTTTTTGATTTTTTTTATCTTTGTTGGCCTTATGGGTTTACAGTCCTTGCCTTACTATTAAAGTTATTTTTGTTCCAAAGCCAATTTGGCCACTTGTTGAAAAGTAGCGAAATGTACCCCCAAACATTACCATCAACACAATAAGAGTACCCTTAGTAATTCTGAGGGGTCGGTTCCACATTTTGGGAGTTCTTGAAGCCCACTATCGCGCTTTACCCGTTCAGTCTAATGTGTGTTTTGGGCACCAAACATAGATCTTTAGCTCTAATATTTTGTCAATACGGATGATATGACCTACATGCTCCCACAATGGTTTAAGCTGTTTTTGTTCCTGGGCTATTGGGGGCCAAAATTCGTGAACTATATTATTTTATTTTGGCTTTGGCCACATATTTGAAAGTAGCTGAATATTCTCAAAATTATAGCAGATTGGTGTGTAGACTTCGGTTTTGGCCACTTTTTTTAAGTGGCCAAATAATCTCAATGAAGCACTCAATTGGTGGAATTCTTGAAGCCTTTTTTTATGGGTCATTCGTAAGATCGTCTCTATTTTTTTAACGTAGGGGTAAGGCTTGCGTACATCCAACCCCCCTTACCCCCCACCCCTTATGAGGGAGCCTTTTGAAGCACTCAGGTTATGTTGTTTTTGTAACTAAAGGATCTCAAAACTTTGCCATCAACACTTATGGATGGCCATAGTGGATAGTAATAGGGGTTGATTCCAACGTCTCGCAAGTTATATATAAGTCCTTTCAGTTGAGCAAAACATGTGTTACTACCACTTTTGGGAACCTACCGTAGGTTTTAGGCTATAGTATTTATAAGAAAACCTATAATATTACCTCTAGATGATTCCTCTAAAGACTCAGCTCTTTTCGTGGGCCGTATTGGGCCAAAAACCATAGTTTAAAACCTTTGACTTTTTCCAGTTTGGCCACTTTTCCAACGTAAATAAATGTTTCTAAACATTACCGCAAGCACCCTTGGAGTGCCATTGATGAATCTGAGGGGTTCTTTCTTGTGTTTGGGGGTATTTTAAGACCCTCCACCTTTGTTTTCTTGGTCTTTTAAGCCACTTTGCCTCCTGTCTTCCAATGCGGGTAGGGTGCTTTTTTTGGTCGATTACTGCACCTATCATAGGTTCTTAGTTCGAATATTTTGGCAAAGCAAATAATATCACTCACCAGACTTCCCTAAAAAGTTTGAGCTATTTTTGTTTCGGAGAGATTTTGGGCAAAAAAAAACGTGGATTATAGCCCTTCAGTTTTGTTCATTTTTAAGACATTGTACAATTTGGCTAATTGGTCTCGAACCAATATCATAGACGCCGTGGGAATTCCCTTGATAAATTTGATAGGGCCGAATCTTGTGTTTTCTTTGTCATTTAAGCCACCTAGCATAGATTTTTGGTTCTAATATTTTGCCAAAGCAAATAATATGACTCATAGGGCCTCCCTAAGAAATTTGAGCCATTTTTGTTTCGGAGCGATTTTGGGAAAAAAAACCGTGGATTATAGGCTTCGGTTTTGTCCAATTTTGACCATTTTTGCAAAGTTGGAAAATTGGCTAAGTGTTCTTAATCCAATACCATAGACGTCGTGGGAGTTCCCTTGATGAATTCAAGGGGCCGGATCCTTTGGTTTCTTGGTTTTTTAGGCCACTTTGACTTACGTCTTCCTATGAACTTAGCGTCCGTTATTGTCAATCCTCGGCACCTGTCATTGGTTTGTAAGTCTAATCTTTTGCCAAACAAAGGATATGACTCGTAGGGGTTCCTAAAAAAATTTGACACATAATTTGTTTTGCAGCAATTTTTGGGAAAAAACCGTGGATTATATAGCCTTTGTAATTGTCTATTTTTTGCAATTTTCGCAACGTTTTTCAAACTGTAAAAATGCTGTTAAACTAATACCATGGACACCGTAGGAACGCCCTTGATGAGTTGGAGTGGCCAGATCCTTCGTTTTCTTAGTACTTAAGCCACTTTGACTCTCGTTTTCCCATGAGGTTAGCTTGCGTTTTTTTGTCAATTCAGTGCAGCTATCATAGGTTTTTTTTTTCCTTAACTTTTGCCAAAACAAATAATATGACTCATAGGGCCTCCATTAAAAATTTAAGCCATTTTTGTTTCTTAGCGATTTTGGGCAAAAAAACTGTGGATTATATCCTTTCGTTTTGTTCAATTTTGGCCACTTTTGCAACGTTGTACAAATTGGCTAAATGATCTCGAACCAATATCATAGACGCTGCGGGAATTGCCTTGATGAATTCGAGGGGCCGGATCCTCGTCTACTTTGCCTCTCATCTTCCAATGCGGCTAGCTTACGTTGTTTGTCGATTTAGTGCACCTATCATGGGTTGATAGTTCTGATATTTTGCCAAAGCAAATAATATGACTCACATGACCTCCATAAATGTTTTTAGCCATTTTTGTTTCAAAGCGATTTTGGGCAAAAAAGAAAAAAAAACCGTGAATTGTAGCCTTCGGTTTTGTCCAATGTTGGCCATTTTTGCAACGTTATACAAATTAACTAAATGATCTCGAACCAATATCATAGATGCCGAGGGAATTCCCTTGATGAATTCAAGGGGCCGGATCCTCCGTTTTCTTGGTTATTTAAGCCACTTTGCCTCCCATCTTTCAATGTGGTTAGCGTCCATTTTTTTCAATCCTGGGCACCTCTCATTGGCTTTTAGGTGCATTATTTTGCCAACCAAAGGATATGACTCTTAGGGTCTCGTACAAAAATTTGACCAATAGTTTGTTTCGGAGCGAATTTGGGGAAAAACCCTTGGATTATATAGCCTTCGTAATTGTCCAATATTTGCAATTTTCGCAATGGTTTTCAAACTGTCTAAATGTTCTTAAACTAATACCATGGACACCATGGGAATGCCCTTGCTGAATTCGAGTGGCCGGATCCTCCGTTTACTTGGTCTTTAAGCCAGTTTGCCTCCCGTCTTCCAAAGAGGTTAGCGTGCGTGTTTTGTTGATTCAGTGTACTTATTATAGGTTTTTAGTTCTTAATTGTTTCCAAAAAGAATAATATGACTCATTGGGCGTCCCTAAAAAATTTGAGCCATTTTTTGTTTTGGAGCAATTTTGCGAAAAAACCGTGGTTATAACCTTCGGATTTGTCCAATTTGTGCGAAGTTTTCAACTTTGTACAAAATTGGCTAAATGATCTCAAACCAATATCATAGCCGCCGTGGGAATTCCCTGTGAATTCGAGGGGTCGGATCCTCCGCTTTCTTGGTCTTTTAAGCCCTTTGCCTCCCGTCTTACCAAGACTCGATGAGCTTAGCTGCGTTTCGTGTCAATTCAGGGAACTATCATAGGCTTTTAATTCTAATTTTTTGCCTATACAAGATGAGTATGTCAGGGCTCCCAAAAAAAATTGACCCAGTTTTAATTCGTAGAGTTTTTTTTAGTATACCATGCAGATGCAGGGTATGCTACCGCATGTTCTAAGATCGCGTGACATCGCTGATACCTTTTTTTTTTTCTCTGCCCTTGTGATCTTTCACTAGTTTAGCTGTTACTTAATAGTTTGTTCCTTTTCAGGATACTTGTCATGTGCTCGATGTTCTTCCAGTGGCGTATGCTTAAAGACTGAGCCAATTTCAATATCCAGTATTTTCGATCGCCCTTTGCGAGCGCCAACTACTCAAAGATGCCCAAATTGTTCTGGGGCAGGAAAGGTAGGCATATATGAAATCCTTTAGATTCAAAATATTGGTACTCCTGCATTGAGTAACTTGTCAATCTATAATGATTCCTTTATGTTCGGGATGCTTCTATTTCCAATATCATTTTCTGCTATCTTCTGGGTCAGTTGCAACTTGCAAGTCATGTTAATTATTACGCTGTAAAACAAGATCTACTGAAAGAGTGATGTGGTATTTTGTTGCCTGAGATGATTGAAATACCCTTCTTGATTAGGAGATATAGGCCTCCCAGAATTTTCTAGTATTATTGACTAGTGCGAGAGCCGAGAGGACATGTAACTCTGGATTTAACCTTTACACGCTGATGAGAGCAGTGAGTAACTTGTATTGAAACCGATTGTGTGTGTTTAGCTCTGCCTTCAGAAACCCACAAAATTGTCAAAAGGTTGAGTCACACAAAGATTTGAAGGTCGGTTTTTTTTCCCTCAGACCTGCACTTAGGCTCAATTGGCCATTATGTTTCCTAGATGGTACTCAAACTAATGGAAAGCGTCGTAACATCATCACCATAATTGTAGCAATTTACTACCCCCTTTATCTCTATATCATCTTCTCAAACTGCATTTAGGCAATGAGCTTTGTCCATTGCCAATATCCACCTGGTATTAGCCATGGAAAAGTGTTCTTTCCAAGCTTTGTAGAACTAATGGATGTGAACTTGTTTCTTAAAGCAAAGAATACCTAAAATTGCTGAAGTTTTGGTTCATCTTCCCTAATGTTACAGGTGATGTGCCCTACATGCCTCTGCACTGGGATGATAATGGCAAGCGAACATGATCTACGAATTGATGCCTTTGATTGAGCTGTCATGTAATGTAGTTAGATATTTAGATGTGAAATAATCAGATGTAAGTCCTTTATGTAGCCTATACTGTCAAATTACAGATGCCAGAAGCCCAGAAACTGATACTTGTAAAGTTTTTAGCAATAATGCAATATTTTCAAGCTTGCATTTACCCCATGTCGTCTGATAAGTTAATACAGACAGCAGGATTAGTTGACATCTTACATGAATGTGAAGATGGTCGATTTTCAAGTGAAAGATTCCGGTAGTTATGCCATTTTTGAGGCTAACTTTCGGGGTGTGGTTTGGGACAACGAATGTAATGCATGGCATTCGCCTGCGCAATCCAACTTGTTCGCGGAAGTACAACACCACAGGATGCACTTTATATTTGGAAGTGCATCTTGTGGCGAATATGCGTAACTTACGATTGTCTTGTCGTTCAATATGGTTTGATTACAAACGACAAATTTTCACGCCGAATTCTAGTAACCGAAAGAACAACGTCAATATTTTCCTATCTTTTGACGAGATATTATGGTTCAATACTTGAGTGTGAAATCATTGTTTATATGTAGATGACAAACAACAATTATTAGGAGGTCTAGAAATTATTGAAACTTGGGAGAATACTTGTGGAGCTTGTTCACCATTTATACTTGTGGAGCTTGTCACCATTCACCTCAAATATTGAATGCAATAATGCAAATAATTTAGGGAAATTTTCCAATATACCCCTGAGGTTACCGAAATTTTCAGGTATGCCCCTCAAGTTTCCGAGCTATCCAGCGTACCGCTGAGGTTTGCGAAATCATGTTTTTTGAGGTTTGCAAAATCACTTAACGTCAAAACAAAGTGGAGTATAATTCACTCGTTGATACTCATTTTGATTATTTTCTTACAGGGATATTACCAAAATTCATCACAATTATTTGCTTATGTAAATAACCTTAACGTCAAATCAACATTCGCTGTGTAAATAAATATCGTAATCATTACACTTTTTTTTGTCTGTTGGGTCCAATAATAAATTTGAGTAAAATGAACATATGCGACAGTTTGGCCGAGTGGTCTAAGGCGCCAGATTTAGGCTCTGGTCCGAAAGGGCGTGGGTTCAAATCCCACAGCTGTCATTCTTTTTATTAATTTTTCCACCCTAAACGACGTCGTTCGAATTGACCAAAAACATTATCACTGAGCGCGGAGGAGGAGAGAGAAAATACAAAACACAATGGCGACGGTTATGATGAAGAACAAACTCGGTGTGACTCGGTTGGTGACTCAGTCGAATTTTCTAGGGTTATGTTTTCATTTCAATTGCATAAGATGGATTGAAACCGTCGCATTTGAAGAAATTAGGGCGCCAAATTCGATCGAAAAGCCGTACGATTCAACCGCGTTTATCCTACACGGATTGTTAGGTTCCGGTAGAAATTGGCGCTCTTTTGCTCGCAATCTTGCTTCTTATCTCTCCTCCCATTCCTCTTCTGGTACACGCTTCTTTTTTTCTTTTTTTTTCTTTTTTTTTCTTTTTTTTTTTAATTTTGCAGTTTAATTTGATTTCGCTTTTTATTGTTTTATTTTTTATGAGTTGTGATTTTTGATTTTATGAGCGATGTTGCCTTATGCGTAAGTGATGATTTGGTACGGTAGGTGATTGTGTCGTAATGAATTTTTGAGGAGGAGTTTATTGGTTGATTGATCATTGAAATTTGAAGCTTCTGAGAGAAGTTTATTGATTATATTATCAGTGAATTTACATGTGATTCCAGGGACATTAATTCAGTACTCTGTAAGTTACGGTTGTTGTCGGAAAATCCTCAATCGAGAAATTAAGATTGGTGAATGGTGTGTAATTGTGTTTGTGTGGAGGATAAATGACAGTTATATATAAAACATAACCTTTGTTTCGAATCCTGAATTGTACTGGTTCAGAGAATGGGAAACGTGTGTCTGATTCGTATTTTTGATTGATTCATTCCGACTGTTGATGGGATGAGGTGTGGGGTTTACGTCCTGCTGCCATATACGTGAACATTTTTGTGGGGTGTTTTGTAGAGTGGAGGATGGTGCTTGTTGACTTGAGGAACCATGGTAGTTCAGCTGCGGTGCAGGACCTTCATCCACCACATAACTTGGAAAATGCTGCAGCGGATTTGGCTAATTTGGTGAGGTCTCAGGGTTGGGATTGGCCTGATGTAGTTATTGGCCACTCCTTGGGTGGTAAGGTTGCTTTGCAGTATGCTCAAAGCTGCGCTGGCAGGCATTTTGGCGACTCTGCAGCTTTGCCAAAACAGGTATGTGTGTATGTGTGGGCATCAATTGACTAGCTTGCTTGTTTGGTCTTCATTGATATGAGGATTGTCGAAGTATTTTTAACATTGAACGTGGTGGATGTGCGGATCTACATTTTACTTTCTGTTTGAGTATCATTTGATGTTGTAAACGCTACTCGTCTATACATTGACTCTTGTCACCAGTTCTATCAAGCATGCTTTGGCTGGAAAGGACATGCTTGAATCTTGATAGTTCTGTTCATGGATGTAGTCACTAATCAGGCATGCCAGATCGAGTAATATGTAACTCACTCATGTGTACCAATATGTAGATTTTGGATAGACGTTGAATCTGGACTCAAAGACCTGGCCAAACAAACACAATTTTGATAAATTTGCTAAACTTATCTGAGAATTTTTTAAAGGTTGAAACTTAAACTAGATGCACAAACAAAAAAGAGGTATCTGATTAAAACTGATTTGCTTAGTTTGCTAGATGAAAGTGTTTGTGAGAGGTGGACTTGCTTCCTTGGCTGTTGTTACGGTCTTATGCATGCCCTTCTTCATACTTACTTTAAGTTTCTGTTCACTGCTTCTCAATTAATTTGTCTGTCAGGCTCTTATATTGTTAATATTTTGGGTACCTTACTCTCAACTCCTTGATGCAGAACAGTTATGGGTGCTGGACTCAGTACCTGGGGTTGTGAGTCCCGAAGATAGTAATGGAGAAGTGGAGCAAGTATTGGAGACATTGCAAAGCCTTCCATCACCAATACCTTCTAGAAAGTAAGGACTCTTTAAAAACTTTAGGCTCGTGAGCTTGTTACCTTGTTGTCAGTGCATGGAATCCTGTCACCGTTCTCAAGACCTCTCTACTTGCTGTATTAAAAAGCAACTATCTGAGAGAGTGAAGTTTTACCAATGCCTCGTTCATTCTTCGAACAATATGGCTTTTGCTACTCTCTCAAAGAAGAAAGGAAAATGCCCTCTCCACAAGTAGCTAGATTATCGTCAGAATTGGACCTTGAATTTATATAGTTGGGTGAACTGTTGGTAAATACATTGCTTGCATAGGTTACTGGCTTGTCATATTTGGTTCTAAGCAATATATGCTACAAAAGTGCATCTTATTCTCTTGGTCACTGTTAGTTATACTGCAGTTTTAGCTATGACTGCTTTTCTGTAGCAGAAGCGTGTTATGTGCAATTGGATCTAAAGTTTTTATATGGATTTTGTCCAGGTGGCTCGTGGAACACATGATGAAGTTGGGCTTTTCAAAGTCAATATCTGAATGGCTGGGCACTAACCTGAAAAAGTCTAATAACCATGAGATATGGGCATTCAACCTTGAAGGAGCAGTTCAGATGTTTAATTCGTACAGGTAAAACGATTTTCACTCTCCCCATTACATTCCTGTCTCGTATCTTAATGCTTATTTGCGACACTTCTCTCCTACTCCATGTACGTTCCTTCAATAATCGGTTTGATAATTATTTTACAGGGAGAAAGATTATTGGCCTCTCCTAGAGCATCCTCCTAAACGAACAGAGATCTCGATTGTGAGAGCCGAGAACAGTGACCGGTGGGACCCACCTATCACCCGGAGGCTTGAAATGCTTGCCAGCAAGGAAAAGGATGGATCTGATGGGAAATTTTCTCTTCATGTTCTTCCCAATGCTGGGCACTGGGTTCATGTGGATAATCCTAAGGGTTTGTTAGAGATCGTTGCTCCAAGAATAGCTTCCTTGGGTTGAGGCAGGTACTGGTATAGCATTTTGGCACCACATACTACCATATTGGATCTAGGATTCCGATGAAGCCTATTGTTTCGCTCATCATCTAATCTGTCGGTTTGTAAGATGTATATCAAAATCGCGCAAGTACGTAACATTAAAATTCAATTCTATAGATTGAACATCATACAATCAGATTGTTTTGCCTGCCAATATCTTTGTGGCTCTCCTTGTCCTGGTTATAAAACCTTTGATTGCATAGACTAATAATCATAGTAGTGTACAAGCAAAGATCACTACTATGGCATATAAACTTTCATGTGTTACTAGTATGTACCATGGCCTTGATTGCATGTTGTCCAGATGAAGTCACATTTGATAATGTTATGCACATTCTTTTTTGGGTTGAGGAATGATGAGATGACGAGGCCAACTACGATGGTACTCTACAGTCGACACTACTCGTGCTGGTGGTGCTGATTAGGAGTTGGATTCTCTGTAATACACTGACAAGAAATCAAAGAGCCCACACACCTGAGGCATCGGGCACAACTGCCTAGCGTGTGTAGGGTACCATTTACCAAGATAGAAAAGGGTCAGATACTCAGATGTGCTTGAATTGTGGCTTTTTGTGTACACAGAAAAATACGAGGTTTTTGTGGTCTATTCCTATGGTCCTTTTTAAACTTTCCATCCTCTTTTTTGAGGTCTCGCCTTTATTCTTCCCATTTCCACAACATTGCGTATTTTTTCAAGGTAAAAACTAGGAAAGTAAGATAAAGATGTTGGTGATGATTAGCTTATGTTAAATAAATCATTAAGAATTATTATTTATTTTTGCTTACGAAGTGTGCAATATGCAATGAGAAATTTAAATAGGACCGGAGGGAGTATTAGCTAAGTTCGACTCGAGGACAGTATAAAGTCTGACACATTGCTGCCATTGGAGGAAAATAGAGATGAAAGCACTTCACGAGCAACACGAATGAACAAGAGCTCACCTAGTCACCTTATATAACTGGATTAATCAACAAGAGAACGGGTTAGCCCCTGCAAAAGCTTCTACTTCAAGAGAAAAATTACAAGAAATTCGTGCCATAACAATCTTCCCTTCAAATTTAACGAGCTTCATAAGTTCACATTACCAAAGCCCATTCGCACACATCATATGTGAGACAGAGCCTACTTGTACAATAGTTGCCTGCCGTCAGCCCGTCATTTTGTCAAAGGCGTCCCAGGCGTAACACACACACTATCAAGTATTCAAAATGTTAAATCAAACAAAAAAGAGAACTAATATCTTTCTTCTGAAAATTCTTTTCTGGATAAATTTGTGTCTGTAAGTATGTTTTCTGGATATATACCTTAATCGGCCGAGCTACTGTTAGTTTGATCACTATTGCCGATTTTCCGATTCTACGATAGATTTTTGGTTCTAACATTTTCCACAAACCTATATATGACCCGTTGGTGCTCCTACACAAATTTGAGCACTTTAGTTCCGTAACTACATTTGGCAAATAACCGTGGACTATTATTTCAATTTTGGCCAATATTGACCAAATTTTTGAAAGCAACAAAACGATTTGTAAACCTTTACTATGGAAAGCCTTAAGATTACCCTAGTTGTATATGAGAGTTGGTTCCTTGTTATTGAAGATTTTAAGACCATTCGCCAAAAGTCACTCCTGGATGAAAACTTTATAACCGTTTTGGCCGTTTTCCTTGTCTTTTCTTAGGTTTTTGGCTCTAATATTTTGCAAATCCACATTATATCATATATATTTAGCGGCTACCACCAAAATTTGAGAAGTTTTTGTTCCGGAGCCATTTTATCGAAAAACCGTAGATTATATACTGCGATTTTGGTCAAATTTGATCAATTTTTCGAACAACGCCAAATATGCTCCAAACATTAGGGAAGATGTCCTAGGCCTATAGTTGTTGGATTTGAGTGTTGGTTCCTCATTTTGTGAATTATTTCATCCGTTTCGACGCTCGTCACTTTGTACTGATTTATGACCGTTTTGGCCGTTTTCCTAGTCTTTTCTTAGGTTTTTAGCTCTAATATTTTGCAGATCCTCATTATATCATATTTAGAGACTACCAACAAAATTTGAGCAGTTTTTCGAACAACGCCAAATATGCTCCAAACATTAGGGAAGATGTCTTAGGCCTATAGTTGTTGGAGTTGAGTGTTGGTTCCACATTTTGTGAATTATTTCATCTGTTTCGACGCTCGTCACTTTGTACGGATTTATGACCGTTTTGGTCGTTTACCTGGTCTTTTCTTAGGTTTTTGGCTCTAATATTTTGCAAATCCTCATTTTATCATATTTAGAGACTACCACCAAAATTTTAGCAGTTTTTGTTCCGGAGCCATTTTATCAAAAAACCGTGGATTATACTGCGATTTTGGCAAATTTGATCAATTTTTCGATCAACGCCAAATATGCTCCAAACATTGGGGAAGATGTCCGAGGCCTATAGTTGTTGGATTTGAGTGTTGGTTCCTCAGTTTAGGAGTTATTTCATCCGTATCCACGCTCGTCACTTTGTACGGATTTATGACCGCTTTGGACATTTTCCTTGTCTTTTATTAGGTTTTTGGCTCTAATAATTAGCTGATCCTCTTTATATCATATTTAGAGGCTACCACCAAAGTTTGAGCAGTTTTTCTTCCGGAGCCATTTTATCGAAAAACCGTGGATTATATACTGTGATTTTGGTCCAATTTGATCAACTTTTCGAAAAACGCCAAATATGCTCCAAACATTAGGGAAGATATCCTAGGCCTATATTTGTTGGATTTGAGTGTTGGCTCCTCATTTTGTGAATTATTTCATCCGTTTTGACGCTCGTCACTTTGTAAGAATTTATGACCGTTTTAGCCGTTTTCCTTGTCTTTTCTTAGGTTTTTGGCTCTAATATTTTGCAAATCCACATTATATCATATATATTTAACGGCTACCACCAAGATTTGAGAAATTATTGTTCCGGAGCCATTTTATCGAAAAACCGTAGATTATATACTGCGATTTTGGTCAAATTTGATCAATTTTTCGAACAACGCCAAATATGCTCCAAACATTAGGGAAGATGTCCTAGGCCTATAGTTGTTCGATTTGAGTGTTGGTTCCTCATTTTGTGAATTATTTCATCCGTTTCGACGCTCGTCACTTTGTACTAATTTATGACCGTTTTAGCCGTTTTCCTAGTCTTTTCTTAGGTTTTTAGCTCTAATATTTTGCAGATCCTCATTATATCATATTTAGAGACTACCACCAAAATTTGAGCAGTTTTTCGAACAACGCCAAATATGCTCCAAACATTAGGGAAGATATCCTAGGCCTATAGTTGTTGGAGTTGAGTGTTGGTTCCACATTTTGTGAATTATTTCATCTGTTTCGACGCTCGTCACTTTGTACGGATTTATGACCGTTTTGGTCGTTTACCTGGTCTTTTCTTAGGTTTTTGGCTCTAATATTTTTCAAATCCTCATTTTATCATATTTAGAGACTACCACCAAAATTTTAGCAGTTTTTGTTCCGGAGCCATTTTATCAAAAAATCGTGGATTATACTGCGATTTTGGCAAATTTGATCAATTTTTCGATCAACGCCAAATATGCTCCAAACATTAGGGAAGATGTCCTAGGCCTATAGTTGTTGGATTTGAGTGTTGGTTCCTCAGTTTAGGAGTTATTTCATCCGTATCCACGCTCGTCACTTTGTACGGATTTATGACCGCTTTGGACATTTTCCTTGTCTTTTATTAGGTTTTTGGCTCTAATAATTAGCTGATCCTCTTTATATCATATTTAGAGGCTACCACCAAAGTTTGAGCAGTTTTTCTTCCAGAGCCATTTTATCGAAAAACCGTGGATTATATACTGCGATTTTGGTTCAATTAGATCAACTTTTCGAAAAACGCCAAATATGCTCCAAACATTAGGAAAGATATCCTAGGCCTATAGTTGTTGGATTTGAGTGTTGGCTCCTCATTTTGTGAATTATTTCATCCGTTTCGACGCTCGTCACTTTGTAAGGATTTATGACCGTTTTAGCCGTTTTCCTTGTCTTTTCTTAGGTTTTTGGCTCTAATATTTTGCAGATCCTCATTATATCATATTTAGAGACTACCACCAAATTTAGAGTATTTTTTCTTCCGGAACCATTTTATCGAAAAACAGTGGATTATAGACTGCGATTTTTGTCAAATTTGATTAACTTTTCGAAAAACGCCAAATATGCTCCAAACATTAGGGAAGATATCCTAGGCCTATAGTTGTTGGATTTGAGTGTTGGTTTCACATTTTGTGAATTATTTCATCCGTTTCGACGCTCGTCACTTTGTACGGATTTATGACCGTTTTGGCCGTTTTCCTTGTCTTTTCTTAGGTTTTTGGCTCTAATATTTTGCAAATCCACATTATATCATATATATTTAGCGGCTACCACCAAAATTTGAGAAGATTTTGTTCCGGAGCCATTTTATCGAAAAACCGTAGATTATATACTGCGATTTTGGTCAAATTTGATCAATTTTTCGAACAACGCCAAATATGCTCCAAACATTAGGGAAGATGTCCTAGGCCTATAGTTGTTGGATTTGAGTGTTGGTTCCTCATTTGGTGAATTATTTCATCCGTTTCGACGCTCGTCACTTTGTACTGATTTATGACCGTTTTGGCCGTTTTCCTAGTCTTTTCTTAGGTTTTTAGTTCTAATATTTTGCATATCCTCATTATATCATATCTAGAGACTACCACCAAAATTTGAGCAGTTTTTATTCCGGAGCCATTTTATCGAAAAACCGTGGATTATATACTGCGATTTTGGTCAAATTTGATCAACATTTCGAACAACGCCAAATATGCTCCATAGATTAGGGAAGATATCCTAGGCCTATAGTTGTTTGATTTGAGTGTTGGTTCCTCAGTTTACGAGTTATTTCATCCGTATCCACGCTCGTCACTTTGTACGGATTTATGACCGCTTTGGACATTTTCCTTGTCTTTTATTAGGTTTTTGGCTCTAATATTTTGCATATCCTCATTATATCATATTTAGAGACTACCACCAAAATTTAAACAGTTTTTCTTCCGGAGCCATTTTATCGAAAAACCGTGGATTATACTGCGATTTTGGTCAAATTTGATCAACTTTTCGAAAAACGCCAAATATGCTCCAAACATTAGGGAAGATATCCTAGGACTATAGTTGTTGGATTTGAGTGTTGGTTCCACATTTTGTGAATTATTTCATCCGTTTCAACGCTCGTCACTTTGAACGGATTTATGACCGTTTTTGTCGTTTTCCTTGTCTTATCTTAGATTTTTGGCTATAATTTTTTGCAAATCCTCATTATATCATATTTAGAGACTACCACCAATATTTGAGCAGTTTTTGTTCCGGAGTCGTTTTATCGATAAACCGTGGATTATATACTGCGATTTCGGCAAATTTGATATATTTTTTGATCAACGCCCAAATTTGCTCCAAACATTAGGGAAGATGTGCTAGGCCTATTATTGTTGGATATGAGTGTTGGTTCCTCATTTTGTGAATTATTTCATCAATTTCGACGCTCGTCAATTTGTACGGATTTATGACTGTTTTGGTCGTTTTCCTTGTCTTTTATTAGGTTTTTGGCTCTAATATTTTGCAAATCCTAATTATATCATATTTAGAGACTACTACAAAAATTTGAGTAGTTTTTCTTCCAGAGCCATTTTATCGAAATACAGTGGATTATATACTGCGATTTTTGTCAAATTTGAACAATTTTTCGAACAACGACAAATATGTTCCAAACATTAGGGAAGATGTCCTAGGCCTATAGTTGTTGGATTTGAGTGTTGCTTCCTCATTTTGGGAGTTATTTCATCCGTTTCGACGTTCGTCACTTTGTACGGATTTATGACCGTTTTGGCCGTTTTCCTTGTCTTTTCTTAGGTTTTTGGCTCTAATATATAGAAGATCCTCATTATATCATATTTAGAGACTACCACCAAAATTTGACCAGTTTTTCGAAAAACGCCAAATATGCTCCAAACATTAGGGAAGATGTCCTAGGCCAATAGTTGTTGGAGTTGAGTGTTGGTTCTACATTTTGTGAATTATTTCATCTGTTTCGACGCTCGTTACTTTGTACGGATTTATGACCGTTTTGGTCGTTTACCTGGTCTTTTCTTAGGTTTTTGGCTCTAATATTTTGCAAATCCTCATTTTATCATATTTAGAGACTACCACCAAAATTTTAGCAGTTTTTGTTCCGGAGCCATTTTATCAAAAAACCGTGGATTATACTGCGATTTTGGCAAATTTGATCAATTTTTCGATCAACGCCAAATATGCTCCAAACATTAGGGAAGATGTCCTAGGCCTATAGTTGTTGGATTTGAGTGTTGGTTCCTCAGTTTAGGAGTTATTTCATCCGTATCCACGCTCGTCACTTTGTACGGATTTATGACCGCTTTGGACATTTTCCTTGTCTTTTATTAGGTTTTTGGCTCTAATAATTAGCTGATCCTCTTTATATCATATTTAGAGGCTACCACCAAAGTTTGAGCAGTTTTTCTTCCGGAGCCATTTTATAGAAAAACCGTGAATTATATACTGCGATTTTGGTCCAATTTGATCAACTTTTCGAAAAACGCCAAATATGCTCCAAACATGAGGGAAGATATCCTAGGCCTATAGTTGTTGGATTTGAGTGTTGGCTCCTCATTTTGTGAATTATTTCATCCGTTTCGACGCTCGTCACTTTGTAAGGATTTATGACTGTTTTAGCCGTTTTCCTTGTCTTTTCTTAGGTTTTTGGCTCTAATATTTTGCAGATCCTCATTATATCATATTTAGATACTACCACCAAAATTAGAGTAGTTTTTCTTCCGGAACCATTTTATCGAAAAACCGTGGATTATAGACTGCGATTTTGGTCAAATTTGATTAACTTTTCGAAAAACACCAAATATGCTCCAAACATTAGGGAAGATGTCCTAGGCCTATAGTTGTTGGATTTGAGTGTTGGTTCCTCATTTTTGAAGTTATTTCATCCGTTTCGACGTTTGTCACTTTGTACGGATTTATGACCGTTTTGGCTATTTTCCTTGTCTTTTCTTAGATTTCGGCTCTAATATTTAGCAGATCCTCATTATATCATATTTAGAGACTACCAGCAAAATTTGAGCAGTTTTTGTTCCACATCCATTCTATCGAAATACTGTGGATTATATACTGCGATTTTGGTCAAATTGGACCAATTTTTCGAACAACGCAAAATATGCTCTAAACATTATGGAAGATGTCCTAGGCCCATAGTTGTTGGATTTGATTGTTGGTTCCTCATTTTTGGAGTTATTTCGTTCGACGCTTGTCACTTTGTACGAATTTATGTCCGTTTTTGCGTTTTCCTTGTCTTTTCTTAGGTTTTTGGCTCTAATATTTTGCAGAGCCTCATTATATCATATCTAGAGACTACCATCAAAATTTGACTAATTTTGCGAACAACGCAAAATATGCTCCAAACATTAGGGAAAATATCCTAGGCCTATAGTTGTGGGATTTGAGTGTTGGTTCCTCATTTTGGGAGTTATTTCATCCGTTTCGACACTCATCACTTTGTACGGATTTATGACTGTTTTGGCCGTTTCCCTCGTCTGTTCTTAGGTTTTTGGCTCTAATATTTTGCAAATCCTCATTATATCATATTTAGAGACTAGTACCAAAATTTGAGCAGTTTTTGTTCCTGAGCCATTTTATCGAAAAACCGTGCGATTTTGGCAAATTTGATCAATTTTTCGATCAACACCAAATATGCTCCAATCATTAGGGAAGATGTCCTAGGCCTATAGTTGTTGTATTGGAGTGTTGGTTCCTCATTTTGTAAATTATTTCATCCATTTCGACGCTCGTCACTTTATACGTTTTATGACCGTTTTGGTCGTTTTCCTTGTCTTTTATTAGGTTTTTGGCTCCAATATTTTTCAAATTCTCATTATATCATATTTAGAGACTACCACCAAAATTTGAGCAGTTTTTCTTCCGGAGCCATTTTATCGAAAAACCGTGTATTATATACTGCGATTTTGGTCAAATTCGATCAACTTTTCGAAAAACGCCAAATATGCTCTAGACATTGGGGAAGATATCCTAGGCCTATATTTGTTGGATTTGAGTGTTGGCTCCAGCATTTTGTGAATTATTTCATCCGTTTCGACGCTCGTCACTTTGTACTGATTTATGATCGTTTGGGCCGTTTTCCTTGTCTTTTCTTAGGTTTTTGGCTCTAATATTTAGCAGATCCTCATTATATCATATTTAGAGACTACCACCAAAATTTGAGCAGTTTTTCTTCCGGAGCCATTTTATCGAAAAAACCTTGTATTATATACTGCGATTTTGGTCAAATTTGATCAACTTTTCGAAAAACGCCATATATGCTCTAGACATTAGGGAAGATATCCTAGGCCTATTGTAATATCCCGAAATTTTGTATTACTTTATAATTAGATTCCAATCAATGGTATTAAGTTTTTCTGATGTTGCTTGTATTTTGAAAAATGAAATGGGTTCAAAACACGATTCTAAAATTAGGTTGGTTAATTAGAAGTCCTCCAACTTCGATCTAATCAAACCAAGCTACACTAGCCCAAGCCAAATTGATCCAAATCCCCAACTCTCAAATCTCTGTAAAAGAAAAAAAAAAAACAAAAAAAAAAAAAAAAAAAGGGACGTAGGAAAGGGGGAAAGGGAAAAAAAGAGAGAGAGAGAGAGAGAGAAAACAAGAAAAGAAAACCCTCACACGCACGTACACTGCCTCCCTTCTCCTCTGCTCTTCTTCTTCCTGCCGCGCGAACGACAACCACCCACGCACGACAATCACCCATCTAGGCCGCAGCTCAAACCTTCTCCGTCGCTTATCCGGTCTTCCTCTTTATTCTCCGGCCAATTTCGGGTATCATAAACCCTTTCCTCCTATTTTCTCTTTCCTCTGTTTTTCGCACTCCATTAATACCCAATTCGATTCTTGTTCGTTTTAGTTTGTTTTTGTGTTTATTATGCTTAATTAGTTGTTATACTAGATGGGTAATTGATTAGGGTTGATTTTAGTTTCAAAGGAGTGATTTTTATGCAAGTTTGAATGATTGGGGTTAATAGTGAAATTATGCAATTGGGGCTTATTATAATTCGAATTGTGATTGTTCTTATGATTAATTTGATCTTGTTGATTGAATTATATGATTAATAAACCTATATTTTTCGAAGATTTAGTTGGGAGTAATATGTTGGGTTTGTTCATATTATTATTTAACTGAAATTGACTACAGAAATTATTTTTGTAATTTAAATCTATTTTGAAAACTCAAAATTAGTTTGTTATAATGATTTTCGAAATTATCATAATCTATATAATTATTTTCTGAATTTTCTGAATTTATTTATGAATTTTCGGATTTATGATTAATTAGGTCTAAAACATGAATTTTTGATAGTTTTTGCATAAGGTATATAGTTGGGTTAATTTGGGATTATTATGGGTAAATAAAAGTATGATTTTTAAAGCTTCATTTACTGTTTTAACATAATTATTAGGTCTTCGAGAATTTTTATGTTAAAAGTATTTTAATTGTTAATTATAAATTAATGATTGTGGTAGAAATTTAATTATCGTAGTTATAATTGATAAACAGGTTGAGAGTGTGGAATTTAGATTATAGAAGTAAGTTGGATGGTGACTAAGATCAGAGATTGATGTGAGATTGGTTGTTATGTTATTGTAGATGTCTAATTTATGAACAAGGAGTATTAGTGTGACTAGTGCTGGTTTCGCTTGTGCTTGTGAAGGTAAGCTAGCATGCTCAACCCTTCTCTAAATTGTAGAAACCTTTTAAAAGTATGTGCTAAGTGTGGATTGGATGTTGGATGAAAACATAGCATCTTGTTAGGTGGAGAACTTATTATCTCTAGTTTGAATATTACTTGGTTGACATGTTAAGATTGTTATATGTATTGCTATGGTTATGCGGAATATCGATGGTTGGCTAATGTATTGTGTTTCAATATATTTACAATGATAAGATTGGAACTGTTGGTAAGCTCTAATAGCTTTGGTTATCAAATTTTGTTATACTCTAAGTATATGTTCGCCCCACCGCATAGGTTTTCAAGAGGGCTAGTAGGCGTTTAGGACTACTCTATTGGGTTAGAAACACTCAGTAGGGGGTGTGCACACTTAAGGTCTAGATTGTCTTGGTTGGTATGTTGTAGGTCGGACTTACTCCACCTTGGCAGGCTGGTTGTACCACCTTAATAGTTATGAATGTATGGCAGGCTGGTTCTACCACCTTAATAGTTATGTTTGTATGGCAGGCTGGTTACTCCGCCTTAAATGATTCAGAACTCCCGCTCATTGATCTTACTTGAATATGTGCTAACTGTTGTTTCCAAATGAAAAGTAAAAACGTTTTCGAAAAGTAAGGTAAGTGTTTTTTGGTTTTACAAATTGGGGTGTTAGCTTACTCAATTTCCTGACTTTTTCAACTCTGGTTTTTTTTATTTAAATCTACCACAGGTAGTTGTGATAGTTACGTCGTGTGGGTTCTACTTGAAGAAGTGTCTAACTTCCGCTGCGTATGAATGTACTACATTGTTTGTTTAGACGTTGTATCGTCTCCATAATTTGTAATAAATAGGTTGCCAGCTTTGTATATCAATTGTAATATTATCGGATT
Organism: Spergularia marina; assembly: GCA_963680865.1. Classification (NCBI taxonomy): domain Eukaryota; kingdom Viridiplantae; phylum Streptophyta; class Magnoliopsida; order Caryophyllales; family Caryophyllaceae; genus Spergularia; species Spergularia marina. The sequence goes on along the minus strand of OY804555.1, from coordinate 249,498 downwards.
TTGGCGGTTCTGTATTAAAATAATGTTTTCAAATTGGCCGAAATTCGGGGGTGTTACACCTATAGTTGTTGGATTTGAGTGTTGGTTCCTCATTTCATGAATTATTTCATCTGTTTCGAAGCTCGTCACTTTGTACGGATTTATGACCGTTTTTGCCGTTTTCTTAGGTTTTTGGCTTTAATATTATGCAAATCCTTATTATATCATATTTAGAGACTACCACCAAATTATGAAAAAATTTTGTTCCGGAGCCATTTTATCGAAAAACCGTGGATTATATATACTGCGATTTTGGTCAAATTTGATCAATTTTTTAAAAAACGCCAAATATGCTCCAAACATTAGGGAAGATATCCTAGGCCAATAGTGGTTGGATTTTAGTGTTGGTTACTCATTTTGTGAATTATTTCATCCCTTTCAACGCTCGTCACTTTGTACGGATTTATGACTGTTTTGGTCGTTTTCCTTGTCTTTTATTAGGTTTTTGGCTCTAATATTTTGCAAATCCTCATTATATCATATTTAGAGACTACCACAAAAATTTGAGCAGTTTTTCTTCCGGAGCCTTTTTATCGAAATACCGTGGATTATATATATATTGCGATTTTGGTCAAATTTGAAAAGTTTTTCGAACAACGGAAAATATGCTCTAAACAGTAGGGAAGATGTCCTACGCCTATAGTTGTTGTATTTGAGTGTTGGTTCCTCATTTTGGGAGTTATTTCATACTTTTCGACGCTCGTCACTTTATACGGATTTATAACCGTTTTGGCCGTTTTCTTTGATTTTTCGATTTAATATTCTGAAAATTCTGATTATATATTATTTAGAGACTACAACCAAAATTTGAGCACTTTTTCTTCCGAAGTCATTTTATCGAAAAACCGTGGATTATATACTGCGATTTTGGCAAATTTGATCAATTTTTCGATCAACGCCAAATATGCTCCAAACATTAGGGAAGATGTCCTAGGCCTATAGTTGTTGGATTTGAGTGTTGGTTCCTTATTTTGTGAATTATTTCATCCATTTCGACGCTCGTCACTTTGTACGGATTTATGACCGTTTTTGTTAATTACCTTGTCTTTTATTAGGTTTTTTGCTCTAATATTTTTTCAAATTCTGATTATATCATATTTAGAGACTACCACTATAATTTGAGCAACTTTTTGTACCGGAGCCATTTTATCGAAAAACAGTGTATTATATACTGCGATTATGGTCAAATTTGATAAATATTTCGAAAAACGCCAAATATGCTCCAACATTAGGGAAGATGTCCTAGGCCTATAGTTGTTGGATTTGAGTGTTGATTCCTCATTTTGTGAATTATTTCATCCGTTTCGACGCTCGTCACTATGTACGGATTTATGACCGTTTTGGCCGTTTTCCTGATCTTTTCTTAGGTTTTTTGCTCTAATATTTTGCAAATCGTCATTATATCATATTTCGAGACTACCACCAAAATTTGAGAAGTTTTTGTTCCGGAGCCATTTTATCGAAAAACCGTGGATTATATACAGCGATTTTGGTCAAATTTGATTAATTTTTCGAAAAACGTCAAATATGCTCCATACATTATTGAAGATATCATAGGACTATACTTGTTGTATTTGAGTGTTGGCTCCTCATTTTGTGAATTATTTCATCCGTTCCAACGCTCGTCACTTTGTACGAATTTATAACCGTTTTTGTCGTTTTCCTTGTCTTTACTTAGGAATTCTACTCTAATATTTTTCAAATCCTCATTATATCATATTTAGAGACTACCACCAAAATTTGAGCAGGTTTTCTTCTCGAGGCATTTTATCGAAAAACCGTGGATTATATACTGCGATTTTGGTCAAATTTGATCAACTTTTCGAAAAACGCCAAATATGGTCCAAACATTAGGGAAGGTATCCTAGGCCTATAGTTGTTGGATTTGAGTGTTGATTCCACATTTTGTGAATTATTTCAGCCGTTTCGACGCTCGTCACTTTGTACGGATTTATGACCGTCTTGGTCGTTTTCCTTGTCTTTTCTTAGCTTTCAAATCCTCATTATATCATATTTAGAGACTACCACCAAAATTTGAGCAGTTTTTGTTTCGGAGCCATTTTATCGAAAAACCGTGGATTATATAGTGCGACTTTGGTCAAATTTGACTAATTTTGCGAACAACGCAAAATATGCTCCAAACATTAAGGAAAATATCCCAGGCCTATAGTTGTGGGATTTGAGTGTTGGTTCCTCATTTTGGGAGTTATTTCATCCGTTTCGACACTCATCACTTTGTACGGATTTATGACCGTTTTGGCTGTTTCCCTCGTCTGTTCTTAGGTTTTTGGCTCTAATATTTTGCAAATCCTCATTATATCATATTTAGAGATTACCACCAAAATTTGAGCAGTTTTTGATCCAGAGCCATTTTATCGAAAAACCGTGGATTATATACTGCGATTTTGGTCAAACTTGATCAATTTTTCGAAAAAACACCAATATGCTCTAAACATTAGTGAAGATGTCCTAGGAATATAGTTGTTGGATTTGAGTGTTGGTTCCTCATTTTGTGAATTATTTCATCTGTTTCGACGCTCGTCACTTTGTACGGATTTATGACCGTTTTGGCCGTTTTCCTTGTCTTTTTTTAGGTTTTTGGCTCTAATGTTTTGCAAACCTTCGTTATATCATATTTAGAGACTAACACCAAAATTTGAGCAGTTTTTGATCCGGAGCCATTTTATCCAAAATACTAGGTTTTTGGCTCTAATATTTTGCAAACGCTCGTCACTATGCTTTCGCCACTCTTGTACCCTTGTATTCTTCTAATAGCAGCTTTGACATGTAAACCAAATTCTTGTACACGAAAAGTTGACAAAGACAAATTAAGAGGTTTGATTACCAGGTGTTGTTTCCTCTGCAGGGGCTTCTTCGAAGGATCTCAGCTCATAATCCTCAAACCCTCTAAAAACCTTTTGCACGGAAGGTTTTTGTTTTGCCATCTTGTTTATCGAGTGCCCTCAAGGTGAGATAGTATATATATAGCACCCGCGACACACTGAACATTTGCCCTCACAAGGTCTATGAACTCTAACATAGTATCCTACTAAATTCAATTCACAAACAATTATAATTATGGTGTCGTAACGTAATAAACAAGATAGGAAAGGAAACCTCTTGATAATTATGGTGTTCAACAGAAAACTTGGCAAACAATTCAGCAAGTTGCCCTTTCTGATCTCTACAATCCCACCTCACATCAAAACCCGGCCTATTACATTCCACATCATAATAATTTATCTTATAGTGCAGATTTCATCAGAATTCCGCATACACTCAGATCAAATTACTCCAAATAAAACAATAATATAATGTATGTAATGTATGTATGTTTGCACTTGTGTTTATTTCTTGCCGCTCTTCTTTCTAAGTGCTAACTGTTAACTATATAAATTTGTCACGGCCAAAATGTGGAGAAAAATCTTGATAGTAGTGACTGAGAAGATTTCTCTGCTTTCGTGCCTCGGGAACGTCCAGAATGGCGGTGGTGGTGGTGGCGGACGCGGTGATGGTGGTGCTGGTGCTGGTGGTGGTGTCTATCAGGTTCCGGAGCAGGAGCGTCTGCCGCACGATACTTTGATGGAAATTGAGGAATCTGCACCATGTCAGAGGGTTGGTTGTCAAGCCTCTTGTGGTGATGCTGGTGGTGACGACGGTGGTGGTGGTGAACATAACTAGTCATTGCCGGAGCTGGAGCCTCTGCAGACGAAAATTGGAAGGCCCTGTTGTGGTAATAATGACGGCGGTAGTGATGGTGATGGTGGTGGTGGTGGTGGTGGTGGCGATGGTGGCGTTCGTAAGAAGTCGGAGCTTCAGCTGCAGATTGGTGAAATGCATTCTCTTCACGGTGGCGGTGATGGTGGTGACGACTCCCGCCAATGTGACCATAAATTGTCCTTTCTGGTATCGATATCGTACCCAATCGTAATTTAGGCTTCGGTTTAGAACTGTAATCTATCGCATAAGCTCCCTGTTTACATAATAATAAAAAAAAAAAAAAAGGTAATTGTTTAATTAACCGGTATATCCGTCAATTGTGAAAGAAATAAAGTGAATGTTACGTTACCTTTGAGTTGATGAGCAGCCGAAGATGTGATGTTGATTTAACAAATAACACGAAACAGATTAGAAATAATAAGCTAGCTTTCAACATGGTTTTGCAATTTGATGCTCTACAAATTGAACCAGTGACACAACTTATAGCGCAATTTTGCTCATGTTTGTTGGCGCAGAGTTGTTATATAGCATGACATAGATGAAGGCCCAATCCAATTGCTCAATTTCTCCTCATCAATCGTATGTTTTTACCAATGTTTGGTATGCTCTTGGTGTACTACTGATATATCATCAAGTAGCGGAAAAAAAAAAAAAAAAAAAAAAAAAAAAACAGGGAAGGTGAAGGGTCAGTCGATGCAATTCGTCATGCAATTTTCATTATAGGTCATCCCATTCGCAAACAATGCATACATTCTTCTCCATCAACTCCACAGGCTCTGTGTTGGTCTGTGGTATAGATTTGTTGAGTATCAGGTAGGTACAAGTCATCAAACATATTCATGCGTTTGTTTGTTGAGATCTAGATGCAATTGCATACAAACTGGTAGGCAGGGTAAAACAATGTCCCGTGTCTGGTGACCTCGGTCTCAAAGGTTACGAGCACACAATGCTTGCAGGTTATAAACATGAGCACCGAAAATCATTAATCAATGAAGAGAACTGCCGGGGAAGCTTGAATACACAATCACATGAGTACCGAAACCTCACGATTTTAAAATGCCTATCCAGCACTGCAAAACAGGAACAGCTAGATCTCTGAACCAGAAAGACTTGCAATCAGAAGACGCTATAATGCTTCAGTATAGCTCAGACACATTCAAATTTTCATATCTTAGTAAAGTGAACCTATATAATACGGAGTATATGGCAATAACCAAGGAGAACTACATTCGTTCTACCCTCAAAAATGAGAAGATGGACTCCGAGTTGAACTAGACTACCCCTAATGCATTGAAAAGTAGGTAAATATATGTGAACAAAGATCACAGCCTCCTCCCCCTTCTACCTCCCTTTCTGCGAGTACTGTCTGTTGGAATGGGAGTCACGTCCTCTGGAAACACAAAGCAAAACAGTAGTTGTTCAGTAATAAACCTTTGGCTTTTACAGCAAAAGCACATTTCAACAAACACACAAGTCACATTACAAACAAATACATGAGATGATTACATCAAGGTGATAGAAGTCACACTATAAGGTTACAGGGTATAGTCCACAAAAAAAAAAAAAAAAAAAAAAAAAAAAAAAAAAAAAAAAAAAAAACACTACATTATGGAGACGGTACAACCGAAGAATATCATGATGTCGGAGTTTTGTTTATTAACACATGATGCAATAAGCAAGCAAGCCAATACCACCTTACTTGAGTCTGAGACTGGTCTTATTAGTCAATCTTAGATAAAGGCATTTCAAAATTCATGCAGTGCACAAATACACGAAACAATCCCAACCAAAACCTAAAAAAAAAATAAAAAAAGCAGAGTTGAGGGGTGTACCGATTCGGCCAACTTTCATGCCTGAACGAGCAAGGGCTCGAAGTGCAGACTGAGCACCTGGACCAGGAGTCTTGGTTTTGTTTCCTCCAGTAGCACGGAGCTTGATGTGAAGAGCAGTAACCCCAAGCTCCTACAGTATAGAGCGCAAAGTTGGTACGAAAATAAATAAAAGAGAAGCAGAAACCAGCAATTTGAAAATGCAGGTATACAAATGCAAGCACCCTTGGAGTATAAGTAAAGATGTAAATTCACCTTGCAGCGTTGAGAAACATTTTGTGCAGCAAGCATAGCAGCATATGGGGAAGACTCATCTCTATCTGCCTTAACTTTCATCCCGCCTGTTCCCATGAAAGCAAACCATATGGTGGAAACATCACTAAACGTATCAGAACGAGTGGGTATCGAAGGGACCAGAAACAAAATTAAACCAAGAGAACAATGACTTATCATCAACAGAAATCAAACGTCGAATGAAAAAAGGGTTTACAAACACACAAGCACAGCTTTATATAACTCAATCAAAATAGAAGTCACATCAGCAGAGCTTGATCAACCTTTGGAAAATATTTTGAGTTAAAAGAGATACCAATCGCTCAACGAAAATTTACCAAACAAACCGCAACCAACATATACAAGAAAGATAAGAAAGGTAGCACAGTATGACATGATGAACAGCTTCTTATGTGTTGTTCTAATTTAAGAGAGTCACCAGCACCCGACAAGACTCCATAAGTATGTGCCTTGTTTAAAGCACAGATATGGGTGTAGGTAAAGAAACAACCTATTGAGATTCAGGTGCAGCTCTAAAGCCTCAACTACTTTATCAAGAAGTTCCCACTCATGAAAAAAAGAACAACAACAACAACAACACACACACACACACACAAAGGAATAAGAACAGCTGTCAAGCCCTCCTGTAACAGTGAAGGACACAAAACAGCCAAATGCAATACACAATGAAAGATAATAAGAAGACACTGCAGAGGTGTACACCTACAGCGTCAGACAGCCGTCAGTACAATGTGGTCTAATGTGGATCACCTGGAACGTTAAATGAAACAAGGAACAGAGTGTGCAGACAAACCATATTTGTAAACAGTACCCATTTACAGAATGCAAAAGCGACCAAAACAAAGCACCCAAATGCACCATGATTGATCAACAAATATCACAACATAGAATCATATTGGACGAAGTTCACAAACACAGTTTCACTTCACTGAAGACAATATTTTAGAAGGTTTCCTCAATGCTAGAAAACAGGACAACTGAAAGTTCATATGACAGCAACTTCAAATCTTTAGCAAAAAAGGCACACCAAATGCATGACAGACATTAAAAATAACAAGATAAGTCGTAAAGCACGACAGCAACAGCCGACAAAACGTTTATTTTTGAACAGCAGAGCAGAGGGTACAAATTCCCTTCTTTGCATTGTGGCAATTTGGCACACAAATAGTTGCAAGCCATGAGTATACATAACTATAAGCAGTAGAGTGGCAAATAACCAGGTGTTTCAGGTGCCCGGGTGCAAAAATAATAGGAACCAACATCCAGATTCACAATGAAAAGACAGTAGAAAACGAAGCAACGCAAAAGGTATACAAGCGAGCAACAAAGTACAGAATCCAGAAACATGTGTACAAAGTTAAGAAATGACAAATGCAGTCAATGCCAACTTAATCACACCTAATAGACTAAGAGTTAAGAACATTAAACTTGTTCTCCACAAGAACAACCTCATTCCAAAAGCTTGATTAGAACTCCACAAAATGTTTTACGCGAGGTTTCACTATCCTAATACTTCAAAAAGAGCAAATGAGCTCTTAAAACACCAATTACAACTACAGGTACTACCCATTTCAACATTACAGTATCAATTCAATCAATCAAACTACACACATGATCAAAACCTAACGAGACGCCAACGGCCAATCAGGGATTAAACAAACATAATCCTTCACCTTCTAAACTTGTCAATGACACAGCATGAAATCATTAGAGTTTTTGTTACATGAATGTTGCAACTTTCAAGTCATTCCTGATTAAAGCTCCCAACTTTTACTACTACCAGAAAAACAAAGCCCTAATGCCAGAAATTATTGAAGTCAGCTAACATGAATCGTCATATACAACCGTAATATGTACGCAACTCATACGTAAAAAGCCGAATTACGACAGAACTCATACAGAATTGAACTAATTAATCAGAAAGCATAATTCTTTACCTGTAACACGAACAAGGGTTTCTCTGCCAGACAAATCAGTGACATGCTGAAATCCCACAAAGACATAATTCAGCAACAAAAAAAAAACAGGAAAAAAAAAAAGAGAGAAATAAAAACTCAAAGTAGAAAGAATGAAGATGAAAAGGAAGCGTAAAACATACGATGAAAGTGTCATTGAAAGAAGCAAAGATGTGGGCAACACCAAAAGCATGCTCTCCATCTCTAAGAGCGGGTCCCAGTGTCACCGTCTCCTCCTTGGGCTCTCTAGTCCTTCTCTTCGACTAAATTTTTTACCGAATAACCAAAAAAAAAATGTCAGGGAAAAAAGAATTACCCACAATTAAAAACTAGAAGAAAGCGTGTGTAAGAAGTTTGATTACCATGGTTGGTGATGATGGAGGAGAGAGAAATTTGCAGGTGACGAAGAAGAAGCAGCAGCGGCCGAAGAGAAAGATTGAGTAATTTAGGGTTAAAAAAATGTTAATGAAGATCAGAGTTTTACTGGATTGGCCTTTGTTACTTTCATGGACTGGCCTCTTTCTCGCCCCAATGTGTTCCGTTCTATGGAGATCCCTTTGGTTCAAATTCGATTCAAGTAAGATACGTTACTCGATAAAAAGCGTAGATGTGAATTCGAATGTAAACTTAATGTTTGTGGGTAAGTTGGTTGAATAACTTGAATTGCGTCCTAATCCAGCTAAGGTGTAACATTTGTGTGTTTAACAAAGTTTTTAGGCTCTGTGCGATTCAACTTATTTAACAGTGTTTTCAAATCAGATCAGATTTATTCAAATCAAATCAAATCAGATCAGTTTTATTCAAATCAGAAGTATCCAAATATAAATCAATGAATCTAGTCTATTTCTAGTATTCAATTCGTCTAATTGCAGTTAATTTATCAATTAATTCAGTTCAGATCAAATCAAATCAAATTTATTCAAAACAAATCAAATCAAATCAGTTCAATTCAAATTAAATCAAATCATATCAGAAAAATGCAGTCCAATCGCACAGGACCTAAATATCTCGATGCGAAGAATTCTAAATTTTGAGTTTAAGGATTTCATTATTTTCGTACATTTTGCAATAAGAATGAATTTCGTTGAGTTTTACAATGCGACAATAGTAGCATTGTGTCACTACCTTTATTTGTGTGGGGTTGCACAAAGCTAATTGTGATCCGAAAAACAGTGGTATACACATTGCATATTCAAGTGTCTCGTTTATTTTAATGTAACGTACATGCCATAAGTCTAAGGAGAGTTGGGATATTGTTGGTCCAAATAATTAAACTTCTACAAACGTGAATCACGTATTTGGTTTTGAAGTGGTTCCTAATTCTTAATCCATCGTGTTAAAAACACCGTAAAACAAATGGACACTTTAATTTAATAGAAATGGGCCGGGAAGAGTGTCCAATTGTCCATCGGTTTCTACTTGTCAAAATCGATCAGGACTCCCGCAATACGAATTTGGTATGACAAATAAGTTTCAACCCTATTTTCGATTAATTAAAGTCATTATCCTTGCTCCCCACGCAAATATTCAAGATCAAACCCTAATTATCAGGACTCTAATGCTAAACATTCGTTAATTAATTAATAAATTAACACTCATCCTCCCTTGGCACCCACGCATCTTTCATTATTCAAAGACAAACACATCTCTTACTAGCCGCAAAAGTTAAGAGCAAGGTAGAAACCATGCAGATCTTCGTGAAAACCTTGACAGGGAAGACTATTACCCTTGAGGTTGAGAGCAGTGACACCATCGATAACGTCAAGGCCAAGATTCAAGACAAAGAAGGTCGTTTTCTTGATCGGTCGATCGATCACTTTTTATTACTTACTTTGTTCATGCACGCATGCTCTCCGGCCTCTCGTAATTCCTTTCGTTCTTTTATATTATTACGAACTCATATGCGCTTAATGTTAGTTCGCACTTTCTAAATTATTAATTAATTACACTGATTTGTAACACTTATAAGTTATTAGTCATGATACTTGTGTTGACGATCATCACGTAGCATGTTTATTTTCATACGTCCATCGTTGTAAGAAATATTAATGGCGGGGTGTGTAATTTAATTTCGTACGTGAAATAATAATATTTGACTTCGATGATTTCAGGGATTCCGCCTGATCAACAACGACTGATCTTCGCCGGAAAGCAGTTGGAGGATGGTCGTACACTTGCTGACTACAACATCCAGAAAGGTACCGTACGTACTTTATTCGATAATCTTGCATGCATGCATTATCCTCGTGTTCCAAATTTCTATTTTTCGATAATTAATTAAGTTTGAAATATAATTTCTACCGTATTAATTAACTTTGATGTGCGTACAAACAGAATCGACACTTCACCTTGTGCCGAGGCTTAGAGGAGGGAAGAAAACGAGCATTGAGCCGTCTCTCATTGTTTTGGCTCAAAAGTATAACCAAAAGAAGAAGATTTGTCGCGTGTAATATATATTTCCTTGCCCTTCCTCCTTTCTTACATTTCTTATTATAATTATCACAAGCAATAATGTGTCATAATTAATTTTACCATATATAATGCATTATTGATTCTGTAATTTTACGTAAGTAATAATGTGTATATTTGGTCTCGTCCACAATTCTCAGGTGCTATGCCCGTCTACATGATCGAGCCACAAATTGCCGCAAAAAGAAATGTGGACACAGCAATCAGGTTCATACAAATAATGTTAATAATAATTTCTCGTATAATCTCACACTATATACATGTAATTTCTTCTGAAAAAAATTGACAAAAGTATAATCTCAATTAAGTCTATTTGCTCGACATTTTGAGACTATATATATGCGTAACGGTTATATATATAAAATACTCACTTCTCATACTTGGGTGTGTCAATATGTATGTAACAGTTGAGGGCGAAGAAGTGGACGCAGTGGATCTAATCAAATTTTGGAAGGTCAATCAAGCACGGCGTGTCGTCATTCAAGTTGCAGAATAACTCCGCTTTTCTTCCTTTCTCGCTTCGGTCGGAGACCTAGATATTATATTATACTAGTTTACTACTCGGGTTACGTCCTAAATAACATTTATATATAAATTTAGTTCTTTGTCTTTTTTTATCAATAATTATCTTTATTTATAAGACTTTTACAAGTGATGCGACTCCCGTCCAAATAAATAGTTTACTACTCGAGCTACGTCCTAAATAACATTTATCAATTTAGTTCTTTGTTTTTTATCAATAATTATCTTTATTTATAAGACTTTCACTTTCCGTATAAAAGATGTGACTAAGGAAAGTACATAATAAGGTAAAGATGGAATAAATAATTGTTTTTTTATAATGTTTTTTTTTTGTTTATTTGTAATTGCAGTAATTTTATGGCTTATAACATAATCTAATCCACGGTGGAGAGACCGTCTCATACTAAGATTTGTATAACTAATTAACTAATTAATATTTTCCATGTATGTTCATGCATGCATTTTGCTTATTAATGCTTAGAAATAAGTTTTCCTTATTAGAATTTACCCATATCATTCGAATTCGAACTTGTAGTGATCCCCTAGCTATAAATACGCACAAATCCATCAAACAAATTAAACTAGTAGCTCACGTACGTACTCTTTACAAATTACACCTAAACAATAGCCAAACAAACGAGGTAAAGATGCAAATATTCGTTAAAACCCTAACGGGTAAAACCATTACCTTAGAGGTCGAATATAATGACACCATCGACATTGTTAAGGCCAAGATCCAAGACAAAGAAGGTACTCGATCTTAATTAATTCCTTTATTTCATTCTACTAATTAAATGGTTTAAGTTTATTATTGTATGTTTTTCTACTAATTAGTCTTGCACCGTTTCTTAAATATATATATATATATATATATATATATATATATATATATATAAAATAAAAATGCTGAAAAGCCTCGATCAGTCATTGATCGTGATTATATGTACATATAAACGTTGCTTTAACTAATTCATGCACATTATTATCTTTGATTCTAATAATAAAGCAATCTTTTTTGTATGTGTCTTCGTCTTAATTAATCATTTTTCTCCTTGTTGTTCTTTGTAAATTAGGTATCCCACGGAACCAACAACGTTTAATTTTAGGCGGAAAGCAACTAGAAAATGGTCATACTCTAGCTGACTACAATCTTCATAGAGGTAATTCCGATCCATTGGTTTAATTTTGTTTCATTTTTTTTTCGCAACAAGTTTTATTTATTTATTTTATTTTTTAAATTATACGTACCGTTACCTTTACAAATGCTAATTAATAGAAGTCGCCGTGTAGTAGACATCAAGTGACTGATCAATCAGCAAGTCGATCGATCAATATATACATACTCGATTTAATGTGTAACTCTCTATAGTGAAAATAAAGTTTAACTAACCACATATAAATCTTATTTGGTTGTCCAGGTCATGCAATCGCAAATGGGATTACCGAGTCTATGATGAAGCTGAGTATCTTTTGTGGCTCGTAAGTCTAATTAACAAAGAAGATACGGAGTATATATTCGTGATGAGTATCTTCTATTTCGGGTTATTATTAGACAAATATGAACATAGCTTGTATCAAATTAGAAAGGCTATTCTACATAGTTCTTCTGATCTTGTTCAATTCTATCGTGAGTGATTAACGTTATTGTTCCGTACATCTTGTTTATAAATTGACGACCAATCTTCAAACTCAATGATGATAATGATGATGTCTAAAAGATCAGTGTACACAATCATCAATGATAGATATATTATCACATACTTTATTTTTTTTTTTAATATTCAGTTCATCATGTTTCTAGTAGATCATGCATGAGAGTACTAGTAATATTCGCACAATAGAAATCGACATCTGACCATATACCAATCGATCAATAAGATTAAAACATCGGTTAATCAAACACTACGCCATCACTACACCTTTTCATTAAATCCCTAAACATCGTCGATCTAATTAAAGGTACGGTGTTTACGTAAATCTTTTATATAATTAATCTCATCTCTTTCACAAAATGAAGAACATTACTAGTGATCGATAATTCGATATAATATATGGAGTGCCAAATCTTGTCACGCGCATACGTTAATTGTACCGTTCAATTGTTAGAATTTGCCATAAATTAAAATTAGAAGGTACTACATATAGCCATGAATCGATGTCGAGCACAATTCCTGACGACGTTACCTACAGCTAACACTTAAAATCCAACCCTGGTATTATTCTTAACGGCGTGTAAAAGTTTCCTTAACGTCCGTGAAGTAGTACTAGAACAATCTTTGTTATTAGCTGTAAAAAAAAAAAAACATTTGTTTTCACAGAAATTCAAAATTGTCATCTTCCCGCAAAATCCCTCTCCCAACCACGTGTCCCTCCCACCACGTCACCTGCCTTGGCCAAGGGTTTTCCACCTTGTTTTTTTTTTTTTACCGCCCACTGTAAAAATGTAAATCTCCATTTACCAGTTACCACCTGCATGCATTTTTGTAATTATCATCAGCTCCCTCCACTTACTATAAATACCCCTCACAATCCCACTACACAAATCACTTCTTCTTCTTCATCTTCATTCATTCATTCTTCCTCCTGAGAGAAAAACCACAGAGAAATTTAAAAGAGATATTAAAAATTAATTAAAATCACAAGGAAAACACACAAAAACAGAGAGAGAGGGAAAAAAAATGATGCAAATCTTCGTGAAGACGCTAACCGGTAAGACCATAACCTTGGAGGTTGAGAGCAGCGACACCACTGAGACTCTGAAGACTAAGATCCATGAAAAGCAAGGTAATTAAATATTATTTTCTTAATAACTTTGTCACGCGTAAATTTCATGCTGTAATTTTTTACTAACTTATTGTTTTTTTTTTTAACAGGAATTCCACAGGAGAAGCAGCGCTTGATCTACGCCGGAACAGAGCTTGAAGATGTCCGTACAATCGCCGATTACGACATTCCTAAAGGTCGCTGTACACATACATCCATAAAAGTGAGATATTTATTTGTGTATGTGCATGGCGTGTTTGTGACGTTTGTATGTGTGTGTGTGTGTAGAGTCGACGCTGAAGATGGTGACGAGGCTGAGAGGAGGAGGATATGGCAAAATGAACTACCCGCCCGATTTGCTGCTCTTGGCTCAAAAGTACATGAACAAGAAGAAGGTTTGCCGCAAGTACGTGCTCAACATCTTATATATTAATTAACTTGTTCTTCGTTTTTGTTCACGTACGGATGATTTATATTTGTCAGGATTTAGTTATATCGTGGGTATCGTATCTTTCACGCATTTAATAATCTACATGTTTGAGATGTTTTTGCTGCATGCTGTTCTAATTAATTTGATGAATTCCTGGAGATTCATTTTGATTGTTATAAGTTTGTTACATGTTTACATGTTTACCATGTTTTATGAAGGATTTGTTTTTTTTTTTCTTTTTCTGTTTATGTGTTAAATGTAATTATTAATTTGCTCTGTTTTGTACCGTCAGATCTGATAACCGGAGATGTATGAGATGTTTTTATTGATGCTAGCTGTTGGATCTATTTGTATGAATATCTGGACCGGAGATTATTGTTTGAGTTATAGTTATAGTAGTGTTAAATTTAATTTGCTACACTGTTTTCGGTCTTCAAAATTAGATTTAATCCGATATACGGAAGTATATGTTATACTTGAAATAAAATAATCCTTGGATTCATAAAAGAGATTGATTTAATTTTAACTTTTGTGGGGATTATTAAATAATGATGAATTAGAAACTAATGGGTGGAAATTAATGAATGTGGTAATTATAATTATTATTATTATCAGGTGCTATGCTCGTCTTCCAGAGAAAGCTGTCAAATGCCGCAAGAAGAAGTGTGGACACAGCACTGAGCTGAGGAAGAAGCACCCTTGGGTCAACAAGGACGGAGTTTAATTTATTTGATCCATGCATCTTCTACCCATTCTGCCCTTTAATTCGTAGTTATGTTGTGAATAATACAAGTTTCGTTATTGGCTTGCATCTAACCTTTTGGTAGTGTTGCGTTGCCGGTCTAATGAACTTTTGATTAGGAGTAGTATGTGTTGATCGTCTTCTATCGCTAGTCGTCGTCTAGGAATAACGATAACTCGTTAGTCGTGCTTATATGTTCACGACAATGAGATTATCATTTGTCGATTTATTAATTTCAATCCTATCTAGTTATATATGTATGAAGCTTGACTTGTTTCCTTAATTACGAGATTATCGAATGATTGTGGATTTTAATTTGCATCCAACTTGCAAAACTTCATGTGGTCAATTTGCATTGCTAGGTAAATTAGTAGTACTCGCGCCCACAATTTTCAAACCAAAACGCTATACTACTACCTTGGGACGTAATTTTTATTCCGCAACGACTACGAATTGAAGTTACGAACACTTTGTCGATTATAAAGTTTAACAACAAATAAAATGCCTCATTTATGTATATAGCTGAAGATGGACCATGGACAATGGACCATCTACTAGATCAATATAAAAAAAAAAAAAAAAAAACTGACAGTCATGAGATTTATTTCAACAACCTTTTTTATGCGAGAAAAGTGAGCAAAAATGTGCCCTCTCCTGGCGCCTGCAGTTAACAGAAAATACAAACTGCAACTGCATCTGCACTGATAGTACGCACTATAAATAGACCAACAGTGAAAGTGCGCAGTGGTGGTTTGGTAAGACTGATCGAAATACAACGCCAGCCACCACCAATCCTTATCTTTCTACGAACAAAACAAAACAAAAAAATCTGATCAGATAGTACTGGTACAGCTGCTAAGCTAGAAGCTGTCACAAAAGGGTAAAACGTAATAAAAGTGAGTAATAAGTTAAAAAGGGCAGTAAAAAATCATGGTAAAAAAGAAAGCATCCTAGGCTTTTCTGATCGATCTTGTTAATTTACACTACCTACTTTCCCCCAATAATTTCCAGATCAATTGTACAGTACAATTCAAATTTCAAATTATCGTTTGTGCCTCGTCATACAATGCTGAATTTTTGTTACTTTAATTTACATTCACGATTGAAGTCTAATTTTGAAGTTTTTGTTTTACGTGGCCGCCAATGACATGTCCTTGAATACGAACCAAACTCATATTCATGATATATATCATCGAGTCTAATATATAGTTTATCAACAATTACTATCCTCGATTCCACACTTCAAATATACACGTAGTTCACATTGTACAATAACCATCCCATCTTTAATTTGTCGATATATATCGACTAGCTCAACCGTAAATTTTTTAGGAACGTCAAACGTACGAAACGGTTAACACTAACAATCTAACATGCATGTTGAGCGATTGGTAACTAAGCTTCTGGAGAAACAACGTATGTTATTGAATTACTAATTACTCAACTCCTAATAATTATCTATTTACACTAATTTTACTCTTAATTAATCTTTGCTTAATTAATTACTTTTAAAAATCGAGTTTATATCATCATCATGATTCAGTGCTCTTCATCCGGAATTAATTTTATGTTAACATCATCATCATCATCATCTTATATATAATCTGATCTCGTTTGATTTAAACTTAAATTCGCGTTGATTGTGAATAAATAATAATAATAATAATAATAATAATAATAATAATAATAATAATAATAATAATAATAATAATAATAATAATAATAATAATAATAATAATAATAATAATAATAATAATAATAATAATAATAATAATAATAATAATAATAATAATATTTTGCATCGTTAATGATTAATGGTGGTAAGTCTCCTACTTTTTCTTTTTTTTCTTAATTTAATCAAGCCATTTTTTTTCTTAAATCTTGGTGTTTTGATGGATATGGAAGAATGATAAATTGATCATGAGTATGATGGAAAAAAATGGTAAAGTGTGGTGGTAGAAGGTCGGTGGAGAGTGTGGTGATAGTGCTTGTATGTGTAGTTTTTTTCGTATGGTGTCAATATAATTAGCTAGGTACATACGTAGCTTAGATTGCGCGATAGATAATGATTGTTGTTAGTTTTGAAGACTAGCTAGATAACAAGTAAGATAACGGACCGATTCATAGCATAACGTTCGACAACATATATTTTAACATTAGATTGAATAGACGTCGTATCAGTCATAACACATACATGAATGGTATGATAACTATAGTTTTGAGATGTACTAGTATGGTGCAAATGTGCAATGGTCATTTGTATGTAAATTGGACGTGATCCTCCAAAATAATGTCAATATATAAACATCAACCAACTTTAGATCAGTCGAAACTTTGATAAATTTTCACAAAACGGGAGGGTGTCATAGTGATGATGAATATGCATGCTATGACACCGTTACTTTAGCAATGTACTATTCTTAGACGACGTTTACTCTTAACTGTACTATTTCTGACGGAAAATTCAGCTTTGCTGGGAGCTAGTGCCTAACCACCCTTGTCCTATTCTTAACGGAGTGCGTGTGAAACAAAATCGTCAGCGTCCGTTAAATCTTCAATTTTTTGTTTTCACTTACAAATTTTCACCACGCACCACGTGTCCACCTGCCACGTCATCTGCCTTGGAGAAGGGTTTTCCTCTCCCTTTTACCGCCACAGTAAAAACCCTGTTTTACTACCATTTACCAGCAATTGCAACCACTCTATGATCACATGCACTTTGTATGTACTTCCCCCATCTCCATTATAAAAGCTGCTGTACTGTATAATTAACCCCATCCCACTCAATATTCACCTCTTCTTCTTCTTCCTTGAGACAAAAAAAAAACAGAGAGAGAAACTTAATTAAAACCAGAAGAAAATAAAAAGAAGAGAGAAAATGCAAATCTTCGTGAAGACGCTAACCGGCAAAACCATTACTCTGGAGGTTGAGAGCTGTGACACCATCGAGGATGTCAAGGCCAAGATCTTTGACAAACAAGGTACTCTTTTCATATCCTTCTCCCAAATCTTATGCTCCTTTTTTTTTTAAACGAAATTCGTCGTTTAAATGATATTTAAAATTCATACATACTATTTCTTCCGGTGGTTGATTATTTGATTGATGCGATCCAAAGGCGGGGAAGAGCTTGACGTATGCTTGAAGCTTGCCTCGAAAATCTTGGATGATAATGATGACCATTTTACCCTCAACATTAACCAAGGTTTGATATTATATATCCTTCATTCCAAATAAAATCTTCTTCACCTTCATATTAATTGATTTCTGTTCTTACTATTAATTGATTTGAAGAAGCGTGTTAATAACGTTGAAATGAAATGTTTGAATGTAGGAAGTATGGTGGAAATGCTAATGAGAGTCCGAGGCGGCGGTGGGCAATATGTGAGGTCCAACAATAATGTCCAGAAGAGGAGCGGAGGATCCGGTTACCAAAGGTCATCCATCAAAACTCATCAAACCCACCAGAGTATTCACCGCAAGTAAGTCAATGAATTTCTCCATCATATTATATACAGTAATTATTTTATTATAATGTTGCTTGTAATTAATAATAATAAATGATAGTGATGATATAAAAATGGATGATTGGATGCAGCAAGGAGAAAGAGGTGAGTGAGAAGAAGATGACTATTTGGGTGGACACTCCAAAGACCGATAACTGTATCAGCCTCACTGTGGATAAGGATCTTGTTACGGTGGATGACGTCAAGGTCATGGTTCTTCGCAACCAAGGTACGTCATTATTATTATTATTATTATTATTTACTTTTATTTTATTTTCATCCTTGATTAATTCATTAATTATTATTGATTAATTTTGTGATCATTTATTAATTATTATTAAAGGTGTGGATATCCCAAAGGAAGAGACTGTGCTGAGCTGGAACGAGAGCATTCTAAGAGATGGTAACAGGAAGCTCCGTGACTATAAGATCAGGCGTAATGGTGAAGATTCTGTTTACTATTAAGATTATTTCATAGTTTTAATTCAATTATTAAGTGATGATAGATAACCTGAGTTTAATTTTAATTAATTTGTAATTATTCTGTATGTGTATGATGTATGTAGTCGGCTATAGTAGCTTGACGCTGGATTGGAAGGATCCGGAATCGGATGGTGATGATGAGGAGGAGGAGCAATGGTGAATAATGACGATGGAGGGAAAGAGCTGTTGATTTGGAGTACATGCATGCTAGCTGCATCTATATATCTAGCTAATGCCTAATTATTAGGGAGTTTAAATTGAGTATGAATTATTATCAATTTGGTGTTGGTTTATGTTAATGATCGATGATGGTGACAGATTATTGGCAACATTTTATCCTATTATGAGTACGTCTTATTTTGACTGTTGGATCGGGTTTTCGTATGGTCGAGATTATCGTAAGTGTTACGTTATATACATACATACTTGGTAGATTATGCTATAATTGCGACGAGGTTACTTGCGTATTTGTAAAATACCTTCTAATTAAGGACAAGTAATCGTCTATGACTCTGGTCTACATGAGAGTGTGAGATCCGGCCCGTTTAATTTTGTTTGCCATAATCATGCAGTAGTAGTCAATAGTCATGCTCATATACTAGTATATGTAATGTGACATGGGTCGTCGTTTCAGTACTATGTGGTATGTGACTATGTGCGTAGCACAAGTATAGTAGTATTACCCTGGGGTTGTATTGAACAGAGCATTGGTCAAGACTCAAGGGTACTTTATTTGTAGGTGTAAACAATTGTGTTGAATGCATGTGGTTAAACTTACGGAATGTAATTTTTACTACGATAATAACGTTCTTTATTATGATGATGAAAAATGCAGGGGTCCGGTGCGTCTATCTAGCTCGCTCTTATGAAAATATCACTCACTAAGTCACTAGCTCGCTCGTTAGTTGAAATATTTGACAATAATAATGGTGACGATATCTTATTATGGAGTACCGCATTGTCCATTATCAACCAGGGGGTTATATATTGACCAAAACTTCATACTCGTATATGATTTCGGCAAATTTATGATATAACCATCGAACACGTCTATTTTGGTGTATTGGCATGACTACTGGTAACATTTAATTTGTTTGTATGGTGTAATTGTCATCAAGTAGTGGAATATGAAACTGGTTTCCAAAAGGTCCATAAAACTCAAAATGACTTAAACTAGTAGATATTTTGATCAATTGCAATAATAAGAACGGGAGGGTGAATATATAAAGTGTGACGCCGCTTGCTCAAAATTGTACTATTATTCCCAATTGAAGACGTACTGCATCATGCTAGTACCATCGGTCTTAGCTGAAGGTTTAAGAAACAACTTGATGCCGTTAATTTGCCATGATAAGAGATTTTAGGGACCTTCGCCCGTTCGGTTTGTTGTATGTACGGGGTTATCGTGTTAAGTATATGTTTGATTATACTACTTTTGTTTGTTCAAAGCCCAAATAACATGATATCGTCGTATATGTAATGTTCTAGATTTGTCTAACCATATAGTGTTGCTACTACATACAATAACGAGGGGTCATCTCTAATCTTTAATTTACTCATGCATTATATATATATATATATATATATATATATATATATATATATGACGACCTATCTAAATTAGTAATGTACTATTTTAGACGACGTTTACTCGCAGCTGTACTATTCCAAACGGAAGAATCAGGTTGCTGTAGTATTAATTACTAACGGAATGTAAAAAATCAGTGTCACCGTCCGTTTAACTGGAATTAGGTAGTACAAAGTACCAGTAGCGCATCTTCATCTATCATAGCTGTAAAATAATTTCTTACAAATTCAAATTTTGTTTTTACTCCCAAAAATAGAGCACCCACCACGTGTACAACCGCATACGTCATCTGCCTTGGAGAAAGGTTTTCCTCTCCCTTTTACCGCCCCCCTCCCTCACTGTAAAAAGTAAAAAAAAAACCCTGTTTTACTACCAAATTGCAACCACCTTATCACATGCACTTTGTACTTGTATCCCCATTGTTTATAAATGCACTGAATAATTCATCACTCAAAATTAAATAATTAAAACCAGAAGAAAAATAAAATGATGCGAGGTGGGGGTGGCCAATTCGGAAGGTCCAACAATTGCCAGAAGCGTAACGGAGGAGCCGGAAATCAACGGTCGTCGTCGTCGTCGTCTAACAAGACTCATCATCAATCTCAAAGTATTCACCGCAAGTAAGTTTTATCATCATCATCATCGTATTATTATTATAATTATTATAATGATAATATTGGAGTAATTAATTAATTAATAATGAAAATTGTTGTTGGGTTAAATAAAATGTGTTTCAGTAGAGAGAAGATAGTGAGTGAGAGGAAAATGGTGGTTAGAGTGTACTGCAAGCAAACAGATCACTACTCCTGGCTGACGCTCAACAAAGATGAAGCCACTGTCAATGACGTCAAGGCCGGGGTTTTAAGAGACCAAGGTTTCTTTTCTTTTTTAATTACACTACTTACTCTCTTCTTAATTAATTAATTTTAATTAATTAATAATACTTGTGGTTTCTTGTTATTAATTTTGCGTATTAATTAATAATAATAATAATAATAATTGTTCAGGTTTGGAGATCCCAGTGGAAAAGACGCGGTTGATTTATCATGAAAGCGTATTATCTGATGGCAACAAGAAGCTTCTGCACTACAAGGTCAAAGGTAATTAATTTAATTAAGATCTACATACATACTTTTTTTTTTTTTTTTAAATTTGAAATTACTAATTAGTTAATAAGTGATTAATAATTGCTAATAATAATTATTGTGATTTGATTCTGATGCACGTGTGGGTGATAATAATAAATTAATGAGATGATATATGTGTGTAGGGTGGAGAAGAATGTTTATGGAGTGGGAGAAGCAAGAGGGAGAGGGAGATGAAGAGGAGAGTGATGAGGAAGATGAGGAGCGCTGGTGGCGCTGATTTGATGATGAAATTTGGTGGATGATCTAATTTCTTTGATTTGTGGTGCAATTATGGATTTATGGAACTGTTATTTAGTTAAACTCGTTTAATTATCGGATGGTGTTAGTCACTGGTTGATCGATTATCGACATTTTATCGTATCACTTGTTATTTTAGCTATATATCTTCGGGTTTTCATATGTGTTTATCCTACATTATTATCGACATTTTATCGGATCACTCGTTGTTTTAAGCGTTATTCTTGTTTTCTTTTTGAGTGCGGAATTAAAGTTATTGTCTATGACCGTCGTATGATAATGCCGTGAAATGGTCTTACCCACAAGTTGATCCAGGTTTTGATTTGAATACTGGAATGTGGACTCTCATTTAATTTGTGTGTCTACTTAGTGCAAATGAGTAGCTAGCTTGTCATTGACATAATCCTCCGTATGAATATTTACCGTAAGTTATAAGAAAGTTGGTCCAATATTACTTTTCTAGTCATAATGAATTGTTGACAATGAAGTTCACATGCAACATTTATCTCTGCGGTTAAAAAGGAAGGGGGGGAGGAGGGGGGGGGGGGGGTAAAAATACACCTGCAGGCTGCAGTTGGTCAAGAGTCTAGTGCAGGCCTAGTAGAGTATAGTACACAGCTCGTAGCTGTCAACAGTGCAGAAAAGGTGAGTTGAAATTTTAGGAAAATTATTGCTATTTCTGCTGGACCGTTTTTGTGGGAGTAAATATCTTCTCGCCCATCAAAAAAATGATCGAATTATAAGAGTATCACTCGTTCTTATTTGATTTGTACCCCAGTAGTGTGAATGTGAAGCTCTTTCTATCGTTTTCTGCTAATCAAAGCTCGACATTCTTGGATTAAGACTACTACCGCATTGTCCAGGTCGATTTGAAACCATGAAAAATACAAGTATAGGCATTCAAATGTAAAAGAATTGTACGTTAACGGGTAACCACCGTACATCATTACCCTTAAATGACATTATGACAATATAACTCCGTATGTGATACTCTTATTCGTTTGTAGAGCGTAAGGAGGAATTTACTTTAATCTAATTATTCATCTTATGAGGTTTCCTCATGCTCCACGCATCGATGCGATCAACGATTATGGTCTCAGTGCCGTTGTTGAATACGTGCAAGTGAGCTTTATCCATGATTGCTAGAGTAGGATATACCCTTGATATTATACAAGTTCTTCCTTCTGCTCCGAAACTCTCTACTACCGAGTGGTCAATCTGCGGAAAAGATTTTAGCAAATATTACAAAGCGTATAACTTATGAATTGAACATTTCGAGTGCATGAATGTGTACATACCAAGGTTCTAAGAGAGAGCTTCTTGTCGCTCAAATCGACGTTTACAAACCCTGCAAATGATGGTTTGTATAGCTGCTTACCCAAAGAAGAGCTGCCAAAAGCACGTAAAAATGCAATTAGTAAACAGTGACAAATTGGAGAACAAAATTCATTTCAGTAAAAATGAGCAAAAAATGGTAAAAAGTAAAAACCTTGTGGCATCGGAGCACAAGAGAACCACATGGTTATTGGGTCGGGCTTTGAAGATCCGGAAAAAGACAGGAGTGTACTCTTCAAGATTTTCAGAAGCCAGTGTGAGTAGCCCAAAAGGCCCAACTCCTCCTTGTACTGTTGACCCCATTAGGCCGCATAGATCTTGTGCATTGGTCCACTTCGGATCAAATGGTTGTGCTTTTTCTAGGCTTGGGATGTAAAATGTCACTTCAACATCAGCCTGAATCTCCCCCAAATGCAAAATTTAGTTAGGAACAATCGACGATGACGATCATAATAAAAACTAACCCGACCCGAAAAATCGACACTAAAACCGTTAATGTGAAAAGTGCGAATATGAAACGAAATAGACCTGAGCTGCAGTGATTCCCTTAATTTCGACGTGTTTTCCAATTGTAAGATGAAGGTTGTTGTGTTGAACTTTGTTGGCTCTGAGATTGTTCACTTCTTCAACAGGCCAATTTTGCAATTGTTTTCCACTTGGGTCTAGCCACACTGACCTTGGTATGGCCTAAAAGTCACGTACACAATACACGTTAAATGCACGTTAAATGCACGTTAGTGATAGATTTCGACCTAATATAGAACGTTGAACATGATAAAAGGCGTACACAAAACTTAGCGAAAAAAATAAAGTTTCTACCTGAATTCCAGCCCATCCATTTGCTACACTTTGTTGTGGGTCACATGATTCGTTAACCCAAGCCCATACAATCCTACGACCCTTATTCGGGTCATAAAATGATTTGGACGCATAGAAATTTCCATAGTCATACCTTAATCCGTCCCATCCATCAACCGAACCATTAATTGGTGTGTATTTGTCTTTGATCGGGTCATACCGCCCGACCGTATAGTAATCATACCGGGTTAAATCAAGGCTAACCTTAAGAACATGTATCACATTGTTACCCAAAGTGGACACGTCCAACCCGTTTTTGCCCTTTATTGGTACCGGGTAAAAATCCGGGCACTCCCACATTCCGGTATATGGGGAACTATGTAACGGATGTTTAGCCTTGATCCATTTCTTAAAATCTCTACTCCTATACAAATACACCATCCCTCTATGCTTTCTTTTCCCCCCAACCACAATTTTCCAATGCCCATCCTCGGTACGCCACGCGGTAGTCGGGTCTCGAAAGTATGTCACATTCATGTCGGAGCTCGGGTTGATGATCGGGTTATACTCGGCTTTTACCCATTTTCGGAGTAACGGGTCGGATGCATCTACCGGGTATGCAAGGTTTTGGACCTGGTCACCTTGGGCTGATACCCCAGTGTAAAGCAAAATGGGCCCATATCCGGGTAAAATGGTTGCTGAACCGGACCATACCCCATTTATATCAAAGGGCTTGCTTTCGTGGAGGGCCGGTTCAAGGGCTTCCCAACTGATTAGGTCCTTTGAAACCGAGTGAGCCCAAATAATATTGCCCCAAGTAGATCCCCATGGATTATATTGGTAAAATAAATGATACCATCCTTTGTAGAACATAGGCCCTGATCGACAACAAAAGAAGCGAAACTATTAGATGCAATCGTTGTACACCATGTTATACCGTTATAGTATAACATGTGAACCTCGAGTAATAACGGAATTTTGAGTTTGAATAGTAACTTTATATGTGTTAATTAGATTAAACTTACCATTAGGATCTATTGAATCGTTCGATCATTGCGAAATTGTGCCCACCAAGCACCAATACATAGACAGCAGGACGCAAAATTTGGTTAGTAATCTAGTATATATTAACCAAACAAAATAGGGGAGGAATTTAATTTACTAACTAACTAACTGAATGATATGAAGAAATTTAAATTCCATACAAGTTACTAGATTGTAATTCCAATATTTTTAAAAAGAAAATTAAATGAACTAATAAAACTTATGACACTATTTTTTTAGAGAACCTTTTTGTGGAAAAAGCTAATGAATTGAATTGAAGTACAAAATTCTATAGTAATAGTAATCGATGGAAATTGTTCGAAAGTTGGTTATTTAAAGAGATTGAACCACCATGACACTTGTACAAGTGTGCAACCAAACCATTATATTGAATATGGTGTCGTAGTTAAGTCATGTTATTACGAAAGTACACCGTTACTAATATACTAGTATTTATAGCCGTTTGAATTTCTTTCCTAATCATATATAGAACTGATTAGATCTTTTTTTGGTATTCTTCATGCAATATGTTAGAGAGCAATAAAAAGTGAAATACTCATTTAATTTTTTTTCGGGTACTTTATACGAGTATTCAATATAGCTGTTTGATGAACATCCCAAACCCTAGAAAGTAGAAACAATAGAATAACAAAATGAAATAATTAATAGTAGAGTAAAAAGAAACAAAAGAAAATAAATTACCATTGATCCAGTGCTTCGGAGGTTGAAAGTGGAAAGCAGTTCTATGATCAGTTAAAACTTGGGCGGCTTCAAGATTTTGGTATTCAGGATAAACTTTGTGCAATGCTTCTACGTGAAGATTTCTGCATGTCAATGCAAATATCACGAATGAAACTAAGTGAAAACACAACTTCATCTTTCTCTCACTCTTAATCTTTTTATTATGGTGGATTTTAAAAATCAAAATGGAAGGTTTTAACTGTGGAAGAATTGAAATACCGGAGCCCTATTTATAATAGTGTTTGGATATAAATAAACTCCCTCAGAAAGAAACGTGCTGGAGATTTTTTTTTTCTTGCGTAAAAAGAAATTTTTTTCTAGGTTTTGGATCAAATCCAAATAGTTGTGTTATGTTGGATAGAATGCTTTTTTTTTTTTTTTTAGAGAACGTATTGGATAGAATGCTTGGTTCTCTATATTTTATTTGTAATAGAAAAAAAAATGTGCAAGTCTTTCGATTAACCGCATTCGTGTACTTATCTAAATTAATAAATTAAACGAGGATTTAGGTTCAGGTTTCGCCGAATTAATTAAACTTGTGATAAACCGAAACGCATACTTGAATATATAACGTACTAGGTACGTACTACAACTTGAAGAAAACAAAAATCATAGATGTGCGTTTTTAGTCTTTTACAACACCGGGATAATTTAGATACTTAACCATACATTTTCGAGAGTGATTTAGCAAATTGCTTCCAAAAGAAAAACGAGTAATTTAGCAAAATAAGGCAAAAAGAATATACCATTTCTCAAACAAGTATAGTATGTGAATTAACCTTAGCAATTCATAGTCAAAAGGTGGGAGTTTTATAAGAGGAGCAATTAGTAAGCTTGCAAATTGCTAAAGCAATTAGATTCCAACCCTTTTGATCTTTGGTAATTAAATGATTTAAAGTTTTTAGAACTGAAATGGCTACTTGAATAAGTTTTCTGTCTATGGAAGCATTATTTGTAAGCTCCTTTTTTTTTGACAAAAAAAGGTGGAAGTAGAGACTTAACTTTTTTTGCTCAATTGCTCATACAACTTTTCATCGTCCCTAAATTTTGAGATATCTCATCATATATACTCGAATAGTTCTAAAAGCACATTAAAGTCTAACATTCATGAAAGTCAAATGTAATTGAGAAGCAAAACTAGACACTACTAAGCTACTCCCTCACTACTCACTAGTGAGTTAAGTTAGCAATCTACCACTTTAAAATCCATGCAAGTCGCATAGCATATCATACACGTACATTATATTGAAAATACCTTAAAACTTACAAAACCCAAAGGTTAAGACATCTCTAAATGGATGTGGTCCATGCGGAGTACATAAGTTTCATCATAGCTACAAAATCGATATAGTTATAATTCGTATAAGTTTACCAGTGTTTTTAATAAAGCTATTCTTCACAAATAAGATGGAGGCCTTTGATTTAATTTGCATTCACTAATCACAGAAAAGAATCAAAGATAAAAAAAATAGTGGATGCCAAAGAAAACTAAATAGTGGATGCCAAGGAAAAAGCCCCCAAATAAATGTCAAAGAGCACCAAGTAATAAGGTATGTAGCTAAGACATACAGGTAAAATGATCAAGTAGATCATCTTCAAGTATTAAAGGCAAAACTATGTAATTCAGGTAACAAGAATCTTATGACTATATGTTGTTTGGGTCCAACTAATTTTCCCACACACACTACAAGTTCTACTATCTTCTTATTGTCTTTGTCACATTAGAAAAGAATACCAAAATCATTCTCCATTTTCGATACCTCCACCTTGCAAAGTCAATTTGACAAACGTAAACAATGAGGAATTCGAAATACATACACATGTACATTTAATTTGAATATATGAGATGAACTCATGAAACTACACATTAACAAATGAATTAAACCAAAGGAATATAAACAAGGTGCGGTAAATATGAAAAGTAGTTAAACATCTAGTTACCTTAAGTATGAGTTTTATTGAATTAGGTTAATCTGGTCGAAGTGGGTAGATTTGATTCATCACCAGTTATACACAGACAAAGGGGTGGTGACACCACCAAACCATAGTGTTACTATCAGAGAGTGTTACCATTTTTCTTATGATGATGATAGAACTTTTTGTTAGGTTTAATTTCATCCTTTAGATTAATTATTGTATCATACAATCTCTTTTACTGGTACACATAATTTGTTACAAACATAGAAATACACAAAGTGTACCGATGAAGTTTCATTTTCACAAAAATAGTAAAACAGATGTGCAGTAAGTTTCCATGGTACAGATGTACATTCTATGGCGACATGAATGGCATGAAACACACCAGTTTAACATAAATGCTTCGTAAACTTGTAAGGTTGATTTCAACATCAACAACGATGAGCTCGAGACACGAACACCTTTCATCTTGTATAATGCATAGTGTTAGAGTTATGGGAATACTAGGACTTTAGGAATATGTGTTGTATTAGAAATACAAGTGTTTTGGTAAATTCTAGTTATGGTAGAATTGTATGTCGTAGAGATTATCTCCGACTTATTCTCCAAGTCATCTATTTGTATAAATAGGGGATTCACCCCCAAGTCATTCACACATCAATTCACACATCAATATACGAATCTCTTTATGTCGTATTCTCTATCTCTCAGATATTTCTTTATGGTATCAGAGCCTCTTTTCTGAGGACTCTTCAAATTTCGCTTCCGCTCCGCCGGTGGGTGATCTAATCAAACCCACCGGCGGGATTTCTCATCAATTTTTTTTTTTTTTCTCTCTTGCCGTGGTTTTCCTTTTCACCACGTTGCCCTACCATATCTTTTTATCTTCAAAGGTCATCGTTGCCTTTTGCCGTGAAAATTCACGTTGCAATCTTTCCTCCTACCAAACACTAATTTCTAGAATTCTCCTTTCGGCCAAATTGATCTCCTGCCGTTCTTACAAATCCAATTCCTCCGTGAATTCCCACAAATTTTTATTATTTTTGCCGTACGTACGTGAATGTCAAAACGTATGTTTGTTTAACGCAACCCCCTTTGTCGTTTCAAGCTTATGACTCATCATATCTTTGCTCGAAGTTGTCTTTTCAGTCGTCATCGATCAATTGTTATTGGTTTGTGGTGCATAGCCGTCTTTCTCGTCACGGTTATGTTATGCCAGAATCAACTCCGTTATTGATCAAGTTATCTTTTTCGTCATCGTTCGTCGTCGTTCGTTGTCCTTACGTGGAGCATGTAACACGTTGTCAACGGTGTGGCCTCCTTCTAGCCGAGTCCATCGTTTCTCATCACCGGCCCTTTACAAGCAAGTTGCAGTAGGTTGTCCCGGATTTTCGACTCGTGCCTTGCCCGGTTGCTTTTCTTCTCCGACGACATGTTGTTCAAGACGTTATTATTTTGAGGTCCAATCGCATCGTTCGTGTTACTGCCGCTGCGATTGCGGGGGAGTGTTAGAGTTATGGGAATACTAGGACTTTAGGAATATGTGTTGTATTAGAAATACAAGTGTTTTGGTAAATTCTAGTTATGGTAGAATTGTATGTCGTAGAGATTATCTCCGACTTATTCTCCAAGTCATCTATTTGTATAAATAGGGGATTCACCCCCAAGTCATTCACACATCAATTCACACATCAATATACGAATCTCTTTATGTCGTATTCTCTATCTCTCAGATATTTCTTTACATAGCAAGAGATGTCGAAAAAATTTGTTTTAAATATTATCGGGAGTATATTACAACATGATCACATTCAACAATGAAATTTCTGTGTGAATAATTCACTCAGCGCTCATTTTACAAGCTAGGCTAATTTTATACTACTTACTACTGATAATATCAGTTGATAAATTCCAAGATGGAAATTATTCAACTCCATACACCATGACTCCGCCCTCCAAAATGTCGAATTATGCTTCTGCCAATAATAATACATGGATGTTACATACATGTTCTGCAGCAAAATATACCCTTCCTCACTGCCGAAAATTTCAGTTCAGTTCCACAAGAGGTGATCGTGGTATAAGAGATGGTTTTAGTTCCTTCTCGTCGAGTGATTCATAAGGATGGTTTTCCCGAAACTCCTCTAAAAGAGTGTCCATTGGCACAGTACAGAGTGATTCAATGGTGCTCTTACTTGGGATGTCCTGCTCACAGCGTACTGGTGTTGTACCAGTTGGTTCATAATCCTGCGAGATCATTGAATCAAAGATGTGAGGAGCTTAAGAGTGAGTTTTTAAAGTAACACTATCAGAGTTTTTGAAGGGACTAGTCCAAAGTAATTGCACATTTTGTAACTAAGTTTAGCATGACAATGGGCACACCTAGTTCTCATTTGGCTCGCTGTTTCTAATTATACTGTCTACAGATGATTTTGGTAACTTCAGCACAACAATAGCAGATGTGAATTGCAAGCCAGGTCTTAAAAGAAGTAAGAGTAAGTGTCTTACCATGTATCTTCGCTGGAAGGTGGCTTGTGCCTCCTTTTCAATGCCTTCAGCCTGGCCAGAATGATCCTCCCTAAATCCTTCGATGATATTTGTCTGAGCTTTGACAGAAGAGAAGATTCCGGACACTTCTCCTTCTTGCATCTCCGATAATCCTGATATCATATATTCAAAAGAAATTAAGTACAGAGAGTGCAATGTTGCAAGGAATACTCCTTGTATGGAGTACAGTTCTGTCATTTCATTGAAATATACAACTTCATTCCAATGACGAGGAATCCATGGCCAGTGTAAATTACATCAATGATGGCTATCAAGCAAACCAAGTCGCTAAAATTAGAACAGCAAATCATGAATTTGGGATTATCTTGTTCCACTTGAAGACCCATGAAATCAATGAGTTCAGAACAATAAAGGCTGTATTTGGTAATGTCTACAAAGCATATGAATTTCTCAGTTTAAAGCCCCAAGAAAAAGAAATAGAGAACAACGAGAAGAATAAAGGATTGCTTTGATATAACCAGACGAACTGAAGAAGAAACCAAGTCAAGCAACATTGTAGATAGACTTACTTTTCAGGTCATGCACCAAGTCTTCACTACTCTTGACAGCATCTTGCTCAGCTGCTGCTCTGGCAGAACTAATTTCAGAATCATGCAGCCCGTTGCATTCCACCACATTTCTGCATAAAGAACATAATCAGACAGTCTCATTCAACAAAAACAGAGATATGATAGATTGACATGGATAAAATGGAACGTTCAGGCCTTTTTAAATGGTTAGTGACTTACTTCACCAGCGACACCATTGCTGACGCCTGATTTCTACATGTCTCATTTACAGATTCGTGAGTCCTCTTAAGATGCTTAGAAGCAGTCTCGGCCGTGCTCACACTAGATTGAAAAGCAAAGTAACCAATTAATTGAGCTTAAAGGAGTTGACATAGCAAAAGCTAGAACAAATATACAAGCAGCATGGTTGCACGAAATACCAACCTCTTCTGTAAAAGCAATTCCATGCTACAATGTTGGGCAGCTGAGAAATCAGCACTATCAGTCGCGGTACCCTCAGCCTGCACTGAAAAGGCCTGCCATTTTCGCTTTGCATCTGTTGTTAGACTCTCCACAGAGGTAATATGCTCGTCTAAGAATGATTTGTTTGCAACAGCAGATTCTGTCAGGCCACCAAGTCTTGCATCAACCTGCACATGCATTTGTAAAATCTACACTTCAGCACAACTGCAAAGTGAAAAAGATAGGCAAGCAAGTTACTAGAGGATCTGCATACCATCTCTTTCTGCCGTAGAATGTGGCTATTTACTAAGTTTGTCATATCAGAAATAAGTTTCTCAGCATCAGATTTTG
Organism: Spergularia marina; assembly: GCA_963680865.1. NCBI lineage: Eukaryota > Viridiplantae > Streptophyta > Magnoliopsida > Caryophyllales > Caryophyllaceae > Spergularia > Spergularia marina. The sequence goes on along the minus strand of OY804555.1, from coordinate 218,071 downwards.
ATTGTTCCTACAACACAGGTGCCCAAAGATCAGATAATGTGAAAAGACTAAGGTACTCAATTATTTTCGCAGACAGAAGATGTACAAACCTCAAATACTTTCTGAAAATCAGAAATACTCTTTATCTGAGTCTCCTCCATCTGAGACGCATGAGAAGAAAGTGTACTCGATTCTTCTGTTATCTTGTGTAAATAATGATTGATGAACTCTGAAATATCCTTCATATGTTCAATACTATCATGAAACCTCTGCAAACAAAAACAGGAAACCACTAGGGTAAATTTTATATCGAACTTATAATAGTGTACATGTCCCTAATACATACTACTGCAGACACTTCCTCATTGACTCATTGTAGCCTTGTAGGTACAGTATGGAGACAAACCTGGCGCAACTCTCTTGCAAAACGAGCCATTTCTCCTTGATGGGAAGATAAAGTTGACTGAAGATCATCGTACATAGATATCGCTTCTGCATCCTCAGCTGCAAGAAACTAAATGAAAGCAAAATCGAACGTTTAGTAGTCCATCCGGATGTTTGCATCATCATTATTATTGTAAAGATATGGAATTTGCTAAAATCTCATAGCCCCATACCCATGACAAAAGTTTGCATCATCACTAAAAACAGATATGCAGCTAGCTTAAATCTCATAATTACAAAAAGTTCTCATTTCCAATATTTACTACTCTGCTTTTTCCAGACTCTACACATGACGGGTGCTTTGCTAACAGCATAATGTTTGTAAGAACAAGCACACAAAATTTATAGTACGTACTCAAGCTGAAATGCCTGATAAATGACTGTAAGTAATGTAGCATGACAATAAGATCATGAACATTGAACCGATTGTCCATACACACCTCTTCAATGGAATGAGGATTGCTCGAAGCAAGAGACGTCATCTCTTCCAAAGTGGCATCAGTGCCTGCTTTGTGCAAACGAACAACATTTTGAAGAGCCTCGACATGGGAAATATGCAAGGTCTTTGAAGCCATCACTTTTTTCTTCAAATCAGTAACAGCCTGCAAAGAGATTCATTGGCAAACAGGAAAGGGATATATCAGTGTACAAACATTGTAGTAACTGCATCTTCTAAAAGATCCTTGAACGAAACTAAATTAACTGGACAAGAATCTATACATGTACAACTACAAATGGATATGATAAGCTACCTCGTTATGGTTATCAAGCAGTGAATGACAGAGCTTGTCAATACATTCCAATTGCTCGTTTTGTTGAGACATAGAAGCTGCCACTGTGCTGCAGAGAGCTCCAAGTCTTTTTTCAAGCTCAGCTTGATAACTTGTAACCACCGACTTGTTATCAGCACTCAATTTGTCTTCTCGATCTGAGCCACCAAACATATGGTTAAAAGAATTTAAAAAGAAGGCAATAAATTGAAAAAAGTCAAAGCTCACAACAGCATAGCATGGATCAGTGGATCACAGTACATACCAATTTTAGAATGCAGTGAAACATTATCTTGAAGAGCTTTCTCCAAGTCTGACCGTAAGGCGCAAGCTTGTTGAGCCAAAGCATCCTCTGTTTTAGATCAGTAAAACGATTACAGTATTAACCACCAATAGTCAGACATTGTCGTTCAGAGACTTGAACATCCAACCATGAAACACTAACCTGCTTTTTTCTGTTCTGATATTATGAACTCTTTTTCTTTGATAGTGTACTTGCATCTCTTCAGTTCCTCCTCAGTGCCAGCCAACAATTTTCTAGTCAGACTCAAGTCTTTCTGCAAAGACAGCATGTATGTCAGGAAAGATTACAATGGCCATTATAAAAAAAAATAAAAAATAAAAAATAAAAAAAGTTACCTGTGTAGAATCAAGCTTTCTGTTGAGATCTGTGCATTCCTGAACCTGGGCAGTATATCGACCTTGCAACTCTTCAAGTTGCTATTCCAGTAACAAGAAGAAATGAGGTTCTATAATTTTTATAGAGCTTCTTTTCTACGCCAAACGTACTAACAGTCAAAACAATGTACCTTTTGCTTACTCTCAAATGTAACCCCCATTTGCTCAATCTGATCTGCCATAGCCTGAGAAGAACAGATAAGAAAGTGATTTAACCAGATGACACGAAGAAGTAGGCATTCTGCTCATTCGACACATCTATAAACATATACAATCAGAAGTGAACACTGGACTCAGCTGTCAATACTAAGTAATCAGATACGGGATGAAAGACAAGGATCATACCTTCCTTTCACTTTCTTCCTGATAGTATCGTTCTTTCGGGATGTATACTCCGTTTTTCTCCCGCGTTGCATAAACCTCTAAACACACAATAAGAAATCTGGTGAGATAAGTGTAATATGACTGACATTTGGGTGCTTGTATATAGTCAGGTGTTCCTTACCCGCCTTAAGCTTCTCAATTTCACCATACAGATCCTTGATCAAAGCAGATTTCATCATTTTCTGATTTACCTGGAGAGCAGTTAGGTGTTAATAACATCTTACAAGTCGCTTGCACAGATGGAGCCGTAGGCTTAATTCCAATATGGGATGCATATTTAGCAAAAAAAAAAAAGGTACAATTAGGATGCTGGCAGACCTACCTCAGGCTTATTTTTAATATGCTTTGCCCTGTGTGCATAATCCAAAGTGCTGAGAGTCTCCTCGAGACAGTGGACAGCTGGTGATACTGTCGCTATGATACATGTCTTTGTTCTTCCTCCAAGTGAGTCACGTAATAATCTAGTGAGCTTGCTATCCCTAAGAAATCCACCCTTCAGAAGTTAGTTGCCCGTGAAAGTTCAGAAAACTAGTGTAACCTTGGGGAGGCACATACCTGTATGGAATATGACCTAGATGCTCAACAAGAGCATTTATGACACGCCCTAGTGTAAGAAGACTTTTATTGATCTCTCCAGCTTCTCTGGCACGACCCTGGGATGTCGAGGGAAAGTGTATTATTAGCAACAAGATGATGATAATATAGGCTGAGCCTTTCACTTGTAGACGAGGCTGCAATTATGTTTCCAACTTCCAAGTGCAAAACACATACGAAGTATTACAAAAGTTACATACCTCCCTAGCACCAGACCGAGAAATATTTTCTGATCCAGCCAAATCTACCAGGTTGAGCTTCCCACATTTAATGAGCTCCTCTCCTTCAGGGGTTGCTTCTTTGATGTGTATGGTAATGGAGAATAGAGAATGTGATCGACTGAAAAAAAAAACATAACAAAGAATGAGACTTTATCTTCATTCTTACTCTAAGCTTGTATCTTTCCTGGAGGGAAAGAGGACAATATGAATGAGTTTAGAGGCGTGGCATGACATGAAAAGCACAGCAAAATCACAGACCTTGACTGTTTATTCAGAAAAGTTTCAGCAGTACGACGTTTTGCAGATCCCCTTTCAAGGAGAGTAAAAATCTCACTAGCACTAGTGACAATCTCCTCCTCCAAACCTCTAACAAGAACACCTCCTTTGCCATCTTCCATAAGAGGCAGCTGCTTCTTCTGCCTATCCTCCAAAGCAACTCTCGAGAGTTCCTCAGGTGCCAATAAATCAGTGATTTCTTCATTATACAACTCCAAAAATGTAACCTTTACACTATACTCAGCATTTTGACTCTCAAGTGTGTCGAAAATCTGCTTGATAGCTCGAGGTATGACTCCTGCTTCTGCAGGTAGGTCTCCATTAGGGCAAGCCTATCAGTTCATAAACAGCCCAAAATCAGCAACCATCACCACAATCTATATCACAAATCAGTAGCACAGGTCATATACAAAGATATTATACCTTTGATCGCTTACATTCGCCCTCCATTGTATACGTTTTACCCGTGCCAGTTTGTCCATACGCGAAAATAGTGCAGTTGAATCCCTCAAGAACCTCATGCACAATTGGTACAATTGCTTGATCATACAACTCTCTCTGCTGGGCTGATGGACCGAAAACCTGCACACACACACACTCGCGAATTCAATCCCAAAATTAAGGTCGAAACCCTAACAACTAATGACACAGAATAACATCAATTCTCAACCAAAACTTCACAGTTCAAAACTAATGGACCAACCCACATAATTGAATTGCAGATTACTAAATAGTAATCGATATAATTAAACTCGAAACCTATGTAATCAGCTCTACATCGGCCCATTCGAACGAATCTGTTAATCATACTCGTCACATTGTTGCTAAAATAATAATCTTTATACTGTGTTTTCTATACCAATTGATATTGTCCAAGTATCCCAACTTAAGAAAAACAACATTTCTAGCATCAAATTAAACCCTAAATGTCAAAGTAACACTCTTTTTTTTCCGATTGATTGGACCGACAGACTGAGTATTCACAAAAGCGTAACAATCAATACAAAAATGTTGCTAAACCATATGAATCAAAAACCTAAAAAGTTGAATGTAAAACCCTAAAAATAAAAGAAGGAAGTGAACCTTGTCGAATACGAAAACACGATCAAAATGTTTGCCGGCAATATTCTGGGAAACGGAGACTTCCCTCTGATAATCATTACACGTCACCACTTGCGGCGCATTGTTCCGCAGCTCCTCGTCACTAAACGGCCTGCCATTTTATTCAAACAATAAATTCCCAAATTTTAAAAACCCTAGTTTCAATTTCCAATTGAAAACAAAAAAAAAACCCTAAATCTGGAATAATGTAAAAGAAAATTTAGGAATTAATTAACCTGCAACGAAGGAGGACTTGTACATTAACGCCTTTCTCCTTCTCGTGCCGATTAGACATGTTAATCGTAAACTAGAAGATTTGAGGAGAGAGAGAGAGAAAATGAAAATAAGTTTTTTGAATTTGAGTTATTGAGTGTGTGTGAGAAGAGGAGTGAGAAAGAAAATGGGGATTTATTATTTTGAATATGAAAGCAAAGGAAAGGAAAGCGGGATGTCTGATGATTTTTGAATTTTTGAGGTTGCGCTCCTCTCTCTCTCTCTCTCTATAGATTTATTATTATTATTTAAAAAAAAAAAAAAAAAAACAAGGGTGATCTGAACGGTCCTAATTTATTGACCAATTAGGATCTGACGGGTGTTTACTGGTGGTGTTTTTTTGTACTTTTGTTGGGAGTTTAATTTTCATATGTTGGGACATTGGTCACACGGCCCAGCTGGGCTGATTTAGTAGGGTTTTGTGTGGGCCAATGTGGTATGATTTTCACATAGTGATCCAAGCCCATATATTATATCACTAAGCCCGTTGGACTTGTCTCGATACAAAGACGGCTTCATATGAGAGTTTGATGGTTTCAATTACGGAGTATATTGGATATGAGGAAACGAAATTGGTTACCAACGTCATATATGACCTTAATGCTAAGGACTTATGGCGATGCCCACACACAACTTTAAATAAGGGTGATATCATGTTTACGCCATTTTCATAAGGACGTACTGGGAGTGATGGTTGTTACGTATTTGCCTTCCTTCATATACGATTACGGAAATTTAATTTAATGTACCTCTCGTGAACAACTTCGTATGTTCAACATACTTTGACACTAGTTTAGTTTATCTTATTATTCATCGACTGTCTCCTTTCAATATTTGTATCTTCTTTACCGAATTGGAATAGCATACAAATATAAAATTAGTATCCTTTTACCGTTTACCCGGGGGCAATTACTTAATGTGTTCTGAGATCCATATGAGACTCATTATTATCGAAGTCTTGCTCAGTATAATTGAAACGAGATGGTTCAATATCCTCAACCTCCTAATATAATATGGTATGACATGCGGAGTAGTCTATTATACACGCTTATTTCCATTTTCACTTTTAAAAACTTAAAATTCTCATTCTCACTAAAACTTAGAAGCCATTGACTTGTTTTTGGAAGCAAATTGCAAGTGAAGCATCCACTGTCCACAGAGCGTGGATATGATTGATCGATTGGAGAAGAGACTCCCTTGAAGGCCTTGTTATGGCTCTAGGTTCTATCTATGTTTGTCCAAATGAGCATTTATCTTTCTTATTGGATTTAGAAATCTCATATCCAACATTAGTAGGAAGAGAGTTGTCCTATTGACGATCAAAATGCAAAGTTGCACGATTAAAAATCGTCACACGGTATTATACCATATCTATAGAGTATGGGGTACGGAACTCATCATGAAGAAATGGACTTAACTAACCTTGATTAATAATGTTGGTACATTTTTGCTTTCAACTAGCAAACCGTGTTCAGCAAAGTTTTAATCGAAAGTAAATCTTTGAAAATCGAAACTTAGTTAGCATAATGGTATCCGAATTTTCATATACGACCAAACGACCACCAAATCTCGTTCCTTAATTAGTATAATAATATTTGTTTGATGAGCCATTCATCACTCCTCCACTCTTTTGTTGTAACATCCGCCATGTCATCCGCCGAGAATGACTCTTCTCCGCCCAAACTCCGTCAGATATACGGCACCGAGAACAGCTGGTGCAGGGCGGTTCCCGGCGGCACCGGCGTGACGGTCCTCTCTCTCTTATTAAAAACACCACCTGATCTCCCTCTCCTTCAAACCGCCATCCACAAACTCCAAAATGACCATCCTATCCTCCGCGCTAAGCTCCACCACCACCCTACATTCTCTCTCCTCATCCCCAGTTCCTCCTCTCTCCTCCTCCAATCATACGACCGCCATTCCACGGCGGAGATCGTCGGAAACAACCACCGCCAGAGCCTCAATCTCACCCCTTTCCAGATCATCGTTGAGCACGAGATGAACAACAACCCTTGGGCGGCGGCCGCGGATAATCCTGACCCTTCGTTGTCGTCGTCATCGAACGGCGTGAATGTGATGCACGCGAGCGCGTACGAGTTGGGGGATGCATGGACGGTGGTGATTAAGTTACACACTGGCGCGTGTGATCGGACGGCTGCTGTTCAGGTTATGACGGAGTTGATTGACACGATGAAGAAACGCGGCGGCGGTGGTGGTGGGACCGAGGAGGAAGAAGAAGGGGAGGTGAATTTGGGGATAGAAGAGTATGTGCCAAGTGGAAAGACGAGTAAGCCCTTTTGGGCGCGTGGGGTTGACATGCTGGGTTACTCGTTGAACTCTTTCCGGTTGTCCAACCTCGGGTTTTCTGACCCGGGTCCACAACGGTGTTCCCGGGTTGTTAGGCTCATGCTCGACTCTCATCACACTTCTTTGCTACTTGAGGTCTGAATTTTATTACTTGCATTGCATGTTTACTGATGATGTGTACCGTGTATGTGACTTCAATTGATATTATTATTATTAGAGTATTCCACAAGTTTTCTCTATCATGTTCCTGCTTATGCCAATTTGTGGGAAATTATGCTCAGTATAAATCTTAGCATGAAAGGGCATGCCGCATGTGTAGCTTCCAGAACACGACAAGTATAAATAAATTAGGTGCTTAATCATGGATTACTCGAAAATGATTTCAGGGATGCAAGAGTAGGGGAATAAAATTATGTGGGGCACTGTCAGCTGCGGCATTGATAGCTGCACGAGAGCCCAAAGGACTGTGTGATGGTGAATGGGAGAAATACGCTGTGGTGACTCTGATTGATTGCCGGAAACTTCTTGAGCCACCCCTATCTAACCATCATGTTGGTAAGCCCCTTTATGGCATTGAGACTTCTTCTCCAAGCTATTTTTCTACTGCTACAAGACATTGGATTTTGAGACAATCACTTATTTGCTTAGACATGAGATTTACGGTAGATGAGATTTCGTGTCCTAAAAACTTGATAATGTTGTCGAATGTCTACAACTTGTGCTGGATGATGTATGCATTTATGCTCTGATCTGTCTGAACCGTAACACTTGGGTTAACTAACACCGTGTTTGTTGCATTCTACAAAGATTTCTCTTTCTTTTGCTTGAAAAGAGACACTCGTATGGTCTATACGCTGTTTTGATTAGCAAACAAGGCTTTCCGCGGAGGGGGGGGGGGGGAGTTGAAATTATACTTTTGATCACCCTTCTGACCCTGTCTCACACTATCAAGAGCTAGAGAGCATTTAAATACATAGCTTATAGCCTCAAACATATCAACTAACATGATAAGTGAAAATGCAAATATGTAAACTTGCTTCTCATAAAGCATGGGAAGTTGATTACCTATGGGGACTAGATAAGTTGAAGCTCTGTTGTTTTACCTATTTAAGATGCTACATTTATGAAATAAGTGAGGTCTTGTAATTTTAACACAACTCCCAGGGAGGAATCTGTGGCCAGCCTAACAAGAATTTCCATGGAATATGTATTTCATATGTAATGTAAGTTTGAGTTCTACATAGCTATGCGACTTCAATGAAGGTTGAATCCTCCGAAACAAACAAGACTGCATCAAGAATTACGACGGCTCTGTTTCTCATAGGATCTTGCTAATTGCCAAGTCCTTGTAGTCTATCGACGTGCCAAAGAAATGGCACCTTCTTATGTCAAGTGTACATTTAAACGATTTAAGGGACCATTATACCTAACATTTCATTGTGTGTGTGTGTGTGTGTCTCTCGACAGACTACAAAGACTTAGCAATTCTGAAAATATCTATAAATTCTCTTATTAGTTCCTATGCATCTAGGAAAGTGAATGTAGATTGTTGTGCTCGTAACAAGTTTGAATGTGATAGAGAGGCTCAAGGAATCCTGGTCTCTCGTGGGACTCGTGAATCTAATGACCAAAAGTGTTGGATATTTCTGACTAGTGAATACATGAATGATAGTGCTGTTATGTTTTTGTGTTCAACATGGAGAGCATCTGAGTTATTCTTCCTTCTGCTAATCTGCTCATGCATGATATAGGATTCTTCCATTCCGCCATCCTCAACACACATGACATGGAAGGAGGAGAGGAGCTGTGGGATCTTGCTAGAAGAACATACAAGTCCTTTGAAGATGCAAAAAATTCGAACAAGCATTTCTCCGACATGGCTGACCTCAACTTCCTCATGTGCAGAGCCATTGAAAACCCAGGTTTGACTCCATCGTCGGCCTTGAGAACCTCTTTTATTTCTGTTTTTGAAGACCCAGTAATTGATGAGACCAACGAGAACTATAACGAACTTGGGATAGAGGATTACCTGGGCTGTGCTTCAGTTCATGGTGTAGGCCCTTCCATTGCCATATTTGATACAATAAGAGATGACAAGCTGGATTGTGCATGCGTCTATCCATTCCCGCTACATTCAAGAGAACAAATGCAAGAATTGATTGATAACATGAAGAAAATCCTCACTGACTGTTATTCTTCAGAGAATGAGTACTAGCTGAAACCTAAATTACTCGTAATTATAGGCTGTTGTGTAGTTATAGGAGACATGTCCATTGATTCTACATTCATACTGTTTGATGCCTTCAAATCCTTTTAATCTAGTATGGCTTTGCCTTTTAGTTTTTACCCCCTCCGTTTCTCCTATGGCGAGGGCAATTCATGGATAAAGGTTTCTCCTCTTGTGTTTCGGCATCACGAGGAGGAACAGAATGCTATTATTGTTGATATGCTTTTGTCCATTTTCTTGGCTATGGCTAACTCCAAACTGCAAATCTTCTTCTTCTTTTTTTTTTTTTTTTTTTTTTCGGGCTTTGTCTGGATTTGAGGCACTTGACCACTCTCATGAGTTTTTTTTTTTTTTTTTTTTTTTTTTTTGACAACGTCTAAATAACTCTCATGAGTTGTTGGTTTTAAACTTTTACCATTTTCAAACTCGATATCTTAAGTTAAGTTTTGTTGAGGCTTTGTACCAAGTTAGCAAAGTGCTCGCGTGTATATTATTGTCATGTAAGTACCTAATTACTCCATTCTGCTGTAGATGTGTATTAGTATATGCTGGCCTCTCATTGTCACGTAGATTTAAAGCGACATAATATCTACAACCTTGTACGATTTGTCGAAGGCGCAACTTATTAGTAATCTGTCCGGTAAGACGGCATTCGTGTACGGGGTCATACGGCATTCAGATGCCAAGTACGTCCAACTATTAACAACCGTAGCATTCGTACATTGATATTGACACCTTACTATATCTGTGGGCCGGCCAATCTTCAGCTTCTTTCTTTGAGAACTTTTCCGCCCAACTGCTACCCATCTATCTACGTTATTTACATTTTCGTTTGAAAATTTGGTCGATTGTTACATATATTTGATACCCATGTAATGTTATAAACTCAACATATAAGGATTTAAGACAAAAAATATTTGAAATATTGAATAGGATAAGTGACTTACGAGTATATAATTTGATTGAAATCTCGCTTCCGTTTGATATAGAGTTTGAACCCAAGTCATGTGTTATATCTATCAATCACTTTAACAAACCTAATTATACCGATGATGAATAGAAAATCAGAACATCTTATCACGAAAACCACTCCCAATTATAAAATCTTTGTGTAGAGAGTGACAGTATCCACATATGACAAAAATTGGAATATATATGCACCAAATTAGAAGTTAGAAATGTTCTAAGTTCCAAGTAGTAGTAGGTTTGTACCTATCAATTTTGTTGTATACAATGATGGGTTTATCAAAAACAGTATATTTTCATATACCAAATGCCAAAAACAATGAACGGGTAAGCAACTGCCAGCCTTGTTGATTGCCAAACATTACACTCGAGCAACTACTCCTGTACCAATCAACAATATTCTCGCATAAGCTATCTAGGATTCTAGGGAGTATGGACTTCGATCTTTTAAGAGCTGAAATATGATTAATTTTTAGAAAGTAGAAACAGAAATTCTCTTGGTTAATATATAATGAGCATTCAACAACAAAGAATTTTATCATACCTATACTAATATGGCGATGATATTAAAAAACATGTATCATAAATATATAACCCGCTAGGAAAAAATGTCACTCCCAAACGAAAAGTGTAAACTAAAGTAGAGACTCTCATTATACTCGGACAATTTGACTCATCATATGTAGTTATGTCATATGTATGTGTGGTTTTAGACTTTGAGTGGGATTCTGAATTAAAACGTAGTGTGTAATAATTTTCCTTGGTAATTTTAGACTTTGAGTGGGATTCTGAATACGTAATGTGTAAAGGAAAAGTGTCAGCGCAGCAACAATCTAGTAAAGCCGTGAAAGGTAGCTTGATCGATACACATATGATCAAATTCATTGATTCCATACATAGCTTTCATAATACATACAGTCAAAGATTTACATTAGAGAGTGAGAGACGACCCATAAAATTTTGGCCTCTACTACATACTCTGAATCCAAGTTAATCAATTAATTACGAGAAATTAATTACATCGTAATTAATTATGTTAATTACGAACGATGGATCAGCATACAACTTCGTCAAAGAAATTCTTCATATCAAACCTTCCATGGTTAGTCTCCACAGCATTGACCAATTCTTGGAACGCCGAGACGCTGCATGGCACATGAAGCCTATCACGTTGCTCAAACCCGAACTCGTCGCACGCCTTCTCTAGCAAAATCTTGAACAGCGGATGCCCCAAGAACCTCGTCGGGACGACGAATCGCTCTTTCTCCTCTCCGACGTACACTGCGAAGAACCCTACCGGGGTGGAGCCGGCTCCAGCTGACTCATCATCAGCAGCTTCTTGGACAAGCAACGAGTCCTTATTGTTGCATGGTTGATACCGAAATTCGCTATTATTATTGTTGAACACCTTAACTTTCTTGGCTAGGTTTGCGAAGGGTTTCATCTTCTTTAACAACATGTTTTTAAATTTGTTGATTGTGATGAACAAAGAAAGTGACGAAAAAAAAAAGATGAAAAGTTGGTTGAATGGAAGAGTATGGTTAGGTTGAGAGTTGAGATCGAGTATGTATAGTTTTTTTTGAGGCGATGTGCATATTTATATGTTGGTAAGACTGTCCCTTTGTATAATGTATACTTTGAATAAATAATAAATTTAAAGGTTATCCTATTTGACTTGGAAATCAAAATAAAATTAGGATTAGGGAAATAAAGTATAATCTCAATCATTGGAGATGGGGTTTATTGTTTCTTTAATTTGTTTTTTTTTGTGCTAATTATCATACTTGATTGCCTTCTAGTTAATTAACATTGTGATTGTTGTCCAATGCGATTGTATTTTTTTTCCCTTCTTATTCCTAGCTAGCTAGCTATCGAGTAAGATCATGAATCTTTCATTCGAAGTGATTTAATTATTTGGTCTAATTAACCTGATTTTTAGGTCTATTCATAATAACAATTTTAAGGATGAATCACACTGGATCCTAACTTACTAAATCCAAATGAGCTATGGCCTGGTATCATTATCATGTGCCTTAAAATTTTAATTTATGAAGTTAATTAGGCCGATCGACACGTATATAAAATGCAATTAAGGTGTGCAAGTTTCGACACGTACGCATAAGACAAAGAATTGACCGCAACTTTTTGATTGATTAAAATGTTAATCTAAGGTTTGATCTCTCATTCTCTTGTTATGTTGTGCATGTATAATATGGAAACTGACATAATATATGCTAGAGTATGATTAAACTGATAGAGTGTATAAGAAGTTGATTTAACACCAACTTTGTCTGCATACTCTTGTGTATTTATGCTCCTTCTCCTTCAATCATGGTGTGCGGTAGTTAATTACGAATCAATAAAGGGAATCAAGATCTACCAACTTCTGATGGTTATTATACTATTGGTAGGTTTTTACTTAAGCCGTATGTCAGGCATACAACAATTCTGTTGTCAATCGACAATAATATCTAAGGTGGTACTGTGGTAGTACCTTAGCTTGAAATTTGAAAACTGCCCTTCTTCACTAGAGGCATGCATATGGTTTATAGTTTGTTTGTTATCGTGTGATCGATCATGTCTATTATTATATCGCCAAGGTACTGAAACTTCAGTAGACATGTATGTAGTTGTGGGCTTGTTGCCGACTAGCCGGCGGGCGGCCGGGTAACATTACACATACAAGGTACCGGCAATTACCATATAGGATTAAGGGGGTACACGTACTCCCAATAACAAGAAATGTAACGAAGCTTATCTCTCAATCATTTGGTGCTGCAACATAAAAAAAAAAAAAAAGAAAAAAAACGCATGCCCGAAAACGTAAGATGGAAGACCACACAACGTGGGAGCAGTAAGTATATAAAACGAAGTACGGCCACTAAATCTAGGACAATGGTTCTTTAAGAGGCCAAAAACACGTTTAACAATGAACACCAACGTATTGTTTATTAAGTATGTAATTATTATTAGTACTCTATAAGATGTTGATGATCTTTGGAAAATGATAGGACACTCACACTATCTAGGTGTATTGATTTCGAACAGTGCTAGCTACAATTTGTGTTTAACAGTTATTCGACTCTATTTAAATGAACTTTAGTTTAATTGACGTGGTTAAGTACTTATGTGTTCGGGATGCTTTAATTGGGCTAATAGATTAGAAAAATTCATACACTACCACGTTAGCTACATGTATAAAAATCAGACAATAATAACATATCGGAGAGTGATTGATATTCAATTCCAACACCCCCTAATAATCAAAATAAAAATTAAAGCCAATAATCGACTAAAAGGCCTCGGCGTAACACCAACGTGGCTAGTATGTGACGATCCGAACCGGCAACAGAAGCAAGTTTTTAGTCCCAATCTTTCTTTTCGTTTCCACTTCAATCCAACACTATACAAGAGCGTTAAACACTTAAACACGACCCAAAAATCCGAAACGGCATCACATTTTTTTTTTTTTTTTTTTTTTTATAATTCGTGAAATTATTTGTTCCCCCAAAATCTTTCTCGTCGACGCTAGTGTTTAAGGATGAGCAGGTCGGGTCAGCCTCCGGATCTCAAGAAGTAAGTTTTTTCTTCCAATTTCGGTCATTTTTTTGCCCTAATTTCTTTCAATTTTCTGTACTAATTGGATCTAATTCTCCAATTTTCGCTCCCTAATTTTGCAGATATATGGACAAGAAGCTCCAAAGTAAGTTCTCTGTTTGTTTCTGCTATTTTCTAATTACCTGGGGTTGTAATTTTAAGTAATTTCCGCTTAGTACCAGTAATTAGGGTTTGGCGTGTTGTAGAAGTTTTCAAGCTTTGTGTCTGTTTCTATCAATTTGAAGTAATTACTATTTACAACTGTTAGAATTGAAGAATGGAGTAGAAATAAAACCCGAATAACGAACAATTTCGGCATTATTATTGTCTTTTGGGGTATGATTTGGAGGGGGTGCTGTAAATTGTAATGTAGCCTTGTTGGAATGTGTGGGCCGGGTGAGGTGTTGTTTGGGGGTGGGACGTTACGCTGATTCAGTGTTTTGTTTTCGTCAATGCCGATGGATTCTGAAGTCTGAACTTAATTGAGCTGTGGGTATGGGTTGGTTGCTGTAGTTCGGTATGAGCTACTTGATTGGAAGTCTTCCTCGTGAATTTACTTGCGGCTTTATTTGTTTTGAGGGATGTAAAGCTGTTATGAGTGTGGGTTTCGTGTTGTGAATCGTGGTATTTGTAACCTTTAAAGTTAGCTGCTGGGTGTTTATAGTTCCAAAAGAAGTGGATATAACGTCCGTTAAGTGTCTGAAGTCGGAGTGGATAATCAACCTCAAAAGAGGTGGAGGAGAATATGAGACATTCGTTACTAAATACAAAATAATTGACCGGGAATTGGTATTGATTGGTACCTTGGCAGCTCTAGTTGTATGTGCACCACAATCTAAGTTACCTCTTGTGACATACACTACACCCCTCTAATTGTATTATTTATGGAATATGTCATGATTTGTTGGCTCTTTCTCGATTATGTGTGTGCCCAAAATCTAAGTTACCGGTCTAAGTCTTGCTTACCTAACCTTTTAATGAGTTCCAACTTCCAAAGTAGAGCAGACTTTTAGTTGCAAGACTGTTTTTGTAATTTGAATACCGAGTCCAACAAATTTGCGACTGTGTCAATACTTTGGTCCTGACCTTTTTGGTCTGGGCTTACAGTTGTAACAAATTGATAAAATGACATTCATTTTGTTTAGGTTGTATATGGGAGGGCTAATAGCTAGTGTCTTGCTGAAACTCATGGATCCCAAGTTGAAACGTGGTTTATTAGAAAAAAACAGCATAAGGTGTTTTTCAACTCACCACCAATTAGCAAGTGGTTTGTACTAATGCCATAGCTCATCAGACTGAACTTTAATAGGCTTTCTCTCGCTTGGGAATGTTAGGCTCCTGTCATTGCTATGGAATTAGCCACAGTACTTCTCTGATTTAGGCACATTTGACATGTTTAAGCATACTCCATATTGGTGACAGTTTCTTGCTACTTATAGTGCCTGGTTTCTATAATTTTCTCATATATGTTCTTGTCTGCTTGATTTATAACTTCGACTCCACTGTCTTTTTTAAGTGCTTATATTGTAATGGTGCTTGATGCTGATTATGGCGATTGTGACATCAAGGGAAATGAGAACGAATACCTTGTCGTATGGCATTTGTGATGAATGATTACTAGATAAATTCAATAAAATCTGGATTTGCTAATTAAAAATTGGCTGCTCTTGCAGTCAAGCTGAATGCAAACCGTATGGTGGTGGGTACACTGCGTGGCTTTGACCAGTTCATGAACCTAGTGATTGATAACACTGTGGAAGTTAATGGCAATGACAACACTGATATAGGCATGGTGGTGAGTTATCACTTTGGCCCTCTGCATTGTTTTAGGCACTCACCCGTTTTCGTTGGTTTTCAAGTTTGTGTGATTAATTAATGTTCTGTGATGAGTGTAGGTTATCAGAGGGAACAGCGTGGTCACTGTGGAGGCTCTTGAACCGGTTAGAGGGATCATGTAGTATATGTATTATGTTAGCGGCATAGTTAAGCCCTTTCTGGGATCAGATAAATCTGTGGAGGATCTTATTTGTGTTGGTCTGGAAGTTGGATGGTAGGGCTTGTATCTTAACAATGTACTCACGTTCAGTGGGTCGCTAAATTTCGATTACTTGAGGTAACTATGTCTTCTGTATATCAGGCATGCTTTCCGGGCAATATTCATGATTTCCAATTACTACTCTGTTCAATGATGTTTTTAAGTGCAACCGTTGCATGTGACTAATAGCTCGAAAAACCGGGGCCATATTTGACGTGTTGGTGGCAAATTTTGGCTGGTAGATGACCCGTTGCAGTGTTGCACTGTAAATTCGAAAGAAGGGTTGTTCTTATTGTCACTGTATACTCTCAAGTTTCAACTACTATTTATTTGGCCGTTGGAGAAAGGGAGCTTCAACGTTCACTATTGTTTTACCCGCTATGTCGAGATTGAATTTGAAACAGTATGGTCCACTTATTGAGGCTAATAAGAAAAGAATTGGGATAGTGATTTTGCTTTTGATTGTCGTCTAAAAGCCCAATTATAGAATCGTAATTCTACACCCTTTTCTTCTTTTTGAAGCCCCCACTTCTAGTACACACTTTGCTCTGTACTCTGTGCCCTGAACGGACAAAATCTAAAGGGCGTGTAGATGATCGGATTAAGATCTTCTTTAAAGCCTACCTCGTCGCATCTTTGCTTCCTTTGCCTCAAAACTTGAGACTTCTATGCCATATTTCGCTTTAATTCTTTGATGCTGTGACCTTAGTACTGTGATCACTTGGTTTTCGAGTCTTCTAAAATCCCGGCACGAGTTTACCGTAACTCCTAAACTCGTGGCAATCAACAAAAAAACTCCAATGTTCAATTGCTATAAATCAAGAAGTTGTGAGTTATAGCCAAGTAGTAAGCATGTTTGAATCAATAACACCTAGTGCGTAATTATTTGACGAAATTTTATCGTTTACATTCGTGCAAACTGCAAATTGGATAGAAAGGTTACTCCAATTTTCCGAGTTTAAGTTCACCCATGTCACATGTAGCTATGGGCAGTATGTATCCCTAACCTTATTTAAGATCTAAAACATTACATGGGCATGCACACAACCCTACAACAGGTAGCAGGCAAAGTCATGAGTTTTGGTGGACTAACAAATGAAATGAGAAGTATGGCAGAAGGAAGAAGATACAAGAAAGATTTGAGTTAGGAATAACCAAAACAGGTCTCTCACCTCACATAGTCACATACTCACATGGTGTAGTGTGGTCTGTCTAAATTGTAATTAAGAAAATTCTGCATGCCTGTAAATTAGGCCAGTTTTTATTGAGTATTTACAAGTGTGCAATCTGTTTTGGTTAACCACCTTCAACTGTATTCTGCTTGTCCTCTAGCTTTGTGTCTCACTGTCCTTAATTCCCTCTGCCTCCTTATTCTTGATCATTTTCTTACCACTTCACCCTGTACTATTAGGGAAATGTCCATCCTATGCACTCCAAAAATTGAGAAAAAAGGGGTCTAATGTTGTTTGACCTACCTGATTGCAAAGGACTTAACATTCTAGAAATGGTTAAAAAAAGCTACATCTAATGTATGACAATGTATTATTCCAATGGAAAATAGGAAAATTCACCGCCCATATGTTGTAGTATTGCTTGTATTGTTGTACCACCTATCGACTTTCTTAAAATTGCTTTTACTATCGTTGTATACATAACTTTATACTAAATTTTGAGTCAACTAAAAATAATGTTTTTGTACCATCCGGTGATATATATACGTGAGAAATCTGAAGTTTGAAAAAAAGAACACTTTTACTTTAGTACACCTGGTTGAGTAACATTACTTGAAAAAGAAATCAGCAACCACTAGTGATATACCACTAATTACTCTTTAATTCATAATTATGACTCTTAATCCACAATTGAATGTATTTGGCTTCTAGCTGAAGCACCACACTCTCTCTCTCTCTCCATTTGTTACTTGTATGAGATATGCTTACATTATTATTCCTACATTCCTCATTTGATCAGTGGTACTTTCTCCTCAAAACTCTCTTTAATAGTAATACAATAAAAACATTCTCTTAAACTCAACCCTTTGCTTCATCAAGGCTCAACTAGAGAGTGTTATGATGCCAAAGTCCCACCTTCCATAACCATAACTTAACCCTTCCTTCAATCCAACTCCATTATTTTCCTCATTTTTCTTCAACATTTTTACTCAAAATAAATAAATGTTTCCTGAACATCATAAGTATCTTTCTTAATCTCTAAGCACTCAAAAATTTGTGGGTATTTTGTTATTAAATTAGAGGAAGAAAATGACAGAAGTGGTAGTGGTGCAATCTTCAAGCTCAAGCTCAATACAAATGACAAGTGGTAGCCCCACTAGAAATGATGGGTTATACCAACATTCTAGTATACAAAATCTTCATAATAATAATAATATCAATGATTTTACTATTACCAATTACTCCTCACTATCCCCTGTAACTTCTTCACAAAGCAACAATACAGAAGAGGAAGAGGAGGAGGAAGAAGAGGTGGTGGGTGGAGGAGAGAGAAAAAGGAGGAGACAACAGCAAGAGGAAGAGGAAGAAGAGAGAGAATATCAGTATCAGTTGAATAACTTTGTTGGGTTGTTTGTTACTGCTTTTAGAAGATCAGTTTTTGGGTGTTCATCTTGTGAGATTAGTAATACTAATAATAGTAATAAGCAGGGTGGAGGATTGTCATTATCAGGTGGTAGTTGCGGCGGCGGCGGCGGTGGTGTGATGGAAATTGGGTTGCCTACAAATGTGAGGCATGTTGCTCATGTCACCTTTGATAGATTCAATGGCTTCCTTGGTCTTCCTGTTGAGTTTGAGCCTGAAGTCCCCAGAAGAGCTCCCAGTGCTAGGTACATTCTAATCCATTTATTAAGTGTAGTCATAGTCGAGACTCGAGAGCCTTTGAGACATTGTGGTAAAATTGTCGTACACATTACATTTTCGACAAGTTTTGAGTAAGACGTAGCTACATATGTGAATTGTACCCAAATGTGTCAACTGTATGCACCTTGTCTCAGATTCTAGCCAAAGTATTACCATGTTATTAAATCTGTTTTATTATTATCTTGACTCTTGAGTATGGTTGAAGGTTGATGCTTGTGGGATTGAATTTTTTTTTTACTGTTTGTTTTACTGTTTGAATGTTAAGTAAGGAGTTAATTTTCCTTTATATGTTCAATATTTATGTGATTAGCTTTTTGGACTAGTATTAGTTGGAAAATTTATGGAGAAATGTGTTAGTTTTAGGCTTTTTATGTGGGGAGCACTTACTTAACTTTCTTTTACTTTCTCCCCTTTTTCTTGCTTAGTTTTGAATTTGAATGTTACTAGTTCAAATATATCGAGTATGTGTGTACTGTACCTTATATTCACGGCCTGATCCTCAAACAAGCCTTGGCACTTCAATAAAACTGCACCCATTGAATTAAATTTTCGACTTTGCTGATGACTGTGAATTTGGATGTTCATATAACCATATGTGTGTTAATCTAATGGCCCTTCTCGAGTCTTATAACATGTTAATATCCTGTGTTGCGTGGAGTTGGGGACGGAAACTGAAACATGCATTGGAGTGAGGACGGGAAAATAGGACATTATATGCATTCGACATGTCTAATACCTTACACAGTAACACTGGAGTAGTATTTTGGCAATCACAACAATTGAGATTACTGATGATTTTGTCCAAGCTTTGTGGGAATATCAATCTCTTATCTTAACTTAATTTTATAACAAAGTTCTAATTTGTATATCTCTTCATCAAGACTTCTAAAGATCCAAATTATTTGTTGATTGAATTTCTTCTGATTACAGTACCAGAGTGTTTGGAGTTTCAACCAATTCCATGCAACTGTCCTTTGACACCAGAGGAAATAGTGTACCCACAATACTTTTGATGATGCAGCACAGGCTCTATGCATTAGGAGGTCTTCAAGTAAGCACATACTAGTCTATCCTATGTTTACGCGTTTATTTCTGCCCGTTTCTAAAAATATTGTGCCACTGATCTTCTTTGTTTAGTAATGCAAAAATTTGACAAGATTTGTTGTCCTTCCAGGCAGAGGGGATTTTCAGAATCAATCCTGACAACGGGCAAGAAGAGTCTGTCAGAGATCAGTTGAACCGAGGACTGCTACCTGAGAGTGTTGATGTTCATTCCTTGGCAGGTTTGATAAAGGTACATACACTCATATTTTCACTATAACCAGCTAAGGAAATGTCTTGTATATGCTGTATGTCAATTGCTGTGAATTGTAAATGACTTGTTATATATGCTTCATTACAGGCTTGGTTCAGAGAACTTCCAACTGGTGTCTTAGACTGTCTTTCTCCCGAGCAGGTCATGCAATCTCAGACAGAACAGGAGTGCACTGAGCTTTCACGGCTTCTGCCACCAACTGAATTTGCTCTTTTGGATTGGGCTATAAATCTCATGGCTGATGTTGCACAGTTTGAGCATTATAACAAGATGAATGCACGGAATATTGCCATGGTTTTTGCTCCAAACATGACCCATGTGAGTGATTTAAATGGTCTCGTTGGGAGCCCTTTGGGTGTGTGGTGTGCTTGCGGTTCTGCTTCATAATCAATGTTGTCTATGATTATTAAGCTACATGTCAACTCTTCAGATTATTATTACACTGTACATTCTTCAGTTTTTTTGAAGTTACTGACTGAATGCTCTTGTCGAGGTAATTGACTGAACGCTCTTGTTCTGAATGCAGATGGCAGATCCTTTGACTGCGCTAATGCACGCAGTCCAGGTCATGAACTTCCTAAAGACAATGATCGAGAAGACGTTAAGAGAAAGAGAGGATTCAGTAACTGATACAGCACTTGATTCTTATAGTAGGGATCCTTCTGCTGGCAATGGCCAACACTTCTCCTTGCAGACCATCCTTGAGGAGGCCAGTGAGCCAGATGGTGAGCAGGGACGACTTTCAACATCTGTGAACCCTTCTGAAACTGACGACTCCCATCTTAACCAAGACGACTCCTCAACTGAAAGCACCGCTCCTGAAGAAGATCAGTCTTCTGAAAGAAACCGGAAAGATGATGAGTCGACTCAAGAGGGTGAAACCTGTTCATCAGAATCCAAAAACAAGAAAAGTAATGCAGCTACATCCGAAGGGTCTAAGCCTTGTAACCCCAAGGGCAGTAAAATTGGCCAGACTTCTGTAACTAAAAAGGCGCCTCTAAAGGGCAAAGAAAGGCCTGTTGTTCAGGTTGTTAAGCCTGCCGAGAGAGCCAAGGGAACTAGCCTTGTTAGCAGCATGAACCTGAGGGCTGAGAGAATTGAAGCGTGGCGTTAAACCACAGTGCATTTTGCTCCACTTCATGTGGGGAACCTGATCATAATTGTTTGACATTTGATGAACCAGACGAAACTGCAGTTTCTCTTTGGAAAATGTATTCTTTAAGCTTTCTTGCCTTTTTTTCCTGGATGATTTCTATGTTGTATGTTCATGAGTGGCGCTTTCTTAACCTGTTGTGAAATTCATTCTGTAAAAATTGTTGCTTCAATCTCACAAACACGCTAACAGTTGCCCATTTATTTAAGGCCTCGGCCGCCTTGCATTTTCGGATGCATCAGAACCTTTTGCTGCTCAAATCTGCTTGAAACTCAGGTGTCAGATGAAGTTCTATGATTTTTACTGTATCAGTTTTTCTTTCTACTTTGACTAAATCTTATTAATCATACTCCGTATACTGTATTAAGCTCCACAAAGTACGCTAAGAAAACTAAGTCATGAACACTTGATTGAGTCGGTTTGGGACTCATCCAACTTTAACTAAGAAGTCTCGATATTTAGACTCCTAGTTATTCCCGACTCGAATTCGGATTAAAATCCGAGCAACCAAACTAAACTGCCAAGACAGAAAGTTCACACCAATATCAACGGATGAGGATCTTCTAGACTTTAAAACAAACTCTATAGGGTAGAGTTTACTAAGTAAGGAAAGAATTAAATATTTAATACTTTATTTATGCATTGAAGTAATCACTCTATTTTGTTTTATTACTAACAATAGTAAACTTTACAAACTCCACAAAAAAAAAACTCTAGAGGATCCCTACACAATATCAACATTGTCCATCAAATTCGAATTCAAGAAAACTGAAAACTTGAAGATTACGCCAGGAGATTGTTGTGGGTATCGAGAAAGTTTCGAACTTTTTAATTGGGTTCTCAATCTTCCAACTTCTGATGCATCAAACTTCAGTTCTACCGAAAGCACTGCCGATTTTTTCGCCCTCAACTCTCAATCACCAGGTACTCCACATAAACTCAGCTTTTTCTGAATTAATTTACATTTAATTTTTGCCCCAAATTTATGATTTGATATAATCTATAATGTTTTCATGCAAATTAATTTCCTAGAAATTGAGATATAAAATTCTGCAACGAATGTTTCAAGGGTTAGCTCAATTAATCTGTACTGCTGGAAAATATGTGTGGAAAAATATTGGAAAGAGTCTAACTTGATGGAGAATCTTTCGCAACAGCTCGATTAGACTGCTTGATTAGCTGATTAATCACAAAAGAATGCTTAAAATCTTCACTGTGAATCCAAATTTGATGAAAAGACTTGAACTTTTTTTTGATATTGACTTGCAAATGTTAATTTTAGAGACAATTTGATGTTTATTTGAAGTTTTTATCATACTATGAACCAGTTCAATAGCAGCAAATCCATGGTGGCAATGAGCATCCGGTGCTTCTGCAGGCATTTTTCTCTCTCCGCCCAACGTCTACAAGCCGTTCCGCTTCCACTCCCTAAGTATAGCTCTTTTTGAGTACTTGTCTGAGTGGCTTTGTGTACTTGCTTGATTAGTTTGATTCAATGTAGTTATTAAAGTGTAGAGCTTTTCGGGTTTGTGGAAATTTTGTAGGGAAACTCATTTGTGGTATTTGGTGCCAGAGGAAGTAAAAAGCGCTTCACTTTTGAATCAGTATATGGAGATCCTTTCGCCTTCTGAGAAACAAAGTGTGCTGAGTTTACGGGAAGATGAGCAGAGGAAGAGAGCTCTTTTAGCTCGAATTCTTGTTCGTACTACCATTGTTAGATGTATGTTCCCTTTTTCATCCCGGGCTTAAAGTCGTATTATTTCTCTTGTAATATGACTCTTTCAGTTGGTCCGAAAGAACTGTTTGAGCTTTGCTTCTTTCTGTGATTAGATGCCTTGTAGCTGGTACGGTCCATCTGGATGTTCCCTGCTATTATTTTTGTTGTTTAAAGTAATTCAACATGATGTGTGTGTCATGGTATTACTTGCATGGAGAACTCTGGAAGTTTCTGAATCATACTCATTTCCTGCTAGATCAGACAAATTCTTATATTGACCCAAGATCTTTGCAGTTCAAGAAAAACGCATATGGTAAACCAGAGGTTAGTCATACTTTCTCTCTCTCTTTCACCTCATCAACTTCACTTCTCTAGTTCTTAAGTATCTAGTCATTTTGCTTGTGTGTACGACTTTTAGGTTGATTGGAAACATGCAACGGACTGGAGTCCCCTGCCATTGCATTTCAATATATCTCACACTTCTTCATTGATTGCTTGCGGGGTTACAACCTATTCTCCGGTGAGTTTTGGTGTCCCTCTCCGGCCAAACTATTTTCTTAACAAAACTAGCTTAATATTAACTTGGCTTGATGATGTTATCCTTTTCATTTGGATCTCCCTGCCATGTAGATTGGAATTGACGTGGAGGAAAAGACGCGGAAATTAAAGAATAATGTCATGTCATTTGCTCGTCGCTTTTTTTGCCAGCATGAAGTGCAATACTTGGCTGATATTCTAGATCCTGAAGTCCAACGCTTGGAGCTTTTGAAATTATGGACACTCAAGGTAAACTACATTATTATCCTTCTTGACAGCAGACAGGATTCAAGCTATGCATTCTACGTGCTGAAATATACCTTTGCTTCGATTCTCTGGGGGGGCTTCTTTTCCAAGAGTGTAAAAAAGTAAACTTGATAAAGTCAAACATTATTTTGAGTGTGAAAGTCATAATTGATTTATGAATCGATTGCCAGGAAGCATATGTAAAAGCGTTGGGAAGGGGCTTTTCAGCTACTCCTTTCAAAACCTTCAGGATTCACATAGGGCCCTCTGCTGACAGAAGCTTGGATATTCCAGAATATACTGATTCTGAGGTATTGTTTTCAATTTTTGTTTCGTTCTGTGCTGTTGAGAAGCAACACATGTATTTTGCTAACTTCATACTTCTTGAAAGCATGGAACATCTTTATGGTACTTTCATCGTTTAAAGGAAAGCAATTGTTTGTGTAGCGTTCACTGAAACTGTAAGTCCAGTCGGTGATTCAGGTGTTGTTCTTATCATGGTTATTTGTTCCACGGGACTGCATTCTAAAAAAGAACCTTGATTAAGAAGGTCAATTAGCTTGAGTGAATAAACATTAGTAAGATATTTTGTAAACATATCTGTATAATCAAGTCAGGTGCTGATGTCAATTTCCTCGGCCAAGAAGCTTTCATGGAGTTTACAGCGGTCTAATTTTTGTTGTTGCCTTATGTGACTCAGAGTTTGGTAAAATCAATGTTATTTATGCATAGTCAGCAGTCAGCACTAAATTTATGACTTGTGTAGTTGTGCTATTGTACTGCCTATGGCTTGAGTTTTAAGTATGAGAATCTTATTACATTAAGATACTCTGAAGGGTTCAACTTTGTCTAGAGAATGCATTGTTGTTGATATTAAAACAAAATATATTTTCTGATGCTTCTGTTTTAGCCGATATTACAGTTCTTTTGATTGCGTATTCTATCTGGCTTCCTTCCTTCCCAACTATATATGTTGTATTTATGAACTAAATCTTATAGTTTGTGTTTGTTATAAAATCTGGAAATGTCAGGTGTCTGAAATTGCTCTTGAATCATCTCATTCTCCCAACAGCCAGTGGCAGTTCGCCCTACTGCAGCTGGCTGATACTCATTTTACAGCTATTTGCACTGAGAATAGTCCTAGCAGCAGCAAAGGTTAGTCTTTACTCTTTAGCATTCTAACTGATTGCCAGTTTGTGAACCATGTCTTGCCTCTGAAATTTTTAATGACTTCTGTGCAGAAGAAAAATTATCTCCTATGGCTTTAAAAGTATGGAAAACAGTTCCTTTTCTGGAGGACTTATGCATGTCTAGGACTAGTTCTGTCATCAATATTGGCGGCTTTGTCAAGCAAATCAGATAGTTATGAGGACTTGCATGACTGATAGTATGGGGCATCGACCATTAGTCTGTGTCTGACTGCTGTAAGTTCGAGAAAGCCACCATCTTGCTCTCAGCTGTTGAAAGATTTTGAAATCTATCTCCTTTTGGTATTGAGTCCAAGTATTAAAGCATTTCGCTTAAGAAGACAGGAGTAGCTAGGCATTCTTTGTAACATCAGGTACCCATTTCTTCTGTATCTAAATATCGGTAGACATCTACGAGCCATTCACTCTGTATATTTTGTACTTAATGCTATGATATACGGAGTATTAGTATATGATGACTTAACTTGATGCTCACAATGTCCTTTCAAACAAAAGATAGTAAACTAGGTACAAAGTTTGTGACGACAGTGTCTTGCATGCAAATACTTAGCCTTTTCCCTCTTGTTGTCCCACTCTTGTTTGTCCGGATCATACAGACGTAGTAGTGAATCCACTCTGAGCAACAACATGCCATTCTCGAGGACATCAATCACATCTAAATCGAACACGGGGTAAGCCGCACCAATCTTGTCTAAGTTTATGGTTGCCACTCGTTTCCAAGACTCTTTCACTCCGTGCTCCTTCATCACCCAGACATGGTAAAATTGTTCCGAATCAAGATAACAGGTTTCTAATACACAGAGTGATCCACCCAACGCGTTTAGATGGCTGTAAACTCGGTCCATAGGCCTTTCCTCCTTGTCATGGGGCGGCATAGGAACTAAATCGAATTCCTCCTTGTCAACGTCGAAGCCAAGGATTAATTTTGTCGCCTTCTATAAATGTCCGTCTTCCTTTTGCTTCACACTTACGTTGGTTCGATTACTAAACAAGTCTTTCGGCAAGGAGAGCGGGGTGTTTAAAGGGGGACGGAAGGAGTAGAATTATACGCGTTTTTACACCCAAGTTAGTGAAATCATCAAATTAACCATTCGGAAAAAAAAAAAACCAATTAACCATAAGTTGTAAAATGAAAGTAAGTGGCATTATGAGCTCAGCTGGATAAGATATCATTTCCGGGCATTATCAGCTCAGCTCCACCCATAAACTTGTAACTTGAAATGGAAGCCATACATTTAACCGTCGCAACACCACCTTACCGCCGATTATGTCACAACGCCGTCGCAAAATCCACCGTCTCTTCTTCTTCATGGAGTGGTTCAACCCTTGCCGTCGGACTCTCTTCCCGTAATTCCTCTGCGGTAACAACTCCCCTTTCCTAATTCCAACTAATTTCGAGTTGAATTCTATGTAATTTACTGTGTTCAATCAAAATTGGCAGAGGGAGTTGTGGAGAGAGGTGAATTCCAAGGTAATCATTCGCAGGGATTACCGCGGCGGTGGCGGAGGAGGAGTGGTAATTAGGGCGGAGATGTTTGGGCAGCTCACTACCGGCCTTGAAGCTGCTTGGTCCAAACTTCGCGGCCAAGGTTCTTTCACTTCTTTTCTCCCTTCCTTCAATTGCCAGCATTTCGTTCTTGATGTCGTAACTCACAAGCTTTTACCTTTTATCTCCCAATATGTAGATTGAATTAGACTTAGGTTATGGTTGCCTTCTAATTAAAAAATCTTATCCAGTAGTTTTGCAATTATATCTGGTTATAAAGCTTGCATTTTGGAATTGTATGAATCAAAGTGAACCACAAAGATTGCTCTTTTGTTTGGGGCTGGAGGAAGTTTTAATGGATGTCATTTGTTGCTATTGAGTAGTATTGATTTCGTTTATGAGTCGCGGGAAATTCAATTGAGTAAATTTGTGGTGAAGGAGAAATTAGTTGAATTGTAGAGGGGACACTTGGTTTGGATACTTGTGTGTATTGATTTCGGAGAAAACATGGAAAGCTCATAGGGGATGTTTTTGTAGCTTGGAAAAGTTTCGACCTTTGTAATGGTGATTACATATCACTACCAAGCTTTGTGTATAACTTAAGCTAGCCCTGCCTGACGCTCTTTTTGTGTATTTTCTCTAGAGGTATTGACCAAAGAAAACATTGCTGAACCAATGCGAGATATCCGAAGAGCTCTGTTGGAAGCAGATGTGAGTTCCTTGTCAGCTCTACAACTGATCATTTTCTTATCTTTTCTATTCTATATTTGATGATTTCTGTCCTGTGGTGTCACAGGTCAGTCTTCCTGTTGTGCGAAGATTTGTTCAGTCTGTAACAGACGAGGCTGTTGGAGTTGGATTGATTAAAGGAGTGAAACCTGACCAGCAATTAGTAAAAGTACTACTTCTATACCTCATTTTCTTTCTAAAGTTAGTTTCTTTTCTGAAGTAAACTCGTGAAAAAGGAAAAAAGAATTTCTGGTTGTTTTGATAGACAGAGTCTGGTAAGTGGTGACAATATTTCTGGAAGTCCTGCACTTTAGATGCAGGATTTTAACCGATCAAATTAAGTTAACATTAAATAATTAATGGTCCCTTGCAGATTGTTCGTGATGAGCTTGTAAAGTTAATGGGTGGAGAAGTTTCTGAGCTTGTTTACTCAAGATCTGGACCTACTGTAATACTGCTGGCAGGGTTGCAGGGTGTTGGGAAAACTACTGTTTCTGCAAAGTTGGGATTTTATCTTAAAAAACTAGTAAGATCTGAATTATCCGCTATGATGGTTTTCAACTGGTATTTTACTTTTTTCCCTTGTAAGAGCATTCTGGTGCAGTATTAGTTTGTGAATAACGGTGGCTTTTCTATAGGGGAAGAGTTGCATGCTGATCGCTGGAGATGTGTATAGACCAGCAGCAATTGATCAACTTGTAATTTTAGGACAGCAGGTAACAATCCCCAAATAGATGTATAGCTGGTACTTTTTGTCATGCTATGATCCATTAGATATCATGTTTTCTGCCACCAAAAAAAAAGAAGGAAAAACTTTGTATTGATAGGTTTTATTGTGAGATAATACAATGGCAAGATACATATTATCATATATATGCCGTGATCATCAATCGTTCCTCTATAACTTTATCGAATGAAATGCTTCAGAACTGTTCTATACTTCTATTGCTGTTTAAGAGTGACGAATTTGCCTTATCAAGTGTGCTATGTGGCGTGAAGTCCTATACCCTAAGCCCTAAGGCTTCCTGCTAAATAGCTCCAAAGGAGAGATTTGAGAATATGTAAACAAATGGAAGTTGCATGTAAGATCTTTGGTACACAATTTCTTAGCAAATGTTGAATAAGAGGAATGATATGGTATACTTCACTGTACAGCTTCCAATCCTACCAAAGTTAGGTAGTATAAAGGTTACAATGCTCACGGCTTTACCTTTTGAAAAAATTCCTTTTGATATAAGGATGGTAAAAATGACAAGAAGTTCTTATTGGAAAGGGGTAACACTTGTTCAGTGCTAGTGGGAGGTTAATAGTTGTCGTGTACCTCCTAGTGTTCTTTAATCTCACTTCTAGTAAATGTGACCATCAAAATTATAAGGATATACAATCATCTTATGCAGTGCCTCCCAAGAGGCTCCCACTAGGAGGGTTAAGGGGAGGGGGACAGATATCTGCACTTATTGGCCTTGTCCCTGTCATGAAGGAAGTTATCCCCAATGCAGCCTTAATGAGATTGCGTCGACTTTCTGATGCTTTACAATAAATATAACGTACGGAGAACTTGAGTCGTTTTCTTCTATTCCATATAAAATTAGTTATCTGTGAAATCGTTTTCAAATTATTAAAATCATGCCATAATATGGTAGAATCTTCTCTTAGTATTCGTCTTTGCCAGGCTAATAGCCTTATATTGTTCTTGTATTGATGAGGTAATTCACTCTCATGTTTATCATTAAGTGTGTGACAGGTGGATGTGCCCGTCTATACAGCAGGTACTGATGTTAAGCCTTCAGAAATAGCTAAGCAAGGTTTGGCAGAGGCCAGAAAGAAGAATGTCGACGTTGTTATAGTGGACACTGCCGGGAGACTTCAGGTCTTGCTGTGTTTCAAGTTCTTTCACTATATAGTTTCTGTACTTGGTTGATATAGCTTCTGTACTTGCTTCCATTTTGACAGATTGACAAGGCTATGATGGATGAATTAAAAGAAGTGAAGAAAGTAGTAAATCCCACTGAAGTTTTGCTAGTTGTTGATGCAATGACTGGACAAGAAGCTGCAGGTGAACATATTAGTTATTTCTATACTGCATCTAGAGTATTATCTCTAGTGTACTAAGTATTAACTTGCTCTCTCCGCCTCTGAGAATTGTTCACATAGTAAATCCATTTGATGAGCAGAGGTGGTAGTATGTAAAACATATCATTGACATCAGCATGAACTTATATATTCCATCTTGTGACCGATACTATTTTTCTTGCCCATCATAACCCATTTTAGTGTTTGGATGTAGCCCTGGTCACCACCTTTAATCTTGAGATTGGTATTACTGGTGCTATCTTGACAAAACTTGATGGAGATTCCCGAGGTGGTGCAGCTCTCAGTGTCAAAGAGGTATGGGTGCTTATTGAGTTGATCGAGTTAATATAAAAGTTTCCTAAGTGGGGAGAGCTTACTTCTTCCTATTCTCAAATTTCAATTTTTGATTGAGGCCCCCAAATTTTAATCAGTTGGTCATGCTATTTGTAAAACTTTTATGTTGTAATATCTGATCAGGTTGGAAGTCATGTTTTTTAAAACATCTCTGTTTTAGCTTCTACTACACCAATCTTGAAAAAAAAAAATTCTTAGGAAGCTGAACTATGGTTCCGCTTTCTTCATATTCTATAAAACTTCTATTTGGAATAGCAATTCTCGGTGCTGAAAGGTACCAAGTCAACTCATATTGAATTATTTGACAACCAAAAGACATTCTGATCTCTTAACAATGTGTGTTTGACATGAAGTTGTCAGACAAGTGCTTAGATCAGGCTTTAAACTGGTAAAGAAGAGGCTTTAGTAATATGTATGCTTTCCACTCCAAGGCTTTATTACGTGGTATTCAGTGAAGCTCACATGAAGCCACATTCATTTGAATTGTGTGTTATCATTTTTTTTCTGTAACATTGAATCTTGAAAACTTAGATCTTGGATTTTTGTGGTAGGACTTACATTATACTAAAGAGGAAGCACGAGTGACAAACAACAAGCACTTTAGGTAGTTTAGCCTGAGGTATGCAAGCACTTCTGATGTAGTTAAAGATTTCTGATTCACTGAATTTAGGTGTCCGGAAAGCCGATCAAACTTGTGGGCCGGGGAGAACGAATGGAAGATCTTGAACCTTTCTATCCTGATCGTATGGCAGGACGAATTTTAGGGATGGGAGACGTCCTTTCATTTGTGGAAAAAGCACAAGAAGTTGTAAGTATTGTATAAGCTTGTCTTCCACTTCTTTACAATTTGTTGAAGATGGAAATTCACGTGGCTGCTCAAACTCTTTGTAGATGCAACAAGAAGATGCTGAGCAACTTCAGAGTAAAATAATGAGTGCAAAATTTGACTTCAATGACTTTCTAAAGCAAACTCGTGCAGTTGCACAGATGGGTTCTATGAGCCGTGTTATTGGGATGATTCCGGGCATGGCAAAGGTAAAAATAAAATTGGTTGTCATGCATTTTTCAAATAAATATATATATCTTGTGTATTCTTTTCTCGCTTGATTGAAGACTTGAGATGCACGGTGACAAATTTTTTTCCATATTTTGGTCATCTTTAAATTTCAAAAAATATTACTTGACCAAGATGCTTTGTTCTATGGTTGTTAAATTCAGGTTACTCCTGCACAAATTCGAGAAGCAGAAAAGAGCTTAAAGTTAATGGAAGTAATGATTGAAGCAATGACCCCAGGTCATAATCCTGTTGCCATTACGGCACTTCCTACTGCATATATTTTGGTTGTTACATTTTCTTCCAGAACTTGCATAACTTTTTTTTTTTTTTAAACTCCTTCCGTTTCCGTCATATTAAGTGGCCTTCTGACTTATTCTTTGAGAAGTCACAGCTGTCTGGATGATGTTTGTTTTGCTCTCATTTCCAAGATTGCTTCGGTCATCTCTTCTGCTGTTTAATGTCCGTTGCCCTTTACAGGGGTTGATTTAAGTGTTGCAATGTGTTTGTCCATTTTTAGCATCTATTTCATGCTTCCTTTTATTTTCATTTCCTAGGCTCAGCATATTCCTTGATGTGAATGCATTGACTAACCCGACATTTGTGGCACTGCAATATAAATCTACAGTTGTTAATGGGTTAATACAACTTATGCGTAGTCGGACAACAATTTTTTCAGCCTATAGAGATTTTTCAAAAGAAGAAAATTGATGGTTTCAGTTTATTGCTCTGCTTCATCTTCCTTTTATATTTACTGGGTTCATTCTGTTCTTTCAGAGGAAAGAGAGAAGCCAGAACTTTTGGCAGAATCCCCTGCAAGGAGAAAGAGAGTTGCACAAGATTCAGGGAAGACTGAGCAGCAGGTATGACTATTAAAATAGTGAACTTGGAGACAACTGATTTCCTGGTCCAAGAGTGGCCATTATGACTGAATATATGTCACTGTCTTGCTTAAAACTGTTTCAGGTTAGTCAGCTGGTAGCTCAAATTTTCCAAATGCGTGTCCGGATGAAGAACTTGATGGGTGCTATGGAAGGCGGATCTATACCTGCCCTCAGCAATCTTGAGGAGTCGCTTAAAGCTGAACAAAAGGTGTGTGTTTTTTATTTCTATTCAGTATTGACAGTCGTGTAAAGGATTGTTCTTGAGTGTATTCTGTCACCCAATCTGGTTCTCCTTTCTCTCTGCTTTCCTTTGGCTCCCTTCATTCGTTCCTAAAATTCTTCCAATGGCTCAGGCTCATGTTAAGCGACCCAAATTCTTTCACCAAGGCTTTGTTGTTGTAAGATACTCGTAAATAACAACTGTAAGAGAAGCATTGTGACAGATAAGAGTGTATTATCGGTAGTTGTGGTACAAAAGAATACCTTCATGTAGGAGGTTTAGTGTTAACTGAATGGTATCTGTATAAACCATAGACTTCACGATGAAACATATGATTTATTTGATATCGCGTCTACATTATGCACTTGCACAAGAAACTTGTTTGAGCATCATTCTGGTTTTTATGCTGTAATTACATATTTGTGAATTCTTAATTCTGGTTCTCTAATACATTTGGTCCTCTCATGTAACAGGCTCCACCTGGAACAGCAAGGAGAAAGAAAAGATCTACATCAAGAAAGCAATATGCAGATTCAGGTCCAGCGAGACCAAGTCCTCGTGGCTTTGGAGGTAGTAACTGAAGGGACTTCCAGCTTCTGCGACCTTTGCAACATCAATCAGTGCCTAATCAGAATATCAGATATTTTCATCTTGCCTTTAAGACTTTGAGGTATGAGCTGGAAAGTTTTGCGTAGAACTAGCTAGTCAAGTAATTGTCAATCCTGATACGTGTAATTCAGCCGTATCTGTTGCAGTAAGACATGGCATCACAGACCTCACAGTCCTAATGCAGTGTGCACCAATTATGTAATTTTTGACATTGAAGAAACTAGCTACGGAAAGTTACCAACTTCTAAAATGTTATCCAAACACTAAATTTACCATAAGAGGATTTTTTTTTGTCTTTTGTACAAATTTTCTTTGTAAAAGTTGACTCACAATTCATGGAAACTAATGCATAACCTTCATTTTGAAAGTCTGGACTGTTTCCTATATATTACAGTATTCTGCTGAGGTAATCTTATTATGTTTCCTGATTACTCGGCCGCCTCCAAATTCCTGCGTACTGATAAAAGTAATTCAGTCTGCAGGGAAACCATATAGAGCAGGTTCACGGAATACTCATGCCATGAAACTTGATGCACCTTCACTAGTCATTCGTGCCTGTACTCGAAAGACGGAAGAACCCTAGTGAGACAAGGAACTTCCCCTCTCCAAAATTCGAGTCTTGTACTTGCAAATCTTGCTGCACAAGATCATAAGAAAACACAGTGCGAGAGGGGGTCAGAACAAGAACTTTTCTTTCATCACCAGACTCCAAAATCCTGTAGTTCGATAATTCCTGACGTCTTAACGTGAATTCTATATTGTTAATCACACAAATTTGAGTCCAAGACACTGGTTTTCCGTATTCTTTCATCACCCAGGACTCGACTCCATGTCGGCAATTTCCTAGATCTATGATGTTAGCACAAAGAAATCCATGGAACATCCCTATACTGATCACATGTTTCTCAGGTTTTTCAAGACAAGGTGAAGCTATCAGACTGAACTCCTCCATGTCAACGTCAAACCTCGCTATTTGATATCCAGTAGCTAACCAATGCAGAGAGCCATTCAATGCTAGGGTGTTGTTATTCTCAGGCCGTATTTTATTAAGGATGTTTTCGCAACCTTGAATCGTCCTCCATGTATTAGTCCCAATGGTTTGTACCTGAATTTCGTAGCTGCCGCTTTGTCTGAAGAAAGTGACCACTTTGTACTGTTTTGTGCTAGGACTGTATCCCAACCCAGACACTAACTTTTCGTTACCGGGATAACGAGGTCCCTGAATGCTCTGAATTATAAGCTCATTAGTTAAGGGGTTGTATATGCGCATTGCCCAGCAGCGAAAGTGAGTACAAGGAATCAATCCTTTTCCGATGATTAGGAGAAATCCTCTGCAGGAATTCACAACCTTAAAGTTTGCTCGAAAATGACTAAACTTTCTGCAGGATTTTAGAGGCTCGAAGTCTGAGACACTGATCAGGGATCTGAATGACTGCCCGACCTGCTTATTCACCCCGTGGAAGCTGTCAATCGTGAGTGTGACGCTATTTAGAAAGCTTTTCGTTTTGCAGATCCGTGCAATGGTAATATGGGGTTCCTGGTCGTATGCTTCAGCAAAGCGCTGGTCTGTAACAATGTCATGCCATTCTTTGCTAACGAGTTTGCAACGTAAGATAGATTTAGCAGGGAGCTTGGTGAGTATGTTCATGATTATCTCTATTGGAAGATAAGGACGTACAACGGGAGGTCTTTTATTAGTACGCGATGCTTTATCATGATCGCCATTGATTTGCTTTCGCTTTCTATTTGGTTTCATAGCCATGGAGGGATCGAATAGTATGTGCCTGATGAAATTTGGAGGAAGAGCAGAGCAATTACTTGGCTTTTCGAGCGATGTCACAAATTTATACACACACTAATAGACAAAAGGGTAATAAATAAAGAGGGCCAATTCAAGCTCAGAACTTTTTCTTTCCTAATCGTAAGTTGCATTAAAAAACAAAAAACATGGTATTTATAATATTTCCTTATTTGCGCCATACATATGAATCGTGTGAGAGTATCTAAGTTTACAAAGATTGGCTAACAAGAATCGTTACTTAAAGGCACAACATACATATACGAGTCGGTCAATGATAAGAAACTAGGCAAAAAATTTGTTATCGTAAACGCATGATCATCGTCCGTATTAAGGCTTAGTGACATGCAAGGCGGCCTGGCTATTTTTCCTTATTTCAGAATTTGTTCTTTTTGTAAGGTCAACCAAATAATAAAGTTTTAATTAATGATGAAACAATTGCGATATCTTCTCGACGAAGTCATTGTAAAGTATCATCGATCAGTCGTGGAAGGAGTCAATGACAAGAAACTGGGGAAAAAGTTTGTGATGGATGCACGATCGTTATATTATCCAACCTTAGCGTCTTCTGCTCGTCCCACTTTCCGTCAATGGGATCATATGTACGAAGTTGAGCTCCCACTTGGATCAATAACTTGCCATTCTCATCAAGGACTTTGATCACCTTTAACGCTACGCCAATTTCACAATTTTGTATCGTTGTCAATCGTGTCCATGACTCCTTCACTCCGTACTCTTTCATCACCCAAACCTCGACCCGCCCCAAATGTAAGGGCGTTGTTGCTAATGCACAAAGCAACCCATTCACGACGCTCAACTGGCTAAACGAGAGCTGCTGCGGGATAGGAAGTAAATCAAAACCTTCATCGTCAATGTTGAAACGTAGGATCGAGTTCGTGTTTCCTACTAGCCAATGTATAGCGCCGCCAAAAGTCACTGATCTTTCGAATATATTACCAACATGCTGCTGTAGGAAGTCGTTGTAAAGTGTACGAGCGATGACCCTCCAATTATTATCCTTACCAAGTTGGTCCATGGTGAAAATTTTGACAACATTATCATATGTGGCACCAAAGCATACCACCTTATATTGCCTCGTGCTTGAGCTATAAGCAACCCCATACTTTCTTAAGTGACCAAAATGTGTTAATGGTCCGGATGTAAATATCACATTGCGCCTCGTGATAGGATTCACGAGGCACAATGATTCGATGGTAATAAGATCACGATCAGTGCCAATTTTGTGATAGGCGCGACCTAGAAGTAAATCGTTGCAAGAAGCTACGATGTTAACAGTACTAGACAGTTGATATTTGTGTTGACGAAATAAGTCTTCTAGGTCGAGTTTCGTGTAGACGACTTGATGAGTATCATGTTGATATTGAATAATTTCTTCTTGAGCTGTGCATCTATTGTAACCCACGAACAATGTAGACGGGTTAGACCGGAGATACAAGCATTCGAACTCAGGACGTGATACGATGCTAGGAAACACATGACATACGTTCTTGATAGAAACCAGAGGCAGCCTTGACAATATTTCCATGAGGATTGCTTCCGGAAGAAGATCCTTGATATTATAATTTGTCGCGGTCTGGAGGTTCTGGTCGTGTACACGTCGTTTGTTAGGAAGCTTTGTTTTGTTAGCATCGACGACATTATTTTGCTTTCTCTTTCTAGATCTTTTAAACGCCATGGATATAGACTAGTACACTACTAGCTAGTGCTTGAAATTCAGAGGAAACACAGGGCAGATCGATGTAATATATTTATATCAATTCGAGTTAAGCAGCTTATTTTCCTAATCCGATTTTTTTCCTTATTTCACAGTTTCTTCAAACCACGGTTTTTTCCTAATCGATGTAATATATTTATATCAATTCGAGGGTGGAATTGAAGTGTGGAACAAACCACGGTATAATAATTTATGTCGTCCGATGATTAAAGTTGGCCTAGCGGTTAAGAAGCCAATCTGTCTGAGAGTTGTCCCGGGTTCAACTTCTCATATCCCCACGACCCCACCCCCTTTACCCAAAAAAAAAAAAAAATTATGTCGTCTTCGACACCTTTAAACCTTAAAAAGGAAATTTTGCATGACTTTTACCTTATTTAGTCTACGGATTCTAATAAACACTGTTTGAAGGGCACACGTTAGAAAACCGTACTAATTAAACAGAATAAAGTAATAATAGCAATGATCAAGAAATTAAAAATCAAATTAAATAAACGATCAGAACAATTTTAGAGGAAAACGAGTAGTGTTTAAATAAAGGAGAAATTGGTAACTTAAAGAAAAAGACTCATTTCTCCTTCATCTTCTTGGTTATTGCAAAGGCAGCTCCAACCACAGCCAAAATCACTCCTGTTACTATGATTGTTGTTTTTAGCGTTTGCATTGGATCATTGTTATCCTTGCTGCCTCCATGCTTCTTCTCTACATGCTTGAATTTATCCTGAATGTCGTTGCAAAATTGCAAACATTTCAAACTACTTTTATATTTTTCATGGTGATCAAAATAAACATAAGATATTAAACTGATATTATACAATGTTACAATGTTACACTCGTATGTCACATTTCTACGTAGATCCGTCCCAACCCGCAACTTACGAGTAACGACAATAATATAGTTGGAATTAAAAATAGTTATAATGATGAATAATATAAATCACCTTGGCTAGATGAGATGATACGGAATCAACTTGAAAATTATCCTTATGTTTGCCAGGATTTAGTTCGCCAACATCTGCAGCTGGAAATGAGGATGGATCATTAGTTGCATCAACTAAAATTCCTTCATTATTATCTGCCATTATTTTCTTGACTCACTTTGATTTTGGTTTTAATGAAGTTTAGCTTAGAGGAAAATTTGCATGGAATTGAAGAAAATGTAAAATTCAAGCTTCCAAATAATTAAATCTCAGAAGAAACACACACTTGTCAATGTGCAAATCCTCCAAATCCTATTCCTATTTTATTGGTGTATAAGCTAAGCCACATCCACAAATTCCTCATCAATAATAACGAACTCCGTCCTATTTTGTAGACTTTGTTACATATATATGTGCATATTGTAATATTGTATGGTATGCAAGTTCTAAATTTGGCATCTCTTATATATGCAACCCATACAATATGAACATGACCATTAGATCCAAATTCAAGCCAAACCATATGTTTTTATTTTGCACATTCTAAATTTATCAAACAAAAAAAAAAAATATGACCTCCTATACCTGCAATTAAAGTTGAATTGAAGTATGTCCTAGTTAATTAACTCAGCATAATTTGCTCTATCTTGTGGCTAAACTTATGTATGTAAAACTTCTCGATCACTGTATGTAAGAGTCAGAGGTATGTGGTGGTTACTATGTGCTGTATTTGGGTTTTGAGTTTATTGGACGCCACTGCGCTCAGGTTTAGGACTGTAGTGCTAAAATTCTGTACACAATCGATTACCATTCCCATCTTCTTGCGTTCAGCTGCCCTAATAAGTCATAATAATAACTGGTGTATTTAGCCCTAGTTGTTTACCTCTGCTTCTCAGTGGTAGCTGTGTGTTTTTAACCTAAAGGCGGACTAGTTTCAGAAGACGAGAGTGTATCAAATTCCTGTTGGCTTTTATAAAACTTTCGGCTATCTATCAGTGAACTAGTAGCCAGAAGTCGATATACATTACTCTGTCAGTCTGGTTGATACCAGGAACTGATTTACTCTTCACAAATTAGATATGCGTATACAGGATTGGAATGTGACAGTCAGCTGCTGCAGATCAGATATATGCTGCTTTGCATCTCAGGATTTAACAAGAACAACCACAACAACAAAATCAAACACAACAGCCACAGATACTAGACTCACAAGGTACGATAAGTGATGCTCGAAAACATACTGATGGTAAAATCTTAATCCCTTATTTATTTTCTACAAGCTGATCAAAAGAAATCAGTTATTCCTCAGACTTTGCAGTATAGTGTACTGTTTACAGTTTGACAGACATCTACTAATCAACTCTATACTAAGAATACAGTAAAACTATCTCAATGCCAATTTTGTAAGTACTCAAAATCACTCATACTTACTTACAGCATCATATTAACGCAGAAGCACATGCACTCTGACAGTCACAGTCTCACAGACATCAGTAATCCTGTCTTTCTTGCTGGGGCATCAAGGTCAGTCATCCAGAAACTCTTTCAGATCACTGTCGCTGAAATTGTCGTTGTAGGCTGGTAAAGTAGTGTCATCAGTTTGAGCCTGACCATCATCAAGGTTGGTGGCATTATCCGAGAGATCTTGAACCTCATCAACTTGGGATGGGAGTAGTTCATCTAAGCTGTTAGAAGCGTAGAGAAGGTCTTGACTATCGGACACATTTGGAACCCATGACTCCTTTAGCAGGGGCAGTGAATCATCATCATCATTGCTAACAGTCTTCTGAACCTGTTCACTATCCAAATCTTTGCCAAGCTTTTCTTGTACTGAACCCTGAATTGTTACTGATTTGACGATTTGGTCACCAGAAATCACTTTGGCTACCTTAACAGGCCGTGCTTCTTCCGCGACATTGTCGTGAACCTGCTGATGCTTTCGCACCCCATAAAGCACCATATCAGTCTCTTGATTTAGCTTGTATTCTTTGATCACCCATTCAGACCAATCTTCCTTGAAAAGCCCCAAGGTCACACTTGCGTTACCTTTGCTGCCCAATTGTTTTCCTTCTTCGTCTCTTATCTTCTCTGCATTGGAAATACTTCTTCCCCAGTATCTTTTATTTCCTTGAGGTCGTTTAGCAAGGAAGAAATATGTGGTGTCTTGGTCTTTATAAAACTTACAACCTACGCAACAATGCAAGTTCGGAATTAAACAACTTCTAACAACATTAAGGACGTACGCATGCAACTTATGTTAAACAGTACAGAAAAAAAGTAGCATATAATAGGATTAGGATCAAATATATTAATTACCTTGGACAGTTTTCGGATCGATCTCCATTAAACTCTTGTCAAATGTGTCGAGGACATGATTATTGTGTACCAACAAGTCCAACAATTCTTCATCATTTGGTGCGGAACGAAACTCTTCAGGCATCTTGTTGAGGACGTTATTGTTGGATGAAGAAGCCATTAATTCTTCTTTAGATCAGATCAACTCTTTGAACTAATACTTAGCTTTCTTGATCGAACACTCTCTACATACACTTTGATGCTTCAACTTGTCAATTCTTGGAACTTTATAGTTGAATTCTTGAGATTTTATGGGTTGAGTGAGCGGGAAAGTTAGGTACTTTGTTATTCGGATTGTGAGCCAACAGGTTGTTAAACATTACATATATATATAAGCCCTTCAACCTCAAGTAAAACGGGTCAGATCACTTCTTCCGTAGGAATAATTGTCCGATCCAGCGAGATTAAAGATTTTCCGTCTGATCTACTTATAACTCGTTTTCGAAAACAATGTACTATATTATTTAAGTTTAAGCTCTGGTTTTGCCTCCAACAAATGGTCGATTACATTGTAATCGTGATCCCTCCCACCCATAAAAATGAGTAACATTTTCCGATAAAAATAAATTGCTAGCTTTCGAAAACAATGTACTTTTGACACAACCGACATCATTAAAAACTCTAATCTAATCCATTTCGCAATATTTTCGATTTCCGATTCGATACAAATAGCAGAACATTTGAAATCATTTGTTGAAAATCATTTGAAATGTGGTGTTTCTCAAAACTTGATCCTCTTCCTTGTTCAACAATCCTTGTTCCTCAGCACTCAATCAAATTCAGACACCCTAGAAATTCCAATCATCTCAATTTTCCCCCAAATTTAAACCCCAATTCCTCAATCTCATTTTCAATCAATTGCTCTCAAACCCCCAATTCTGTCTCCTCAATCAAACCCTACCTTCAATCCGAGTGGAAGCTTATCCTACAAGGTTGGGCCTTCAGTGCAGTCTCTGTGTTTTCTCTCTCCAAAATCGTCCCCAAAGCCGGCAACTTTTCGACGGTTTTGTGCGACGTCAATTCGATTAAGTACGAGGGAGGGCTGATCGCCGGGTTGTTTGTTATTCGGTTGGTCGCCAATTACTTCCAGCAGACGCTTCTTTGGGAAGCTGCGTTCAATTGTTCTTACAAGGTTAGGTCCCATGTTTTCGAGAGGGTTTTGGAGAGAGATTTGGGGTTTTTCGATGGCGGTGGTGTTCCCGCCGGTGATATTGCTCACCGTATCACTTCCGAAGCTTCCGATGTTGCTGACACCATTTTCGCCCTTCTCAATGTGAGACCTCTCTGCCTAATTATTTTTCATTATCTTAAATCTTCACATACAAGTTGTTTTAGACCAATGCATTGTATTGAACCTCAGTCTTAACCATTTAGCTGGCGTGGTTTCGGTTTTCGAGTGATTATTTTTAGGCTTAATGGAACTTAACTAGTGGTGTTCATTGATTCAACAATGTATGTTTCGTAATTAGTGGAGAATTTGTCGGTTTTAATGGTGAAGATGTGGTCATGGGGCGTATTAGTATTGAGAAACTTACAATTTCAGTTGGAATATTTGAAAGTTAGAGACTTTACTATACTCTATTAGCATATTTGGTATCAGATAATGATTCGAGATATAGATGTCAGAAGCATGGTTTATTGAATCAATAGTGAGCTGAGCTCAACCTAGGTCTGCCAAGGAGCAAATGGCTAAAATTTTAGAAAACATGTCCCTTGGGTTTGCCCAACCAATTATCTCGAGATTTGCTTCCTTAATGTAGTGTATGCCTTTTACCCTAGAGCGCTAAGGTCGTTAACTGTGCTCTTGCTTTGTTGGCATGGACTTGTATTGTCTGATGGTGCAATTATTTAACTATGTTGCTTGGTGATGGCGGTTATTGTACCTTTGGCTGAGTAGCTCTAAAAGTCAACAACTTTTTGTATTTTTATATCTGACTGGCCTTTTGTTCTCTTGACAAGACTATAGTTCCAAGCACTCTACAGTTATCAGCTATGGCAGCGCAGATGTTGGCAATCAGCCCTGCCCTGTCAATAGTTTCTGCCTTGGTGAGTACAGACGTTTGAAAGCCAACTGATATTTGTTTCCCTGTCCATTGAGCTGACCAATTTCTTGATCCATCTTTTGTCTCTTTGACCGAAGGTAATTCCTTCTGTTGCTCTTGCGGTTACGTTGCTTGGTTCAAGGCTTCAGAGAATATCGATGATGGCACATCTGAGTATTGCAGCTCTTTCAGCTTACCTAAACGAGGTGCATTTAGTCTCAAAGTATTTTTGTTACTCAATGCTGGTCATTTTTCTTTTCTTGTGGTAGCACAAAAGCACTGAACATGCTCGATTAGTATGAGTAGTAATTTAAGAAGAAAAATGTTGAACTTTTGTGACCATGTTATGGAGCCTCAGCACTGAGTTTGTGTTTATCTTCATTGATTGTCATCCAATGTAATACCACTTGTGGAGAAGACATGCTTTAGTGCTACCACTCTACCAGCAATCAGCTGTTGTAACAGTTTGGATTGACATGACCGATGTGCTATCATAGGTACTCCCATCAATCCTCTTCGTGAAGGCAACCAATATGGAATGGTCTGAAAGTGTTAGGTTCAAAAGGCTTGCTTATGCAGACCTCAGCAGGCAGTTGAAAAAGAAGAAAATGAAGGCTCTAATCCCTCAGATAGTGCAAGCTGTTTATTTTGGAACATTATTTGTATTTTGTGCTGGCTCTATTGTGCTTTCTAGGGGATCATTCAGCATGTGTAGCTTGATATCTTTCATAACTTCCCTGGTCTTTCTAGTCGAGCCTATTCAGGTGCGTTCATCTCTCCATCTACTTCTTTGCATTCTCTTCACTCCCCTTGAGACCTTGAAACCCCCCACTCTCCCCACGGACACACATTTGCTAAAAGTCGTCCTGATTATCTTTATATAGAAGTCTTACCTATATAATGAAGGCTGAATTCATTTATAGTTTTGCAACAGGGTATCTTGTGTACTTCTATGAAATTTCATCTCTGGCGTCTGTATTTTTATGTTTTACTGTTTGACGGAAAGATATGTTGTTAAGAAATATCTCAGAAATTTGAAACTTGCAGGATGTTGGAAAAGCATACAATGAATTGAAGCAAGGAGAGCCAGCCATTGAACGTTTGTTTGCTCTCACAAGATTCACGCCTCAGGTAATTGCTGATCAGATTGACTGTTTCCATTTGACATCGCTTTTGTGCAGCGTTACTATTAACTTGAAGTTCTGGACTCATATCTGTGCAAGAAAAGGTTGAGGTGCTAAGTATTTGGCTTTGTTTTTTTTTTTTTTTTGACGGTCAAATTGTTAAATAAAATACAATCAATTGGAAGAGGGTGATCTTCAAGCCAAATTATGTATGTAGAATTTATTTTTATTAAAAAGATACATAAATTTTGGTTTTGTCATGCACTCATGCATTTACATATGAAGTCGTGGTAGAGGAAGCTAGTTACATGCAGAGTGTTCCCTCTAACTCCAAGAAGGAATGAAATGTTTTATATTGAATTTCATCTTGCCCTTTCTGTGACAGTGTTTTATGTTTTGATTATCAAACAGATCCTCTGCCACTTCTATATGTTTCCAGAATTATGTCAGGTCTGAAGTTGTGACTTTCTATTATTGCTTTCACTTCCATTCTTGTACGGAGGTGTCACCTTAAAAAAAAAAAGCCAAAGTCTGGGAGTGGGAGATTTTTTGGCTGAGAAAGTAATATTTTGCTGATTACTCTTGGCATTTTTATCATTCTTATTGCACAGAAAAGCTACCCAGATGTTATATTCTGTTCATAGATGAGCCACGTTAAGGCCTTCCTTTCAAGTATTATCTGGATGACTCAAGTGCTGAACTTCTGAATGCAGCTTTCACAAATAAAGATGCTGATTTATACCTCTAATTCAGAGTATTACAAAAATACAATTCAAGAGAAAAGAGAGGAACTTATCAATCAAGCAGTTTGACATCAACTCTAGTGTGGTTAGAGGAGCTTAGGGCCAAACTTAAATGAACAAGACAGAAATATTTAAAATAAATTATGCATGTAACCCTTTGGGCTTAAGTAAGTTAAGTATTTTTGTCTTTCCTAATCTCTTGAAACTTTTTAAATTCATGTTGGGTTTAATGCTCTGCACATTCCATCGAACTTTGGCTATTAGATTTTCTCATCAACTTGTTAGATCTCCTCATTAACTTTTTTTAAAAAACTTAGGTATTTGAGCTTCTGCAATGAACGAATTTGTAACTGAATTAGCTTCTTAATATGTATATATGCAGGTGCTTGAGAGACCAGATGCAATTGATGTATGTTCCGTTCAAGGCGATGTGAAATTTTCTGATATTTCATTTCAGTATAGGGAGGGTTCACCCCTTGTACTAGATGGAGTAGATCTCCACATCAATGCTGGGGAGACAGTTGCTCTTGTTGGCCCCTCTGGAGGAGGAAAGACAACACTGGTTAAACTTCTTCTTCGCCTTCATGATCCCTTGCGTGGTGGGTTATAACAAGTCTTGTCCCTTCTCCCTGTAGATGACACCTTTTTAGATGTAATCTATTTGAACTTTGAAGTGTATTGTTTTGGAATGTTGTGGTAACTGGTAACTACAATTTATTTTGTTTATATTCTTTACTTGTAGGTCGTATATTGATTGATGGACATGATATTCAAAGTTTGCGGTTGGAAAGTTTAAGGAGCCATGTCGCTCTGGTCTCCCAAGATATTGTGAGTCACCCTCATTCTTCGCCTTCCAACTTTGCTGCACTTAGCCACCTACTATAGCTAGTGTTGCATGATGGTACTGCCTTTGAGAACTGCTTATAAACCTTTGAAGAAGCTATGTTTTCAAAATAGGATAACCAACTCTGGAATATTACGTTGCAGCTCTTACACGCTCTAATAGTTGCATACTATAGGTTTCATAATTCCACAGTTGATATGATCTTTTTACTCATTGCTATTAAATTTGAGCTTTCGTTTTAACAATCGACTTGTTCTGCGATCAATCTCTATCATATGCAGTTAAGTAAGTACCGTTCAGTCTGCAAACACCTAATAGATCCCTAAAATTGAATCAAGGACTACTTAAGATGCTTGGTAAAACTTATCTAATTTTCATTTAGTTTTACCATATACTTGATCTGTAACTTCTTCATGAGATCTTCTAAGGAGTGAAACTTCACACCGTGTTTGTTGTCTCTGTTATAGCAAGCATGGTTAAACCTGTTTTCTTTTCACCTACAAGATGCTGATCATCAGTCTTTCTTTCAAATGGTACTTTATTGCCTGGCAGATCTACCAGCAACAGTTCCTGTAGTGTCTTTCTTGAGTTCTGTTTCCTTCTAACTTGTACTTGCTGTTGTATTAGACTCTCTTTTCAGGAACCGTTGCTGAGAATATTGGCTACAGAGACTTGATGAGAGGG
Source organism: Spergularia marina (assembly GCA_963680865.1). Classification (NCBI taxonomy): domain Eukaryota; kingdom Viridiplantae; phylum Streptophyta; class Magnoliopsida; order Caryophyllales; family Caryophyllaceae; genus Spergularia; species Spergularia marina. The sequence continues at coordinate 173,519 of OY804555.1, read as the reverse complement.
ATTGACCTCGAGAGAGTTAAAGTTGCTGCAGAAACTGCAAATGCTAATGAATTCATCAGATCACTTCCTAAAGGGTATGACAGTTATATTGGAGCCCGAGGATCGACTTTAAGTGGAGGGCAGAAGCAAAGGTTAGGTTTTAAATATATGGTCCTACTTGGCGCTCATTGTCATTTTTTTTTGGTCAAAAATTATAAATCTAGAGGAGTTGGGTGAAATCTTTCAAGGAAAATTGTTACCATGACTTGACAGTGCAAGTGTAGTACTGATTTACAAACTTCAGATATCACTATATGAATGTAAACATTTTGAATGTTGATACTCTACATGGTTCGAATATCTAATTTTTACGTGGTTTCTGTCGCAAACATACCATACACCCAAGCTATACATGTTTGGAAAACAGCATCTTATTGATCATTTGTGAACAAAATGTCATTAAGCTGGATTGCATTGCGTATATCCTAGAAAGAAAGACTCACACATGTCATGGGGAAAATCAAATGCCCTTTTCTAATCTCTGTATTGTCTTGAATGTTTCATATGGAATGCAGCCTTTCAACAGCTGTACTGGGCGGGGGAAAAGCCCATAGATGACGCATGTGTATCTAGTGTAGTTGGCCTCTTTAGTTATTTGAATAAATTGATGACCTTTGCTTTTACTCGCACAGGCTAGCAATAGCAAGAGCACTTTACCAGAACTCCTCAATCTTGGTTATGGATGAAGCAACTTCTGCACTGGATAGCAGGTCTGAGCTGTTGGTAAGAGAAGCGGTGGAACGTGTGATGCGAAATCATACAGTAAGGACTCTCTGGCTCTTTCATCTATCTTTCCCTGAATCCCCTCCCTCCCCTTTTCCCTCCTCTTTCCAGGTAGGTCTCAGGCATATGTAATTTTGATGCATCTTTTTCATCAAATACGTGATGGTCCTGTTTTCGGTTGTTGAATGGTCAAAATGGTTCAGATTAATATTTTTCCAGACCTCTTTGTATGCCATTATTATAGTACCTCTGAAGAATACAAACTTTCTAGCTACTAGAGATAAGAAAGCTAAGTCTGATCCATGGTTTATGAATTGCAAATGCAATCTAGTGAGTCTTCGGCTACCCCATTTTGATAAATACAGCAACTGTTGACCTCCAAAAAAAAAGTAAATAAATATATACAGCAACTGTCAATTTCAAAATGGCGCTTGAATTCCCATTAATTTGGTCTAACAGTTTCTGTTAGCAACATCTGCTGTTACTCAAATACTCGCATATTTTGGTTTCTTAAAGTCGTCGCTTGTGTGTTTAGGTTATGGTGATTGCTCATCGGCTGGAAACAGTTCTAATGGCCAAGAGAGTTTTCGTCCTTGAAGATGGAAGGCTGAGAGAGGTTGAGCGTTCAATGCTGGTAAATGGTAATGGTCATGGTCATGGTGGTGACTTGCAGTCATCAGCTGGTCTGGTTATTTAACGGCGTTGGTTGTTAATTAATCAATGTTTCATTGTTTCTACATATACCTATTCGGCTATGTGATTATGCAGTAGGAATCACAATCCATTTCATTCAGCCGGACGATTTTCATTGCATAATTGTATAAATCCCAATATTTGCACATTGACTCTCTCATCCTAGAATGCATTCCAAATCTAATACAAGAGCTTGTATAGACTTGATCTAGCTTGCAAAGAATTGCTCAGTTCCAGAATCTTAAAATAATCACAATCATGGAGGTCTGGGGGTAAATGAGAAACAGTACAGCCGAAGTCCGTGTGATGTTGGTGGATGAAGACAAGGGTGACTAGGCCGGGCCTCGCAAAAAGTGGTGGTTTGTTCAAACTTCAACGAGACAAGTCTTGACGTGGTCCAAGTCTAAAACTGGGGATTATGTGGATGACACGTTCCCAAAGACACTCGTCAAGATAATAAGCTTCATCCTAATCACCCTCTGACACGTTCCCAAAGATTTGTAGCTCAACGTCTGCAAGCGGCGGAGAGCTGACATGGAACTTGGTGTTGTTGGTGATGTCATCTGATGGCAGAGGCAAGAATTCCTAGGCGGCATCAGGCTTGGCAGATAGGGTCCAAGTCCAACACCTGGCCGGGTGGTCTGGAGACATGTTACTCATGTGCACAAGTTGGTTGAGCAGTTGGGAGCTGTTGTTGTCAATCTCTCTGTCTACATGTTTGTCAATTTGTATTATCCGAACACAGCTAAATAGGGATTGAGTTGAGGGATTCTTTCAATCTTAGGTAGATTGGTCATAAATTTAGATTAGCTCAAAGTTTCAGCCTGGTACTGTTAATGTCAATCGAATCAATACAACATATGTGACTAACTATTACGGATTACCTATCTTTATTGTTAAATGGATTTGAGTTGAGTGTTGAAAGTAGAATGTGTCATCAGTTGTTTCTGGTTTGGAAATCAATAATACACTCAGGATTGCTCAAAGCTGAAAAATCCTGAGGGTGTGCACTCAGGGTGTGCTTTAAAGTTGAATTCCTGAGGGTGTGCAGGTTTTCAGTCCATCAGCCCAGCAGCGAGATTTGTATGATCAAGTGATCATACCAACTGGGATTCAAATGTACCATTTTCACGTATGGACAAACTGGCGCAGGTAACAAATATACTCCTCTGTACAATGGAGGGCAGATTTCTCGTTCTGGTGCTAGGGAGGTGTACTGTGTAGCCCATGGAGAGTGGCGAGGAGACCGAGCATGGTCATGACTCATGACTCATGAGGGTGATTCGGAGGCCTATCTGATTCTTTCATGTCTGTTTTGAAGTGAATGCAACGATTGCACTTGGACACATAAATACATAATTACAGTGTCGTGTACAACTGAAAGGCCAGGGTCAGCCTATCTCATTGACTTCTTGTTGCCAATGATGTTCAGGGCCGTTGTTCTAAAGAAGCCCTACAGATCAATGAAAGTCTTCGTACACTAGGGCGTGTTATCAATTCTCTTGTTGAGCATCTAGGTCATATTCCTTACAGGCATGTGGTTCAGTGAGCTTACGCTACTTTGACGAGCAATGCCAACTTAATCTGTGAAGTTTGAATGTCTCAGGAATACTAGACAACTACGTGATTCATGTAGAGGCCGAAAGAAGGCGTGCAGCATAGCTACAGCATCAACAGCTGTGCACTGTCTAGAGGAGGCTCTCAGCACTTATGATTATGCATACAGGGCAAGACATATCAAAAACAAATCTGAGGTACGCCTGCCAACATTCTATTGTACCTTTGTGTTGAATATTCATCACAGATTAGAAACAGTCCTGAGGCTGATCTGTTCAATGAAGTTGCTTCCGGGTAAATCAGAAAATGATGAAATCCGCTCTGGTCAAGGATCTTTATGCACCCAACACGTATGGGAGAAAATGGAGTATTAGTGGCCAATCATGTCGCTCACTCCTTGATAACCATAATGAGGTAGCAGATTTTTGAGTTTGCTTGTTGTTAGCAAATTATTGATGGCTTCAAAGACCTTGCATCCGTCTCATGTCAAGGGTCTTTAGAATGTTGTTTGTTTGTACAAATACTTTGGAAGTAAGATACGACATCTCTAAGCTATAGCTTTGAGCAATCCTGAGTGTATTGAAGAGGTGCCAGGTGTACGTGTATGAACAATGGTCAGATGTCGTTCACAATCTTAGAGCATCAGCTGAACAAGGTGCTGTCAAGAGCAGTGAAGACCTGGTCCATGACCTCAACAGTAAGTTTAATTTGTCTACAAATCTACAATGTTGCTTGACTTATTTGGTTATTGGTTTCTTCTTAATTAGTTCGAATGGTTATAGCAAAATAATTGCTTATTCTTCCCATTGTTCTTTGTTACTCCGTGTTTCGCAACATAACCATCAACCCCATGCAAATGCAACCTCTATTTTTAACCATTGTTTTTAATTAGTGTGCCAATATAATCCCATTTACTGCTCCAATTTCAATGGCTTGGTTTGCTTGATTCCCATCATTGATCTAATTTACACAGGCCTTGGATTCATCTTTACAATAATGTTACTCTCTAATCTCTTCAGAATTACTCTTGTTAGCACACTAGAATTCCCATAATGACCAAGTGCAAGAGATCAATTGCAAGCTCTCATGGTACTGAATTTTCATGTCGTAGTCTTTAATGAAAAATATTACACGAGTATTATAAAACAATTTCCAGTCGAAAAATTATGAATGTATACTTACTTATTGGCGTCGTGTATCAAAAAAATAAAACAAACTTTCCTGCGTTTGGATTATAAAGATATATGTGGGAAGTGGTAGGAAACGAAAGGAAATGGAAGGAAATGATTCTTCATTAAACTGACATTTCTTTTCCCTCCCAAAACGGGCGAAATTGGACGGAAATCCAATTTACAAGATAAAAACATTCACTTTCCTTTTAATTCCTCCAAAATTTTAATAAGTGGACCAAACAAAGGAAATCGCAGCTCCCTTCTTTTCTCGTCTTTTCCTTTCCGTTCCTTTCTCTTCCTTTCAATTCTTTCCAGCTTGTAATTTATCGACTTACGTACACCGTATCAGTAGTAGAAGTATAAATTCGCGTAGCGAAATACTGTATTCAGACGGGTGTTGAAATATGATTATGTGATTGTTGTAGTAGTAGAGTAGTAGAGTAGTAGTACGGAATAGTAATATTTGTTATTATTACATCCCCAATTTCACCTCCTCAAGTTTGTTAAACCCTAAAACTTTCCTAAAACTTGCTGAAACTTACCTCTCAAACTTTCCTCAATCTTACTGCTGAAGTTATGAGTAGCGATCAAGACGAGGATGAGAAATATGCGAATACATTATTTTACGTTCTCGACGATCTCATATATGTGAGGAAGAAATATGCGGATGCTTTGCGTGTCATTGATATGAGCAGAGCTACTCCTTCATTTATATTTATCTGGCAATTTAAGGCGTTGGCATTAATGGCATTGGGACGGCATGAAGGTTTGTTGATTATCATTATTTTTTATTTAATTTTCTTAATATTATTATTTTTGTATTAGAATATAATAGATTACATTGGAAAGTGATTGCCTTTTTTTTTTTTGTGTGTGTAATAAATGATGACGCAGATGCATATCTTACCATGTCGGAATGGGAACGGGATTTAAAGGAGCCACTAGGTACTTATTTAGTCGAGGATCTAGCTGAATTCATGGGGTAAGCGTTTCGTTGTCAAAACATTTTGAGTTTGGGAATTCTTATGGACCTTTGGGAATACTGTGGCCCTTATTTGCTTTGTGCCTTCTTCCCCCCTTGCTTTCTGATTGGTTGTATGCTTGTATCAGTATAATTTGGAAAATGTGACAAATGACAATTTCTAGCTACAAAGTTTTCAACTAGATCAGATTTCCCTTTTGCTTTGTGTTTTCTGAATATGTGTGTGTTTTGAACTACTACTCTGAAATTCTGTTTTATCATACTCTTCTCTCACAGTTCCAACAGCATTAGATTATCAGCTCTTTTAGGATAGACGCTTTTTTAGCTAAGAAGCGTCTAATGTTGGAGTTCTCACGCATGCCCTTCTTCACCTGTGAAATGTCACAAATGTGTTGCTGCTGACCTTAATGGCTATTTGTTACTTACAATATTGTTATTACATTTGTATTGGAGTGATTACGAAGCTATGTTAGGGAACCATGAGAAAGCGTGTGTTTGGTATTCAGCAGTTGAGCCTGAGACCGACTCCGGGACTGTTAAGGGCAAGAAGAAGAAGAAGAAGAAGAAAAACAAAAGTAAATATCGTAGACAAATTATGTATCTACTTTTGTGCTTTTTAGTGCTTTTCATATATGGTTTGATTGGTTTCACACTAACCGATTTACTTTCTTTATCTTCTACTTCAGAGGACGTAGTCGATGGAACTGCTCGACACGATGACACTTCAGCGCCAGAGCCACAGTCAGAGCCAGATGGTGATACTGATGGTTATGATAGGGCGTTGCAGGTAAGCTTCTCTAAAATTGGCTATGATTAGGGGAAAGTAGTGCATGCATTGATGCACTCCAAAAATAAACGATAGGATGAAATGTTCAATAACTATGTTGTTGTGGTCTTGTAGTCAAATCCTTATACAGTGCTCAGTCAGACACATCAATCTACAAAAACAGAAAAGGAAGAGAAGAATCAGTCTTCTACGACAAGGGTTGATCTTAAGGTATCAAGTAATCAAACTCTTTCTAATGTTGGTTATTAAATATTTGCAACTTTCAAGCGTATGATCTTGATGTGTTTCATTACAAGTATATGAGCTGGATATTGTAGTTTTTATTTATTTATATAGGTCAGTCTGTGATAGAATTATTATCAGAGCAATTGAATATGTCTAGTAGAGTGATTTTAAGCTGAGACCACCACTTCGTATGAGTAATTTTGCTCGTAATTGGAGGACTGCGTCCATAGGTAGGTGTGTGATGCTTAGGTCAGAAAGTATACTTCTACAGGTTTGACAGAAGTGGCAATGTTTACTTATGATTGAACAGGAAGTCGGCAACATTAGCTACTCCAAGATTATGCTGTGTGCATATTATGCTCAAAAACCCATATCTGTTTGTAATTCTGTTTTCTTTTATTTTATGATGCAGTTTTCATCAGATATTGTCATCGTCCCAAAGTTTGATGATTTCGTGTATAAGGGTATTGTGAGCAACTCCTGTGGTGTTCGCGAGATTAGTTTCATAAGAAGTAATGTAAACCAGTCCCACGGTTTACAGTTACTTCAAGCTTTGAGAGGGGGCAGTGGATCATTGAGAGGAAATGACTATATACTTCAAGTAGATAGTGTGGTGCAACCGAACTGTTTGAAGGAACAATTTTTTTTGGTATGTGAGGAAGTGGAGTCCCTGAATTTATATTTTACAAGATTATCCTCAAGTTTCAAGCTCAAAAGAAGGACTTTCACCCATGAACATAAGAAAGAATGGTGGGTCGAGATTGTACCTGTTTTCAGCCAGATCTTCCGGTAAGTCTAATAATGGTTCTCTCCCAACCTTCTTATGATCAATGGTCACAAATTCAAACGTTCCAAATTCACCTCTTGATACATTAAAATGTCATTCATTTATCAGTGCAATGGATAAAAGATTTTCACCAAATCATTTTAGGAGTAAGGCTTGGTTGTTGTTGTTGTCGTTGTTGTTAGGTAAAAGGTTTTTCCATTAAACCCAATTAAATTAAGGTGCATTTAATATGGCTATAATGGTGAAAGTTGTGGTTTATTGGTATTGGTGATAAATGTCTTTAACTGTATACAAGATAAGTAAGCCTTTTAACTAGGATGTTTTATGATAATAAGCTAGATTAACTTTTAAATGTTACTAATCTTTTGCTTATTTTCTAGTGATTTGATTCAAGGTTTGAGATACATCTTCTCCAACAACATGTTTGTTGGTAACTTGAGCAAAAGTATCTTTTTGACGCCTGATGGGGAAGTAAAGATCCTACCAAGTTTGAAAAAACTTCAGAATGTGGTGGCTGGTCAAGCGCAAGATATTCATCAACTGGTGGATTTTATGAAGATGATCATTGTGCTTCCTTTTAAAGATGAAACCAACTCACTTCGTGGATATGGCTTGCCCTTTGAGTTGATTCATTTCTTTGATTTCATTCTCCCGCAAAAGTTGTACGTACCCAATTCCTTTTTTAAGATTTATAATTTTTTTCAAGGAAATCTCAACTGCTCAACTAATAGAATAAATGGTTTGAGAAAAACATTTGTTTTAAGGGGGGGAAGGAACTCCTACCACTCGCTTCCCTTCCCTCGACTGTAATTCCCACACTGTCATATATAATCATATCTTTGTATTCCAAACATATAGGCGAAAACACGAGTTGTACACTGATGCACTAGTGTTTTGTCTTATATAGAACCTGTTATTGTATTCCCTAGCATCTACTTCAAGTTCTCCATAATCATTGAGCATGTACTTTGAGGTGACAATTTATTAGAATTAAATTGTTTTTTACATTCAGGGACTTTGGTGCTGGTGAATGGTTATTGTTACATCCTTGGGTTTTGTCCCCACTTCAACGAGTTGAATGTATTCAAGATTTGAAATATCTTTTCAAGAAAGGTGTCATTGAGGAAAGTTTGCTGAATAGTATCCTAAAGGATGGTCGACTTTATTTCAACCCTAAGACAAATGAGTCTACTTGGCATTTGAAGATTGAAGCTAATGGGTCTTACAGAGAGATCTTTGACTATCCTACCACATGCACAGTTCGAGAGTACAAAACCTCTGTAGATATTTATAGGTACATGGTAGCTGTATTGGATCACATCAATGATTTTGATTACGTAGAGCAAAGACCAAACCAGGTATTATTTTTTAAAGTTATTTATTTTTGGGTGCCATATAAGTACATAACGCTTGTTTGTTTACTTAGTGTATTGTTTGTTTTCTTTTTTAATATCTTTGTTAACTTTTTTATAGGAGAGATATACCCAAGCTCAAGTTGAGGAACATTTGAGGCATCTTTTCCCAAAACTATACACGGGCCTATTTTCGGCTCTCTTCAAATATGCAAAGATCTATAATAACAATACTGTGTAAGTATTCAAACTCTAATGAATTAAGTAGCATACTTCGGGTTTTTTTTTCACTTACATGTGTATGACATGTGTATTGCAGTGATCACGAATTTGAGCTAGACAACCTTAAGAAAGCAGATCATCGGTTTTCAACAGCTTATCCTTACAAGCGCCACGAGACCATTGAGCACAAGGGTCAAACTGGTAAATTCTTCTACCTGCAGAATTTACCTGATGAGGTAGTCTTCAATTTTCCTCTGATTTTTCTTGAGCCTTGTAAATTCTTGTACCTGCAGACAGTGATGATGATGAAGATGGTGATGGTGATGATGTTGCTGATGGTTATGATGGTCCGTGGAAGGTAAGCTTGCCCGAAACCCTTTCCTTTGCCCCTTAATCCATAACTTTCACTTCTTTGGACATTGGCTCTCGTTATGATCAGATTTTAAGTCCTTTTTCTTTTATTTTATTTTGCAGTTTTCCGTTTCATCAAATATTGTCATCGAGGACATCGACTCAAAGTTTGATGAGTTAATATATGTGGGATCCTTGAGCAGTTCCCTAAATGTTCTCAAGAAAAGCTTCATAGAAGCTAATGTAAATCAGTGTTCTGGTTTACCATTGCTCAGATATTTGGGAGGAAACAAATATATGCTCAGTGTAGATACTGTTGTGCAGATAAAGGAGAAAAACTTTTTAGTATGTGAGGAGGCTGTTACTTTGGAGAACTACTTTAGAAGGTTATCTTTGAGGTTTATAGCCAAGAATTCAAATTTGAAAGATAAACATAAACAAAAATGGTGGATCGAGATTGCAGATATTTTCAACGACATCTTCCGGTAAGTTTTACATTGGTTCTTAATAACAGTAGATAATCTTTGTTAGTTATATGTACACACCTAGTCGTCCTAGAATCTCTCTGTTAGTTAGCAAGTAATTATTTGTATCCCTAATTAGTCTCTTGTATATTGACTATATATTGATTGATAATAAGAAGGAAACCCTCAGGGGATTACGTTCTAATATGGTACCACGAGACTAGGTTTACGATCCTACCTCACCTCATCACGGGTGCTACGGTCGCCGTCACTACAACCTTATTCTAAACACATCGTCGATCCCCGCCACAGGCTACGGCCATGGCAGGCGAAGATATTCCTACGCGCCCACCAACATCGCCCTCCAACACGGACACGCCCAAACCGATTTATCACCCGGTTTTCACCGTCACCAATATCACAACCAAGGTCCGTGTCCTTGACGGCAAAAAGGTAACCTATCAGAAATGGGTTTACCTCTTTCAAAACCGCTGTCGTGGTCACAAGGCTATGCCTCACATTGATGGCACAGCACCTCCGGCTAAAAACAGCCCGGAGTATACCACATGGGCCGAAGTGAACTCCCACGTCGTTGGGTGGCTACTGTTGTATCTTAGTCTCAACACAACTTGAAGCCCCCTATTTATAGGACTAACCTAAATTCTAGAGCCTTCTAGAAGTACATGTACTAGAAGTCTCCATACATGCATTTAGAAGATAAATAAATGCATCCCTATTTATTTTACTAATTTAATTTGATTAGGAATTCAATGAGTCTTCAACAGGATCTACAGTACTCTCTCTGACGACTTGCTTGATCGGGTTCTAGAACCGACGTCCACCGTGAGCGAAGCCTGGCTCCGTGTTGAACGCATTTTCCACAGCAACAAGGGTGCTCGGGCCGCTACGTACGAGCAAGAATTCAACAATCTCAAACTCGCAAACATGGCGTCTCTGGATGATTACTTCAAGCGTCTCAAGCAATTAGCCGCTCAAATGAAGGATATTGGTGTTGCTATTGATGACAAACGCGTCGTTCTCCAGATGGATCGCGGTCTAACACCGGAATACGACGCCGTAGCCACGCTCATCTTCCAAACCATGCCCGACCTTGAAGATGCCCTGAATATGATCGAGCTTGAAGATTTTCGAAAACCCGATCGCGAGGAAAGGTCCTCGGCTGTCCTCATCGCCTCCAAGGACGCGACCTCCGAGGAGCCCACGTGGTCCGATGAGCCCCGCGCTCCGAGCCAGCCACCGCCACAGGAAGTCCTGATCTAACACCAAGGGTGGCCGCAACAGTAAGAAGGGCGGTAAACATGGAAATCACCGCCCCCAATCGCATCAACCAACCCGTGCTCCGACCTGGCGACAAACACAGTGGGTACCTCAGTACGCTCCACCACCACCACCGTGCCCTTTTCCGACTTACCAGGGGTGGATGCCACTCTATCAGCCGCCTGCTCAGCCTCATTGGACGCCACCTGCTCAAGCTTATGTTGCTCAAGATTTGGACGCCCAAATGCCCCTCGTGGATATGGGCCTTCAAATGGTCTAGCCCATATCTTGGAAGCTGATTATATGCAGCCCACGGATATTGGACAGGTTTTTCAGACTATGTCTCTTGGATCTGTCCTGACCCAAATTGGTATATGGACACCGGGGCATCATCACACTTAATGCCTGATTCAGGTAAACTTGTTCGCCCTTTCAATTCAAGCACTATTCGTTCCATATATGTTGGTAATGGCAATAGCATTCCGGTTCACGGTTCCGGAACCTCCATTCTAACCCACCCAAACCGTACCCTCCTCTTACAAAATGTTTTATATACTCCTCACATAATTAAAAATCTCATTTCTGTTTGTCAATTCACCAAAGATAATCATGTTTTCGTGGCTTGCCTAATTATCTTTGACTAAGTTTAGGTGTAGTAGCTTATTGCAAAGTTTGATTGTCTAAGTGTAGCTAAGTAGTCATTGACTACTTTTAACACTCTCTTTCTCGATATCATGCCGAGTTTCATCCTCAACTCCATAAACTTGTTTCCACTTAGCCCTTTGATTAATACATGAGCAGCTTGATCTTCAGTTCTGACATACTCCAAATCAATTTCTCCGTGGAACACCTTCTCACGGACAAATTGATAATGAACTTCCACATGCTTAGTCCTTGCATGGAACATTGGAGTCTCCGCTAACTTAATAGCTGACGGATTATCACAATACAACTTTATTGCATAATCGACCGGTTGATGGAGATCTTTGAACAACTGTAGTAACCATGACCATTCTTGTGTTGCCATCGCGGATGCTCGATACTCGGCTTCTGTACTTGACAATGACACGGTGGGTTGCCTTTTACTACACCATGAAATTGCACCGGACCCAAGGCTGAACACGAAACCCGTAGTTGATCTACGTGTATCATGATCACCTGCATAGTCCGCGTCACAATAACCCGTTAGTTGCACCGAACCTCCTTTCTCGTAAAGAACACCATAATCCATGGTACCTTTAATGTATCTCGGTATCCTTCTCACAGCTTCCAAGTGATGCTTCTTTGGGTTCTGCATGAACCGACTAACTACACCAACTGCGTATGAGATATCTGGGCGTGTTAACGTGAGGTAGATCAAACTTCCCACAAGTTGTGTGTACATTGTACCATAATGTAGATCATTCCCTTCCGATGAGCATAATCTCACATTAACTTCCATCGGGGTTGACATCGGCTTTGACTCTGACAAGCCATACTTCTCCAGAATATCTCTAGCATACTTGTGCTGACATAGGAACAAGCCTTCCTTAGTTCGCTCCACTTCTAAACCAAGAAAATGATTTAACTCTCCAAGTTCTTTCATCTGGAAACGAACTGAGAGGTTGACCCTCGTTCTCTCAATTTCTTTATTGGCATCTCCAGTGACAATTAGATCGTCAACATAGACTAGCACAATTGATAACCTTTTATCAATTTCCTTCACGAACAAACTTGAATCAGCTGGTGTCATAGAGTAGCCACTCTGCAGCAAGAACTCTCCAATCTTGCCATACCATGCTCTCGGGGTTTGCTTCAAGCCATAGAGTGCCTTCTTGAGTTTGCACACAAACTCCGGGTGAGACTTGATCTCAAACCCTCTCGGTTGCTCCATGTAGATCTCTCGATCTAGCTAACTATGAAGAAATGCATTCTTCACATCCGTTTGCCACATCTTCCAAGACTTAATCGCTGCAAGTGCCATCAACACTAGCACAGTAGTGATCTTGGCTACTGGACTATGATGAATCATAGTCCAGCCCATATTGTTGTGAGAATCCTCGAGCAACCAACCTAGCCTTGTACCTTTCAATTGTACCATCTGGCTTGGTTTTCAACTTGTATACCCACTTACATGAAATGGGTTTCACTTCTTGTGGCTTCAGCACTAACTCCCATGTTTCATTTTGGTTCAGTGCCTCCATCTTTTCCTCCATAGCCTTTTGCCATTCCTTGCTCTCAATAGCCTCTTCAAATGTTGCTGGCTCTTGAATTTCAACTTGTATACCCACTTAGTGATTTATGCCTTTAATTAAAGTACTTAAGTAAGCCTTTAATTAGGGTATTCTATAATAATTAGATAATTTATTAAGTGTTACTGATCTTTTGTTTATTTGCTAGTGATTTGATTCGAGGCTTGCGATACCTCTTTTCCAACCAAAAGAGTTGTGGTAGATTGAGCAAAAATGTCTTTGTGACAGCTCATGGTGAAGTAAAAATCCTGCCTAGTTTGGAACAAAATGTGGTTGATGGTGAAATACAAGATATTCAACAGCTGAAGGATCTTATGAAGAAGATCATTGGACTTCCATTTGAAGAAGAAAGCCTATTGTTTTATCAATATGGCTTGCCAGAAGAATTACAAGAGTTCTTTTCATTCGTCCACGGAGATAAATTGTATGTATCCACTTCATTTCTAAACTTTATACTTCTTTTTTTTTTTTGCTGAGTAACTAAACTTTATACTTAATTGTACATTGATGTGATACGTTGTCATGCGCCCACTTGAATTTCTTGGGTAGGAAGGACGTGATCTTTAGCTATAGATCATTTTCCATATTATTCGTTAGTATTATTTCCTTATTGTTGTTGGAATAAGTTAAGGATTACCCTAGTTTTCCTTAATAGCTTAGGGGTCTTATTTTTCACATATCGTATTAGGTTAGTTTAAGGTAGATTCTAGAGTTTATGTTTGCTATTTAAACAAGTCTACGACGTTGGTTGTTTCTTGTATCGTGGAATCAAGAAAAGCAATAAAAAGAGTTTGAGAAAGGTTTTCTCAACCCCTTTGCATTCGTTTTAAGTTCTAAAGGTAATTGAACTCAAGACAAGGAACGGAAAGCACTCGTTCTAACTTTGATCGGCTAGAAGTATTAGAGATTTAGAGGTCAAAGGCTAAAACTTGACGACCGTACTGTTTAGGGATTAGCTTAGTTCGATTGGGTCTCTATGGGATGAGATTCATTCGTCCATACCTTTTACTTTTCGTTCTCTAAACACAAAAACAGTATTGTTAGAAATTACGGAGTAATCTAGAAAACTGTATAGCATCATTGAATGTTTAGAATGCCTAGAAATGTCCTAGAACATTCTAGTAATTAGCATTCTAGAATATTCATTAGATAACATGGAAGTCTATTTACCTATCTCATATGTAAGGTAAGATTTCAAGAAAAAGAATAACAATCAAGTTTAATATCAATTCCAATAAAAATGTAGCCCCCAAAATTTCAACATGCCGGGCGGTCCTTTTAGGGTCACGTTGTCTCAATTTCACCAAAAAAAAAAAAAAGCAAAAAAAAGCAAAAAAAAAAAAAAAAAAACAAAAGTACGATGGTTGATGACACGGGCATCAACAAAAACCAAGAAACAACTTTGATGGTTGATGACAAGGGCATCGACCGAAAAAAAAAACAAGTTGCGTCGGGGTGACAAGAAACCCTAAAGAAGAATGATGTTGGTGACATGGGCATCAACGGAAAAAGAAAAAAAATCTGCAAGGTGGGTGACAAGACAAGGGCACCTGCAACAGAAGAACAGCGGTGACGATCAAGGGCACCCATATAAGAAAGAAGAAAACGGTGACAAGGGCACCAATAGAAAGAAAAAAGAAGAGGAGCAAATGTCCGGTGACACGGGCACTATGGAAGAAGAGAAAGCTCAAGAGTTTTTAGATTAAGGGGGAGTGTTAGAAATTACGGAGTAATCTAGAAAACTCTAGAGCATCATTGAATGTTTAGAATGCCTAGAAATGTCATAGAACATTCTAGTAACTAGCATTCTAGAATATTCACCTATCTCATATGTAAGGCAAGATTTCAAGAAAAAGAATAACAATCAAGTTTAATATCAATTCCAATAAAAATGTAGCCCCCAAAATTTCAACATTGTTAAAGCACGATCGGGCCTGGGCCACACCCGCACGGAGGAGAGAGAGTCCACGTCATAAGCCCAAGGAGGTTCCATCCTAAAACCAATTGACAATAGGTGGAGTAACTCCTTGGTTTATAAACATATCAACTCTCTCCTCTTTTTCCAATGTGGGATACTCATAGGTGGAGCTCACTGTAACACTTCCCCTCACGTGTGAGTTCCCTTATTATTCAGCAGACTGGGCTTGGGGCTAACCGGGGCTCTTCTAGCTCTCTTCGGTTCCCACATCTCTTGCCCATCTCTGGTCAGGATAATATGCGTAGATTGAGGAGATGTAGTTAAAGTGAAGCAGGATACGGTTATTGTCGACGTCTGCAATCGGAGGAGAGCTGATCTCGAACTTCTTCTTGTTGTTGTTGTTGTTCATCAAGTCATCTGCATCTGGTGGCAGTGGCAAGAATTCCCAGCCGGCATCAGGCTTGGTAGGGTCCAAAACCTCGCCGAATAATGAAGTGGAGATGCTATTCCGACCAAACACATAAAGCTTCCCCATGAAGGAAACACAGGCTGGCGTCATGTCGTAGCATTGGTAGCTGGGGAGGGGTTTCCAGCCGGGAATAGGGCGGTTCAAATCCGCATAAGAAGCCTTGGTGTGTGCGTGCGATCCTTGGAAGTCTTCCGGGGTTAGACTTCTCTTCTTGGGTAGGGGTTTCCCCCTTTTTATATATGGGAACACACCACAAACATACAAGGCCCATATTGCACAGCCCATTCTCACACACTCGCCTTTCTAACCTAACCCACTAAATAAAGAGAATCATTGGGGCACTGGGTAACAAACTAACAATCCAGTAAAATAAAGGGAATATAGGATTTTAACGGAACGTCTAACGGTAAAGGGATATATTAGGTCCTCCACCGAGAAAAAAATAAAAATAAAACAAGCCCCTCTCAAAAGGGAGGAAAGAGAGATGTAAACCTCAGTAGCTCAACGGTAGAGCGACCAGCTGTTCAAACTTTCAGATCCTAAACTTTAAAAAAACAAAAAAATGAAAACGTTGATCCCTCGACTAACACTTACGGGTACCAGTAATTGGTACCCTATTTTTTCGGGTACCGTAAAAGCTGGTATCCAGCTTATTTCGAGTAAGATATGGGTATTAATTTGTAGCGTTTCTTAATCCGGGTACCCGATTTTGCTCACACCTGACGGTGGTACAATATCATCATTCTTTGGGCATAGAGGGTTGTCCCAAGCCCGCACATGCGACCTATCCGACCTTAGTCCTAACCCGAAACAATCGGCCCAAACATAATAGGGTAGATGATCAGCTCTAAATTAGGAGGCGGGAAAATAGAAACTGAGGGCGCGAAAAGAAAAGTCCATAAAACCCTTTTGCGGCGGTTCGGTGTATTTGGTAAGCTTCAGTTCCTCTCGCCATTTCTCCAACTCAAAAACTTGTGTTATACGCCGTGTATTTCACACTTGTCTCTGCGCCCCTAAAAAGGTAAAGGTTAGTTCAATCTTTATGTTTTACCTTTTGCAATTCTATCCTTTTATTTTGCATTTTGATTCATCCTCATTTCTTTCGAATTTGGGGGTTAGGGTTTCCGAATTTCTCATCCTCATTTCTTTTGAATTGGGAATTTTCTTCGAATTAGATTCAAGATTGTCACCAATATTGGTGGGTTTTGTTTGAATTTGCTGCAATCAGATGAAAGCTGATTAATTTTGTGATTTCATTTCCGAAATTTGGATATTGTAATGGATTAAGTGTGACTGATGTTTTCCCATTTTTCCCATTGCCAATTACATTAATCAACAATTTAGATTTTGATGATTGTAAATAATAAATCTGGATTGAGGTGGGACTAGAAACTAGAGACTTGATTATTGGGCTTCCTGCTTCTTTGCTGTTGTCGAAATATACATGGGATTTCTTTTAATTTGTCACTGTGTCATCATGATTAGTCTTTCTGGCCTGCCATCTATTTTGCGAATTGTTCATGTATCCGGCACCCATTATTGTGAACCACGGATTTTCGGGTTTGGAGTTTAATCCGGTAGTGGGAACGGGATGCCCTATTAACATGGCCTTGAAAGTGCAATTCTAGGTTTGATTCAACACCTATCCGGGCGTCTCTTCACCGCAATGTTGCCTACGCTTTTTTGCTTATAGTGTAGTCTTGCCCTAGTCGTCATGTGGGTTCTGCGCGTAGTCTTGCCCTAGTCGTCATGTGGGTTCTGCACCTCAGAATTTTCCTCTTTAAAAAACAGTGTATGTTCACCAATTCAACTGGTGTGCTTCTTCAGTCAATTTCAAATGAAATACACACGCGATGCTACATTTTTGCTGTTTGCACGAGTCTGACGAATGTGAAGGCTACCACGTTATATAGATTTGAGTTGGTTGGGCACCTTGCATCCAGGGGCAGGATGGTAATACCTGATGTGCATTCTCCGGTTGCTTCTGTGAATGACTTTACGTGTTAGATTTACTTGAGAAACCTTTCTAAGTGGGATGGCTGTTATCTTCTTAGCTATACCTGTCTACGCCATTTTTTTTTTAACAAGGGCTGGCTTGGCTTTTAAACCCTAAGGATTTGCCAGTTGTATGTCTGCAGATTATGGATAGTTCAAGTCCTGCATTCTCCGGTTGACACAGTAACTTGTGTGAATGATTGACACTAGGTTTTGGAGTATTCTATGTGTTAGATTGGCATGGCGATTACATAGCCCCCCCCCACCCCCTCCCCCTGCGGATATAGAGGCGCGTGGACGCCGTGGAGACAGTACATGGATGTATTCAATATCTTTACTGCCTATGACAAATCTTTTAAGTATCTGGTGTAACTGTGTATCTTACTGCATATGACAAGTTGTGAAGTAATTTGAAATTTCAAGTTCAAGTTTGATCTCCAACTGTCCAATAGAGTTTATGAGTCTATCAGCCCTTAACCTGCATGATTGGGAATCCCCGCGTGGTGCTGATAAGCTGAGTTATGTCGCTTGTCATGTGTCTTGCACATTTGCTGTTGAAAAACAAGATGTCTCAGATCACATGTTATATCGATCTTTCTATCACACATAAACGTTCCCAATCTTCCCTTCGGAATGAAGGTTAAGTGACACATTATTGGGAACGTATTTTGACATACTTGTAACCTGGTTTTACTCAATAGTTGCGCACAATAATTGAACCCGTAAAGCCTTGATGGTACTCATAAGCTAAGCTAACATAACATAAGATTGTAGTAATAAAACCCTTTACATACGACGAACGAAACACAGGGCAGATACAGTTACAGATACGAATATCAAACTTGTCTCTTTCTCTCTCCTCCGCGCCTCTTCTTCTTCACTTGTCTCTCTAAAAAGGTTGGTTCTTTCTTTCAATTTCAATCTTTTATGTTTTACTTTTGCATTTTGATTCGATTATTTGTGCTCTTCTTTCAACTTTGGGGGGTTAGGGTTTTCGAATTTCTCATTTCTTTTTAATTGGGGGTTTTCGACCTTCCGATTACGAATTAGCTCGCTGTAGAATTCAAGATTGTTATATTGTATGTCGTGATTGACAAGTTTCTTTGAAAAGATTGAATCTTTGATTATACGAGCTGCTGCTGTTTGCCATTTTTGCTGACCCTAATGATATAATTTAGTGGACATTCGTCAGTTGAGATATTTATGAGCTTATGAGATTCTATTGAGCATACCAATCTATCTGGAGCCTATGAGTTAGGGGACTCATTGGCGTTGCGAAAACTGCCAAAGTTGTGATTTTGGGAGTAATCTGAATGTTTGTGGGATTATTGTTGTTGATATTTGGGGCGTTTATTAGGTGCTGCTAGGCGTAGTACTCTTATCTATAGCTGGCTAGGCCCTTTTCTTTTTTGACAAGGTCTGGTTAGGCCCTCAGCCCTAAGGATTTACCTGTTGTATGTCTGCAGATCATGGATACTTCAAGTCCTGCTGTTTTTGTTAATGGAGAACTCCTGCGCATGTTTGTTGGACGAAAGGTTCGCTTGGTTATTCAGGTCATTCGAGCTGATGCTTCATCTGTACTTGGAAAATCGACCGATGATCAGCAAATAACCATCAAGGGTTCACCACCGGCTCAACCTCTTACAACATATGTGGAAGTTATTGGTATTGCAGATGGCAACCAATCTGTTCGGGCTGACACTTGGACCAACTTTGGGGATAACTTTGGTAATTTACATTTCCTATGATTCAAACTCACCTTTTTTTTTTTTTTTTTTTTTTTTTTATCTTATTACTTGGGTAAATTCGAGACCTTTCATAGTTATCCTCCTCTCTCTCGAGTCTCAACTGTGATAATGGAAATTTCGTAAGGATCAGAACATTACTACTAAAGAGTGCTCTGAGGAGTTTTACAATGGCCAAATACTGGCAATGAACCCTTTGGTTTGCAGTGTTTAGTTCTTCATTCTATAGACTCAGACATTGTCACATGCATGCTTGATAAGGACCTCCCACCCCCTGGATAGAGAGGCGCTTGCAGACAGTACATGCATGTAATCTGTATCATTACTGCCTATGATATCTTTAAGTGTCTGGTGGAATTTTAACTGTCAAGTTTAATATGATCTCTAACTGTCCAATACCGAGTTTATGTGTCTATAACTCTATAAGGCCCTTAACCTGCCTGATTGGGACTAGGAACAAAAAAAAAAAAAAAAAAAAAAACTTGCATGATTAGAAATCTTCGGGTGGTGCTGATAAGCTGTGGTCATGTAGCTATGTCGTGTGCCTTGCGCATTTATTGCTGAAAAACTCTGCGATTCTGAATGTCTTACCTGTACACTGGGACAGTTCTCTTTTATATAAGATGGTGGTTTAGTAAAAGAACCTTTTTCTAGATGCCCCTATTGACCTAGTGTGAGAATGTTTTTACGAACCATTGATTGTAATTTTTTCCGCATTTGAGTGCAACTTTTTACGGAATCCTTGATGTATCCTGCTAACAAATTACGTAGAAGCAAACTGTAAATAGCTGTTGATAAAAGTAACCATTCGTTGTTTGGATTGCCGCAGATGCTTGTAACTACAATCAACTGTGCCAGCTTGCTAATGGGGAATACAAGCACTTGTTCATCTGATCCAATGTAGTTGATGCTATGATCATGGATGTGGTGCTGATAGTGTTCTTAGCATTTCCTAAATCTTCCTAGTTAGTCTTTGAACTGCCTGCACAGTATCATGTCATTGTGTGTCTTCCTTCGGTATTATATATTATGAATTTGGTGATATCATGGCATGTAAAACTTGTGGTTAATATTACGGTTACTACTCTGGTTTCGATTAAACTTGCTAGTTTTGCTGACCTCTATCCAGTCCTTTAGGCTTGTGGTCTGTGTTCTACTAAGGTGCGGAGCTGATGTGCATTCATCGCTTCTGAAACTTTTGGTGCTTTTGAAGTTTTAACGGAGTAGCTAGAGCTGCCAATGTATCTTGGTCTGCGATTCACTCTTGGCGTATAACCTGTAACTTTGAGGCTAGGATGGTCTTTCAATCTTATTTGTTTTTTTTAGGGACAGTTCAATCAAAAGGGTAAAGGCCATATGAATTTCACCAAAGGTTCACCTTTTTACCTTAATGGCTAAATTTGCTGAAGGAGATTAATGAAAGCAGGTTACTTTAACCTCATGTTTACCGGAAAATGGTAACAGCAAGATGTCTCACACTCAGTCTTTCCTTTCACTCCACGATTGCACAACATTTGGGTGCAATAGTCATACGCAAACATTTTGTACAACTAGCCACGAATAGACTTAAATTTGTAAGGTTATCGGTGAAATGAAGAATACTACTCGTATGTATAATGTTTTTGACGCATTATTGGTAACATACTAACATATTTTGACATACTAGTAACCTCGCCACACCAATAGTTACGCCGCAATAAGTACACCCACAAAGGCTTGTGTTTGACGTTGTAACAAAACTTTTGTTAAACGGGGAATTTGTTAATTGTTACATCTTGAGTGTTTTTTCCGATCATTAGTGAGACGTAATCACAAACGCTCAACATTTAGCGAGGGGATTCCGAGATTCGAGCCCTCAAGTAACAAAAAACATTGTAATAAATCCTTTGTTACATACGACGAACGAAACACAGGGCAGATACAGTTAGAGATACGAATATCAAACTTGTCTCTTTCTCTCTCCTCCGCGCCTCTTACTTGTCTCTGCATTCTTCCCTAAAAAAAGGTTGGTTCTTTCTTTCATCTTCAATCTTTTATGTTTTACGTTTGCAATTCTATCCTTCTATGTTGCATTTTGATTCAGTTATTTGTGGTCTTCTTTCGACTTTGGGGGTTAGGGTTTCCGAATTTTTCATTTTTTTTATAATTGGGGGTTTTCGACCTAGTGTTCTTCAGATTACGAATTATCTCGACCTAGATTTCATGTTTATTTGGAAAGATTGAATCTTTGATTATATGAGCTGCTGCTTTTTGCATTTCTTTCTGTCACTTTTGCTGACCTAATGATATAATTTAGTGGACATTCATCAGTTGATAGATTTAGGAGCTTATGAGATTCTATTGAGCACACCAGTCTATGGAGCCCATGAATTAGGGGACTCGTTGGCGTTGTGAAAACTGCCAAAGTGATATCAGTGGGAGTTGTATTTTTGGGAGTAATCTGAAAGTTTGTGGGATTGATATTTGGGGGCGTTTATCAGGTGTCGTAATTGAGGTTAGGTTTAGATCGATATATTGAAAATTTGATTTTGTGTACTATGTGTTTGTCTCCTATACCAATTTGCTTGTGGGTTGCATCAGGCAGTTGTTTATAAACTCTATTGTTAGGTATTGGTGAGGTTTCGTTCAGGCGTGCTGAGTATTTTTTGCCATTTGGGTTTTCTCCTGCTGATTGGAATTAACAAGTTTTTTTGTTTTGTTTTTGGAACTGTAAAAAAGTGACATTTTTGCATGTTATCTGTATGGTCCTTTCAGGTTCTCGATCTTTGGCATTTGATGCCGTTAGTCCTCCTGCCATGAATTTCTGTTGCAATTTTCTATGGCTTTCAGCATTCATTGATATCTGTATCTCTTTTCTATTTATTTTTTCTGTTTCTCTCGTCCTGCTTCCGTTGTGATAATACATTGGTCCTGAATCACTATATATAAACTTCTGTCTGTCCTTTGCTTGTTTGGACTAAAGTCACCATCTTTTAATCAATGGAAAGTTCATTGCTTCATTGTTACACACCTGTTGAACATCACTTCATCCTCTTCACCATTTTTCGAGTTTTATGCTTGTTTATTAGTTCTATTATTCATTCAAGCTGCAAACTTCCTGGTGCCTTAAGTCATGGCACAGATTCATTTGAGATTCTTACTGTGCTACTCCTTTTGGCCTTTTCATTTGTTACTCCTTCCCACCTTTCTCTTCTTTCTTTTTGGGATGCACCTGGCTTCTGTGCTTCTCCACAGTTACCCCATAAGCTTGCTGGACTAGACACACACGATGCCAAGGACAAGAGCCTCTGCAGCAGCTGCTACAATGACTGAAACACCTGATCAGGACACAGAGGCGGGAAAGGCCGTTGAATCCGAAAATAAGGCGGGAACGGAAAACGATGTGGAGGAAACCATGGAGGAAGAGGTTGAATATGAAGAAGTGGAAGAGGAAGTGGAGGAAGAGGTGGAAGAAGAAGAGGTAGAAGAAGAGGAAGAAGAAGTGGAAGAAGTAGAGGAAGAGGAGGTAGAAGAGGAGGAGGAGGAAGAAGAAGAAGAAGAAGAAGAAGAAGAGGAGGAGGAGGAACCTGGTGTCGACAAAGCTAATACTTCAAACATTACTGATACTGATGTGGAGATGAATGATGATAATGACAAGAAAAAGCATAATGAGCTTCTTGCACTTCCCCCTCATGGGTCAGAAGTATTCCTCGGTGGCATACCTCATGATGCTAAGGAAGAGGATTTGAAAAGCTTTTGTGAATCTATTGGAGAGGTCACGGAGGTTTGTGTCTGCTGATTCCTTTTTTTTTTTTTAATGCTGCTCTGCCCATATAATGATAGTATCATGTTAATAATTTGTGAAATACAGGTCAGGATAATGAAAGGTAAAGCATCTGGCGAGAATAAAGGCTACGCATTTGTGATGTTCAAGACAAAGGACTTAGCCTCGAAGGCTATGGATAAGTTGAATAACACGGAATTAAAGGTAACCTCAAAATTCGTCGTCCTGCCATTTGTACCAGGGGTGTTCATATTCAATTCCAGATGTGTTTTTGCATGCACCTTATTTGGGGGCCTTTCATGAAGCGTTTATGTGGTACTATGGAAGCATGCTTATGCTGTAGCCTGTAGATATATTGTAATCATGTGGGGATCCTCATAAAAATGGAAAAAAAACATATTGATTAAGTCAGGATGGTATTCACAGTCTCCCTTTTCTGAACCATACCTAATACATATCAGGCAAAAACTAGCTCTTAGAGTGACTGTGTTCATGTTTACTAAGCTATAATGCCTATTAAAAATCGTCCTTTTGAATTATTCCTACTACTAGCATATGATTGGAAGTAAAATGGTGGGAGAGGGTGCTATTTTCCTTCAGCTTAATCAATCATTGAGTTAATATCCTGTCTTTTCAGGGTAGAAAAATAAAGTGCTCTTCATCTCAAGCTAAGCATAAGCTTTTCGTTGGCAATGTTCCCAAAGCTTGGGGAGAGGAGGAATTGCGGAAAGCTGTTTCAGAGGTTGGGCCTGGTGTTAACAAAATTGAACTTCTAAAGGTTATTTTCCTGAACCTTTTGACTTGTGTACCTTAATACTTGAGTTCAGCTTTTGACACCAGAAGTTACCTATCCTAAGAAATCACAATTAAACTCTTGTTGTTTCATAGCTTATCTCTGCTTGTTGTTTATGTTTTGTATGATCTCAGGACCCACAAAATTCCAGTCGTAATCGGGGATTTTCATTTATTGAGTATTATAATCATGCATGCGCGGAATATTCAAGAGAGAAAATGTCTGATCCAAAGTTTAAGCTTGGTGATAAGTCTCCAACAGTGAACTGGGCTGATCCTAAGAATGCCGAGTCTTCTGCTGTGTCCCAGGTATATTCTATCTCCTTATGAATGGTGAGACTTTCAATTGAAATTGCTATAAAATTTTGGAGTGGGGTTTAAATGTATGTGATAAATTCCTGGATAGGTTAAGGCAATCTATGTGAAGAACTTGCCGAAAGATGTTACGGAAGATAACTTAAAGGATCTCTTTGGGCGGCATGGGACAATCACTAAGGTTGTGTTACCACCTGCGAAAGCTGGACAAGAGAACAGTAGGTTTGGCTTTATTCACTTTGCAGAACGGTCACATGCTATGGAGGCCCTTAAGGGTACAGAGAGATATGAGCTCGATGGTAATATTGAATGCTATTGTTTGTATGTTTGGCCCTAAAAGCTTCCCTGTACATGGTGATGACATTGTAATATCAAAATTACTCTTCTTTTGCCAATTGATCTGCAGGTCAGATTTTGGATTGTTCTCTAGCAAAGCCACAGACCGACCAGAAGTCATCTGGAGGATCTAGTTCTCAGAAGCCAGCTTTCCATCCTGGTTACCCGCCTCGTATGGGCTATGGTATGGTTGGTGGTGCATTTGGAGCTGTTGGTGCTGGATACGGTGCTCAGGTATGTTATCTGTCGTTTTATACCGCTGTTTATGATAAATAATCACAATTTTGCAGCTACGTTGTGGAGTTCCTTGAGGTTCTGTCATACACAGTTTTTTTTTTTTTTTTTTTCTGTTTTTGTAAAGACGAATCTTCATGTGGAATACAATTTGTTTTTCTTTGACATAGATGTCCTATAATCTTTCTCGCCACTTGAGACGAGTCATATGCCGCGTCTACAAGACTACAATGTTCGCCAAACATCTATTTGACATTATCCCTCTGTATTTTGAAACTCGAGTGTCGAACATTAATTGTGTGTAAGACTTGTCGGCGAGTCGGAGGAACATCGGACTCGGTGTATGGAACTCAGTCAGACATGAAAATGTTCACGTGCGTGGTATCAATTCAGATGACATGGTTAGATGTCAAGACTGCCACCTAGGATTCTTCTCTAGTATGCTTATCCATTTAATTTTTTTATAGGTTTCCTTTATTTCTGGAACATGCAATTGCATTTTCACCAGTAGGAATAATATTGGTAGGAGGTTTCAGCAGTGTAATCTTGCTAAAAAATCCTTTTCTTGGGCCGGTTGAATTTCTGGCATAAATTCCATTGGACCCAGAAATGATTTAAGATGCTGTCTTTCCAAGTGTGTAGGATTTGAGAAGTCTCTTGGATATTCCACTTTAGAAGGATTCTTAGTGAAAGGAAAAAGGGGGGGGGGGGTGTTGATAGGTAGCATGAGATGTTTATTACATCAACAACAACCAAGTCTTATTCCCAAAATGGGATGTAGCATGAGATGTTTATTACGGAGTAATATTATGTTAAATGGATGCCCTTTAGTTTAATTTTGGTCATTTCACTCAATAAATATGGTCTAGTCCTGTTGACTCCAAGATAGCAAAAATACTTTCCCAGAAATTTGTCTGGTTCGGGTTCAGTTTGGCTAAAGGGAAAAGCTCCTTAATTATGCAGTTCCTTCATTGTCCTTTTAGTGTATTTTGTAAGACACTGAGATCCCCACGACCCCTCCGACTATTCTTTCTTTTGCTTGTCTGGTCGTACCTGGATTTATATACTGAAGGTGTTTAACTCTGACGGGTTGTTAGAAAAAAATTATTTCAAGTGTTTTCTTGTCAGACCTAGAGGACTGGTATTTTATCGCATTTGAGAGATATAGTTTTTGCATTCTCCTAGAAGCTTTTAAGTCATCTGTAGCCTGGTTATACCAGCTTATTTTAGGAGTTGGATTGGATTGAATTAGATCTGTGGATACTTCCTTTGTAATTTAGGTTGTCGTCACTTGACATTCCTCTGACTCTGAGATCATTTATACCTTGGGTGTTAACTGCAATAGTGCATCGTAGTATTTATAATGCATCATTACCTCCAGCAATACAACAACCACAACAACAACTATATCATTACTCCAGCGCCTTAAAGGCTCTCGCCATAAGGTGGGGGTAAGTTGGGGGGGGGGGGGGGGGGCAGATGTATGCAAGCCTTACCCCTATGGAAACATAGAGTGACAGCGCACGGATTACCCATAATGAAAGTTGCTTCGAGGACCGCACGAACTGACTGCTACTTCACAATATAAGAAGCACAAACGCCATTTTGCTTTATTTCATCATATCCCAAAGCCAAAGAAAAACTAGTATTTGGCCCCATTGGAAATGGAAATATACCTCCAGCAATAGATGATGTAATTAAATCATCTTTGTAATGGGAGAGGATTATAATCAATCTCATACTTTTAAGGCTCATTAACACTTTAATTCTTTCCATCTTCTGTCCAAGTTTTAACTTCTAATGTATATACCCTTTTTATTGCAGCCCCTACTTTATGGTGCCAGGGGTCCCAGTCCTGCTGGCATGGCAATGATGCCGATGATGTTACCAGATGGAAGAATTGGCTATGTATTGTAAGTTGAGCCATTTTCGCACGGTTCTCTTCATATTTCTGTATATGTATGGGTTAAATGCTGAACATTACTTTTCGTTGCCCTTCACTTGATGTTCCCTGCTTCTCCTTTTCTTTCATTCATTGATCTATTCAATTAATTTCTTTCTAATATACAAGTCTGGTTGTTTCTGTTATATTTTAGCTGTCGATAGACTCTCATCTCAACTTTCTGTCATCTTATGCAATTAACAAATTCTTTTAAACCAAGTCTTTATAGATCTAGGACTCCAGGTAATACTCCTGCATAAATATAGTTTCTGGAACAAAAAACGTGATTACATTTTGGCTCTAACAGCATATAGAGCTTTGACATTCCAAGTGGTTGTGGTTGAGTTCTTTGTCGAGTACCAAAAAAAAAGAGGTTGTGGTGGACTTATCCGGTTCTACTGCGAAAGTTTCTTGGTCTTTGAAATAACAAGGGGTTTTGAGATGGCTTTTGGTGAAATTTTTGGCTTGAGCTTTGAAGTTGTAAATTAATGAAATTAGGTTAGGGAAGGTATGTCCTTGAGGCCTCGTGGTTTGATGGATACATTTCCTTTTGGAGTTAATGATTCCGTACTCAGATACAGAAGTATAGTAATAGGCAGTGGTGTAGCTCTGGCTCGACCTGAAAGGGCTTGGTCATTCCAATTCTCTATTAACCAAAATGAGACAACCATCTGCTATTTCACGAAGAGACGGCTCGACCTCAGAGGGTTTAGTAATGGAGCTTTGGCTACTTTATTAATTTAATATCTTTCTTATCTCATCTACGCAAAAAGAACCTCAAGTTGTACTTGTAGTGGGTCACTGGGTTGTTCGGTGCCTTTTCTAGTTCTTAAGAGCGCCTGAGTTTTGACTAGCACCCGGTTTGCAGTTTCCTTTGTGACTGAAATAAGGTATATACCCCTCACTGTAGCATTGGTAAGGCAGACTTAGTTTGACGATGGACTGGTTCAACTTTTAACAAAGCCACTAGAGGTAATTTTATGTGTGTGAGATGAATGTTTGAACTAAAAACCTATAATAAGTCCTAAAAAACTGCACATTAGCCTTACAGGATGACATGTGCTAAAGAGGCTTCAAGAACTTCGGAACTTGCTCTCAAATCTAATAAGGGCACTCCAAGGTTTTTATGCTACTTACAAAAAAGTCGTCAAAATCGGCCAAAAACCGAACTATATCCACTGTTTTTTTTGCCAACATCGACTCCGTAATGAAAATGGCTCAAATTTTTGTGGAAGGTTCAAGATATATTTTGAGAAGATATCCGTAATGAAAGTTCTTGAGGATCCTATGTTCTGATGAAACCTATAAAATATTATACAGGAACCTGCCCTCATCTCCAATGCTTTCCATAGTAAAGTTTTGAGAAGATATGTCTTACTTTAGAAAAAAGTCGGAAAAAAAGGCCAAAACCCAAAGTATATAATCAACGGATTTTTGCCAAAATTGACCCCGATGAAAATGACACAAATTTTGTGGAATGTTGAAGAGGTATATTCTATAGGTTTCATCAAAACATAGGAGCCAAAAACCTATGGGATGTCCCCAATTTGGCAACAAAACGCACCCTAGCCTCAACATGTGACATGTGCCAAGGGCTTAAAAAACTTCTCTTACAAACGAACCCCCCCCCCCCACCATATCCAACAAAGGCGCTCCAAGACTATCCATGGTAATTTTAAGTACATTTGGCTACTTTTAAGTAAGTGGTTAAAATTGGCCAAAACGAAGTATATAATCCACCGTTTTGGGCCGAATGAAATTGGTTCAAATTGGTGGAAGCTTTAAGGGGTGAATTTATAGGTTTCCCTTTTCATAGAAGCTGTGTGTCCTATTTTCAACTGCAAAAGAAAGGCGGGCTTGTTGCCAAGAGATGGAAAAGCATTTATAACAATCGGGTAGGTTGGTTGTGCTTTGGTGAAGATGGGCTTGTAGCTAAAGCCATACGTCAGCAATGTGAAAAGGGGGTGGGTGGCTTTTTTACCTTTAATTTGTACATTCCTGAAAACTAGATTGAATCATTAAATATAAGTATCTGAAGGTGTTTCTGAATGCTAGAGGTGTGGCCATTTCGGCATGGGTCGCCGGGTCGGATAATTTACCCATTTTGAGGTTTGGGTGCTTGTTCTCTAGGATTACAAGCGTTAGTTCCTTGGTGTTTACTTTTCTGACCCTTTTGGGTAGTTTTAGGGGTATGATTACCTTTGATTGTGTTTTTTCCTTAGCCAATTGCACCTTTTCTACGGCAAGCACTTCAAAAGCAAAGTCAATTACGAAGTTCTCCCTTCATTTATGAGACACCCAATAAATTGTTAGTTATCTAAAAAGCTATCTTTGTACACTTAACTGATATCAATTTTAATGTAGATCTTAGTGGTTTACTAGACTATTAGATTAGTCTTTAGGACATGTAAGCTGAGAAGATGTTTTGGTTAACATGTGAAGTCTGACAGCACAAATAGGTATGTACGAGTGATGCGCACTTGTTGTAGGACTAAATGTGCAAATCGTCGTGCCGAACTGCCGATCCATTCAAGCAGTGGATGAAGCAGTCTTCGTTCTAATTTGTTTTATGTTAATTGCCATTTTGATTCTGCTTTACTTAACCTGTAGACATGCTTTGTTCTCCTGCAGGCAACAACCTGGAATGCAACCACATGTGGTGCCTCAACAACATCAACATAGAGGTGGTCGGAGTGGCGGTAGAGGTGGAGGTGGAGGTGGGGGACGACGTGGCAATGATGGTGGTCGGGGACGGAGCCGTTACAACCCTTACTGAGTTGAAGCCTCTAAGTGTAATGCTTGTGTAGGATGGCAGGTTGTCTATCACCTGCTATTACTCTGGTTGTCTTGCAGTCTGTACTGAACAAACAAAGCTACATCTATCCTTTCCTGATTTATAATTAAAATTTAGCTTAGTCCAGCTGCGTTCTTGGCTCAGTTATTATAGCTTTTCTTGTTTAAGTCAATATGTTGCTTGTGATTGTAAACTGGGGATCGTTTTTGTGGATATGGGAGTTCTAGAATCCAGGCAGTGGAGCGTCTTCTCAATCTTTTTCCAGGACAGGTGTTCCTTTGTTTACGGGGATTTGGCTTGTAATATTGGGAAGATGGCGATATGTAAAACTATAGTTTTGATCTTCGGCTACTTCATTCGTTTTGGGTCTTACGAAATCTTGAAGACTGAAAGACACTACAAATTGTGTTTATGTTTAGTGCAACGATCATTTCGAAAATCATCTATATAATCACTTCAGACAAAGGATGGTATTGGACCATTGGAGGGTTTAAATATCACGCATATGTTTACTTTTCAATCTGAACTGCTCCAATGCTGTAAAAGAACCTTTTGAATCCAGCACAGTTAATCAGGTCCGATTAACACAACTCGGGGAACCACACGGGGCTTGATCATCAAGCTTTTCTCATCAAACTTGTCTAGCAACATTCACGAAGATCAGTATCTTTTCACAATTATCAAGCTTACCGGTACTGATCTTCTCACAACTATCAAGCTTACCGGTGGTATGTGTATAACGTACGAGTTCTTATTCAAAAATCTCTACTTTGAAGTAAAAATACAGATGAATAAAAAAAAAAAGGTGCTATCCTCACTTACAAACTATGAACGGTGTAAAATTGACAATGTTCTAAAACAGCTACTTTACAAAAGAAAAGACCTAGTAAAACATGCCAAATAACTAAATGGGCAGCTTATTATCTCCTTTGTTCGAATCCAACGGCTCTTAGAACCTTTCACAGTTGCTCCTTATTAGTATTCAGGGCTCCATCTCACAACGACGTTATGAATATGCGCGTTTACAGAAGGAGCAGAAATAATTTTACCTGTACCAAGCAAAAGATATCATTAGAAACAATAGAGATATACATCCTCATCCAAGGTTGTTACATCCAAAGGAAGTGAAGGAATGCAAATGTGTATCAAATTGTACTCTGGAAACACTCAGTCTAGCAATGATGTTATCTGACAATTAGTAAAAAGGATTATTACCCACAACTCAGGACCAAGAGACGTTCAGACTTTAATCTATTGCTTTTCTAATCCTTACTTCTCGACAGTTGGTTAAGATGAAATGACAAAGAAAGAAATGCTACATGATGCCCTACATCTACGTTGTGCAAGCAATATCTTTGAGACTAAAAAGTCACAATTAAGTCCTGAACTATCAGATAAGAATCAGCTAATAAGTCATATTGAAGATCACAGGTGCAGCCATGAAGGGGCAGAAGAAAAAAAAAATCCAGACACTGTCACTGAAATGTAAAGCACATTACACCAAAAAAGATCTAAAACTGGTTGACAGACACAAACTTATTACGAGCCTCGTACAAAAAACATAGCAACTGCTAATCTGCTATGCATACCAGGATTAAGGTGTGAATAAAGCCATAACATATAGTGCATGCTCGGTAGGAGAAAACACCTTTAAGGTGAAAAAGGAAAAGGATTGAAAGGGGTCACTACCAGGACAGAGTATTTGATTACATCTAATCTAATGGTATAAAGATTTTTTACATAGCTTTAAGTTGATCATTGGTGATTACCTTAGTTGAATAAAAATCCCATTACATTGGACCAGCCTTCATCTCTTGTTTTCCGTATTAGATTAGTTTTATTACATGGAATGAGAATACGGAGTACATGCTACCAATCACCCAGAACTGCTCAAACTATCTGGCAAGATGTATTCAATAATAATGTTTGCATGACCATGAATTCATCAGTCACTCTGTCAGTTTGTGCAGTTACCCGTCAATAGATTGCTATGACCAGGATTCCAGGAATTCTAATTACTTAATTTTCCCCTTTCTCTTCTCAACAATGACTAGAATAGAATCTCAACAAGGAGTTTACTTGACCCACCAAGAAAGAAAAAAAAGGATGTAATAACAACACACAGACATCACAAAAGGTCACACTAAGTTGGCACCCAAGGAGCAAGAAGGGGATGATCGGTTTAAAAGCTTTTCAAAAGAACACAACAGATAGGTTAGACGGAGCATAGGATTGTAAAGTATACAAGATACTGCAACACAATATGTACTAGTATTACAAGTTCTAAAGAGAGAAAACACTTACAGAAATTATCATACTTCACAGAAAAGCAGAGAGATCATGGGGCGGATCTATCCAAATGCTTTCAAAAGGATCCTGCTCTCCCCAGTCATGGAATTGCTTGCGAGGATAATATCTACAGTCCTTCAGAGAATATGATATGCATCGTTTCCCATAGAAACGGACTTTAGAGAAATAAACACTGTTTCTCATTATTCCAGGTAGATCTGTTCTCGAGTGAGATGAAAGAAAACTAGCAAAGAGAGTTATCCCGTCTAAGGTTTTGACTTCATCCCATACCATGTTTGCCTGGTCGAGTTTGAATATTATGGGGTAATCACTGCAGCAGGTGTAGATTACCAGGATCTCTCCATCATTTTCTGCCAGAAACTTTCCTTTCCACCAGTTTTTGGTGAAAAAGTTCTCAGGACATCTGGGAGGAGGCACCACTAAAACATTCCAGGTAAGGCCCTTAGGATCAAAAACCCCAAGCCATCCAGTGAGACTAAGACAATAAAACTGACCATTGGAGAAAACCAGCTTGTTCCAAATACTACTCACAAACGGAAGGCGATTTTGGTAATTGGCAGTTGTCCACTCTATCGCCCCTGGCTGGCAAGTACTTATTGCGACTATAGTTGGACTAACATGCTTTACAGTAAAAACTACACAGCTAGGAGAGTTTGGCTCACAGGAGAAGGCAACTATTTGGCAGGTGATCTCAAATCTAGGCAACTTTATCAACTCCCGGGAGAAGGGATTAAAAAAGAAAAGCCGGTGAGTTCTAGGCCTGTACAACAGCAGCCAGCCACATTTCGTATAACACACTCTAGATCCACACAACTCTTGAATTTCAATGGGATAAGTCTTGCGAGTGAGCGGATCGTAGAATTCATAAAGATCGCCAAATTTAGGAAAATACATAATCCACGGTGGCTTGTTCACCAGACGCACTGAAACAGCAGTTGAGTGCCACCTCTTGCAAACAGCAGAAACACGAATATTCTCTCTAAGTGTCAAATGAGAGAGAATTATTTCTAATAGTTCATCGGGGAGATCAGACCAGAGCGGTAGCTCTTGCATCTCCTGCTTCATCTCAAGAGTTGTTCTTTGGTCATCCCTTATAGCTGCTGAAAGCCTGCCCGGAGTACAAAGGATCATCAACTTCCATTTCGAGAGATCAGGGAAGGCACAGTATGGCATTTACGAACAAGATAAACGTACAATCAGAAGTAAAAGTCCATTGGTTTACACCCCTTGTATACAGTGAAATCAGGGCCAAAGCAGGTAAGATCCAAACATACAAAGACTCTAATTTTATGTCATTTCCGATACATTCCCAATCATAAACCCTAGTTGATGACATAAAACCCAACATTTGTTGTACGCCAGAGATAGCTAAATCAATCAGATACAAAACCCCCAAATTAATTTTTTTCATCTGAAGCTAAACTAATCAATTGAGGGATTGGTAATTGAATTCATTCATTTTTCAATCACAATTGAGGATTTTACGATAACCATTTGCAAATTGAACCCAATTCAATTGAAATAACCCCATTTCAGATTGAAATCAATCATTCCAAATTGAATTGAAATAACCCCATTTTAAATTGAAATCAATTGTTCCAAATTGAATCCAATTGAATTGAAATAACCCCATTTCTGTTTAAAATCAATCATAAACCATCAAAACTACATACAATTGAATTGGAACAACCCCATTTCAGATAGAGATAAATCATAAACCATAATTGGACACACATCAAAGATACAAGAAAACCCCTAATTGATGAAACCCTAAAAACACATGAACAGGACAAATTCAACATAAAAGCAATCAAATTTGGAAAGGAATACAGACAAAACTTACGATTTGACTCTCCT
Organism: Spergularia marina; assembly: GCA_963680865.1. NCBI lineage: Eukaryota > Viridiplantae > Streptophyta > Magnoliopsida > Caryophyllales > Caryophyllaceae > Spergularia > Spergularia marina. The sequence goes on along the minus strand of OY804555.1, from coordinate 140,186 downwards.
TTTCTTGTTACCGGCCATGATGACGAATGAAGGGAGAGAAATGGGGGGGGGGGGATAAGAGAGAGAAAAATGGAGGAGTGAGAGAGGGAAGAGTAGCAAAAGTGTGTCCAATACACCACAATTGGACCTTGTATTAAACCCTTCCAGCAAACCAATTACATTCACATTTTTCATTTCTTCATTTTTATGCCACCTGATTTTGCGCATTTCTAATTGCTTACATTTGGGAGTTTGTTTCTGCAAAATTGTAGCTGCAGAAATATCAACATTCTCCTCATTATTGTTATTATTATTATTATTGATTTTCATGCTCTTGGATACCATTTACTAGTTACTACTCTTGTTCACACATACCATATGTGTGGTTGCTGATTTTGGATTTGGTATTACACTCTCAGATTTGATTTTTACGGAAGTAATATAGGAGGAAACGTAGTGGTGGCGGAAAGGGAGATGGCGTAAGTTACTCACTTACCCTAAGATGTAATACTCCATTGGCACTAGACTACAGCCTCGTTAGGATAATGGACTAATCTCAGAGTGAAAATTAAAGATCCTCCATCACTATTTTGCTCCTAACCAGTCATCAAGATCACCATACCTTACTTTGGTTTTGGTTTGTTTACTTCCCAGATATGAGACCATTATGTAATAGTTTGTACTACTAAGTAAAATGTACTCTTATATCGAAACTTTCAAGTATGCAAATCGAACGAGATTAATGTGTGTGTCCTAGTGGGAATAGTATTATCATCAAGTTGTCAATTAACAGTACATAATAATAGTAATCTAGCAACACCAACAAAACAAGGAACAAGTACACCAAAAACTCCATCAATAGAATCACAAAGGAGTAGCCTTTAATCACTAAAAAGGTGTCATCACTCATCAGTCAATAATCTCAATCAACTTACAAAACATGAAGAATCAGGAATAAGATTCATCCAATAAAATCAAACAATATAACTGTTCAACAAGATCCCATTCTTTCAATCCTTGGATCCAATCAAATCAAATCAAATTAGAGATACAAAATACAACACTCAAACCTTTATGAGTGATGAATACTCCTAGAAATTAAGTAGAAGAACAACAAATAGGACACTGAATTAAACCATTCTCATTGCAATGACCACATCTAATCATGTTGTTATGTTGTTGGTCCAACACTTTACAACTTCCACTGCAATCCATACACATTACAAACCTTATTCCACCACACCCTCCACACCCAAACACAGCCTTAGATATCCCTTGTAACAATCCTTCCAAACTCCCTTCCTCTTCCAACTTTGTTACTTCATCAGCACCCCCAATCAACCTCCCCTTTACAAACACCAGTGGCACTTTCACCTCCTTTGTCCCCATCAACTTCCTCAGCTCTTCCTTAAACCCCGAATCCATCGAAACGTCTCGTTCGATAACCCGAATGTGGTACGACTCCACCACTGATCTCACCACATTGCAATCCTCAAATGTCTTCCTGATGCCCCTCAATGTAGTCGTGTAGATTACGACACAATTCTCTCCTCCAGGCGGGCATTTCTCCTCGTACTTCTCAAGCTGCAGAGCAGATGCAGAGGAACTCACACCATTTCTTGAGAAATAATTCATCTGCTGTTTAATATTATTAATATTATTATTAGGGGAGACCATCTTCTTAATCTTCTCATCTTCTTCTCCTTGAGACTGCAACTCCTTCTCCAAGGACTCGATCAACTCCGGATCAAACAGTGGGCCCAAACTTCTTCTCCTTGATGATGAAAATGCGGAAGTGCTCCTCCTTGGGCTTTCCAAAGACGCCGCCTTTCGCAGTTTATCGTTGGAATTCGTCGAAAACTTCCACGGCTTCATCACCCTGCCTTTGGGAGTAGTGTAACACTGATTCTCTTTACCACTGGTTTTCTTCACCAATTTGGGGGAACCCAGTTGAGTAACAATCAAGTTTTTAAAGGGGCTTCGAACAACATCCTTTTTCAATAAGCGAGGGCTCTTGTTGTTGTTGTTGTTGTTGTTAATAGATTCATCTTCAAGATCACTCATGAGTTCCCAAGTGTTGATAACTTCCGGTTCAAGCCGAGGAGGGGGCGGTTTGGGCGCAAAGACTTGACCTTTCTTCTTCTCCTCATCTTGTACTACAAGTAATTGAAGGGCGTCTTTGATGTTTGGTGATGAAATGAGGGAGTGTTGTTGTTGTTGGTGCTGCTGCTGATCAAGGTTAAGAAGACCATAAGTTGTGGAAGTGAGAGAAACAACATGGTTGGGGAAATCACCTCCATTCTTGTCGGATAATTTCAATTGAAGTTCCTTCTTCTTCACGCTCTTGGTCTTCAACAATTTGGAAGAAACACAACCCATTTGATTTGATTTTATTTTATTTTTGGGTCAATCCTAGGAAGAAATGAAGGAATTAAATTGTTATATTGGAGGGAGTGAGTGTTAGAAGAGAAAGTGTTGTGAGTTTGAAAGTGGGAAATTTTAACCGTTACTCGGTTGTCTGAAAAGGGGAGGGGCCCTCAACGGTCGGGAAAAAAAAAGAAATTCGAATTAGATCTGTTTGTTGAGTTTGTTTAAGTGTGTTTTTTTGTTTATTATGTTGTCGTAAACCGCCCTGCAAAAATCACATTCACCGTGCTGCAATCATAAACGTGATCTACACTCGACAGTAGACACACAACAACAATTAAGTAGCCGTTGCTCATAACTTGTTAACTTTCCTTTTCCTATTCTGCCCCTTGTCTTAAGTTGGGCTTGGACTGTAACCCAAGCATACATTGGGCGTTATTATACATGATTGCGGCCCAAATTTATCTTATCGGCAATTTCGTTGGATAACAATAGGAAAAAGGCCTCGATAAACCAAGCGATGATGAAACTACCCTGTCAAATTCATCTAGGAGATTTCCAAACTCAACCTCTTAATGGTTTAAAACCGTTTCATCTGTTTCAAACCCGTTACAAAAGTGGCAACTCGCCGATGATTTTGCCAGATTTGCTGTTCTGCAACATAATTGCGATCAGGAGGTTTGCTTCCTTAATTCTTATCTATTCTATTAATAGAGTTGTTGTTGTTTTTTTATTGCTTGTTGTTGATTTGTTAGGACTCTATGTTAGAGTTGGTAGAGCTGGTGAGAGCAAATGCGCAGTGTGTCGCGGGTGCTTTATACTATCTCGACAAACGAGATGGCAAAACTAAAACCTTCCGGGCTAAGGTGTATGATGGAATGGAGGACTGCCAACTATGTCTCTTCGAAGAAGCCCCCATTCATACAACGCTTGGTAATCAACCCTTTTTTGCTTGTCTTTCATCTACACAAATTCTGTTTTTAAGATCCAATTCTCCGTCTTCACTCTCAATTCACAATATTTTTTGATATATATATCCTTTTGATATATTTCTTATAAGTATCCTGTCCTTTTTTGTAATCTCCAGAAATTGAAGGGCTATCTAAGGAGTCTAAACTTCTTAAAAGGAAAAAGATGAAATCCAAGTGGAAGAAAGTGACATCGAAATCTCGTTCTAGATTGCAACGTCCCTTTGGCATGTTTTTGTATGTATATGTATGAAAATTCAGTACTCAAAAGTTCAGTCTTGGTTAACACAAGGTGTACATAATTGCTTTTCACTGTTACAGGAAGGACTTGAGGCACATACCGAATCTGGAACATCAACCTTATTCAGAGGTTAGTTTTTTCTGTCATGTGAGTCGATCTTGCATTTTTGCTTATTGATGTTTCTTAACTCACTTTATTGTATGGTTACATGTATTAGGTTGTCGCACTTGCTTCACAGATATGGGCATCAGTGTCATCTGAAGTAAGTTTTCCTTTTGAAGTTCGACTTTCTTAATCCTTTACATATATTAGCATTCCCCTTGTTGCTTAATTTAGCACTTAAATGGGCAGTGTCATGTGAATTAACTCAGTTGCAACTGCAGCTTATCTGCAGCACCAGATCATTAGTTCACTAACAGTAATTATAGACATTAGTCATCTGCTATAGTAATTTGATTTCTGTTGGTGGGGAGAATGATAATTGATTAGATTTTTTTTTTTTTCCTCTTTTAATATAACTTTTTGCAACCACTGCTTTACTATAAGGTAGATTGCTATATCAGAGACTTCAGGTGAGATTGGGAGTAAAATCCCATGCATGTGGTCCTATCAGCGGGGAATTTTGTCTTGTTTGCTACTAGGATGTGGTCCTGAATCCAACTTAGGATACTATGTTAGAGTACATCGACCTCGTGAGGGCAAATATGCAGTTGGTATCTGGTGTCATATACTATCTCACCTTGAGGGCGCTTAATAAACTAGATGGCAAAACAAAAACCTTCTGGGCTAAGGTTTATAAAAAGCGTGATGATTACGAGCTGACGTTCTTTGAAGAAGTACCTGATTGCCATATTGCAGAGGAAACCACTCCTGGTAAACGAGCCTTTTCATTTTTGTTTGTGAAATTTTTGTGGAAGAGATGTTTGTGTTATGTGTTGGATCTCTACCTTCATTATCATTGTCATTCAAGGAATTCCTTATCATTGTCATTCATTCTCGTGTGCATGATTAAGATAAATCATATTTCTTGAATAAAGTTCTAAGCTGTATTTACTCATCACCTGAGCTTGTATTAGTTAGTAATCAGGGGTTTCATTGATGTTAGCTGTCGTAGGACGACCTAAGGGAATGGGGTTCCAACTTCTTTCCCGCTTTGGGGCTTTAGTTTTTCTTTTGCATACAGGCTTATGCCCTCTTTAAGATGGCCCTCATCCCTAGTGTGTTTCTTCGATGTACTATAGATATTCTTGGCTATCTTGTACTTGTGAAGGGCAGTGTTGCGCAACGATATTCTTGAGACTAGGTAGATACTGTGTTATTCTGAAAGATTTCCCTAGAATTTTAATACGTGAAGACATCAATGAGGGTAGTTGATGTTGTTCCAGACTTGTGTTTTCATGCGTCTTAAATGTTGGGATTGACCTTGCTAAGTGTTGATAAGTTTGCTTGTTTGTTCAAAATCATGATCAATAGCATTGATACTGTGTCTCAAAGGCTCCCACCTTTGGCTGGTTAAGGTACTCAGCCTTTCTCTTGTCAAGCTCAAAGAGGCTGTTGCGACCCATAATGCTATCATAAGAAGAGCATTTAGTTTGGTGAACCATTTTGCCTCATTCCATTCTTTGACAAAACCAAAGAATTGTTAATCGTTGGCTTCACTGCGTTTTCCAAAAGAAATGAAAATTAAGAATGAAATAATGAGAAAAATAAAAGACTTGGTGATGTATATGTGGTGCAGATCATCTGAGCTTTTCCATTATTTTTGTCATGTAAATGGTCCCAAAATAAGGAACCAACACTCAAATCCAACAACTACAGGCCTAGGACATCTTCCCTAATTTTTGGAGCATATTTGGCGTTGTTCGAAAAATTGATCAAATTTGACCAAAATCGCAGTATATAATCCACGGTTTTTCGATAAAATGAGTCCGGAACAAAAACTGCTCAAATTTTCATGGTAATCTCTAAATATGATATAATGAGGATTTGCAAAATTTTAGAGCCAAAAACCTAAGAAAAGACAAGGAAAACAGCCAAAACAGTAAAAAAATCAGTACAATGTGACGAGCGTCGAAACGGATGAAATATTTCACAAAATGAGTAACCAACACTCAAATCCAACAACTATAGGCCTAGGATATCCTCCCTAATGTTTGGAGCATATTTGGCGTTGTTCGAAAAATTGATCAAATTTGACCAAAATCGCAGTATATATAATCCACGGTTTTCGATAAAATAGCTCCGGAACAAAAACTGCTCAAATTTTGATGGTAGTCTCTAAATATGATATAATGAGGATTTGAAAATTGTTAGAGCCAAAAACCTATGAAAATACAAGGGAAACGGCCAAAACGGTCATAAATCCTTACAAAGTGACAAGCGTCGAAACGGTTGAAATAATTCACAAAATGAGGAATCAACACTCAAACCCAGCAACTGTAGGCCTAGGATATCTTCCCTAATGTTTTGAGCATATTTGGCGTTGACCGAAAAATTGATCAAATTTGACCAAAATCACAGTATATATACTGCTATTTTGGTCAAATTCGATCAATTTTTAAAAAAACGCCAAATATGCTCCAAACATTAGTGAAGATATGCTACGACTATACTTGTTGGATTTGAGTGTCGGTTCGTCATTTTGTGAATTATTTTATCCGTTTCGATGCTCGTCACTTTGTATGGATTTATGACCGTTTTGTCGTTTTCCTCTTCTTTTCTTAGGTTTTTGACTCTAATATTTTGCAAATGCTCGTTATATCATATTTAGAGAGTACCACCAAAATATGAGCAATTTTTGTTCCGGATCCATTTTATCGAAAAACCGTGAATTATATACTGCGATTTTGGTCAAATTCAATCAATTTTTCAAAAAATGCCAAATATGCTTCAAACATTCGTGAAGGTATCCTAGGACTTTACTTGTTAGATTTGAGTGTTGGTTCCTCTTTTTGTGAATTGTTTCATCCGTTTCGACGCTTGTCACTTTGTATGGTTTTATGACCGTTTTCCTCTTCTTTTCTTAGGTTTTTGACACTAATAATTTGCAAATCCTCATTATATCATATTTAGAGACTACCACCAAAATATGAGCGGTTTTTGCTCTGGAGCCATTTTATCAAATAACCGTGCTGCGATTCTGGTCAAATTTGATCAATTTTTTCGAAAAACGTTAAATGTCCTCCAAACATTAATGAAGATAGCCTATACTAGTTAGAATTGAGTGTTGGTTCCACATTTTATGAAAAATTTCATCCGTTTCGACGCTCATGACTTTGTATAGATATATGGCCGTTCTGGGCGTTTTCCTTATATTCTCTTTATGTTTTTCAGTCGAATAATTTGCAAATCCTCATTATATCAAAATCGCTAATGACGGCTATGGAAGAGCTTGCGAACAAGCTAATAAATTGGGATTCGATCAAAGTTGAATTTCTTGAGAACTTTAAGCCCACCGCATTAGTATATGTATGTAAATCCTGCAGACTAGTATTGTTTTTTTTTTGTGTTGAATTTTGCCAAACTTTGGAAATGTCCACATCGATTTTGTTTCAATTATACATAATGACCAGCTGCCTTCTAGAATCAATCAATTGATAATAAACACGTTTGTCCAAGGTTTTCTGTATCATATCCTGTGTGCTTTATTCACGACTCAATTTTAATTATTTCTTATCTTTTAATTAGCGAGGGTAATGACTAATAAGGGGATTTAACTATCATAAATTTTGTATATGTTCGAGTTAGTTTGAAGATTAGTAAGAGTGTCCATAGTAAAGCTTTGAAAATATTTATTTCCAAAGCATTGAAAATAGTAAAATACAAGTTCATAATCCACATTTTTGACCAAAAATGATTTCGGAATGTAAAAGAGAGGTCCCTCGAAAATAAGGAAACCAAAGAAATGAAAAAAATGATAAAAACTCCCAACCAAAAGCAAACAAAGTCAAGAGGGAGAGTTGAAATTCCCTCCAAAAACACACAACTTTCTTCTTCTTCTCCTTCCATTTCATAAATCTTAATAATAATATTCCTTGCTTCTTTCTTTCATCATCCTTCTTCTTTTTCTCTAATTTTACTCCTACATTATTATTATTATTATTATTATTGGTATTATTATTAATAAATTAGAGAAAAAAATGCCACAAGTTGACCTGTCCTCTGTCTGCGCCGGTGGCGTCACCCAAGTCGCCTGCGAAACAGATGATGCTCCCGATGAACCGTCGTCTGCTCCGACCACCCATTTGGACTACGCCCCTGAATCATTCTGGCTCTCTAAGGACGCCGAGCTCGACTGGCTTGATCGTAACGCCTTCATTGAGCGCAAAGACTCCGGCAAAGCTTCTCATTCACTCAATCTCAACCCCCCGTCTCATCCTCATCCTCATCCTACCCCCGGCTCCAACCGTTATTCCGGTAGCGTCAAGTCCAAGCCTTCCATCATCGGACTCCCTAAACCCACCAAGACCAGCTACCGCGAAGCCAGCAACCGCCGCCACTGCAAGCAGGTCTCCATTCGTCTCTTTCCGAAACGGTCTGAGTCGGTCGGGAATAAATCGGGTGCGGCCATGTCCGAGCCGACGTCGCCTAAGGTCTCCTGCATGGGTAGGGTTAAGTCTAGGAAGGACCGGAAGAATAATCGGAAGGCTAAGAACCGGAAGAAAGCTGCTGAACCGGGGGTGTCGTTGGTAAGGAATAAGAGCATCAAAGACAGAAAACCCGGTTTCTGGACTAACTTCAGGTCAATGTTCCGGCCTCATAAATCACATAAAAAAGAGGATGACCCGGAGTGGGAGTCCACTGTGGCGGCGGCGAACAATAGGTCAAACTCAAGGAAAAAACGTGGGTTTAACTTCAACCACCTGGCTGTTGACGATGCCGGTTCGAGTGAATCGGGTTCGGTTGAGCCGCCCGGTTTGGGAGGGGTGAAGCGGTTCGCGTCGGGCAGGAGATCGGCAGCGTGGGCAGGTGAGTTGGAGGTGGACGGGGCGAAATCGGAGCCGTTGGATAAGGGTGGTCCGATATGGCGGCGGAGAGATAGGGGCCCACACCACGTAAATGTGGAAGCAGATCGTGATTGGCAGTCTGCGGGTCCCGCATCCGTATAGTATGGAGTATGGACTATGAAGCTTTGTTTTGATGGGTCAAGTCAGGTACGCGGGTCCCGCTTATGATATGTTGGTTGCGTCACGCTCATGTATCCTCTCTTAATACTCTTATTAAGTCAACATTGATGGTGTCTCTGTCTCATTTTGTCCACTTTTGGTGCTCTGAGTCTGCTTAACCACTACGACTCGTAGGTCTTGTTTTGCATTTTTTTGATTTTTCTTCTTAGGACCCTGTTCATAGTCGTCACCTCTTCATTTTTTTTTTTGTATATAATTGAGTGATTTTTGCTTGTATACAAACGTTTCAGATGTTATCATGTCACCTAATCAAATGTTTTGTATGTCGAAGCGACAAATTTTTATCACTTACTCGTTACTAAAACAACACGATAATCAATAAACATAAGTCTGCATAATCAATAAACAACACGATGATCATTAAGTTTCTGAAGCTGTGTGCTGCGCATAATAAGAGAATTCAATAGATGCACGCAGCTGGGCTGGCCTGGCCTCAATTATTTAGCATTCAGAATGTTAATACAATTATTCACTCAATGAAAGCTTCGTCGTTGGTTGAATGGTTGGGTTTGCAATGATTCATCAGTTTCCTGATATGGAAATCAGGCACGATTGTAACCTTGCAGTTAGGTCTATTCTATACATGTAACATACTAACATGTATGATAATAGTACGTGAGTGACACATTTTCTTCTAAGTTTAAAGCTGTTGTTGAGTGGTTTAGTAGTTGATACCTAAACATGAATATCCACTGTTCCTTGCTGTCATTTGTGGGGGATGTTGTTATCATGTTATAACGAATTAGTTGAAGCTAATTATACTCTTCTCTTTAGGTATTATTGTCGAACCACTTATTTAAGACAATGCGTTGTTTTCACAAAGAAATATCGTTTCAATGCTCGGATATTCAAATGACACAAAACGTAAAAAAGGGATGCAGTATGCACCTAATACTTTATTACTCCATACCCTTTGTGATCGTTCATGAAAAGGATTTGGTACCAACCATCTGGTTAGGCTGGGGTTTCTACTTTCTAGATATATATCATGTTAGCATCAGCCATCGGCTGCTAATTAATTTAAGTACATATACAGTATATATTCATGAATCATAAAAACTAATAATCAAATCATATTATTGGAAATACTACTGTCCAGCTAGCTAGGCTGCTTCCCCCTTGAATGCAGAGGAATGAAGATAATATGATCAGTTCTTATCATATTTCTGTATCTTTCTATAGTTTAATGCCTGCGGTGTCCTTGCATTGTTCTTGTTCTCATCACAGAGGGGTGCCTTGAGAGCCTGGATTTGTTCCTTTGATATTGTTTTTACCTGCGTTTTAATTCAACAATAACAAATGATAAGTAGCTAGGGTAATGAGTTACACGTTGTTCTATTTTAATAGGACACGAAATGGGACAGAAGATGCGGACTACTGGTGTATGTTTGTAAAACTTGTCAACGTGTGGAGTACGAATAATATAGGAGTAAAGTACCTCTTCAAGCACAGACCAAATAACATTCTCATCGCAGGGAGGAGTGGTAAGAGAGCCATGATATCTGTAGTAATTGCGAGGCCATTTCCTCAAGTAGCTGGCCTTGAACTTTTTGATGGGACTCGAATGTTTATGCCCTTTGCAAGGATGTTGAGCTAGTTCCTTCAGCTGTGGCATTATCTGCACAAACCACACCCGCTCGTTCATCTGAGTGTCTGCAGATGGAGTTATCACTAACATTATTTGCAAATAAAGGATCATTCCTACATACATACCATTTTGATAAAGGGACTGGGCTCAGTATCCTCCTTGAAGAGCACAGCCACCACTGCGCGGCTGCCATCATCTGCTACGTGTACTTGGTGCATCTCTGCGGCGTATCTTATACCAACCAGGCAAATTAAACCACCACCCACCCGTTAATAACTAATATATACTGGTATATAGTTCCGATCTCAAGTTAACGAGTATAAAAATGACTTACTGGACACCATTAAGGCGGTGCTCAGACGGAGTATGAATATGAAATTGCGCCAAATTATATTTTTTCCTATCAATCTTCAGTCTTCCTTTGTCATCACCACCGAAGAACATCTGATGCATGCATTTCGTATGTGTATTATTGTTCAATCTGATATCTGGAGGGGCATATTGCATATGCATTGATTAATAATGAATGAATAGTAGTGAACCTTAATTTGAGTTCCTTCAGTAGACAGTGTAGCACTGTCAACATGGTAGTCTCTGTCCAGGGATTTCAAGGTCTCGTTGAGGACGATTTCATAGGTGTTGATATCGAGTGGGGACTGTCTTTTCCCTGATGAGCATGCCGCGTAACTCTGGTGTAGACTTCCCCATTTGTCTATTTCCTCGTAATTGAAGTCTGGGAGTTCTGGTACTTCCACTTTATCATCTTCTTCCCATGTCTTCTTCTCCTTTCCTACATTAGTACATAAGATCAAATCATCAACGTCACAAAACAAGAAAATAATGCTGTTTATGCTGCAGTGTGATTATGTATCATACGAAATTATGTATGACAATGAATGTAACAACAGCTTGAAGCACGCGACATAGTCAGAAAATGTGGAATGCTACCTGAGGCAACAGCAACGCCAAAGAGCAAACAAGTTCCAAAGATTAACAAAAGGGTGATGGATGATGAAGCCATTGGATTATGCAAATGATGTTCACAACTGTAGGCAATTTCCTGCAAATAATGCCTTTTTTTGGCAATCAAGAAAGCTAAACTTCTGCAGTTTGCGGCTGAAATTTGATGATTTTCTCTACCACCTGTATATTTAGTTGTTTCACCTAGATGATAGGAATCGCTAAAATTAGGCTGTCTGTTCCCCTTGAATATCTGACAACCATTCAAATATCGAATTGTCCAAAATACTCGTAATCTGTTTACTTGCTAGCTCCTCTATAGTTTCACAGCTTTACTGTCAACATGTTTCCCTCATGATCTGTATCCCCCTGGATTTACTACCCTCAGCTCAAGCATTCACTAAGAGGAAACAGAACATGATGGAGCAGGATTAAAGACAGGAACGTGTTTTCGGATCTAGGGCAAGCATATAATTCTAATAAAAGCCACATAACAACTTTTTCTGAAGTCTAATAATCGTTGGAGAAGAAAAATATGAGATACTGTCATTTTATTGATCAATCAATTTGGATTTACAGTAGCTTTTGTTGGCATTCTCCATGCATAGTGGAGTAAACACTGAGAAAGCTCAAAAAAGGACTTGTATAGACAGAGCTAGAATCCGTCATATTTGTGGACCGTTCTTCCATTTAATGGTTGTGCAGGCCTGGCGTTCCTGATCTTGTTGGGCTCGCATAGGGGTGATTTCAGAGCAGCAATCTGATCCTTTGATATCGTTTTCACCTTTGCATTTCAAATCAAAATCACAGGAAATGTATTAGTATTACTTGTATGAAACTTCATAGCAAATTTGAAAGGACTAATGTTAAAGCAAACTGTGAAGATACCTTGGTAAGAACATTCCAAATAACATTCTCATCACAGGGAGGGGTGGTGAGAGATCCAGGATATCTGTAATATTTACGCGATCTTCTCCTCAAAAATAATGACTGGAAACTTGGGATTGTGACATGTTCTTCCTGGCCTTGACAGGGTTTCTTAGCTAGTTCATCCAACTGCGGTTTCAGCTGCAACCACCCTCAGAGCTAGGTTAGATACCTACCAGTACATATAATATACATGGATTTGTTCTTGGTAAATTTGTAATGCTAAAACCTTTATATTGAATTTAGGGAACATACCATTGTAAGAACAGGATTCGGAGGACCATACTTGAAGAGGATCCCAACGACTGTCCGGCTACCATCAGCAGCTGCATGTACTTGGTGTAGCTCAGCAGCATACCTGAATTAATACATATATGATCATATACAAAGAGTCAATACCATGTACATTCCTCTGATCTGTCTGTCTATAAAAGAAAAGAGGTATGTAGAAGCTTACTGGACGCCATTTAAGCGATGCTCAGAAGGAGTATGCCAGTGCATCTGCTTCAGTTTATATGTTTTTCCATCAATGACAAGTTCTCCTGGGCCACCAAACACAACCTCAACATCGATACCATCAGTGGCCAAGGTCGCGTTGTAAATATGGTAGTCGCGAGTTAAAGGCATCAAGGTTTTGTTGACGATAACCTCGTTGGTGTTGATATCAATGGGAGACTGCCGCCTTCCTGATGAGCAGGTTGCGTACTGAGGGTTCTCCCTTCCCCATTTTGCTGGGTGTTTGTAATTAAACTCCGGGATGTCTAATATTGTTAATTAATATATATGATTTAGAGGAAACCATATACATAAATAAGTAAATAACTGAAGATATGATTTACTCTGAATCATGAAATTTTTGTGGAAAAGTGATTATACATTTGGTTCGAGTATTGTTTTAAAGATATGGTCTCCCTGCTACTCAACTTTAAGAGAAGAGAGACCTATGAATGTACATTAAACCAATAGACGGAACGTGCAATGAAGCTTAGAGTTTAATGCAAGTAATGCAACTCTAGCTTGCAAAAACTGTGTACAGTTTAGCAAGGCAAAGTAAGACCTTACTAGGAAGTGTTAGTATAGATGGCCATATCAGTTTGAGTGAGCTATTTTGAGAAATGTGAGTACTGATGACGCGATAAAATGAAAATGCAAGTACGAACCTGAGGAGAGAACTAGAGTGAGCAACAAGGAGGCAGAACACAAGAATAGGGATACACAAGCTGAAGCCATTAATCAACAACTGTGTATCACCCAAGATGTTTGGAATTGTTTTAAGAATCTTGGTCGCCTGCAGTGTTGATATATAGAACTCCTTTTGCACTAGATTGTAGGAACAAGGTGTCTAAATCTGGCAATTCTTGTGCCTGAGCACCTGTAAAACAGCAGCATTTGCTATTTATATACTTGTTAAATCCACAATCTTGTTCGTTGTAAAAGGGTCTGTTATGGCTAGGTGGGCCACACTGTCAACTCAAACAGGAATGTCTGTTGGTTTTTTTACTGTTGTTCGAGTCAAATAACCTGTCATTCAGATATAAGTTACTTAAGATAGATTCAGAGATCCCTTACATTAACAGCAAGGTAAAGCAACAAAGAGAATGAAAATTGTGTATTAGAATACGCTCTCACTGTCTTGGTGATCTACAAAACGATTTTTTTACAATTATTATAGTTAGAACTTAATAGTATAATAATAATGATAATTAACAATAGTCACATGTGTCTGTTGTTTTCTCATGGTTTTGATCTTAGCAGTTGTCGCAAACACATATTTCACACTAAAGACGTAACCTGAGTTTTATGTTCAGAACGTCCGATCTCGTAAAAACTGTTAATTCTGAGCCAAACTGCCCGCAGAAAGCCTAGGAAAAGAAACAAAAAGTGTAACAGTAAAATTAAACAAAGCCGAATCTACTTGTAAACCTTCTATACATACGGAGTACTAGTAGTATCTATCATTTATTTCATCACTGGGTTTTAGCCACAAGTGGTCAGTACTTAACCCGTCAAAGCCAGTGGAGAGACTGACTCGTAAATAAATAAAGGGGGTGATTATCAGTACGTATCAACAACTTTCATGTCACCAATTTTCAATCCTCCTCTCACATAGGAAATGCCGCTAGAGGCTAGACCTCGCTGAATAAATAAAGGGTACAAAGGAAAGTGGCTTCTAATATGGCTGATAAGGGCAAAACATTCACAGGTCAAAGTAACAAATAAAGCCTCCCCCAAGTAGTGAGGTAGGCAAGCAATGTATGTGTTGTGACTCCTGTGAGTAGGGAGTGCACTGTAAGTGGCTACAATAAAAACAGATCCACCATCACTGGAGTATAGGCTTTGATATTGATAATTTCGGTGCTGCCACTCCCACTCTCAGAAAACAACAGCACTTCTGACTTATCCCTTTGTTTTCCTTTGTTACACCCAAAAGGTCCAAAACCAATCCTGAAACTTATACAGTACTACTTTATTGGACATCCTTCTACTTTGATCTTGTAACCGAACCATGGTCGGATTTCCACAGCCACACAACATGGAATCTGATACTCAGGGTCCACAACTCCACAGATCAAAATGACCTTGATTTTTCAGCATATCCTTCTTGCTTGCCTAACATACAAGCATCAAGAGGGGATTTCAGCAAGGAGCTGCTGAGGTTTCGATTAAATAACTACCTCGAACCCTGAAAAGCTCACCGTGTCTCACCAAAAGGCTGGATTAATCACCCTTGTAATCAGTTACTTAAGAGAGACATAAAGATAGTGATGACAAGTCCAGGGAAAAAAACAAATACAACAGAACTTCAAAAGCAGAGGTGCAAAATCATTCAAGTGAAATGATGAATGAAGATACATTCTTAAGAGAAGGATATGCCATTATCAAGTTTGATATAAATAAACACAAATTTTCGTTATTCACTGCACCTCAAAGACATCATCCATAATAGCAACTATACGACATTATGACTATACATTATCAAAGTTGATTTTTAATAACATGTGTGTATATATTACCCAGAACCAGCAGGCATCGATGGGCAAGAGACAGAAATTTAACTATACATCTACACAACTACAGCTGATAACAGAAAGAACTTCCGTGGCCTCAGCTGACTAAAGAGCATATGTTGCTTTTAGGTAATCCACAATTTCTGCACTTTCAAACATTTGCACTCCAGTATTTGGATCTTCCAAATAAGGAACCTGTGAAGAATACTGTTAGTACAAAAGCAACATAACAGTTTGTACCTCAAGTATGGCAAAAGGTAGATAGAATAGTGTACAAACACTGAAGAAGAGATCACCTGAAAATGTCCAACTCTTGCAAAAAGATCCTGTCTTTTAGGGCTGCCACGTGCACAGCTGCAGAAAGCTAGAGGTTCAGTTTTGCAAAGAAACTAGTTTGAGGCCAGGCTCACAACCTGGCTACATAATTTAGTTATTATTGTAATATTTACTTTCTTAATATTATGTTATTTTCCCCTGTTGCCATCAGCCAAATTTGAGCAGCATTCCAATTTTGGTCACTTTGTTCCAAGTAATCGAATGTTATCAAAACTTTACCATGGAACTATGAGAGTGCCCGTCAAAGATATGGAAGGACGATTCCCAAGTGTGTGGAATGCTTTTTTCCCACCGAAGCACACTCGGTGAGACTAGTGCGTGCTTTTGGCCTACTGTGCAATTTTTACCAATTTTTAGAACCTATCATAGGATTTAACCTCTAATATTTTGCTCAGATGCATAATATGGTCTCTAGAGGCTTCCACGAAAATTCTAGCAATTTTTTTTCCGCGGACATTTTTATCAAAAAATTGTGGATTATATACTACGGTTTTGGCCAATTTTGACCACATTTTGAAAGCAGCCGAAATTTCTCCAAAACTTTGCACCGAACAATCATTTAAGCGATATTTCTCACTTTCTTTGCACTAAGCACTCATGGAGTACCCTTATTGATAATAAGATCTGATTCCATTGTTAGGGCAATTCGTCAGGCTGTTTTGGCATGTCCCTTATAGATTTATAGTGCAATTTTTGCCAATTTTAAGAACCTAACATAGGTTTTTGGCTCTAATATTTTGCTCAGATGCATAATATGGTCTTTAGAGGCTGCCACGAAAACTCTAGCGATTTTTGTTCGACGGCAATTTTTGGCTAAAAATCGTGGATTATATACTACGGTTTTGGCCAATTTTGACCATATTTTGAAAGCAGCCGAAATTTCTCCAAAACTTTGCACCGAACAATCTTTGAGTATCCTTATTCGTACTAAGACCTGATTCCTTTGTTAGGGCTGTGCTTCAGTCTGTTTTGGCACATGACATTTCTAGACCTACTGTGCGATTTTTGCCGATTTTCAAAACCTACCATAGGTTTTTAGCTGTAATATTTTACACATATGCATAACTTGATCTCTAGAGGGGTCCACGAAAATTTGACCGATATTTGCCCCGTGACCATTTCTGACTAAAAACCGGGGATTATATACTATGGATTTGGCCAATTTTGACCATATTTTGAGAGCAGCCGAAATTTCTCCAAAAATTTGCACTAAACACTCTTGAAATACCCTTATTGGTAGTAAGATCTGATTCCTATGTTAGGGCAATTCTTCAGGCTCTTTTGGCACATGTCCTTATAGACCTATTGTGCAATTTTTCCCAATTTTCAGAACCTAACATAGGTTTTTGGCTCTAATATTTTGCTCAGATGCATAATATGGTCTTTAGAGGCTGCCTAGAAAATATTAGAGATTTTTGTTCCGCGGCCATTTTTGGATAAAAATCGTGGATTATATACTACGGTTTTGGCCAATTTGAACCATATTTTGAAAGTATTTGAATTTTCTCCAAAACTTTGCACCGAACAATCTTTGAATACCCTTATTGGTACTAAGACCTGATTCCTTTGTTAGGGCAGTAGTTCAGTCCGTTTGGGCACATGTCACTTCTAGACCTACCGTGCGATGTTTGCCGATTTTCAAAACCTACCATAGGTTTTTTCCATTAATATTTTACTCATATACATAATATGATCTTTAGAGGCTTCCACGAAAATTTGAGAGATATTTTGTCCAAGGCCATTTCTGACTAAAACCCGTGCATTATATACTATGGATTTGGCCAATTTTGACCATAGTTTGAAAGTTGCCGAAATTTCTCCAAAACTTAGCACTAAACACTCTTGAAGTACCCTTATTGGTAGTAAGATCTGATTCCATTGTTAGGGAAATTTTTCAGGCTGTTTTGGCACGTGCCTTATAGACCTTTTGTGCAAATTTTTTCCAATTTTAAGAAACTAACATAGATTTTTGGCTCTAATATTTTGCTCAGATGCATAATATGGTCGTTAGAGGCTGCCACGAAAATTCTAGCGATTTTTGTTCGGCGACAATTTTTGGTTAAAAGTCGTGGATCACATACAACGGTTCTGGCCTATTTTGACCATATTTTAAAAGATGCCGAAATTTCTCCAAAACTTTGCACTAAACACTCTTGGAGTACCCTTATTGGTCGTAAGATCTAATTCCTTTGTTAGGGCAATTCTTCAGGCTGTTTTGGCACATGTCCCTTACATTGTATGTAGAGGCTGCCACGAAAATACTAGCTATTTTTGTAGCGGCCATTTTTGGCTAAAAATCATGGATTATATACTACGGTTTTGGCCAATTTTGACCATAATTTGAAAGCAGCCGAAATATCTCCAAAACTTTGCACCGAACAATCTTGAAGTACCCTTATTGGTACTAAGACCTGATTCCTTTGTTAGGGCAGTTCTTCAGTCCGTTTTGGCACATGACACTTCCAGACCTACTGTGCGATTTTTGCCGATTTTCAAAACCTACCATAGGTTTTTAACTCTAATATTTTACACATATGCATAACTTGATTTCTAGAGGGGTCCACGAAAATTTGAGCGATATTTGCCCCTTGGCCATTTCTGAGTAAAAACCGGTGATTATATACTATGGATTTGGCCAATTTTGACCATATTTTGAAAGCAGCCGAAATTTCTCCAAAACTTTGAAATAAACACACTTAGAGTACCCTTATTGGTAGTAAGATCAGATTCCTTTGTTAGGGCAATTCTTCAGACTGTTTTGGCACATGTCCTTATAGACCTATTGTGCAATTTTTCCCAATTTTCAGAACCTAACATAGGTTTTTGGCTCTAATATTTTGCTCAGATGCATTATATGGTCTTTAGAGGCTGCCACAAAAATTTTATAGATTTTTGTTCCGCGACAATTTTTGGCTAAAAATCGTGGATTATATACTACGGTTTTGGCCAATTTTGACCATATTTTGAAAGCATTTGAAATTTCTCCAAAACCTTGCACCGAACAATATTTGAGTACCCTTATTGGTACAAAGACCGGATTCCTTTGTTAGGGAAGTTCTTCAGTCCATTTTGGCACATGACACTTCTAGACCTAGTGTGCGATTTTGGCCGATTTTCAAAACCTACCATAGGTTTTTAACTGTAATATTTTACACATATGCATAACTTGATCTCTAGAGGGGTCCACGAAAATTTAAGCGATATTTGCCCCGTGGCCATTTCTAACTAAAAACCGCGGATTATATACTATGGATTTGGCCAATTTTGACCATATTTTGAAAGATGCCGAAATTTCTCCAAAACTTTCCACTAAACACTCTTGGAGTACCCTTATTGGTAGTAAGATCTGATTCCTTTGTTAGGGAAATTCTTCAGGATGTTTTGGCACATGCCCCTTATAGACCTATTGTTTTGATTTTCCAAATTTTCAGAACCTAACATAGGTTTTTGGCTCTAGTATTTTGCTCAAATACATAATATTGTATTTAGAGGCTATTTAGAACCTAACATAGCTATTTTTGTTCCGCGGTCATTTTTGGCTAAAAATCGTAGATTATATATACTACGGTTTTGGCCAATTTTGACCATATTTTCAAAGCAGCCGAAATTTCTCCAAAACTTTGCACCGAACAATCATTGAGTGCCCTTATTGGTACTAAGACCTGATTCCTTTCTTAGGGCAGTGCTTCAGTCCGTTTTGCCACAGGTCCCTTCTAAACCCACCGTGCGATTTTAGCCGATTTTCAAAACCTACCATAAGTTTTTTACTGTAATATTTTACTTATATGCATAACATGATCTCTAGAGGATTCCACGAAAATTTGAGCGTTATTTTGTCCGTGGCCATTTCTGACTAAAACCCGAGCGTAATGGATTTGGCCAATTTTGACCATATTTTAAAAGATGCCCAAATTTCTCCAAAACTTTGTACTAAACACTATTGCAGTACCCTTATTGATAGTAAGATCAGATTCCTTTGTTAGGGCAATTCTTCAGGTTGTTTTGGCACATGTCTTTATAGACTTATTGTGCAATTTTTCCCAATTTTCAGAACCTAACATAGGTTTTTGGCTCTAATATTTTGCTCATATGCATAATATGATCTTTAGAGGCTGCCACGAAAATACTAGCTATTTTTGTTCCGCGGCCATTTTTGGCTAAAAATCGTGGATTATATATACTACGGTTTTGGCCAATTTTGACCATATTTTCAAAGCAACCGAAATTTCTCCAAAACTTTGCACCGAACAATCTTTGAGTGCCCTTATTGGTATTAAGACCGGATTGCTTTCTTAGGGCAGTGCTTCAGTCCGTTTTGCCACAGGTTCCTTCTAAACCTACAGTGCGATTTTAGCCGATTTTCAAAACCTACCATAAGTTTTTTACTGTAATATTTTACTGATATGCATAACATGATCTCTAGAGAATTCCACGAAAATTTGAGCGTTATTTTGTCCGTGGCCATTTCTGACTAAAACCCGAGCGTTATGGATTTGGCCAATTTTGACCATATTTTGAAAGATGCCGAAATTTCTCCAAAACTTTGCACTAAACACTCATGGAGTACCCTTATTGGTAGTAAGATCTGATTCCTTTGTTAGGGCAATTCTTTAGGCAGTTTTGGCACATGTCTTTATAGACCTATTGTGCAATTTTTCCCAATTTTCAGAACCTAACATAGGTTTTTGGCTCTAATATTTTGCTCATATGCATAATATGATCTTTAGAGGCTGCCACGAGAATTCTAGCGATTTCTGTTCTGCGGCCATTTTTGGCCAAAAATCGTGGATTATATATACTACGGTTTTGGCCAATTTTGACCATATTTTCAAAGCAACCGAAATTTCTCCAAAACTTTGCACCGAACAATCTTTGAGTGCCCTTATTGGTATTAAGACCGCATTGCTTTCTTAGGGCAGTGCTTCAGTCCGTTTTGCCACAGGTTCCTTCTAAACCTACAGTGCGATTTTAGCCGATTTTCAAAACCTACCATAAGTTTTTTACTGTAATATTTTACTGATATGCATAACATGATCTCTAGAGGATTCCACGAAAATTTGAGCGTTATTTTGTCCGTGGCCATTTCTGACTAAAACCCGAGCGTTATGGATTTGGCCAATTTTGACCATATTTTGAAAGATGCCGAAATTTCTCCAAAACTTTGCACTAAACACTCATGGAGTACCCTTATTGGTAGTAAGATCTGATTCCTTTGTTAGGGCAATTCTTTAGGCAGTTTTGGCACATGTCTTTATAGACCTATTGTGCAATTTTTCCCAATTTTCAGAACCTAACATAGGTTTTTGGCTCTAATATTTTGCTCATATGCATAATATGATCTTTAGAGGCTGCCACGAGAATTCTAGCGATTTCTGTTCTGCGGCCATTTTTGGCTAAACATCGTGGATTATATACTACTATTTTGGCCAATTTTGACCCTATTTTGAAAGCATTTGAAATTTCTCCAAAACCTTGCACCGAACAATATTTGAGTACCCTTATTGGTACTAAGACCTGATTCCTTTGTTAGGGCACTGCTTCAGTCCGTTTTGGCATATGAAACTTCTAGACCTACCGTGCGATTTTTGCCGATTTTCAAAACCTACCATAGGTTTTTAACTCTAATAGTTTACTCATATGCATAACTTGATCCCTAGAGGGGTACACGAAAATTTGAGCGATATTTGCCCAGTGGCCATTTCTTACTAAAAACAGTGGATTATATACTATAGATTTGGCTAATTTTGACCATGTTTTGAAAGATGCCGAAATTTTTCCAAAACTTTGCACCGAACAATCTTTGAGTACACTTATTGGTACTAAGACCTGATTCCTTTGTTAGGGCAATTCTTCAGGCTGTTTTGGCACATGTCCCTTATAGACCTATTGTTTTGTTTTTCCCAATTTTCAGAACCTAACATAGGTTTTTGGCTCTAATATTTTGCTCAAATACATAATATTGTATTTAGAGGCTGCCACGAAAATACTAGCTATTTTTGTTCCGCGGCCATTTTTGGCTAAAAATCGTGGATTATATACTACGGTTTTGGCCAATTTTGACCATATTTTCAAAGCAGCCGAAATTTCTCCAAAACTTTGCACCGAACAATCTTTGAGTACACTTATTGGTACTAAGACCTGATTCCTTTGTTAGGGAAGTGCTTCAGTCCGTTTTGGCACATGTCTCTTCTAAACGTACCGTGCGATTTTTGCTGATTTTCAAAACCTACAATAAGTTTTTTACAAAAATATTTTACTCATCTGCATAACATGATCTCTAGAGGATTCCACGAAAATTTGAGCGTTATTTTTTCCGAGGCCATTTCTGACTAAAACCCGTACGTTATACTATGGATTTGGCCAATTTTGACCATATTTTGAAAGATGCCGAAATTTCTCCAACACTTTACACTAAACACTCTTGGAGTACCCTTATTGGTAGTAAGATCTGATTTCTTTGTTAGGGCAATTCTTCAGGCAGTTTTGGCACATGTCTTTATAGACCTATTGTGCTTTCTCAATTTTCTGAACCTAACATAGGTTTTTGGCTCTAATATTTTGCTCATATGCATAATATGATCTCTTCAGGCAGTTTTGGCACATGTCTTTATAGACCTATTGTGCTTTCTCAATTTTCTGAACCTAACATAGGTTTTTGGCTCTAATATTTTGGTCATATGCATAATATGATCTCTAGAGGCTGCCACGAAAATTTTAGAGATTTTTGTTCCGCGGCCATTTTTGGCTAAAAATCGTGGATTATATACTACTATTTTGGCCAATTTTGACCATATTTTGAAAGCATTCTAAATTTCTCCAAAACTTTGCCCCGAACAATCTTTGAGTACCCTTATTGGTACTAAGACATGATTCCTTTGTTAGGGCAGTGCTTCAGTCCGTTTTGGCACATGTCTTTATAGACCTATGATGCAATTTTTCCCAATTTTCAGAACCTAACATAGGTTTTTGGCTCTAATATTTTACTCATATGCATAATATGATCTTTAGAGGCTGCCACGAGAATTCTAGCGATTTCTTTTCGGCGGCAATTTTTGGCTAAAAATCGTGGATTATGTACTACGGTTTTTGCCACTTTTGACCATATTTTGAAAGCAGCCAAAATTTCTCCAAAACTTTGCACCGAACAATCTTTGAGTACCCTTATTGGTACTAAGACCGAATTCCTTTGTTAGGGCAGTTCTTCAGACCGTTTTGGCACATGACACTTCTAGACCTACTGTGCGATTATTGCCGATTTTCAAAACCTACCATAGGTTTTTAACTGTAATATTTTACACATATGCATAACTTGATCTCTAGAGGGGTCCACGAAAATTTGAGCGATATTTGCCCCGTGGCCATTTCTGAGTAAAAACCGGTGATTATATACTATGGATTTGGCCAATTTTGACCATATTTTGAAAGCAGCCGAAATTTCTCCAAAACTTTGAAATAAACACACTTAGAGTACCCTTATTGGTAGTAAGATCAGATTCCTTTGTTAGGGCAATTCTTCATGCTGTTTTGGCACATGTCCTTATAGACCTATTGTGCAATTTTTCCCAATTTTCAGAACCTAACATAGGTTTTTGGCTCTAATATTTTGCTCAGATGCATTATATGGTCTTTAGAGGCTCCCACGAAAATTTTAGAGATATTTGTTCCGCGGCCATTTTTGGCTAAAAATCGTGGATTATATACTACGGTTTTGGCCAATTTTGACCATATTTTGAAAGCATTTGAAATTTCTCCAAAACCTTGCACCGAACAATATTTGAGTACCCTTATTGGTACTAAGACCTGATTCCTTTGTTAGGGCAGTGCTTCAGTCCGTATTGGCACATGTCCCTTCTAAACCTACCGTGCGATTTTTGCCGATTTTTAAAACCTACCATAAGTTTTTGACTGTAATATTTTACTCATTTGCATAACATGATCTCTAGAGGTTCCACGAAAATTTGAACGATATTTGCTCTGTGGCCATTTCTAACTAAAAAACGTGGATTATATATTATGGATTTTGCCAATTTTGATCATATTTTGAAAGCAGCCGAAATTTCTCCAAAATTTTGCACTCAACACTCTTGCAGTACCTTTATTGGTAGTAAGATCTGATTCCTTTTTTAGGGCAAATTTTCAGGTCGTTTTGGCACATGGCCCTTATAGGCCTACTGTGCAATTTTCAGAACCTACCATAGGTTTTTTGCTCTAATAGTTAACTCACATGAATAAAATGGTCTCTAGAGGCTTCCACGAAAATTCTAGCGATTGTTATTCCGCGGCCATTTTTGGTTAAAAATCGTGGATTATATACTACGATTTGGGCAATTATGAGCATATTTTGAAAGCAGCCGAAATTTCTCCAAAACTTTTCACTGAACAATCTTTGAGTACCCTTATTGGTAGTAAGACCTGATTCCATTGTTAGGGCACTTCTTTAGGCGGTTTTCGCACATGTCACTTATAGACCTTCCGTGCGATTTTTGCCGATTTTCAAAACCTAGCATAGGTTTTTAACTCTAATAGTTTGGTGCAAAAGCGTAATATGATCTCTAGAGGGTTCCACAAAATGTGAGCGATTTTGTTCCGTGGTCGTTTTTTACTGAAAATCGTGGATTATATACTACGGATTTGGCCAATTTTAACCATATATTGAAAGCAGGCAAAATTTCTCCAAAACTGTGCACTAAACCAGTCTTGGAGTACCCTTATTGGTCATAAGAGCAGATTCCTTTGTTAGGGTAGTTCTTCAGGCCGTATCGCCACATGCCACTTATAGACCTTCCGTGTGATTTTTTCCGATTTTCATTTCCAATCACAGATTTTTAACTCTAATATTTTGCTCAGATGCATAATATGATCTCTCGAGGCTTCAACAAAAATGTGAGCGATTTTTGCTCCGTGGACATTTTTGACTAAAAACCGTGGATTATATACTATGGATTTGGCCATTTTGACCATATTTTGAAAGCACACGAAATTTCTCCAAAACTTTGCACTGAAAAGTATTGGAATAAAGCTGATTTCTTTGGTAGGGAAGTTCTTCAGGCGGTTTTGGCACATGTCACATTTAGACCTTCCGTGCGAGTTTTGGCTATTTTCAGAACCTACCATAGGTTTTAAACTCTAATATTTTTCTGAGATACAAAATATGATCTCTAGAGGGTTCCACAAATTTTTAGCGAATTCTGTTCCGTGGCCGTTTTTTACTAAAAGCTGTGGATTATAAACTACGGATTTGGACAATTTTGACCATACATTGAAAGCAGCCAAAATTTCTCCAAAACTTTGCATTGAACAGTCTTGGAGTACCCTTATTGGTCGTAAGAGATGACTCCTTTGTTAGGGTAGTTCTTCAGGCCGTTTCGGCACATGTCACTTATAGACCTTCCGTGTGATTTTTTCCGATTTTCAGACCCTACCACAGGTTTTTTACTCTAATATTTTGCTCAAATGCATAATATGATCTCTAGAGGCTTCAACGAAATTGTGAGCGATTTTTGCTCGGTGGACATTTTTTACTAAAAACCGTGGATTATATACTAAGGATTTGACCATATTTTGAAATCAGTCGAAATTTCTCCAAAACTTTGCACTGAAGAGTATTGGAAGACCCTTAATGGTAATAAAAGCTGATTCCTTTGGTAGGGAAGTTCTTCAGCCGGTTTTGGCACATGTCACTTCCTTAGTTTAAAAAAGCGCGCCTGAGGCGCGCCTAGGCGCAAGGCGCCATGAGGCGCAGGGGCTATCGCCTTAGGCAACCCAGGCGCAGGTGGAATACATGAGGCGCGGTGAGGCGCGCGCCTCAGGCTGAGGCTCGAGGCGCAGGTGAGGCGCGCCTTTTGTAGACAGGCTCATAAGCTGGGAAATTTTCATTTAAAGTCACGTGATTAACACGTGACTACCTCCAGCTTTTATTTTTTTATTTTTTTATTACAGTTAACCCTAATAAATGCTATGAGCCGCCACTTTACATCATTTTTTTCTCTCTCTTCGACATTTTTATCTTCTCTGCGACATTCTCTTCGACATCTCCTGGTAAGTCTTCACTGCATCTTCTTTTTTTCTTCTTTGCTTCACTTAATCACTTCACTGCATCTTCTTCACTGCATCTTCTTTTTTTCCACCATCCTCTCTTTTTTTTTTTCTCTGCCGACAGTCACTTCTCTCCTCTCCTTTTGATTTTTTTTTTTTTTTTTTTTTTTTTTGATTAGCCATGGATGATACCATTGATACCGACACTACCCCAACCTCTAAAACATCACAAGACCCTGCAAGAAAATATAGTACACAAGACCCAAAAAACAGAAATAATTTCACATGTAATTTCTGCAAAAAAGTAACTCGTGGAGGAGTTTATCGGCTCAAACAACATTTAGTTAGTGGGTGGAGAAATGTGACCAAATGTGAGGTATGCCCTGAGCATATTAGGGTAGAGATAAGGGACTATATGATGGAAAAAGATAAGGCTAAGAGTACGATTAATATGAGTCACAATGTGATGTCACAATGTGATGAATATTATGATGATATGGAGGAGGAGGATAATCTGATGTCTGCAAAAACACCGAGTGGGAGCTCACGTTGTGGTAGTAGTCTGCCTCCTTCAAAAAAACCGAAGCAAAAGGGACCTATTGACATGTTTTTCACACCTAATCCCGAGGATGTTGTCAAGTCTAGAAAGGATAATAGAGGGAGACAGCAAACTATCAATGAAGTTTGTAGGAAGGAGCTAAGGGACAAAGCTTGTAGGGAGATTGCTAGATGGTTTTATGATGCTGGACTTGCTTTTAATGCGGCAACTTATAGTAGTTTCCAGGTGATGATTGAGGCAATTGGACAATTTGGTCCCGTGATGAAACCACCTAGTATGTATGAGCTGCGAATTCCTTTGCTTAATAAAGAAGTGAAAGATACTGATTTGATAGTAGGGGAGCTCAAGAAAGAATGGGTAGAAAAGGGTTGTTCAATTATGTCTGATGGATGGCGTGAGTCTATAGCTCACAAGGATATAATCAATTTTCTAGTCAACTCTCCAAAAGGTTCAGTGTTTGTTAAATCCATTGATGCTTCTGAAATTACAAAGGATGCTACTTTGTTGTTTAATTTGCTGGATAGTATGGTGGAGGAAGTGGGAGAGGAAAATGTCATCCAAGTGGTCACGGACAATGCTTCCGCATATGTTAAGGCTGGTAGGTTGCTGGAAGCCAAGAGACCACACTTGTATTGGACACCATGTGCTGCTCATTGCATTGATTTAATGCTTGAAGACATAGGAAAAATCCCTAAGGTGAAAATTGCATTGAAAAAGGCCATGTTCATAAACTCCTTTATATATGGTCGTACTGGTGTTGTGAATCTGATGCGACGCTTTACAAATCAAAGAAATCTTCATAGGCCAGCAGTCACTAGGTTTGCTACATCGTTCATCACTCTTGCTCAATTCCATAAGCATAAGAACAACTTGAGAAAGATGGTGACATCTCAAGAGTGGGGTTCTAGCAAATGGGCAAAGGAGCCAGCCGCAAAGAAAGTGGCTCAACATCTATTGCAAGACAGTTTCTGGAGAAATATTCTTTATGCTCTTAAGTTGACAGGCCCCCTAGTGAAGGTTCTTAGATTGGTTGACGGGGAGAGGAAACCTCCGATGGGATATATTTACGAGGCCATGGATAGGGCTAAGGAGGCAATTACCGCCAGCTTTGGTCATAACGAGGATCAATACAAGGAGGCATTTGAGATGATTGATAATAGATGGGATTGTCAGTTACATCGTCCTTTGCATGCGGCTGGCTACTTTTTGAATCCGGAGCTTTTTTATGCAAATACAAACATATCAGATGACGAAGAGGTGATGAAGGGGCTGTATAGTTGCATTCAAAGGTTGGTTTCGGACACTGATATTCAAGATAAGATTGGGAATGAGTTAGGGCTTTATCAAACAAGTGCCGGTCTATTTGGTTTACCTATGGCTATAAGGCAAAGGAACTTGAAATCTCCGGGTAAGAATAACTTCTTCTTTCTCCTTACAATCTTATGCTTTTAACTACCTTATTTACAACTCTAACCACTTGAAACTATGTCTCTTTAGCTGAGTGGTGGCTTGCATATGGAGCATCAACCCCACACTTGAAGAAATTTGCCGTTCGAGTTCTTAGCCTTACATGTAGTGCTACTGGTTGTGAAAGGAATTGGGGTGTATTCCAACATGTAAGTGCTACTTAGTGAGTTTAGTACTGTAAATTCTTATTTCCAACTTTCAAAACCCAAATTTCAATACTTATACATGCTTTTTCTATTTAAACAGCTACATACTAAGAAGAGAAACAGATTGTGTCAAGATCGATTGAATAAGATGGTTTATGTGAAGTATAATCGTACTTTGACACGCCGATACAAGAGAAGGGACAGTATTGATCCTATTCTCTTGAAAGAAATTGATGAAAGTAACGAGTGGTTGACTGGAAGAATGGAAGATGAATGTGAAGATGATGATTTGGTTTTTGAGGATGATAATTTGACTTGGAGTACAGTAGCTAGAGCTTCAGGGGCTGAAGATGCTAGTTATTTTACTAGAGCTGCAAGAGTAAGGCAAAATGTTGGATCTTCTGGATCGTCAAGGCTCGACAAAGGGAAGGGGGTTGCGGGTAGTTCAAGGCAAAGTGGAATGGTTGGTGAATTTGAGGAAGAGGAGGAAGAAGATATTGGAATTACCTCAGAAGAAGGAGGAGATGACTTTGAGTTAGACATTATAGATGATGAGGATGACGAGTGAGCGTATTCGAACTCTAAAGCAGCCCCTAGGCCTCTAATCCTTTATGTGTTTATGTGCCTTCTTTTCTAGTATTATTAGCTACCTTTAAGGTCTTTTTTGAGTTCTTTCAGTCTTTCTTATGTACTATCTAAACTATTTATGATGTTCGGTGTTTATTTAAGACTTATTTGCAATATGATGAATAATGTTTCCCTTTTTTTTGGCACTTGAGGTGTGAAATAATGTTTAACTAGTATTAGATAAGGTCTAGAATTAGATTATAGGGGTTTTTTTCAGAAAAGTGCGCCTCGCGTGCATGAGGCGTGCGCCTTCGCCTCACGCCTTGCGCCTCGTCGCATCGGGCCCTCATCGCCTCGGTGCGCCTCGCGCCTCCTTAAACTAAGGTCACTTCTAGACCTACCGTGTGGCTATTTTCTGAACCTACCATGGGCTTTTAACTCTAATATTTTTCTCGGATACTCCCTCCGTTCACCTTTAAAACGCGTAGGGTCAGAACACAATTTTTAAGAAAAATATAAGGAAGAAAGGGGTTTTAGGGTCCACTTCGTGTAAAATTACCAGATAGAGGTATGCCCCACTTGCAATTTTAATAAACAAATTGATAAATTAGGGGTGTTTTGGTCTTTTCATGTACAATTAAGGAAAGATTCCAAGTACATGATGATTTTATCTACAATGATCAGGTACACAGATTGTCTTTAAGGTACATATTTAAAGGAAGCGGATATCTTTTGTATATATCAGGGTGTAATAAGACACTAAGAATACCAAGTCTCCGCCTAGGAATAGGGTGGTTCCAGGTGTTCATATATAGTATTGGGTTAGAAAAGAGACGAACATGCCGCAACAACAATGTTACCACAAGAAACGGGTATCCTCCATGTGTCTATAACAGACATGTCCAGTCACACAGACCAAAAGATACAATAACACACATAAGGTACATGGAAATGCAGTACCTGCGTAGGATGTGTGGCAACTCCAACTCTACGAGTACCTCACGTACGACTTTGCAGAATGGGGAACCCTGAAGTGACATATATCACAGGTAAGAAACTCACCCTAAAATTAAGGACCATGTATAAGAGGTTAACATTTGACAATTACAACCTCATACGCCCATAATGTAAGTGGTTGGGGAGGCATTTTTGCTGGTATATAAGACTGCCCCTGAATAATGAAATTGGAAAAGATAGAAGAGAAATAAGATAGCACAATGGACAGTGACCGAATCGTAATGATAAATGTTGAATTCAAAACAACTTACACGACCCAAACGACCAATCATGGCAAATCCTTCCGTGAGAGTCTGACCACACAAACCAATTACCACACAAACCAATTATCAGCCCATTGAAGGACATAGTTACTAAAAATGACAAAAAAAATTATGGTAAAAGTTCCCAATAAGCCATGCACTAACCGTAAGTAGACCTAATGACAACAAAAGAGGAACCTGACCATCACCTGCACTCAAGAAACCCCAAAATGAGATATAATTCAAAATTTCAAGTGAATGTGCATTATGCTAAACCAGGCCCCATTTCAGAATGATGACAATTCTTATAAAAATAATGATGCATCATAAACAATACCAAGCAGTAAGCTGCAAAATTATGTTTTGACCAACAATCAATGAAAACAAACAGTTTCCAAAGTTCAAACTGCTCTTTCAAACAGATCAAGCTTCAAACTTAAGACACTACAGTTCGGAATTGGAACGAAGGTATGAGATAGGTATGCCCATCATCCAAACCAATGTTTATAAGAAAATCGACGACACCCTTGAAAGTTATTTACAATATGTTGTAATTTTGAATTGATGTGAACACAGATATTAACGACCCTATATTTCCGTTAATTTGAGCTTCATGAGTGGCTCAAGATTACCAATTCACCAATCCTGAAAAGATATTGTTAGCTCTAAGTTCAACTTATCTTCATAAATTATATTTTGCAGGTGCAAGAGTTCGACTTAATGCTATTTGTTCACACGAATTTGTATAGGAAGATCTGAGCATACATGGTAGGTTATAAGAAAAAGAATAAGGTCCGAAGATAAAAAGGTGAAATCACATGCTTTTAACTTGAAATAAAAAGATTAGTCACATTGTCTGAAAGGACATTTTCTCTCTGAAATCAATAGGGGTCATCATAGGATTTATTACAAACTAAGGGGGTACCTCAGCCCTCAAAATCACGCATGCACACTGTCAGTCTGTCATAGTTGATCCCCATCCCGCATTGTTGGACACCCATCCAAGGTAATGTATCAACATCTACCCATGTTCTCAATTCATCAACAACAACAAAGCCTTATTCCAAGAAGGAAAAAAAAAAGCAATTTACCAGGGAACCACAGAAGTGTAAAAGGGATACATGAACGAGTCGAGTCTATACACAAGCTTCAATGCAATACGCACAGACAACTTCAATATATTTCAGATAAATAAATAAAGAAATCAACGAACCATATTTGTCAACCAGATACTTGATGATAGCATCTGATTCATACATCGCAACACCAGTGTTTGGATCCACCTGCAATCAATTACTCTTATTAGCAGTAATAGTCAAACAAGTTAACAAAAAAAGAAATGTACACAGCAGTAACTTGTTGATGCAAGAGCAAACAAGTACACAACTCAGTGAAAAGAGTCTATAGAACAGCAAACAAGTAACTCAGTGAAAAGAGTCTATAGAATAGCAAACAAGTTTAACATTGAATTAAATGGTTAACAAGGGAGTACTGTTGCCAAACCATGTAAGGGAACTGCTTCTTTCCACCCATCATAGCAGCTTTTGGGCGAAAGTTTGGACCGTCTCTGGGGCAAGGATAGTACAGGACATCGATATCCAACACTGCTACAATTTCCCTGACCTGATTTTAATATTTTATATAAAAGGTGTCAGCTATCATCAATGGCTTAAACAAACACTGGAAGAAAGAAATAGGGAAATCAGATAAAAATGACTAACAATGCTCGCTTCATGTCCACAAGTAAGCTATCAAATGGAGTACATGCATATTAAAGGTAAAAATGACAGAGACGGCTTGTGCAGATTTAAGTACCTTTCGGCAGAAGGGGCAACTGATGAATCCACATCGATTGCAAGCCAAGAACCACATGCCATGGGGTACTATGATTAGTTATATTGCAGATAAGTGAAGATGGCAACAATGAAGAAAGAGAGCGATGTGCCGCAATGTATGCAGAAACGGAGAAGGACAAAACATTTGAGGAATGAGTGCATCTTCCATACCTTTCAAACTCATATATTTCAATGGGTTTTTCAGGGCGTGGACCTAACTTTGAGCTCTCCTTCACCGTAAACCCTTACACAAAAAATTTAAAACAAAATCAAACACCAAACAGCGTTGCCATTTAAGAATAAAAGAAGGATTAATGTGAACATGATGTAAAGGGCCAAGAAGTAGATTTGACGAACAAAAACAATCTTCCGAGCAATTAATTTATACAGTATGAACTTGAACATAGCATTACAGTAGAATGATGTTATGCCAAACTGTGTCATGAATGTTATCAATAGTGACATTGATATGGATAAAAGAAGAATCATATGATGACAACAAAACTGATATCAATCTCAGCAAGAACTTCAACCTTAGTATGGATCCCACGGAAAATAACAAAGAGATGAAGCAAGGAGGTAGAAAGACAAGAGGACGAGGTAATAGTGGTAGGTGAAAAGTAAATTACCAGCAAATTGTAGAGCATATTGGTCAGACGGAATTTCCTCCTTTGACACAAAAGACGCTGAATACCTGTCAAAAAATGTGATTCAAATACAGCATATCTTAACATCATCTTGAGTTGCTATTTCACAGGAATCAAGTCTCGTGGTTGGCGTACTTTAAGATGACATTCCACATGAATATTTCAAAACAAAGTGTAACTCATCACTTAATTACCAAACATATTCACAGAATTAATATGAAACTCTGGATTCACCACAACACTTTAGATGCTCTCGAATTTCATATCATAAGATTCAAAGGGAAGTTTCATACTTTTCAGTTGAATCCAATGTAGAAGCAGCAACTAACTAGTGCTACTGTTGATCAACAAAACCACCCTTTTCATAATAATTATATAATCAAGGAACCCACAATTTAATTAAGCAAATTGATCATCAAAATGCCACTAAAATTACAAATAATAACAACCAATAAAACATAGGATGAATTGAAAAGGAGAAGAATTAGTAATACAGACCCAGAAACGAAGACGCCGGTGCCGAGGCGAAACAAGAGAGCAAGAGAAGCGCCAATGATATCGAGGGTTCTATCCGGTCTGATTCCGAACCGCTTCGGCTTCGGCGGAATGAAGTTGGGCGGCGGCGAAAAGGTTGGGGAGTCGCTCGAACCTAGGGTTTGCTGTGTGGACGCCCTGATTCGAAACGGCATACTCCGGTGGGATGCCGGGCGCATTATCGGAATAGGAGCGTAACTCAGAGCTCCGGCCATTTTTTAATTTGCCGGAGAAATTTGGGAACTCAATCTCAAGATTATCGTTTGTGGTTACAGTTGGTTGCCCAGTCACTGTGAATATGGAGACAGTTTTTTCAGTTTATATTTTACCGCGCTGTCACACTTTGGTAACAACAACAACATCTTTCCCACTATCCACACAAACTCGTATGAGTCCTAGGCTAGTCAATAGTCTTAGTAGTCATGAATAAATTACGATAAACAACTTTAAATTTGATAAATATCAAGGTAGGTATGGAGAATATCTGTTTTGGAGACTCAAATTATCACTCTTTTAAGTTAAGATACATGAGAAATTGTAGTTAGTGTTATTTAAGACTTTTTAATCAAACTCTCATTTCCCTATCCTTTCTTGTCTGAGAACTTTCCCCCAAATGTACTAATAATGCCCCGGTAGACAGGAGCTGACATCATATCTACACAAATAGAAGGATCTTAATTTTAAAATGCATAAGTTATAGAACTATTTTTTTCATTTGAGTACATTTTATTTTTCAAATATATTTTATTGGCAAATAAGTAAGTATTGAGTACTGAGATTAGCCTAAGATGTAATCATTGTAAGAAAATTGGCACTAAAGTGTAGAAATGTATAAAGAACTAGCAAGTAGTTGACTCATGATAGCTTGAATGAGTAATACCGACACACAAAGATGGAAGTCCAACATCATTCATAATGTCATACTTGTAGCCGCCCAACTCCCAAACTCCCAACCAAGGGTCGGCTCAAAATACCGAAATACCAGAAGGTCCTAAATGACAAATACAAACCAATGTGTGTGTGGACTTTGGATTAATGCGTGCGACAACATCATAATTCCCTTGGACTACAAATCATGACTATTTCCCCGAGGATTGAATCATTGAAGCGAATGGATATGCACCTACAATCGTATCATGACTAGATCCCTTCAGTTTCAGTGTTCATTTGACTCGCCAACAAATTAAAAGCTCATTAGAGTCCAAATATTTACTAGTATAAATCAATACATCAAATCATCAATACTAGATATTTGGTCAATTTCATCGCAAACTTTCACAAAGAAGTTACAAGTACATCGTAGATTAATATACAGATATAGAATAAATGGCCAATTATTAACTCCATCCTCCATCCTATTTTTCTTCGTATTTATGAAGCAAACCACTAAGAGAAAAATACTAGTGGTTGCCATAATGGCCACGCTACGAATGAGCAAAGCAACCTTCCTTATCTCAATCTAGTAAACTCAAGCTGATGAGGTTAGCAACCTTCTAGTATGTCTCTATCGAGTTACTGAAGAAAAAAAAAAAAAGCATGAATCATGATTCTTGATAAAACCATGATGAATCATAAAAACCCAAAGTCAAATTTATCTATACATCACCCAAAAGGCTCAAGAGTACATAGTTTCTTTCTATTTTGAATTTTCACCATCGAAACCCAAATAAACTAAAAACAACGGGATTCTTTTGGCATTGCTCTTGCCTCTTTTATGACATCCGCGCAAGGGATGACTTCAGAAGATGTAGCCGGAGATTAAGTCAGATATGAACCTTACCAACGAATGTCGACTACATAATTTGACCAGTTACCGTAAGATATAATAATTGATATACCGATAAGTGTTTGCACCTTCACTTGGTCATATGATAAATGTCCAAATCTTTTACTGAAACAAGTAATATAACCAAAATTCCAAGTAAAACCAGAACGAAAAACATGGAAAAGCAATGCAAACTCAACAAATGGGAAATTCCAAACGTAAGGAAAACACCAACTAGAAGTGGAAAGAATGATGGTGCATCATGCTTGAGGTTGGAATGAGAACAAGAACAATTCGATCTAAGCCACGCTCAATTGTAGAAACATGCATGAACAATCTTTTTTTCCGAACCATACCGTAATTCCGTAAATGGACTAGTAAGTAACCACCAACACTAGGTAATTAGACGACGAATGGGTTGTGTTATGGAGTGGACATTTTAAACTTTGTAGTGGGATCTCCACTTGGCTAGTATCATCATAATTTAAGCAGTAGGAATGATTGTCTTCACAAGAATTTTAGCTGCCTTACGCAAGTGCCGATCACTGTAATTATCGCGAAAACGACTGTCAATAGATGGGCTATCAGTAATTTCCTAACATGATGATAAATTTCCAGAAAAGGCTCCTCCCTGATAACGCAAACACAGCTTGGCTAACAAGCTTGAAGTTGAAAACTTAGCTTATTCTGCCATTTGAAGTAGACGTTCGTTAGCAACCACCGAGTTTTACGAAAGAGACTACGCACCTTACTTGCACATCAAGCTTTTCTGGGTTCGTCAGAAGAGAATTTAGAAATACTCTGCGCATGCTGCAAGATGCAATGAACAGAGAATTCTCACAGACCCATCCAGGATTGTCAATGTAGCAAAGCAGAAGTCAGCAAAAGGAGGCCATGCCTCAAAAAAGATGCAGCCGACCATGCAATTTAGCTGATATCGTAGTGGACCTGCTGGAAAAAAGAAGCCCCAACTTAATGAGCAACAATATTAACAGTTGAGCCAAAGTGAAGTTACAGACAAAAGTGTAACTGGCTGACCTAGTCAAATACAGTAAAACAGCATTTACTTGATAAAACAACCAATACAAATCCTCCTAGTTGTTTTCATGATAATGACAATAGAGCACATTGTTACATACAAATTACAGTTTCCTAGTGCTTAATGACAGGTTTTACCAAGTCAGCATCAACAAAATCTCTAGTGTATCACAAAAAGGGAATGAAGTGCTCATCTTTTTTTTGTCCCAACTTGCAAAACCAACAAAATTGTGGGGTCCTTCAGATTAAATCAGGCATATAAAGATCAGTAAGAGCCCCCAATTCTGCAAATACTACCACATTAACATCTGCCTGTTTCTTCACTCAAACACACGTATATTTCCTCATACATCCTACCATACTACTGCAATATCCTATCAGCCATGGGAAACTGCTTAACATCACAAATCAAGGTAGTTAAAATCATGACAACAGATGGTAAAATCTTTGTATACAGAGCATGCATAAAAGCGGAAGAGGTACTGTCAGAATTCGGGGGTCATGCACTCTCAGATATGCTGCCAGTCAGGCACTACCTGAAGCCAAATACTGAGCTGGTGGCTGGACGTTTATACTATCTTTTGCCTGCACCTCCAACTCGATCCCCAAAGGTTGGGAGAAAGGTCACGTTTTCAGAACCTGAGTCCACACAAGTAGGAGAGATCAAGAAGGCCAGTTTAAGAGTAAAGCTTGTCATCAGCAGACAGGAGCTCAAGGAGATGCTGGGAGATGGAATTGTCTCGATGAAGGATGTAGTTACTCAGCTTCAAACAAATGGAACTGAGACAGGTAAAGAAAATGAAAAGTATTATGACAACGAGACATGGATGCCTTCTTTGAAATGCATACCTGAAGTTGACTTGTAGTACTAGAGACTTCTTACAAACTTTGAATATACTGTATAATTTAAGGTAAAGAGTTCTGCTTTCCCTTCTTATCATGCTCTCTAGTATCGGCATCGCCATCCCAAGATGGAAGTATGCCCACAAAGGTTACAGGACGACTATCAAAACACAACCATGCCATGATATCATGCTCTTTTAGTCGAAGTGCTTGTCGGGCTAATTTTTGAATCAGAATTCAGAAGCACATTGCAAATATTGATACAGGTCATGCAGAATCTTGATACATAGTATAGCAAGAGTAGGAAGATTGAGAAGCATAATTTTCCACATTGTAAACTCGTAATGAATCCTGATTAATATAACAGTAAGCAATCCCTGTCTACCAATCTTACCTGTCAACTCCCCAGCAAAAGATTATAGTCTTTTTAGCTGTTTACATCTGCACATTCAAACGTTAGTCATTGCATTATTTTAACCACCAGGCAAAGTAAATAAGATTCTTCAAAATATACTGAATTCGCTATAAGTTGGCAAAGCTTCTGACCTATGGGCGCTATGGCTATGGTTACATGAGAGAGTAATAAACCATGGAGGCAGTGAACTCCAAAATGGATGCTATGCACCCTGTAGGGCAATTAGTTGACAACTATTCACACACAGAGAATAACACAAGCAAAGTTAAGAAACTTAGGAGCACGAAATAATAAGATACAAAATGAACTTTCTGAAGTTTTAAATTCCTTGACAAAGAACGGCAAACCACAAAAAAAAAAAAAAAAAACAAGGAATGTGCCAGGCTGCCAATAGCGTGCACCATACATCAAACTGTTCCTCTCAGGAAGCTTGCTCCAGTGTTGGCAGCATGGAGGGCGAAATCTATATTGTATACTCCCATAACTGATTTTTCTAACGCATACTTGTCTAAAAGACGCAAATCCTGGTCTGCTACTCTACAATAAACAGGCAGAAGGCAAATAAGGAAAACATCTATTTGTTATTTTGAAAGAACCAATTCAACCAACAGTTTACAGTGATGGTTTGGGGCAATGACTTTATACTTTAACAGTTATCCAAATCTAAATTTCACCCAACATTAGCAACTCCAGCAGCCATGACTGCAGAGTTAATGGCAATAACAGTACACCTTCACATTTAATACATACTCATCATGAAAATATAATAGTTGGCCATACAAATGTTGTGGGTTCAACATACCCTCATAATAGCAGATCAAGACAATGGAAGAAGTATGATGAAATTGTATTTGAAATTTTAAGCCTTGTATCTGTATATATAGTATATACAATCAAATTACTGTATCTGTATTTCATATATGCACAAGATCTGTACACAATCTTACAATATATGTTGCCATCTCTGTCCATTGGAGAAACAGTGGTATGCTTGAAGAACTAAATCTGTCTCCTTTCAACTTCTAGTGCAATTTCATTACGACGAGTGAATGGTAGCGTGAATGGGGGATTGTACTGCATCATGAAGAGCAGTGTAAGTCAGAGCCTATATATTTCCTTAACGTCACTTCTAACTTGTAATGATCGTGTTACAAAGCTTAGAAGAAAAATGGTTGAAAAGGGGCAACGCTTACAGCCTTACCTGTGCAACTTCCAGGTGTGATCCAGCTTTCACTTGATACTCCTTGTCATTCTTAAGAGCATCTATCAACTTTGACTCCCGCTGCTTAACTTCTTCATCAGTGACATAACCTAGTTTCCCATAGTGATGTTGAACACAATTAGTACATAACAAGCAATACAGAAAGATCCGAGGGAAACGGTGAACAACATCAGAAATGAGAAAAGTGATGATACCTGAAAAGGCAGAAACAGCAACTAATCTGTTAGGCACCTCTTTGATCCTGACAGAGGGATCCTTTGGTATTGGCAAATTGGCACCATACTTTGACGGCAATACAAAAGACATCTCCCAATTATCCTGGCCCCCAACCTAATAATAAGTAATAACAATATAATTTGTCAGAATATCATAATAATATACGGTGAGAGGCATCAAAAGTGTCCATAAAAATGAGGAGAAAAAGAGACCTTGGTTGTGAAGACAGGGGTTGTCATTTCCATTTTCTGTCCATCAGACGTTGTTGGCTTACGAGTGATAACAGGTGTTGTCATCTCCATCTTCTCATTAACTATATTCTGAATAATAATAATAATAATAATAATAATAATAATAATAATAATAATAATAATAATATAATACTAGTACAGTAGAGTTAGTTAAATAAGTGACAAGGAAGGAAGGTAGTTAAATTGAATACCTTACCAAACAAGTACTCCGCCAACAGGTTGAATGACTGTGAAGCCCCATTGAAATCAAAGCCTCTATCCCCAGGCATGCTCACCTCCGCTATGAAATAAGGCTGTATTTACAAACTTAATTACAAAAGTGAAACCTTACGAATGGATGGATAAGGTTGGGAAGAGTGCTGGAGAAGATACCTCGAGTTGGCGAATCTCGTACTGCTCTTTCCTGCTTAACACCTTGAACTTGACGGTTTCAAGGTCTGGAACTGCAGACAACAACCAAAAGAGGCTACAAATAAAAATAAAAATAAATAAATGATCGAAAATAGAAGAAGGGAGAATACAAATACTAACCGGACATGAAAGCTTGATCGAATTGTTTGGGAAAAACATAATTGGTGGATTCCGATACAAAATCAGACACAACTCGAGTAGAGAGAGACGCAGACTGAGTAGCCAGGGCCAACAGGAGTGATACCCGAGCTTCCGAAGCCGACATGTTTCGCCGCCGCCGCTGCTCATTATTATTATTATTATTCGCAGTCGCGCCCGCGCGCCAAAATGATCGCCGCTTCACTCCTACTACTACTGATAATGATATCACCGGCGCGTAACCTACTGCTTCCATCTTCTCTAACAACAAATGACAATTTTATTTCCCGGCAAAATATCTTTTCCTCTTTATTTTGGTTCCGAATAGGGAGTACTCCGTATTAGTTATGACGTTCCCTACAAGCCACCTTTTTATCCTCTCTAAATCAATCTTGCAGTACTACACCAACTGCATATAGCAACGAGATTAGTATATGTGATGCTGGTTAGTTGTCTAACACCAGAATATTCAAAACGTGGCTCACAAGTACAGTGTTATCGGTCAAGTCCCAATAGTGATATCACCACGTTACCTATTATCATTATTTTTACTATTTCTCAGCAAAATGGACCGTTTCTTACCAGATACTAAACTACCTATTATTATTATTATTGTTTTCTGCTACGTTATAGTTGACATTTTATGTTTAGCTGTCACACACAAGTAGATGCAATTGATTAATCTCGCAACATGCAATAGTCAACTAAACAGCGTCGAGGATAGAACGCGTCTAATCCTTGTTCAATACACATACAGGTACAATAACATTTCAAGTCTCTTTGTTGAATAAAAGGTTACCACGATTGAAACACCTCTTCTCTGTTTTTCTCTTTTGCTAGCTTACACCCTTAGCAATGCATTATGTTTCAGTTCAAAGCAGCACCCTACCCGTTATTACTACAATAATTCTAGTCATTATCAGGCGTTGGCTGTCCAAGATACTTGCTCACGGTGCCATGCAACGACATCGCCATAGGCCAAGCTGCCTCCAAAGATGTCCAAAGCACTCCCGACGGTTACATCGACCCGTTCCCTACCTGCCACCTTTATCCTCTCCAAATCTTCCAGTCCCGTCACGCCACCAGCATATGTCACTGGAATCTGAAATGGCAACGATTAGTATATGCAATGCTGATCAGATATTCAAATTCCAAAAACCAGATTAGTCAAAAGCTACCTCACCACCTCAGTACAATGTCATCGGTGAGTCTAATTTCAGATCTACAAACACCTACTTTTTCCCCTGTCTATTTATTAATTGCCTTATTCTTCAATTGTTTGGGTAAGGTTCACGTCCCCAACACCTCCCAGACTCAATTGGATATATTGCGAATATAATATTACCACAACCAGTAACCTTGGCAGCAAGGGCTCAACAATGACATAGATGGACTTCTTCAGTCAGATAATCCGTACAATTTCAACGGCTTTTTAGCTGGGTTTTTCTAGAGACCAAGAAATTAGTTTTTCACTGTAAACGTTTAGAGATGTTTGCTTCAACCACATCTCAATCCGTCACCATTTCCTCAGGGTAATGAATTCACTATTCACCTAATATGTTACCATTCCGGGAATAAGTTAGCCTGCAACATAGTAATATTTAAGTAACCTTTGTCTCAAAGTACGCCTAGCAGACCAAGGCTAGTATAGAGACCCTATTCCAGGTGATCTGAAACTTGCTTTAGGCTTCAAATTCCATTACCCTTACTGTTAAATTGGGCTTCGAATTCCGTTGCCTAGTAGGCTAGTACCCTAAGTAACATTTACTTCATCACCCTCTTCCTGTAGCCCAGTAGCCACACACAACTACAGCTCAAATTGTTCCTTCCACCATCGTATCCCATCCCATTCTGTTTTCTAATCTTATTTAGACTTAAACCAACCCCCTTACTTGTATATACCTAAAAGTATTCTAAGTAACTGAGCTACACGGCTTCTAAATAGTAACCTGACGGATAATTACAGCATCCCTGGATGCAAAGAGGTAGCTTGGCAACAAGATATTAGGAGATGCCTTTTCACTATATCATTGTTGTCAATCCTACTCCATAACTCAAACAAGCCAGAGTAATCAGCAGAATTGCCTGTAACCAAACCAAATTGTCATCTTAAAGAAAGAATATCAGTGTGGAAAATCTGTCCTACTCCCTACAAAAATTCTATAACTTTTTGTTATATCTATGGCTTTACTTTTGTGCACATAAGCATAGACACACTCTTCCAGGAAGGAGAGGGGGTTCCGATGTGCTAAGAATTATTGAGACAATCAAATTTGGTGGATGATGTAACTGAGCACAGATGACTCACCCGTGAGTATTTGCCCAGCAATGACACTAGCTCCTCATCGATACCTAACCTGTAGTCAACAATTAATAAGCACACATGAGATTATGTGGCCAAAAGAGTGCAATGCTATCAGATTAGGCAGATCCCATGTTCAATAGTACTGAAGCAATGACGGGAAAAGAAGCAACAAGACAAATACTCACTTTTTGCCTTCGACATCCACTCCATGAACGAGAAACTCATCAGCATAGACTGCAAGAAATTCCAGAGTTTGCTCGTCGACATAAACATCACTGAACTTCTGCCATCTGTCAGTTACAATAGCATATCTACCATCCTACAAAATAAACCACACCTTATTATTTCAGCAACTGTCAAAGATATTGTCAGGTAGAAACCTTCATGACCACCTGCAGGGCTGCAGCCAAAAATAAGAGAACCCTGTGCTTTTCATTCTTCATTAATTATTGTAGGGGGTAGTTAAGAAGGCTTGAGGCTACCTTTTTCCTGCAGCTCAAATCCAACACAAGTCTCTTTCTTCCAACAGCATGAACAAGGTCCTTAAGCCTATCCAAGTCCATTTGCCCATCGTTGAACACATACTGCAGTCAAGTGCAGATTCAAGTTAACAGATAAAGTATGTTTGAACATGAAACTTTGTGTTCTGAAGAAACAAAGATGAAGAAATAGAGGGATACACATAACAGTAATTTGACACAAACAATGGTGGTACGACGCAAGATAGCATATCTTAGGCAGCAAGGGCTTTAGAAAATACTTCAGATAACCAATATTAATTGTCGTGTGTTTATGTGTACACATGTCAAATGTCTTTCAAAATGATACACATGGTCCTTTTCATGGGATCCACAGTTGCAAGGCATGAACAAGTGAGCTCACATGATACTTGGCTTTTGGCGGGTAAGTAATACAAAACTTACATGAATATTGTACTCGTTGTATTAACTACCAAGTGGCCAAATCCCTTTTAACTCTTTCTATAACCACAAGTTCTTGGTATTATTTCCTTCTAATTATGCATTTAGATATATGTTGAAACAATTAGAACTTAAAATAGAGAAGCTGAAGTCTTACGGATGTCACAATAACATGGCTGGCTCCTTCCTGAATGTAGCTTAATGCATTTTCGGCATTGATCCCTCCTCCAATTTGCAGGCCACCTAGATGTTAGAAGATGAAATGATACAGGTGAAATGTTAAGACTTAGTTAGAATCAGTTACGAGTTAAGTTTTCCGTTATTGTGATCTGTTACAATTTATGTGAGTTGGGAAGGTTTTTTGATCTCCGGCTCTCATAACTTTGTTCTAGCAAAGAAATTGCCTCTCTTGAAACAAAGCTTGAGATCCTGGAACAAAGATGTTTGAAAGCAGTTGGATAGACGTCTGAAAGAGCTGCTGGCCAAAGTCAAAGCTTGGGATGCTAAGGAGCCAGCCTTAAACTTATCGGTCTCTGAAAGAGTACAAAGAATGGAGACAAAGAAACAAGTCTCTACTCTTAGAAATTCTATTGATATCTTTTGGAGGCAAAGAGCGAAACAACAATGTATTGATGAGGGTGACCGCAATACCAAGTCTTTCCATAAGGTGGCAAATAACAGAAAAAAGTTCAGCACCATTGAATCCATTTCTGTTTATGGGACTGTCTACTCCGATATTGGCTCGGTGAAAGAGGCCATAGCTGGTTTTTATGAGAATCTTTACAAGAAACTTCCCCACATAGATCACACTTTAGTGGCCTTTCTTTTAATACCATACCCACATAGGATGCTACCGCCTCTCGAATCTAGTTTTTTCGAAGAGGAAGTTTTGGAAGCGATCACCGAGCTAGGGAAAGACAAGTCACCCGTACATTGCCCTTTTTCACCATTTTTGGGATGTGGTCAAAGGAGGTATTATGGGCTTTTTACATGATTTTCATGAGAAAGGTGTTTTTGAGAAGTGTTTCTACTTTTCTAACCTTGATTCCAAAAGTTGCTCGGGCAAACGATATTAAGAACTTTAGACCCATAAAGCTCGGTTAGTAGTTCCTACAAGGTTCTTGCTAAGGTATTGTCTTCTAGGTTGAAGAGAGTGGTCGGCAAGCTTGTAAGTCCGCACCAATATGCTTGTGTTCCTGGCCGTCAACTTTTTGGACGCGGTCCTCATTGCCAACGAGTGCATCAATTCGCTTAAGAAGATTAACTAACCGGGCTTCTTGTGCAAACTCGATATTGAGAAAGCTTTTGATCATGTGTCTTGGAATTTCTTGATTTTTTATCCAAGAAAAGATGGGTTTTCCTAGTAAATGGAGAAAGTGGGTGCTCTTCTTGTTTTTCTGTGCTTATCAATGGGGAACGTGCTAGTTTCTTTAGTAGCTGTAGGGATGTTTGTCAAGGTGACCCTCTTTCCCCTTTCCTCTTCATC
This sequence comes from Spergularia marina, assembly GCA_963680865.1. NCBI lineage: Eukaryota > Viridiplantae > Streptophyta > Magnoliopsida > Caryophyllales > Caryophyllaceae > Spergularia > Spergularia marina. The sequence goes on along the minus strand of OY804555.1, from coordinate 96,567 downwards.
TTAATTATGCAGTCCCTTAGCCTCCTTGTGAGCAAGGCTACTCAGGTTGGCCTTCTATAGCGTATTAACATTAGCAATAACTCCTCTCATCCTCTTAGCATCTCTCACCTTCTTTGGGCAAATGATACTTCGACTTTTTGCAAGCCAACAGAAAATACTTCGGGTTATTTAGGGTGTGTTCTCATCATTTTTGAAACTATGTACGGTCTGAAGAGTGTTGTCATCCCCATAGAAGAGGTTTCTAATCTTAATGGTTTAGCAAGTTTCTTTGGGTGTGGGTTTCAGTTGTTCCCTTCCTCATACTTTGGGCTCCCTCTTGCCTCTTGGTGCTTCCTTAAGTGCAAACCATTTTGGGATCCCGTAATTGCGAGGTTTCAATCCAAACTTTGTGCGTGGAAAACAAAGCCCCTATCTAAAGGAGGTCGTCTTACTTTTCTTAAAAGTACTTTGTGTAGTTTACCGGCCTATTTCATGACGCTTTTCACTAATCCAACTACCATGGGTCACCTTTTGTTCTCTTGTCCTTGGGTCTTGTCTTTGTTCGGATTGAGTTGGGTTCATCCGCGAAGAGCCAAAGATGTCCTCTCCGCTTGAAAAGGGAAAATGAAGAAAGGGTGACTAGCCGAAGTGTGGAAGATGGTTCCAATAGCGATTTGGTGGTGTACTTGGAAAGAAAGAGATCATCACATTTTTTATGATATTATGTTGACACACCAGACTTCAATTTTAGGTTTTTGAGGTGTTGTATAGTTGGAGTCAAGTGTTACATTCCCACCGACACTTTCATTTTTCGGTGGATAAAAATCTCATAATAGTCCCATAGCTTTATTAGCTCTCTTTTGCATAAGGGTGTCACCCCTTTAGGTGTCTTTTTTAATATGGGAGTCACCCCTTTAGGTGTCTTTTTGTATATGAGAGTCAACCCCTTGTTGTCCTTTTGAATATATTGATATCCTATCTTACCAATGTTTTGAAAACCCACCCGGACATTGAACCGGTAGCCTCGAGGGTTTGACGGGTCGACCGGTTTAAACGGAGTCTAAAAAACGGGCGACGTCATCTCTATATACATATACCCAACATTCATCCTCATCATCATCCCCCTTAAAACCCAAACTTATAAACCAAGATCTAATTCTTTGTTGGATTTTATATGATTTGAGGTGGGAGGGATGTATATAAGTCATATGGGAGAGGGGTGAAGATGGTGGAGATATAGAGAAAAAACAACAAGATCAAAAGTACTCAAAGTTTTGGAGTGGGAGTGGCTAACAATGGTGAAGTGGTGATGCCATCGTCTAGTAAATTGGGTACGGAGAAATAGGAAGGACCATTGAAGATGTGATCTAGCTTCTTTTTTTTAAATGAAAACCTGCCTAAAAACTGTGAACCGGGACAGATTTTTCCAAGTTTGACTTTTCGGGTTTTTTAGGGCTAATCGGACCGGGGTGACCTCCGATTCCCGGTTGAACAGGCTCCATCGGCCGGTCCGGTCCCGGTCCACTTTTCAAAACATTATATCTTACTTGTTAAAAAAAAAAGAAAAAGAAAAAAAGAGTTAGGCAATAGTATAAATACAAGTCTCATTATCAAATAATGAAATTTCTCGTTCTTTCTCAATTTCTTTATTCTCTTCTTTCTCTTCTCCTTCAAGCTTCCCAAACTAGTTCAGGATTTAGTTGAGCTTGCTCCTAAAACCTGATCATATCTTCCTGATTAAACCAGAAATACAGTTCCCATCTTTGATATTGTATCATGAAACATCTCCAAAAAAATGATGAAATCACTAGACATAACAATAACAACACATTCCTGATGCAATAGCTAGATCCTACAACTACAAATTAAGCATGCCCAACAAGATAAGCTAAGAGAAGCAGAATATTGTGAGAAAGCACACCAGGATAAGCCTGTAACGCTTCAATAGCAGCAGCTTGGCTCAACGGGTCAGCATCAAGCATCACGACATGACCCTTAAGAAGCGCATCATCCTTATACAACCTTGCAAACTCAGCAGCTGACTTATCCGACTCGAAATTGGTCACAAGAGCAGATAATTGATTCACATCCGATAGGGTCGAGCCTACGATTTGCTTCACTTTACCCTAAAATTCATCAAACCAATTACACTTTAACCAACCAAAATCCAACTTTGTAAAAACCCTAGAAACTTGTATGCGAAGGAAAGTGAGAAAAGAAGATTACCTTGTGGATGTCAATGCAAGGACGGAAACGAGCAGCAGCATCACAAATAACTGAATTGGGATGTTGAGAGGATGACAACCTGTGATGGGAGAGTAGAACCTTCTGACAAAAGAGTGAATGTGAAGATACATGAGAAATCTAACACAAAGATGTCTAATTTAAAATGATGTCAAAATAAAATAAAAATGACATGTAAAAAATGAAAGTGCAACATCACCAAAATTGGAGAAAGTTTTAAGTCCTTAAATGATTACGTCTTATTACTCCAACTTATTTACTACGGGGAGTCCTGTCAGCAATGAGGAGGTTTTATCACACATCCCTCACCTAATTGAGGATGAGATAAATGAGCTGCTAGGCAAGGATCCAACAGAGGAGGAGATTCTCACCGCCATTTCAATGATGCACCCGACGAAGGCCCCGGTTCCGGACGGGCTGCATGCTCTCTTTTATCAGAAGTTTTGGGGCATTGTGGGTAAGGATGTCGTAAGCTATGTACGGCGTTGGTGGAGGTCTGAGGTCGAGCTAGGGGGGCTCAATCAGACCTCAATAGTGCTTATTCCGAAATGCAAGGAGCCGAAGTCGCTTGTAGAGTACCGTCCGATTAGCCTGTGCAATGTACTCTATAAGATTATTTCCAAGACTCTCGCGAACAGATTAAAGGTGTACCTTCCTAGAATTGTGTCCGAGAACCAGAGTGCATTTGTTCCGGGCCGGCTAATTACCGATAACGCTATTGTTGCATTTGAAACTTTTCATGCCATGAAGCGCAAAGGCGAAGGTCGGGGAGGGTCGATGGCTCTAAAGTTAGATATGAGCAAGGCTTATGATCGTGTGGAGTGGTGTTTTTTGGAGGGTGTATTGAAATGCTTCGGCTTTTGTGATGAATGGGTGGAGAAAATTATGAGGTGTGTGAGAAGTGTGCGGTTTTCTTTCTCTTTCAATGGTCTCTTGAGGGGTGAAGTGACCCCGTCAAGGGGTTTGCGTCAAGGAGATCCAATTTCCCCGTACCTCTTTATTTTATGTGCCGAGGCTTTCTCGATGGCACTTAATGCAGCTGCTGAGAGAGGTGATATCCACGGAACTAGGGTGTGTCGTAGGGCACCGAGAGTTTCCCATCTGTTTTTCGCTGATGATAGCATCCTTTTTGTGCGTGCAAACCTTTAGGAATGCTCGGTTTTAGCTGATATAATCCAGTATGAGAGAGTATGAGAGAGCATCCTCAGATCATTAATTATGCGAAGTCAGAGATTTCATTTAGCAAGAATGTGCCAACGGCGAGACGACAGGAAATTTTGGGGGTCTTGCGGGTCCGCGAGGTAGAGAAGCACGCCAAATATCTTGGCCTCCCTACGAATATTGGGAAGTCGAGGAAGTCCGTGTTTGCAATGTCTGAAAGAGCATGGAAGAAGTTACAAGGGTGGAAGGAGAAGTTCTTATCTATGCCGGGCAAGGAGGTTCTTATTGCAAGCTATTCCGACATACATGATGAGCATTTTCTGCATCCCAGGACCCTAATTGACGAAATTCACTCTATCATCGCCCGGTTCTGGTGGGGTGCGAAGGGTGCGGAACGAAAGATTCATCGGTCGAGCTGGGAGAAGTTATGTAAGCCGAAAGCGGAAGGTGGGATGGGTTTCCGAGACCTGAAGATTTTCAACCAAGCTCTGCTCGCAAAACAAGGGTGGTGGCTGGTTTGCTACCCGGAATCTCTTGCTCGCATGTTCTACGTGCAAGGTACTTCAAGTCTTACCCCTTCTCGAGGCTAGGAGGGGTTACGACCCCAGCTAGTATGTATGGAGGAGTGTGTGGGGAGCAAAATCCTTACTTCTCGAAGGGGTTAAGTGGCGGGTGGGCAGTGGATCCCGAATCAATGTCTGGAATGACTCATGGCTCCCTGGGAATCACTCATCCCGTGTGCCGATCAAACCAACCTGGGTTGACGCGGACATGAAGGTTTCTGACTTAATCGACCAATACTTGGTTACCTGGAGAACTGATTTAGTCTCGCTGCTTTTTAATGAAAGTGATGCAAGGGACATTTTGAGCATCCACATCAGCTCAGCTCACGTTTGCCGACTGATAATGTTTGTTGGTGGCCGTGTAAGGATGGAGTCTTCACGGTCCGTTCCTGTTATTGGAACGGAGTGGTTGGGGAGAGAGGCTGGAGGGAGAGCTCTACGGTTTCCCCGGACCAACAGTTATGGAAATCCGTGTGGGGGCTGGAGACGCTCCCAAAGCTGAAACACTTTGTATGGAGGTCATGCTGTGGGGGCCTAGCTGTAAAGGAGAGATTGTTCCATAGACATGTGGCTCCCTCCTCGATGTGCTCGATTTGTGGTGGGGATGATGAAACAATTGTACACGCATTGCTATACTGTACAGTCCCGCAACAGGTGTGGCAGTCCTCCTCCTTTAAGCCCCTTATTGACAGCCGTGCTTGGGGGTCTTTCAAGGAGATAGTAGTAGAGGCGAGAGGTAGCTTGGAAGAGTCTGACCTTTGTGATTTTCTTGCTATTGCGTGGACGATGTGGAAGTGCAGGAATGAGCAAGTCTTCAACAACACCGTCCCAAATCTTGAGGTAATTATCCCAGGTTTTATGCGCCTTACTCGTGACATTGTTGATTATCGGCAGTCAACTATGATGCCGAGGAGTGACCACCAGCCTAGGACAAGCTCGTACTAGTTTCCGCCTCCTTTGGGTTATGTCAAAGTTAACTCGGATGCTGCGTGCGGCCGGGATGGAAGTGTTGGCTTGGGTGTGGTCATTAGGGATAACAACGGGGTAATCCAGATGGTAGCGTCGAAGTGGATGGAGAGATCGTGGAGTCCGGCCATGGCTGAAGCTGAATCGGGGCGATGGGCTCTTCAGTTGGCGCTAGCTGAAGGTTTTGTTAATGTTGTGTTTGAAAGTGATGTCATGGGTTTGATCTTCGCACTTCAAAAACCGAAAGCATGAAGGAGTTCCGAAGCTCTGCTCGTGGATGATGTATGTGTGCTTGGCAATCATTTGAGAACTTCTTGTGTTCACATGTAAAGCGAGGTGGTAACACTCTAGCCCACTTAGGTGCGAGACTAGCATGCCCTGATAATCGTATTGTCACCCTTGTAAACGATTTTCCGGCAGGGATTTTAGCCTTGGCCGCTCTGGATATGGATGAATGAAACGTCACGTTTTCCCTTAAAAAAAACAAAAAGTCACACTATTTTAGAAAGTAACTATAAGTTCTCCTTTTCCAACTTAGGCCCTGTTCGGCAATACATTAAGGAGTAGAAAGTAGCATTTTGACCAGGTCAAAGTACTAATGTACGTGTTTGGATGACATAATTCAAGTAGGTAAGCGGTTAGCATTTTATCTAGCATTTACGAAATGCTACTCAAATTGACACTTAGGGCTAAAAAACTAGCATTTCTATTTTATATTTTTATATTTTTATATTTTATATAGTTTTAATGACTCAACAACTACTTCTGCCGACAATATCTAATATATCAACGGCTACTTTTTGAGCAAACACTACCTGCTACCAAAACAGGTACATGTTACTCGTACAGCTACTTGCTACTCAAAGAACTAGTGCAACCGAACAAACGCCATGTTCGGCAACACATAAACAAGTAGAAAGTAGCATTTTGACCGGGTCAAACCTACTTTACCTGTTTGGGTGACATTTTGAAAGTAACATTTTAAATAGTCGTTGCCATTTTAGGTAGCATTTGGGAAATGTTTCCCAAAGTAACATTCTGAGTAAAAAAAACTAGCATTTCTATTTTATATTTCTATGTACTAGATAGAACAACTACTTCTACCGAACACGTCTAACATCAACTGCTACTTTTAGAGCTAACAGGTACATGCTACTCAAACAGCTATCGCATCCGAACAAAGCCTAATGGTAACATTGACACTTCCTTATGGATTTAGTATCCCGAGAGTTATATTTCAAAAAGTTCAACTACATTATGTACCCACTAAAGCACATCATATAGAAATGAATGAAACTGAGGGAGTAAAATCTTTTTTCCCCTATGTTAGAGTATAGGGCAAAAAATTATGTTCATACAAAGAGTAATAAAGAGTTAGACCACAATTTATACTCTCTAGTTTTTTTAAGCTACTCTTGTACGATTTGTACTTTCTCCGTTAACTTTTTTGTTATTTTTCTGATTTTCTCGTTTGGTTGCCATGGGAAAACATGAGAATCATAGAATTAAAAGTGAGTTATTTTGATTGACAAAAAAAATTGTAAAATGGGGTACAAACTTTACTTACTTCCTCTTGGTAATTTCTGATACAAGTGCGCAACGGATTTGAAACTTACTATAGGACAGATTGATGTTCTGTACTACTATAGGACTATTTTGGGATTTTCTGTTATATGGGACGAAAACAAGAACAGCGAAAAGAATAAAAGATATGGATGAACAAGTTAGACCTATAACTCGTCCAAACAATGTCAATCCCTAGACGCCGCCGATCTAAGTAATGATACACTACTCACTAATAACGCGATTAGCAAATAATGTCGAACTAAGAATAGCACTACTTCACTCAATCTAATACTATATATTAAAACCTGAAACCAAGTCTTTACCAAGTCTTTCCTAGGTTGACACTTGGCATACATTAATTGGATAGAGCATAAAAATAGTATTAAAATACAATTATTGATTAACATATGGCAATAAATTATCATATTAGCTAATTTATGGAAATAATAAACATGGTAATTTAGTTTATAACATGAGATATAAGGGATAATATTATGGTGGTTGGCTAATTTATATTAATAAATTTGAATATGACGTGATATAACGGTTGACGGAATAGTAGAATGATATAATGTAACATGTGACTAGATAATGGGATTGAAACTGTAAAATGGGTGACATAAAAGTGGAAATATGATAATACGATGAGTGAGTAAAAGTACATAATAATAAAATATGACGGGGGACAAAAGTTGATTATAGCATCCTACTACCCTTAATTGTAAAATTAGAACAACGATAAAACATGCTGTCATTTTTACAAAACGAGTATAAACATTATAAATAGACAAGCCCGGGCGTAGCACAGGCATGCAAACTAGTTTGTGTTCAAATCTTGAACCCATTGAAAGAAACTCTCTTTCGACTGTTCGATATTAATTCTCAAACTCTGTGTGTAAAAATAACCCAAAGGGGTGCTATTTATAATATCCTAGACTTCCTAAAATCAAAACTAGCAATCGGAAACATGACTTCCACTAACTTTTCTAAGTAATGCTACTTTCCACAATCTCCTCCTCTTAGCTTTCCCTAAAATCCACTTCCAATCAAAGATAGACTTATCTCTAGTTTTGGCAGTTTTCCCTATCTGACATTGTATCAATTTCAAATTCCAATGGAAACTTATATACCACAAATCAAAGCATACAAAATTTGGGAATTCGTTCAAATTAACCAGATGTGAGCAATTGATTTGTATGAACGTGAATTATAAGGAAAATTACACTTCTTATAAGAACTAGAGCTTGGCATTGATTGATTCAAGGGGGTCAGCCACGGATGTTCATGTGAAATTGGACCCAACAAGAGCACACCATTAACTAACATTGAAACTTACAAACGCCTTGTTGAATAGCTGATTTATCTCACTATCACTAGGCCTGATATAGCCTAGTTTGTCCAACTTTTGAGCCAGTTTCTCCAGGATCCACATCGGATCATATGCAAGCCGGTAGGAGGGTGCTGACTGCTGAGATACCTCAGGATCCACATCCACCATCACTAGGCCTGATATAGCCTACCTCAAGATAAGTCAGGACAGGGAATTTTGCTAGCAAACTCATGGGAAGCAAAGTCCACTGCTTACTTACTGTGACAGTGACTGGGCTTCATGCCACCGGATATTGTATACTATTAGGCGATTCTCCTGTCGAGAAAGAGTCGTGGCTCAATCCTCAGCTGAAGCCGAGTATAGAGCTATAGCTCTTACTACATGTGGGGTAACTTAGCTGTTCAAATTACTTAAAGACCAAGTGCGACAATATGACAGCCATTTCCATTGCTGCAAAATCCGGTGCACCAAGTGGACTGTCTGACAAAATTGCCCAAGCCAACACTTGCCTGATGTCCTAACCAAACCCCTACCTCTAAACAGCATCATACCTTATGACCAAAAATAAAACTTCATTCTAAAATTCATCAAATTAATTACACTTTTAACCAATCAAAATTTTGGTTTCAACTTGAACAATAGTTTACAAGAGCATTAAAAAAGTTACCTTGTGACTGAAACGAGCAGGAGCACCACAGTTTATGGAAATGGTATTCCGGTGGGAGAGTACAAACTTTGGATGAGAAAAACCTGGAGTTGAAAAGCCCATTTATTTTTTTATCTCTCTTTTTTTTTTTTCTTTTTTTTTCAGGGGCGGCGCGTCACGATAGTGATACCTCATAGTACTAGGGTTGCACGACAGATGTCAACTTTTTTTATCGTTTGGGGTCCAGATGTTTTTATTGTATTGTTAAGGGTCTAAGCAAAACGGCCGTCAGTTCCCTTTTCCATTCTTTCTCTCTACCACCAATTCATCTCTCCAACCATGGTGAGCAGCAAATCTCCATCAACACCTAATCTGGCCAGATTTTTTTTTGCAAGTAGCCAAGTAAAGTCATGGTAATTAGATGATCCAATAACTTCATGATCAAACATCCATATGGGTTGTCTGTTTCCCCGATTGCTTGTTAAGCTCCATATAAATCACCCAAATTTTGAAATTCATTTTCTGTAGGTTGTAATTTGGTGTGTAATTGAGCTAATAATAATGGAGGAATCGGGTTGTCAACTTGTCATTACTGTTTGAAATTTTTTTAAAATAGAGAAGAAATCCCTGTTTTGTTGTATATATTTTGGGTTGGGATGTTGTTATTTTGTATGTTTTGATAAATTTCAATATGAATTGAATGAAATTATACATAAGTGAAGAAATTGAAAGAAGGTGGGTCGAAAAGATCAGAAGAGGAAGATGGACAGCAGTGTTCATATATGGATCCCAAATGACAAAAAGGAGACTGGAAACTGGAAAGGTTTAACGGCAATTTAACCTCAGACCCCAAATGATAACAAACAAAAGTTGAGACTCCAAACGAAAAAAGAGTTCAATCATCGGACCCCAAATCGAGGCTTAACTCTGTAAAAGAAGTTTTGTTAGGTGTTGTTTGGATAAAGCGAAAATTAATTTATCGTGGGAAGTATGAATTAATTCCTAATGTAAATTCTTAGGAATTTGTCTAAGTGCATTTGGATACCACGCATGAAGTTAAGATTCCCTGACTTTTTTTTTCCCACGGGTTGTTTGGATACACTACTTCACTTCACATGTTAGTTATTAAGAATACTATTTTACCCTTACTTTTTTTTTTTTTTGTGTTCAACCACACAAATGTAAGGGGAGTAATTAAAATTTTGAGGGCAAAAAAGTAATTTTTTGGAATTAAAAGCACATGAATTTGGAATGACCAAGGGGGTAATTAAATTGCTATAGTGGATATGAATTAGATATACGCAACGATTTTCCAATACCCATACTTGATAAAAAGTGATATCCAAACAACCCATTCAAAACCAAATTCGCAGGAAAATGAAATTCATGTGGAAATAGAGGGTATCCAAACTAGTGTAGACTAGTTTTTTGACCCGTGCATATTTGCACGGGAATTACAAAAATATAATTATATGTGTCATGTAATATATAATCAATCGGTATATGGTACATCGGGGGTACGTAGCTCTAGGTACCCCCAGTTCAATGGTATATAATGAGTGAAAGTAGGGAAATAATGATTGGAATAAAGGTGTATATAATGATTGGAAATTCAGAAATAATGATTGAAAATATATAATGACTATAATGTTATATATAATGAGTGAAAATCGGAAGTCCATGAGTGAAAATTGAGAAATAATGAGTAAAAATTGTAAAATAACATCTCCTATTAACTCATGACAACACATCGACTCCTTTGCACGACCCTCCCACCACTAACTTTGAAACTTGACCCCCTAGATGAATATTTTTCTTTATATGTGCATAACCTAATTGTTTATATCTTTATCTTTATTTTTGTACAATTCAAACTAATTTATTTGTACCAACTCCATAAATCACTTTTCATATTCCGTAGTGTTACACATATGTATGAGGATTAATAACATTTATTTTAGATAGTCTCCACCTCTCTTACCCGTATCAAAATTTCTAGCCAACTCCTAACCCTATCGATTTCTCTACCTGATCTCCATAATTAAAACTCACACCCTCGTCAAAATATCTTGATAACCCTCAACTCCTATCAACTACCCGTCTTCTTAACATCCATACGATCATACCTGATACTCCCACCCCGTCAAAATTATCCCGTACCCCAACCCTGTCGAAACTTAGTCGATGTGTAGCTTTACTAAAACATGTCCTACTTTGACGTAAGATTGATACATGTCATAAATAGATTAAGTAAAACCATAAAAACTTAGATGAGCCTAATTAACACCAACGTATTAGTTTTACCACATCATTTGTTAATATAATTATGGGTCATCACTTTTATATTAGAAATGATAATATATAAAATAAAAAATACCTCACGACCATTAGCATATAAGAATAGTTAGGTAAGATATAAAACTATAAATTACTTTCCTTGTGTTATTGTCCTTATTGGAAATGATTTTTTTTTCTTTTTTGTAAATGTTTTAAAAACATTGTTGAATTCACTAACCCACAACATCTTCCCTCCTGTTATCGCCTACCCAAGAGTTCGTGACCATTAACCACGCAGGCCTAAGAATCCAGGATACCAAAAAAAAAAAATGAATACTATAATACGAATTTTCAATTATGTCATCATCAGTCCCTAAGTCATCATCATTGATTTTTTCATATAAAATTGTGAAACACTATAGTCGATTCCATTAAAATTTACTCATATTCTGAAAATGTTAATTTTTTTTTTAACTATAGTCTATCATACAAATCATTCATGATTGAGATGTTGGGGCTCACAAATTTGAATGCTTAGTAAATGTCTTGAAAACATTAATCGGTCAATGTTAATTTGATAATAAATTTCGACATTTTTCTTTTTTCTAAAGTTGGATATGAATTTCTTGCATTAATCATTATCATGGTCCATTTTATGTTAGATTAATGTAGTATGGTGTAATTATTTTGTTTCCATATTTGGGAGTAAATAGAAATTTTTTTTTCATATTATTTTTAAGATTTTATAATTTTGTTCACACTAAACAACATCTGACTTGTACTCGATCATTCCTTTGTATAGAATGAATTATAATTAGGAAAATTTAACAAGAATAATCCCAACTTTCATTTGTCTTCCCAAAATAATTCCAACTATCTCAAAATAATCCAAACTTTCAACTTTGTTTCTGAAAATGGTCTTAATTTTCCAAACCTACAAACAAAACCAATGTCAAAACCAAGATTGACATATTCGTTGTATTATCAACTGGAGAGTAGTTTATTGTATTTTAGTACGGAGTAGTTAAAAATTAGACGAGATAGTTTTAGTGGAATTACAAAGGTAGGGTGAGAGCGAAGTCGCGTCTTTCATAGATCTGTAATTCTGTGCGGGCTTGTTCACTTATGAGCCACTCACCTTCCCCCCAAACAACACAAAACCGTAGTAACCTCTGAAATTCCTAAATAAATAAATGGGAGTTTGGCTGAAATTCCCCAAAGAATTATTAATGAGATGAGTTCAATTTCAATCTGCCTGTCATCATCATCCCTCAAATCCCGCCATTTATCTATCTCCAGAAACCTGCCTTATCCCGCCATTAATGTCCTACTCAATCATCAGCAGCGGCAGCGGCAGCGGCAGCAGCTCTCACTCCCTCGCGTCCGCCTGAGGACTCCTAGGTTTAGGGTTACCAGCAGCATCGATGTTCCCTCAACAATTAAGCCTGGTGGCGTCGTCGAGACCGACTACCTGCCTTCCGATGTTCGTAAGCGTGCCATGGACGCCGTTGATTCTCTCGGAGGTCGGGTTACCATCGGCGACGTCGCTGCCAAAGCCGGACTTAAACTTCAATTAGCTCAAAAATCCCTTCAAGCTCTCGCTGCTGACACCAATGGCTTCTTGGAGGTACTACTTTGATTCATATTCAATTTTGATTTGATTCATAAAGTTTATTACTTTGAAACCCAAATGCAATGCATCAAAGGGGGTTTGTCCGAATTTGAACAGGTGTCAGACGAAGGTGATGTTTTGTATGTTTTTCCAAAGGATTATCGTTCCAAGCTTGTGAGCAAATCACTTCGGATGAAAATTGAACCTTGGGCTGACAAGGCTAAGGTTTTCATTCTTCCTCTACTTTTTCTTGCCACCCCTAGTTTTATGCTTACCTTAATATTCTCACATTTTCACCCCTATTATACTCCTCTTGTTTTTCTTGGGCAGTCTGCAGCTGAGTATCTAGTTAGGGTTTCCTTTGGGACTACTTTAATTGCTTCTGTCGTTATCGTCTTTACCGCTATCATTGCCATCATCGCCTCTGCTGAAAGGTATCTTCTTCATCATTTGATATCTTACACATTCTATTTTACTCAGTTTAGGTCTTTGAAATTTGAATCTTCCCTGTGTTTTCATTTTCGCAGTGATAGAGACAGTAACAGTCGAAAGAGGCGTGGAAGCTCCTTAAATTTGGATTTTGCATTCTATGGTACCCGCAATTTGTTCTGGTAACTTAATCACACTCATTCTCCAGTACTATATTCATATCTAATCAATCGAAAGCCTATCAACATTTTCTTTTCAGTACTATATTCAACTTACATTTAATCTGTTCCTTACTAGGTACTGGGATAGAGATTACTACAGAAGAGCACCAAGAAGAAACAATGAGGGCGGCTCAAATTTCATTGAATCAGTGAGTTGGACTATCTCTTTATCTGACACTGTCTTGCTTGAGTATTGACCATGGAAAATATTGTTGGGAGGGTTTTTGCTTGGATAGCCGACCCCAAATGAGTTTCGGACTATGGCTTTGTTTTTACTGTTGTTGTTGTGGTGCAAAGATTAAGGCATTGTTCTTCCGTGCTGTAGATTTTCTCATTTGTGTTTGGTGACGGTGATCCAAATCAAGGAATTGAAGAAAAGAGATGGAAGATGGTAATATCTTGAAACTTCTTTAACTGTCTGATTTGTTACTTGGTGGCTCTTATGTTCTCAGTTCTCCTAGTAGAGAATTCGGAGTTCTCTTCTACAGAATGACTTTGGCAATTGTGTTATGTATATATGTGTTCAGCTTTGCAATCATAAGTGTCGTTAGCATTCTTTTTTCTAACCTCTTAGATAATGAACTTGCTTCAATGTGATAATCTGAATGTGGTAGGCCACTTCAGACACTGGTCAATTTTCCATGTAATTAGGGCATATCACTATATTGTTGTGTGTAGATTGTAGATAAAAACTGTGAGATTTAATGAAGTTGTGACCAACACAGTGATAGACTGATAGTATATCATAGCACGAATGGAAAAGAGATTTGCATATTATGGGTAGCCCTCATCAACATTCTGATGTTGTATAATATTGACTTGGTTGTCTTATGCGTTACTTCTATCCATGTCAAAACAGATGAATACTAAAATGTGACTTCTGATATGATTCATTAGCTAAAACTGCCTAAACTGTAGTCACATTCCAGGGTTCTGCCTAAGCAGCCATACCTGGAATTATTATGTGCCTTGATTTAGTTCTCTCTTACAGTACTATTCTCATTGTGGAATATTACTAGTTCTCTCTTTTCATTAATCATCTTATTACCTGCCACTGCCGTAGATTTTCATCTTTTGGTCCTATGCGTCCCTTTGCTTCAGTTTTTATCATCTGTATAATATTTCGAATATGTGGCCTTTTAGCTTTCCGCATGTTTTATTGTCCCCATTGGTTTCAAACTAGAGTTCTGCTAAGTTACTATTTTCAAGTAGTCACTAATTTGCAATTGCTTGGCACTTTGTCTATGCTTTATGATAAATTAAACCAAGTATGTTCCTGTTCTCCAGATCGGCCAGTATATAACTTCAAACGGTGGCGTGGTAACTGCTGAAGAGCTTGCCCCATATTTAGATGTTGGCACCAATGACAAGGTTCATTCCTGGTACTTTTTCTTTATGTTCGATAATCTATTGTCAGTCTGGAAGCTTATATGTTTTAATCCCCCCCCCCCCCCCCTTTTTTTTTCTTTTCAGAATGATGACTCCTACATATTACCTGTGCTTCTACGGTTTGATGGTCAGCCAGAAATTGACGAAGAGGTTTGTTTAATTAGAACTTGAACTCTTGATCTGTGCATGTGACTTCTGGGAGGTAATCAGAGGTTTAGATTTGGGTTATGTACTTGACTAGGGGTGTCAATATTTGAAGGATTTGCACTTATCAGTGTTCCCCCACTCAAAATCACACTACCTTCCGAGAAAGAGCTTCTATAATCGCGTTGTAGGAGTATCTAAGCTTTGGCTTTTCTCATCTTTTCTATTGTTCTGTTAGCTTATAGCCATTTTCGTCCTGGGTTCCTGCCTGCTGTACTACCTCCTATGTCTACCAACTTAAGACTTAAAGCCACCTGTGACCATCCTGTGGCATTTCTTGTCATTAGGGTTGCTATTCTATCAACGACAGAGTGAGCCTCTCCAGATTTGTTGTTCTACTCTAGTATTTCCATCATTGGGGTTTATTATGTTGCTGAATGAGAGCATCTTTCTGTACAAAACAATGAGAATTCTATGCCTACCCAAGTTTCAGGTTCTTCTGTTCGGTTGCAGGGAAATATCCTATATAGATTCCCATCACTTCAGCGAACTGCGGCATCAAATAGGAGTGGAACAAAGGAGGGTATTGGGGCAAGGTGGTCTGAATTTGATGGAAGAGTGAAGAAGTTATTTGAGGAGAAGAAATGGGAATTCAGGTATGAGCTAGTACTGTTAAAAGCCTGCTCCCTTCTTCAAGTATCATAAGTTTTTACAGTATCTTTTTTCTTGCAGTCAAACAAAGGTTGCTGACAGAGCAGCTGTCATTGGACTGGGTGCACTCAATTTGTTTGGAGTGATTGTTCTCGGCATCTTGCTAAAGTGGGTTATTACGAACTGTTCTTCTGTCTCTTCCTTCCAGCGTGTCTGTATATACATGTATCCGTTTGTTTGAAAACTGATCATTATTATTTACTTCTATTTAAAGGGATATGGCAATTAAACCAAGTGGCTTCATCTCATTCGCTGCTGCATTATTTCCTGTGCTTCAGGTTTGATCTGGTTCCTGATCTTGCATTTAATAGCATTTTACAATTCTTCTTGGAGACTCCGTGTGGAACAGATTGGAGACATCATCATTATCCTTCCTATTTCTCATATTAAGGATGACAATGTGCTCTGTTTTGATTGACCAAAACCTGAAATAAAGGGGTAAAAGTTGGGTGAATGGTGATTCAGGTTCATGCTGGTTCATTTATTACCATTTAAGATTTGAAACTAAGAAAAAGTCTTGCAGGTTTATGCTGGTTCATTTTTTGCTATACCATTGGTCCGTTGGATTCTCGTTCTCAAGGCAAATAATGAGATAGAAAAAAGGAATCAGATGAGGGCTCTGCGAGCTGAGGCACTTGTGTCACCAGATCTTACACTGAAGCGCAAGGTAGGTTCTTTAATGCTTGCTGTATGCCGTAGGTTTGTAGTGAATATTCTACTGATGCTAAATGTCATTGAAGTAACCTTGGTACAGATACCGTGGTCACTCAAATTGATCCGACGTGCACTTTTTGCCTGTTTCGGAAACCTATAATATTTGTGTAGCTCAAATATTCTGCTAAAACCAATGATATTACCCCTAGGGGCTTCCATAAAAAATTGGGCTGTTTTTGTGTCCGAACTTTTTGGGCCAAAAACCGTGGATTATAGCCTTCGTTTTTGCCCAATTTCGATCTTTTTGGCCACTTTTTTCAAATTGGGCTGTTTTTGTTTCCGAACTTTTTGGGCCAAAAACCGTGGATTATGGCCTTCATTTTTGCCCAATTTCGATCTTTTTGGCCACTTTTTTCAAATTGGGCTGTTTCTGTTTCTGAACTTTTTGGGCCGAAAACCGTGGATTATAGCCTTCGTTTTTGCCAAATTTCGATCTTTTTGGCCACTTTTTTCAAATTGGGCTCTTTTTGTTTCCGAACTTTTTGAGCCAAAAACCGTGGATTATGGCCTTCATTTTTGCCCCATTTCGATCTTTTTGGCCACTCTTTTCAAATTGGGCTGTTTTTGTTTCTGAACTTTTTGGGCCGAAAATCGTGGATTATAGGCTTCGTTTTTGCCCAATTTCGACCTTTTTGGCCACTTTTTTCAACGTATCTAAATGTTCACAATGCATTGTCATAGATTACTTGGGAGTTCCCTTCAACTCTTATCTTAAATGAATTTGTGGGTTGGTTCTTTGTTAGGGAGTCTTTTACGCCTCTTCAACTCTTGTCAGTTGTCACCCATTGAGGCTCGCGTGTGCTTTTTACCGTTTCTGGGCACCTGTCATGTGTTTAGCTGTGTGGTTTTGCTAAAACGCATGATATGTCCCTAAGGGTTCCCATGGAAATTTGAGCCATTTCTATTGCTCGACCGTTTTGGGCCAAAAACCATGTATTATTATATGCTTCAGTTTTGGCCAATTTTGATCAAAATTTTGAAAGTAGCCATATGCTCCGAAAACTTTACCATGAACAGCTTTAGAGTACTATTGTTGGATTTGAGGGTGGTTACTATGTTAGGGATGTTCTTTAAGCTCTTATGGCACATGTCACCCGTTGAGGCTTTACCACGTACAACGTTGGACTACTCTTTAATGCTGTTTGGTGATGGGGGGCCTATTTTATGTCAGTGATGAGGTGCTCACTGCGTATGAAATATATCGTACTAGGGGAATTCTGCGTCTACTGTGTACGATGAATGAGCTACCTAAACCTCATCTGACTTTTTTTGTTACAAGCTACCTAGACCAATCAAGGTGAATATAAGCCTTTACTCTCTTGGCTTGCTTTAGAGAGAGGTAGAGATTAGTCAGTAGCTTTGACATCAACATGGTATGAAATTGATTTAAGAAGTGTCCCACTAGCTCCCTTCCATTCCTCTGTCATCTGCTGCTCTCTGGTGGCCCGGTAGTCAGAATTGGACTTGTGGCATAGACCTAGGCAGCTTTTGGTCACCACAATTGCTGCCCTTTTCGGTTGTGGGGTTGATCTGAGTGAGAGTTCACTTTAGGGGCAAGTGGTGGTCATGTGGGCGAGACATTCTGAAGCTGTCGTAAATAACCAAAGAGTACTTGTCTAAATTCAAAGGTTGGAGGCTCATCCATTTAAATTTTTTGCCCTGCAATTGATTTGCTGGTTTGGTGGAAATTCAGAAGTCTATGTTTGGGAAATGAGGCTTTCTTGTGGAATGTTTATACAGTAATCATACTTTTTATAGTTTGATACAAGGAGAATCCTACAAATTCTGGGAGAAATACATTTTGTCGAGTCAATCTAATAGAATCGTGGATTAACTCTTTCTCCACCTACATTTCTTGAGAAGGTGCTTTGAAAATCAAAGTGGCTCAGTCTTTGCCATTGCTTGTAGAATCAGTGATTTTCTGCCATCTTTCACTTTACGTCTTGAATGTTGCAAGTCTACTTTTTTCTAGTGTGAAGTTCCATGCTATATAGCTTTTCTGTTTTTGATAATGCTTGTGGACTGGAACAGATTGTTGTGTAAGCTGTAGACAGGTTACATTATTATTTCTCGTTTGCTAACATGAATGGTTTCAGCTATTGAGTGCTAGGAAGATGGCACAGAGAACAGTGATTGGCAGTGACCGGATTGTATACAGCACAGACAAGGGCGTAGATGAGTACGAAGAACAAGAATGGGAGAAACGATTTCAAGAACTGGAGAGGGCGGACTGATAAGTATGAAGTGACTGTAAATCCATTATTTTTGGTGGCGTCAGAGGGTAGATAGTAACCAGAAACATATGATTATTGTATTAGAGAAGCAGGGGGGGTAGTTGTTTGCCTAATTTGTGCAACCACGGTTAAGCGTTAGCATGGGCATGGTTTTAAAAATGTTGGCTTTGTACATGTACAGATGAGTTACCTATCAACTAACATATACTCGTATACAAGTAACCCAAGGAATGTGCCTGAGATATTTCCGTTTACGTAGAACAAATTTTCAGAAAGTAGTACGTATAACTAGTATAGGTACATCCTCGAGGAGTACTGCGAATCAGATAACAAAAGTGTTGTGTTGAGATTGAAATCGCAATAGTCTGAGAGTTATTACAGCATCAGTTAAAGAGTAAAGTAGTGAATCCAGTTTATGCAATTGGCATCTAAGAGTGAAAGTATTTGACCATTTGGATTTCCTTTTGATTGAAACCACATTTCTCATAAAAGGCTTTGTTATGAGCACTGCAATCAAGAATGACCTTGTAGCATCCCACTGACTGTGCGTGTGCACTCAGGTATTCGATTATTTTCTTGCCCAACTTCATCCCGCGGGCAGTGGCATCAACCACCACATCTTCAATGTGGGCAGCCTTACCACAATTCCTCACGAATTTCTTCTCGATGAAGACACTTCCGGTAGCTACAATCCTCCCGGTTTGATCATCTTCAATGACACATATAACGTGGTTGTCACCCTCAGCAGCCAACTCGTGGAATCTGACTTGAAAATCGGCGTCTGACACAGAATCGCAAACAGTGAGCTGACGTAACAGCTCAATGAAACCCTTGGTGTTGTCCGTGATTTCAAGCCTTCTGATTTTGTGATTCGAGTTGCCGCTTTGCATTTTTCACTTGTCAAAGGAAACCATAAACATCAGCTTTATCTTATGTTATATCAAATCAAGGAAGCATTCCCTTAGATCTATACGACGAATCAACACATACAATTCAATTATATCAAATGAGAAAACCAAATTCAATTAAAACCCCAAACCTGATGATTAGTACGTATGAGAATGAATGAATGATTCAAACTTGTTGTCGGGCACCAACAGAAATCAAATCAAATCACAAATTGAGGCGTAAACCACATCTTATGGTTAATAGTAATAGCAGCAAACTAGCAAGTGGGTTTTCTTTTTTATTCATTCTAAAATTACGTATTTGTCCCTGTATAATTTGACGACTCCGTAATTGTGAGCCACCGAGTGAAAAAGAAAGAGAAGAAGAATAATAATGGGGGAGATGGAGTTGTCGGAAGTGCAAACCCTAGAAGGACACAGTGATCGGGTGTGGGGCCTTGCTTGGAAGCCGTCTTCCTCGGTGTTGGCATCCTGCAGCGGAGACAAGACAGTCCGCATCTGGGAGCAGTCTTCTTCAGGTGGTGGTTCCTTCGAGTGCAAGGCTGTTCTCGAGGACACTCACACCAGGACTGTCAGGTCATGCGCTTGGTCTCCTTGCGGCAGACTCCTCGCCACCGCCAGCTTCGATGCAACCACCGCCATCTGGGAAAACGTCGGCGGCGATTACGAATGCGTCTCCACCTTAGAGGTACTACTACTTATTATTATTTTTATTATTTAATTGATTTAGATTTGATTGATTGATTGAGTTTGTGAATTAATTAATAATTAATAATAGGGGCATGAGAATGAGGTGAAGAGCGTGAGTTGGAATGCGGGTGGGTCGTTAATAGCAACGTGTGGGCGTGACAAATCAGTGTGGATATGGGTAGTCGAACCTGGGAATGAATTCGAGTGTGTGTCTGTGTTGCAAGGACATACTCAGGATGTTAAGATGCTCCAATGGCATCCCACCCTCGACATCGTCTTCTCCTGCAGTTATGATAACTCCATCAAGATTTGGGCTGAGGACGGTGATGATGACTGGCATTGTGTCCAAACACTAAACGAACCTAACAAGTCTGTTTCTGATGATCTTCACATACACATCTTATTTAGAGCAATTATGAATAATACTGCAGTTATTCTAATGTAATTTCATGATTGCAGCGGCCACACTTCCACAGTATGGTCTCTGTCCTTCAGTGCTGCCGGAGACAAAATGGTAACCTGCAGTGATGATCTTACCATTAAACTTTGGGGAACTGATTCCTTGCATTCTGATGACGCCTTCTCTCCCTGGTCTGATTTCTCTTTTAATTATGTACCCTTTCATGTCACAGCTTGTACTCTCTGCATTTTTATGACCTTCCCATGTTCCAGGCGACATCTTTCTACTCTCTCAGGCTACCACGACCGCACAGTTTTCTCAGTTCATTGGTCTAGGTACTTCCAACTTCTCTACTCTCTCACTTCTCCAGTTAACAAAGTAGAATATATGCTTAGTTATGTCTAGCTGTGTATTAGTTAGTATCCCCTTTTCTCTGTCCCCTGGGTCAGCGGTCTGAATAACACAAGATGAACAATGCTTATCACACAAATGCTTTACTTGAAGGTGAAGCTCATATTGGAGAGAATATCTATGTCCAATCCTGTATGACGTCTTCATGATTGAGATGCATTTAATTTAATAATCAACTTCAACTCACTGCGTGTCTCATATATTCATAATGCGCCCTGCTATTTCTTTTATTATTCATCCAGCTAATCATAGATTTTTGCACACGGTCTGGGTGTGGAGGGATATGTAGCTATAACTATGTTGTTTTCTTATCAGACTGATTGTCTCTTTTCCGCTTTAACTTGTTTATACTATGGTGAAGACTTTTATGGCTGATGTGGAAGATTGCTTTTCTATTTTCTGAAGATTGTTTGCTTGATCCTTGCTGTCTTATTCTGATCATTTTGTTAGCTTTCTGACTTTGAGATTGCAAAACATTACTTTTATGGATGATGCTTCACATGTAAGAAAAAAACGCTCAAAACAGATATCATCCGCTCTTGTGCAGGAGCACAGACGAATGACTTGGTTCATGCTGTTTTTGGAATAATACCTAATTTAGTTCCATGCTCTCAAAAACTTGGCTATCTGCTTGAGTCTAGCCAAGTCATTATCCATTTATCTTCTCCAGATTTCTGATGGTTTCTGTTCAAAATTCTTTCTGCTAAATTTCCTGCTTTGCTGCGATTCCAATTTTTTTATTGAGAACTTTTTATGGTTTACAGGGATGGCATAATTGCTACTGGAGCTGCAGATGACGCCATACGCCTTTTTGCTGAAAACGAAGATGGTTTGGTGTGTCATTTCCTCCCACCTTAATTAAACATACCCCATTAGGCCTAATCCGTATCTTAGTTGGCTGGTACATGTTTGTCAGCATAACCTTTAACAGGGTGCAACTACAAATGCAATATTCTGTAGGCACATTGCATTGGTTTCGTGGTGATGAATCACTTTTCATTATTCTTGTTTATACCTTTGGTTCTGCACCAGTCTCTATTAAGAAATAGATCCGTGCAATTTTATTTAGAGATTGCAGCAAATATCCTATGTTCTAGTGATGATGTTATCACAATAGTATCAGTCCACTTATGCTGTTATCACAATATGTTTCTCAGAAATATCCTATGTTCTAGTGATGATGGATAGCCTCTGCTTGTCTAGGTCTCGATAGGGCTAGTCAAACAAAGTTTCTTATTTAATATTTGTTGATATTGTATGGTGGTTTTCTATGTCCAGGTTGTATAAGACATAAGTTCTTTAGACAATATTTTGAGCGTAAAAGAATAATATAAATTGTGCAATAGCTTTTGTCAATTGTTGGCTTGAACTTTGATGTGCTACATCAGCCTTATGTTTTAGAAAAGTTTTACGATGTGCTCATTAGCTCTGCACTTCCTGTTTGCAGGCGGATGGTCCCACGTACAAATTACTTTCAAAGAAGGAAAAGGCTCATAAAATGGACGTGAATTCAGTTCAGTGGAGTAGTACGGTAAGATTCGTAATCAGAAGCTTATTCTTCAAAATATAGTGTGTTATAATTTGATTGAGTGGGGATTCTTTTACAATTAGGCACTGCATGTCACTCGTAGGTCTGAATAGTTGACTGGTGATCAAAGAGGGTCTTTGAAAGCCGAAAGGGGAATAGGGTGCTGGCCCTATTGAGCTGCTGTCTTGAGTCTGAGTGTGAATATAATTGGATTGTAATCCGGAGTCAAGAGAAAATGTGGCCGGAATTGTTTTTGATGGTGTCTGTCAAAGATAATAGTCTTAAAAGGTGGTGTTTGGGATTTTTGAACTTAAAAGGTGGTGTCTGTCAAAATCGGAAACTTAAAAGGTGGTGTCTGGCAAAAAAACCCGATAATATGATTGGAATAACTTGAAATGCAGAATGCTACTTTAGTAGACAACTGAGCAATATTCCGTATTCTTTTAGGTTCAAGTAGATGATATAGGTGATATTCCATAAGCCTTGCCCGATATAAAGTAAATAGAACTTGGAAAAGCGTTATGGCACGGGTGTTATTTGAGCACACCGCATGTATTACGTGTAAAGCATGTTCTGTTGACATAAAGAAAGGGGGAATTTGTCCTTTTCTAAGATTTAAAGTTGAAATTTAAGGGCATTGTGATGCAGGAAAAACCACTGCTTGCATCTGCAAGTGATGATGGAGTAGTCAAGATATGGGAGGTTAGATCATGATGGCTTCGTTGAGATGGAAAGCGTTGGAAACGTCAGAAGTTACATGGATAGCTAGCGTCCCATAGGATTGCAAGTGGAAAGAAGATGAATTGATGGTTGTTATATGTACGAAAAGATGATAGGATTAGTGTGCTTGATTGGTGATACAGGTGAAATATTTGTAAATTTCGAGATCTCCAGAGGGTTTTTGGTATGAGGTGATGGAGTTTTGAGTAAAAAGAAAACCTGAATGTTTGAGATATATGCGAAAACAGTGAATTTGTTAAGTCTCTGCCTCAAGTCACTCATAATCCGAGAGTTGTCCAAATATGGCGTTGGATTTGGAAGGCAATGCCAAATGAGTTAATATTCATTTATGTTTATTTGTCAAAATAAATAAAACCCGTAATTGAGGCTTTGGATTACAACCATACAATCAAGGCATGAAAGCTAAGCCAAGGATCTATGTTTAGGGATAATAATAATAGTACGAGTATTTAAATTAGGAGTCGCATACATTATTGACTCTTCTTCGGTAAGCTTGTTGCTTGTTGAACATAAACAAGCATGCCGCCGGATGCTTAATTTTGAACAAATTAAATAGCTCTCTAGTGTTTGCATGTAAATGTACACGGAATAAACATAACCAAACATATAATTGCTCAAATTACGTACCAGACGTGCATATCTGATCTAAAGAATTATGAATAACGTCTTGTGTGTAACTAAAACTCTATATAACTAGACTGGAAAACATTGATTGGTAATGATAATGATAATGATAATAAGGAGGAGGTTGATGGAGTTTTATCACCAAATTCCAGTGGACATTATTACTAATTAACGGGACTAATAATATATATATATAATATATGTAAACTAGGAAGTAAGAAGTAGTAATAGTGTAGTGTATGAAGAAGCTAATTAAGCATGCATAAATGGACATATATCCATCTCATCTGATAATACAAAGGATGATGTTTGATGTTTGTTATTACTTATTACAAACTCAAGTAAAAAAGTAATGATAAAGTATTAACAGCTGTTTTCGAGAGCAGCAGGCCTCGTTGTAGGCTGCTGCATCAAGGAAGCTCTGGCGAGCATGATGTTGCGGTTGACGAGGGATGCGTCGAATGCATTGCAGTCGATCCAATCTTTGAGGAAGTCTTCTTGTCCCCACATCTCCGGTATCCAAACATGTCCTGCCACATCTCTTCTGTGTCTCTTCAGCCTCTCTCTCGGCCCCATCACCGCTGATGCTGATGCTGCTGATGCTGCTGCTGATGCTGCTGCTGATGCTGATGCTGATGATGATGCTGCTGATGCTGATGCTGATGATGATGCTGATGCCGCCTCCTTTTCTTCTTCTTCTTCTTCTTCATCTTTCTGCTGCGTCGTCCTTCTTGAAACCCCATTTCTTCTCATCATCACGTCTCTACTAGTAGTAGTAGTAGTAGTAGTAGAACTAGTAGTAGCTGTAGTACTAGTATTCATCCTTGTCGACGAGACTTGTTCTTCTTCTTCTTTTGGTTCATGGACATCAACTCCTCTTGTGCTGTTTCCTCGCTGCTCTGATAATATGCCGCCGTTATTAATCAAAACTTGTTTATCATCAGATTCCAATGATATTAATGTGGACTCCATAGATAGATAGATAGATAGATTGATAGATAAATCTCTTTGCAAAGGAATCAGCAACAATTACAATACGGACTACTCTGTTTTATTCCTTGATAAAAATAAAAAGATGAAGAAAAAATGAAGGAAAGGAATAAGAGGAAAAGAAAGTAGTCCGTAAATAAAGGCAAATTTGGTTGCTGTGTTTGTGTGGGGGAGATTTGTATCACCAAAAATGGGTGGGCCTTTTTGTTTACACGTCGCTCCACATTCTAAATTCTCTCCATTCCTTTATTATTTGTTTTTCCTTCTTATGGAACCTACGTGTTTTCTTTTGCATTTTGGGATTTCTTTACTCTAAAGTCTAAACCTCCCTCACTATTCATTTCCATTTTTACAAAAAAGCCCCCCGTGTCTCATCTTCTGATCTTCACTTGCTTGCATCTGCAGGTCTCGTACAACATCCGTCTTCATTGCCTTATTAATTACATCATTAACAAATATTAACAAATGCCGATGTAAATTATTGTCAGATGCATACTGAGTAGTAACAAATTATTGTCACTATTTAACAAATGCCGATGTAAATCATTCCATTTTAATTCAATCATAACTTCTTTTTTTGCTTTACAAAACAGAGCAATCAAATTAAACAAAACAATGACTGTTTTTAATGACAAATTTAACAAACAACGACGTCAAGAATCACTATTCATATCACTACAAATCATCATTAAATTACGATATAGACTGGTTGAGTAGTAATTAAGCAGGGGTTAGTTGAGTCGAGATTTTTGGAGGGAATGTGAGGTTGGTCTTCATTTTACTTGATACACGCAGCCTCAACTGCAAGTGGGAGATGATTTTATTTCTACGAGATTGTAGGCCACTCAAATGATATGGAGAATGCTGTTGCACATATGCCCTCACATACAATTGTATGCTACAACTCTCCTAATATTTACGACATTACTACTAAACATGCAAAAGTTGTCGGTCCATCTATAAATTTGATTAAAATTCCTTCGATTTTTCTAAAATATAGTCATAAGTCATAACCCTTTTGATTACTTAATATAAATTGAGACATTAGACCATAAACATATCCAATAATATAAGAGAATACTCCTACTAGCTAGGAATGAAAATAGAGAGAAGATATTATTATTATGAATGGAAAACCGTAAGAGAATGGAGGGAAGACACCAAAATTAAATGTGAGCAACTTAAGTGATGTGATTCACAGAAAACATAAAAATCAAACTTTTGGGAAATGAATGCCAATGGGCGTGCGTTGTTGTCTACATTCGTCATCAGGTATTACTCGATAAGCCTTTGGCTGGCTCATCATGCAACTACAAACTTGGATCTTTACCAAGAGTATGATAAAATGGATGGTGACGATTCTATTTATGTGTCTTGTTTTCCCACCATTTAAAGATCAGCACATTGTATTTCTATTTACTAACTCCTCCCATCCGTACCTATGGACTAACTCACAGCCTTAGACAGGAAGCATCCTACTCGTCTCAATTGTTACGACTTTTTCAGCTTCTCATCACAAACAGTACAGACTATCTTCAATGTAGGACAAGTCTAACATTGTAAAACTAACTTTCTGAAGACTATCTCCAACATCATCAACTTGTACAATACTCCCAATTTTCTGTGGTGCCACATTCCTTCACACATGTTAATATGTTAGCCTCACTTTAGTATGCCAAATCGAAAATATAATGGGATATTATCAGAGCAGCAAAGATACACCCAAACTAAACACGTGTCCGGCGGCAAACACCTCCACTAGTCACCTTGTATGGATTTATGGCCGTTTGAACCGTTTTCCTGACCTTCTCTTAGGTTTTTGGCCCTAATATTTTTTCAATTCTCACTATATCATCCTTAGAGCCTACCGCCAAAATTAGAGCCGAGTGTTGTTTCTTCATTTTGTGAAGTATTTCATGTGTTTTGACGCTCGTCACTTTCTATTGATATATGACTTTTTTGGTTGTTTATATAACTTTCTGTTAGGTTTTTTTACTCTAATATCTTGCAAATACTAATTATATCACACTTAGAGACTACCACCAAAAATTTGAACCGTTTTTGCTCCAGAGCCATTTTATCGAAAACCCGTGGATTATGTACTACGATTTTTGTAAATTTGATCAATTTTTCGAAATAAGCCACATTTCCTCCAAACATTGATTGTAGATACCCTAGGACAATACTTGTTGTATTTAAGTGTTGGTTCCTCATTTTGTGAAATATTTCGGTCATTTTAACGATCATCACTTTATATAGATTTATGATCGTTTTGGCCTTTTTCCTATCTTCTCTTAGGTTTTTGACTCTAATATTTTTTACATCCTCACTATATCATACTTAGAGACTACCGCCAAAATTGGAGCCGTTTTTGCTCCAGAGCCATTTTATCGAAAAAACGTGGATTATGTACAACGATTTTGGTCAAATTAGATCATGTTTTCGAAAAACGACAAATGTCCTGCACACAATATTGAAGATAGCGTAGGACTATACTTGTCGGACTTGAGTTTTGGTTCCTCATTTTGTGAAGTATTTCATGCAAATGAACGTTTTGGTCGTTTCCTTGTCTTTTCTTAGGTTTTTGGCTCTAATATTTTGCAAATCCTCATTATATCATACTTAGAGACTACCACCAAAATTTGAGTCTTTTTGCTCCGGAGCCATTTTATCTAAAAACCGTGGATTATATACTACAGTTCTGGTGAAATTTAATCAATTTTTCGAAAAACGCCAAATGTCCTCCAAACACTACCGAAGATAGCCTAGGACTATACTTGTTGGATTTGAGTGTTGGTTCCACATTAAGTGAAATATTTCATGTGCTTCGACGCTCGTCACTTTGTAAGGATTTATGACCGTTTTGGCTTTTTTTTTTTATAATTAACCATCTCTTAGGTTTTTTACTATAATATTATCCAAATCCATATTATATCATACTTAGAGACTACCACCAAAATTTGAGTCGTTTTTGCACCGAGACCATTTTATTGAAAAATCGTGAATTATGTACTGCAATTTTGGACAAATTTGATTAATTTTTCGAAAAACGGCAACTGTCCTCTAAATAAAACTGTAGATTGCCTCGGACTATAATTGTTGGATTTGACTATTGGTTCCTCATTTTGTAAAGTATTTCATGCGTTACAACGCTCGTCACTTTGTATGGATTTATGACCGTTTTGACTCTTTTTTTTTCTAACTTTCTCATAGGTTTTTGGCCCCAATACTTTTCCAATTCTCATTACATCATCCTTAGAGCCTACAGCCAAAATTAGATCCGAGTGTTGTTGATTCATTTTGTGAAGTTTTTCATTTATTTAAACGCTCGTCACTTTCTATGGATTTATGACCGTTTTTGCTATTTTTATAACGATTTCTTAGATTTTTGACTCTAATATTTGGCAAATTCTCATTATATCATACTTAGAGACTACCACCAAAATTTGAGTCGTTTTTCTTCCGGAGCCATTTTATCTAAAAACCGTGGATTATATACTGCGATTCTGGTCAAATGTGATCACTTTTTCGAAAAACGCCAAATGTCCTCCAAACATTACTGAATATAGCCTAGAACTATATTTGTTGGATTTGAGTGTTGGTTCCTCATTAAGTGAAATATTTCATGTTTTCGGCGCTCTTCACTTTCTATGGATTTATGATCGTTTTGGCAGTTTTTATAACCATTTCTTAGGTTCTTTACTCTAATATTTTTCAAATCCTCATTATTTCATACTTAGAGACTACCACCAAAATTTGAGTCGTTTTTGCACCGAGACCATTTTATTGAAAAATCGTGAATTATGTACTGCGATTTTGGACAAATTTGATCAATTTTTCGAAAAACGGCCACTGTCCTCTAAATATTACTGTAGATTGCCTAGGACTATAATTGTTGGATTTGACTATTGGATCCTCATTTTGTAAAGTATTTCATGTGTTACAACGCTCGCCATTTTGTATGGATTTATGACCGTTTTGACATTTTTTTTAATAATTTTTTAATAGGTTTTTGACCCTAATATCTTTCCAATTATCATTATATCATCCTTAGAGCCTACCGCCAAAATTAGATCCGAGTGTTGTTGTTTCATTTTGTGAGGTATTTCATGTGTGTAAACGCTCGTCACTTTCTATGGATTTATGACCGTTTTTGCTGTTTTTATCACCTTCTCTTAGGTTTTTGGCTCTAATATTGTCCAAATCCTCATTATATCATACTTAGAGACGACCACCAAAATTTGAGTCGTTTTTGCTCCGGAGCCATTTTATCCAAAAACCGTGGATTATATACTACGATTTTGGTCAAATTTAATCAATATTTCGAAAGATGCCAAATGTCCTCCAAACATTACAGAAGATAGCCTATAACTATACTTGTTGGATTTGAGTGTTGGTTCCTCATTATGTGAAATATTTCGGCCGTTTCGACGCTCGTCACTTTGTAAAGATTTATGACCATTTTGCCCGTTTTCCTTATATTCTCTTAGGTTTTTTACTCTAATACTTTTCAAATTCTCATTATATCATATTTAGAGACTATCACCAAAATTTTAGCCGTTTTTGCTCCGGAGCCATTTTATCGAAAACCCGTGGATTATGTATGCGATTTTGATCAAATTTGATTAATTTTCGAAAATCACCAAATGTTAGAGCGGAAAACTGTGAATAAACCGTGAATTATGGCCTTTGATTTTACAGCATGCCCTAATTAAAGATAATACTCTCTATTTTGACAAAATGTAAGAGCGGAATACTTATACTCCGTCCAGTTGACTTTGATGTTCCACAATGGAAGTCGCACCTAGTTTTATGTAGGCAGTAAGATGTGGTGGAGAATGAATGTAGGTGAGTCACAATCTATTAGAATCACAAATAACATAACAAGTAAAGAAAGTTGAAGATAATTCAGAAATGATTCAAAAAAACAAAAAAACAAGAATGATCATTCAAAACTAGAGGGAGTACTACATTTCTCTAAACCGCCAGAAAACGCACGCTGGCCTCATCGGCCTACAACGAGCACATCAAGGGTGTACACAGTTAGAAAAAAACGTTTATTTTGGAGCGAAGTGCTAAAAATAGAAAGTTATAGAAATGTAATATTTTGGAGCAAATTGCTAAAAATAGAAATGTAATATTTGCCGCCAATGAAAGATCAACCAAAGCTGAGTAACTCGATTCTGCGGGATCCACAGGGCTTAGCCCGGCTCATTCAAAGATACACCCAAACTAAACACGTGTCCGGCGGCAAACACCTCCATGCGCAGCTGATCCGGTGTTTCCGTTACGCCTCCAACTATGTCTACAACCACCTCCTTAACATGTACTCCAAGTGCGGCCGCCTCGACTATGCCCGCCACCTGTTCGACACTATGCCTGACCCTAACTTGGTCTCCTGGACCGCCTTGATCACTGCCTTCTCTCAGCACTCTCTCTGCTCCCAAGCCCTTGGGGCCTTCTCTCGTATGCGGTCTGCCGGGGAACGCCCCAACGAGTTTGCTTTTTCGAGCCTCATTCAGGCCGCCACGTCTCATAGGGACCTTTGTCTCGGTAGGCAACTTCATTGCCTTGCTTCCAAATGCGGCTTCGTCCATGACTTGTTCGTCTCTAGTAATCTTGCTGATATGTACTCCAAGTGCGGCCTTATTCATGACGCTTTCTTCGTCTTCGAGGAGATGCCTTACAAGGACCAAGTCTCCTGGACATCCATGATTGACGGCTACGCCAAGCACGGCCACTTCAGGGAGGCCTTGTTGGTGTTTAAGAGGATGCTTCTTCAGGGGCTTCCTGTTGACTGCTATCTTGTATCCAGTGCGCTCAGTGCTGCTGCGTCGATGAGAGCCACTTGCTTCGGGAGCTGTCTTCACTGTATCGCTCTGAAATCTGGTTTTGAGAAGGAGACTGCCGTGGGCAATGCTCTTGTTGATATGTACTCCAAACTCAACCACATGGACACCGCTGCCAAAGTGTTTGGGGATAATGCTATGAATGTTGTCTCCTACACTTCTTTGATTGACGGCTACGTGCAAGCAGATCAGTCCGAGAAAGCCCTCTCCGTGTTTCTGCACTTGAGGAGGCAGGGCATGCACCCTAATGAGTTTACTTTCTCTAGCTTGCTCAAGGCGTGTGCTAACCAAGCTGCACTCGACCAAGGGTCTCAGCTTCATGCTCAAGTCATGAAATTGAATTTTTCAGCAGACCCGGTTGTCTCATCTGCTCTGGTATATATGTACGGTAAGTGTGGGTTTGTTCATCTCTCTGAACGGCTGTTTTACAGTATCAATAACCCAACTGATTTTGCGTGGAACTCGTTGATGGGCGGGTTTTCTCAAAATGGAAGGGGGAAAGATGCCATTGAAGTATTCGAAACGATGATTCAGAGACATGTGAAACCCAATGCCATAACCTTCATCAACCTTATAATGGGCTGCAGCCATGCTGGGTTGGTTGGACAAGGATTAGATTACTTCAATTGTCTGCAGAGCACCTACGGGGTGGCACCCGCAGTCGAACACTATTCATGTGTTATTGACTTGCTTAGCCGAGCAGGAAAGCTCCAAGAAGCAGAGCACTTTATTCATCGGATGCCTTTTGAGCCAAATGCTTTTGGTTGGTGTTCTTATCTAGGAGCTTGCAGGATCCAAGGTGATAAGGCGAGAGCTGAGATTGCTGCAGAGAAGCTCATGAGGCTTGAACCCGAGAATAGCAGTGCTCATGTAATGCTTTCGAGCATATATGCACAGCAAAGACAGTGGGAACATGTAAGGAGTTTAAGGAGGATGATGAAAGATGGAAACCTGAAGAAACTGCCCGGCTACAGCTGGGTTGATGTTGGCAACAAAACCCATGTTTTTGGAGCACATGACTGGTGTCATCCTCAGCAAACACAAATCTATGAGAAGCTGGACAGCCTGATTGACAAGATAAAGGGAATGGGATATGTACCTGAAAGAGATGCCATTCATATCGATGCAGATGACAGCACCAAGGAGCAGATGCTACAATATCACAGTGAAAAGATAGCGGCTGCATTTGCAATAATGAGTGTGCCATCTTGGAAGCCTATCATAATAAAGAAAAACTTAAGAATATGCATGGACTGTCATTCTGCCATTAAATTCATGGCAAAGGCTGCTGGAAGAACTATAATAGTGAGGGATAACAGCAGGTTCCACCATTTTGCTCAAGGTTCTTGCTCCTGCGGAGATTTTTGGTAGCGTGGATGAATCTTTGAGGGAATACCGATGGCCCAAAGGAAGGCGGGATGAAGCAGCTAGATCACTGGTGGCAGTGGCTACTACCTTAAAGCTGACTCCTTTCATGGGTAGGAAGAGAGTGGTAAGAAATTTGTGGCACCGTGCACTGCCCGTCGATCTTAAGGTCCCCCAAGTCAGGTGAACTACAGATGTTGACATCAGTATGTAACTAGCAAGTTAGGGTTGATGAGATCCGCCTGTTAATGCTTCTCCTCAAAACAGTAATTAAGGCGGCAGAATTATAGGCCAATAACCAGTATGTTGATCATTCGTAAAACCTGCAAAGGGAAATTGAGAAATCGGCTATTCTTGGACCCACAGAGATATTCCTCCCAAAACATCACACATCCAAAACGAAAAAGAGAGCGCGGAAAAAAAAAATTAAAGGTATGGAGCAGCCTAAGAATGATACAGTGAAGTGTAGTTATCCCTGCTTAAAGCCTCCCCTTAAATAAGGCTAAAACTGAACTTATCAAGACAATGGGCAGTCGCAATGAATATTCTACAAAGAATTACTGGTCACATACTCACATACGTATAGTTTTCTGGTGAAAAAGATCCAGGTATACGAATAACTTCATAACTAACTTATTAGAGAAGTACAGAACTCTATATTCCAGACGAGGGACAGGCTATTATGTACGAGCTAGAGACCACACAAACACCAGGCATAACTTCTACCTACAGACATGCTTTACATCCGAGGCTGAGCATAAGAACTTCTCAAGTGTCACAGAAGCAATATACTATCAAAAGTACAGTGGCGACAAAGAATCATGCTCTGGGATAACGTGACCGCCCTTTCTTCCTCAAAAACTCAGGGATCTCAACAGAGCTACTTTCACTGAAGGATGGTCGACGATTCATACCAAGGTTAGCTTCTCCCTGTGCTAGCTGACTGGCCTGCATTTATGAGGCATATTAGACCCATGGATTCTTTTGCTCTCAAATTTCTATTATATCATGCAAGCAAATTTCATCACATCGCTAATTGTAGGGATTTGAGGCATGGGCAATGAAATTATCATGTCATATTACCTGGAGGGGCCGGCTTTCACCATCTTCCTGACGTTTGAACCCTGTTGCTATAAGAGTTATACTGACCTGAAGGGGGGGGGGGAGGAGAAAGGAAGAGAAGTGAGGAGGAAGGAAAAAAGAAAGCAAAGGGGAAAAGAGAGACATAATAACACAGTTCACACTCCTCCGGAAACAAACATTACAACAGTCACTCCGATGAAAAGCTACGATATGTCAAAGCTCCGCTTTTAACCACTAATAAAGTCACTATTTGCCAGTTTTGGACTTCACTAATAAGTTTTACAGAACTGCCACTGCTGTATGCTTTGTCGAGACCACACTGGCAATCATACTCTTGTCTCACTTATTGAGGCTTCAACAGAATAGTCAATCTCATTGGTGTACAGAACTATGATCAGTAGTTACAATTCTGCTGAGCATAACTCCTGGACTAGAACGATTTTCAAAGACAGTAAGATGATCCATTTGAAGTGACATGCACTTACGAGAATCATGGTTCTTTGAAACCGTATCTCATTCTCCCTCCATTTCATGCAATTCTTCCCATTTGCTTTTGGACCAAAGCTTTAGGTAAGTTCAAAGCAAGTGGGAAGGGTGCGGTTCTAGACTCGTGATTGGGTGAAATGAAAAATGCGACCTCAAAACCTTGCCAAACAAATAAAAGGGCAGAATAGGATGAAATCCACGGAAAAAGGATGGTATGTGAAGAATTGGAGGATATGGAGGAGTGGTGGCGTGTTACCAGCTCCCCCACGATGGAGGAGCAACCACTGGACTACTGGAAAGGCAAAACATACTTGAATAGACATCTTACTGGACAGTGGAGAAGCCATAGGAGTAATGTTGTTATTCTTGTTGTTGACATGACTTCACAAAGTCACAACAACGGCTACAAGTTTTGAGACCACTGGAGAAGGCAAAACTTGAATAGACATCTAGCATATAACAAAGCCACTTATAAATATTCACTATGCTTTCAGAAATGTCAAGAAGTCCCATTATGAACATCCTAGCCTATGAAACCCTAACTGCAATGTTAGGCTTTTCAGTCTGTGCAAGCACAAAGGTGGTTCATGGAATTAATAACAAGATGTAAGCAGATACCCTGACCCTACTCTCGTCCCATTTTCCAACCTCAACAGGATAGATAAACACAAGAGGATCACAGGCTATTCTATCCCTAAAATAGAGCCAAGACGAAAAAGAAATCATGGAAATTCGAAATTAACATACAACACACCTGGCCACTAAGTGATGGATCTATCACTGCTCCAAATATCAGATTGGCACTCGGATCTACCAGATCATATATAACCTCCGCTGCAGCATTGACCTGCCAGAGATCACAGATACAATACCATCAAGACAGATGCAACAGCGATAGTTGTGCGTAAAGCAAGAGATTAATTGATCAGTACACTATTGATAGATTAAGGTGTGCTGGGCCATTCAGACTTTCTTAGGGAGTTTTCTCTGTTCTTGTCCATAAGTAATAGTGTTCAAGTCAGTACTCAGATTTAACATACCCGGCTCACCTTCGGGCTATATATATTCATTTCCAACTGCTTAACTATCACCATTTACTTAAGATGATTTGGTCATTTTATATTACATTAACCCTACTTTTCCCTCACCAGTCACAATTTACTTGATATTAGTAATATTTACCCGATATAATATTACTTTTACGTTTCCGTCACGAGTCATAATTTATATATTTTTCTTGGAGTACCCTAGCCTGTTTTGGCCAATTCAAAAAAAGTACTCATGGATGATATACATCTTTGGCCAATTTTGAGTACTTTCTTGAAGTAGCCAAATGTCCTCAAAACATTACCATGGACAACCTTGGAGTAACCTAGCCTGTTATGAGGGCAGATTCCTCTGTTAGGGGTGTTCTTTAAACCACTTCGGCACAGGTCACCCTTTGAGGCTACAATACCTACAATGCATATTCCGCCAGTATTGGGAACTACATAGGTTTTGGCTCTATTATCTTGCAGAAACCATAAAATTGCTACATGATGTATCTAAATCAATCCCAATAAGGCCTAGAGCGAAAAGAAAAGAGCGGCCAAAATATTATTAGTGTGAAAATGTTCAGCATTTGTACGCTAAAATTACAAAACATGTAACTATTGCACTGAAAAGAATCCAGCCGCAAAGCACTCTTATTGGAAAACCTAAAAGAGTTAAATTTGGGAACAAGAACCTTTACTCATAGTAACCATAGAACTATTTATTTGTCAAATTAATTTCAAGCTTGTGCGTCAGTCTACACTTCTATCTTTCACTATATAGTACAAGCACAAATACCAAGTTATCAACTGCTACAAATATATATCGAAAATAAATTCAAAAAATTTGAACTTTATACAAATAAAACAAACCTTTTTTTCGTATTATTTGTATTTGTATGTTCATATCTTTTTCACTTATTTTCAACTACTTTTTAATTATTGTTTCCCTTTTCTTTTGATGGCTTGTTAAAACTCCTTTAAACGGGTTACAATATCTATTAAACTTGTTCACAATGATCTTTAACTTATATGACATACACGAAACGGTTACATATACGATTCATGATAGCCGACCCCAAATCATTTTGGGAATAAGACTTAAAGGTTGTTGACTTCTTGTTGTATTAATCAGGGAAGACCAAAAGAATGAACTGCAAGCCCTTAGCGAGTCTCAAACAGAGCCCCTTTGTATTCTTATGCAGCAAACCTAATCTTTCGAACCGCCTAACCATTACACCAACTGAATTTCGTTGCTTGTTTGCTCCTTCACTTATATTCATCCCTATTTTTAAACAGTAGCCAACTTCTTTTAAAAAATTATGGGTTCAATTGAACCTCTAGAAGCCCCTTTAGATCAGTTCCTACCTTCCACCAATCAGGATACATATAATAACTCACAGCATCAGAGTGTTTGGAACACGTTCCTAAAGACCCTTTGCATATGAAATATACAAACAACAAACTCAAACTGAGCCCAAAGTGAGCAGGTAATGCCTATCAAGTCTATAGGCCAACTTAAATAAGAGTATACCTCAAGCAAAGTCAAATCAGTTCCACCAGTAATATTCCATACAATTCCTGTGGCTCTTTCTATACCAATATCCAGTAACGGGGACTGAATAGCATTCAGGGCAGCGTCTCTAGCTCGAGTCTTACCTGAAGTACACAAAATCGAAGTATGCAATACCGGTAAAGGTTCTGTCGAATCACTAATTAAAATGACATGATCAATGGAAAATTAAAAGCAGAAAGAGAAATAGCAACCATACATCAAGACTCTCCTAGAAACTACCAGACATTCAAGTCAAAAGTTAAGCATTCAAATCATATCCATAACAACAGATATGTTATGTATAATAAAATGCATGTGCACAAGAAATACCAAAAGAAGAATGGGAAGCTTCAATAAGCAGATCTACAGTTTCCTCCTTAAGTCCTTTGCTGCATTGTGTATCTAAAATGGTATATGCTGCTGATTTTCAATTTGAGAGAAAAGGTATAGATGGCAACCCGCACCCCCAAAGAAAGAGAAACATTTCTTCTTCTCTAGAAGTCTATTTCACAATATATACTATCAACTTCTGTGTTCTAGAGTCCTTTGCCTGTCCACCTTGAAAGACAATGTCGTAACTTGGAAAGTCTAAGCTCAGCAATACTCCCAAGAGAATTTCACTATAACCTAAAAGAGACTGAACAGACCACCAAAATCCCATTGAAAAGGAAATAGATGGAAAGAACTTTCTTGAAAAGAAATAGGACATCCTCATCAATATTTTACAGATAGATGTTGTCCTACTAGTCCACACAATTTACGAGTAAAAGATGAACTTCACTAGAACTATTGGCAAATGTATTCAAGCATGCTCAATTCAGAAAGACATTTTACCATGAACTATGTTGAAATTAAAAAAAAAAGAATCATATACCAGTAGCCATTCCTATTCCCATCAATGAAGAGCCAGCATCCGCCATAATAGCCCTCACATCTGCAAAGTCTACATTCACCAATCCAGGTATCTGCAAATAGCGTGTAATGAATTATCAGAAGTTTCACCCCGGAAGTCAAATTTACACACATCAACTATCTAGAATATAGAAAGCATTAACAAATCACAAGCCCTCAAATATATACTATCAACAATTAGTAAATTATATGATAGCTCACTTTTTCTTGATTTGGAAGGTCTCACAACTAAACAAAATCCATCTTTCACAAATATGTCACTTGAAGCATGTCATCTTACTAAATTAGCAAGTATTGACCTTATCATATAGCTCAAACAAAGCCATGCACTATCCCCATTCTTTCGTTGTTGCTTTAACAAATTGGTTCTTAAAGCAGGCTTGATATGAAAATATATATATATACAACAACAACAACAACCAAGCCTTATTTTCGAAATGATTTGGGGTCGGCTAAGTGGGCTAACATGAATTGTCATCTGTAACCATCTTGATATGAAAAAATATACAAGTATATATTTACAAAACAAAATTGCCCAATGAAATCAAAGTTTTGTAGAACCTATTGTAATATGAGTAGACGCCCCCACTCGTTCATTTTGTTGCCGCAAAATCATAAAACTCAAGCATCTCAACTTGACTATTGCAAATTTAAAATTATCAGTGTTCTCGGAGGTGGTTTACAAACTTCTCTCAGGAAAATGCTCAGAGATTTCACATGTTAACTTACCATAAGCAAGATGTTGGAAAAATTGAAATGACCAACAAAGTGATGGAAATTTCCATCTGTGTTATATGTATATACTTTTTAGGTAGTTAAGTATGTACTCTGCAGGACTAGTGACATGTTGACAACAGCGAACCATGTAATTCAGCTACCAATTATGGACAGTGTGGCATGATTTCAGGGACGAACAATCTGATTGGTTCGGTAGGAAGATATAGTTGAAATTTGTGTACACAGCAAATTGTGGTTCCTTGACAGTAATACTGCCTGGTAGATAACCTAATGTACTTGTACCAGGTGCAGCAAAGCTTGAGAGCATAGAATACTTCATTATTCATGTATACTTAGCACGAGATTAGATAACACACATACTTGGCACGAGACAAGATCAAAGTATTTACACACATACTTGGCACAAGATTAGATTCAATTTTTTAGTTATAAGTACCAATGTATCAATCTAAAAGTGTCAGCCATGAACTTAAAAACAGCGTGTTTGCTTTGCCTCGTAATTTCTATTAAATCTACTTGGTGCCTATTAGATCTATCCCTTTTTGGTCCTAAAACGTTCTAGTGACATGTTCTAGAAAGAACCAGGTTGGGTAATCAATGAATAGGAAATAATTGACAAATCTTTCCATTTGACCACAAGACAGAATTTGAAAAGCCTTTATTTTATATCACATACCGTGATTATATCTGAAATTCCACGAACACCCTGTCGTAGAATATCATCAGCTAGGTTAAATGCTTCGGTAACCGGAGTAGACGGGGAAACCGCAGTTAGTAACTTATCATTTGGAATGACAATGAGTGTGTCAACACTTTCTCTCAAAGCCGCAATTCCTTCTTGGGCTTGAACTGCCCTCCTCCTTCCCTCGAAGGAAAATGGAGTAGTCACAATTCCAACAGTCAAGATACCCATGGACTTTGCAACCCCGGCAATGACGGGAGCTGCACCAGTGCCAGTACCACCACCCATTCCAGCCTGAAAAACACATGGATTAGTCAGGATGCCAATCTACTGCAAGACCCAGAACCTAGTTTCAGCCACTCTATGTAAAATAGATTTAAAATAATAAGATAGACTACATGGATAGATAATGAAAACACAAGCTACCATAAAATCGTATCAATGAGAGAAGTAACAGTTTATTCCAATTATATTATCAAGAAGTTGTGTTCCTCTAGTAATTTTCTAGGCATACACAACACGCTTACCAGATGACTATACATGTTACCCAATCATTTTGGGAATAAGACTTGGTTGTTGTTGTTGTTGTATAACAGAATACTAGGCAGTTTAGAGTGCACATAGAGGGACTTGTCTTAATATCCCTGAGCGCTAGAAAAGCTCACTACAAACTCTACCACAGTTATAAGATTCGAGCTGTCTAAATGTGTGGTCTCTAGAGTTTCTTCAATTGACAATCTCCAAAAGGCCTACACTAGTAAAACAACACGACCCCAAACCTTAGGTTACAGAAAGAATGCTTTCAGCTTCAGCTTAAATGCATAAGGCATATAAAGAGCAAAAACCAAGTATCTAAATCACATAGAACCATTGGTGTTATTAAAGACAGCTTCTATGGAACCAATAAAGTTGAAACAACACATACCGTGACAAAGACCATATCTGAGCCATGAAGAGCCTCTTCTATTATCTCTTTACTTTCTTTGGCTGCATTCATTCCGATGTCTGGGTTTCCACCAGCTCCAAGTCCTCGAGTGAGCTCTTGACCAATTTGCAAGCGGT
Organism: Spergularia marina; assembly: GCA_963680865.1. Taxonomy (NCBI): domain Eukaryota; kingdom Viridiplantae; phylum Streptophyta; class Magnoliopsida; order Caryophyllales; family Caryophyllaceae; genus Spergularia; species Spergularia marina. The sequence continues at coordinate 57,326 of OY804555.1, read as the reverse complement.
TCTCAGGGAAAACAGGAGACATTCTCATAGCTTGAACATCAGTATTGACGATCCAAAATTCTACCCCTTTCATGGCATTCTCAATCATTCTATTAACAGCATTTGAGCCACCCCCACCAACACCTATAACTTTAATCTTAGCCTCGTTATAGTTATTAGCAACATCAGACTCTCTCAAGCTTTCGGTCACATTTCCAACAGGGGCATCACTCCTTGGGCTGTTGACCATGTTGTTCCCATCACCCCCTCTGAGCAAAGAGATTTCAGGGTGAAGATTGAGGAACGGGTCATTGCTATTAGATCTACTAACGCTATGTGAACTGGAGGAGCACTTGAACTTGGGTGAACTCGAGGAGCACTTGAACTTGGGCCACGAATCATACATTTTCACGGAACTAATTCTACTTAACTGAGTCTCTGAAGAAAGTCTTCTTCCAAAAACAGTCAGTACCCCGGCCAAGTTCCCAGCATCACAACAAGTGAGAGAGCTCGACCCACAGGTGGCCATGTCGAGATTTACAAGATACCAACCACGCTAACAAACAGGACGGTTCTCAGACAGATTATTCTCTATAATAACAGGAATATGTAGAAAGTCCCAAATTAAGCACCTGCTGCAAGAAAACCGAGGATGTAAACCGAAAAGTCACCGGAAGAATCAAATTACACCCACAATGAAGATAATGTACAAAATGCCAACACATTAAAGGTACGAACTTTTCATAGGACAATTGCAAAGGGGCGGAGAGGCAATTGAAACAATGAGTAAATAGTCAAAATGCTGAACAAACCCTAGAATCAGTTGGAATTTCAATGGAGATTATACGCAAAAATGCACATTATTAAAAGTACAAACTTTTCATCGGACAAGACAATTAAAAGTGAAAGATTGAGTACAAATGCAGCAAAAAGGAAGGAAACGTGAATAACACAGGTACACATCAATGGAGTCAATTGCAAAGGGGGGGAGAGAGAGAGAGAGGGGGGGGGGGAACCTGAGGCAATTGCAGAAGAGTAGAAATGAGATATCCTGAGCATAAAGAAAATGGGGAACAAGGGTTTATCAATTAGAAGTTTCTTGCACACACACACACTCACTCACACATTCTCACTCTCTCTCTCTCTCTCTCCCCCGTTCTGTGCTGTTCCTTTTTGTGTTCTGGGTTTTTGGCGTCTAATAAACACAAGAACGAAGGAAAGAGATGATAAATATCAGCGGACTACCCAACAAAACCCAATGTGAACCAACCCTTCCTCTTCTGGGTCTGCTGCTGCCGGAATCCAAATCCTAATTTGCCCTTACTCTTCTTATTTGCTTCTCCGTTCACTAATGCTCCTTTTCCTCTTAATTAATCAACCCAATTTATTCCAATGTGTCCACATCTGCCAAAAACTACTCTACGAAGTGTCTAATTATGCCCTATATCGAGTGTGAATTAATTGCAAGAACGAGCTATGAGACTAACATGTTTCTCAAAATGCTCGGTACATGTGTAACGTGTCTCCCAAAATACTCTATTGTCACCACTAGGATTCAAACCCATGCGAATGCAAAATAATGCTACACCAATTACCAATGCGAGTACAAAACTGCTCTTATGTATAAACATTGTATATCAAGTAAAAAAGAAAAAAAGGACTATTACACTCCATTGCATAGCGAGCAAAATACAATTGTCGTCAATCATCTTAGTCATCTGGTCTCGGGAGCTTTGCAGCTTTCCTCTGCTGTCTTCCGTGCTTTGCCTATTTCAAGTTCTTCGTAACAATTTGAGAATTGTCAGGAGTCCAAATATGCTTTCCATACTCGCCCTCATGAGTCCCTCTTTGATTACAATGACATGAAGACTAAATGTTTTAACCACGCACAATTTTATTTACAGCGATGAACAAATAAAACACATGCATCTCTACAGCGTAGCAAGGATAAATAAAGATACAGTCCATTGTTTAGCGTTGTGTGTATCGGTCCGATTCTAGAAACAACTACTAACACTCTTCTATTAAACAAAGATGAACCAACAGGTAGCTAGGGACTAGGGACGTATGGAGTATAACAAATAGAACCTACGTGCGTACGTACTATCACAAGCTAATTTAAAGGCTGCAGCTCTGACTCCTCCTCACTGCCTTGAGTTTTTGTATAGCTCTCTGAGCCTTGCTAGGCGCTACGCGTTTCTGCTCCTCTGTATACTGTACATCAAGAAGACCAACAGAGAAGGATGAGCCTTAACTGACTTGTAGACATATAAAGCTAGTATCAGTGCTTTCCGATTTCAGTGGGAGAATTAGAGACGCTATCTCCAACAACATTTGCAAGGCCTCAGGTTGAACTGTGATTGAATCAACCCCATTTTAAACATATCGCAGATAGAAATTCCTTAAGGAATCATTGTCAACTGCTAATGCCGTCCAAACATTACATACCCCATTTCATAACAAATAAGAAAAACAATTTTACACATATAGCATATTAGCATTGTCAGGTACGATAGACGGAATTACCTGCTGTTTTCTTTGCCTCTCCATCTCCGCCTGTTATAACAATTATCAACAACAGCAGAAGACATTTTTCAGTAGTGCATAATGTAGTACTGACGGCAACAAGTTCCAAAAGCAGGATTACTGTATATTACCAGTGCCTGTTTAAGTTGCGTGTTCTCTTCCCTCAATTGATTTAGTTCTGCTTCCAGTTCCACCGTGTAGGCCTGTTTCAAGTACGGTGCTCATTCATAAGTAATAAAGGACGAGCAGTAATAGAAAACCTTGATATATTAAATGTTTGCATGAAATTAGAAAAAAACAATACTCCTAAACAATATTCTCCGTAAGAATACGTGTATTATGCTTGTTATCTTAGGTTGGAGATAATCTACTAAGAGTAGCAATAGACAAGGTAACATAGACTACCTGTTTCCGGGCTCTGGATCTGGCAGCTGACTCTCTGTTCTTAATCATCCTTCGCTGCCTCCTCTCAACCACTTTCTCCACGGGACCGTCAATGATCCTCTTCCTGCCACGTAATGCTGCCATGTCGAGTCCATACTGAGCCGCTGAATTGTCCACCTGGCCTGGTCCACACATCCCATCTGGAGACACAGGGCTAACTGGAGGCCCAAAAGCAGGAGCTGGAGTGCCGCCGTTGGCCACCCTGGCTCCATAACAAGGCACAGACGGAGGAGGCGCATAGCCATTATTCCTCTTCCCGTTGCCGACAAACCCGGAAGTTTCAGCGGCAGTGGCCGGGTAGCCCGGAATCATGGGTCGGGTGACAAAGGAATTGGAGAAAGCATACTGGGGGTGGTGCTGGGTGGGCGGCAATGCGGGTTGGATGAGAGGGGGTTCCCGAACAACACCAGCTTTGACAAGGAAGTCCTCTAAGGTCATCTCTCCGAAGGTGGGTTGTCGTTGAGTAGGGTTGGAGTTATCATTGGTCTGAGTCTGTGGAGTCTGATGATGTTGTTGTTGTTGTTGTTGTTGTTCCTGGTGTTGTTCAGTACTGTGTATCTCAGACCAAACCTCGTCAACAGTCTTCCTGCAGAGCGGTGCTGGAAGAGTGAGGGAGCCTTGCCTTGGTAAACTAGGCTGCTTTGCAATAGTCCCTCTACTGGTATTGGTAGTGTTATTGGTAGTGTTAGTGTTAGTGGATGGTGTTGCGCCAATAGCAACAGCAGGAAGAGGGGCAGAGTTATCGTGGTGGTGGGCTTGATTCTCCTCAGCAGTCCAGATGCTGTTGAGAAACTCGTCCATGTTCATGGAACCAAAATTCTTGCCATTCTCACACAGCGTGTGCTGGAACTCATCTAACGTTAAAGAGTAGATGGAGGACTGACGTCCCAAGTTGGGAAAGCTGTAATTGTTGTTGTTGTTATTAGTTTGGGGATTAGCATGATTTTGGTCTGATACTTTGTTTTGGGTGTTGTGATCCTCTCTACGAGTATTATTCATTCCTGATGAGTTAACGTTGACTTGTTGTGATTGGGCCATCAGATCATCTCCGATGTTGGTCTTTCCTAAACGGAAACCAGTTACTACAGAGTTACAAAAATCAAGGAAACATTAAACAGTACTCACGATAATAATTCCACCCCCCAATTGGTTGTTTCCATTAAGCATTGGACTACAAGTCTCCACACATCCCAAACTCCTTGATAATATAAAGTGTGATTAGTAAGCGGGGTGATGTTTAGTAGAATGTATTAAAGTGTGACCCATACATGATACATCCCAGGTAACAAAGGCACAAATAAAGCTACTACTGAATCCACAAAAAATGTAGGAATAGGAGCATCAAATCATAATAGGAGTTGGCAACAAATCATTAGCGTGAAGAAGAAGAAGAAGAAGAAGAAGAATAAGATTAACTTGCTTACCTACCTGAGTATTGAAATGCTGCACGGATTTCCTCTAACAAAAGGCAAGAAGAGAGAAGAGAAATGTGAGAAGCAAAGGGGGCCCCGCCCAATATGTTTCGGGCCGTCAAACTTTATTTACTCTGCGGGCTCCACATACTCCTTTCGAGTTATCTTTCTTGAAATGGAATGGATCTACTGCAACTGCACTCCATCAGAACCAGTAGCACCTCCAAACGAGACAACATTAAAATAAACAGAGGATCCCTGAGCTCCGCACGTGTGCAACAGGTGTCTTCACCACGCTCTTCCCACTGGACACGTGTCTTCACTAGCTCTTCTCTAATTTCTTCTACAATTCTACTACTACGGAGTACTGCTACTCCCATTCAATCACTTAATATGGAAGTCAATCAATCAATCTTTCATGCCTGCGTGCATGGCTACCAAACTCTAAACTGAATTTGTAGGAAGAAATAAAACTAAACAAAGATTCAATTTGTAATAGTCCATCATCAAACGAACGTTGTTGCTTTATAACCTTTCAACCAACAAACTGTTAATAATCCAACATTCAAGGTCAAGAGGAGAAGAAATTACGAATATTGACATAAACTTACGCTCAATTTCTGACCATTCTGATCCAAACACTTCCTAATTTTTAAAGCTGGGTACTCAGTTTCTTAATTTCAACCACAATCTTTCCCTGAAAGTTTTAAACAGGCAGTCTTGTATTACTATTTACTATACTACTCTTTGCCTTCCAAGGATATACAGGTCCATTGGATATGATCATATGAACCCACAATAAACTTTGCCTTAGCACCGGATTTACGGAGCTACAAAGGCGCATCTTTGCCAGTTGAGGTCCCACTAGAGATCAATTGCACAACACACAAGGAACAAACCAAAGCTCTCACATCTCATTTAGGGCCTGTGTGGCCAAACTCCAACTTGTCCAGAACCATTTCTCATAAACAGTTTCCGGAGGAGGAAGAGCTCCAAATTGGAGCTTCTACTTTTAATGAACAAATTTAACCAGGCCAACAAAATCTTTCAATATCAAGGTACAACAACAATGCAGCCTTAAGGTTCAAGCAATATCCTCTAACAAGTTCAATAGAACAAACTACTTCCATCAACAAACGCTAATGACAAGTTAAAAAAAATACAATGCTTAAACTGTAACCAAGATGCGAAGCTTCAACCTTAAACTGAAATTTGATATCAATAAGTTGGATGTCCAATATGCTAAACCATCAGTATAATGTGGGTAATACAAACATGTGTGGGTCATCATCACTTGATCTCATCAACCAACTATTTGGAAGGAGAAAAAGGGTACCTGTGATGATAATGCTCATTCTACAGAGAGTTGTGCCTTGATGATTCTATCACTCATGCCCTTGCCGTATGCAAACATGTGTCCAGCACCTGCTATTTCATGGTACTGAATCCAAGGGAGGTTCTGAGCAATATGACGCTGCAACGTGACTGGCACAAGCACATCTTCATCGCCTTGCCAAAGGTGGACACTCCCCTCATTGTTCGGGAATGGATTCTTCAATTCAGTTGGATCAAATTCCCATCTACCAAACCCCACAATCAAGTCACGATGGACGGATTCAAATTCACCTTGCTGTCTCACACAAGTCTGATGAACAAACCACAAAAGCATTCAGCCACTACTCACTAGTCACTAGTCACTTGTCAAAATAAACTTGCAAAAACAAAGAGCTGTCTTACCGCGTCTTTCTTCTCCCCGGCCTCTGCAAGGACTTGTTTGTCGTGGGGAGACAAGATGTCAGGAATCTGAGCAATCACACTAAGACGAGGAGGGAAGTGCTTTTGAGTGTTCCACCAATAAGTCAACCAAGGCAAATAGTGTGCCACACGCAGCGACCATATATCTCGTGGGAGCTGTTTGTTGAATGCTTGAGAAGACAGGTTGGAAGGGAAACTAGGCCACCAATAGTTGACCACAGGAGCTATTAATGTTACTCCTGCTAGCCTAACAGTTGTTTACAGTTTAGTATTCCACTAACAACAATCTTTTAGGTTTAGCAGATGCAGGAATAATAAGAATACCTATGAGGAATATATCTGAGGCAGCTATACATGGACTGTCCGCCCAATGAGAAGCCTATGACATAAAACTTGGTCCCAAGCCCCAACTCATCGGCAAGCTCTTCTACATCAGAAGCCATGCTCTTTAGCGTGCGAGCTGGATTGGGATCACTTTCGCCGTAGCCAGGCCGATCAAATGACACAATGTAGATTCCCAAGCTTTGGTACAAGTCCTAGAAAACCAAGAAGCCCTTAGAAAGAGCAGCATACAACAGAAGAAGAGATGAGAAAGAAATTGAAAAAAGTAGTACCGGAGAGAGTAGGTTGGCAACAACAGCATAATGGCGGGAGGAATCGAAGCCGTGGATGTAGACAAACTTGTACTTGGCATCATGTCTGGGGACGCCGTGCTCTTTGTAGGCCAAATGCCTTCCATCGGCGAGCTTAATTCTGGGTGCAGTGATGGGAGGCCCATTGGGAGTACCACAAATTTTAGGAGGTGGTGGGCGTGCAGCTTGATACGCAAATGCAAAGAAACCAACAAGGGCAACTAGAAGAAGCTTGCTGAACAAGCCTGCTGTGTGTTTTCATATTAGAATTCAGATCGGTATGTATGATTAAAGAATTACAGAAACAAAATTAATAGAGCAATGAAAATAATTAGCTACTCAAATCAAACCAAAATAATTACATAAAGCTAGTCAGTCCAAAATCATGAAATCAGAGATGAGCAAAAATGGTTTAATTGATTTATGATGCAAATCAAATGGATCGGATTGGATTGGATTGGATTGGATTGGAGTAAAAAGAAAAGTGTAACCTGAGAAAAGGGGAGAAGTGGGATTGGATTTACGAGTGTGTGCTCTGGCTGATGCTGCTGATACTTTCCTGCTGCTGCTTCCCACCGCCATTCTTCCTTCCTTCTCTCTCTCTGTCTCAATTCTCACTGTCTTACCATTGTTCAACCCCCATGAGTCAAAACTTATTATTTGGCCTTTTCATTTTCTTATTTAAATATTATAACAAACCCAAAAAGTATAATTGTTCACAGGTTGTGTGTTCAAAACTTGGTACAACCAAAAACAACATCAACTTGGGTGGCTTATTTTATTCAAGGAATCCTCCCTGTAACAGGCATGTCCAATTTGCATTACAGACATCAATCTTAAATCTTAATGAATTATCAAACACCACACTCTCTTTAATCTTTATAGCACAGAAACAACAGGATTTATTACAAATAATAAATGATTAAGAAGTAGTAGTATGTGGTACTGATAATTGGGCTCTAATAATAGCCTCACTCATTCCTGTGGCGTAAGGGAATAAGTGCCCGGCCTCCGGGAGCTGGTAATACTGAATCCAAGGGAGGGTTTGAGCAATGTAGCGTTGCAGCGTCACCGGCACAAGCATATCTTCCTCACCTTGCCACAGATGAACACTCCCTTGTCCCTCTTCAAATGGATTCTCCAACTCTGTTGGACTGAACTCCCAATTCCCAAATCCAACTGTCATGTCCCGGTGTATCGACTCATGTTCTCCTTGCTGTCTCACCGGAATCTGAGACACACAACCATATCATATTTTAACAATATTAATAACTTAATTACATTAAATATAATGCTAATAAGTATATATATTACTAATTACCGCATTCTCAGGTTCCTCGAATAAGGACATGAGTTGCATGTCCTGGGGAGAGAGGACATCACGGCTATGAGCAATAACGCTTGAAGGAGGAAACAGCTTCTGAGTCTGCCACCAGTAAGTAAGGGCGGGCAAGTAGTGAGCCACACGCAATGACCACTGATCCCGTGGGTGCTGAAAGTAGTATGCTTGCTTAGATAAGTTGGCAGGCAAGCCAGACCACCAATAGTTGACCACGGGTGTTACCAATGACGCCCCTGCTAGCCTGGCATGCATCATATTGTTACTATTTTGATTGATTAATCAATTAAAAATGATTGATTGATTGCATGATTGTAAAATGAGACCTGTGTGGTATGTACTTGAGGCAGGCCCATACGGCCTGTCCACCCATAGAGTAGCCGACCAAATAAAACTTGGGACCCAGATGAAGTTGATCGGCAAGCTCCTGGATATCGAGAGCCATGGTGAGGGGAGTGCGATCAGGATGGGGATCGCTTTCGCCGTAGCCAGGCCTATCGAATCCAACAATGTGTAACCCCAGGCTTTGGATGGTAACCTTAATTGTGAAATGATGTGATCATGTGATGAATACAGAGAGTAATATATAAAGAAACAATAGGTAGTGTATAATGAAAGATACATACAGGTGAGACTTGAGTAGCAATGAAGGCGTGGTGTCTGCAGGAGTCGAAGCCGTGGACGAAGATGAACATGTGGCGGGCTTCATTTGAAGAAACCCCATACTGTTTGTATGCCAAATGCCTGCCATCCCTAAGCAGTATTCTGGGTGCAGTCACGGGTGGCCCACCAGGAGTGCCGCACACTTTGGGGGCCGGTGGCCGGACAGCCCTATCAATCCAGGCCACAGCGCAGCCCAGCAGCACCACTAATATTATTAATTTGGTAAACCCCCCGCCTAAATCATCAATGAATACATAACATACAGTATTAAAATGGATAATATTAAATAAATCTACAAAGAAAGAAAGAAAAGAAAACCTGAGTTTGGATTGGTGGAGGCGCGGCGGGTGTGGGACCTGGCAGATGCCGCTGATATCTTCTTCCGCTTTGAATCCTCCATCTCTGTTTGATTTCTCGGTCAAACACTCTGATCTACGCAGTTTGTATTAACCCCATAAGCCATAATGATAATAATAATAATAATCCTTTAAAATATTCACGGATTGGGTTGGCGTTCTGACTTATTATCCCCCGCCCAATCACCATTTTTGTCTTCTTACTCCGTATCTTCCTTCTTTTACGCATCCTACATCCATTTTGGAACAAACAATTCTACTCTTTCTCATTTTCATTCTGTCTACTACTACGGAGTATTCCACTTCAGAGAGGTGGCCATTGGGACGGGTCAGCCCTGGCCCAACCTGAACCGGCCCGGTAATTAGCCCTTGCGGGTCGACCCTTGACCGGGCAGGGACAGGCCCGGCACTAGCCCTATGAACCTAGGGCCGGTTCAGGGTTCAACACTTTTGCGCACTAACCCAACCCTAACCCTGACCCTTAGCCCGACCCTAAACCTAACCTAACCCTAAACTGACCCAAAACCTAGCCCAGGCCCTAACCTAACCCTCAACCCGGCCCTGACCCTAACCTAGCACTTAACCAGACCCTAACCTAGCCCTGACCACTCGTTAATTTTAGTAAATTAAAGCCGTTAATACCCTCATTCTTTCAGCTAATTAAAGCCAAGATAGTGAACCGATTACATTTTTATAATAATAGTACTCAATCCCTACTCGTACAATGATATGTATTAACAATAATTAAAATTATATGAAGAAAATAGAAAATATGGTCGAATTAAATTCGGCCCACTCTAACCCGACACTAATTCTAGCCCTAACCCTAACCCCGACCTACCCTAGGACTCAACCCTAACCCTAACCTTGACTCAGCCCGACCCTAGCCCTAGCCCAAACCTGACCCTACCTCGACCCTAGCCCTAGCACTGGCCCAACTACGTTAGGGCTAGGGTCGACAAATTCTTGGCCCTGACCCTAGCCCTAGCCCGCCCTAAAAGTAGTGGGCTGTTTCAGTGCCAGACCTCAGGGAGCCCAGCCCCGGTGTAGGCCCGGCCCTAACCCTGGCCCGCCCGCCCAATGGCCACCTCTACAGTGACTTCACTCTTCTTATTTTTACCATTTTCTTCTTTTCACCTACTTTTTTATTTGGTTTAGTGGTTTTCCATACACTACTCTTTTAATTTACTACCATTATTGTGGAGTAATTGTTACTATATTTCATAATGATTGTATTCCGTAATAGTCCATATCTTAGTGGTCATTTGGTTGCTAATCAAAATCATGGGAATTCTGAATTCTTAGAAATTAGATTTTTTTTTTGGAGTTGTTTGGTTTCTTAAAATTATGAGAATTGAGAATCCTACAAAATGGAGGAATGAGCTTTACCTAGCCCCCTCTTGCCTGGTAATTGACAATTTCTGTGGGAGTTTAATTCCTACGTGCATCCAAACAATTTTGAGAAATTCATGTGACTTTCTACAACGTAAGAAGTGAAACTTCATGAGTATTCGGAATTCCCGTGTACAACTAAACGGCCACTTACTTTCGCGGTTACACCCCACCACAATTAGCTTACAAAATATTAATATGATAACCTCAAATCTAATGACTGGGCCAATTTGAAGAGCAGTTACATCAAGTCTAATCTTGCTTTTTTATCACCCGGGTGTCTGATATGACCTTCGTCCACCAACGCTAACTCAAATTGGTTTTATAACAAGTCTAATCCTTCTTTATGCTCTATGCTCCCTTCTTTGAACATTGTCTATACCTAGAAACCTTTCCTAAATGCATTCTAATTCGGGAAGGTTCTATGAACAACCTGACCAACTTTCTAACATTAAAAAGTTGTCAAATTGCTCAACCGACGGGACGTACACCAATTTGATAACTTTGTAATACAATTTCTCTGTTCGGCTTTAAACTTCGTAGGCCCAACGGACACGCTTCTGTACACGTTAATCGGCTAATCAAAAATCTAAAAAAATTACATGACGGGTTACATAAAATATTGATCTAACCCGCCATGCAATTTTTTTGGAACTTAATTAGATTAGCCAAAAAGCGTATACATCCACCTTAAAATACGTGTCCGTTTGCCCTATAAAATTTAAAGTCGAACGGAGAAAGGAAATATACACCAATAATTTTTTATACACACCACCTTTCTAACATTTTTGTACCCTCTTACACCAAAAAATATTTATTATTGGTTGTACATTATATAGTGGGGAACCGATTCCAAAGGCAATTGTTATAGCTAAAACCAAAGTGATCAATAGACAAAATAGATATGCTTAAGAACTCCATCTATAATTTAAGGTTGTATTGTTCCATCTAGATATCAAAGAAAATTTTGAAAAATTATCATTTAGATGGAATAATACGCCCGACCATCAAAACAAGCTTTAAATTTTACTTTAATTCACCTAAAATAATTATTATATGTGAAATTTAATCACTCAAATATCCGAAAATCTACTTATATCTTAGATTTATGCCCCTTGTATGTATATATGCAACCCTTTAATCATCAACTTTATAAATCCGCCACTACATAATAACATACATGAGAGTATTTTATAGTGGTAGAGCTTTAATTTGTAGCTAGAATAATAGAATTAATAATATATCCAATCAGCCCTTTTTAAACTTAATTACAATAGATACATTGGTTGACATTGGTATGGTTGGTGCTGATGGTCGACCTCTTCGCCCATCAGACATGTTGCTTTATTCTTGGGACAGAGGGCGCGACGTTTGCGTCGATTTGACTGGGTCGTCGCCTTTGACTCAGACGGGATTGACCGATTTCGTACCAGGTAAGGTGGTGCCGGAAGCGGCCGATCGTAAGCGTGCTAAGTATGAGGCTAGGTGCGCTGCTTTGGGTTATGGCTTCCTTCCCTTCTCTTTCTCCTCTTTTGGGGAGTTGGAACCCACAGTTGTTGCTCTGCTTAAGCGGATCCAGCAGTTCTCCAGGACGCAGGATATCGGCGCGCAGGCTGCAGCTCATATTTTTACTGGGATTGGTTTTTCCATAGCAAAGGGTGTGGGGGCTCAGATCGTATCTCGCCTCCCCACCAACTTCTTGTAAATTATTATTGATTCTTGTAAATTATTATAGATTTTTAGTTTAATATATAATATTATAGATACATCATACATGTGTTATGTGATTGTACATGGATACTTTTATTCTTTCTATTTTCTTATAATAACAATGGTCTTGTTATCATTAAAAATCAAACATGGACACGAGTAATATAGTTTACAACCGTATATATAGATCTACAACTCTATATAGACTCATATGGTATAAATTAGCACTACGCGAAATGCTTGTTTCACGTGAAACAATTCGAGTTCCACTTGTTCAACGTTGTTAGCCTAACCCTTTTTGCCTACAATTGATATTAGCTTCTAGCTAGCAAAATGTCGAGGATGATAGAACCTCTTGTAGTAGGGGGAGTTATAGGAGATGTGATTAACACTTTTAACCCATCCGTACAAATGTGTATCAATTACAATGGTAACCAAGTTTTTAACGGTTCTGAGATTTACCCTTTCGCAGTTACCGTTAAACCTCGAGTTGAGATTAACGGTGGGGACATGAGGACCTTCTTCACCTTGGTACGTATACACATTTGACTAACTTCTCTCTTGTAGTTTGTATGCATGCTTAATTACCTCAAGAGTTCAAGAGAAAATACAAGGTTAAATTTACTGTTTGTCTTCTCTTAAAAAAAAATTATAGGTAATGACAGATCCAGATGTACCAGGACCAAGTGACCCTTATCTAAGGGAGCACCTTCACTGGTATGACTCTCATACTCCCCTTACAAGTTACAACCGTCGAAATAAACCTTATTTCTCACTCGGAAATCTTAATCACATACTTATCATGCATGACGACTAAAGTATGCCAATTGATATTGGGAGATTTGATTGACGATTATGTGTTGGCTAATCTTTCTCAGGATAGTAACAGACATTCCTGGAACAACAAACACTACATTTGGTACGATCGAGTTGTACATGTTTTGTTATTCATCCAATTATAAATTCATGTATCACTTACTTTAGTGTAAAAAAGTTGTGATTAAGAACGGTAATTGTTAATTTGTTATTAGTTATTTAAATTAATACGAAACTAGTGAAATGGGAAATAAGCAGGAGAGGAGTTGGTGAGCTATGAAATACCAAGGCCGAACATAGGAATACACAGGTTTGTATTCGTGTTGTTCAAGCAGCAGAGGCGACAAACAATAGCGAGTCTGCCGTGTTCACGAGACTATTTCAACACCCGCCAATTTGCGGCGGAGAATGATTTGGGGCACCCTGTTGCTGCTACTTTCTACAATGCCCAAAGAGATACTGCCGCCAGGAGACGTTAAATTCCGTTCCCCTAATATTATATTATTATTCATCATGACTCATGATCTATTGATAATATAATACCATTTGCTTAGCTTTGATCGCATCGGCTTGCTACAATGCTACAAGCCTAGTAGCCTACAATCCTACACTACCATTTGTAACTCATTTTTAATACTCCAACTCTCACTTTGTAATTGATTACTACTTTATTTGTGGTTAACTACTCGCATTGATTTAATTAACATTATATCAACCAATGAAACGACTAAATTCAATAGCAAATGATATATTTGTATTTTAATCATATTATGATATGAGTAGTGAGTTGTACCTCCTCCATATAAGTCACAGTTCTCTCAAAAAACAAAAAAATGTCAAAAGAAATGCAAAATTTAATCGGATCGACTGCCCGATAAAATGTAGAGACTTGTAACAAATAATAATAAAAAAAAAAGATAAAATGTAGAGACATTGATAATGGTTGATTAGTAGTAGTCGGTAATAATAGAGTTTTGGTTGGTAATTTGGTATGAGTCTACCCTTATAAAATAAAATAAAATAAAAAAAAAGGAAGAAAAGAGTGATGAAAGGAGGGTCAGAATGGGGGGCAGTGACGGCGTGCGGCGGAATGACGGTGGTGTATGTGGCAGTGCTGTATTCTCCGACGTTGATATTCCGTCGGCCTCCGGCAAAGAGTTACAATGAGTTCATGATGAGACGCTTCATCTGCGCCCTCTTCTCATCTCTCATCTGCCTCTTCATCTCTATTCTCCTCCTCACTCGCCCTGCTTCTTCTTCAGCTTCTTCGGTAAGACAACTCTATCTCTCCCACTCTCCCACTCTCCCACTCCATTTCATTTAGCTAATTAGTTAATTATTTAATAATTAAATTGATTGATTGAGTTAGGGTTTCTTCCGCCATTGTTTATTATGTTTTCAGATTGAAAGCTGGAAATTGAATAGCGTATTATCAGCATATGGTGTTCGAACAGACCATTTTGTAAGCCTCTTCTGATATTATAAATTTTCATTTGAATTCTAATATAATATGAGCTAATTCTGGTAAGCTTATGGTTTGTAATGAAATCAGTGGCGCGCTGCGGTGTATTCCGTAACATTGACCAGTCTCATGTATGCCGGGTCTGTTGTCCTTAAGTCTGTTTTATTATTCGATGAATACTGGAATGCGGGTGGCCGTAATCTTGATCTGTATCATATCTATGCCCTCCTTGTCTCGCTTTCTAAAAACATCACTGCTTGGCGTAATCTTGTTGTGGTCAGTTCCTTTTGTCTCTTCTCTTTGTTGTGGTTTCTAAAAACAATGTAGTAATGTAATCTTTACTGAAATCAGGCACCAATTACTGAAGAGTTGGTATTCCGGGCATGTATGATTCCCTTACTTTTGTGCGGCGGCTTCTTGCCCCAAACGACTGTTTTCCTATGCCCTCTCTTCTTCAGCCTCGGTAACTTTAGTCTCACTTCCCCTGTAAATACTATTTTTGTTTATTCAATTATATCATCTCATCTTTCTTGTATCCTTCTCCAGCACATTTGAACCATTTGTTGGAGATTTACAGCCGCAAGAACTGCAGTCTCCTAAAAACCTCCTTGGCTGTCGGTATATTCTTCTTTCAATTTCATAAACATAGGTTACAACTATCTATTGAGTCCTTTCTGTTGACTTGACAAGTACAAGTATGACTGGTTTTCAGGTACACAGCTTGCATATACAATGGTTTTTGGCTCATATGCTTCTTTTCTTTTCATCAGAACTGGTATGTAATGCTTCTTTCATTTACAAATGACACTTCTTTTCCAGTCTCTATTGGTTTTATGCAGACTGCTACATTGTCAAATTGATGTTGGCGCTACTATTCTTAGAGTGCTTCTGATAAAAATAAAAAGAACTAACTTCCTTATTCGATAACAACTCTGTGTGGGGAAACTCTTACTAATAGCTAAGTTAGCAAATGCTAGGTATCCATTTCATGTTTCAATTCTATCCGCAACTACTAGGCTTTGAGTTGGGAAACTGTTGATATCTAAGTAAGCCACTTTATTGTCTCAATGAGTACACCTTGTCTGGTTTTTAGGATCTTTCAAATTTGTATGCAAGTTATTTTGCCTCAGCTATTTGGTTGGTGTGTTCTGTTGGTTGGCTGACACTTGGATGATTTTGGTTTTACATTTGATTAGTGGGTAGGGCTGTCACATCTCATATGTCCGAGCCTGCTATTATTCACTCCGATTATTCTGTTCTTATGACAGAGTTGATTCTTGTTGCAGGGCACCTTATCGCTCCATTGGTTGCGCATATTGTCTGCAATTTTATGGGACTGCCTATTGTATATTCTAAAAGAGGTGAGCATTGTTACCTGTAACTGTAAGTAACTCACTTTGGTGCTATTGTTTGCTTAAAGTACATCAAACATTCTAGTAAGACCAGGGTACATGATGACAGTATACCCATCTGCCTTTGGTTTGGTTACATGTGCAAAGCTACTGTGGGATTTTGTTTTTAGGATGTGAAGTTTGTATAGATGCACCTGCACTATGGAGTACCTACTTGGTCTGCTACTTTTTCATTTGGTTTGGTTTTTTTTTATTTTCCTGAGAGACTGCTCACATTTGAAGTCAGCATCTACCATCTTCTTCGCATATTATATATTGAGGTTGTATCTCCAGTTTTAGACATCCAACTCTTCAAAATCTAATATGCCTTATTCCTTGGTTGTTTCAGGGTTAGTGGTAAGTTTGGCATTTGTCGCTGGAGCTATTGGGTTTCTACTGCTTCTTGCGCCACTCACGGCCCCAGCTTTGTACAATTCCAGGATAGATAATTGTCATTGTTGGCAGGGATACTGTTCTTGGAGGTAAAGCTCTGAATGCTACGGTCTTTTTTTCCGTATAAGTTTTCTACTACTGAAGCACGTCAACTGTTGGAGAGTCTATAATCGTGAGTGCTATACATCTATTCGTTGCCACTTCCTTTAAGACATCGATTTTGAGGGGCTTTGCTCTTAAGCTTACTTCTGTTTGGGGCATGGAATAGAAGAGTCCACAAAATGAATGTCCTAACCCGTATAGTCACTCAGACTGCAGCCACTGCATAGGATCGCTGTACTCAGGATCAAGCCCTGCAACACCCTGCTAAAATTTCGTACCAATAGGGTCATATGGATTCTATTACACATTTTTTTTAAGGTCCTAATTCACATTGTTATCCACACAAACTAACTCAAGTTTAGGCAGCAAGTCTCAAACTTGCTTTCAGAGATGGGGTTCCAGAAGTTAGTAGCTTTCTTGCTAAAGGAAAAAAATTAGAGAGAGTATCCCTGTAACGAAGTGTGTATTAATATTACTGTACATTTTTGTTCATATCAATGGTTGTTTGATTCACGACGAGGCTGTCAAAACTCAAAACATAGAAGAATGGATGTTGATTACGCGAATATATTGGTTGTTTAGATTTATTGGGGACACTTGATTGTTGTTAGATATTGCATGAGTAATGAGTTACTGGTATGACACTCAAGTTAGTAAAGTAGAGAAATAAGGAAGGACATGCAAGTGATAATGGCTACCACCTTATTGAGCTTAGGCTGATATTAGCTGGCAGGAAGAAGATGGAGTTGTTGACTCTTAGCCTTGGTTGTTTCAGAATTACTCATAATTAGTCTCAGTGAATCTGATGGGCATAAATAAATACTAGTAAGTAGGAGTATTAATAATACACCCTCATGTGAAAAGACATGGTAATCGATTGTTGTTGTTGATTTGGTCAACCTGGCAACTCGACATGAGAGCCATGTATGTCATGTTATGTGTATCTTTGATTTTATTTTCAAAGTTTTGATGAATGAATCTTGATTGACTTGATCTTTTTAAGTTTTTGAGCTCTTTTAGTCCGTACCCGAAATCTAGTTTGATGACGTTAGCCTCTGCTTACATCTCAGCATCACACTGTTACTATATGATTGAATCCCTGAGTTTTGAGTAAATTGTCCACATGACCTTTATCTTTACACACTTCACACTTCTCTCTTCTAGACTCGTGATTAACTGTTTGAAATTTTGACAAGAAGGATCAAGTGATCGTGAAATATTCATACACTCTTTTAGCTCAAACATTCTTGTATTGCGGAGTTCATGTTCAACATTCTTACTTGCAAACAAATGTGTTGTTATTTTGATTTACTAGCTCAAACGTTGTTACTTGATGAAGAAAGACATTTAAGTAAATGCTGAATACTCGATTATTTACTAGCTTTAGGGTGAAAAAAGTTAGCCCAAGAGATGTACAGTACTTATAAAGGTAGGTTTCATGATTAAGCCCAAATAAATTTAAAGTGACAGGAGTTGGGAGGAGAGATGATGCATGCCATCAATTTGTATGCAGGTTATTATTACAAGCCCAAATATAAGCAATTCAAAGTGAGTCCCTCCTATATAAATCAGACATTAAGAGACATATTCATGGCAGCAGACAAAGCTTTGTCTCTGCAATCATTGTCATTTTTAGTAATTAACCCCGTAACTAACACGAAACAAACAAATGGTAATGAGTAATTAAGATTAAATGTCAAAAGGTGAGCATACAAATATAAAATAATAATGTTAAAGATTAGAAGGCACAGGATGATGAAATATAAAAATGACTAGAAATGGTCTGCTACCAGAATCTGTGCTATCTATCCCTATGAAAATGTTGTGACTGCCACTAAATAAAACAAAATAGAAATACTAGCTAGCTGATACTACTGATCAGTACGTAGTTACTAGTTACTACTTGAAGTTGTACAAAAGGATGAGATTAATTAATAATTAAAAAAGAGTTAATTAGTTAGGGTGGTCTACTGAAACAGAGTTGGTGTTGTTGTGTTTGGTGGCAGCAACAACACCGAGTCTGTGCTTCAACTCGGAGAGGAGCTGCTGATTTTCTTGGTTGAGCACCTGCGCCTTCTTCCGTAGCCTCTCGTTCTCCTTCATAATGTAGCAGTTCTGCAAGTACAACTCCGAGTTCAATCTTTCCATTTCCTACCTATATCATAACAAAACAATTAGTAATCCACAAGTTTAGTTTAAGTAGTTGTATGGAATTGGAATTGGAGCTAGATTAAATGACAAGAAAAGAATACTCTGTTTACGCACATAAGCATGGACTGATGCACCATGGACCTTCGTTATTTGAAAAATAAGAAAAGAATAAACAAGTAACACAAGGTAGGAGTTGCAAGTCATGAATCAGGAACAGAATAGAGCATATTATATAAAAACACATGGAAAAGAATACTAGTAGTAGTAGTAGTAGTAGTGCAGGTACTCTGTTTAAAACGCAGGGACACATAGATACTATATTATATTTACCAACAAATTGTGGATAAAAGAAAGAAAGAAAGAAAGGGGAATTACCAGTTATTGATTATTGATTATTGGAGGAGTAAAGGAAGGGTGGAAGGAGAGATAATTGATAGTGTATCAAGGAAGAGAGAGTTGGGAGAGTTTGTTTTATTTATAGTTGAGTTACAAGTTACGCACACACTGCAGCAGGGCCGGGTGCGTGGGGTTTTATAGCATGGAAAATGAGGGAGAAACTCGCTAATTACTACGTACTCACTCGGTACTCGGTACTCGGTAGTAGTAATAATTATAATTACAAGTATAATTACCCATGGAACCAATATGCCCCTATATATCTCTCCCTGCCACAACAATCATGCCTCTCTACCCATGGAACCAAGCTAAGGCCGCCGGCTTCTTGTTTTAGCCCCCCCCCCCCCCCCTCTCTCTCTCTTTATTGTTTTTGCTTATCATCATTTCTCATCAACTTTTCCTATTTGTCTTTTTATTTCTACTATACATGCAAACTAACCACTTCAAATGCAATACGTCGTCCATACCTCTATGTACTCGCAGTACTAATTTCACCAAGTCTATGTTTATTTTTCATTACATACAAGATACAACGTCTCCGACTCTCGATATCGTGATCAATTATCAAGTCTTTTACGCTATACGTACTACTCAATATACTATATACATGTTAATGTTATTAAAAAGGTCAGGATGGAGACTTTGGAGGGAGGAGTCGAAGAAACAAAAGTAATAATGATATAAAAAAAAAAAAAGAAATTGGGAGTGATGATAGATTTGCAGTAGAAAAGGTTGGGTTAAGGGGTAATTGAGTAGGTAGAGAGAGAGGGAAGAAGCAAGGGAAAGGGTGTTAGACTGTTAGGGGGTCCCAATTCCAAATGATGAAGTCCCAAGATTCGCAATGATGTTTTAGGATTATTTGTTTGAGACTCGAGACGACGACTCCTTTGCTTGCTTGGATTCATTTGTTTGTAAACCTCCTTAGATTTTGATTTCCATCATGAAATCCACACCCCCTCCATCACTCCATGCTCACTAGTCACTCATATCATCAATTCATCACCCCTTCCATCATTTTATCTCTAACCACCCCAATTATCCAATTGCCTCCCCTTATAGCTACCTGTCTACTACCCTTAATCATCCTCTCCTTTCCATTTTCTTCTTTTTTTTTTTTTAATTATTCTAGACACTTATTTAACTTTCGTCTTGTAAGCATACAACACAAACATAAATACTACGGTTTTTCAACTGTACCGACCATCGAAATACGACTACTATTAGTAATCTCATTGAGTCATTGGTAGTGTAGTGATGGATGATGCATGAGTGATGAGATACATGGACGGGAGAAATTAAATGGAGAAAGGAACGTAGTAAAAACGAGTGATTTGCAAAATTGAAATCATGACTTCCTTTTCTTTATTACCCTTTACTTAGCAGACATGGTAGAAATATGGGATAGGAGACGCCATAATTTCTTATAATTCTAATCATTTCACATAATTCATAAAGGCCTGCAACAAGGTTAATGATGGGGGGGGGGGGGGTTTCACAATTCACACCATTATTGTTATGCTTATAACGCAACCGAAGCCTATACACGTGAATCTAGGCTTTGGTTTCATAATTATCCCTTTGCGCAATTATCTTTACGGAGCACTGCGTGCGTTTTAAGTCTTGCAACCCATTATTGAAATATTATTAGGCGATTCCATAGTAGTTTGATGAATTTATAAACCGTTAAAATATTAGGATTAATCCAAAAGATTTGAAAATGTCGTTTTACATTGAAATAGTTACTCATGTCTAACGTCTTTGTTTGGGTTGAGGATTAAGGCAGGATCTAGTGGTAGGAAACCAACTTGCCCGAGGATGTCAAGGGTTCAAACTATTTTTGAATAGTCCGTAAAATTTATGTAACACTTGGTCACTTTGAATACAATAACCAAAATTAGGCGTATAATTATCGTTATTCTATGGCGAAAAAGGATACGAGAATGAAAACAACCTTAAAATGAATTGCGGTGGGAATATTATTATTATTATATAAAAATAAGTTTGATGTAAATCAAAGGACCAAAGTTACTCCATGACACATGAATCAGGAGGGGGTGTGATGTTATTAATTAATGAAACAACGACTAACAAATTAGCAAACAAGTGAGGTGAGTAAAAATATGGAGGTTTTCAAGACTTTTGGGCTACTTGCTAAATACTACTTATTGAGGTAATAATAGCAGGTTAACTAATAAATAAAGAATTGGGGAGGGAGAGTTTGATGATAGTAATTGGGGGGAAATCAGAAATAGAATTGGGGGAAATAGGTGATTATGAATGAATGATGCTTTGTTCATGTGTGAGCAACGGAATACAGAGTTGGCTTCGCGATTACGATAGGCTTCAATCTGTGGCCGTCGTCCTCTTATACGTACAGGTAAGTCTTGATTATTATTATTATTATTGATTAGATTAGATTGGATGAATAAAAAAAAAAAAGAATGATGATCAGATTGGATTGGCATTGGTTGGATCTCTGGGAGCAATGTATAACGGTGTGGCGGTGGTGAATTTGGCAATCGCATTGTTCGCGCTGGTGGCGATAGAGAGCGGAAGTCAGAGACTGGGTCGGACATATGCGTTCTTACTCCTCTCCGCCATATTCCTCGATTTCATATGGTTCACCCTTTTCTCTTATGACATCTGGTAAGTTCATCCTTCCAATTAAATTTCAATTAAATTTCAATTCATCTTCAAATCTTCATTTATTATTATTATTATTATTATAATTTTGTGCTTGTGCAGGCATATATCATCCTCCTCCTCAAAGGAGGAGTACGGAGCACTCTTCCTGTTTTCCTTAAAATTAGTATTCGTGATGCAAATTCTGGGTTTGTCGGTTAGAATATCGTCGTCATTACTATGGATTCAAATGTACAGACTTGGTGCTTCTTCTTCCCATACAGAAACAGCAGTTGATTTCGATCTTAGAAACAGCTTTATAAGCCCAGCAACACCAGCAGCAACTCAAACAGATTCTGAAGATCCACTTGGCGGCTCTATTTACGATCCTGCTTACTACTATTCCCTCTTTGAAGTTACTCAATTGCATCAGGTCTGTCCTTTCATCTTCTTACCATAAACCATCTTCGAAACAATCTAAGTTATAATTCTTGTGATTGAATATCCTTAAGGCTCTGCCTGGAATGCAAGTAATGAGTTGAGGGTGAATAAATTCATGGGTAATTGATTAGGGGGGATTGATTAAGGGGGTAACAATTACTTGATATGAAAGTTTGGTATGCTAAGGTAATGATTAGGGGGGTAATCTTTACATAGGTTTGGTCAAGGGGTAATCTTTACCAAATTAAAAACTGAATTTGACATTCATTAGAGATATAAAGAATCAATTTTGGGTATAGATTAATTCGTGTTTCTTTTGGCCGAAAATTGAGAAAACAATGAGATTAGTTTGAATCAATTTCGTGCAAAGCAATTCGAAAATCGTTAGAAATTGCCCAAAAATGCAATTTAAATCAATCGGATTGATTTTACTGCAATTATGAGACATAATTTTCTGAAATTCGAAAACAAAAAAATCCCCAATTCAATTTTGACCAAAAACTCCAATCAAACTCAAAACCTAATCAATCAACCCCAATTGAGATTGGATCATCAATTAAAAGGGTATTACTTACCTTAACAATGACTGCATGCGTGGTGGTAGAGGAGGAAAAAGAGAGAGAAAGACGTAAAGTACAGAAGAACGAGATGCAGATGAAGAACGAGATGAAGATGGTGAAATTCGCCTGAGAAGAGAGAGATGCGTGTGTTTTGGGCCGAAAATATTACTCCCGTAATCTTTTCAGTATGGGGTGAGGGAGGAAAATGTTAGGGCTTGATGGAGGTAATGAGTTCAGGGCCAAACTTTTTCCTCTCAATCCAAACATACAAATTGGGCCTGAAACATTACCCCTTAACTTTTTGGGGCTCATTACTGCCAATCCAGGCAAGCCCTAAAAGAAACTTTCACTTTTAACAAAAGGGTTCGGACCGTGTGTATTGTCCCCCTATCCGTCAAGTTTTTAATACTTTGTTTCAGGGTTTTAAATGTCGGCCATTATGTTTAGTATCAGCTCAGGTATACCAGCTTCTGAATTTGTTGAGAAATATCCAAGATTAGAGGTGAAGCTCACTGCTTCTTGCCATTGTACTAGTGTAGATTTAACCAAGCTACAGAAAACGTATCACTCGCTTTTAAATTACAACGTATTGGTAGAGAATCCCCTTTGAGCCAATGGTTATGAGCTATGACCTAGGAGGGTGTAATGGCTGTACAAGCTCCTGGAACGGGGACTAGCATAAGGTGATTCCACGGGTGTCACGCATTCTTTTAAAGGAGGAAAACTAAAACTCATGTGGATTTTTGCCCTCACGGGTGTTAGGGATGCATTTTGAGAGAGAAAATAAGCATGTGGTAAGTAGTTGAAATGTTTTGTTGGAGATGCGAGACATTAGTTTCATACTGGATTTGCTGGAATCCAACTTTCAGCTTTGTTTTTAAAAATTTGAAAGACAAGGATACTAAATGGCAGTCTCGCATCTTGTCTTTTTCAAAAAATTATGCTCTTTCTAATCTTGAGACGAAAATTTCCAAATATTCTAAACTTTCAAAGGTCTTATATTCATGACGTAATCCAACCTTCACAATATTTTCTCAATACAAACGGTTGTTTATATTTTGCATTTGTTTTTGTAGCTCTTACTATTTGCAAAGGGAAGAACCTGGCAAACTCACAAAACAGTTTGTATAAATATCCTCCTTCTCCCCCCCCTCCCTCTTCCTTAAGTTGTAATATAAAATCTAATTAACATACCCTGAAAAGAGGACCATTTGATTAATAAATCACTAAGATCAATAACTCATTCTTCAACCTAAAGATTTGTAAGTATCCTTACTAGCTCAATGTGTGTTGATGATCTTTAAACCCATCAGTTGGGGCATCTATTTGATTTCCATCTCATCAAGATTTTTGCTTTTACATTTACTTTTTTTGTTGCGCGCAGATGATTAGGTCCTATATTGTGCTGATATATGATGACTTTTGTTCTCTAGACAGACAATGCATGCTTTATACTCATTTCTTGTGCTGGAACTGTCCATCCTATTATTTTATGTCAGTCGATCAATCTGAGCTGAGATCTGATAGTTACTTGCTCCTAGGGGGGTAATCGTGGTGATAAGGATGGTGATTCTTCATCTGAAGCTGAAAGTTGTAAATTGAAGTTGTCGTTGGGGAATGCTTTTCAGGCTATAACGGTAACTTGTGTGCCTCTATATCAACTGTCTTTCCTTCCAGGCTATGTTGAATGTGTGATAAAACACCAAAAAGTTTGTTACTGATTTGGACATGAAATTATGATCTCCATTTTGGGATTGTAGTAATGTCTAAAAAAATGACCTGTTAGTTGTATTCACGATTTTCATTGTGATCTCTGCGTATACTCACTATCTTGTTGCTGCGTTTATTGAAGTAGTTATAAATTGAATTGAAAATCCGAAGCTACAGTACTACTGTTTTTTGTTGTTCACAAATTGTGCTGTCTCATCCATGTCACATAAAAATAAAGAAATGACTTGTGAAGCCCCATCTCTTTTGTTGTGCTTACTGAAATGTTACATGCAGGATGATAATGCTGCGAATCGCCTTCCAGATTCGGGGTAGGCAAAGTGGTCATGGTGCAGTACAGGGAAATTGAGTTGCTTCTTTTTGCGGGAGAAGTGTAAAACTACTGCGGTTAGTTTAGTTATCTTTTGTAAACATTTGAGAGGTTTACTAAATATCCCGGGAGGGCTCTGTATAGGCAATTTTTTTACCGTCTCTTTATGCGATGGCAATTCTTTTTTCTCTTGTAGTTAGGATGCTATGAATTTTCATTAGGGAACTTGTACCTTGAGTATATAGTAGTGAAACCTCTATCATGGGAAAATTTGCAGATGGAAATGTTAATTTGTTTTGAGTGTGAAAGACCCACATTGGTATTTGGTAATGCTTTGCTTTACTTAATTTGTTTGGATGACATTCTCTCATGCGGCAACAATGTAGCCATTGACGCTCATCGGTCAACTTTCAAGCTTACTATCAGCTTCCACCTTCGCTCGTCTTTCGAGTGTTTAGGGAGAGAATATGTAATGTGATAAATACAAATATGAAAATATAAATGGAACCCTACAATAAATCAACATTGATATTTACTACAACCCACAATCATACCCGTAGATGATTACTCCGTAATACTAGTATACGAACTTTGAAAATTGTACAAATTACGTACTAGAATAATGCATAGCAAATTCCTAAATGTATACCATAAAAATGTACACTGATATCTGACTATAACCCTTACGTTTGAAGGTGGGGAGCTAACATAGAGTTGAGCTGAAGAAGAGAAATTTACCGAAAGTGGAACGGAGTAATTTTGATGATAAGACCAGGAAAGACGTCGTCGGGGTCATTAACATGGGGGTTCTCTTGAAGAATAAAAGGATCTCCACACTTGTCACTGATTGAGTTGAGCGTTTCACCTTCTCTCACCACATAAATCTCATCACAGGGAGGCGTCGAGTACACACTCTGTATCTTCTCGCATAAGCTGAAGGCCAGCAGCAAAGCCAGACAAATTGATATTTTGTGCGCCATTTCTAATGCCAATACCCAGCCTTGATGTGCATGCCTATTTATCTGAGTCGTAAATCAGACGTTCTTGCTTGGCTGCTGCTACTTGATTCAATTGTCAATGTTGACTTTCTCTGGTTGGAAGATTCTTGTGACACACCTAATGTTTATTTAAACGGGTTTGTTACACCAACTTCATCATTGTTTGGTGATGCCACTTTGTTTGCACCTAATAATTAGTCAAAGTCCTCAAAGATTAAACGATTTGAGCCTGCATCCTTAAATCGCGTGTCAGGAAAAATATGCCTGATACTGGATTTCATTACGTGGTACATTCAATTAAGTGCTACAGTTTGAATGCAATATGCTCAAATATAAAGTAAAAACATCTGAGTGAACAATGAAGATAAAGTTTCGAAACTGTAAAGAAAATTTGATCAGTGTGCGATAACACACCAACAAAACCTTTCCCTTGGCCGGTTTGATGTTTTGAAATACTAAATATATACTACTCAGATGTCAACAATTGCAACCTGTACTGAATTAATATCTTGTCAAAGAAGCAAAAGCGTCTGAGATAACAATGGTGGAAAGTTGAGACCAGAAAGCCAAGTAAGGAGAGGAATGCTGGAAGCTTAGAGTACAACTGTGCAAGGTATAAACGGGGAGGAGAATGAAAATATGAGGCGAGGTCGTAAATAGCCTCTCCAATACGGCAATATCCATCTTCTTCAAGACTGCAACAGTTGGTTTTTTATATACATTACAACTTGTTCCACATTGACAGTCCAAGCCACTGAAATTGGTGAATATCCTGTCCATGGATTATCGGAATTCCACCTGCATAAATCATATAAGTCAAGACTCCTCTTAAAATAGACAGAGCATGGAATATGATTTATTTTCAGAGACGATGAAAGAAAAAGCTAAACCAACTTTTTAAGTCCTTGATCCATTAATGTATGTCCCACACAGACGCCTTGCGTCTCCACCCTCACTACTCCTCTTTTGTATGTAAAGAGATCGGGCCTGACAACTGCTACAAAGCTAACAGGATCATGAAGGAATATACCTACATCCACATTTTCGTCAACAAATCAATCTAATGTCATAAACTGGTTGATCGGTTCAAATTTAAGTAGAAATAAACAAAAATTTGCACTCCATGTTACCATGCACGCCATCTGACTTAACATGCCAATCTCTGTAAAATTTGCACATATCTGTGATTTTTCTAGTATGTCTTCCTTTTGACTCTCTTAGCTCCTGAAGATCCTCATCTGCCACCATATCGGTGTTTGCTAAGTTAATAAACGCATGACCTCCAAAAGAAAGTTTATAACCAGCACTGGATAGGAATACAATGCAGAACTTAATGAAGTAGGAATTTCACCTGTAAATTTGACTTGGGTAGTGATGTTAATGCCAACTGCGGTGATATTCGCCCCCGAAGTAAACACTACATCAGCTGCTTCGGGGTCCCCATAGATCTACAACCATACACAAGGGAGAAATTTAAAAAAAAAAAATCAGGCGTTGGAGCTTGACAGAGCGTTTTGGACGACAAAATTGGAATAATCATGTAATATTCGATCGAAATTCTGTAAGCATTTGACAAGGCCAAGACTACCCAGGACTGACATTTGCTTCAGCGGCAGGATTAACATTTCCCAGAGAGAAAAAGGCACCTCCAAGAACAACGATCCTTTTAACTTTGCCAGCAAATGATGAGTCCCTCTTGATTGCCTGCAACAGATGAACAAATCCTCAGCAATGGTTACACATTTCAAACAAGTTATAATGAATTGCCTTAACCAAGCAAACCTACCAGAGCTAAGTTTGTTAGTGGCCCCAGTGCCAGTATAGATATTTCACCAGGGGATTCAGAAACTTTATCAACCAAAAATTCAGCAGCAGTTTTCACAATCTTTTTCTTGTTTGGAGGAGGCAGATAAGTGTTACCCAAGCCATCTGAACCATGAATAAAATCAGCAACACGCGGCTTGCCACCCTGGTCATTGAAAAGTGTTCATGGTAAGAATGCAAGTGAGAATTTTTCTGTGCTGAGTCCATGATAGATAAAGTTGCAGGATAGATCATACAGGTTTTGGCCTTTGGGAAAAGAAACAACAAGAGTAATATACAAGGATTGTTGTTACATTAATCGGCAAAGAAAGTCAGCAAGTCATCTACAGGAAATAGCTCAAACAATTATGAGGATGTAAGAGGCAGAAACCTAGTACAGCTCGGTTGATAATCCATGACAAATCACAACAACAATCCAGAATCCAAATCCAAAGGAAACTCTAGTTGTCGAGGAGAATGGAAATAATATTCATTTGAGAGGATGTGAAGTATAACAAAAGCTTATCAAAGCATACTACTACAACATTACTCCAAAGCCACAAAATCTTGCTGATAAAATCAGTCACAGGGCTGTTTGCCTGTTTCTGATGTTTTCTGGATTTTTGATGACCCACAGGCCACAAGAAAAGACCTATGTCATAAGAAGAGAGGCAGGGCCAGAAGAGATACCTTAAGAGGCTCATGGCTGCCTTCTGAAACAGGAACATCAGGGCATCCTGCGAGCTCACACTATCCTTTTGCAGATTAGAAACAGTGAGAAATGATGGAGATGAGATGAGATGAGAGGCGTTAAAGTGAAGTAAGTTAGGGGAGAGAAGGATGGACAGAAGCAAAGACATACCAAGAGCAAGGCATTACGAGTGGCATCTTGTGTTGATACATTCCCAAATATTGTTGTCAAGCCAATGATATCCACCTCTTGAGTTTGGAAGGCCATTAATATAGCCATGCTATCATCTGTAAACCCACCAAATTCGAAATGAAATAAACTCATCAACCACATAGAGTCACTTGGAAGTTGTATACAGTCAGTCTAAAGTCTAAACATACAGTGTTGACGAGCAATACTGCTGATAATTTGAGGGGGAAAATGAGACAAAAATAGAAAGGTGGGAGAGAGAGAGAGAGAGATTACCAATTCCAGGATCAGTGTCAATGATGAGTTTGTGAGTCTTGGGAGAAGAGTCGTATATGGGAAGCCCATTCAACTCAGAATCTGATACCATCGACTCCTCTGCAATCGTACCCATGATCGATAATTGGAATTGAAATCACACCCGTCTACTTATTCTTCCAGGCCCCAACACACCACCATACACAGACAGACAGACAGACAGACAGACAGAGACTGTTCTTTGTTGTTGTTGGGGGTATCTTGATTAACAAGAATCACTGATGAGATTTGATTGTGGAATTCCGATTGCTTTCTCTCTCTCTCTCCTTTGTGTAACTTTTAATTGGGTTGATTGACTTTGGAAATTGGAACCCAACTCTCCTTCTCTCCTCCTTTTTTCTTGGCAGCTACGTGATCTTTGCGGGGAAGACGACGATATTCTTTTTTATACAACTGTGACCAATGACACATCTCCACCTAAGCATCCATCCCCTACGCCACATCCATTTTTCTATTCCTCCTTGTCCAAATTACACCCCATCTTTGCTGCTTGTAACAATGTGAATTATTGTAAAACATGGGTTTGTCATTTGTGTGTTGAATAAGTACACTCCAATCTCAATATTCTCACACAACACATGCATTCCATATTAAAACACGACTTTGTATATTGACCATCTTACATTTCTAAAGTTTGGAATAGGAGAAGAAGATTGATCTTCATTAAGGGGTCGTTTAGTCAGGTTGATTTCATTTGTTTTAATGGGTGAGCTGAAAACCCGGTCCAATTTAACGATTCATATCCGGTCCTACCCGGTTTAGATTATCATAAAATTCGGGTAATAACGGGTCAGGTGCCCGATATAAATTACCCGAAAATCTGGGTAAAAACGGGTCAAGTACCCGATCTGGTTATTCCAATGTAACACCGGGTTGAGTAAGGATCACTGAAAAATAATAAAGAGTTGTATATGGACCGGACCGGCCGGTTCAGTCCGGACCGCGTTCAATTCGGTCCGGTCCTCGGTCCAACTTTTTAGGAGAATTTCTCCTTGGTCTTCGGGCGACCTTGACGAGCCATCCTACTGGGCTCGCGCCGCTGTATGCGGCCCAGTGGTGGTAGCTCAGGGAAGGGGGAGGTGGAGCGGGTTGCCGGCGATGGGGTGGTGGGGGAGGTGAGGAGAGAGAAAACTGAATTGAGGTTTTTTTTTTTTTAATTTTTAATTATTAGTTTTATTAAAAAATTTAATTAAACTTTACTAATCTTATGTCACACCATCGTTTAACATCCAAAAGTTAACGCCGTTAGTTAATTTTTAGGGTTAGGGGCAGCACGTGTCTATAGGTGCAAAGTTAAGGGGCACTGTAATGTACAAGTTTCAAATATAGAGACATCATGCGCATTCTGACATAGTTCGGAGGCACCACGTAAATTTGCCGAATTAAAAAAGTGGAAACGTGAGGACAATTTACATGTCCTAAAATCCTAGTACTCGTAACAACTTTGTAAGACCTCAAAAAGAAAAGAAAAAAAAGTAGTCCGTAGTCAATATTGCATCTCGTCTCTCTCACTTCTGTTCCGTTCCGTGAATCATCGTATTGGCAGATCCAATTAATTTAAAGCTTAGTTAATTGGAGTAGTTAGTTAGATGCCATTTGGATGTCGGGAAGAGGAGACGATGGGGAGGGGATTCTGCTGCTGCGATCCCATCCTGATGAGTCGGTTGAGGGTGACGACGACCATTCACAGTCACAGTCACAGCCTCGACGGAGTTCCTTTCGCGAATACATCTCCGACCTGAAGAGTACTGGTCGCCGCCTTAGCCTAAGACGACCTCATGACGAAGAGGATCCACCTGATCATCATCATCATCATCATCTTAATCATAATCATAATCATAATGATAATGATAATGGAGGAGGAGAATCAGAATCAGATGCCGTTGCCGGTGATCCACCCGAGTGGGCTTTGCTTCTCATTGGCTGTCTACTTGGCCTTGCTACTGGTCTTTGCGTTGTCGTCTTTAACCGCGGGGTAACTTTTAATCATCTTCTTATTATTGAAATTAAGATTGAATTGAAGTAATAACTTTGTTATTGAAATTTAAGATTGAATTGAATTGAATTTCATTGATAGGTGCATTTCATTCATGAGAGGGCTTGGGCAGGCACTCCTAATGAGGGCGCTGCTTGGCTCCGCTTACAAAGCCTCGCTGACACTTGGCATCGTATACTTTTGATCCCTGTTACCGGCGGTGTTATTGTTGGCATGATGCATGGTCTCCTTGAAATTCTCGACCAGATTTTCATTTCCTCAAATACGCAAGGTTTCCATTTCCTTGGAGGCGTATTCCCTACGATTAAAGCTATCCAAGCTGCAGTCACACTCGGTACCGGTTGTTCTTTGGGTCCCGAGGGTCCCAGTGTTGACATCGGGAAGTCATGTGCTCAAGGTTTCTACTTAATGATGGCAAGTAACAGAGAAAGGAAGATTGCTCTTGTTGCTGCTGGCGCTGCTGCTGGAATTGCTTCTGGTCACCTTCTCTTCTCTTCTCTTTCATTACTTAATTAACCAACCCATGCTTGCTTTTGAGCTATACACTCATTTCTTTTTTTTTCTTTTTTTCTTTTTGTGTGTTTTCATCTGCCAGGTTTCAATGCTGCAGTTGCTGGCTGTTTTTTCGCTATTGAGACCGTCTTAAGACCTCATCGTGCTGAAAACTCCCCTCCATTTACGACTGCTATGATAATACTTGCCTCTGTCATTTCCTCCACCGTCTCTAATGTTTTATTGGGGAATAAGTCTGCTTTTACGGTGCCATCCTACGATTTGAAGTCTGCTGCAGGTCTCTACTCTTCTATAACCTCCAACTCTAAACTATGCTCTTAACACTCACATCTTTACATCTGCTTATGGGCTACTTCACAAATAGACTATACAATTATGAATGCACCTCCTTAATCATACTGTACCTTACTTGACCACCTTGCCATTTACTTCACTAGTTTGTGTCTACCCTCTGAATAGTCGGCCCTTTGAGAATTCTGCACTGCCTAAAATTTCTTTTTATTTTTTTGGACTTGAACTATCTAATTTCTTATCTCTGTGTTATAGTCTTGATAATGAGGGAGCTAGGCTGCGGATGTTTAGACCTCACATTATTCTCGATGGTGTGGTTATTTTTATAAATATTTTTTTTGTTAAAAAGTGTGATGTGGAGTGACATGTGGTTGTGTTTATGTTCTTGCTCTCTTTTTTTTTGTGTTTTTTTGTTTTGTTTTGTTTTGTATATTACGTCTCCGGTGCATCTATGTCTCGTCATTGACATGTGTTGCTTTAATGCAGAACTGCCGTTATATTTGATTTTGGGTATGCTGTGCGGTGTTGTAAGTGTGGTCTTCACACGTCTAGTAGTTTGGTTTACGAAATTCTTTGAGTACATCAAAGACAAATTTGGCCTTCCTGCTGTTGTTTCTCCCGCTTTAGGAGGTTTAGGGGCAGGGATAATTGCCCTCAACTACCCTGGAACTTTGTACTGGGGCTTCACCAACGTTGATGAAATCCTTCACACAGGGAAAAGTGCTTCGGCCCCTGGAATTTGGCTGCTAGCTCAGTTAGCTGCAGCAAAGGTAGTAGCCACAGCATTGTGTAAAGGATCTGGGCTTGTAGGTGGCCTTTATGCTCCAAGCTTAATGATTGGTGCTGCAGTTGGAGCTGTATTTGGTGGTGCATCAGCTGAGCTAATTA
Organism: Spergularia marina; assembly: GCA_963680865.1. NCBI lineage: Eukaryota > Viridiplantae > Streptophyta > Magnoliopsida > Caryophyllales > Caryophyllaceae > Spergularia > Spergularia marina. The sequence continues at coordinate 25,062 of OY804555.1, read as the reverse complement.
ACTCAGCTTTACCAGGAAATGCTGCTGTCGCACAGCCTCAAGCATATGCTCTGGTAAACATTGCCTTTGATTTAACCACACGACTTTTTTTTTTTTTTTTTTTTTTTATATTAATTTATGTATTGTGGGCCAACTGAATTGTGAATTGGGCCTTCTAGTACCCGTGTAGCCCAGCCAGGCTCAGGCTCAACCCATGGGAGAAGGGTGGGGGAGGGATGGTAAGGGGATCCCTCCTCCATAGGGTGGGACCTCAAGGTCACCTTGTTATAACTGCAACCACTAGACCAAGAAAGTTTTTAAGAGAATCATCTTCTCTATAATCTGTAATTATGTGATTATGGATTTTAGTTAGTATTTGACTGTAAGATTTAAGGTCAGACTTTTCAGGCCCTAATATGTAAGGTTCTATTACGAAAGGTATCGTATCAAACGCTCCATCCTCTGACTTTTTTCTTATCTAAGAGAAAGATCTTATCATAATAATGTCCCATTGTCCCTAGCAAGTGAAGTGCGTAAGCCCTCGTGTAAGAGCGAGCACTTAATAAAAAAGGCGAATGAGCATTCAAACCCTCACACAGTTACACGAGACCCTACGAATCCTGTCCTCGCATGATGGTGTTATTATTTATAATAACGCGATCCTTTTTGTTGGTAAAAACATGTTATTTTCAAAATCTCACGTCTGTCTTTTTTCCTTCAGTTAGATATTAGGTCTCAGGGGCCTGTCCGCCTGTGGATAAGGTTATGGTATACTCCCTCCGTCCCACTATAAACTTCCTACTTCATTTGAATTCCTCTCACATATTCAAATGAAGTAGGGAGTTTAATTTGGGACGGAGGGAGTATATGTCTAATTCTACTATACTAGTCTTGATGGTATATGATATAGACTATGATTCGACATGCAGGTAGGGATGGCTGCTACATTGGCATCTGTTTGTTCTGTTCCCTTGACATCTGTTCTACTTCTTTTCGAGCTGACTAAAGACTACAGGATATTGCTTCCTCTCATGGTACGGTTATAAGTTCTTCTCTCTTTTTGGTTGTTCTGGATGAATTGTGGAAGATTTGACTGCCACAATAGATTCTTTTGGCCATCATTTTTTATTAAGATGGGTTTTTATAAAGGATTCCAGGGGTGATACCCTTGCTCTATCTGGTTCCCTGCTATTTTGTTCCAGGGGCTGTCGCCTGTCCATGTTTATGCCTCTTACTTCTTCTGATTCGTGTCAGGGGGCTGTTGGTCTAGCTATATGGGTTCCTTCTGTTGCAAATCAAGGAGCAGAGGCTGAGCCAACTGGTCCAAGGGATTTGACAAGAGGATATTCTTCTGTTTTACCTTGCGATAGTGTGGAGGACAGGGGCGCTCGAGATGGAGACCACTTAGAGCTCTTGATCATGAAAGATGCCAGTTTTCTCGGATCAATCGATGGAGAAGTACCTTTCGAAGATCTCAAGGTTGATTTGCTGTTCTTGTCCACTCACGTATATTTCTCTTTGTAAATGGTTAACATGTTGTCCATGTTTAATGGTTTATCAGGTCTTTCATGCTATGTCAAGAGATTATTTGAAGGTTGGTATCAGCACAAGCTTGGAAGATGCAATGAATTATATGCAAGGGAATCATCAGAATTGCGTTCTGGTTGTTGATGATAAGAGTCTGCTTGAAGGTATCTTGACGAAAGGTGATGTCAAACGGATTTTAACCAGGAAGTCTGGTGAGGGCTTCACCAACAAGTCAGTGTTGCAGGATGTATGTGGTACTATGATTTCCGTTCTCTAATTTACAAGTTATAATGTGTGGGACTATAGTTTTCTCTTTGCAGTGATTTATTCTTAGTCTTCGAAATAGGAGTGTAATACATCATGCTGCCAAAAGGGTTTCTATCGCAGGGGGGGGGGGTTGCTAAGATATTAGCTTGCCTTGTGATATTGCTCTTTAAAGTTGGGGTTTGTGGTCTATTATTTCCGCCATTGCCTATTGCTGCTTGAATACAATAGACAGGAGTTTTAATCTTTCCAGGATGCCTCCTTATAAAAGGATTTGCGGTTACAGCGTGAGGAATCTTCATTGATGCTCACATTTCTTAATTTAATAGTCTCATAGTATTTTTCTCCCTATTCTTTTTGTTTTGTCTGAGCCACTGGGAATTGAGAGATTTTGACATTAAGTGAAAATGAAACCTAAGCCTTTGCTAAATATTCCTATTTCCTTTTCGTGATGGCTTTTGTTATAAACAATAGTTATGCTGATTGCGTCAACAGGTGTATGCATGTGCAGTTTATTCTGTGTGCACCCGAGCGATGAACTACCGGGGCCTAGAACGTGGCGTTTTGACCTGCTACCCTGACACTGACTTAGTGACAGCCAGGGATCTAATGGAGGCGAAGGGGATTAAGCAGCTGCCTGTTGTTATGCGAGGTGGAGGTAGCAAAGAAGAAAGGAGGCGTAGAATTGTTGCTGTCCTATATTACGACAATTTGTTGAAGCATTTCAGGTTTGTTGCTTTAAATTCATCGACTTGCTTATCTTATAATCCCTTTTTTTAAATCATATCTTAAAAGTGGTTAAAGAAATGACAAACTAGAAATCACAATCTGTTTGCTTACTCCCATAAAGATTTTGAACTTGAAACCAAAACCGAAGGTACTATATGTTCTGTGGATTCATCTGCACAATTATGAATTGCATCAAAAGTTCAAGGTTGATTAGCAAGTAAGAAATTTTAGCAATATTCTGTCAGATAAGTCTATCTCCATTAAAGTAGGTGGTTATAATTTCACAAGGGTCCGTTTAGGCCAGGTTCCGGTTGGTTTGGGTTTGAAATCAGGCTGGATTGCTGGAATCTCATTCTTGATACGTGGTAATTAATTCGCACTAAATAAAATACAGGAATGTCTAATTTGGTAAGTAAAATTTCGTAGTAAAAAAATCTCTCTAAAAAACAAGAGAGTATCCCGTAGAGACCAAAAACCAAAGTATACAAAATGGTCCGATAGATTATTGAAACCAAGGGTCCTAATTTTGAACAATTCAACACAATATTATAGTAATTGAGACTTGAGAGTGTAGACCTATGATCGTATCTCTCTCCATCTCTGCTCTTTCTATTTTCACTTTGTGTTCATCTATTGTATATCTTGTTCTTCCCCACCTGAGTAAGTACATAAGGCTCATATCATCTACAATGTCTTTTGTCTTCCTTTATCAGCTTTTTAACCGCTAACAACAACAAGAAATCCTTGGTCACATGTTGATTTGGGGCCAGGCTAACATGAATCGGCATGTGAAACCGTTATATGTGGGAGCAATGAAAATGTTTGAAAGTAGTGTGCTACACGGTATTAAAAACTAATCACTGTAGTTTTTATTTAAATTTTAAAATAAGCTGGAGGAGAATCTTAAAAGTAAAGTAGTAACACGCATTGACAAAAAGTTCTCCTCATTTGTCATGATCATGAATTCATGAACTAGTAAGAAAAGCCATCGGCAGAGTTCATTGATCCCTTGTGTGTCGCGGATGACTTTTAATTTGTTTTTCTGACCTCTTTAGAGCCTCATTCTGAGCTCTGAAGCAAATTAGGCAAACATATTTTCTGTTTCGTAAAGCTTCTCTTCGGCTACTGTTAAGTTATACCTCTGTCCTGGACTGAAAATGTATGATGCCTCTCGACATTCGACTGCAATTATGCCTTCCAAATCTTTACTGTTGGAAAAGCCTGCTTTGAGGTTGGGTATCTGTCTATGGAACGTAGGTGTCCTGTATAGACTATGTGCTTCAATCAGTCTTTGCATTTACGCCAAGTTCTTGTACTTTGAGTGTTTTTTTTTTTGAGGCCTTGATTGATTTTATCTTTGCCATATGTTCCTCTGTCTTCCTTATGGTTGTTGTTCTTTTGCAGATCTGAGCTCACACATCAGATATCAGCCGATCAGGAAAAGGAGGCTGTTCATGTAGAAGTGGCGGAGAATAGTCGTTAATCCCCCCCCCCCCTTCCCCTTTTTACTTTTGTATTCGTAGCAACTGATAGTGGTTTCTCCAAGGAAGACCTCATCGGTGCCTGGAGCTCATAGCTACATCTTGGGAGTAAATAGATGATTCTGAAAAAGATAGGGAATTACCTGCAGAGGTCTGTCATAGCTTTGTTACTGAACCATTTGGAGTAGAGAGAGTATGTTGCCATGTTCTGGAACTGGCTTGGCTTGGGTAAGTTACGAGGAACGATCTACAGCTCACGCGTTGATAGTGGTTTTACTGACATGTTCATCGAGGTGGCAACAACTATTCAGTTGATCGGTTGTCCCAGATGTACTCCCTTTACCAGCGGCGCACCAGTGCCATTGTCACTATGGCGCTGCAGTCATTGTTGTCTGACACATCTACAAAGAACGTGGTAAATATTAGGGAATTGAGAGAGAAAATGAATGAAATAGAGATCTGTAAAGTTCATTCAGCGTTATTTCTGTACTTGAGATGTTTTCTTTGATATACCTACACAAGTATTTTTTTTTTTTTTTTTTTTAAGGGTGTTGAGTGCCCGATTCTTTTTTTCTTTATTTCCTTCTATTCCTAGAACTAGAGTTTCCGGTCGTCTGTTAAGAATGACAAAGATGCAGTTTCAATTGTCAAGCTCTTATCATAGTTTTTGGATTGGTACAATGGTGGTATTTTTCTAATATGGGCATAATCGGAAAATTCACGAGTGACTATTAAAATATTTATATTGATAAGGTGTATTATATTATATTAATCCTCGGAAATTAGAGGTCTACCGAGTCTCCGTTTGATATGGCTGCATCTTTCTGAATGATTTTGATCTGATCTGGACTGATTTGAATGACTCTAAACTGATCTGATCTGAATATGTTGAATAGTTGATTGAATTTCAACGAATTATTTGAACTTTTATGATTTGAATGACTCTTATATTAAATCATAGTAGTATTAAATAGGGCCGAAGAGAAAGCATATTTCGGCAATGTATTTTTGTATTAAACTACCATCATGTGAGTACTGAGTAGTACAATCTGATTAGTTGTGTAGTGCAGTAGGAGTGAGCTAGAAAAATATTCCTTTATATTGAAGTTTCTATTGAGGTTGCGTATCGTGTTTGAGGAGTAGAGAGGCTAATTTTGAGGAATTCCCCCCAATTGGAACCAGAATGGAACCAGCGCCACCCGTTAGTTCACAGTCTGCAGAATCGCAACCGCAACCGCAATCACAGCCGCCGATGAAACAGCTTCAGTCCTCCCAACAACAACAACAACAACAACAACAACAACAGCAACAACAGCCACAACAGCCACAACAGCCACAACAACCACAAGCGCAATCTAGTAGTACTTCAAACCCTAATCCTAATTACAGTCAAGCGGCAAACAGGGTCCCATTCAACAGGCAACCGCCGTCGTGGGTGACTTCTCCGCAGCAGCAGCAGCAGCAGTTCTCCCTCTTGCCTTCTCCTCCAGTTCCGACACCAGCTGTTGCCATTGGTGTCCCCGCCAACTCCTCCCAACCCGCCGTTTATTCCGATTCTCATTCAATGCTGAGACCTGTTAGACCACCTAACCCTCTCCCCACTTCCCAGGTAAGCTTCTTCTTCTTCTTCTTCTTCTTCTTCTTCTTCTTCCTGTATCAACTAATTTGATTTGATTGGATCACATCAGTCATCGCAACCCCCCTTTCTGTTGATTGTTACGCTTCATCTCTCTCTTGTGTAACTGTAACTGTGCTTTTAGTTTAGTTTTGGGGTTTGATTATTATGTATATTATTTACTGCAGAATTTGAATTTTCAAGCCCATGCTATTCTAAGACCTTCTTCGGCTGCCCTGTCTAGTGCATCAACTCCTCCTACTACTACTGCCCAACCCCAATCCCAACCGACCTCGCATCAGCCGTGGCTATCTGCTCAACATGGCCGTCCCCCAATCAGACCTCAGTCCACTTCCCATTCAGTGCAACAGCAATCTCATATGCCACCAACTTCACAGTCACACCACCAATTCTTGTCTTCCCCTCAGCCTCAGCCTCAGCTGCACCACCAACATTTCCCACCCTCAATTCTTTCCCAGGATAATTCTACCCAGCAATTCTCATCATCATCATCATCCAGAATGCCTCAACCTCTGATTAACCAACAACAGCCACCCAGAGTTCTCGCACCACCCAATCAGAGGCCTCCCTCCCCTATTATCCCCCAACCAGTCATTGCTCGTACTGATAACACTCCAAGGCCAGACCCTCTTCAATCTTGTACTCGCATCCTAAGCAAGAGAAATATCCAGGAGCTTGTAAGCCAGGTCAACTACTACCTCTTTCTCTCTCTCTCATCTTTCTAAATTTTTATTCAATTATTAATTGATTGGGCACCTTTTTCACTATGTCGACAGGTTGATCCGTTGGAGAAATTAGACTCTGAAGTGGAAGATGTTCTAGTCGATATTGCCGATGATTTTATTGATTCAGTAAGTTCTTCCTAATCTCTGCCTTTTGTTTTACTACAGGGCACAGGTCTGTAGCCAATATCTACATATATAGCTGTCTACCTGTTTAGCTGGACTAGGAAAGGCATTGCCATAGATGCTTGTATTCATTGCACAGGTCCGACACTAATACTGTGTTTTGATGGGCAAACCAGAGCGATCTAACTTACTTGTTTTAGGTAATGATTGAGTGGGAGTTGGGAGACGCAGGGGGGGGGGTTCTGTATTTTGAGGGAACCATTCTTGTTCATCTTTGATAGACCCTTAGTTTAACGCAAGGCGCAGGCGAGATCGCCTCAGAAGCTTGAGGCGCACAACTGTGCAATTTTGAATTTTCTTTCTCTTGTAACCTTATTTCAACCCTTCCCTTTGCCCCTTAATGTAACAGCCCGAACCACCGTCCGTCGCAACACAGCCCAATAAGATGGGTAGTCACCTCCTAGGCCCGTAAATCCTCTCGTGGGCTCTAAAAGGTGAAGACCTTGTTGGTAGTATGATGGTAGGAATCTATTATAAACTGATCATATGAGCCTTATTTTCCCAATGTGGGATAAACCAACTCCATAAACCACTTTCCATATTCCATAGTGTTACACTTAATCCCTTGTTTGAACCTCTTTACCCATTGGCCCTCTTTAAATACCAAAAAAGGGGTTATTTTCTGCAAAATATGGTTTTTGATAATAGAATTTTGTTTGCTAAATGAGTGCGCCTCGTGTGCATGAGGCGTGCGCCTTCACCTCACACCTCGCGCCTCATCGCAACGGCCCCCCAGTGCCTTGGTGCGCCTCCTTAAACTAAGGATAGACCAAGTGCATATCCTTAATTAGTTCTCTCATCTTATCCAGTTATCCCCCCCCCCTCTTTCATGGTTGCCCAAAAGGGGGCATTCCCTCTCCCACCACTCCTTACCTCTCTGTTTCATTCCTTCATTTTGCCCAAATAAAGTTTGTTGTCATGGCACATGAACTTGGTTATAAGTATGGAAGCCCTTGGGAGCACTGTTGCACTGATGAATTTGGGTCATCGCTAAAATACAAGCATCTATGATAAAACTTCCAAGAGCGTCAATTTTTATATAGAGAATCAGTTTTCTGAAAGCTGTGTTTTATCAGCACCTTAAGCCCCATTCCTCCGTAGATTTTGATTCGCTGTCATTTTTGAGCAAGTAGTAATTCTCCTCCTGCAATTCCTTGCCAGACATGTCAGTCTTAGAAAAATCCCTTGTGCCATCTCTCATTTTAGACGATCATAGGGGGTGAATTGTTTAGGTTTTGTGGTAAGTTTTCAGATCGGACTCTTATAGTGACCGCGAAGTCTTAACACCTCACCTCACCTCACCTCCCTTGCTCACTCTAAAATCTCAACATGGCATCGAATCCCTCTCAATTTTGCGTTTCAAAAATATGTAATAAAAGTAGTGCTTGACTGTGATAACCTATGTAATGAAGTCTAGGAGCAGAACTATGCTCCCAAGAGTTTGGTATACATTTGCCAAACTTATGCAGCAATGCTGCTGTAATGAAAAATCTGTAAATTGTACCAAGTCAAAGAGAAAGAACCAGATCTAGATGAATTTTGTTGTTGTTGAAATATCCTTTCTCAATGTAAAGAAATGGATTTCTATCCAAATTCAGAAGCAAGGCTGTATGAAGTTGTCAATGTTGTGTTGAAGGCTTGAAGATGTTATGTTGAAATGAAGTGTCAAAACTCATATTGGTAGGTGTTTGTAACAACTCTGAGTAGTGTTATATGTATCCAGTCCATATTTGTAGATTCTTGTAACAACTTTAAGTACCAATATACGAGGATGGTGGTTGAACAAACAATCATGATAAATCTTTCACATGCTAGACAACAGTTTGACTAGTAGGCTGTGCTGTAGGAGATCTACTGTGCCGTAGCCCTAAGGCCTTACCAGTCCATTATAGATGCATTTGTTTTTTACACATATCTCGATTATTATCGTTCTTTCTTTCCTCAACACTCCCTGTGTCAGATCTGTCTCTTCAGTCTTTTATGGTTGAATTTTGACCATAATTCCTCCGGAATAAGACTTGGCCTTAAATTGATTCTAGCGGTGTTTTTATGTCAAAAAACACTATTCTGTTGTCATCAGTAATGTTATTAGTACCTTAGGGCGATAAAGAGGCTATCGCACCAAATGGTGCGATTCCTCTCTAAGGGCCAGTTTTCTAGTGACCCTGAACTGAAAATGGAGGACCATTGGCTACTTAATATAACAAGAAGCATGAGTATATGAACTGAAAATGGGTGGACGTGCATGTGAAGGTAAGTGGCATAGAGATGGATGTGAAGGTAGTAGATCGTATATTTTGTCCACCTGTTTGCTCATAATTACTGCACACTTTCAGTGCTCATCTCAAATTCGTAATAGTTACTTTTCTGTGCTCGAATCTACAGCGTACCTCCAGCTTTGTTAGCAGTTGGTTTCACGGATTCTTGTTTCCCATTTTTTTAATCCAATATTTTGTACTGCATGAACTGAAGTGTAGTTTACTAGTTTCTATAGCAAATTGCTCTTGAAACCATACATAATATAAGCAACATTTTCGTTTTGTTTGTTTTCAAATTTGAGCAGGTTACCCAATTTGGTTGTTCATTGGCAAAACATAGGAAGTCAATCACCTTAGAAGCAAAAGATATACTGCTGCATGTAGGTCAGTGATATCAACCAAATATCTGATTGTTTCCCAAGGATGTTAGAAGTTATTGTTTTAACTTGGTTGTTAATTTATATGTGAATGCAGAAAGAACTTGGAATATGACGCTGCCTGGGTTTAGTGGAGATGAAATCAAGACTTACAAGAAGCCAGTAAGCGCCTGTTCATCTTTTGGATCGGATGGGTTTTATTAATTTTGAATATTTTTGTTTTCTACTTCTGTATGTTTATTTTTCTTACTTCACAATGTTTGGTAATTGGTGGCTTTTCAGGTTGTTAATGAAACCCATAAGGAGCGCATAGCAGTGGTACCTGATGATCTACTTTTACTTGATGTGACTTTGTTGTTTACTGTCATTTTGTCATTCTGATATGTTGTTTTGCTCTATTCTTACTTGAAGATAAAAAGAAACCCCACTGGAGCTGAGGTGAATAAAAGCTCTGCAGGACAAGCCGTAGGCAACGTCAAGGGACATTTGGCGAAGGCAACTCCCAACATTATTGGTTCCTGAGCTCGATATATGTGAGAAAACGGAATACATGTGGGGTACATCTTGAGTAATCACTCAAATGGCGCAAGCTCTGTCTGATGTAGCACTTTGCTTACGGTTTGAAATTGTGTAAATATAGCTTGTCGAGAAAGATCCAGTGCTCATATCGAAGAAGGGATCTTGATGGAAAACTTTCAGTTCAAGGGAGGTAAAATTTGGATGGCCTAGTGCCACTCATGGAATACTGTACCATCTACCACAGGACTCGGTGTCTGGCACATGGATCGATGTAATAAGAATCCTCACATTTGTAATGGCGATTGCAATCTTTCATTGTTCTTTTTTTTTCCATTATTTTTGTGTTACGTGAATTGGAATGGTGGAAACTATCGAATGATTGCCTACATCGTACAAGTCATGTTCCGAGTTGCTTTCCTCTGCCATGGCTGCTTAGCTTTAAAGCAAATTTAAGGCATGCTGTAATTTTAGTGGTGATCATTCGAGTACTATCCACACACATTACTTATGCAGAAGATTTTGAGATCCATGGCATTAAGTCTAATGACCGACCTTTTTATTAGTCTCCATTGATGGTTGCCCTGGTTCAGTTAAGTGATCATTCCTCCAACCCTGGTAGGCTGGTACTGACGTCAAATACAGCATAATATATGCATTACACCGAGTCGAGCTCAAAGATCATGTTATACAGCATATCGATGTACTTCCTAAGGCACAATGACACAAACTATTCCACGCTGGGATCATATAGATTACAGGACTACATTACAGAAATTACAAACCAAAGGCCCTCTTCATAACTTGTTAAGAAAACTTATTCAATATTGTCGATCCAGTCGCCATATATCCTACTTATCTTATCAGGTCCTTTCCATTTGAGAATTGGCCTTTGTCCAACCACCTGGATTACACTTGAAGGTCTCTGCGACGGTATTCCAGCTCCAATGTGATGAAACTCCAGCCTAGGAGTAGGCACCGATGCAGTTCCTGTAACATCTGTTCTTGTGGCCATGCCGGATGGCTTTGTTTCTGATGGTACAGAGGAGTCTCTACCATCCCCTTCCGTGCCACCAAATTTGTGCAATTCTGTCACAAAGCAATGAAATGTTAGACATATGCATACCCTGACTGATTTGCTGCTACAATATTCCTAGGCCTCCCTCTTCCTCTCTGATAATCCCCTAAAATGACTTTGTGCATCTCCTCAATTGGCACTCATATTTCACAACGGAACAGCTAGTACTCTGCCTAGCTTATCTAAGATTCTTGCCTCATAACTTAACTTCCAACTTGCATCATAACAACTTCCAACATCAGGCCACAAAAACCAGGTAATGGTTCTAAAGGACATATAAGGGGCAACATATGTCAGCATTTGTGAAAATGACTAGTTATAAACAACTGCAGTTATACAGAAAAAATAGAGATATTGATGTAGTAATAAATAGCAAGGTTGAAAAATACCTGCCAATCCATGAGCGAAATGGCACTTGGCTCCAAAAGGGCAGCTACCAGTGGTCTCCCACTTGTTACAAATCCTGGTCTTCCAGTTGGAAGGCTTGAGGGTGGATGCATTAGCAGCATAGGCAGAGCCAACAGTGGGGCTGACACTAATGGCAACACTCTCCCTAGCTCTGGATTGCTCATCATGAAGGAAGGTGCAATTGTCACCATAGGGGCATCCTTCTTCGGTGTAGAATTTCTTGCAATGCCTGCCCTTGTAGGCCCTCTGGGACTCATTGCGGGAATCAGAGGTGCTAATAGTGGGTATCTGGTGCTCCTCCCTATGTTCAACGGTGATCCCTCGCTCCTCTTCATGAGCGGCCACAATCTCTTGCCAATTAGGGGGTGGCTTACGGAGCTCCTCAAGACCGTGGGCAAAGTTACAGTTGGTGACATAAGGACAAATACCAGCACGAAACTTGCAGCAAAGCTTGGTCTTGTAAAACATCTTGCCAATGGCTTTGGAGTTGGAGCGGGAATCTGAAACTGGAGAGCTCCTGGTCTTTTTGGTAGGGGGATTATAATTAGAGGTGTCAGGGCCATTCCAGTTTCGATATTCGTCCTCGGTCGCCCAAATAGCTTGATCATTACTACCCCAACTATTCTCATTATAATCAGGTTCGAAATCCATGCCACAAACCCTAACCCACTGAATACTGATTCAAAAATTAGGAATCAACCAAATGTCATCAACCAAATCTAGTGTCTCCAATCGGATCGTAGCAGCAATAACAAGTGAGCATATAGTTTCTGAGTTCTAGCACTACCCAACATCAAATTCCTAGATAACACGCCCCAAATTCAAAAAAAAAAAAAAATGAGATTTAGGGGCTTACATTAAAAATTCGTTGAGATTGAGGCGACTAGGCGGAGACGCACAGCACCGGCGCACCACCGCGACGTCCAAAAGTGATCGGTGACACGAGCAGTCGGAAAGTGGAAAAAGGAGAGAGGAAATCAGTGATGAGTTGAAGTGGTTTATCTCTCCTGTTCCCTACGCTATCCCCTGTCTGTTGTCCGTCCCTCTTTTTTTTTTTCCTTGACTCATTAAGTGAGGATACTTTATCTCATTTTTCCATTTTAAACATTTCCAATGCTCCTTCTAAGTCTCCGTTTAATAGGATTGTACCTTTCTGACCTGATTTGATCTGATATGATTTGAGTGACTCTAAACTGATAAGATTTGAATTGAATTGGTTAAAAATTTGATTGACTTCAACTAATTATTATCAATTATGGTCAAAATACATTGATAGTTATTTGACTGATCTGAATTCAATGACTATGATATGATCTAAATATTACTTTTATTAAATTCTATCAAACAAGGCCTAATAACACTTCCAAATTCCCAAATAAGATTTTGCGAATGACTTCAGGAATAAGTATTATGCCAAATTCACGTGGTGCTCATAAACTATGTTAGATTGCGCGTGGTGCTGCCCCTACTTTTCAAAGTAATACATTATGGTGCCCCTTAACTTTGCACTTTTGACATTTGGTGCCCCTAATTTCTCATTTTCTTAACATCGTTACCTTTTTGGTAGAGCTGATCAAATGGCCTAGGCCCGAAAGCCCGACTTGGCCCGGCCCGAAAAAGCCCGCAATAATATGGGTCGGGCTTGGGCCGAGCTGGTGGCCCGAAAATTGGCCCGGCCCACTTTTAAAAATAAACGCAACTTTTTTTAATTTTATAAACCTAAAGTTATGTAAAATAGTGTAAATTATGACGAATTTGGTAATTCAATTACTCGATATAGCAAAATTAGACTAAATGTAGTGAATAAAGCATATTAAAATAATAAAAATATAACTGTTAACAAAATAAAATATTGTAAATTATGAAGATAACATCAAAAACCTCTTTAAAATTTATAATAATTTATTATTAAACTAAATATGCAAGTAGTAGATAATATTAATGTGTAAAGTGATCAAAAACATATAAATTAGGTAATACGCGATTTTTTTTAAAAAGCCCGAACGATCCTGAAAGCCCGCTTTGGCTCGAACGGGCCGGGCTTGGGTCGACCGATTAAACCGAAAGAAAAGCCAGCCCCGACCGCACATCGGGCCTACTTTTTTACCCTAAGCCCGACCCAAACCCGACCCAGCTCATGATCACCTCTATCTTTTGGCACTGTTGTTAATGGGAATAACATCCCTTAATCACAATTAATTAAAAAAAAATGCTAAATCACAAAATCTGCAAAAAGAAAAAAAAAACGTACACTAGCCTTAACGGTTGATGTAGCCAAAGAATTTCAAGGACTTCTCTAACAAATGGACCGACACGGCGATACCCATCTCAATTAAGGAAATTCCGATGCCGTTCATTGTATTTCAAGATCATTTGGATTCATTCGAAAAATCGGTCAAAATTGGCCAAGATCTTCGGTAAAAAAAAGGCAAAAAAGAAAAAGAAAATTAAAAGAAAAAGACAAATTCGATTAAAGTCATTTGTTAACGGTGGTCACGCCGGAAAGTTGACTTTTTGTGGCCGGGAATGTTCATTTGGGAGTGTTTGACAAAAAAATGGTTATATAAGGGAGTGTTTGACAAAAATATATATATATAATGGAGTGTTTGACAAATCCAACCTTTTATAAGGGAGTGTTTGCCAAAATATCCAACTTTTATACATAAACCTATAAGTCATGTTATGGCCATGTGCAAAATATTAGAGCCAAAAACATTTAGATTTCCATCCACAACAATAACCAAGTCTTATTCCCAAAATTATTTAACAATTAGTACTCCCCCCCCACAAAAAAAAGGCATATCACTCTTAGACCCTGTATGATAGAACTTAATAAACCGTATATTCAGTTTAGATCATATTTTTCAATTCACATCAGAATTGTTCAAATCAAATTTGGTCAGATCAAAGTCTTTCGAATTAGATCAGATGTAACACCCAAATGTCCTTTCCTTTTTAAAAACATTTTATCGCGAACCAAAACACAAATAAGGAGATTGAAGGGTGTATATATTAAATGTATACCACAGATGCTCTTTGTAAAGTTTTGAGAAAATCTAGCAACCTAAGAGAACCTGATATACCAAACGAGGAGCCAACATTATAATAGTCCAGAATCGCAGTATATAATCCACGATTTTTCGATAAAATGGCTCCGGAACAAAAATGGCTCAAATTTTGGTGGTTGTCTCTAAGTATGATATAATGAGGATTTTCAAAATATTAGAGTAAAAAATCTAAGAAAAGATAAGGAAAACGGCCAAAACGGTCATAAATTATTACAAAGTGACAAGCGTTAAAATGCATGAAATACTTCACAAAATGAGGAATCAGCACCCAAATCCAACAAGTATAGTCTTAGACTATCTACAGTAAATTTTGGAGGACATTTGACGTTTTCGAAAAATTGATCAAAATTGACCAGAATCGCAGTATATAATCCACGGTTTTTCGATAAAATGGCTCCGGAACAAAAAGGGCTCAATTTTTGGTTGCAGTCTCTAAGTATGATATAATGAAGATTTGCAAAAAACTAGAGTCAAAAACCTAAGAAACGATAAGAAAAACGTCCAAAATGGTTATAAATCCATACAAACTGACAAGCGTTGAAATGCATGAGATATTTCACAAAATGAGGAATCAGCACCCTAATCCAACAAAATATAGTCTTAGACTATCTATATTAATGTTTGGAGGACATTTCACGTTTTTCGAAAAATTGATCAAAACTGACTGGAATGGCAATATATAATCCACAATTTTTCGATAAAATGGCTCCGGAACAAATGGGGCTCATTTTTTTTTGTGTTAGACTCTAAGTATGAGATAATGAGGATTCGTAAAAAAATTAGAGTCTACAACCTAAGAAAAGGTAAGAAAAACGCGCAAATTGGTCATAAATCCATACAAAGTGACAAGCGTTAAAATGCATGAAATATTTCACAAAATGAGGAATCAGCACCCAAATCCAACAAAATATAGTCTTAGACTATCTAGAGTAATGTTTGGAGGACATTTCACCTTTTTCGAAAAATTGATCAAAATTGACCAGAATAGCAGTATATAATCTACGATTTTTCGATAAAATGGCTCTGGAACAAAAAGGGCTCAATTTTGGTGGTAGTCTCTAAATATGATATAATGAGGATTCGCAAAAAATTAGAGTAAAAACCCTAAGAAAAGATAAAAATAACGGTTTTTCGATAAAATGGCTCTGGAGCAAAAAAACGTTCAAATTTTGGTGGTAGTCTCTAAGTATGATATAATGAGGATTAACAAAATATTAGAATAAAAAATCTTAGAAAAGAGAAGGAAAACGGCCAAAACGGTCATAAATCCATCCAAAGTGACGAGGTTCGAAACGAATGATATACATCACAAAATGAAGAACCAACACTCAAATTTTACAAGTATAGTTCTAGGACATCTTGAGTAATGTTTGGAGGATATTTGGTGTTTTTTCGAAAAACGATCAAATTTGACCAAAATCGTAGTACATAATCCACGAATTTTCGATAAAATGGCTCGGGAGCAAAAATCGCTCAAATTTTGGTGGTAGTCTCTAAGTATGATATAATGAGAATTTACAAAATATTAGAGTCAAAAACCTGAGAATAGACAAGGAAAATGTCCAAACCAGTCATAAATCCATTCAAAGTGACGAATGTCGAAACGGATGAAATACTTCACAAAATGAGGAACCAACACTCAAATTTAACAAGTATAGTCTTAGGATATATTCAGTAATGTTTGGAGGATATTTGGCGTTTTTCGAAATATTGATCAAATTTGACTAAAATCACAGTGCATAATCCATGATTTTTCGATAAAATGGCTTCGGAGCAAAAACCGCTCAAATTTTGGTGGTACACTCTAGGTATGATGTAATGAGGATTTGGAAAATATTAGAGTAAAAACCTAAAAAAAGACAAGGAAAACGGACATAAATCCATACAAAATGACGAGGGTCGAAACAGATGAAATACATCACAAAATGAGGAACAAACACTCAAATTTAACAAGTACTGTATAGTTCTAGGACATCTTCAGTAATGTTTGGAGGATATTTGGCGTTTTTCGAAAAATTGATCAAATTTGACCAAAATCGTAGTATAATCCACGAATTTTCGATAAATGGCTCCGGAGCAAAAATCGCTCAAATTTTGGTGGTAGTCTCTAAGTATGATATAATGAGAATTTACAAAATATTATAGTCAAAAACCCTCAGAATAGACAAGGAAAATGTCCAAACCGGTCTAAATCCATTCAAAGTGACGAGCGTCGAAACGGATGAAATACTTCACAAAATGAGGAACCAACAATCAAATTTAACAAGTGTAGTCTTAGGATATATTCAATAATGTTCGGAGGATATTTGGCGTTTTTCGAAAAATTAATTAAATTTGACCAAAATCGCAGTACATAATCCATGATTTTTCGATAAAATGGCTCCGGAGCAAAAATCGCTCAAATTTTGGTGGTAGTCTCTCAGTATGATATAATGAGGATTTCTAAAATAGTAGAGTCAAAAACCTCAAAATAGACAAATAAAACGTCCAAAACGGTCATAAATCCATACAAAGTGACGATGTCGAAACGAATGAAATACTTCACAAAAAGGAACCAACACTCAATTTTAACAAGTATTTTATTAGGATATATTCAGTAATGTTTGGAGTATATTTGGCGTTTTTTGAAAAATTGATCAAATTTCAAAAAAATCGTAGTACATAATTCACGGTTTTTCGATAAAATGGCTTCGGAGCTAAAATCGCTCAAACTTTGGTGGTAGTCTCTAAGTATGACATAACGAGGATTTACAAAATAGTAGAATCAAAAACCTCATAATAGACAAGTAAAACGTCCAAAACGTTAATAAATCCATCTAAAGTGACGACATCGAAACGAATGAAATACATCACCAAATGAGGAACCACCACTAAAATTTAACAAGTATAGTCTTAGGATATATTCAGTATTGTTTAGAGGATATTTGGCGTTTTTCGAAAAATTGATCGAATTTGACCAAAATCGCAGTATATAATCCACGGTTTTTCGATAAAATGGCTCCGGAGCAAAAACCGCTCAATTTTTTGTGGAAATCTATAAATATTATATAATGAGGATTTGCAAAATATTAGAGTCAAAAATCTAAGAAAAGACGAGGAAAACGATCAAAACAGTCATACATCCATACAAAGTGACGAGCGTCGAAACGGATGAAATACTTCCCAAAATGAGGAACCAATACTCAAATCCAACAAGTGTAGTCCTAGGATATCTTCACTAATGTTTGGAGCATATTTGGTTTTTTTTGAAAAATTGATCGAATTTGACCAAAATCAATAATACCACCAAAATTTGAGCGATTTTTGCTCCAGAGCCATTTTATCGAGAAAACGTGGATTATGTACTGCGATTTTGGTCAAAATTGATCAATTTTTCGAAAAATGCCAAATATCCTCCAAACATTAAGAATATATCCTTAGACTATACTTGTTAAATTTGAGTGTCAGTTCCTCATTTTGTGATGTATTTCATTAGCTTCGACGTCGTCACTTTGTATGGATTTATGACCGTTTTGGACGTTTTACTTGTCTATTCTGAGGTTTTTGACTCTAATATTTTGTAAATCCTCATTATATCATATTTAGAGACCAGCACCATATTTGAGCGATTTTTGCTCTGGAGCCATTTTACCGAATAACCGTGGATTATATACTGCGATTTTGGTCAAATTCGACCAATTTTTCTAAAAACGCCAAATACGCTCCAACATTAGTGAAGATATAGTAGAAATATACTTGTTGGATTAGTATGCTGGTTCCGCATTTTGTGAAATATTTCATCCGTTTCGACGCTCGTCACTTTGGATCGATTTATGACCGTTTTGGCTAGTTTCCTCGTCTTTTCTTAGGTTTTTGACTCTAATATTTTGAAAATCCTCATTATATCATATTTAGAGACTACACCAAAATTTGAGAAGTTTTTGCTCCTGATCCAATTTTACCGAAAAACCGTGGATTATATACTGCGATTTTGGTCAAATTCGATCAACTTTTCTAAAAACGCCAAATATGCTCCAAACATTAGTGTAGATGTCCTAGGACTATACTTGTTGGATTTGAGTGTTGGTTCCTCATTGTGTGAAGTATTTCATCTGTTTCGACGCTTGTCACTTTGTATGGATTTATGACCGCTTTGGCCTTTTACCTTGTCTTTTCTTACGTGTTTCGACGCTCTTCATTTGTATGGATTTATAATCGTTTTGACCGTTTTCCTCGTCTTTTCATAGGGTTTTGACTCTTAACATATTGGAAATCTGAGTTATATCATATTTAGAGACTTCCACAAAAATTTGAGCGGTTTTTGCTTCGGAGCCTTTCGAAAAACCGTGGATCATATACTGCGATTTTGGTCAAATTCGATCAATTTTTCAAAAGACGCCATATATGCTCCAAACATTAGTGAAGATATCCTAGAACTATACTTGCTGGATTTGAGAGTTGGTTCTTCATTTTGTTAAGTATTTCATCCGTTTCGACGCTCGTCACTTTGTATGGATTTATGACTGTTTTCCTTGTCTTTTCTCAGGTTTTTGACTCTAATATTTTTCAAATCCTCATTATATCATAATTAGAGATTACCACCAAAAATTGAGCAGTTTTTGCTCCGGAGCCGGGTTTATCGAAAAACCGTGGATTATATACAGCGATTTTGGTCGAATTCGATCAATTTTTCGAAAAACGCCAAATATGCTCCAAAAATTAGTGAAGATATCTTAGGACTATACTTGTTGGATTTGAGTATTGGCTCCTCATTTTGGGAAATATTTCATCCGTTTCGACGCTCGTCACTTTGTACGGATTGAAGACTGTTTTGATCGTTTTCCTTGTCTTTTCTCAGGTTTTTGACTCTAATATTTTTCAAATCCTCATTATATCAAAATTAGAGATTACCACCAAAATTTGAGCAGTTTTTGCTCCGGAGTCGTGTTTATCGAAAAACCGTGGATTATGTACAGCGATTTTGGTCAAATTCGATCAATTTTTCGAAAAACGCCAAATATGCTCCAAACATTAGTGAAGATATCTTAGAACTATACTTGTTGGATTTGAGTATTGGTTCCTCATTTTGGGAAATATTTCATCCGTTTCGACGCTCATCACTTTCTATGGATTTATGACTGTTCTGATCGTTTTCCTCGTCTTTTCTTAAAATTTTGACTCTAATATTTTGGAAATCCTCAATATATAATATTTAGAGACTTCCACAAAAATTTGAGCGGTTTTTGCTCCGGAGCCATTTTATCGAAAAACCGTGGATTATATACTGCGATTTTGGTCAAATTGGATCAATTTTTCTAAAAACGCCAAATATGCTCCAAACATTAGTGAAGATGTCCTAGGACTATACTTGTTGGATTAGTGTGCTGGTTCCGTATTTTGTGAAATATTTCATCCGTTTCGACGCTTGTCACTTTGGATCGATTTATAACCGTTTTGGCTAGTTTCCTCGTCTTTTCTTAGATTTTTGACTCTAATATTTTGAAAATCCTCATTATAACATAGTTATAGAATACCACCAAAATTTGAGAAGTTTTTGCTCCTGAGCCAATTTGTAACAGCCCTAAAATTTGCTTAAAGAAATATATAGAATTGTCACGCCGCAATTGAATAACTAAATGGAAATGAAACAGCGGCAGTCTTAAGATAATGTCGAACTAAAATCTTCAAAACGAAATCCCAAAGTTACATAAACTAAATGAACTCAAATCCAATCAATGTTTATAAAATCCCCAGCATGCAGATGACTCCTCAACCAAGCATCCACATCAACAAGACCTGTCAAACTACGCCATCGAAAATGACATAGGCCCTTGAAACAAGGTAAGGAACAAACCAGAAAGCAGAACGTCAGCATACAGGCTGAGTAAGAATAACAAAAGCAAAGAAACAACAACAAGATACGTGCTCAAAGCGCGTAGCTAACAAAGAAAGAACAACAGTCAATGTTGAAGAATCACAAACAGGAAGACATAAAGTCAATCATCACAAGTATCTCTCGCGGATACAGAATCACATAATTATCATTCTTTTTCATACGTCAGGCGTCGAGTCCTACCCCTAGCCACCACAATATCGAACATCGCCGTTCGATCTAGAGTTTTAGCCCCTATAACCCCGAGTGTGCACATCCCTCGCAAGATGAGCCGGTAGGACGAAGTTCCCATCAAGGAGGAAGATTAATAGGAAGTCGGTAGCTGATCTCCGACCCACGTTTTACCTTGATCAGAGGATATCATGAAGCTGCCGGCCGGATCGTAACAAGCTACTCTAGGTGGTATCATCTTTATCATGTTTTAGTTTTACTTTATCAGCTTCACTATCAACACTCGATAGTACTATTGATTTACATCGCATCAATCATAATCACAAGACAAATGAATTAAGAGGATTAGAAATAACAATAGAGAATACCACTCGGCCGAACTGCTGAGTGATGCGCCGAGAACAACAAGGCCGAGAGGCCGAAATCACAAAGGCCGAGAACGGTTTAGGGTTTAGGGTTTAGGGTTTAGGGTTTAGGGTTTAGGGTTTAGGGTTTAGGGTTTTAGGGTTTAGGGTTTTAGGGTTCAGGGTTTCAGGGTTTCAGGGTTTAGGGTTTAGGGTTTAGGGTTTAGGGTTTAGGGTTTAGGGTTTAGGGTTTAGGGTTTAGGGTTTAGGGTTTAGGGTTTAGGGTTTAGGGTTTAGGGTTCAGGTTTAGGGTTTAGGGTTTAGGGTTTAGGGTTTAGGGTTTAGGGTTTAGGGTTTAGGGTTTAGGGTTTAGGGTTTAGGGTTTAGGGTTTAGGGTTAGGGTTTAGGGTTTTAGGGTTTAGGGTTTAGGGTTTAGGGTTTAGGGTTTAGGGTTTAGGGTTTAGGGTTTAGGGTTTAGGGTTTTTAGGGTTTAGGGTTTAGGGTTTAGGGTTTAGGGTTTAGGGTTCAGGGTTTAGGGTTTAGGGTTTAGGGTTTAGGGTTTAGGGTTTAGGGTTTAGGGTTTAGGGTTTAGGGTTTAGGGTTTAGGGTTTAGGGTTTAGGGTTTAGGGTTTAGGGTTTAGGGTTTAGGGTTCAGGTTTAGGGTTTAGGGTTTAGGGTTTAGGGTTCAGGGTTTAGGGTTTAGGGTTTAGGGTTTTAGGGTTTAGGGTTTAGGGTTTAGGGTTTAGGGTTTAGGGTTTAGGGTTTAGGGTTTAGGGTTTAGGGTTTAGGGTTTAGGGTTTAGGGTTTAGGGTTTAAGGGTTTAGGGTTTAGGGTTTAGGGTTTAGGGTTTAGGGTTTAGGGTTTAGGGTTCAGGGTTTAGGGTTTAGGGTTTAGGGTTTAGGGTTTAGGGTTTAGGGTTTAGGGTTCAGGGTTTAGGGTTCAGGGTTTAGGGTTTAGGGTTTAGGGTTTAGGGTTTAGGGTTTAGGGTTTAGGGTTTAGGGTTTAGGGTTTAGGGTTTAGGGTTTAGGGTTTAGGGTTTAGGGTTTAGGGTTTAGGGTTTAGGGTTTAGGGTTTAGGGTTTAGGGTTTAGGGTTTAGGGTTTAGGGTTTAGGGTTTAGGGTTTAGGGTTTAGGGTTTAGGGTTTAGGGTTTAGGGTTTAGGGTTTAGGGTTTAGGGTTTAGGGTTTAGGGTTTAGGGTTTAGGGTTTAGGGTTTAGGGTTTAGGGTTTAGGGTTTAGGGTTTAGGGTTTAGGGTTTAGGGTTTAGGGTTTAGGGTTTAGGGTTTAGGGTTTAGGGTTTAGGGTTTAGGGTTTAGGGTTTAGGGTTTAGGGTTTAGGGTTTAGGGTTTAGGGTTTAGGGTTTAGGGTTTAGGGTTTAGGGTTTAGGGTTTAGGGTTTAGGGTTTAGGGTTTAGGGTTTAGGGTTTAGGGTTTAGGGTTTAGGGTTTAGGGTTTAGGGTTTAGGGTTTAGGGTTTAGGGTTTAGGGTTTAGGGTTTAGGGTTTAGGGTTTAGGGTTTAGGGTTTAGGGTTTAGGGTTTAGGGTTTAGGGTTTAGGGTTTAGGGTTTAGGGTTTAGGGTTTAGGGTTTAGGG
Source organism: Spergularia marina (assembly GCA_963680865.1). NCBI lineage: Eukaryota > Viridiplantae > Streptophyta > Magnoliopsida > Caryophyllales > Caryophyllaceae > Spergularia > Spergularia marina. The sequence continues at coordinate 2,857 of OY804555.1, read as the reverse complement.
TTTAGGGTTTAGGGTTTAGGGTTTAGGGTTTAGGGTTTAGGGTTTAGGGTTTAGGGTTTAGGGTTTAGGGTTTAGGGTTTAGGGTTTAGGGTTTAGGGTTTAGGGTTTAGGGTTTAGGGTTTAGGGTTTAGGGTTTAGGGTTTAGGGTTTAGGGTTTAGGGTTTAGGGTTTAGGGTTTAGGGTTTAGGGTTTAGGGTTTAGGGTTTAGGGTTTAGGGTTTAGGGTTTAGGGTTTAGGGTTTAGGGTTTAGGGTTTAGGGTTTAGGGTTTAGGGTTTAGGGTTTAGGGTTTAGGGTTTAGGGTTTAGGGTTTAGGGTTTAGGGTTTAGGGTTTAGGGTTTAGGGTTTAGGGTTTAGGG